>WHPX01000087.1:0-1484096 GCA_011057435.1 Actinia equina
GGGGTAAAACAAGGGGGGGATAGAAAAAGCCGCCAAAAGAACAAGCAAGGAGGAGGGTGGATTCTATAGAAATAACAGAAGGGGTCCGGGGTGAGGGGGGGAATCGGTGTAAACTCCGCGATTCCGCAATCCGGAAAACGCAGGCAGAAGGACCCTTAAGTTCGGGAGGTGGATACGAAATGAAGAGATGAAGAAAGGGGGCAGGTTGATGGGTGGAGAGGGGGAAAAGACGGACTAGGGCACGCAATCCGGCACACGCGCAGAAGGACGCGGTATGGCGTTGATTCTGAAGAGAATAAGCTTACAATAGTGGCGTTTTTGAGGTGGTGTGATCTTTGTAAAAACCGCTATTCGCCTCCTTCACGCATGAGAAGCCCGTCAGTGGGCTATGGCTAATTACGGCATGCATTCTTATCTTTAGTATCGACTGTTGGGTGCTTCTTGAGGCATGCCCGTCCTACTGCCTCCCCAGAGGGGGAGGGAGGCCTGTCCCATCGTCCACATTGATTTATACATTGAAGATAATTCATGCCAAATAAAAAAAGGGGGGCCCTCTACCCGGCCCTAGTGATGACAGTGAGTTGTGAGCTGCCTTACTGGCCGATACCAGTAACAGAATCATGTCTTTCAGTTTTATTATTACTGGTGCAACGTGGCAAATGTTTCAACAAATTACCAAGTCACGAATGAGTATGTAACATAGAAGCCTGCACACTTGGCACATTTTCCCTTTAAATCATTATTTATTTATTTTTATACGATGTTGGCTGATCTGATAACAGAAACAGTTTTAAATCCCATTCACTAGTTAATCTGTTATGCGTTAAATCGGGAGTTGGTGAATTGTCAGTTTTTAAATTTGCTTGGGTGCTTAGTTTGTTTGTAATTCGCACTGATAGACGTAACATTGTTGCGAATGACTACTGCTCTACCCTTTCGGCTGTTCTTGGTATGTTTTCCGATACCCTGGTTGTAAGCGATGGAAAGCGGCTTCAAATAGTCTTTATTTCTAAGGCTAAATGATGTTTTTAAAATACGCTCCAAACACAAAAACAAAAAAAACCTCCGTCACCCACCCTAACCCTCACAAATAATAAACGTGCGTCCTGTTGTGACTTCGATGGAAAGAAGGTAATTTGCGCCGGCCTGAAAACCCCATTTGTCAAGGCCACAAGTCCTAAAAAGTGCCTTCCGTTCAGATCGATAGTGAAACAGAAGTTTAGCTCATCATAAGTGACAAGGAAAAAATTGTTATGGCTGATTAAGATTTTGAAATTTTTTATAAAATTTGTATGGGGAAAACATAAAATAGCGCTGGAGGGCGAGGAGTGTGTGGAAGAAGAAGTATGGTATTCTCAAAGTACATCTGAAAAGAATGAAGAAAAGAGTTTAATATGTCCTTACTGTGTCCTTAACCAAGATAGAAAGAAGGCTTACTGAAGCCTGTACCTCGGAAAGTGTCTTCTGGTTAGATGGCCACCTTCTCTCATGTCGTTTTCGCCATAGCGACTGCATTAATGCAGCACATCGTTCTACTGGCATCTAGGTTGGAAATTGTTGTCCTGAGCTTCCGTATTGTTATAGGGTGTCCCCTTGTGGTCTGGATGATCAATAAAATACAATTTCTTTGGCTCCTCATATATAATTACCGCAGGGGACCACTCTGGCGGCGATGACGTAACTCTCAACGGAATATCACCTCACCAGGTGTGGTCTGTCAAAAGATGAGCAGACACTCTGTGTTGAGTCTCCGGGCAGAACATTAACAATTTAATGTTCCTTTTGGCTGTCTCTATCGAGAGTATTGACATCCCTAACAGCAAGCAGCAAACTATTTTTCAAAGCGTGAAAGTAAAATTGGTTAACACGGCGTTGTACAGAATGGCAATTAAAGAGTGTCATATTATCTGAGGAAGACTCCAAAGCAGTGCAAGTGAATAAAGGTAGGGGCTACTGCTACGCAGCGCCTTGCTATGCTACTTAACTGGGCTAACTGCTGAACTGTCTTCTGCTACTGCTACTGCCACTCGCTACTCAGCTACTGCTATGCACTGCTACCTGCTACTGTCTTACTGCAAGTCCTTCAATCAACATCAAATATGGCATTTGATTATAATTGTTATCATGTTTTTAAAATTCGCCACTGGATTCACAGGTTCAAGCAAGCCTACAAGAGCGAAGTTACTTGCACTACTCGCAATATCCAGACTCCTGAAATCATATACGACAGGAACTCCGATATTATGAAAGTAAACATGAATTTTTCAGAGAGTGTAACCTAATTATGTATGGTCTTCACAGAATAACTCAGGAAGATGTTCCAGAGGGAATAAATGGGTTTCGCGAATGGAAGGCTGGGCCATAGGGAGTTGTAGGAATATTGCCTGCTGGGGCATAGATAACAATAAATAGCGATGCATGACATCGGAATGACGAGATTAGGAAAGAAAAGAGGGGCGAGATGACGGGAGGCAAAGAAGAGAATTTGGATGAGAAGAAGAGCCAAGGCAAAAGATTATGAGATTATACAATCATACACGTGCAAGGAGAATGCGGATGGAGCAGCTGGCGCCGGGAGACTAAAGGGGGAGGAGGATAAGTAGGTTTGCAGTCGATAGAGCCAAGAGAAAGAATGCATCAGAAAAAGTTTCCTAATAATTTGAAAACATCGAGTACTGATAAGGCTAGAAGAGATTTTAGCATTCTCTGACTATTTTAAGGTTTTGTTTAGCTCCTCATTTAGAAGGTTCAACCTTACCATACAATCCCTAAACACTACTGAACAGCAACTATCCTGTCCTGATTGTTCTTTCACATATTGGTAAGAACAGCTTGGTCGTGAAATTTGCCTAGCAATTGATATCCGTAATTTTTCTCGTTTCAACGGTTTTCTTCAATAATAATCTGGGCACTCCGCCATTGTTTACTAGGGACGATCGGCTATAATCACGAATTTCTTTTGATTATATGTACTGCACATAACACAATCTATGGTCCTGGCAGCGTGTACACAAGATGTCGCTTGTTGGTAAATCACGAGTTGGGGCAGATGCCTCCCGGGGTACTATTTATTCCTCCACGCTGCTCTGCGTTTTCTGTTTTTGAAGGGATAGCTCGGTGCAGTACAATTACAGAAAGAAGCTAGACCTCTGAGCCCAGTAAGATGTCCGCAAATTTTGAAACTAGACTTGAATTGATCTTGCATGCTTATTGTGCAGGCAGATGACACCTCACCCCTCCCCCTGTCTAAAAAAAAATGCCTGATTGCATCTACGCATTACCTGTCCAATGGGCAACAATTGTCTTGTAGTTCTGTGTGAGTCGCAACTTGGCCAAAATCCAGCGGTAGTACCATTATGTCCCCTTCTCCTTGTCAATAGAGGGTGCTTGGCTATTGCGTATCAAATAATGCAAAACAACCAGCATCATGACGCGATATCAGGGTACTGTAATAACTGGTAAATTGACCAACTGCTGTCCACGCATGATGCATCTGCTAAACCCAAGGACATTGCAGAGTCCGTTATGCAAATATTTCTCATGCTCCCGAACTTAACCGTTTGGAACGACCGAGACCGATGTTGTCGACCGACGAGGTGATCTCTTGAGGTACACTCACTTTGAAAAATGTTTCTTCCAAATTTGGATAGACGATCTTTAGAAATTTTTCACTGGAGCCTTTCGAAAAAAACGGCGACAATGTGGTTTTTAGCAAACCCCGGGGGGAGGGGTACTCCCCTATATTTACTATACGGGTATGTGCCGCCCTATAGAGGTTGGTTTTCGGCTTTTGGGTCTGGGGTAGGGTATCATTTTTGACATTTTGTCCTGTGATAGGGTATCATTTTAGGTCTGGGATAGGGTTAACGATTTGGGTCGTTTTGTCTGGCTAATAGGCTACGCTTTCTTCCGGCACAAAAACAATAAAATGTTAGTAATATTGATTGCAATCGATTGTAAAACCGTATTTTCCGTCTTTTAGGTCTGGATAGGTTTACAATTCTTAGTTTTAGTCTGGGGTAGGGTATGTAAACCAAAATTTTAGGTCTGGGATAGGGTCAGGGTTTTGAGGTCCTGGCGGAACACCCTACCCAAGTTGGGGTGGTAGTACCCCCTCCCCCCCCCCCCCAGGGTCATTACCTGCACACTTATCCCTGACTCTGTCCAGCTCGTGCTTTCTTCGTGCAGAAAGAACCAGTTACATCCACATTGGGCTAATTCATAAGCTAAGTATTCACCAATTCCACTAGAAGCTCCTGTTATCCACACTACTTTACCATCAAGAACAGAACATGGTTCACGACCAAACTCTCGTAAAAGAGAAGAGTCAAATCTGCATCTTGATGGTACCAGAAGAAATAACCAAATACAGAGACAAACACAACTAGGACGGCTAAAATATACTTCATGGCTAGTGAACTGGGTTATATGTTGAGCTTGAAATAACGGTAGTTCTCTTCGGCAAAACAGCACTTTAGGGGGTCGCTGTTCGATAGACCGAAAAGTTTTAGGTTCATGCATATGCAGAATTAACGTGTCACACAATGAAATTATTAGTCTGCTCGAATGAAGGGGGGAGGGGTGGAGTTTGGGCTGGATAGTTGTGAGAATAATTTCTGGAAGCCGTTATATTTACATCTGGTAATTATCGCCAACATAATAGCTGCCATCGTGGTTGATTTAGGAAGGGAAGCTAATGAGGAATGCTTTGTCATACACCCCAAGAATACGTAAGATTAATGCTATGAGCCATTCCGAGGTCAAGGAAAAAACTGGGTCAGTTGGCACTGCAGTGCATCGTGGGGCTGTTTTAGAAGACATCCAAGATGGTGTTTATTTCGTCCCCCAAACATCCCCAAAATGCTCTGCAAAGGCTACTCGACCTAGTTTTTTCAACACCCTCTGAATGGATTATTGAATGTAACGGCTTGGGGTCACCCTTGCTCTTAACTACGCTTACTACTACGCTAATTGTAATTAACGAAGTGACGTATTAAATAACAGCAAATCATTTACATTGGGTGAGTGGGATGGATTAAAAGTTATTTTTAAATTTGTAAAAAATTTATTGAATTTCTTGGTCTTCAAGATGAACTTTATTCATAAATCATGCCTAACCTTCATGCCTAAAGTTGTACGGCAATCGCGTCCAATCGTAAAAATTTCTATCGCGACAAAATAAGTTTTGTGGTGGACGTCAACCAAAGTGTTTCCATAACATTGCCGGGAAAACACAAAGCTTTCGAGGGCACGTTCCTATGGAACGTCATGGAAATGCCTTGATTGACGTCCACCAAAACCTACTTCCTCGCGACGGCAAATTGTACGATTTCGTGCGCGTTATTGGAGAAGTGCTGTATCACCGGCCAAGTCATTTCCTTTGGGGTTTTTTTTCAAGATCTGCTTCCGCATTTGCACGAGACTAGTATTCTTGCAACCTTAGGTGAGCTTGTCGAGGATCTTTTCAAAAACCCTGAAAACAGTAACGGCCGGAGAGAGACCATAAGGAGCTTAGAAAAATAAGAATATTGATCAGGTCTAGAAAGCTGAGAAAAACAAGAAGAGAGAAGAGAAGAAAGGAAAGGGAAATGAAGACGAAACAACGAAGCAATACAAGACACAGGGGCGTATCCAGGATTTACCAAGGGGGGATTGGGGAAACTCAAAAATCCGGGATTTTGTTTGCGTATTACATTTTAGGCTTTATTTCGCAAAAAATAAAATTAAAAAAAAAAAACGTATCAAATCTACTGAAAAAGCCGCCGTTTTGTTGCCACGAGGGGGGCCCGACCCCTTTACCCCCCCCCCCCCTCCCTCCCCTACATTGGTTACGCCCTTGGACAAGACACTGAAGAACAAAATTACCTGAGGTGAATAGAAGGCATGTATTGAGCCATGTAGATAGATATCAGCGATGGCTGCGTGGATGGCCAAACTTCGGTCAGATCATTCGCCATGGTAACGACCATAAGCCTTGCACTCCGTCGAGCTGTCATAAACTTTATCTGTGCAAACGTATCCCTGGATTGCTTGTACTTGTCTGTCTCTTTATACGTCTGGTTGTCAAATAAATTAATATTCTAATTTATTCTAATACTGATTCAAATATTTAAATATTTTTAAAAAGATATCTGTTAACAGATAACGGCCAAATATTTTCATACTTTGATAAATTTTAATACATTCAAATATATTTTAATATTTTAAAAAAATATTAAAGATATCTGGTTGATGGACAATTTTAGCTTGAGTGAATTGTTTTCTGGATTATAGCGCATTAGATCATATATGTAATGCATTTTGCGCTATAGAAATACTAAAATATCATTATAAATCAGAGCACAAAATAATACCAAATATTATATATTCATGTCTCACACCTACCAGTTTACGGTGTTTGTCAGTCTGTTTCCTAAGACGTCAGTCAAGACAGGACCAAACAGGACCGTTAGCACTTTGATGTTCCTTTTCACTGTCTCAAAACGAAGTGTATTGAAATATCCCTGAAATCACACATACGGTAAAAGATATATGACCCATATTTTTGTTGGTACGTGCTGATCGAGACAACAGTCGCGACAGGAAACCAGGCTTACTATCAATCACTTGACTTTTTTGGAGTTGACTCGGGGGCAAACAAGCGGTTGAATGAGGGGGCAACTAGCGGATGTTAAGTCAAAACCTGTCAAAATAAGTCCTCAAACTATTGTATTTGACTATTTCTACGACATGAAACAAGAAAACAAGAGATCAAAACGGAAGTGACGTCTATTGATAGAGCAACCTATAGACCGTTTTCGATTTGAGTCATATACCGCTGTGTTTATTGAGTTACGGACTCATTTACTCAGGGTTAGCCTCATTCCAGTGTCCTAATATTCACAAATACAAACGGTAAAGTAAAGTATGCATACTTCAACAATACAAACACTTTGAAATTTCACGGACCTTCGATGGAATTCAATATTCAAGGTTATTCGAAAATGGAGTATTGGCTGCGGTCAATCAGAGGATGTAAAGGTACCTAACAACTTATTTGACTGACAGTAGTCTATTACGCGTTTTCCTTGTCACGACTGTTGTCTCGATCAGCACAAAGCAATGAAACAGTGGTAAGGCTCTTGACGCACTGCGAAAAGATAGGAATAAGGTTACACACAACTTCAAAATTTTCTCGTGTTCTCGTGTCCACCTTCGGAAAGCTTGGACGCAAAAAAAAAAAAAAAAAAAAAAAAAAAAAAAAGAAAGCAGAAAAAATAATTTAGCTCTTCTTCTGCAAAGTTACTTACAACTATTTAAACACAAGTCTTACCTGAAGACCAAATTTGCTTGCACTATACGCGGCCAATCGAGGAAACCCTGAAAAATACATTACAGTAGACAGACCCTTTTAGTTTGGGCGTAATGCTCTCCCATTTCAAACCACGTGTCATTCTCTTGAGAATAAGATTCTTATCAAATTATTCTCTATGTGTAGTTTAAACCCCTCATGATCACCTAAAGGCGCGCCTCTCCCGATAAATAAACAGGCGAGGGAATTAAGGGCTGCACAGGATCCGATATCTTGAAAAAGTAAGCATATGAAAAGAAAGTATGTCGATCATAGACTACTCATAGACTCGTGCCTCATCACTCCTAAAGACTACAAAGCTGTCGTTGAATTATAGTCACAGACTGCTCCTAAAATTCGAGGAACAGTTTGAGAACCAAAGCAGCGCATGAGTTTATCAACAGTCTGCTGCGAGCAGTGGACTACTTGGAAGAAAGGTGATCGATATGTGCCGTCTTAATTCATCTTTTGTTGTATTCTTTTTGGGGTGAGCTGTTAATATCAATCGACGTCATTACTGCAACAAAGCTTCATTTGCCCCCTGGACGCCCCATAATGCCTTGCGATCCAACATGGCCGCCGTATTGTCGATATAAGACAATTTTAGGACGAGCACCTTGTTTGAGTTGTATCCATCAGTTCATGAATGGAGATCTCTGAGTTCATGTGTCTTCTCACGCGCAACCGTTAAACAAAGAAATATACCCCAGTGATTGACACTTGCTATGTCAGAAATAGTAAAGCATTACGTCCAAGAAAAGGAGTTATGTAAGTTCATGCACGTCTCTGAGTTCATGTGTCTTCTCACGCACAACCGTTAAACAAAGAAATACACCCCAGTGATTGACACGTGTTGTGTGGTCAGAAATAGTAAATGATGATGATGATTGATGATGATTATGATTTATATTGCGCCCTTTCTATGTGAATATAATCAAAGGCGCTTTACATGGAGTTGTGAATGACAGATTGCTTTTTAAAGCAATTTACAAAGATGAGAGATGGTTAGTATGAAATGGAGGCACTGAGGGTGGTCACTATCAGGGTTTCTTTTTACATCCTCAGTGGTTCTTTTATGTCCCCCATTTACTGTAGGTTGGAAAGGTTTATCTTCTTTCCTTACCGAATTTTCCAAAGACGCTGCTCACAACAACGATCTGTCCTGCTTGTCTCTCCAGCATGTGAGGAAGAACAGCTTTGGTCAGCGAAATCGTTCCAAGCAGATTGATATCCAGTAGGTTTTTCTCGACTTCCAATGGACCTTCTTCAACCGCAAATGTCTGAGACACTCCACCATTGTTTACCAGAATATCGATCTATAGAATCAGATTAAGATTTACATTTATAAACCAAAGTGCCTGGAACGAAATCATTCTTCTGCCTCCCGGCCCTAACGGGTTTCCTAACATACTTGAAAGAGGTCAACTTATATACAGAAGAATGCTGAAGTATTTCGTATGACAGTGAATCGAAACTGCCCTCAATTAGAATGGCTAGCTCAGCTGGGAAGATTGATACTCCTATTAAGTATAGTTATAGACTTGAACTTAGAGTGATTCTGAGACAATACTCCCTGACCGCTTGAGCGGTGATTATGAGGATTCCCAAAGTTAGCCAGATCGAAAGTAATACTCAAACGTTTTTTCATCCTGAAGCCCCCCGAGTCCCGTGGCTCCGCCGCCTCTGTTTATGTAGTTCTTTCGGAGACCTTTGTACTGACTGTCGCCTTTAGCTCTTTATCTTGAACATCCGTTTTCGGGCGCGAGGGCCAAATAACGAATAAATATATACTCCTTAACCCAATAATTAAAATACAATATCGCATGAGGTGATTGCCGATTTCCTCACCTTTCCAAAACGCTGTATCACTTGGCTTGTAAGTTGTGTGTGAGTCGAGAATTTCGTCAAATCCAGCGGTAGAATTAAGGCGTCTTTTTCCTTATCAAAGAACGGGTACTTTTCTGTGGCAACACCAATGCGATGAAGAAATTAGAATGTTAGATTGCAAACGTTTTGCAACGCAAATAGAGACTTGCCTGCTTAAGGACGGAAGGGGGTGGGGGTGTGGGGGTAGACCTATATAAGGAAGAGCATGGGAAAGCTCGTATAAAATTTTGAAATGACCCCTAAAAGAGAATCCTATGGAAATACTATGTTATTAGAGAGATCTTTAGCCTGATAAAACACATAGCCTGCGTAGCGCCCCAACCCCCCTCCCCAAGAGCCGCTACGCAGGCTATAAATCACATGACGTCCTTTCGCTCTCCCTCGGCAGTAGTAGGAAAACGCTGTTTTCACAACAATAGACTGCACCAGTGTGCCGGTGCTTCTCTGAGAACAATAGCCGGTATACATTCTTGGCACACTGGAGAAGTAACGGACGCACATTCTTGAGCCCCGACGAATTTCACATTCTTAGAGCACTGGAGAATGTAACGAATGCACATTCTTGATGGAATTATTATATATTCATCGCCACCTGGTAATGTTTTGTTTTCAACTAAATTATGTTTTTATTGTTTAGTCTACGTGACTTGTACAGAGGTATTGATTAACTTTCGGTGCTCTAATCCATGCAGCCAATTCCTTTGTTAAGATAAACATAAGTAGTAAACAATACCTCTGTACAAGTCACGTAGACTAAACAATAAAAACATAATTTAGTTGAAAATAAAACATTACCAGGTGGCGATGAATATATAATAATTCCATCAAGAATTGAATGTGCATTCGTTACATTCTCCAGTGCTCTAAGAATGTGAAATTCTTCGGGGCTCAAGAATGTGCTTCTGTTACGTTCTCCAGTGCGCCAAGAATGTACACCGGCTATTGTTCTCAGAGAAGCACCGGCGCACCGGTGCAGTCTATTGTTGTGAAAACGGCGTTTCCCTACTACTCTCGTCCCCCAGCGGGAGATCTTCAAGTCTGATATCTGTATCACGTTATCGTCCAGCAAGATTTGCCATTGCCAAATGGGGTCAATGGTTTTACTGTTCTCAGGACTTTTGTAATATCTAAAAAGCAGTTTCAAAAACGCTCTCCGGCCTTTATACTAGCCTGCGTGTAGCCGAACGTATAACATATAACTGCTATATACGAGGGAAAAGTCCGGCTGCACGCAAGCTACCTTTACACCGATCTTGCACAGGCGGATTATTTCCGGTGTAACGATATAATTCATTCTGCTCTTTTGTTATATCTATTGTGACTCGTTCTATAGATTGCAAAGCTGGTATTGGTTTTACTTTTTTCAGGACTTTTATAATATCTTGAAAAGCGGTTTCAAAAACGATCTCCGGCCTTTATACTAGCCTGCGTGTAGCCGAACGTATAACTAACTGCTATACCAGAGAAAAGTCCGGCTGCACGCAAGCTACCTTTACACTGATCTTGCACAAAAATCGGATTATCTCCGGTGTAATATAATTCATGCTGCTCTTTTGTTATATCTATTGTGACTCGTTCTTTAGATTGCAGACCGGTATTGGTTTTTGGTATTATGATGTCAGCTGTGCTGTATAAATTATATTACGCCGCAGAGAAGGCGTAAAAATTTGATTTTTCTCAAAGTTTGATCTTAAGTTTGATTTTAAGTTTGATTGCGTCAGTTGTAATAAGTTTTAACATTATATTATTTAAAAAAATCATTGACTACCTGCACATTTATCCCTGACTCTCTCCAGCTCGTTTTTCCTTCGTGCAGAAAGAACCAGTTTACATCCACATTGGGCTAATTCATAAGCTAAGTATTCACCAATCCCACTAGAAGCTCCTGTAATCCACACTACTTTACCACCAAGAACAGAACATGGTTCACGACCGAACTTCTCGTAAAAGAGAAGAGTCAAATCTGCATCTTGATGATAGCAGAAGAAATAACCAAATACAGAGACAAACACCACTACCACGGCTACTAAATACTTCATCTTATGGCCGGTAAAACTCCAATAATTATTCTTTTAGAGTTCAGGCCAGTGAGTTGTTTGGCTGTCAGCGAAAAAGGAATGCGGTCAATCTGGACTGCCAAGAGTCTTCCAGCTTTTTGATCAGCGGGATGTCGCCGGGTAAGACTCTGAGGGAATCTTTCACCCCAGATTTTTGGGGTTCCAGTATGTGGAAGTCCGCTAAATATTTCAATGCAGGCTCATTCTTTTCGGGATTTTCTAAAAACTATCAGCGAAGAACAAACATAATATGTAGAAAGCAATTTTATCGAAAAATTGGAAAATGAAAAGAAACCATATTAGTATGGTATGGACCGAACTAATGAGGAGTCATAATAAACGAAAATTAGAATTTACAGACTCGAGAACTGCATTGGAAGGTCTTCCTGTACGTGCTACAAGTCATGTGGGTTTGAATTGCTCAGGGTTTTATTTTATTAATGAATGACTTTTGCAGCAGTTTAAATTTTTCATACTTTAATGAACCGTTGAAGCTTTCTTTTGAAAGAAAAAAAGAATTAAACAAAGCAAAGATGGCATGCATAAAAACAAGACTAGAGAAGAAGCTCAAAAACAAGCTGTCATCAAAAAGTTAAAATTTCTTTAAGATTTCAAGATTCTAGTTCACAAACAAATTGGAAAATACTATTGCCTTCTTTCTGTTTTCGTGTCTTTTCTTAAGAAATAATCAAACGTGGATTTAATTCTGGTAATGTTCCTTTGTTTCAATCGACCAGCAGATTGGCAGAAATCCGACCGATGATCGACCGTCTAACAAAAAAAAATAAATAAATAAACAGAGAACCGACCAAAAGACCAGCCACCGAGACAAACGAACGATGAACCAAAGATAAACACAACGAAAACCTATTATCATCAGATCATAGTAAACACCCGACCAACGACCAAATGTGAGGCAGAGAACTGACATCAGATCATGGTAGAACTCCGAACGACACTTCAATAAACTACAAACGTGCGAAAGGAGGTCTCCAAACCAATGAACGACCGACAAGCCGAGCACCATTCCATTATATACAAACTGACTGACAGATAAAAACATCTACACTAGTCACATAATCTGTGAGTAAACGACAGGTCATCTGCACTGTGTCACGCAATTACAGTTTTGCTGGTTTGAGGATAGTAACCGCTGACCGCATTGCGTGAACAACCATCGAGATCTGCTTCTTGACCTGGTCCCAATCGTTTGTTGCGTTACTCTTTTGGGCTGTGTAGATGGAGTCTGTGATTCCTGCGAACTTGCTGCCAGCGTACAGGTCAAAGATGCTAGGTGCAAATACCAGGTGTCTGCAAAATAAACCAAGAGCAGTTCATTGTATCTGTACTGTGTCAGCATAGATGGCTATATTTGATTAGCTTGTCAGGTTTTGCGAAGGGAAGAAGCAGGAGAAGCCAGAGAAATGGCTTTGAATCAAGGGAGAGACCTAACTAAACTCTACTTACGTGGATTGCCATGCATGTATATATTATTGTTGTGAGCAACAGAGCAATAGAGCTGAAAAACCGCAACTGAAAGTGAGTCAGTATTTTGCTAGTTTGCCAAAAATGGTGCTGTAAGGAAATTGTGTCATTTCTTCCGTGCTCTCTGCGTACGCTGATAGATCACGCGCTTCCACCATTCAGAGCACACATAATTACATTGGCACACTGCTACATATTCATGTACAACGTGTTCATATCCGTGTTGTTGTCTACCGATTGCGCAACACTAAAATACGTCATTTTCTATACAATAAGGAATAGATAAGATTACCTCATGGCAGGTCTACCAGGGAGTCCCTCGGTGTCAATAAATGATCTCTCTACATGAATTAGACGATCATTTACCATGCGTAGCTGAAGGGGTCTAAAGAAAGGAACGTATAGTTATATCTTGCGCTCAAATCGAAATATCTACCCAAACACCCAGGATAATATTTATACGATTATACGATAATATAATGTGCGATTTTTGAACCAGCCCGTCGGTTCGTGTTGTCCTTCCAGCTAGAGTTGAAGAAATAGAAAACGCGCGCGCGTGCTGTGTGCTGTCATAAAGCACGCGGGGGTTGGCAGAACACGAGAGAAGTGTTAGGAGAAGCACGACGCGTGAATGGAGCCAAATCCACATGGGCGTGTCGTTTTCCTATTTTAGACCACGTGTCATTCCCTCGGTATCATCTCTTTTCTTACTCCTATCAAACTGATTCTAAAAGGCACATAATTTGAAAGTAGGAAAACAGGTAAAACTGGTCCATCTAAATTTCTCGTTTCGTATTCTCCAAAAGACGTTTTGACGTATACATCATGAATTATTTTGTTCACATAAGCTTACATACTTGGAATTGTTAAGTGTAGCAAGGTGGTCCATGAAATCTTTGGCTGATGTTTTGAACTCGTCGATAGCCTTAGTTAAATAGCCTGAGACAGGACATAGTATATGTAATATATAAATCGGATGAACATTGGAATCCTTGATAATGCGCGCGCATGCGCACTTAAGACTCCTTTCGTACTATCACATTTCAAGTTCACTTATTTTTAAAAAGTTGTTTTACGATTTAGGACCATGTCTGCTGACCAAGTACTTAAGCGCAGTATGGCAGTGTCAAGCATTTACGGCTATGTCAGCGATTTCGGCCCGCCGACACTGCTATCCCTGTATTTAAAGAATGATCAGTTAAGTAAGGTTGGCCGAAGCCTAAGCGAGAAGTTAATCAAACACAAATTTGAGGTTTCTTTTCTTTTCCTTAAGAAGGAGGGGGAAATTTATAGTCAAACAATAAACGGTCGTCGCCAATAAAACACACCTAAGCGAACTTATAAATAAGAAAGTCAAAATCCAACAACAGAAAACTCACCCAGTGAAATTCCTTTTGCAGACAGTATTTTATTATTCTGCTTCTCCAAGTCCTTGCCATACTCCTCTAATGAAGATGCTAGTCTATTCAAGTCAAAAGGAACTACTTGTGCGTCCACGAAATTGAATGTCAGCCGCAAAATCACCTTGGTAACCGCAATGTGGTAGCGGAAGTCTGGGTCGGTGAATTTTTTTATCCAGCGGAATGTATCGTGAATGCTGTGATACACTGGGTAACTTCCCTGTGGGGACAAAGGCATCAATTGACATTTTTCAAGTTCCAAATTACCGCTGTCTTCCATGACTACAGACTTATTTACTCAGGGTAAGCCTCATATCAGTGTTTAATAAATATTCACAAAAACCAACGGTAAAGTAAAGAATACACAACTTCAACATTACAAACACCTTGAAATTCCACGGACCTTCACTGGAACACATAAATATATTTTGCACAAAGTTGAAGCTAACACTGAGCAAAGGAGAACTCGAAACTGGAGAGTTATAAGGTAATTTGTCTCTTAATCTATTCTATAGACTTCTTGATTGATCAACTATTCACAATAGAATGGAAAATCAAAACCCATGGCGGCCATATTCCTTGATACAAAGAAACAGTTTTATTTAAATTTTTTATTCTATTAACAGGATGTGAAAGGGTATTTGCGGGAGCCAAGAAACGGATAAAATATAGCGCAGGATCCGGGAAACAGATTTAAGATTCTTACTTCGATCGTGACTCGGAATATGCCGAATTCAATGCGACCAATATAGCGGCAACAAGTGATATATCTGTTTAATACAGAACGAGACTAATTGTTATATATATATATATATGATGTTCCATTTTGTTTCTGCGAATATTCGTATAATCTTAAATTTTTGTGCTGGCTATCGTATTTGACAGTGAGTCTACAATCCAAAAAGACAGCGGTATTGTGCTATATCACACGTGACAAAATCCACATATTAACCGGAAACGGAAGTGAGTGATCAGCATTTATTACCTTTTGTGGAGCGAAACGCAGGTCAACACAGGGAACACCGATTCTTTGGAGGAAGAATAGAAAATCACTTCCTGCACCAATAGCTGTGACACTAATACGAAGCAGAAGCAAAGTTATGATTGTCCCCTTCACAGTTCCCTACGCCATCTTGAAAGGTAAACATGCCTTTGCATCAAAGCGAGACGAACTGTGAGCTTGCAATGATAGAGACATGTAAATAATTAATGGCGTTAAAAAAGGTCTCTATCATTGCAAGCTCACCGTTCATCTCGCTTCGATGCAAAGGCATGGTTACCTTTCAAGATGGCGCAGGGAACTATGAAAGGGAATAAACGTCTAATTTCATTCCAACAACTACTTATTCCAGGACAGGATTCCAAATTTTCCAATTTGAATTACGTTTGATCAAAAATACTGGTTCTCATAATAATCATTATATTTGCACACCAACCAATTCAAGGAAAACTGAAATTGGCGGGAACGAGCACGTGACCTGTCAGTATCACGTGATCTAACATTCACAGTACTGCCAATCCCTCCCCACAAACCCCTCCCTCTGGGTTCTTTTTTGCGACATCGACTTACCTTGGATTTTCCTTCTTTTATCAGGTCGTTTCGTCTTCCAGGATTTGTACAAAGTCTCTGTTTGATTATTCGGATCAGGTACCTGTGTTTGTAAAAGTAAATTTATGATTTATTTGAAAACCCAATCGCTGTGCTTCAAAGATTAGCAGTCGAGAAGAAGTAAAGTTATTTACCTTCTTTGTTGCTTGGAAGAGCGCCATGTCCATTATAGGACTACTCTTGGCAAGAAAGGAATAAGATCCTACGAAAAGAAAATATTGGGGGACGAAAGAGCTGACGATTAGAGGGGAGCTTTGGTGCTATGCAGAGAGTATTATCGCTACACCTTAGGGATAACGATTGCCATACCTCAGGAAAGGGATTGACAAACTCCAGGAAGGACCTTACCTGTAACAGCACTGTCGACATTGATGTAAGCTACGGCACGGCTATTCAAAATTTTATCAAATTCCTGGGAAAAAAAGTCAAAACCAAGAAGTAAACCAAGTATTAAATTCTGTTCACATAAGAAAACTTGCTCTAAAAGATGCAGTGCACATGTACAGTTGACAAGTCAAAGACAGCGCACCTCAACCCATTCAGCTGATCCCATGATTCCATGCTCCTCTGCGCCCCAGCTTGCAATCATTACAGTGCGGCGAGGTCGCCAACCTGTTGCAATAAAATCAGGAGTTTATTAAAGATTCGTTACATTTGTATTGGGGACTAAAATTCGCAATAAGTTTTGTATCGCGCTTCTCATATCGCGAGGTAATTCTGAGCAGACAATACGGGTTTATATTGGCGACTCTCGGCTCCGAATCAAACTTATAGGAGAATCGCTTTTCTCGACTTTCACATCCCCATAATGCCTTGCGTTTTGGGGGGTTAACCAATCAAAAAACTGTCCCAAATTGAAAGGTTTCTTAATTGAATTTATACTATACCTGCTTTTATCTGTACAATGCTGATTATCAGTTTATTCCAAGTTATTTTTGCGTGTACAGATCATCAAGAGTTTTGGTCTTACAGAAAATGTATTGACTTACGAAAAAATTTTTAAAATTTACCTTAAACGTCTTCAAGCTTCTATCTTTTTCTGTTTTTTACTTCTTCATTTTATCTTTGGATACCAAACAAGGTATTTTCAACACTGTCTGATCAGCCTTCAGCAAAATAAGTGGGTTTTTACCCTCTGGTTACCCCCCAAAGACGCAAAGGATTATGGGGATGTGAAAGTCGAGAATACTGGTATTTATTACAAAGACTCCGGTAAATAAAAATATCATGCTCAATAGAATGATTCATCATACGAAGAGTATATTAATATGTTTCTGTGTCTAAAAGTCTATTATGAAGAATTAATGATTCAATTCTTGCCTTTTTTGACAAGCTTTCCTAACATCCTTGCTGTCTCCATCAGGGTTGATCCACCGCTGGAGGGATCTACAGCACCAAACACCCAGGCGTCACGATGACAACCAATGATGACGTAACGATCTGTGTCACGTGAACCAAGGTAGTACACATTAATTTAAGCTTGCGTATCGTTTGTTTAAATTATCCCCCTAGGTGTCTGCCCAGTAAGCTGAATTCCTTGAATGTTTGTATTATTTTGATTGGTCGAGCTGTTATCTTGCTTCCTTCCTGCGAAAGCTATAGAGTTGTTTAAACCAGTCATAGCACACATGATTATCGTTTATCCAATGAAAAAAATTAAAATAAAAATAAAAAATCGGCAAGGTCACCGGCACGGTACGGCACTTGAACAGAAGCGCGCGCTCTCACCTCGCGTTTCCTTACGTACACTGATACTCTTAAGGTGTTGTTTGTATACCTTCTTGAAAGATATATTTCTAGTTTGCGCATATTCTGATTAAAGGTCGCAATATACCTGGTTCTTCAGATCCTGTGATAGTGCCAATGACATTGTACACCGGCATTTGTTGCATTCTGTTCGACACTTCGACCCTGATCTCTCTGATAAACCAAAAGAAAACAGTCGTCAGTCATTTACTTAGTGTTCCAAGGATACAGCCACACATATTCTTAACCTTTATTTTATTATATCCATTACGCACGCGCAGAATCAATCTTAAGCAAATCCCACATGGTATCACATGCCTTCATAGGCCTTTTCTGAGTTCGATGCATTGTAGTCTAGCTTCGGTACAAACAACACCATATAAGGCACGATGAACAAAAGTTGTTTGTACCCAAGCTAGACCACAATGCAGCATGTTGGCCATCTCAGAAAAGGTCTATTGTCCATCGTTCTCTTCACTGTCTATCAATCTCTATAGTTAGACTAATAGAGAATACTATGTTTTATTTTCACTGTCTTCTTTGTGTCTTTTTACTATTACACATTCAATAATTTTTACGCCACAAGTAAATCACCAAAATTATTAACTAATTGGAAAGCTTTATAGTTCTCATGCACGGTTGCAAAGAGTTGTTCCCTCTCTGTATGGTAGATATACAGCCAATGTCATTAACGTTGTCCACCGAAAAAAGACATTTACACATTTACACATTTAGACATTTAGACTAAAGTAAGCCTGAACTTTAAATGTAAAATTCAACTCGTGAATCGAAAATCCAAATGCCCCGACCATTTAGTGAGGATTTAAGACGGAGAATTGTACTTCAGCGTTTGTTTTATGCCAGAACGTTCGGGAAAACACGTGATATTTCTTTCAGTCTAAATGTGTAAATGTGTAAATGTGTAAATGTGTAAATGTGTAAATGTGTAAATGTATGTAAATGTGTAAATGTGTAAATGTGTAAATGTGTAAATGTGTAATGTGTAAATGTGTAAATGTGTAAATGTGTAAATGTGTAAATGTGTAAATGTGTAAATGTGTAAATGTGTAAATGTGTAAATGTGTAAATGTGTAAATGTGTAAATGTGTAAATGTGTAAATGTGTAAATGTGTAAATGTGTAAATGTGTAAATGTGTAAATGTGTAATGTGTAAATGTGTAAATGTGTAAATGTGTAAATGTGTAAATGTGTAAATGTGTAAATGTGTAAATGTGTAAATGTGTAAATGTGTAAATGTGTAAATGTGTAAATGTAAATGTGTAAATGTCTTTTTTTCGGTGGACAACGTTAATGACATTGACTGTATATGACGATAATTTACTGGGCGACGTGGGAGAGGTGAGAAGGAGAGAGCGGATCGTTCTGCCAAAATGCATTGCAAACAAACCTTGTATCCGATGAATCCATTTCGATATTGTAACTGAATCCCAGTCCTCCTTGCCAGCCACTCGGTGCTTCTCTTATCTTGAGGGTTCTAAATAAGATGAATAATGCACGAATCAATGCAATCTTGCTGACCATTGACCCCACTAAAAAACACAGAATCAGTGGGGGCGAAAAACGTCTTTCACTAGACCCGTATATATTTTTCGGATTATAGAGGCTTTACACCATCACCTGATGGGAGCCATGACACAACAATAAAGTCTTTTTCTCCTGGGAAACTGAATACTTTCTCATGTAAATCAGATTCGATTGAGGCGCACCTACTTTAAATTTCAAACTTCCACTAATGATTATTTGGAATCACTGTACTGAATTTTGTTACTAGTGTAAGTAACAACCTGCAACCTTATCGTGGAGAGGAGGATTTCCTGCCTCGAAGAACCCGATAGCTACTAGCGAGGGCGAATGGTCCCTGGCAGGTTTAACCATGGTTTCGGGGGAGAGGCCAGACCTCTCTGGTGGGTGGTGGGGCAGGGGATTAAGAACCCATTTCCGTTGCCTTGTGCTACTCATGACGCTGCGAGAACTGATGATGATCATAAAGTTTATAATCATATTGAGGAGTACGTACTTAAGAAGAGGTGCAGCATCAGACCAGGAGATTGGGTGCACTGGGATCTTAGGGAATGGAAGATCGTCCTTGGGTACCCTGTAGATTCCGTCTAAAGAGAATGTAAAGATCATTATTATATATTGAAGAGAAGAAATGTTGCTGGCTATTTTGATCCTGTCTCCATCAGAGCGATTCTAGGGTATTACTAAATAGGATCATAGACACAACGACTTAGGTCAGTTGGAGAAAGGCCATCCTTCTTTAGAACATAATCCCTGACAAAAGAGGGGAGGAGCGCGTCCTCTACATCCAGTTCTGTCTATATACATGATCAACGCATCGCAGTCCTAATACTTACCAGTAGCAGGATAGCCAGGAGTCAGTGGATCCCCCTTCACCATCCATAGGTTCCCCCTCTGAACCCCGTCGCTCGACAGCCAGCGATAATCAGGATAGGTTTTGTTGACACCCTCAGGGGCGTAGTCTGCAGGGTCTGAGTAGATGATGAGACCCTTGGCGCCTCGCTTCTCGGCATTCTGAGCCTTCCCTCCTCGGAAGAGTTTCCCGTATCGTACGATGACTATCTTGCCCGTGATGTTCACACCTTGGGATTCTAAGTAGTTGAAGTCATCTTCATGACCATAATTGGCGTAGATTAACTTTCCCTTATTTTCAAAGGAAGGAAAATAAAACAGTTATCCAAAGGTTGCAAAAGACTGTAGCGACTCATATTCATTGTGATTAAGGTTTGATATCCTGGCCCGAAAAGTGTCCGTAATAAAGAGATGACCGTAATATAGAGGTGTCCGTAATATAGAGGTGTCCGTAATATAGAGGTGTCTGTAATATAGAGGTGTCCGTAATATTATAGAGGTGTCCGTAGTATAGAGGTGTCCGTAATATAGAAATGTACATAATATAGAGGTGTCCCTAGTATAGAGGTGTCCGTAGTATATAGGTGTCCGTAATATAGAGGTGATCGAAATATAGAGGTGTCCGTAATATAGAGGTTTCTGTTATGGTATGTAAACATTTTAACAAAGACTAATGACAAAACAATCCCTAGATATAGAATGTTCTATTACCTTGACGTTACCTGACGGCGAGTACGCATTAAATGGACTGACAACGCGAGAATCATTCTCCGCCGGGTCAAGTATCTTCTCGTAAGGCTTAGACGACGACATGACGCTTCCATTCTGGCTTAACATCGACACTATTCCAGGTTTATTTGGATATGACAGTAAAATATCGTAGCGTTTCAGCTCTGCGCTGTCAAACCCGAAGTCTTCTTTGAGACGATTCTTTATGTAGACTGCTTGTTGGTGACTTTCGTTTGAGCCAGCGATGTGAGGAATGCTGGAAAAGTACCTGTATGAAAACAGTTATTTTATCAACGCTTTTTGCTCGGAGGGAAAATGGCGCGAAAACGCCCTACAACATTACTTTCTTGATGGGAAAATAGATACCAATTCTATAAATTAAATTCAGGTCATTACAATTTTTACTTTTCTCAATTCTATTATTAGTTAGCCGTGCCCTGACTTTGTTCAGCCCAAAGGTTTTTTCTAGTTCAGGGTATCAATAAATCTGAAGTCCCTCCCCCGGCTTTCATAGCATAGACAAGACTACGCAGATGACCGGCCCTTTGCCTAAAAGGGCAAAAACAAAGAAAAGCTGAAAAGGAAAACAGAAAAGAAATAAAAATTTTGGGGACGATTTGTTTTGAGTATAAAATCTCAAATCCTTAGCAGACTATAAGGTCATATTATTACCAACATTTTTCACTCCCGTGCGAATTATTCGCGATTGTTATTCGTACGGGAGTCGGTTAGCGAATATTTACCAACATTTTTCACACCCGTACGAATTATTCGCGATTGTTATTCGTACGGAAGTTGCGGTTGAGCGAATATTTAGGGATGAACCATTAGATAATTGATGGGGGCTGCAGGAATTTTGGTTGCATGATATTTATTTTTTGGCTTAAACCTTGCACGTTATTTTTTTGTGTACAGTTAGATATTTTCTTTTAGCAGAAGAGGTTGCTCGATATTTTTTGGGGGTTTTACGCAACCTCCCTCCCCTCCCATCAACTATCTAATGGTCCGTCCCTAAGACTACTGACTGCAGTTCAAGATAAGCAAACAATCCGGGACAAACAAAAAACAGAGAGTGAGTGTGACATCAAATTTAAATGAGACTAAACGATATGTCAATTTAATCCTTTGAAAGCGTAACTGACCTTTGATGTCACAATAAGGACGCTGTTTATGCAAATGTTTTTTATAAACGACAATTGATGGATTGCAAACATTCGCAAGAGAGCTAAAAGACAAAAGCATGGCGGCCATGTTGGTGCCGTTAACAATGGATGCTAATAAGAAATCTTTGTTAAATGGCACCAACGCTCTCCCGAGAGGCCGCGATGACGTAACGTGAAATGGAAGAATAAAGTACGAACTCCATTTGAATGCAAAGTTTTAAATAACGCACATACACAACTAAAAAAATTGAATGGCTTTAGAAACAGCTTCAAGCTCCCGTTTCTCAGTATATTGTACTGAAGAAAACACAAACAGCTAGAAAAATACAGGGAAAGAATTTCGATCGAAAGCGCGCTAAAATATGTTGTTAATATTTGAAAACAAAAACGGTGAAGTCAAGCATGTTTAATTATCAACTTGTGATTGCTTACTCGAGCTCTTTTTCCAAGTTTGTCGGAGAAACGCCATCAATCGCTTCGGAATATAATTTCTCGAAGTCATCTGCCTCGTCGGCTCCACTCACTGTTTTGCAATCACCAAAAACTGCACGTCGGACGAGGTAGCCACCGATGAAGGCGCCAACGATGAGAAACACAACCAACAGAACTAGAAAAACTGTAGTGCATTTACATTTACTTCTCTTACGTCGTGACTTTTTTGTTTTAGCTTCGTCTTCTGTAACTGGGACAAACTCTGTTTTCTCTTGCTCATCTGCCATGACCGAGTCTTCCACTGATGAGGCACAGTTGTGAGGCAGGACGGTCAATAATCCAGAGTAATGCCCTGCAAAGAAAATGTACACTGTGTACAGTGAATACAATTAGAGCACGATTGATGGTGCATATCGGACTGAAACAAACACAAGACACAACAGGCACAGTTTTAACCACAGGCAGCCCAAGCAATGTATTTTTGGTGTGTATGATCGTGTATGATAGCATTTACAGTGAATATATGGGACGAAAAAATATGTAATTTATTTAATTTGAACATACCTTGCTCCAGTGTTGTTTTTAAAAAAATGCTCTAAAATAGCTGAAAACCACTCAGAATGACGTTAAATATCACTAACAACAACACTGGAGCAAGGTATGTTCACTTTTATTTATACAAATCCTTTTTTTTTTCGTCCCATACATTCACTGTAAATGATATCATACACACCACAAATGCATTGCTTGGGCTGCCTGTGTTTTAACATGCAATTGTATGAATTTTCAAAGATGCACGTTATTCAATAGACTACGGCTGTACTTAAAAATTAGAATAAACCTGAGCCGGGTGTGTCATTTTTATATCTTCTGTGTTTGTTTATCAGATATACTTAATTATTTCAACAAAGTTAGTCACCTGAAAAGCTATAAAGCTGAGGCCGATCCAAGGATTATGGGTAGATACATTTTACATGTTTCAACCGCTTGATAACTGTTTATGGACTTGCACATCTTTTACCAGTTACAGTCTCACCTCTGAGCATCCTCAAGCTGCAGTTTGTATCAAAAAATCTTTACTTGTTTGAAATGAATTGTTTCCCATGATCCTCAGTGATCTCAACTTTCTAGGTTTTTGGTGACTAACTTTATTGAAATAAGTATATGCACTGTCAATCATACTGTAATTGTATTTTCTGTACATTTCCTTTCCGGGGCATTACTCTCGATTATTAACCAGCCTGCTTCAGTGGAAGACTCAGTCATGGCAGATGAGCAAGAGAAAACAGAGTTTGTCCCAGTTACAGAAGACGAAGCTAAAACAAAAAAGTCACGACGTAAGAGAAGTAAATGTAAATGCACTACAGTTTTTCTAGTTCTGTTGGTTGTGTTTCTCATCGTTGGCGCCTTCATCGGTGGCTACCTCGTCCGACGTGCAGTTTTTGGTGATTGCAAAACAGTGAGTGGAGCCGACGAGGCAGATGACCTCGAGAAATTATATTCCGAAGCGATTGATGGCGTTTCTCCGACAAACTTGGAAAAAGAGCTCGAGTAAGCAATCACAAGTTGATAATTAAACATGCTTGACTTCACCGTTTTTGTTTTCAAATATTAACAACATATTTTCGCGCTTTCGATCGAAATTCTTTCCCTGTATTTTTCTAGCTGTTTGTGTTTTCTTCAGTACAATATGGAAACGGAAGCTTGTACTGTATTTGTATTTTATTTGCTTGCTTATACAGCGAGGGGAGAACTA
Source organism: Actinia equina (assembly GCA_011057435.1). NCBI lineage: Eukaryota > Metazoa > Cnidaria > Anthozoa > Actiniaria > Actiniidae > Actinia > Actinia equina. Next base: position 23,989 of record WHPX01000087.1, read on the forward strand.
TATACATTGGCGGTTTTATCTTTGCAGCTTCTAAAGCCATTTAATTGTAGTCATACACAGTTTGTATGTGCGTTATTAAGAAACTTTGCATTCAAAAGGAGTTCGTAAATGTTGTTTATAGAAAACATTTGCATGAAAACCGTCATTATCGTGACATCTAAGGTCAGTTGCGCTTTCTAAGAATTAAACAGACATATCGTTTATTCTCATTTGATGTCACCCTCACCGCGTGTCTTTTCTGTTCCGGATCGTTTGCTTGCTTAGTTTGAACAGTCAGTGACTTATGACCTTTAAACAAATCGTCTCAAAATTTTTCTTTCTTTTCTGTTCCTTATTTCCCCTTACTTTTTTAGCTGTTCTTTTCTTTTGGCTTTTCTTTTTCTCTTCTTTCCTTCTTACATGTAACATTCAAAGGCTGCTATAAAATTTGTCGAGCCATGGTATGTGTATGTATTGTAGGTTAAGTGTTTTTGTAATGGCGTTTTTAGTTTTAGTCCTTTAGCAGCAAGTTTAGTTTGGTTACAAGTCATTTGCATAGTCTTTCCTATGCAATGACAGCCGAAAAACAACTTGATACACATACTTGATATATATTGATACCCTGAAACGACCTCTGGGCTAATCTAAGTCAGGGCATGGCTAACTAATAATAGAAGGGAGAAAAGTAATGATGTTAATGATATGAACTTTTACAATTGGTATCTATTTTCCTATCAAGGAAGTAATGTTGTAGGGCGTTTTCGCGCCATTTTCCCTCCGAGCAAAAAGCGTTGATAAAATAACTGTTTTCATACAGGTACTTTTCCAGTGTTCCTCACATCGCTGGCTCAAACGAAAGTCACCAACAAGCAGTCTACATAAAGAATCGTCTCAAAGAAGACTTCGGGTTTGACAGCGCAGAGCTGAAACGCTACGATATTTTACTGTCATATCCAAATAAACCTGGAATAGTGTCAATGTTAAGCCAGAATGGTAGCGTCATTTCGTCGTCTAAGCCTTACGAGAAGATACTTGACCCGGCGGAGAATGATTCTCGCGTTGTCAGTCCATTTAATGCGTACTCGCCGTCAGGTAACGTCAAGGTAATAGAACATTCTATATCTAGGGATTGTTTTGTCATTAGTCTTTGTTAAAATGTTTACATACCATAACAGAAACCTCTATATTACGGACACCTCTATATTTCGATCACCTCTATATTACGGACACCTATATACTACGGACACCTCTATACTAGGGACACCTCTATATTATGTACATTTCTATATTACGGACACCTCTATACTACGGACACCTCTATAATATTACGGACACCTCTATATTACAGACACCTCTATATTACGGACACCTCTATATTACGGACACCTCTATATTACGGTCATCTCTTTATTACGGACACTTTTCGGGCCAGGATATCAAACCTTAATCACAATGAATATGAGTCGCTACAGTCTTTTGCAACCTTTGGATAACTGTTTTATTTTCCTTCCTTTGAAAATAAGGGAAAGTTAATCTACGCCAATTATGGTCATGAAGATGACTTCAACTACTTAGAATCCCAAGGTGTGAACATCACGGGCAAGATAGTCATCGTACGATACGGGAAACTCTTCCGAGGAGGGAAGGCTCAGAATGCCGAGAAGCGAGGCGCCAAGGGTCTCATCATCTACTCAGACCCTGCAGACTACGCCCCTGAGGGTGTCAACAAAACCTATCCTGATTATCGCTGGCTGTCGAGCGACGGGGTTCAGAGGGGGAACCTATGGATGGTGAAGGGGGATCCACTGACTCCTGGCTATCCTGCTACTGGTAAGTATTAGGACTGCGATGCGTTGATCATGTATATAGACAGAACTGGATGTAGAGGACGCGCTCCTCCCCTCTTTTGTCAGGGATTATGTTCTAAAGAAGGATGGCCTTTCTCCAACTGACCTAAGTCGTTGTGTCTATGATCCTATTTAGTAATACCCTAGAATCGCTCTGATGGAGACAGGACCAAAATAGCCAGCATCATTTCTTCTTTTCAATATATAATAATGATCTTTACATTCTCTTTAGACGGAATCTACAGGGTACCCAAGGACGATCTTCCATTCCCCAAGATCCCAGTGCACCCAATCTCCTGGTCTGATGCTGCACCTCTTCTTAAGTACGTACTCCTCAATATGATTATAAACTTTATGATCATCATCAGTTCTCGCAGCGTCATGAGTAGCATAAGGCAACGGGAATGGGTTCTTAATCCCCTGCCCCACCACCCACCAGAGAGGTTTGGCCCGAAACCATTCTGGCTTGATCGAACCTTTCGGGTTCTTCCAGGCACGAAAATCTCCCCACCGCGATAAAGTTGCAGGTTAATACTTACACTAGTAGAAAAAATCAGTAGAGCGGTCGGCCTTGGAACTATGATTCCAAGTAATCGTTAGTGGAAGTTAGAAATTTAAATAGATGCGTCTCAATCGATTACACTATAAAGGCTTTACACCATGACATGATGGCAGCCATGACAGGAGGCAGGAACAATTGTGAACTGGTGTAACCTGATTTACACGAGAAATAATTCAGTTTTCACTGGAAAAAAGGTTCTATTATTGTGCCTACTGTCATGGCTGCCACCGCGTGATGGTGTAAAGCCTCCATAATCCGAAAAATAAACATAAATAGGTCTAGTGAAAAACGTTTTTCGCCCCATCATTGATTCTGTGTTTTTTAGTGGGGTCAATGGTCAGCAAGATTGCATTGATTTGTGCATTATTCATCTTATTTAGAACCCTCAAGATAAGAAAAGCACCGAGTGGCTGGCAAGGAGGACTCGGATTCAGTTACAATATAGAAATGGATTCATCGGATACAAGGTTTGTCCGCAATGCATTTTAGCAGAACGATCCGCTCTCTCCTTCTCGCCTCTCCCACGTCGCCCAGTAAATTATCGTCATATATATCTACCATACAGAGAGGGAACAACTCTTTGCAACCGTGCATGAGAACTATATCAATGTTGAAGGAATAGCAAATGCTTGCGCGTGCTGTGTGCAGTTATTAAGCACGCGGGGATCGGCAGAACACGAGAGAAGTGTTAGGAGAAGCACGACGCGTAGCTTTCCCATTAACTAATAATTGTGGTAATTTTATTTGTGGCGTAAAAATTGTTGAATGTGTAATATAGTTAAATGAGACACACAGAAAACAATGGAAATAAATCTAGTATTCTCTATTAGTCTACTAACTATTTCATGGGCAAAAGACAGGAAAGGCAAATCAAACTATAAACCAAAGTTTCCATTGTTTTACGTACCTCGAAGATCGATATGTCTTTAACGCGCTATTGTTTCGTCTTCTGCTTGCTTTACCTGTATAAACAACGAACTTCCTTAGCCACTGGATTAAGTGCCAATAAATAATGGTTTTAAACCATGTGGGATTTTCTTAAGATTGATTCTGCGCGTGCGTAATGGATATAATAAAATAAAAGTTAAGAATGGCTGTATCCTTGGAACACTAAGTAAATGACTGACGACTGTTTTCTTTTGGTTTATCAGAGAGATCAGGGTCGAAGTGTCAAACAGAATGGAACAAATGCCGGTGTACAACGTCATTGGCACTATCACGGGATCTGAAGAACCAGGTATATTCACTGTTGCGACCAAAATATCAGTCCAAAATATGCGCAAACTAGAAATATATTGTGAAGTTATACAAACAACACCTTAAGAGTATCAGTGTACGTAAGAAAACACGAGATGAGAGCGCGAGCTTCTGTTCCGTGCCGTGGCGGTGACCTTGCCCGATTTTTTTGATTGGACAAACGATAATAATGTGCGCTGTGATTGGTTTAAAGAACTCTGTAGCTCGACCAGCTCGACCAATCAAAATACTAGAAACATTCAAGGAATCCAGCTTTCTGGACAGACACAACTATTTATTTAAACAAACAATACGCAAGTCAAACTTAATGCTACCTTGGTTCACGTCATACAGATCGCTACGTCATCATTGGTTGCCATCGTGACGCCTGGGTGTTTGGTGCTGTAGATCCCTCCAGCGGTGGATCAACCCTGATGGAGACAGCAAGGATGTTAGGAAAGCTTGTCAAAAAAGGCAAGAATTGAATCATTTATTCTTCATAATAGACTTTTAGACACAGAAACATATTAATATACTTTTCGTATGATGAATCATTCTATTGAGCTTGATATTTTTATTTACCGGAGTTTTTGAAATAAATACCTGTGTAGCGATTTTCCTATAAGTTTGATCCCGAGCCGAGAGTCGCCAATATAAACCCGTATTGTCTGCTCAGAAATACCTCGCGATTGGAGAAGCGCGACAAAAAACTTATTGCGAATTTTAGTCCCCAATACGAGTGTAACGAATCTTTAATAAACTCCTGATTCTATTGCAACAGGTTGGCGACCTCGCCGCACTGTAATGATCGCAAGCTGGGGCGCAGAGGAGCATGGAATTATGGGATCAGGGGAATGGATTGAGGTACACTGACTTTGACGTATCAATGGTGCACTTGATTATTTACAGCAAGGTTTCCCTATGTAAACAGGAATACTTTTTTACTCTCTTGGTTTTAACTTTTCTTCACAGGAATTTGATAAAATTTTGAATAGCCGTGCCGTAGCTTACATTAATGTTGGCAGCGCTGTTTCAGGTAAGGTCCTTCCTGTAGATAGTCAATCCCTTTTCCTGGGGTATGGCAATCGTTATCCCTAAGGTGTAGCGATAATACTCCCTGCAAAGCACCACAGTCCCCCTCTAATCGTCAGCCCTTTCGTCCCCCAATATTTTCTTTTCGTAGGATCTTATTCCTTTCTTGCCAAGAGTAGTCCTATAATGGACATGGCGCTCTTCCAAGCAACAAAGAAGGTAAATAACTTTACTTCTTCTCGACTGCTAATCTTTGAAGCACAGCGATTGGGTTTTCAAATAAATCATAAATTTACTTTTACAAACACAGGTACCTGATCCGAATAATCAAACAGAGACTTTGTACGAATCCTGGAAGACGAAACGACCTGATAAGAAGAAGGAAAATCCGAGGTAAGTCGATGTCGAGGGAGAGGTTTGTGGGGAGGAATTGGCAGTACTGTGATACTGACAAGTCACGTGGTTGCTCTTTACCCGGCATTTTTATCCATTAATTGCAGGTGTGCAAATATAATTATTATGAGAATAACTGAATATTTTTGTTGAAATTGTAGCTTAAATTGGAAAATCTAGAACCTGCCTGGACTAAGTCAGTCGTAGGAGTGAATCGTTAATTATAACTTTGCTTGTGTTTCTTATACTTTAGTGTTACAGCCATTGGTGCAGGAGCAGATTTTCTTTTCTTTCTCCAAAGAATCGGTGTTCCCTGTGTTGACCTGCGTTTCGCTCCAGAAAAGGTAATAAATGCTGGTCACTCACTTCCGTTTCCGGTTAATATGTGGATTTTGTCACGTGTGAAATAGCATAATACCGCTGTCTTTTTGGATCGTAGACTCACTGTCAAAATGCTCACAAATACAATAGCCAGCACAAAAATTTAAAATTTTACGAATATTCACAGAAACATAATGGAAAATTCTATATATGACATTCAGTCTAGTTCTGTATAAAGCAGACTAATCTCACTTCTTTGCCGCCATATTGGTCGAATTATTAATGTAAAATTGTTAAATAGAACTGTGTCTTTGTATCAAGCAATATGGCCGCCATGGGTTTTGCTTTTCCATCTATTGTGAATAGTTGATCAATCAAGAAGTCTATAGAATAGATTTAGAGACAAATTACCTTATATTTCTCCAGTTTCGAGTTCTCCTTTGCTCATTGTTAGCTTCAACTATGTGCAGAATATATTTATGTGTTCCAGTGAAGGTCCTTGTTTGTATTGTTGAAGTTGTGCATTCTTTACTTTACCGTTGGTATTTGTGAATATATTTATCAGACACTGATATGAGGTTTACCCTGAGTAAATGAGTCTGTAATCAAGGAACACAGCGGTAATTTGGAACTTGAAAAATTTGTCTCCACAGGGAGGTTACCCAGTGTATCACAGCATTCACGATACATTCCGCTGGATGAAAAAATTCATGGACCCAGACTTCCGCTACCACAGCGCGGTTACCAAGGTGATATTGCGGCTGACATTCAATTTCGTGGATGCACAAGTAGTTCCTTTTGACTTGAATAGACTAGCATCTTCATTAGAGGAGTATGGCAAGGACTTGGAGAAGCAGAATAATAAAATACTGTCTGCAAAAGGAATTTCACTGGGTGAGTTTTCTGTTGTTGGATTTGGACTTTTATATTTAGGTGCGTGTGTGACGACGTCCATTATTTGAATATATATATTTTTTCCCCACTGTAAAAGTGTCCGTTCAAAGAAAAGAAAACAATGCCATATTTCGTATTTATTCAAGAGTTTGTGTGAATAGAGTCACGGTAGGTTTTCCAAAAAGGGATCCCACATGGAGAGAAGTAATCACGGGAGCTTAGTCATCGGCGACACAAGCGTTATTTCGGGTCTGCTGGTCATAGCAAGGGTTTAATCATCTACGGTCTAGGGGCCGACTAACCTCTCACTTGGGCTTCGGCCGAGCTTCCTGATCAGTCTGTAAATCCAGGGATAGCGGTGTCGGGGCCGAAATCTCCGGCATAGCCGTAAATGCTTCGCGCTGTTATACTGCGCTTCAGCACTAGGTCTGGAGGTATGGTCCTAAATTATAAAACAAATCCATAAAAATAGGTGAACTCGAAATGGGAAAGTTCCAAAGGAAACTGAGCATGTGCATTATCAGGAATTCCAATATTCATCCGATTTATATATTACATATACTATGTCCTGTCTCAGGCTATTTAACTAAGGCTGTCGACGAGTTCAAAACATCAGCCAAAGACTTCATGGATCACCTTGCTACACTTAACAACTCCAAGTATGTAAGCTCATGTGAAAAAAAATTCATACTGTATACATCAAAACATCTTATAGAAAATACAAAGAGAGAAATTTAGATGGACCAAATCCACTTGGTGGTGTTTTTTTCTTTCCCAGACCATGTGTCATTCCCCTTAGAATCAGTTTGATAGGAATAAGAAAAGAAATAATACTCTAGAGAATGACGCATGGTCTGAAATAGGAAAACCTTACGCCCAAGTGGATTTGGCTCCATTCATGCGCATGGATTTTGCTCTTTCAGATTCCCAGTTCCCGATTCCTGATTCTGACTGTCCGTCTGTCTGTCCGTGTCGATTGGTCGAGGAACCCCAGGGACTTTTGACTCGTAACCAATCTTCCTCGACCAATCGACACGGACAGACAGACGGACAGTGACCAAGGGAAATAGAGGGACTTAGCTCGCTGTCTAAAAATAAATAAATCAATGGACCTTTATCACACGGCGGCAATGTTTATTCTCATGAGAATAAAAGCCTTTGTTTCCCCAGCATAAATTAATTATCAACAAGCGCTTGAATTTGAGGCTACGCGTGGTGGAATCTAGTGTTCAATCCAACATGGCTGCCACGTGAATAAGGCCCATAAAAAGTACCCCTATCTGGTTGGTCCAAACGTACCGACGGGCTAGTATAAAGATATTATTGTATAAATATTATCCTTGGTATATGCGTATACATTTTGAGCCGAAAACGCAATGTGACTTTACGTTACTTTCTTTCTTAGACCCATTCAGCTACGCATGGTAAATGATCGTCTAATTCATGTAGAGAGATCATTTATTGACACCGAGGGACTCCCTGGTAGACCTTCCATGAGGTAATCTTATCTATCCCTTATTGTATAGAAAATGACGTATTTTAGTGTTGCGCAATCGGTAGGCAACAGCACGGATATGAACACGTTGTACATGAATATGTGGCAGTGTGCCAATGTAACTATATGTGCTCTGAATGGTGGAAGCGCGTGATCTATAAGCGTACGCAGAGAGCATGGAAGAAATGACGCCATTTTTGCAAGAGCACCAATTTTTGTTTTGCTAGCAAAAATAAATCACTTTGGGCTGCGGCTTTTCAGTTGTATTGCTCTCGTACTCACAACAATCATTTATACATGCGTATCAAGCTTTCTCCCATATAAAGTTGTCGTGGCCATCACTTCTGTGTATTCACTTCATATTTGTCAAACACTAGTTTTTGTTTGGCTCACACTAGTTTTTAGCTAGTTATCTCTTTTTGTCAAACTTACCTTATTTTTAAGTGAACCAAGATTTCTTTTTGGTGATTTTTCCGCCGATTAAAGCTTTAAAATGCCGAAAATATGAATCAAAACTGCAGATATTACAGCGAAGAAATACTTAAAGTATTGTCCTCCATCTTGAATCTAGCTTAGGAACCTGGTCTACAAAGGAAGCCCATACTTTTCTTTGGCTTCTCCTATTTCTTCCCTTCGCAAAACCTGACAAGCTAATTAAATATAGCCATCTATGCTGACACAGCACAGATACAATGAACTGCTCTTGGTTTATTTTGCAGACACTTGGTATTTGCACCTAGCATCTTTGACCTGTACGCTGGCAGCAAGTTCGCAGGAATCACAGACTCCATCTACACAGCCCAAAAGAGTAACGCAACAAAGGATTGGGAACAAGTCAAGAAGCAGATCTCGATGGTTGTTCACGCAATGCGGTCAGCGGTTACTATCGTCAAACCAGCAAAACTGTGATTGCGTTACACAGTGCAGATGACTTGTAGTTTACTACGTAGATGTTTTTATCTGTCAGTTTGTGTCGTCGATTGATGATTTTCTGTCTTGTTTTGAATTTTTTGAGGGTCGGATTATCGGTCCGTTCATTGCCTCGACAATTGGTCGTCGGTCGGGTGTCTACCATGATTTGATGGTCATATCAGTTCTCTGTGTTCATCGTTGATTCGTTTGTGTCAGCGGCTGGTCTTTTAATTCTCGGTTTATTAGCTCTTTTTTGTTAGATGGTCGATTATCGGTCGGATTGCTGCCAATCTGCTGGTCGATTCTCTGTGTTGGATTCGCAGGTCAGCGTCACCTGGAACCACTTCACATGCATGCAACAACATGTAAGGCTGCGTTCATAATGTATACCACAGGGGGGGGGGGGGGGGGGGTCAGAGGAAATTTCAAAAATACTCCAAAATTTCAAGATCCCCCCCCCCCCCACTTAATGTCAAAAAAAATTATGCCCCTCCTCCTTTAGCAGGAAAAAAATTGTACCCCTCTCCCCCCCCCCCCTCCCCCCCCCATATACCTAAATACAAACACTTCTTTGTCCTGATACCTACACAAAATCTTATGCAAGCCATTGCAATGACTGGTAATAAAACGATAGCTTGCTATAGACTGTCTTCCTGATTGCGATACATACTGAACTGGAAGAGGAATATCCTTTTCCATTTCCTCCTCACTGACGACTATTTTTTTTTGAAACTTTTTTGAAATTTTTTTGAAAGAAACCAGTGAACAGCACTTAGGGTTCTAGGTTGTAAGACTTTTTATTTTATATCTCCTACGCGTTTCGTCTAACTCTGTAGACTTCTTCACGGGAGTTTAACAATAAAAGTTTAAAGTCCTGTATTTAAATACCAACTATCCTTATCTACGTATAAGAAGTAGGGCATGTAAAGGAAACACGTATACAGGACTAACAAGGGAGGAACATAGTTTACGGATGTTGAATAATTCTTGAATAATTTCGGGGGCGAAATTATAGCTATAACGTGTTTCCTTTACATGATAATGATGATGACAATAGTGATAAAATTGAAGAAGAAGATGATGATCAAGATTACAATGTTATTTAAATAGAGGTGTACAATTATCCTGTTCATTAAATTTCTTGTCGAGTTTTATGTGTTAGTTAATAGTCATTTGTTATTGACAGAAAAATTAGCATCCCCCCTACCATTGCGAAAATAATTTAACATCCCCCGCCCTTGAACACCTGAAAAATTTTATGACTGTTATAGATTGATTTATTCGTGCTCTCGCTAGTACAAGTTCTGAATCACTGTTTACAAACTAGATCATTATATATCAGAGTACAGTCACGTGATCAGTATGACATTAACAATCAGATATATGACATCTCTCTTTTTCTAAAGGTTATCAATAAGAGATAATAGAATATGAAATCTGAGTATACGGTTTTGATATGGTTAAATCACGTAGTAATCAAGTCATAATAAACAAACCCATGATAATAGATAAATGTTCAATTGTTCAAGGAATGTCTAAAATTAAACATACAATTCGCTAGTTGTCAAATCCGTAACGTTTCACTGGTTTGACAATCCTTCCAGATCGCCGCGTTGTGGGTACACATGCGTCCGTATTCGTAGGAGGACTCATGTCATCCTGTTTGTTCTCTATAGCTAATTCATCTTGTTCAAGATTTTCCGTCGGTGTTGAATCGGGTTCTGTAGAGAGTGGTGTAGGTAGCTCTTTGGTTTTCATGATGTGCTTTCTATTTCTTCGATATTCTGCACCATCGGCTGTTTGAAGTATATAGCTCCTTGGGGTATGGTGAGAATCCACAATTGTAGCGGGTTTCCAGATAGGTGATTCAGGAGTTTGCTTGAATCTTACGGTGTCCCCTTTTTTTAGGCTCTCTAAGGGTTTTGCTGACCTATCATAGTAGAATTTCTGAGTCACCTGATCATCTTTCCTCTTCATGATGAACTCCTGGTGGTCGATCAGTTTAGGAGTTAGTGTTGAAGGTTTTGCCGGGATATCGGAGCGTAATTTTCTGCCCATTAGTGCTTGTGATGGCGTGACTCCATTAATGGGAGTGTTCCTGTAGTCAAGCAGAGCCAGATACGGGTCTTGACCACTTAGCAGCGTTTTATTCAGAATAGCCTTTGCTGTTTGTACTGCTCTTTCGTGCATCCCGCCCGATTGCGGGTAGTGGGGGCTTGTTGTAGTGTGAGTAAACCCGTAGTCTGATGCGAATTTAGTGAACTCTTGGGACGCGTATTGTGGACCGTTGTCTGATACGATTTCTTCGGGAATTCCGTGTCTACTGAATATAGATTTGCATTTGTTGATGACTGTTCGCGATTTAATGTCACGCAATTCAGCAATTTCAGGAAAACGGCTGTAGTAATCAACAATTACTATGTGAGGTTTACCCTTCCATTCAAATAGATCAGTCGCGACCCTTTGCCATGGCCGCTTGGGAAGCTCGTGTGGTTGTAATGGTTCCTTACAGTTAGTCCTCCTTTGCTCCAAGCATGTGGGACATTGCGATATCATATCCTCAATTTCTTTGCTCATCCCAGGCCAAAATATGCATTCGCGTGCCAGGCGCTTTGTCTTGTTTAGGCCCTGGTGTGCGCGGTGTAACTTAGCCAGTGTTTCTGATCTCAGTTTCGCGGGAATAAGCACATTGTGAGCCTTAAAGACAAGTCCATCTTGTTCAGTTAATTCGTGTCTGTAAGGGTAATATTCTCGAATTTCCAATGGTACCAGATGTCGATTCTCCGGCCAGCCATTCCTTATTTGATTGATCAATATTTGCGTCGTTTCATCTGTGTTTATTTCATTTTGAATCTCGTTCAGCTTGCGATCCGTCACGTAGCCCTCCGTAGACATTAGATGTATGAACTTTTCGGAATCCATTTCTTTCTCGAACTCTTCGTTTACTACGGTAGTAGGAAATGCCCGTGATAACGCGTCTGCCAGGTACATTTCAGTCCCTTTCTTGTATACGAGGGTTATATCGTAAGCTTGGAGTTGCATTAGTATCTTTTGCAACCTTGATGGCGCCTGTGATAACGGCTTCGTGAATATTGCTTCTAATGGCTTGTGATCAGATTCAACAAGGACAGATTTTCCGTAAATAAATTGGTGGAAGCGTTTGCAGCCGAATAATACTGCTAGCAGCTCCTTTTCAATTTGCGCATATCGTTTCTGAGTTTCGTTTAATGCCTTTGAAGCATAAGCCACAGGACCATTGTCCTGGATGAGTGCTGCACCGAGCCCATTCTGCGAGGCGTCAACTTGCAAAGTGACAGGTTTAGACACGTCATAGTAGCGTAGAGTTTCCGGTTGCGTGAGCAGAGCCTTGAGATCCGAAAACGCTTGATCATGTATTTCTATCCAATGAAATTCTGTATCCTTCTTGAGCAGTTCCCTGAGTGGTGTAGTTACCTCAGAAATATGGGGTGCAAACTTCGCCACGAAATTGACCATGCCTAGAAGACGTTGAACGTCTTGTTTGCTTTCCGGTTTAGTATACTCGGTAATTGCCTTTATCTTGTTGTTGTCTGGTCTTAGCCCATCCTGTGTTAGTGTTACGCCAAGATAGGTTATCTCCTGGCGGCGAAGTTCACACTTGTCAATGCCCAGTGTTAGGTTGATTTCCTTCACCCGGTTAAGAACTCTTTCGAGGCGCGCGTCGTGCTCCTCTATTGTACGACCCCAGACCAGAATGTCGTCGATGTCTGTTTCGCATCCCTCTATGTCGTTGAACTTTTCATTGAGGGTTCGATGGAAGACTTCTTGAGCAAAGATAACGCCAAAAGGGACGACAGAAAATCTATATCTCCCGAAGGGCGTGTTGAAGGTGGTTAAGTAGGAACTTTCCGTGTCCAGCGGGATTTGCCAAAACCCCGATTTTGCGTCTAGTTTACTGAAGTATTTGGCGCCTGCCAGTCTGCCCATTATCTCTTGTAGAGTTGGTAGTTGATAATGCTCACGCTTGATTGCTTTGTTAAGATCACGCGGATCTATGCATATTCTCAGATCGCCATTCTTTTTCTCGTTGACTACCATCGAGTTGACCCATTGCGTTGGTTCCTCGACTTTAAGGATTACGCCTTGTTCTTCCATTTCATTTAGCTTGGTTTGCACCCTGTCTCGAAGCGCAGCTGGTAGTTTTCTTGGTGGGTGAATGACAGGTGTCATGGATTCGTCAATCTTAATGTGATATGGCTCCGAAATGGAGCCAAGCCCTTCAAAACAGCTTGAGTACTTCTGAAGTATTTGTTTTTCGGATAAACCAGAAATGCTAGATCCCGTCGTTTTGTCTTCGTTTTCTCCTTTCTCAGCTACCTTGTCGACGTTATGGAATGTGATAAAGTTCATATTCTTACAGGTTTCGCATCCAAGGAGTGATTTTCCTTGTTCCACAACTTGAAACTCTAGAACTTGTTTGTTATTTTTGTTACGACACTGGAGATAGCACTTGCCCAGTACAGGTATTCTGTGGCCGCCATATGCTGTTAGCTTTGCGTTACTTGCTCTGAGCTTCTGTTTTCTTTGATGCTTAGGGACCGCATTATTAAAATCATCCTTAGTGAGGATATTTATCTCAGCTCCAGAGTCTAGCTTGATCATTATAGACTTCTCGTTTATTTTCAGTTTGCCATATTCCTCGCTTTTGCCGTTGGTTTCGCAGGAGTCAATTACCATATCCACGCCGTGATCGGAGCTTGATTCATCGCTCGAGTATTCAAGGTCTTGTACCGTTTTCGATCGGCAGAATTCCTTGAAATGGCCTAATTTATGACAGGAATTACAGCTTTTGTTGTATGCAAAGCATGCTTTCGGTGGGTGCACTCTGCCACAATTTCCACAATTCTTGTTTCGTTTTGAGTCTCCATATTGTTGCCCATGCTGCCTGTTGTTTGGATTGGTGTGGCGTGGTTTGTTGTCTGAGTATTGCTTTTGATGTTTTGTTCCCTTGTGTTTCAGGGCATCCACACTAGTTGGCTTGTCGTCACTGATAGATCTCATTTGCTCTTTCGAAGCCTCCGTTGCTCGGCAAATGTCCATGGCTTTCTGTAGCGTTAGGTCAGTCTCGCGGAGTAGGCGTTCCTTTAAGCTTTGCATGCGAACACCGCACACAATCCTATCACGGATTAGTCCTTCTTCCAGAGTGGAAAACTCACAAGTCGAAGCAAGTGTTCGAAGGACAGTAACGTACTGATCTATCTTTTCCCCTTCTTCTTGATTTCGGGTATTGAATTTGTGGCGTTCGTAAGTCACGTTCTTGCGAGGGTTGCAGTACTTCTGGAAGGCAGTAATCAAATCAGTAGTTTTTCTGTTCCAGACCGTGTCCCCATCTGTATCAGTGGTTGTCTCGGGCCTGTCGAAACTGAACGTTTTGTAAATCTCTCGACCCTGCTCCCCAATGCATAAAAGAAAGTACGAGCATTTCTCTTCCTCAGACTTTGTCCTCAACTCTGTCTTCTCGAATAGCTTCCAATGCTCCTCGAAGCGCCTCCAGGCTTCGCTAACGTTCCCTTCGAATGATGGTGGTTTGGGGGCTGCCCATTGTAATCCCGCCATTGCTCTTTGGAGTTCTCAGAATCCCACTTCTGACGCCATGTTATAGATTGATTTATTCGTGCTCTCGCTAGTACAAGTTCTGAATCACTGTTTACAAACTAGATCATTATATATCAGAGTACAGTCACGTGATCAGTATGACATTAACAATCAGATATATGACAATGACCCCCTCCCCCACCCAAATTTCCTCTGCCCCCCCCCCCTGCGGTTTACATAATGAACGCAGCCTAGGGAAAAAGGAAAAAAGACTATCCTTTGAAGACAAAGACAGAAGATACAATCGCCATATCCAACGAAGACAGACAGCAAGACTTTAGCCATAACTTTTCTTGTGTGTCGAGGGGAAAAACTAGTTGGAAAGTTCCTCGATTTTCAATATAATAATCGCCTTTTTTATGAGTGAATTAGAGAAAAATAAAATCCATTGATTATTTCTAATGCCACCTTGTCGTTTTCCATTGTAGTTTAATATTCATATTCAGTGAAAGCAAGAGAGCATAAACTCCCACGCATCAGTTTGTAGTCTGTACATACGTCACATAATATATTTGCCTACTAATTCTTTTCTTGTTGATCTACACTTGCTGATCCAGTCCTGTGAGCCGGTGGACCGTCACCCGAGGGTGGGAATGATCATAGTGACTAAAATACCGATGAATACTCACGTGACTACTTTATCGCAAGTATTTCTAAATACATATAAGTTCAGGCAAGAAATGACTTGAAACTTGACCTAAACTAGATAGATTTTCATTTATTTTAATCCCTTGCTCTGAAAACTAAACATGAGAAAAGGATGATACGCGTTCTACACCTTCACATCACGTACATGCCCATTTTGCTTTGCCTTGATATTCCAGACACATGTATAAAGTCACGATGAATATACCTCGACAAATTAGTTTAAAAAGACATAACATAATTAAATTCCGGATTATTTCGCGCTAGAAAATAAGATCTTAGCGTTTTCTTGTTGATAATTTGTCATTTTTTGTGTCGTTTTTTCCCATTAGTAAAGTAGGTGACCGGAAGTGTAATAAATAGCGCATGCGTACTTGGCCAAAACATTTCAAATCAAAATGGCGGATCAGGGCAAGAGTCGAACTGATGGTCGCGAAATCTCAGTCTCTCTCAATCCTGAAAGGCCTGTTCCTATGAAATTTTTTGCCACATGGGAAGTAGAAAGGACATCCCCCAATTGTATCCCAAGGTGAGGATTCTTTTTGTCATTTGTATTAGTTTTAATCTGTCGGAAAAAGCTTCAATCGTGAGTACAAGACGAGAGCAACACGACAAACATGGCTTTGAATTGAAGACCACTTTGAGGTCGTGTAGCTCTCTTACCTTCTATTTTCTTTTTCTTGTACTCTAAGAATTCAAACGGCATGTATCCTAACTCTTATGTACAGTGTTAGATCAGTACAATTCAACCACTATTCCAGTCAAATGAACCGTAGCATGACTCACAATTGAGTTATTAAGGAACTTGTATTTTTGCGTTCAAAGATCGTGCGGAAGAAATTCTGTTCATTAAAATTAATTCCCTGTATGCTAATCAAAGATAACAGCTAAAAATGACCCCTCCTATTCATCTTTTCTAGCGTTTTCCTTCTCAATGCTGAAAAATATTTCCTCGTTCTAAGATATTCTTTCCTTGTGGTTTAGAGCCTTGTAACCTTTGCTCTTCTTCTCCATTCGATTGTTTTTATTAATGTCAAAATTGTCATTTATTGTACGATCTTCTAGTGTTTTGATCTGCTTGATTACCAATCATCCTTAAGGCTTTACGTTATTTTTCTTGAACTCCGATTCAACCACATATTTAAAGTCGCAATGTCGCTACACAAAAACAATCGCGATACAAACAAAAATTTTCCAAAAAAAAATCTAATTATATTTTTTTTCTCAGCTTCTTTCTGCTCATTTATAAGTGCGATCTGCGTTTTTAACACCAACGACTCCTTTTTTTCTAGTGAGTAATTCACGGAATATCCAGGAACTCGGAAATATTAATTGCATGAAAGGTTTCAACTTACTGTTCGTGTTTATTTTGTTCAAAACTAGTCGAAACATATATTCATTTGATTATTTTACGTCTAAGCTTTAGTTATCTTATTGCTGTAAATTATAATATTTTTTTGGCCCAAAACGATCAGGCTTGTCTGTCATTCAAATATTCATTTTGA
Organism: Actinia equina; assembly: GCA_011057435.1. Lineage (NCBI taxonomy): Eukaryota > Metazoa > Cnidaria > Anthozoa > Actiniaria > Actiniidae > Actinia > Actinia equina. The sequence continues at coordinate 40,444 of WHPX01000087.1, forward strand.
TATACAATTAAACATTATAGCAATCGATCCTAAAAATTTCAAGATCTTAAAATAATTTTGTCAAAAGTAAATAATACAAACATGATGCTGAAAATTAGCAAAATGTGCCAAATTTGTAATTCAATTGAGAAGAAATGATCAAAAATTCATATTTTCTAATTCCTTTGTTAAGCCCAATTGTCAAGGTATGTAAGTTAGTTTTGCTAGATTACAAGACTGGACTTGCTTTTGACGGATGTAAATGGTGACTAACGTTTAATGTACATAGAAAAATTTAATGCTTGAGGTAACACATCCGTTTTCCTTGAATGTAAACATCAGCTTCAGGGTATCGACTTCATATCTTCAAATTGTCATCTTAACCTTCACCTTAATCCGTGCTACTAGCGATACAAAATTTATGAATTCCATACAATTTATGTTTTATTTACAAAAATGTGAGACATCCTTATGTTATTGAATCCTAGATGCCATAGTCTGCATACTATAGGTCTCCAGGTTATAATAATAATTACTATGAATCATAACATTAGACATGGTTAGAGAAACAATTATTACATCTACGAATTATTTGTCAATCTTACATAAACTATTAAATATTAAACAAAGATAACTTTGTGTTAATCTTATTTCTTAGTTTTTGATAAAGTTCAAGAATATTTATTGCTGAAAATTCAATCATTTAGTCTTGACCAATAGGCATAGCCACTCTATAAATTCAATTAATAAATCACAGTTATAATAATAATTGTTTTCTAGATTGACTCCCCAACATACATGCGTAAAAAAAATTAGAATTCATTGTTCTTATGTTGACTTTTTTTTTTTGCAGTCTGTGTTTGTCATTTTTTTAGACACTGAGGTTTTTTAAGGTTTGAGGTTTTGATGTTATCTGTCAATAAGAACCAGTGGGGACGACCTAAATATTCATATCTGAAACGAAAATATTTTTTATGGAATTATAAAAAATGTATAATAGTCTAAAATAAACATCTTTCAAGCTTGTACTCTTCGAACATCAAAATCACTGACATAATTTTTGTATCAAAACAAACTTTGGGAAGTCTCAGTTGACAATCTGTAATTTCATATTATCCTGCAGAGTTAAGTAAATTGGAACCATTATCTCTAAATGTATTGGTTTTAACGAGGGTGGACAACATGGATTAAGTTATCATCTTAAGGTCACATATCCTTGCATAATAATAACTTCCATGTTCTTTTTTAAGAACATTTTTTGTTAAGATTAGTAAGATAAATTGTCCGTTTAAGAAATTTACATATTTTGTTTTCAAAATACAGCTGACAAATTTGTCTGTTCTTTTGTCTACTGGGAAATGGATTGTATTTTTAAGTGTTCCTTATTTTGGATCATAAGCTTTAGGACTTTTGGCATAAAAAAACACTTAAAGGTTAATTGTTTTTTTCCTTTCCCTTCATTAATATTAGTTTTCAAAGATTGAAGTAACAAGTATTCATTAGCATTATTTTTTGTTTGTTGGAAGAATTTTTTCATTTTGAATACTTCCTCTTGAAATTAGAATTAAAAACATCAAAGCATTGTTAAAGTTATTTCAAATGGCCCAAAAATTAATACTGATTCAAAAAAGCTGAATGCTGTGGCCAGTACTGTAATTAGATATTTCTAAAGATAGAAAAATTATTAATGATTCCAAAGAGCTGAATTGCTGTGGCCAGTGCAGTGAAAGATATTTCTAAAGATAGTGATTGCAACTTCCCTACTATTGTTTTTAGCAGACTGATTGCATGGGCTGATCATGTCATATTCCAGAAATTACAGTATCGTGGCCCAAATCAGCCCAGAGGCTGTTTCAGGGATCAATAAGATTAATCTTTGCTTTAATTTGGTTTTAGATCTTCTATAGTGGGATCAAAAATCCTTAATTGGGTATAGAGGGTGACCTCGACACAATCATTAATATTCCTTATAAGTACAGCCTGAAATGAAATTAACTCATATTTAAGTATAATGATAATACAGGGCTTAAAATAATGGCTTGTATTTGGGCAATGACCAGCCGGAAGTAGAACTTGTCTGGACAAATCTTTTTCTAACTAAAACTAAGTTGGTCGTTTATCATGTCCAGCGATGTCTGGACATCATTTTTAAGCCTTGCCAATATATATCTTGCTAGTTGCATGAACATGTATAAAGCCATTGTGTTGTGCATCTAATAGCAGATATCAGAGTTACACTCTGTTGCCTTCGAACAATTGTTTTGAGTCAGGGCACTTGGGTCAATACAATGAAATGTATAGAAACTGACCCAAATGTAACAATTGTTTGAAGGCAATAGAGTGTATCTCCAATATCTGCTAATTGGCAATTTATGGCTTTGCATATTAGATGGTATAATGTGTCCCTCCACTTCGCCCTTGGGAAGTGCTTTTAGTTGAGCCACTAGTGCTGTACTTGGGGTGGTGATAAGCTATGACAAGGTTTTTTGTTTTTTGTTTGGGTGGAGGAGGCTAGTTAGTTGATATACCTTGTTCTATTGAATCCATAGAATCTGCAATCTGAAGTTAACTCGGCTGGAAGTTATCAAATGCCTAGAGGCTAACCTCACGGAAGTCATTATATCTGTTTCAATGCAGGTAATAGAAAAGTTATTAATAAAAATACCATAATATATAATTATTGTTTTGGGATAATTATCTGAGATTAAGAAAATTGGAAATTGATCTGAAAATAAGAAGATCCTATCAAAATATTAGAATAATAAAAATAATAAATATAAATAATGTGTTTTTATTTATTTATTATAATATTTCTATTTATTATTTACAGGGCTCTCGGCGGACTTTAAGATCAAATGAAATAATCCTGCGCAAGTCAGGTCTAATTGACACAGAACTGGATCTAGCCTTTTCATTACAGGTGAGTTTGAGCTGCTTCATTATTTTGACAACTTCTAGATCTGACCGTAATTTATTAATTTATGAATTTAGATTTTTAAATATTACTAATTCAGTAGAGCTTTAAGTTAAGTCTCTCCCTTTGATTAGAGGGTTTTTCTGAGCCAGGTTTTCTGGTTTTTCTCCATCCACAAACTCAAGTAAACTACAGTACCTCTCAACTCATAGTAATATATACAGTATGAGTGGCCATGATGTATCCGATGTACAAACTCAAGGCGTGTTGGATACAACACGGACACAAATACTGTATATCACTAAAATTTTCAAGATAAAAGTGAATCTGCCCAAGAAAATCCAAGTTAAAGTTTATGCAAATCAACACGATTCTGTATCTGATTTACAAAATTCTTCATGGTCGTGATTATTTCTGTTGTGTTTTCACCATGAATTATTAATGAGTTTGATAATGTGAGTTAATGATGGCCGGACTAATCACCTAAATGTCTCAGGGTTTAAAAAAATTTGAAAATTTGAAGGTTAAACTTTGAACATGTGAGCAAAGATATAGACATACAAGCATTAGATGGGTGTGGTCAAAGTGTCCCAAATGTGTGCACCCGCTAAAGGGTGAGAAAAATTGTAATGTAGCATGCTTTGGATGGTACTTTCCCTCCCTGTTCTATTAATCATCTTTAATTCATTTTAATTAAATTTTTTTATTTTAATCAATTTGATTTATTTAATTTAATTATCTTTAATTTGTTTTTTTCTTCAGTACCCTCATTTTCTTAAAAGAAATGGCAATAACCTTCAGATAATGCTGCAGAGAAGAAAACGATACAAAAACAGAACTATCCTGGGATTCAAGACGCTGGCTGTTGGTGTTGTCAACATGGGGCAGGTATGTAGTTGTATTTCCTTGTAATGTCAGACATTATATAGAATCAAGGGTGACATACTGTACCATAGTACATAGTGGTAGTGCACTCACCTCTCACGGTCTCTGGGGTCTTGAGTTTGATTTTTTGGCTCGGCATCACATTGGAGTAGAGCTTGTTAGGTCTCTTCCTTGATTTTAAGAATTTTCTGCAAAAATGGAACACAAATTCCAATCCAATCTGGAAGTTAGTAGTACATCAACCTAGACATTGTTTTGGCATTCTGTGTAAACATATGTATGTATATAAGCATAAAATGTTTTTACTTTTCTCTATGGGATGTAGGTTCTTCAGTTCAACATGGATAATCAGCTCAAATTGTATGCCAAAGGAAGCTCCTCTCCTGTTGCGAGGTTTACTGTCAGCTCCTTAACAAGGTACATAATAATAGTGCATTATCAGCCATACCATTGAAAATACAGCCAATCAGAATGCAGGAAAGCTGTTGTATATCCAATGCTAAAATTCTGTTGTATTTTTAATATCGCATTTTTTTAAACAGTCAACCAGTTGATACAGATGTTGACAGAAATACTTCCAGGCCAGGAGGACCATGTGAGTACTGTATGTGCATTGTACAGTGTGTCTGGACTACCTGTAATGGTACTACTGTATTTGACATGGTTTGATTTAAAAAACTATCCAAAAAAGAAACAGCAGTAGGGTACTTAGTACATTAAAATGCCTCTTGCCTCTTTGATGTATCATGCATCTGCCCACAACAAGGCTCAAAAAAGTCTCAGTGCTGGCTGTGAATCGTTGGTTGGGCTGGTAGCTGTAAGTTAGCGGTGTGTGGGCTGATAGTTGGCCAATGCACTACCAACACATGACTAATGCATGGTCAACAGTCCGGCAACAGTCAACCAACATGTGTTGGCTGATCACAAAGTACATGATTAGCAAAAACTGATAGTGGAAATGTTATTGTCATAGATGACAGAGAAGGAGAGTCTTCTGATGATGAAGATGACTATTCTATGTCTGACCAGGAGGCTAGTGATAGTGGTGGTGATCCAGTAAGTGGGGCATGTTATATATTTGTCTATAACAGCTGAGTGCTGATTGATTTACAGAAGTAGTAAATAGTCAGACATTACTGACAAATTAATGATGGTTGACAGTGGATATGGTGAAAAACATTTGAATATATTATTATTTGATGAAAAGTGATGATTATTTTTTCAAGGACATGATTGAAGATGATCCTAGAAGAGGCAGAAAGTTAAGACACGGCAAAATAGAGCTGCAGGCCAAGGTAATAGTTAAATGGACCATCTCTAATTCTCCATGAAATATTTTGCCAAAATAAATTGCAAATTGTCATGAAACTTTTTGGTGTAGTGTAGCAGTACCTTTAAAGTTATCTTTTGATCAATCAATCATCATTATCATTATGATCTTCATTGTCATCATCATCATCTTTATTGTCATTGCTGTCTTTGTCGTCATCAGTGTCATTGTCATCCTCATCATCATTTATCAACATTACCATGATCATAGTAATTGTCAACATGGTAGAAATAATAATATGCATAAAGGGTGGTTTAGACGGTACGATTTTTGCCTACAACTATCGTATACAACAAGCTCGCGCCATGCTACAACTTGAGTCGTAGCGTGTAAATCAAGCCTACAACTCGCCTACGACAGACGTGAGCATGTTGTATACGATAGTTGTAGGTGAAAATCGTACCATCTAAACCGGCCTTAACAATGTCCATTCATCCATTAGCACCAGAGCAACTTCAAGAAAAAGTTCATTGCACTGCTAAAGAAATTCAAGGTAGCTGATGAAGAACTAGAAAGCTCCACTGACCAGTACCTTGATATCGACATCAGCCCTCCTGAAAATGAAATGATAACAGATGATTTCTTGTTCGGAACTGATGATTTGGATGACGAGAGTGACTTTGAAGCTGATTTTTTGGACCAAGACAATGTGTCTATATCATCCACGCCAAAACCTTCACTAAGGTATTACTGAACAATATTTATATTAATATAATTTATAATTCATTAAATGTAGGGTTACAGTAAGGCTTTGGCACTCAGAATATACTTGGGTGCTGAATTGCTGATCCGGTTTTTGTTTTTAGACCTTTCTTTGACATGAGAAGCTCTTGTGAAATTGTCCCTGCGCAAGCAAAGGTACAGAATATTTTTGACGTATTAATCCTGTATATTCATCTATCTGTCTATCTATCTATCTATCCATCTAATCCCATCCATGCATCCATCCCATCCATCCATTCTCCCCATTCATCCATCCTTCCATCCATGCATCCCATTCATCCATCTTTCCTACACATCCATCCATCCATCCATTCATCTCATCCATCTATCCATTTATCTCATCCATCCATCCATCCTTTCATCTCATCCATCTATGTATCCACAAATGCAGCTTTCCATGCATCCATCTATTTTTCAGATTCATCCTATCTGTCCATTTTCCCACCTATCCACCCTGCTTACATCCATCTTGTCTACCTTTTTTTTGTCTATCTAACTATCAATGAGAATAATGTATAGAGTTAAGATTAAATGTTTATTGTTGTCGACCTTGCTGGTTTCAAGATTAATGAAGAAGATGAGCCAACTGTACAGAGCATGTCCCATTCAGATAATGATGAACGTCACACTTCCACGGAAACTGAATGCAACATTGTGAGTAATACAGTCATTTTCCATCCAATACCCTTTCCTTATTACCAAATACTTTTTATCTTTCTTCATGATCTGTGAGTTAGCCTTGTCCTGACTTTGATAAGCCCAGAGGTTGTTTCAGGGTTCAACCTGTAAGTTAGCCATGTCCTGACTTAGATCAGCCCAGAGGTTGTTTCAGGGTTCAACCTGTGAGTTAGCTATTCCATGACTTTGAAAGCCCAAAGGTCGTTTCTGGCTTCAATCTATGAGTTAGCTGCTTCCTGACTTAGATCAACCGAGAGGTTGTTTCAGGGTTCAATCTATGAGCTAGCCACTTCCTGACTTAGATCAACCAAGAGGTTGTTGATAGTAAATGTCGTCATTTTTTCAAATGTTAGGATACTTTGAGCCCACCATCAGAGATGGATACACATTCAGACAACACCAGTACGTCGGATCCTACTACAGGGGAACTTGAAGCACCCTTGAAAAGGAGCACCTCATTTAAAGAAAGAGACAAGAGTGAACTAATAGCAGTACATATGAACAAAAGAAGAAAAAGTGATATTGAATTGCAGGTAAATAATGGGAATAAAATGGGAATTGAAGTATGGGAATATTAAAAAATGGAAAGACAATTCATAAGAATAGGAACATGGATGGATAATTAAAAAAGAAATGAATAGTGGAATTATGAATGGGATGTGAGTGACTACCAGTTGAGAAATAAAGTATTATTTATTTTTCAGCTTCCCAAGCGTTCTCTCTCAGACCAGCTGACAACAGCTTTTCCTTCAAATGATCAAATTCCTGAAAATGTTCTCCTGGTGAATACCGCTGAGTGGCAGGGTCAGGTAACAGCACTTCATTTGAATCTCCTTTGTGAATCTCTCCCTTACAAGTACTGAACATAATTCCTTCCCTTTTCCTATCCACATGTTCTTCATCCAAATGGCTTGACTATTTGCCTTAGGGGCTACTTGATGTATGGCTTGTTCAATACTCCCATTTTATTATCCTCTGAATCCCTCTCCTTCAATTACTAGACATACTCCCTTCCCTTTCCTCTAAATCTACATCCAAAGGGCTTGACTACTTGCCTTATGGGCTACTTGATGGATGGCATATTAATACTCCCATTTTATTATCCTCTGAATCCCTCTCCTTCAATTACTAGACATACTCCCTTCCCTTTCCTCTAAATCTACATCCAAAGGGCTTGACAACATGCCTTATGGGCTACTTGATGGATGGCATATTAATACTCCCATTTTATTATCCTCTGAATCCCTTTCCTTTAAATACTGGACATACTCCCTCGCTCGTGACTTTTGGATATACCCCTCCCCTCCACTTTCCTTCACCTTGATCTATTTTGATAAATTTCTTTCTATGTATAGTTGTTAGCACTCAAGCTATGGGACCAAGACGTACGAATGATCTGTACTCGCTGTAATTCCGACCTTGAGGCAGTGTTCTCTACAATAGTCAGCAAGTATCAAAAATTGTGAGTAGTAACTCGTTTTAAATAGACTTATCCAGGCATGTTGGACACTGTAAACTCACCTGCATAGCAGCAATGGTCGTCAAATGGGCATTAGCAATGCTAACAGCAACGCCGTTTTGACGAAGGATCTCGTAAAAAAATTCCAGATTTTATACGAGCTGAATTTTTTTTATACTGTGACACTCAAATGGTTTCACTTTGAATCGATCAACGCCACATCTCGTACAATCACAATCGTTCAGTCTGGAAACCTTTGAGAGTAGCCAAATACGTAACCAATCAAAACGCATGTAAACGCACATCAATCGCAGTCGTAGAAACTGGAAGCCATTTGAGAGTAGCCATATACGCTTTTCAATTGTGATACTCAAATGGCATCACTAGGAACCAATCAAAGCGCACGAAAACGAACTTCATCCAATCACAATCGTTGAATCTGGAAGCCATTTGAGAGTGGTCATTGGGAACCAATCAAAACGCACGTAAACGCACATTATCCAATTACAGTCCTTGAATCTGGAAACCATTTGGAAATAGTCCACCTGTAAATTTCCACTTGCCACTCCATACTTATTCAGCTGTGATATTTATTTTCCATTAATTCTCTTATTTCTGGTTATTATTTTTGTTTTTAGCTGCAACAACAACTCGTGTTCCCCGCCCAGCATACGGATCGGTATCGCAGGAAGCGAGCCGTACATCAGTGCAGTGTTAAGACCATACGTTGAGCAGCTGTCATCCAAGCCTCCTGATTGGCAATCCTATATTCGCTTCTTAGTCATACCGTTTGGTAAGAACCAATATGCTAATTAATTTTGCTGGGTTTCATGTGACGTCATTTCCTGTCTCGTGTGGAATGTTCATCAGCTAAATTGCAAGTTTTTAAATAGAATTCTTTTTGGCTGTCAATACATGGTGGTCCGTGTATGTCACCATTTGGAGCAGATAATTAGATTCAAAGACATTTATTAGCTGAATTATCATTGCTTGTGTATATTATTGTCATTCTCAAAGGTGCGCTACCTATCGCAAAGTATCTCGCAGCACTGGACAGTACCTATAATTCCATGTTTATGGACACGGTGTGGAAGGAAGCTTTTGAGCAGTCACAGTCAACTGTAGGTATGTATCGTAGCTTATGTTACACCTGGGAACATGTAGATATAGTACGCGTAATACTAAGTTGATGGAATAAGTTAAGGGGTATGAATTTCCATCTAAAAGTGATTTGCCTCATCATCACCAGTGACATTATTCATTATCATTATTCTTTTATTTTATACGTTTCAGATTTTAACGTTATCAGCGAACGTGTGACCATATACATGACGGCCAAAACCGTCATCCATAACCTCCCCATCGCTGAAGCTTTGATAAATACTAAACACAAAGGGTGAGTACTTTGTGGTTATAATGCACCTGTCAGCGGCTTCCCCGTGGGGTCGACCCCCGGGCTGACCAGGGAGATGGGTGGGAGAATATAGGAGGATTGGATCCAGCTATTCCCCCTGGAGTTGGGAAAATTTGCGACATTGGTTTCGTGGCTAAAAACTGAGGTGGGGGATTGTAATGAAATTATTTTCATTGCAGAGGTTACCAGGGGGATTGATTTTACTCTCTAGTTAAAGAAATAGCTCCTGATTTTAACAATTTTGAGACCACGGATGTTTTTGGTCAGGCTGGGTTACCTGGGTTACCTACTTTTAAATGTGAATTCTTCAATTCATGAGAGTTTTTTAAAAATCTTTTCAATGAAAAACTACCTGAAATATCGAGCAAACCGCACTGGTTACGCGTTGAGTTCAGTTTTCAAAATACAATAACAATAATTTCAACCAAAATGAGGGAGATTGTAGATTTGAATGCCTCGACCAGGGGACATTGAAAAGAACAACTTCCCTACCCCTGGCGGGAAAAAATGATCAACATTGTTTATAAATTTTTACAATCTCCCTGGTCAGCCCGGTGGTCGACCCCACGGGGAAGCCGCTGATAGGTGCATAATTCCAGTTTTACACAATTACATTCCTTTTCTACCTTCGTTTTTCATTTTGAGTGTATTTTTCTCGATAGTATGAGCAGAATATTCATGTCAGAAAAAAGTGCCTTTGGAATGCCTTGATTAATGTCCATTATTCTTACTTTGTCGAGACGATTCCGCGCGTGCTACAGACGACTTTTATCCATTTCTCTTTCATCCTATTTTTCGCAAAAATCAACTTCCAAATTCCGATTGCAATCTAGTAATTTTTTTTGTTGTTTATTCATGTAGTACCGAAGAGGGATCGTCACAAGTGTTTGTACCCTTCGTTTGCGTAAGTTATCTTGTTTTCTTGGTGGTGAAGATCAGACAGACAACTTGATTGCCATGATTACAAATGACTAATGTGGATTTTATATATTTATATGAGATTTTTGTGTTTTCTTTTGAAAAGGACGTTCGCATCGGATCAACGGACCCGTACTTAGGTAATATAACCACCAGTTATGAAGAAAACGATAAAGGGGAAGAAAGAAAGAGGAAGGAAAGGGAAAGAAGTTGGAAGGAAAGAATAAGGGATTGAAGGAGAAGAGGAAGAAGCAAAAAGGAAAAGAGAATGAAATTTGAAAGGGAAAACAATGGAAGGGGAGCCAGTTAGTCTCCTACGCAGTCGCTATTAGTTTCGTCACGCAACGCTTACTCCCCTAAGTAGCTTTCGGGCTACTTAGGGGAGTGAGCGTGGCGTGACGACACTAATAGCGGCTGCGTAGCAGACTAGGAGCCAGTGAACAAGGAGAAAAATAGGAAAAGGACAGGAAAGGACTGAGAAAAAGCATTACAGTTTTCTGATCCTAAATGTTGAATAGATTATGTCATGTTTGAATTCAATATAACAACGCATTTTCTCCACACAGATGATGAGGTCATAACGACCAGCGGTCAACCGTCGAGTACTGGTACCCAGCCAATACAGAGCACAACAAGAGGAGATCAACAAGCTCCGATCCCTGCTGTCTCACAGTCCCCTCCCGCAGCATCCTCTAGCCCGCCTAAGTAAGTATGACCTTGTGCTAGTTTATAGTGGTTTGAATGATTGTTTTTGAAAGTGTTCCGTGTCAATAGAACTCTTTACTTTAATTTTGGAGCGATTTTCGTCCAAGTGCCCCTTTAATAATTGGTTGTAATGTTTTCGCATGTCAGACCACGTCATTCCCCTGAGTAATATTACTTTGTTTAACGGTTGTACATAACAAGACACATGAATATATATGGGTACAACTGAAACTAAGAATCTTATTCTCAAGTGAATAACACGTGATCTGAAATGGGTAAACATTAAGTCCTAGATAAAAAAAAAAGATATTTCTATTTTCTATATTAATGTATTTATTTATATTTATTCGTATTGCTTCTGAAAAGCCCTGTAAAGGAATGGAGTCAATAAAGTATGTAAAGGTATATTCTACTCACTTTTTATGTGTACCTGTTGTTCTATAGTAAAGAATCTGGTATGGCAACATTCCCATCTCAGCCTGGTAATGAGTTGATGGACTTACAAGTCGATTACTGGCTCGTTGCGGGGAATAAAAAAGAGGCAACAAAGGTACCACACTTTTGTTTCCTTGTATGCATTATATCTTATATAGCACGGTTAATATACGACGCGCACTTTCAGATTGCACACTTCAGTTACAAGTTCTCTTGAGATAATAAGATCTTATTAACCAAGCGTGAGCCTTTGCATAAATGTCCAAATCATATGCAGAAAAGTACTATTTTTTGTTTTCATGCACCAAGGGAGGCTTAATACTTAATTGCAAATGATTAGTACAACCATGTAAAGGGTAAGTTGACCAAGCGAGCCGCAGATCGCAGATTTCCATGGAGATGAGACGCAAAGACTACAAAACAGCACTAGAGCAGTTTTAGTATGACTGTGAAAAGCTCAGTGCCTTAAGCGTGAGGTGCCGTGACCGTGATGCTTTCTAGAATTTTAATTGGCTGATTTTTTCACGCGCAATGTGATTGGTCTGGCAGTGCCGTGACCTTGTCGTGACCGTGTCCGCGCCGTGTTTATGACGTGTTCCGGGTATTTGATTGGATGGAGAGTAAATTCTCGTGCAATGTGATTGGTCTGGCGTATCCCTTGCCGTGTCATGGCCATGTTCGTGCCGTGAATTTTTCAGTCATACGAAAACTGCACTAAGCGAAGAGCCCAAACTTAGACTTTAACAAGTAACATTATCCTTATTAGATTTGAATAAGATGGAAAATCATTGCCGTACTTTTTTCATGCAGTGTTCATTGAAAACCACCTTCAAGTCTTTAGTCGTGACCAGACTGCCTACCAGCGAAGAACCGTCAGCTTTGTCACTGATGGCGGTTACCAAAGAACGCAAGCAAAGAGGTACGACTTATCACCATTCATTTTTATAACGTAAAAAATGCCCCCAAGTGGTTTGGGAGAGGGCGGGGACAAAACCGGGGGACAAAAATCCCTAGGGAGGAGTAGGTGGTGGATGATGTCTCCCTTTGGAGGGAAAGTTGTGACTAGTCCACAAAAATCCATGGGGGGGGGGGGGGGGGGGGGGGAAGAGAGCAAAATATTTCTTACTGAAATTATTGTTAATGTAAACTTATTAGGTTTTGAATCAATGATGCGGTCGATTAAGAAAACGAAAGAAAAAGACCCAGATTCTAAAAACCAACCAATCGTCGCCAACTTATCCAAGCTTATTTGTACAACGAAAGGCCAAAGCAGTACTCTTAATGGTAAGATTTTACTAACTTTCATTGCCGGAATGTCAGGAAACAGTGCGTTCATGAGCAAAGAAAGTATGCGCATGCTAACTTATTCATGTCTGTCCTTGAACACTCCTCAAAATAATGACACTTGTCCCCGAGTGTGTCCCGAACACATTGAATCACATTGAGTTTTTTCCTTGTGTGCGCGTCATGTTTGTTCGGATTGTTCCCAAGTATGCCTCAAAGGGTGCTCCAAATCACAGCTTTTGACTGTGCCTGCATCAATTTTGTTCAACTCATCGCCGAGTGTCACCCGCACTTTACTCCAATATTAAAATCAATCCTATCTTTTCTTTGTCAGTGATCATCGATGGTGTACAATGGAGCGAGGTCAAGTTTTTTTCGCTCTCTTCTCAATGGCCCACACACGTCAAGCAGTTCCCCATCGGTTTATTTTCACGAGTTGAAACAAATTATTGAAATCGTTAAATCACCGAGTTCCAGTGTTCTCGGAATCGTTACTTGTACGAATAGGTTGCGTGACTGATGAATGGTAAGCGTGACGCTCACTTCATGATTCAATTAGAGATATAAAGCTTCGAGTCAGTCTACAATATAATATTACTTACCTTCTATCATATTTAGCCATTAGTTGGTGCTTTGCTATCTTTATCTATTTCAAATAAAGAAAATGTCACGCTTGCCAGTCATCGTCGAATGTACCTGCGTGACCTATTCAAGCAAGTCACACAAATAAATGAACAAAGTAATATTTTGAGCTCAACTTTTTTCTTAAAATTTCACAGATCAAAGATCTGCACAGATTTGAAATTTCTTGCAAAGGTTTGAGATTCTTTAGAGTCATTTACCAAGAAAGGGATTAAGTTATTTTTGCTACTTTTATATTTTTGAGGAATTTTGATAAATTATTTTTCATTCTGCTTGTTCCTTGCTGGAGAGGGCGAAGAGAAAGGGCAGAACTGAAATTTGAATTTAATTTGAACGAAGATTTTATTTAAAAGCTTCTGAAGGTTTAACCATTCCTTGGTATTATTAGTACTCGTTCATTACTTCTAGTTACTCTGGTTTTATCATCAGTTCAATTTACGCTTTTCATTGCTTTTTTTTTATTATTATGCTATTTTCACTTTACTATTTACAAGCCGGACTACACAATTCAATGTCCATTCCTCATTTTTCTTCTGGGGCACTATTATTACTCAAGCAATTCTGAGAGAAAAGCAATACAGTACAGTACAGAATTTCTAACTGTAGCTTTTGGCTGCAGTCCTGCATTAGACCATACAAGAGGATTTTTTTAGTCCAATACCAAATAACCAAAATTGACCTTTACAAGCATACTCTCTTTGTACTGTGTTTATTTCCATAGCAGTACCATAAAATCAGACGACTTCGCGAGAAGAGACTACAGATAAGTCATAACCTTTGAAATAACATCACATTGTCATTGCTTTCTTTACTTCTCTAGAATGTTGGCTTTCTTTCTTTTAACTGTAAGTATGACAGTGATCTCATTAGTAAAATCCAGGACTAGAGTTATTTTTGAGAGGGGTAGGGTTGGGTGTGGTTAGTTCTCAAATCAAACTTTCATATGAAAGAAACATATAACTATTGAAAGATGACTAAAGAAATATGAAATCATTTATTGTCCTTTTAGGTGTAAAAGGATTACAGCCGGGAGAACCTACACAGTAAGCAGTTAAATTAATGTATTTATAAAAAAACAATGAATCACATTTAATACAATATATAGAACAACAATAGACCCCTTCAGCAGCACTTGGAATTGCAGCTCAATTTGGAGGACATAGCAATAGGTATCCAATTCTCAAGAGATTGGAATTCTTTTGTTTCTTCCTCCAAATTGAGCTGCAATGTTGTCACATGCATGCAAGGGGTCTGTAGAACACAAAAGATTTTCTAAATACTTTACATTAACTGAGTGCTATGTAGGTTCTCTCGAATACAGCCTTTTTCCCTTTCTTAACTTGTAGAAATACCATATACATTACTGTGTAAATATATCAATTCTGGGTAATGCTTGCTTTACATCAATAGAGACTATAATTGGGTTTGTGAAACCATTGTTAATTTAAAGGAATTTTGTTAAGTAGTTAGATACAGAATTTGAGAGAAATTAATAGAGAATTTTAAGAGTATTAAAAGTTGATATATATTAGAAGGAAAAATTCTTATTTTACTTGCGTATACCATATGCAGAAATAAAATGTGTACAAATCAGGAGAATGAAGTGTTGTACTTGTTATTTTGGTGGTTATTGGTGTTTCACATACCGTAACTGATACTTATGAATGTAATGTTATTATGGGCATTAAATAAATTTTTCTGGGGCAGTAAAACACTATTTTTACAATAACTTACAAATTTCTCGCGCGCGGATTGGTTATTTTTTATCATTAATAAGAGGATAGACAGATAAAGCTGATGTCAACGAGCGCGCGCTCTCTCCGTTGGTCGTTTTGATCGCTAAAAATGGGAAGTTTTATCGTTTTTGTTATTGTAAAAAACCAAACAGACGCCTCGTGAATCCACACTACTTTGACAATGTGATGACGCAATTTATCGTCAATAAGAGGACAGACACACAAAAAACTGATGTCTATTTGTTAAGTATACAAAATCATTGTCTTGGGGTTTGTAGAAAGGTTAATTCAAATTTGTTTTCTCATAACATAACTAAACATACACAAAAATGACATCACTCATTAAAATATTGGGAGTATAAACCTTGATATCTTCAAGATGCATCACTCAAATCATAAAAAATATAAGCGTTCGTGTTTTTTCCCGAAGGCGGCAAAGCCAACACTACGTTTATCGTTCCGCAGAAGCACCAAACTGTTGGGTTTGATTGCAATTTTTCGTGAACCAAATGAAAATGTCATTGGAAAATGAAAACTGGCGAGGGATGCGCAACGCGAAGTATGGAAAGGTGACCGACATGAAAATACAAAAGAAATCAGACATTCTCTCGATGGAATTTGTGCTAATTTGATATTCTCTTTCCCTGTTAGCCAAGACCTCTTTATCTGGGGCGAAATGGTTTACCCATTTCAGATCACGTGTTTCTCTTGAGAATAAGATTCTTTGTTTGAGTCGTATCCATGTTCATGTGTCTTCGCATGCACAACCGTCAAACAAAGAAATGATACTCTAGAGAATGACACGTTGTCTGGAATGGAAAATTAAACTAAGGTAAAAAAGACTGTTTTGGTACTATGGAATGCCACACTGACATCGTGTTACGAAAACAAAAATGTACCCCATTGCTAGATGAACTGTAGTATCGTGTAGGTGATCAATCCATAGATAAGGAAGGAGGACCTAAAATACCATCAAAACAAAAACATCGTTAGTATCAGAGACAAGAACCCTGGTTCCTGCCCACGGCACGTGCATCAGGACAAGCAAAATAGCATCTACAAATTAGATCGGTAAATCTGTTATATGGCAAATCTGTTTTAGATAGACTCTTTAATCCCCAAGACAATAGTCTTTAAGCTGATCTGAATGCGGGAAACGGTGTTGGATTTTGGCAAAGAAACTGAGGTCGTACTGAGAGAATAGAAGGGTATCTTAGTCCTGTTTGAATGTAAACAGATCAATTTTATATTCTTTTCACCAAGAAATAAGGCAGAACGAAATTCACCTCTGAGGAAGATGGAGCTGTTTTGGATCGCTCTTGTTCTTGTGTGGTGTTTGCGTTGCTGGCAAACTCAAGCTTTTAGTAAGTATGCATCAAGTAAACGAAGTTGTAGCCGCGTCTTAGTAAAAGTTGTTTATACAGTGCATATTGAAACAGTTTAGGAAAACGATCTAAACTGTGGAAAGACTTCTTTTTGTTACCAAGAAATGAGTCTCAATTAAAAGAGCTTTCGCGCAGTCTGCTTCAGGCAGTCAAAACTAAATAGGAACAAAACAGATAAGGTAGTGTCGTAACTTTCAGGGTGTTAACTCCTTGGACATTTTCGAATGTTTTCAAAATTAGGAAGACTTCAAATCGTATACCTTACGACTTAAACTCCAAACAATTTGAACATGGTTTTGGCGGAACTTTTCACTTTTCTACTCTTTGGTCAAAGGGAAAGACAAATGTCTAAGAAAAGTAGCGGTTAAGTCATCAAAATAGTAGCACAATAATTTTAGACCAAATGCGTTACATCAAAGAGGAGAAGAATTTTTTATCTTGCAAATAGGAAACAAAAAATCCGCGCAAAATGAAATGTCCATGGGAGGTTGAAGAAGGACGAACCCCAAAACACATTCCAATTATCAAAATAGAACCTTTCAGTAATGGTAATTTGGAAGACCTTGAGGGAAAATGTGCCTATTTTTTTCTGGCGAATTCACACCAGGCATTATCACTTTTGTATTGCCAAAAAGACTTTTGACGGTAGCCAGCAAGTATCCATGCATTAATTTAGTAGAAAGCCCGCAAACAATTTGCCCATTGCAACAAAATTGCACTGAAAGAGGTTACTGCCCCGCGTCGAGATGGCCACCAGGCGTGGACCAACAACTGACAAGAGCAGATTGAAAACATTTCAAAACCCAAAGGTCGCTGATAATGTTACTGTAATCATTCGTACGATGACACTATGATTATCGAATAAAAGAACTGTAGTTCACTTCAGTTTTCAGGACAAGAATCTTCTCTTTTAACAGACTTTATATTTTTGATATAATGGTGTTGTCTGAGGACCGTCTGACCTCGGTTTATGATTTGGCTTTTGGGTCCTTGTTTTGAATCTAGAAAAAAATTCTTTTTGCAGTATTTAACAAGATTTCTACAATTGGCAATACATAATGAAGCAGTTGCCAACTCTGACCTGCTAAGCTAGAAAGTATGCAAATTGCCAAATATTGATCATGCTTGTGAAATAGTTGACAACCAAAATAACAAACCTCAGATTTTTGGTCAGTTGGAAACTCTTCTTCATACGGCCGTCCTGTTGACATCCCTGTAGGTTTTAGTGACCCTCCGAATCTAATGATTCGCTAATGTTTCTGTCGATCTGCTGATGATATTGTAGACTTCAGATTAAAAAGAGTCTTTTTTCGTAGCATAAACATGACTCTTGAACTGAAAACAAAAGTGGATTTTTGGATTTTTGGTCAGTAGGAAACTCTTCTTCATACGGCCGTCCTGTTGACATCCCTGTAGGTTTTAGTGACCCTCCGAATCTAATGATTCGCTAATGTTTCTGTCGATCTGCTGATGATATTGTAGACTTCAGATTAAAAAGAGTCTTTTTTCGTAGCATAAACATGACTCTTGAACTGAAAACAAAAGTGGATTTTTGGATTTTTGGTCAGTAGGAAACTCTTCTTCATACGGCCGTCCTGTTGACATCCCTGTAGGTTTTAGTGACCCTCCGAATCTAATGATTCGCTAATGTTTCTGTCGATCTGCTGATGATATTGTAGACTTCAGATTAAAAAGAGTGTCTTTTTTCGTAGTATAAACATGACTCTTGAACTGAAAACAAAAGTGAGGTTTTCGTAATTGCTTTCTTATGACTGACTTGAAAACGGAAGGGAAACGACATTTGATCTGAAGTGGAAAAATAATGGGGGGAAAATATAAAGCGATATTCTGAAACAACCTCTTGAGTGATGTAAGTCATGATCATGGCATTACTAACTCACAGATGAAACCTTGAAATAACCACTTGGGTGATCTGAGTAGGACATGGCTAACTTACAGCGAGGGAAACAAGAGAACCCGTAGAAAAACCCTCGAACCAAGGGAGACAACCTATTGACTTCTACTCACATGTAATATCAAGTTTAGAAATTGAACCCAAGAGCCCAGAGGTGAGGGGCGAAGAAAAGAGATAACTAGCTAAAAACTAGTGTGAGCTGCGTCGGTGTTTCTAATGAAACAGTAATGATAAAAGGGTAAATTTTACACCGTGAAAAGATGAAAAAACGTACTGACGTTTCGGATGCAAAAGTCCTTCGTCGGAGTAAAATGGGAATAAATGAGGTGAGGGGCTTCTGCTATGGAAATGCCTTATGAAGTCAGTAGAATATTGGGAGAGTTTCGAGTCATTCAACATAGCGGGGATGACTGAACCTCGCCCAAGAGCAAATATTGTTTCGAGTTAATAGAAGTTAATGGATAATTTTAATTATTCATTTTGCCAGTATTCGAGAAGGATGGATACATGTACAAAATCACGACCAAGCGCGACGACCGACGAACATTTTACGAAGCGGAAGAGATCTGCCAACAACAAGAGAATGGACACCTTGTCAGCATCATGAGCTACAGCCAAAATGAATGGCTGAACAGTAAAATCCGTCTCGTCTTGCAGTCAAATGAGGTTAAGAAGTTCTGGTTGGGCGCAAATGATGAGAAGAGTCGAGGGATTTTCCAGGTGGAGTTGGAATTCTTTATTTATTATGTAATACACTATTCTCTACTTTCACATCCCCATAATACTTTGCGTCTTTGGGGGGTAACCAGAGAGTAAAACCCCACTTATTTTGCTGAAGGCTGATCAGATAATGTTGACAATACCTTGTTTGGTATCCAAAAATAAAATGAAGAAGTAAAAACAGAAAAAAATAGAAGCTTGAAGACGCTTAAGGTAAATTTAAAAATTTTTTTTCGTAAGTCAATACATTTTCTGTAAGACCAAAACTCTTCATGATCTATACACGCAAAAATAACTTGGAATAAACTGATAATCAGTATTTTACAGATAAAAGCAGGTATAGTATAAATTCAATTAAGAAGCCTTTCAATTAGGGACAGTTTTTTGATTGGTTACCCCCAAAGACGCAAGGCATTATGGGGATGTGAAAGTAGAGAATTGCAACATGGTTTTCGCGTTGCCTTCCGTACTCACAGCGGTGCGTGGGGAGAAAATGGCGGGTCCCTACACTTGTGCCAGCGGCAAACCACAGCTCAAATAGGCGGTTTTCGAATTAGTCAGACACCGCTGTGTTCCTTGATTACCGACACATTTATACAGGGTAAGCCTCATGTTAGTGTAAAAATATTTACAAATACCAAGGTAAAGTAAATGATGCACAACTTCAAAAATACAGACACTTTGAAATTATTCCACGGACCTTCACTGGAATGCATGAATATTCAAAAATTCCATACGAAATCGAACTGTGACTGGAGCATTGATGGTATTTATGGCGGCCATGTTGGAGGAACTTAACAAACGAATTGTCAATGAATTCTTTTGTTATATCTTCCAACATGGCCGCCGTGTCTTTTGTTATTTAATTCTCTTGGAAATGGTTGAAAACCATCAATTCATTGGTTGATCAGTACTGACAAAAAGCGAGTGAAGTTCTATTTCTCGTTATCCCATCCAGATGATTAGCCAAACCGCGGCCATCTCTTTATAGCTTATTTTCCTTGTTCCAAAGTCACTGTCTCAAAATCCTTTAAATATCAATAACAATAAAACAGTCGCCATGTTGATTGATCTAACAAGAGAAGAAATGCTTTTGTTATCGTCACTAACTAACATGTATGTGATGTAGGTGATGGCTAGTAAATATATTTTTGCCATTCCTGGAACGGCTCCTGCCTTTATTCATGAATTCATCGCGAGGCATCAAACCAAATTTTCCTTTGGACATTACGTAATCGACGGCATGTTGGTGGTATTTCAAAAAACACATCTCATAGCCTAGCTCCTTGATAATAACTCCAACATGGCTGCCATGTCTTTTTCCTTTGACAATATTGGTTTGTGTTGTTTAGTGGATGGATGGCAAACGGTTCGTTTATTCCAAGGCCATGTTAGCATCCGCCAGATCAATCCACAAGAAGCGCTACGAAAATGAGCGATGCTTATATCTCAGGTCCAGTCCTTCTGGAGCTGTTTGGGCCGACGTGGACTGTTACGAGTCAATGGGGTACATTTGTAAGATTCAAGGTAGGCATTTCTAACACCGCAAAAAAGTGAGAAAGATTTGGCACGGGGCATTTGGATGTAGATGCAGGAAAAAAGACACAGGCCATGAATTCGACATGAGATTCTTTGTTTAAAAGCAGGTCGCAGGTAAAAGGTGTCTCTTTTTAAAATATCCTAGGTTATCCAAAAAGAATTATTGGACGAACAAGATTTGGATACGGTACGTATTAACAGAGAGGTGTTTTATAAAACAAGGCTAACCTTAAGGAAGAAGGGTGGAGAGGAGAGGAGAAGACAGAAAAGAAAGGGGAAAAAAGTGAAGATAACAGAAGATAACAACACAAAACATAAACGAGAAAAGGAAAGGAAAGGGAATGTGAGAGAAGGAAAGAAATTAATTAAATGAATAAAAGAGGCTAATTGCACTATTTTTTTCTCCTCTGTGTTTCACATATTCTCTGTTTTTTTCTCTTTACAATCAGAATTCGACTACGGCCACTACATCTATAAGATTATCTTAATGTCCTACGACACGCTTCCTTGGCCTGAAGCAGAAATCTACTGCAAGCACGTTGAAACAGCTCACTTGTTGAGCATCGAAACCCCCGATGAAAATCAACTCGTTCAACAAACCTTGAGGCAAGTGCGTGCTGTGTATGGATTCAGACGGCTGTGGATTGGCGCGAGCGATTTTTACGACGAAGGCAACTTCATATGGTCTGATGGAAAACCAGTGAACTTCAGTAGATGGGCAGCCAATGAGCCTTCGGGAAAACCACGTGGTCAGAGGCGTGACTGTGCTGTTGCTACCATAACAACGGACGATGTACGCTGGTACGACGAAGAGTGTTTGATGGAGCTGCCGTTTATTTGTAAAATTAAAAGTGAGTGGTTCTTTTGTGTGTTTGATTTGCATTAAGGCGTATATCGAACAGTGCCTGGCTTGGCTTGTTTGCCTAAGAATGTTCACCTTCCCGTATTTTATCAAACCCTGATGAGACAAACTCGATCTGGGCCGATAAACCGATCTGATCTAGTCAGGGCACAACTAACTCATACACAAAAAAGACAGACAGTCGATCGCGGGATATATAGACGAACACAAAAGTATTCAGAATAAAATGGTTGTAAATCGACAGACAGACAGACAGACAGACACCAGACAGAACAAAAACAGGTGCACGGATAGACCTTGGTGCTTTTCTTGACTTCGCCTGTTATTTCACCCTAGTGTGTAACGTCAGAGTAGATGTTGGATTCGTCATCGACAGTTCAGGCAGTGTCACGGGGCCTGGCTTCTTGCAGGCCAAGCGTTTCGTCAAAGCAATGATATCAAGATTCGACGTATCGCCTCGGAAAGCCCACGTCGCGGTCATCCGATACTCTACTGAAGCAAAACTCATGTTCCGACTTGACCAATACTTCTCAGCCGGAAGCCTTGCTCGGGCAGTTGATAATATCGCTTATATCCAAGGCGGAACAAGGACCCACGTTGCTCTTAAGACAGCAAGAGAGAGTCTGTTCACAGTAGAAGGAGGCGCGAGACCTATGATCTCCAAATTCATGATCCTATTGACCGACGGAGCGTCAGAGAACTCAAAACTCGTCGCTCACGAAGCGAGAAAACTGAAAAAGACCGGTGTGTATGCTGTGGCGGTGGGGATTGGGCCGAACGTGAACAGGAGGGAATTAATAACTATAGCGTCTACACCGGATGATGTGATCAATGTTAGATCATTTGAATCTTTGTTGGAGAGAGTGACTGAGATTCGTGCACGAGTGTGTAACGGTAAGTCAGTAACCTACTTATATTTATAGCCGGTTAAAGAATGTTTTGTGAGGGGTGTAAAAACTGGGTGTAAACCAATATGGCAGCCGTGTCGCCATATGAAAATATAATAAAGAATATTTTGTGACGGGTGTAAAAACTGGGTGTAAACCAATATGGCGGCTGTGACGTCATATGAAAATGTTATCTCATATTTGACGTAATATTTGGCTGACCCAGTTTTGATTCTCTTCTTAATAAGAACATCGCTTTCTTTCAGGTCAGTCCTTTTGAGGGAATCCTTAGCATGTGAAGTGACCTGGAGTGTGGTTATGAATTATTCATTGCTGTACCCATCAATAATCTGCACCCATTTCTTGACCACACCCTCCACCTCGAACGTAACAGCTTACCGTTTTAGGTCAACATGCATGTCATTTCCTTGAGTACTATTTCTTTCTCAAGTCGAATAAATATTCCATTTTAAGAGGTTGTATCCTCCTATAGCTAAAGTGATGCATGTCTATAAAATCGTTTGAAATGTATTTTTAGTTGGGATGCAATACTTAGTTTCATGTTGGTCAGTCCAAAGATATTCATATTTGATTCCGTCACAAGAATTTCAAACAGCCTTAGTTTTAGGCTGCTAATATTGTCTGGTGTGATTTGTGAACGTGTCTACTTTTAAAACCTTTTTTGCTCGTGATGATGGTATGAGATACTAATGACGAGAGCCATTGGCGTCAAGATAGAGCGATAGTGATACCCGCTGACCTCATTTAAGCACGCGATCATCTACCCCTCCATCGATGACAGAATGTCTGGAATCTAAATTAGTCAATGATTTATGGGTAATTCATGGCCGAAAGAGAAAATCAATAAACAAACCACATATCAGACAGTATTGCCTCTTTTGTGTGATTATATTTAGCTACGCCAAGATCACGAAAATCATATATATAGAATCTGTAGTATCATATGGTATTAACATGGCAGGCGATCAATAGACCTCTTGTTCAATAATAATGTCTGACTTTAAAATGCCTGGACGAAAAAATAGGCTGAAGTTTGTCTAGAATTGCGGGGAGAATACGTAGATGTTTTTAGCAATGACATCCCTTAGTAAATGTTTTTTTAAAAGTCTAGAGTACAAACACTAAAAGTGTGCAACACTTTGCACTATTTAGTAGTAAATAGTGCTAATAAAACAATAGGAAACAATAGGATTAGCATAATTTAGCAGTATTTAGTGGTATTTATGTTACACACTTATAGTGTTTGTACTCTATATTAAATATTGTTAGAATTATTAGAAATATTGTCGTTGCGTAACTCAGAAATGACTTACCGGGAATTTGACCGGCGCTAAAGGTAGTCATGTTTCTTGTTCAGAAAATACCTATAGTTGGTGAATATCTTTTACCATTTGCTCGTCTGGGACAATGGAATCTTTACCTGGCACCTATGCACGACGGGTACGACCCTATAAAAGAATTCAAATTTAGCAACACTTCGTTTCAGACGGATAGACAAGGAGTTAATGTTGGGTAACCCATTTTCTTTGCGTGCTGTATTTTTCACCCTTCACGCCGGCAATACTACACGGGCTGAGTGGAGATATGAAGATACGTAAAAAATATTAATAGTTACAGCTATAGGTAACACAGCCGTTATAACAAATAGAATAACACACAAATATTAATTAAATAATACAAAATGATCAAAATCTACATACAGAAAATTAAGAATTAAAATATATGAATTCAAGAAAGTAAGACGAGCCTTTCGAAACTTTTCTCGGAAGCTTTGTTTCGATACTGTATTTTCTGCAGTCTGCAGAACCAATTAAATAAATATGGAAGGTCGCATTAACAAAATGTGGTCTCAAGACAGGGGGTCTGTGGACGACCGCTGATCCGGCATCTACCATCGTACGGTATTCAATTATTTGTGGAGGCCTACTTCTATAAGTTCAATATACATGGTAGGATATATTTTCGCTACTTTATATGGTATCAAAAATGTTAACAAGAGTCTTATTTTCACTTCATGCAACTGGAATTGGCTTTTAAATGGCTTCCGGCTTCAACCAATCAAAGAGCGTTAAAACAAACTATTCAATTATATTGCTTGCCAGTTAAAAAACTCGCTTAAATTATCTGTTAGTTCAGTACTATAAGCGGTGGCTTGAACTCAAGAAAGAATGAAAAGGAGAAGAAATGGCTGCAAGTTTGTTGAAATTACAAAAGAAAGTAAAGAATGTGAAATTTCTTGTAAAAATCAACTAAAAAATGGCGCCCATGAAAAGCAGCAGATATAATGAAACACACTTCTCCACATGCATACTTCACATCTTGTTTTAAAATTTAACATTGACATTCCGTGCTCATACGTCTTTTAATTAAGACACAGCGCTTGGTGGTCTCTCAAGGTTTTTAAAACCATCTTAAAGTCAAAACCCCTATAAATCTGAACTATTTACCATAGTGATTCTTAAGAGCCTCATCAATCAGTAGAACGAAAAGAATGAATGCCTGAGATTTTTAAATAAAATTAAAACTGATTCAGATCAACTGATAAAAATATCCTTCAAGAATGATCGGATAAAGCCTCTCAGAGAAATTAGTCAGTTAAAAATCTACATAATTATGACTTTATCTTGATTTTATTAATAAAAAAATATATCTGAAAAATTGTCAAGTATTTGCCCTTGGGGCTAGTGCTTTTAATGTATAAAAGGTAAGTCTGTATCCTCTTTAGACATTCACAGGAATGTTGTGTGGTCGATCCGGGAGTATCTAGCATCCGGCCTTGTACGTAAAAAACATATATCGATGACTAACCATGCTTGAACTTGCTCTAGATCAGTTAGATTAGAGAATACCAGTTTTGAGTGGAAAATTCAGCAAGAATTCAGATAAACTGGATAAGCGCGCAAGTTAAAGGCATGTAAGTTTTCAAGGCTCGCGTCTGGTCAACTGACATAGTACTCCAACAACACCGCCATCACCTCCGGAATTCAGTGTCCCCTCGGAGAGACAAGATACATTTGAGATTATTAGGACTATTAAATTCAAAAAAATCACAATTTATTTATTTATTTATTTATTTATTTATTTAATAGCTTCAACAGAGCATGAATAGACTCGTAGTCCATGTGGACATGTCCCATATATACATCAACATTACAGATTGATACGATTTACAACAGATCCGGACTAACAACAAACATGACATGGATAATAAAGAAAGAAAATAATCTATGGACAAAAGACTGTTGTCGGAGTAACAGATCTACATTTAGAACAAATGGTTTAGTTAAAGGTTCTTCTTCCGATCAAAAGCTGAATTGAGGAGTGACTTGTAATGAAAGCGAACTTTCGTTTTAAATGATGACAGAGTAGTACTTTTCTTAATTACAAAAGGCAGTGAGTTCCAGAGAGGTAAACCAATTAAAAACCTTATTTTTTCTACAATCTATACGATAAAGCAAACGGATATTAACGGTGCCGAGGCCCATCGCACATGACAGACAAACCTTTCAACAGTATTTGTTTAAGTTTTCTTTATCATTCTCTTGTGGTTGGTTTAAACATCATTGGCACTTCCAGGTCATACGGCACGAGTTAACATGCAAATGGTTGTGAACTGTCTACAGGAACGCGAACACTCACGGACCTGGCATATATAAAAACACTTAGTATGCCCTTATTCCTAGTCTGAGTAGCGGCCCAAAACGGTAGGGGTGGGGAATGGGGCTGTAGGGAAGTGCCCCCACCCTCCCCCCCCCCTTCCCCCCCCCCCCCCCCCCCCCGCTCACTTAATTATTCCCGGACTCGTTGTCATGTGAGTCGAGTTTCTATTTGGTTCGTAATTGTGCTTCAATTTTTTCGAGAAATAAATTCCTAAATTCCAATTTTGATCGTGAAACGAGCGACAGTGGTTTGTTAGCCACTGGCTAAGTGCTGCCCTCTTAAAACAAGGACGATTATTCATCTTTGAATGATAAACCCTTTCGTTATCAAGAAATAACACTCATTCTGATAAGAAACAAAAGTGCAAATAAACGTATTTATAAATATGCTATTCATATATAAATTTTAACTTTTCCGTATCGTGTTACATTTATTATCAACTATTTCATGAACTTTTATCATATATTTGTCTACTGTATACACAATCATATTTACGTCAAATAAATTTTATTTAGATTTGGCGTATTATTATCCCATTCAGAGCACCTGTCATTCCCTTGAGCATTATTTCTTTATTCACTTGTATCACGATACATTGGAGTGACTGTACTTGGCCCGTGAAAGTGGTAAGCATAATACATAGTAGTAGACAATAATGCCATTGTTTTCTTTGGTCTTACTTAGACTGTTATTGAAGGGCGGATCCAGGGGGAGGGTCGGGGGGGTCGCGACCCCCCTGTCATTCCTGAGGTCAAATGGGATTCCTGTGGTAAAAATGCGACTGGGATTCCTTTGCCCACAAAATTTACCCCTGAGACCCCCCTTCAAAAAAACCCTGGATCCGCCCTTGTTATTTACCAATGCAGATACAACTTTGCTTTTAAGTAAAATCCCTCTAGTATGATCAAGAAGTCAATAAAAAGAATCTAGGAAGTATTTTACTTGAACTGCGAAAACTGAACTCTCAATCAAACTAAGTTGTTTATAACAAAGAGTCGTACTATTTGTACTAGAAGAAAAGAAAAAAAAAAAGTCGAAAAAACTATCGGAAAGGTGGAAAAAGTTCTCCGATTGTTATGGTAAAAAAGCGGTGCATATTTGCAAATTTATAAATGCAACGTTATAACGTGCTTGTTTCAAGGAACTCCCTTTAAGAGCCTCTAGATTCTTCTTCTTCTTAGCTGTATCATTGTATCTGCTTTGATTAAATCGTCGAGGTCATGGCTTCTGGACGATGGAATACCACCAAATCAGAAGATATTCAACGAATGCAGACTTAGCGCGGAATGAAGACAACATGACACTTTTGAAAATCGTGGCTGGTGTCATACATCGAACCTTTTTTCCGAGGTTAAAACTTTTACCGATCATAAAGGAAATGTTAAGCAATACCGTTTCCGAATAACATAAAATTGTAAAGACTCTTTTTTGAAAACATCAACGCAAACCAACGATTTTAGCGCTAATGAATGGGACCCCACCCCGTCCCTCCCCTCTAAATTTAAAAAGCTATTATTTCACAACGACATTTGCGTATGAAATGATGCCTGTCTTCGAGTTGGACAGACTTCAAATCCATCGATCCAACCTCGGATGACCGACTAAAAGTTACTCGGTTTTAGGTTGCAAGTTTAAAAGTGTGGGATTGCTATTTCAGGTCAAGTCAGCGGAAAGCCTGGGATATTTGAAGTATCTATACAATCTCGTCAAGGGTTGAAGTTTCAAAACCATTTTGAGAACGAAACGAGCAAGACTAACTCGGACAATGGCAACGATTTATCGAGTTAACGTTTGGCTGTTTGTGGCGTTGATTACTTTGGTTTCTTTCCCAAAAGAAACCCTACAATCGAGCAGCCCTGGATTCAGTAAGTTTGTTTGTGTGTTTTTCTTGTGTGTGTATTTTTGTCCTATTTTTGGAGAGTGGTTTTTCTACTTTATTTAGTGCATGACTGTCTCGTTTTTCTATCACATATTAGCTCGAACACTCACATAAATATAAATGATACTCAAGCTCCAAAACTAAGTGATCGAATTCAAACTAGAAATGAAAAAGCTTTTTATCGATATATTTGTTGTTTTATATTCGAGATGCGTAACACATAAAGTCGGACCGTCCCATTACAAACCACTTTGTTTTCCAAAACATATTTTGCGCAAATGTTTTGAGAAACTCGGAATACCACACTGAGAAATTAAACGCGGGCTATTTTGTGCAACTTTTCTTTTCTCTCTTTCTTTTTTGTTTTGTTTTGTTTTGTTTACAAGCGATTTTTTCAAGTTGTTTTGCGACTGGATTAGGACAATCGCGTCCGTCCTGCACATCTTCCTCCTCCTTCCCGGCTCTTTTTTCCGTGGTTTAAATTACCAACAGTGTTGGTTTTTGGAGGAAGTTTTATTGCGGAATTTTCGTGTAAATCTCTAGCTAAAGACCATACTATTTCCGAAATCATTTGTCACACTTCTTTCACAATAGGGAAATTGTTGAAAATTTAAGAATTTAGTGTCAGAGTTCCTTCACAGCTTTATTAATTGTGGATTAAAAAGTTTATTTTCTCATGTTCAAGATTCAGTTTTCTTTCTTCGAGAGTATTAGTATCTTAGGATTTCTTTAGATCGAGATTGTAACAAGATTATAACGTTTTCCCTTTAGATTGTAGCTTTGTGAAGAGAAACCCACTTTTCGTATGAACGTGAATCCTAGGGACGCAAGCATAAGCATAAGCGCAAGCATAGGCTCAAGCGCAAGCTAGAAGCGTTTCGTTTCTTAAGAATTTTGCGCCAAAAGGACTTTCCCTTTTTGGGACAGAATGGACAATACACAGCCGTCTGGGTGGTTATTTCTGAAGGCTGTAATGATCGCTCTCACTGAGACAAGACTTTAATGCGCCGGATCATGCGATCGCGTGCACTAATTCCTTAAAGAGGCTTGTAGTAATAATATTAGTATCCGCTTAGTTCAGGCTAGACAAACAGCCCATGTATCACTGCCAAATATCTTCTGATATAATAGTCTTCTCGTGTGGATCAATCACACATTCAGTTCTGAACTGAACAGGAAATATATCGCCCATGTTTGCTACAGATTTCCTAGCCTAAGGGCAAAGGGCTAAATAGTCGGCGTTCCTGAGCAATAATGATTCGAGATGTGGTTATGTTGCTCAGCTAAGAACGCATCTAACTCTACCTCAAGGCTTTTCTCTAATGCTGGAAAAATTCAAATTTTGAAATCGAATTCTTATTTATATATAAATATATATGACATACATATACAAAGGTGGCCAAAAATTGTCTATTTTTACTCCAGGCAATTGATGACAGATTTTTATTCACCAAACGTGTGTCAAAAGACGTGTTAAGTTAAGTTCTCATCAAACCTCTTTTCACCAAAACTCTTCATACTTGGTTCTGTTATGATTTTTGTTTTAAAAGCATCTCGTAATCATAGTGTTATCCTTAAACTGACGTGCTGTCGTTATCATTTTCTTTGCTAATCTCATATGTTTAAGTACAGTTCACATCATGAATTATTTTCGCACAGATCGCAGTTCGATCCTCAGCCAGCGTGCGCGCAGAGTGAAACAGTTTTATTACCGTTAAACGTATTCACACCGCGCAGTTGAAATGATTCAATTATCCATTCTAATTAACACCATAAATCCACGCTAGTGTTTACTAGCCATCATAAACACCATAAATGCTCCACTGATTAATCGATTCACAGTCATAAGTTCGTTGTTAATCACAAGGGCTCAGTGCGCTGGAACATTGGAAGTGAAGCGGAAACTCAGCGCTTCCGTTTTCCCGCCAAGTCGCGTCAGGATTGCATAAAATGAAAATGCTGCGCCGTCTAAGAGCATTCATTTCTGGCAGCATCAAGGTCAGAATCGTATTTTAATTAAAGCTTCAGACTTCAGGTCCGAGCCGATTAATTGAGATCTTCAATGGTTAAAACATTATCCAAGTTTGATATGAAGGTTATTGGATTACGGCACGGATGGATAGATTTTATTGTGGCGGTTGTTATCTTATACTGAAGTCACGATTCATTTCTAATTTGAGAAAAAATAACACTATTTTGGTAAAGTAATGAAGAGTTGGGTCAATGAATTCATCTTTTCTGACGTTGTGCACTCGTTGAATATATAAATAGCTTGTCTTGTTTATCCAATCTTTATTATCGTATCTGATTTGAAAGGTTTTTACTAGACTTCATGTTTCAAGGAGTTGGTGTTTTTTGAGTAGACAGAAAACCCCTTGGTGCGGGTCAAGACGTTAATAGAATAGATAAGGTAATTGGTTGGACGGAATCATTTGCGCGAAGAAGCATACACTAAACAGACCCTGACAAGCAGGAAAGCCGTACTTAAGCCAGAAGGACTTTTCTACATCATCTATCTATAATAGCAGCTTTAATTGACCTGAATTATTTCAAGAGATTATTCATTCTGCTCCACGAGTGCTGCGTTGAGTGTTAAAAAGAAAAGTTAAGACGGTATTGAATTCCTTTGCTTTTAAATCTTTGGTCTCGATTTGTCTGAGGATATTGGCAACCTCTATCCATGTAACATAATTTCAAGGATGAAAATGATAGAAGACCAATTAATGGTTTGTAAGAGTGAGTGGGCGTCGATTGGCCCATCACGTCTGTGCCTCAAAACTCAAAGGGACCGGTTGTGATTAGCTACTTAGTATTATTATTAGCACAGAGTAATTGAATAACGAAAGGATTTTTTCTGTCTCGACTTGGTTTTATATCGGTCTGGCAAAGAAGTTTAACATGGATAATAATCAGCCTTTGTTGTCCCGTGGTGTAGTGAGACATGTACACTTGTACTTTGTTGATTTGATGGCGGAAAAATGGACAAAAAAGAGAACAGAAAAACACCTCGATAGAAATAAACCTGATCTAAATAAACATGAACTAATGATCGAGTTATGATGTTATCATGATTGGACGATTGGACAATTGAAGGGAAAGATCGACAATAGAAGATTATAATCAAATGTACATATTTGTCAGAGGAGAGGTAGAGTCAACTCAACAGCGGAATGCCATGGAACTGTAGTACAAGAAAAGTAATAGTTTTCAAAGAGTTAAAAACTGGAACAGTTTTTCTGAGCTTAGGAAAATAAAACATCCATTATTGAAGATCGTATTGGCTGCATTGTACAAACAAAACAAACAAACAAAAACAAAACAAAATCAAAAAATCAAAAAAAAAAAAAAAAAAAAAAAGAGGGTAGCTATGTCGATGTTACAGCATGTTGTACCGTGTACATGCTATAAGTCAGTGCCGTTAGCTTCCAAAAATTACTCTACAAACACATAGATATATTTATATTATATGACATTAATCGATGTGGACCATACTTAGAATGGTGACTAGTTGGGTCAAATAGGGATGATTGACATCACGCGCGCTAGTGTAGTATTAGTCATTGATCTCAGAAGACGCCAGTGTCTGTTCTCACAGCACAGACCTAGGTATGTAATTAAGCTGCAACATATGGAAAAGATTATATCGGCTTTACCAGTTTCCTAATCAATTAAGGGCGGACATCCCGGCCTCGTGTAGTTCATTGGTCTCAAAGATACTTTAAGCTTTCTCAATGGGGAACTTAACTGCCTAATAAAAATAAAAAACACACACAAAGTGCATTAAAAACATTTGGTAATACAATATGAATATACTGACAAGATTAGGTTACATTAGTTAGATGGTTAAGATCTACACAGCTTGATTAAGTCTTCATATCCATCTACTATAATGCAATGCAATTTCGGGGTAGTGGTTTTGCGGCGGGAGGGAATCCGGAGAAACATTTCCTTGAGAACTGTTCTTTTATGACGAACATGTTAAAATATAGTACACAAGAATCAACTCCCAACGACGCTAAAAGATCTATTCATCCCACATAAGAAAAAATACTAAACTGGCACGTGAATGTTCGAATCGATCCAAGAACGTATTATAGAAAAGTGAGCTTCATAGCGTCATAGACATTCTATTACGCTGGCAAACAAACTGATGATAATCGACCCGACACGAAACTGGATATCAATGGACGTGGGTTATCATACACCATGTCTGTAAAATCCCGCAAAGAAACGCATGCAGAACATTCTTAAATTATCATTATTACGAGATAAGATACTGTTTCTGGTAAGATGTCCTCCGGACAATCTTTATTAACGCATTAACAAGTCTATTAAAACATCCATGGCCAACCTAATTGATTTCATCTGGACCTTGAAGCGATATCGATTCATGTTTGGAAATTAAACCATTCGTAGAATGTGTCTCGACTGCACATGCTCGACTAATGCGTTTCTCTGTTTAGAGATTCCAATTGTTTCCTTTATGATGAAGAAGACAAGTAAAGAATCACTTAAGAATTTAATTTGTCATACTAATATTATAATTATTAGCTTAATATAATCCAATTAACACTATATATACTTTGTTATTGTATTCTAGATGTTGACATATATATCTATCGATTTCTATAATTGATTTTTAAACTCGTTTCAAAGTATTTGGTTGTTTTCTATTTTATATGTGGAATTTTCTCCCTTCGACCCTTTGAAATGAGCAAAATAAAGTCGATGTTTCACAAACTGTCACTTTTGAAAATGTCTTACCACACTTTTATCGCGCACTGCATATTTTGTATGGCAAAAATATCCTTTGGAACGGCTAGAAATAGGGTTTCATAATTGAGGTAATTTATGTTTCTTGATTATAGTTTTCGAATCAGATGAACATTTTTACAAAGTTGTCTACGAACAAGACGACATCCGTACATTCTACGAGGCAGAAGAAATCTGCAGCGAGTTTGAAAATGGTCACCTCGCGAGTATAAACAGCCCAGCAGAAAACGAATGGCTCCACCGCAAGATTCAGTCCCTTGGGCATCTCAAGAAACCGGGACATTTCTGGGTGGGTGCGTCTGATAAACGTCAATTTGGTTCCTTCGAATGGCTTGATGGGACGCCATTCGTGTTCCATGCGGCACATTATATGAGTGCAAGGAACCCTCGCAAGAAGCAAGACTACGAAATGTGTTTGTCGATGACGTCTTCAAGTAAAGATGTGTTTTGGAAAGAAGTCGATTGTTATAACGCGAGGGGATATATCTGCAAAACTGAAGGTTGGTTCTTGAAATTATAAGAAAGTAAGGTTGGGATAAAAATGAGAGAAATTGAGAAAGAGGAAGAGCGAAAGAAAGCAATCAAGGAAGAAAGAAAAGAACTGAAGGAAGCAAGGAAGCAAAGAAGAAAGTTGGTTTTCCTTTCCTTCCTCTAGTCGAGTGACTTACCAATATTTACTTTATCTCTGTAACTGTTTTCAGGTGTTCCAAAGCGTTTGATTTCACGCCGACGATTCGGATACGGTAAGATAAAAAAAGCCTTTAAAAAAGTCTTTGCCATAAAAAAAGCAACTTTGATTGATAGGTGGGATTTGCATTGCCTTCCATTTAAAAAACGCCTTTGATATAGGGAAGCAACGTTGCTTGATGGGCAGGAATAGCATCACAGGAGGAAAAAAAACGTTTGCAATAGAAATCAATAGAATGTCGAACCTTATTTTTGTATTTTAAAGAAAAAGTCTTTGTCATAAAAGTCAACAGTCCATGTGAAGAAATGATTTAAAAATCCATCCATGATTTGGAAATGCTGTTTTACCAAAATACCAGTTGCTGGGGGAAATTGCACCAATTTTGATAAACTGATCACAGGCATTTGTCTAAAGTTCAATTTCGTTGTTTGTTAGAATTTGAAGACAACATCTGGACGTACAAGTTCATCATTAATCAAGACGACATGCTATCATGGCCAGAAGCTGATGTCTACTGCCGCAAGACAGAATGGGGCCAGCTACTGAGCATTTCAAACGAAAGAGACACAAACAGGATCTCACAATGGCTCCGGCTTCTTCGGCCTATCTTTGGATTTACAAAGCTGTGGATTGGTGCTTCCGATATGGCTAGGGAAGGCCGGTATTATTGGACCGATGGAAGTTCCTATAATTACACCAATTGGGCCCCTGGGGAGCCTTCGGCAGTGTACAGAGGAATGGAACAGGACTGTGTTGCGATATCTGGTCATCCGTACTGGGGACAATGGAGAGATGAGTACTGTCTGGATAAGTTGCCCTTCATTTGCAAAATTAAAAGTTAGTATGCAATATCCTTTTTAAATATCCTTCGTCTATTACTTTTTAAGTTAACATTTCGGTTTGTAGTGATGTTTCGTATCTCAAAGCGAACTAATGATCAAATCAAAACAGCATCACCCAAAGCTGGCACCCAAATTGGCAGCGCAGCACCTTCAGTTGACACCCAAATTGGCAGCACCTTCAGTTGACACCCAAATTGGCAGCACCTTCAGTTGACACCCAAATTGGCAGCACCTTCAGTTGACACCCAAATTGGCAGCACCTTTAGCTGGCACCCAAATTGGCAGCACAAAAAAAGTGACACCCAAATGGGCAGCACAAAAAGAGACACCAAATTTGGCAGCATTCAAAGCTGACATTAAAATTGACAGGAATGCATTACAGCTCTGTATTTCGTTGCTCTATTGGATCAAACAATAATGGGAAAGTCCATTATTTTAACTGGGCAGCCACTGTCGGTGCATTCCAACATTATCAGCGACAATAAGAGTACATGCATATAACTAATAAAATTACACACAACATTCAACGCAACGACATCCAATTAATCGACAAGTCAAAGCTGTCTTTACTTCAAAAAAAAAAGTATTAACAAGTACATGAATATTGTTATCCTAGTGTGTGGTGAAAGAACCGACTTGGCTTTTGCCATTGATGCCTCAGGAAGCATGGGACCTGAAGACTTCGCAAAAGCCAAACGTTTTGTCAAGGCACTAACTGCAAGTTTCAAAGTGTCCTACAAAGGAACCCACGTTGGTGTCATACGATATTCCACTAAAGCCAAAGTCATGTTCGACTTTAACAGCTATTTCAGCCATGACGAAGTCAACGATGCCATTGACGACATCGAGTACACGGAGGGAGGAACGAGAACTGAGTTTGCCCTAGAGTTCGCCAGAACAAAGCTTTTCTCTGAGTCCGGAGGATACCGACCTGCACAGGACATCTTCAAGATATTTATTCTAATGACAGACGGCAGATCCGAGAGCAGAAGAAAAGTTGCAAAAGAGGCAAGGTTATTAAAGCAACGAGGTGTTCACGTTCTGGCTGTGGGTGTCGGGAGATCAACCAATCAGAAAGAGCTGGAATCCATAGCAACCAGCAAGAGTGACGTCATTGGCGTGTCGTCGTTTAGGGAGCTGATGATCAGAATGAACGAGATCAAGGACAAGCTTTGTGATAGTAAGTAACTCTTGCACAACTAGGAAATTTTGTATGTACGGAAGTGGGTGAAATATCAACGTTACACGTGGTCTGAATTGGGAAAGCAATACGCCCAAGATAAAGCGGTCTATTCCAAGAGAAGCTTCCTGTTATTTTCATAAACATGCGAACTCCGTAGTTGCGATTTCCCAGTAGGAATTTGGATTTTCACTGCCGCTAATCAAAAATATGAAAGGTACCGACTTATTAGTTTTGATTGACGGCAACCAGAAACCAAATTTCAGAGTGCAGCTCGCAGACACAGAGTTCGCATGTTTATGAAATGAGCAGTAAATGAGAGGGACCTTTTTATTAAACAAAAGCATTGACTGATTTCACAGGAGTTCAGCATTCTATTCTTTGGCCCACTGGGGCTCGCTACCCTGGTTACTGGCTGCGCTGTTTCTAACCATATTTTTTTATACGTTTCAGTTGCAATTGAAAACGAAAGGAGAGCAAAACTCAGGACAACAAGAAGGCCAAGCCGAGGACGTGGATAATTAATTAAAACGAAGACATTGTTATAATTATTAAACAAGCTAGCCTTGTGAGTGCAGTATCGGTAGCCATACCACGATACAGGCGACGTCTTCTCCATGTACATTTGTAAGCATAAATTTTATCTTACTTCAAATAAGTAAGTCTCTACTTGCCTTACTAAATCTCCCTGCATGAAAACTAATATGTTAAATACGTAAATAATTGCTAGGATAATATTAAGCTATCAGACTGAACACAGATTGTTCATTACAAGTTATGGGACTGCTAAGGTCTAATGCGCATGCACAATGATATCGTGTTGCGGTCACGTGATTCAGTGATCACATGACCGTGTAAAAGGTTTTCAAAAGAATAGCTTGAATATCAGGATGGTGGTGGTGGTGGTTTTGGTTGTAGAGCGAAGAAGATAACGGCAGCATTAGATTTGATAACGATAAGGACGACGACGACGAAGATGATGATGTGCAATAGTGCAGTAGCAATCATGATGGTGACGCTGGTGATAGTTGGTGACGATGATTCAACTATTTGTATAAATATTATATAATTGTATTAATTGTAAGACAAAAAAGAGGACGGTATTAAAATTGGATACCCAGTGAGAATAGAAAGCGTGCGCAAGTTTGAGGGTAAAACGTGGTGCAAAATTTGCTTCAAAAAGCTAGAAAATAAAATGTATAACATTTGACAAAATAGGACACTGAGGTATCCCATAAACAAATATGTTAAACATGTATATGTATACATAATAGGGCAATGCTGGGACGTAAAAAGCATTTGTTAAGCTAATAAGATGGGGTTCAAATGGAATTCTTTTGACGAAAGAAGAAAAGGATAAATAGCTATTCCAAGGTTGTGGGAAAAACTGGCTCAATTCGGCATTGCAATGTATTGTGCGACTGTTTTAGGGAATCAAATAGGCGCCATCTTGGAAATGTTCCCTAAAACATTCCCACGATGTGCCGACCCAGTTTTTTTCCTCGCCCTGGGAATGGTTAATAATTTCATGCTCCTTTGAATAGACCCTTTTCGAGTTCCAAATTGCCGCTGTGTTTCTTGATTACAGACTTATTTACTCAGGCTTAGCCTCGAATCAGTGTCTAATTACTCGCAAATTCCAACTGTAAAGTAAAGAATACTCAACTTCGACAATACAAAGACTTTGAAACTTGACGGACCTTGACTGGAACACGTGAATATTCTTCACAAAATCGAGGCTAAGCCTGAGTAAATGAGTCTGTAATCAAGAAACACAGCGGTAATTTGAAACTTGAAAACGGTCTATTGCGATGCAACTACTTAGGTGAAAGTGCAAACAGAAATGTTCAAATTGAACTTAATATAGACCGTTTTGGTATCAAATAATCACAATTATATAACTGTTAAACTATCTTTATAAATATAGAATTATTACAAATAAATATGACGAGCTTTAGCTAATAAAATAAAATAAAAAATAAAAATAAATGTTCAATATGGTGCATAGCTTA
Organism: Actinia equina; assembly: GCA_011057435.1. NCBI lineage: Eukaryota > Metazoa > Cnidaria > Anthozoa > Actiniaria > Actiniidae > Actinia > Actinia equina. The sequence continues at coordinate 77,909 of WHPX01000087.1, forward strand.
TATGAATGTCTGGTACTTTTGCAAATCAAATTTATCTAAATTCCCTTCAGCAACAGGAGCAAAATTTTAAAATGTCAACCGAAACAACAATTTGCTTTTCTTTGTACTGGTTATCTCTTGTTTGTCAAAAAAAAAAAAAAAAAAAAACGCTTAAGACATAGGTCAAACTGACTGAAAGTTTAAAATCAAAGTGTATCTGTTATGAGACAGAATGACTGACAGAGTTAAGGTGGCTCGACCCCCTCACGCTTGACCGCTACCTTCCACTTTTGGAACGCTAGTGCATAAACGTCTTTTATCCGATTGCAAATCTTTTTTGCACATAAGTCACATAAAGATTGAATTAATGTTTGATGCAGTTTTTTATGAGATCGGACGTCATAACACGTGATTATGATGAAATATTTGTTTTCGTTTAGAAAATAAATTTAGCCTTGCAGAGCGTTCAACACTAAAATGCTTCGTACCACATAATTATATACTGGATGCCTCCATTTGTGGGGATTTTTGAAAAAATCTATCTAGCTAATTATGAGATATTTGAGATTATTTAAATATAGTGCATAATCTACTTCAAAACTAAACAATGGATTTCATACGGCCGAAATTAATATTTCAGAGCTATATATTCACAAAAGCCATTGCTCATTTAGTTTTACTCTGTATCTAGTTTTAAAAGGAACATTTTGAAGGTAATCGACTTATGCGATTTTGTGAAAACGTATATTGCAGAAGACGGGGTAAACATTCGATGCGCACTTTTCATCGCAGTTTTCTAGTCAATCTTACTAGATCTTCCATTATTCTAAAATTCGCTGATGATTTCTCTCAAAACTACGTCAGGATACAAATTAGAACTTAAACTAACATTACACAAAATTGCAAGACTATTGAACTCATTTAAAGCGATATAAAGCGAACGGGAGATACAGAAAACATTGATCGTTTCCCAACGATTTGATGCTCTGGGAATTCTATTGTTTGCTAATGATCATATCATCAAATTCTTTCGCACCATGCACGGTCTCATCTCGTTTGGCTGCTTTCCGATTTACTCCCGAAGTATGGTTCTTTATTTAAACTCAAAAGTCTGGCTCGCTTTTTTCTTGAAGTGTTTATTTGAGGCATGTTCGCCGATTCTTTTCACTCACACTGACAAAGTATATCATGACAAACGTCCCACGTTTGAATAAAAAAAAACAACTGTTTGTTACCAAACTTCGGGGGTAAATCGGAAAGCAGCCAAGCGAGATGAGACCGTGCATGGTGCGAAAGAATTTGATGTTATGATCATTAGCAAACAATAGAATTCCCAGAGCATCAAATCGTTGGGAAACGATCAATGTTTTCTGTATTTCTCGTTCGCTTTAGATCGCTTTAAATGAGTTCAATAGTCTTGCAATTTTGTGTAATATTAGTTTAAGTTCTAATTTGTATCCTGACGTAATTTTGAGAGAAATCATCAGCGAATTTTAGAATAATGGAAGATCTAGTAAGATTGACTAGAAAACTGCGATGAAAAGTGCGCATCAAATGTTTACCCCGTCTTCTGCAATATACGTTTTCACAAAATCGCATAAGTCGATTACCTTCAAAATGTTCCTTTTAAAACTAGATACAGAGTAAAACTAAATGAGCAATGGCTTTTGTGAATATATAGCTCTGAAATATTAATTTCGGCCGTATGAAATCCATTGTTTAGTTTTGAAGTAGATTATGCACTATATTTAAATAATCTCAAATATCTCATAATTAGCTAGATAGATTTTTTCAAAAATCCCCACAAATGGAGGCATCCAGTATATAATTATGTGGTACGAAGCATTTTAGTGTTGAACGCTCTGCAAGGCTAAATTTGTTTTCTAAACGAAAACAAATATTTCATCATAATCACGTGTTATGACGTCCGATCTCACTAAAAATTGCATCAAATATTAATTCAATCTTTATGTGACTTATGTGCAAAAAAGATTTGCAATCGGATAAAAGACGTTTATGCACTAGCGTTCCAAAAGTGGAAGGTAGCGGTCAAGCGTGAGGGGGTCGAGCCACCTTAAGATGCCATAAGGATTCTAGTTTCAGTGTTTGTGTCAAAATCCTGGCGAAAAAATATTTGAGAAATGTGGAAGACAAAATGGAAAGAAATGTGAGAGCTGACAAGAAATGACACAGAGCATTAGGGAAACAAACGAAAACAAAAACTGATAAAAAAGGAGAAACAAAAGAAATGGTGCACTGTACATTTAAATTTTGCTGATATACTCGTTTTAACTTAGCAGTGACATCACACACCTAGTATTGTATTACAACATTCAATGCTCAGCCGGCAACAGACCTTCTTTGTTTTGATCCCCCGCCAAAATCTTTAAGACCTTTGAGGATTTCTTCATATTTTACAGTCTTAACTTATAACCCTCTACCTAAGCTTTAAGAAGATGAGCAAGACTACCTCTCAAAACAAGATTCCAATACTCAATTTACTGATATTTTATCTCATCAATGTTAACAATGCCAAGGACAGAACAGGCAGCCCAACTCGTTTCTACACCAAAAACCTCGAAGAGATTTACAGCAAGAATACCGTGACTGGAAGCAGACCTGGTCGAATCATGGCTTCTGTAGGAAACGGCTTCGTTGGGACGATAATTTACACCGATACAATACACGTAGCTGGTATTTACAATGGCAAAGCTGTCTCTAAACAGTGGCCGATATATCCGTTGTATTTCTACGAGCATACACATAGAGCTCGGATACCCTCGACTTGCGCGATTAATTTTACCGTGGTCGACAGAAGTGGAGAAAATTCGTACGCTTTGGACGTGTCTGAAGGGGTATTTTATCGTTGGTTTGAGAGCGTTGATAAAAGCATTACAGTCGAACAAAGAATTTATGCTCATCGGTCACGCAAGCATTTGATCGTTGTGGAACTTTCTGTCACGAAATCACTTGGTGAGAATGTCACGCTGAGTCTGTCAAATAACAAGGGACTGCCATCGAGGGATATAGATTTTAAGGAGTATTCTCCCAAACCTGGAGTTATGGTTGGCGTGGGCGAGGTATGTATAATACATGACACAGTAAATAACCTTATTTTAATAGATAGAGTGCTGAAAGACAACGTTCCAATGTTTTGTTTTGGTTCGCGATTTATGAGCATGCGCAATACCCTTTTCTCAGTGTGGTTCTCACCTTCGAACCCAGGCTCCTGTCGTTCTTACCACTTTTTTCACCGCTACGCGCTGATCGAGACAACATTCGCAACAGGGAAATAGGGCAATACACTGCGCACCAATCAGAGAATATAAAGGTACCGAAAAAGTTTATGCGATTGACGGAAGTGTATCGCCAAATCTCCGTGTAGCGACTGTTGTCTCGATCAGCACGTAGCAATGAAAAGAGTGATAATGCGTATGCGCCAGCATTTAATCAAGTATGCGCATTAAGAGTGATAGGACAGGAGGTTGTTATGGTAACCTCGTACAAAAAATAACGTTTTGGAGCCACCTCAGTCTTGATCGAATGCCTTACATCTTAACCGTGGTTTATAAAATAATAAACACATTTCAATATATTTTACTTACATCAATAACATTGGACGTTACTGCGCGTGCTCCAGGTGAGGAAACCAGAGGATACCCGTGGATTCAAAGCCAAAGTTGGGGTTGCGTGGACGGAGATCCCCTCGTCACTAACAATTGCCGCCAAAGTTAGGAATAAGACTTGGTACTTCGTCACGGCGATAACCAGCAGCATTAGCTATGGAAAAGATGTTGTTGTTAATGAAACGCTAGCACAATGGGAAGACGCGAACAGGTTAATATATTTATTCTTATCAAGAATTTTCTATGGGGAAGATGGTCAATGGGATCAAGGGCGGCGTGGCGGTAGTACACTCGCGCCTCTCGTCTATTGGGTCTCAGGTTTGATTCCTGGACTGGGCATCACATTTGAGTATATTTTTTCATGTCTCTCCCTTGATTCGAGGGTTTTCTCCACGCAGGTTCTCCGGTTTTCCTCGCTCCACAAAACCTAACAAACTAAATACCAATCCAATCTGTGAGTTAGCCATGCCCTGACATGGATCAGCTCAGAGGTTGTTGTGAAAGTCGTTAAGGTTATGGAATCTTTATTTAAACAGCGTGGCCCATTCAGCTAAGAGCTGGTATCCAGTAAGATTGGTTATCGGTAAAATATGAAGGGTCTGCTGTTCCCAATTACTTCACAAAACACCACCAGATTTCATTTCCACAATACTCCCATTTGGAGTTCGCCTTTGCTCAGTCTTTGCCTCGATTGTGTACAAATGTGTTCTTTACTTTATTAAGGTCCCTTGTATGGTAAGGAATGTACGAACTACGGAACAATACGAGTTGATTAAAATACCACGGGTTTTGGTTTAATAGCTGAATATTATAACGCACAACCGAGAAAGGCTGAGCAAAGAGAACTCGAAACTTGGGTATTTCACGAGGTCCGACTCCTTTGCTATTTTCCCATTTACTTCAAGTTTTTCTTTACAAAGAACTAAACCTAAAAAGATGTCTTCTTCCTTATCAGAGATAAGAAAAGCTTGCTTAAAAGCCACAAGGAAGCTTGGAAAAGGTTATGGGATACAGGCAAGATAGATATCGAAGGCAACCTGGAGTTATCCCAGGCTGTTTATGGCAGTATGTACTACATCCTCAGCTCAACCCGGGCTGACTGGCCGTACGGGCTAAGTCCCGGTGGTCTCCCGGGCGGGGAAGAGTACATGGGACATACATTTTGGGACCAGGATATCTGGATGTATCCATTCTTGGTATTGCTTCACCCGGATCTGGCGAGAGGTTGTTTAGAGTACAGATACCAGAGATTGCCCGCTGCTCGGATATTGGCTGAGAAGTATGGATTCAACGGTAAGAAAGCTTACTATATGTAAATCAGTGTATCAGGCCATAACGATCTTGATGTGCAATCGCAATCTTTCCTATAAAAGAAAATAGACAAGTACATTCCTAACATTGTATTTGTGTGGATGGACAGCTGCATGGGTGATTATGTGGACGGATCATTGGATGGGTGAATAGGTGGATGGATAGCTGGATGGGTGAATAGGTGGATGGATAGCTGGAAGGGTGCATAGTAGATGGATAGCTGGATGGGTAAATAGGTGGATGGATAGCTGGATGGGTGAATAGATGGATGGATAGCTGGATGGGTGAATAGGTGGATGGATGAATGGACAGAGAGAACAATCGGATGTGATAGATGTGTACGTGAATGGATGGATGGATGAATAAATAAAGAGGGATGGATGGTTGAACAGGAGAGCACAATATATTATACATCTGATTCTAGGTGCAATGTTTCCATGGGAAAGCTCCCTCAGCGGTATGGAAACCTCTCCAGGCGACTACTACGGAGAAAGTCAAATCCACATATCAGGAGACATCGCGCACGCAGCAAAGCTCTACTGGAGGGCAACGCAAGATTACCAATGGCTGAAGAAGATCGGGTACCAACTGGTTAAACAGACCGCAGATTTCTGGGCAAGCAGGGTGTATTATAAAAGAAAGGACGAGAAGTATTATATACATTTCGTGATGCCGCCAGATGAGTACCAGTTTCCTGTTGATAACAGTATCTATACGAATGTGGTGGCCAAACAGAACCTGGAGTTTGCTGTCAAGGTACCTTTATGAAGGAAAATAATTTTGTATGATTGAGAAAATATTGTGAAAATTTGATTCCTCCACGCGTAGCCTCGCATTCTAGTGCTTGAGAATAAATTAATGCGGGTTAAACGAAGGTTTTTATCATAATGAAAATAAACATGGCCGCCGCGTGAATAAGACCCATGGTATTAACTCTGGCTTACTCTTAAATAGGCATTTTTATTTCCTAACTTCGAGTGTTTTTCTAGATCTCCCTCTGCAAAAATTGGAAATGAATGGATAAAGAACCACTGTGTGGAAAGCTACATATATCCCATGGCCATATATTCATTTCCCCATACATTCATTTTCCATTTTATTTATTTCGCATGCTTTTCTTTCTTTGGAAGATAAGTAATAAATATCCACTTCTTTTTCAATCCTATAGATATCTAATCTACTTGGTCGATACGTACCTACTCGCTGGAACAAGATTGCCGAACAGATGTACATCCCCTTTGACAAGAAGCTCAAATATCATCCTGAGTTTGATGGCTACGATCTGAACATGACTGTAAAACAAGCAGATACGATTCTTATTGGATTTCCGTTGATGTACGACATGGACAAGCAGGTATGAAAGCTGCTTTATTGTAACATTGGCGCTCGACAAGAGGTGCAAAAAGTTGGTAGAGATAAGCGTTGGATGTCGAACCCAAGGAGTCTAGCAGCGCGCAAAAAGTCGTGTTTTTTTTTGTCAAAGAATTAACAATACTTTTGCTTCCATCTTTTGACGGTCACTTTCCATTAACTTCAACAAATCATCCTTCTCTCCCTCTCCCGAGACAATCCCCGTAACAGTTTTAAAAAGTGGGCCCTACTACAGAAAGCCTAGAACTCTCCTGTAGATACTCTACATACACACTCCTACACACCCCTGTTGACAATTTCATTATGTTACATAGGTCCGCTACAATGATCTTAGTTTTTACTCTGAAATAACGACGAAGCATGGTCCTGCTATGACTCACGCCATGCATGCTATTGGCTGGTTAGAACTGGGTATGGAAAGGAAGGCACACAGGGAATTTAGGAAAAACTATGACAACATCGTAGGGCCATTTAAGGTACGAATGAAATCACAATCTATACAAGAAATACGGTCGTATTTACACTAGTGGATTTTGTGGAAGCTTCTTGGTTGATTATTTTCCCCTCCCCTCCCCTCCCAGGAATGCCTTAGAAGAGTACGGCAAATAGGGCATCCAAGAAAATAAAGAAGCTTTCCGATGTTGAACGTGCTCTCAGGGTTTCATGCAACATCATGCCCCCGTGCGACAAATAAGCACTCACGCTCCCCCCCCCCCCCCCCCCCCCCTATAATCTTCCCTCCACTTATAATCTTCCCAACCCCCCCCCCATAATATTTTGATTCAATGGTGCTACTTTTGATGATGTTTTTAGGTCTGGACAGAACAGATTAACAAACGAGGAGCTGTCAACTTTATAACCGGTGCGGGTGGATTCCTACAGGCTGTCATATACGGCTACGGTGGTTTCCGTCTCAGAGAAAATCGATTAGACTTCTACCCGACTCTCCCGCGCGGCTGTACGAAGCTAACAATACGAGGTGTCCATTACATGGGTAACAAACTAGAGTTTACCATCAAGAAAAAGATGTTTGGAATAAGTTTGATAAGCAAGGGACCCATATCTCCACGCCTCGAGGTGGTCATGATTTATAAACGAAAGAATAGATATACGTTAAGGTTAGGAGAAATGCTGTACTTGCATAGAGGTCGTGGATTTTTACGAATACCAAGACACGATAGGTAGAAGTACATTATTCATTTAGTTATACTGGGGTCCCTGTGACGGAAGAGCCGAGGGGGAAACAGTATGAGTTCCAATTTGTATTGTAAAATAAAATGATTGTTCAATAAACTTTTTACTTTATTGTAGATGACTCTGCTCTTTGTGAAATGATTTTTTATCCTTGTGAAATTAATAGGCTTTCCACAGTTCACGTGGCCTGTTCGAACGTTTAAATTAAGATGTAGCTCTAAAAACACTTTAAAACTTTGCAGGTTCAACCTGAATTACAAGGATATTTATTTACTTTAGAACACAGTAAAATTAAATTATTTACGAAGCTTATGCATAGCGCTGTTTCGAGGAAGTACAAATAAATATTATCAGGAATTTTACAAACTCCTGGTGACTAAATGTGCACCTTCACTTTAAGATGCGGAAATTTTTCAAGGGAGTTATCTTAATGATATTAACCCGCTCTTACCTTTATTGTTGTTCTGTCCAGCTACGAAGAGAGGTTTTAATACTCGGCATGTTGAAGCCAGTTTCCACTACCATACTTCATAACTTCATCAAAAAGTTCCCTCATTTTTACGTCAATGCTGACTCTTTTTCCCTTCTTTTTCTTCTCTTTTCGTCCAGTATAACCTGGTTTTAGCAGAGTAAAGTAGTTAGTAGTGTCTTTAAGCCGTTCAGTACAAGTTTGCATTCCCTTGGTGTTCAGCTGATTTTATATCAATATGCTAATATGGTGAACAAGAGGGAAAAAACCACAGGTAGCCCAGGGGTCTCACGAACTTGGCGGGTAATATCGGGATTCAAGTCACGTACTCCTCCCTACTCGTTTTAACTTCTCACGCTGATCACAAGCCTGTCAGAACTTGAAATACGCGCTATGGTTAACCGGATCTTATTACAAACACTGCTTGTCTTGTTGCTTCCTTGGATTCAAGTTCTCAAGACGAACACAAAAGAACCTGAGAAACCTGAGCCAACAGCAGGAACAAACGTGACCCTGCATAATATAGATTATATCTTTGGCAGCCTTCGCCGTTATTTAATAGCGCGTATAGCGGCTGCGTATGAGAGTACCGTTATTCTGGCGACGATACTAAGCTCTTGTCTTGTTCTACATCAGATGCGCTGGGTTTAGTACAGGAAAATCCAAGTAATTGCCATCTTTAGTCATGGCGTTTCTTGGTCTAGCGATATGCGTTACGGTACAGTTTTTCTTCTTGTCGACGACGGCTATGAGACCATCACCAAAGAAATCCACAGAGACTTTATTGTACACAAAGAAAATGCCTTCTGAGGATTTCAGCACCGTGTCGATCACCGGGAACCGAGCTGGGAACATGATGCCGACAATCGGGAATGGTTATATTGCGAGTGTTTTATACAGCGATACTGTTCACGTCTCGGGCCTTTATAATGGCAAGGCGTACTCCAAATTCTACCCGATTTATCCCATCAACATCACCCAGCACACGCATAGGGCACGTCTTCCATCTACATGTTCGCTCTCCTTCGAGGTATTTGGAATTCAAGGTGATTCCTCCTACGCTCTTGATATCAAAAAGGGGATATTCTATAAGTGGTTTGATGCTGTGGTGAATATTAACGAAACGCTAACGATCGAGCAGAGATTCTACGCGCATCGCCAACTGAGACATTTAATTGTCGTCGAAATATCAATCAAAAATGACTTGAGCCAGAACGTCACACTCAATATTTCAAATAATTTTGGCGAGTATACGAACGATATAGGACTGAAGCAATACACCGTGGATAAAGATCTAGCAATGGAGATGGCTTATGGAGAGGTAAGGTATAACAATGTTGGATTGTTTTGTTGAAATACAATATCAGAGCAATCCAAGGTCAAGAGGAAACCGTATACCGATGTTGAAAAAATTCGATTGCGCAGTCTCACTTTATTCAGCGCGTATGCATGCGTTGTTACAGCATGCACTCCCTTCAGATTTGCACACACATGATTTACTGACTCTAATTCAATTGACATATGAGCGTTCTTTTCCATAGTCAGTGTATCATACAATTTACTGTCTCTATTTGAATTGACTTGAGCGCTTTTTCCATAGTCACTGTATCATTAATAATCATTAAAGATTTATAATGAATGATCATTAATAATCGTTGTATCATTTTTTTGAGCGGAGTTTGTACAACAGTAAGAAACTAAATTTGACGTGTCTTGTCATATTAATATTTACTGCAGCCTCACCCCAGCATTCTGATTGGATGTCCAGAATCTCGAGTACCGCGACCGTGTCGCTTTTTTCTCTCTCATGGAAATCTGCATGGCAGCATTCTCGTGTCCAGTTTTTCTCCTAACTTTCTTCCTGGCCACTGGCGCAAGGCGCATGCGCCTATATTTCAACCGCTGTCTGAAATTCACCTATGTTTATCAATGTCCCTCCCTAGATCAAGACCGTAGAAGAGGTAGACAGTCTAAAATCCAAGGTGGCTCTTGCATTTCAAGATATTCCTGACCACATCGTTATAGAAGCACATGACTGGAAGACTTGGTATTATGTTACAGCAATCGCAACAAGTATTGATACCAAGTTTGATCCATGGCGTCAAGCTGAAAATGCCTGGAGATTAGGGGAAAAGTAAGAAGATGCTTCCAAGTTGCTGTAATTGTCAAGCCAATAGACGTTTGCATGATGGCGTCATTTGACTCCCACTACAATAATGCGAATTTTTCTTTCTTATTCAAATTTGTATATACCCTTATGAGAAAAGTAAGACAACTGGTGCTAATTGACTGAAAAAAGAAAGTTTGCAAGGGAGTCTGGTAGTAGAGGTCAATACGTGCGAACGTATAGACACTTCTTAATATTTCAGACCATGTGTTATTCCCTTGAGTATTACTACTTCCAAAAGTAAAGGAGTTGATTTAATTCAAAAGAAAATTGTTTTATGTTTTTCATGAGACGTTTAATCATGGTGGATTTGACTCCTTATGATAACAAAGGTAGCCCAAAGGACCAATAATTGTCTCATTGCTCATGACCAATAACCTTTACTCTTGTCCTACAGGCGTGCACGGTTTCTGCAGTGGCATCATACAAAAGCCTGGGAAGAACTATGGAACTCCGGCAGTATCGATATCGACGGCAACCTTGAGTTATCCCAGGCTGTCTATGCAAGTATGTACCAGATACTGAGCTCTACCCGGGCTGACTGGCCGTACGGCTTAAGTCCGGGGGGACTGTCCGGTGGTGAAGAATACATGGGACATACCTTTTGGGACCAGGATATTTGGATGTTTCCATTCTTGTTGCTCTTGTATCCAGATCTCGCCAGAGCATCGCTACAATATCGATACGATCGACTGCCTGCTGCTAGACGAATAGCCAGATTGAATAAATATAGAGGTACGTAGAATGACGGTATCAAGATGTGCTAATATTGATATGGTGAGAATGGAGCTTTCTGTTAGATAGGTGTAAGGGTCTACGAAGTAACCTATATAATCTCAAGGCAGGCAGGCAGGCAGGCAGGCAGGCAGGCAGGCAGGCAGGCAGGCAGCTGCAGCTCTTAGAGAAGAGATCAACTATCAAAGTTCCTTTTTCAGGTGCCATGTTTCCATGGGAAAGCTCTCTCACTGGAATCGAAACTTCTCCTGGTTGGAAATACGGTAAACATCAAGTTCACATCACTGGGGACATTGCCTATACTGCTAGAATATATTGGTACGCTACCAAGGATATTCAGTGGCTTCGTCACATTGGATTCAAGTTGGTTTACTACACTGCAGAATTCTGGTCCAGTAGAGTGTATTACGACAAGAAGAAAGATCAATATCAAATCAACTACGTAATGCCACCGGACGAATACCAGTTTCCTGTTGACAACTCTTTCTACACTAACGTCGTGGCAAAACAGAATCTTGAGTTTGCCCTCGAGGTAATAGGGTATTTACCCTTGGGGCCCGTATTTTTGTCTGCGTGATGTAAGATCACGAAGATCGCGCGAGATCGCGCGACATCACGCTTGTGTCGTGAAGCTGCAATGCCACAGAGGTGGTAAGTCAGATATGGGTCATAGATAATAGACACTTTTCCAATGATATTTTCGTAATGGTTAGTAGTACAGGTAGTAAGACAGTGATAGAGTAGTAGAGAGAGAAATACACGGACGAATCTAGGAAATTTAGAAAGAAAAAATCTCGAAATTGTTGAATTCAGGATCCCTGATTCTATATTCCAGATTTCATGGGCTATAGCCGGTATCCCTAGAATTCCACAAACCGGTTTTAGGGACGGATCCAGGATTTTTCTGGAGGAGGGGGTGGGGGCGTGTGCACCATCCAGGATTTTCAAGCGTTTTATTAGTGGGTGCACCCTTTGCTTACAAACTCAACACCACTGATAATGCAATAAATATCAGTTCATCGTTGGATCGCGTTATAGAAAGCTTTGACAGCCTATACAACGTGTCATAACTCCTGAAACGTAGTTAAGTGAACGTGAGTGAACTTCAGGAAAAAGCCGCTCGCCTCTAGCTGTAGTTGGAAAGTCAGGCCAATACAACATGTTATAAATAATGAAACTTAGTTAAGTGAGCGTGGAGTGAACATCAGGCAAAAACCGCTCGCCTCTATCTGTAGTTGGAAAGCAAGGCCAATACAACAATGTGTTATGAATATTGAAACGTAGTTACGTGAACGTGGAGTTAACTTCAGGCAAAAGTCTCGCCTCTAGCTATAGTCGGAGAGTCCGGGTTGTGGGATAGCAAAAGTATACAACAAAGCATTAACATACCCCCTTCTTATTCTTCCAAAGTGCGGTAGAATCTTGAACAGGTACGTTCCCCCATACTGGGCCAAAGTGGCGGCCAAAATGTACATCCCATTTGACAAAGATCTGCAGTATCATCCCGAGTTCGACGACTTCCATGATGGCCTTAAAACAAAACAAGCAGATGCTATTCTTGTTGGTTATCCGCTCATGTACAACATGACCAGAGAGGTATTAGTAATCTATGGTCTTGTGGGACTTTTTGGACATTGCCGGGTTTTAAATGAAAGGAATAAATGGACTGGGAGACAGAAAAAACTGTTAAAAAAGCTGGATAAAATGAAAATTATATGTAGTTGTATAAGACCATTGAGCTCGACTAAACCATGCCCAATTTTGACCAAAAGGACAGGAAAATGGAGATATTAGAGACTTTTAACACGTTCTTGCTAGATACCGCAACCATCATATTGCAGTTCGACGTCAGGCGTTTTCCGTCAAACTTTTGACATTTTGTAAGACGTCATGCTGAAGTTGTTGCTGGAAGAGCCGCCATTTTGAATTTCATTGATAATAAGTATTCTTCCGCGTTTGCGGACATGTTTCTGGGCTTGATCCCTAGGTAGCAGTTAGCAGTAAACCCGATGCTAAAGGTCTCTATTCATGGCACCGTTTTCACGATTGTCCGGTTTCGACCCAGTCCTCACATACGAAACTCGGTCAAGCATGTGGCTCATATTAAGTTCCTGTATTTTTGGCGGGAACTTTCCTACCGCAACTGATCCTATTACTAGTATTATTACTGTTGTTTCACAGGTTCGTTATAATGACCTTGACATATACGAAAACATTACTGATGCCCGTGGACCAGCCATGACACATGCAATGACGGCCATTGGCTGGTTGGAAGTTGGCGAAAAGAAACGTGCCAACAGAGCTTTCTTGAAGAATTTTAAGAATATCAATGGCCCTTTCAAGGTAAGTTTAACAACTTTCCAATTTTATTGATACGGACGACAAGTCTAGCAGCAGTAATTCACAGATAGAATCCTGAAATAATCCTGAGCCGATCGAAGACAGGGTATGCGGCTATTCACAGATAGAACCCTGAAACAACCTCTGGGCTGATCTAAGTCAGGGTACGGCTAATTCACAGATAGAATCCTGAAACAACCCTGAGCTGATCAAAGTCAGGGTATGGCTAATTCACAGATAGAACCCTGAAACAACCCTGAGCTGATCAAAGTTAGGGCATGGCTAACACACATTGAACTGAAATTTAGTTTGTGTTCTGTAAACGGACAGAGGAAAACCTAGGTAACTAACTCTATACTCACATGTGATGCAGAGTCAGGGAATCGAAACTCAGACTATAGTGTGACTCGCAAACTAAGATTGTGGGTATGCAACAAATATTCATGACATGACATTAATTCCATGCCATGACTGTGCCATGGGTACTAAGAGATTTAGCAGTCAGGCACTATTTATAATATACACGAGTTATCACATGGGATGCTTTTGTACATGTATGCCATACAATAAAGTATTACTTTTCCTATGTTGTAATGTTTTCCTATTTTCTCTTTCTATATCATTCTCTTGGGAATAAGATACTTTGTTTGAGTTGTATCCAAATTCATATTTCTTCAGTCTCACAACAATCAAACAAAGAAAACATACTTAAGAGAATGGCAAGTGATCAAATGGGAAAACATTATGCCTATGGTAAAGAGGTCTGCTTGAACCTACTGATGCAGAGACTTTTACAGGTATGGACGGAGAACATCAATCGGAAGGGAGCTGTTAACTTCATAACAGGTGCAGGTGGCTTCCTACAGGCTGTCCTGTTTGGCTACGGAGGGTTCCGTATTAGAGAAGATCACCTTGAATTCAACCCAACTTTGACTCCTTCCAGTAAGAAGCTATCCATCAAAGGTGTGGACTATCTTGGTAACTCAATGGACTTTGTCATCAAGAGGAAGCGAGTTATGATCACCTTAACTACAAAGAAAGAAATAATAGCACCCAAATTAGAAGTAGTCTTATATAATAAGGTTGAGGAGCTGCAATACAACAAGACTGTCAGTGTAATGAGAGGAAAAGGAAAAATTAGATTGCGGCAATAGTTTGTTATGTGGACACTCTACACCTCACCGGCTTTTTTGCTCTTCTCTTCACTTACTCAAGAAAACATAAATGAAGAGTTAATTTCTTTTAAATTTGAAAAGTTTACAGTATGGTAAAGCTGTGCTGTGCCTTGCTTTGCTTCTGAATTCTGATTTGATGTGCTGTAAATTGTGTGCTGTAATTATGGCTCAAAATTGTTTGGTAAATCTCCATACGAATGCTTTCCAATCATCTGCCAAAAGTCACATGAAATCTTTTCCAAATAGTACTGTATTGAGTGTGCACAGTATATTAATAAAACTTTTAGATTAATAGATTGGCTGTTAATGAGACAGTATAAGATGTCAATGTACTGTGTATTCAAATAAGATAGAGGCACAAAAGTACTCAAGGCTTACAGTACATTTCTACCCTATATTACTACTAGTAATATTGAAATTTTAAAAAGATTGACCTCTTTTCTTTGGGTGTAATGTTTTCCCATTTCATACCATTTAGGGGTAGGGTTTGGGTTTAGGTTAAGGTTAAGGTTAAGCTACATGGGAAGTGTCAGAACAAATATTTTGATTGATGTAATCTGCTGTCAATTAGTTTTACATGCCAGGGACAGATCCAGGGTATCTAGCAGTGCACCTTACAGCCCACTAATGTCAATGTTGTGTTATTATTATTATTCATATATGTGTGTGTAAATAACTACTTTAACGCTTTTTCAAAGGGATGAATATCTCTTTTTAAATGTCTTCATTTGGGAACCCCCCCCGTAATGAATTCCTGGGTCCACCCTGCATGTGCCATCATTATGACATTCATGACCTTGAAATACTAGTTCCCAGTTAATGTTTAGAAGTAGAAGCATTCAAAATTGAGAAAACTTTATTCAAATAATCTATGACTTGTTAGGGGGGGGGGGGGGGAGGGAAGAATGTGTCGCATGCTATTATTGACCATTATTAATGGAGGAAAACTTGAACTAAATATCAATCATGACATAAGGAAATAATGGAGGTTATGTATATAAATAAAG
Organism: Actinia equina; assembly: GCA_011057435.1. NCBI lineage: Eukaryota > Metazoa > Cnidaria > Anthozoa > Actiniaria > Actiniidae > Actinia > Actinia equina. Next base: position 93,283 of record WHPX01000087.1, read on the forward strand.
ATTTCTCATACTAGTGTGTGTGTTATGACTTATTTCTGACTTATTTTGATTTAAATTATTAACTTCTTGAAACTTGAAATTTTATCTTTACCTGAAACAACCTCTATGCTGATCAGGGTATGGGTAACTCACAGGTCAAACCCTAAAAGAAGCTCTGGGCTGATCTATTAAGTCAGGGCATGGCTACCTCTCAGATTGAACCCTGAAACAACCTCTAGGCTGATCAAAATAACGGCATGGCTAACTCGCAGATCAAACCATTAAACAACTTTTAGGATAACCTTGAGCTGATCAAAGTCAGGGTATGGCAAATTCACAGATAGAACCCTGGAACAACCTTGAACCGATAAAAGTCAAAGCACAGCTTACTCACAGGTTGAATTGGGAATTATTGTGTTAGGTTTTGCAGAGCAAAGAAAACTGGAAAACCCAGAAGTCCCATAAATGAACCCTAGAACTGCTTCTTAAAAGCATTAAACTTCTGTCGTATAAATTTTTACTAACCTCAGCTTTTATGTGCAGTGCAGTGCTTCGTGGCTAAATGCCATATAATCTCCCTTGAAGGACGCTGCTTGTCGTGTGTGTAGACCATGTAGTCGCTTCTTTGGTATTGCGCCAGCCATTCACTGCCGTCCGTGGCCGTAATGTAACGTCAATAGCGATCCCTATCCATATCGGACCGCAAGAGTGAATTGGTTTTGACGAACTGGGCAAAGAATAGTGGAAAGACTTATTAAAACTACTGGACGAATGGTTAGAAAATTAAATCCCAGGTATGGTATCCCTGTGGTGCGGTGGCTGTAAGGTCATGCAAGATCACAGTCTCGTGCGTTTTTTAGTGTATTACAAAATTTGCGCTAGAAAGTAAGCTCGCTATTTGTTCGTCTTTATCTTGAGTTTTGCACATATGGAATCTACAATCTATAATTTTTTGAAAAACATGGCTTCCAAATATGCTTTAAAGTGAAGCCAATATATATATATACGGTGGAAGATTATATCACGGGCGGAAAAGGACCCCCTTAAAATACAGTAAATGTATGTAATTTGGTCTGTGAGGGGGCTGTGAAATGCACTCTACGCCCGCGATGTAGTCTTTTCCTCAAAACGCGGCATTTAATCACAAACCAAGCCTGTTATTCTTTATCCTTCCAGTTGGCTGTATCATGAAGCAATTCTTCACGAAACCGAGGCTGATAAGGATGAATTTCTAACCGCTACAGTACAAAAAAAGACAAGTTTTAGAAGACGTTTGAAGACATTTTATCTCGATAAGGTTAAAAGGGATACTCCTAAATCAGGTTAAGGGATACTCCTATACAGGTTAAGAAATACTGCTAAACCAGGCATGGGGAATGCTCCTAAATCAGATTAAGGAATACTGCTAAACGAGGTACGGGGAATACTCCTAAATCAGATTAAGGAATACTGCTAAACGAGGTACGGGGAATACTCCTAAATCAGATTAAGGAATACTGCTAAACGAGGTACGGGGAATGCTCCTAAATTAGATTAAGGAATACTGCTAAACCAGGCACGGGGAATGCTCCTAAATCAGATTAAGGAATACTGCTAAACGAGGTACGGGGAATACTCCTAAATTAGATTAAGGAATACTGCTAAACCAGGCACGGGGAATGCTCCTAAATCAGATTAAGGAATACTGCTAAACCAGGCACGGGGAATGCTCCTAAATCAGATTAAGGAATACTGCTAAACCAGGCACGGGGAATGCTCCTAAATTAGATTAAGGAATACTGCTAAACCAGGTACGGGTAATACTCCTAAATCAGATTAAGGAATACTGCTAAACCAGGTAGAGAATACTGTAGGGAATCCTATATCAGGTTAAGAGATATTACTAAATCAAGTGAAAGGATACTCCTAAATCAGGCGAAGGGATAATCCTAAAATCAGGTAGGGGATACTCCTAAATCAGATTAAGGGATACTCCTGAATCAGGTAAATTGTCTGCCTAGCTTTTTTTTTTTCCTACGGAAAACGGGACTAAACATGCTGACAATTTGATCTTCTGTTTTAACCGTGCTGTGACATTGATTCACAGGATAACGCTAGGATCAATTATAAGAACTATCCAAAACATGGTATGAATATATGGTATGGATAATCGTAAAATTTTGTTATTTGCCTTTCTTGCGGTCTCCACTAAAGATATGTTCTGGTCTAGTTCCACTGAAACTAAGAGGCTATCCGCTCAGTCTCACAACATATGTGAAAAGTCCCGCGCGGGGAAAATAATTGTTATAGCTTATTATCGGACAGAAAGTGAGTCCACGACTGGACGAGTCTGCACCTTGAGTTTTTCACAGTCATCCAGAATCTACTTTTAATGATTTTGTCATACTAGAGGGGGTATGAATTGAAAAACATGGCTTCGAAATAGCTTTTAAAGTGAAGCCAAGATACATACGGTGGAAGATTATATCACGGGCGGAGAAGGACCCCCTTAAAATACAGTAAATGTATGTAATTCAGGCTGTGAGGGGGCTGTGAAATGCACTCTACGCCCGCGATGTAGTCTTTTCCTCAAAACGCGCCATTTAATCACAAACTAAGCCTGTTATTCTTTATACTTCCAGTTGGCTGTATTATGAAGCAATCCTACACGAAACCGAGGCTGATAAGGATGAATTTCTAACCGTTACAGTACAAAAAAGGCGGGTTTTAAGAAGACGTTTGAAGACATTTTATCTCGATAAGGTTAAAAAGGATACTACTTAATCCAAGGGATACTCCTAAATCAGGTAAGGGATACTCCTATATCAAGTAAGGGATACTCCTAAATCAAGTGAAGGGATATAACGGCTCCAAAATCAGGTAAAGGATAATCCAAAACCAGGTAAGGGATACTCCAAAACTAGGTAAGGGACACTCCAAAATCAGGTAAGGGATACTCCTAAATCAGGGTAAGGGATACTGCTAAACCAGGTAGGGGATACTCCTAAATCAGATTAAAGGATACTCCTGAATCAGGTAAATTGTCTGGCTAGCTGTTTTTTTCCTACGGAAAGCGGGACCAAACATGCTGACAATTTGATCTTCTGTTTTAACTGTGCTGTGACATTGATTCACAGGATAACGTTAGGATCAATTATAAGAACTATCCAAACATGGTATGAATATATGGTATGGATAATCGTAAAATTTTGTTATTTGCCTCTCTTGCGGTCTCCACTAAAGATATGTTCTGGTCTAGTTTCACTGAAACTAATAGCTATCCGCTCAGTCTCACAACATATGTGAAAAGTCCCGCGCGGGGAAAATAATTGTTATAGCTTTTTATCGGACAGAAAGTGAGTCCACGACTGGACGAGTCTGCACCTTGAGTTTTTCACAGTCATCCAGAATCTACTTTTAATGATTTTGTCATATTAGAAGTGGTATGAATTGAACGAATACATGTCTTCTAAGTAGGTTTTAAAGTGAAGCCAAGATACATACGGTGGAAGATTATATCACGGGCGGAGAAGTACCCCATAAAATACAGTAAATGTATGTAATTCAGGCTGTGAGGGGGCTGTGAAATGCACTCTACGCCCGCGATGTAGTCTTTTCCTCAAAACGCGGCATTTAATCCCAAACCAAGTCTGTTATTCTTTATCCTTCCAGTTGGCTGTATTATGAAGCAATCCTACACAAAACCAAGGCCGATGAGGGTGGATTTCTGACCATCATGGACGAGACATCCATGGACGAAGGGAATAATTTTGAGACGACGTTTGGAGAGATTTTATCTTGATAATAGACATTTATGTCTGAAGTTTAATCGATGCTTAAAGCTTAAAAATATATTAGCATTTTGGAAAATATGTGTGTAACCACAAAAAAATAAATTGAGAAGCGAGTGCTCGTTTCTTTATTGAAGAGTGGAACGCGAACCTAGCAAAGGCATCCCCATAACCATAAATTGTGGTAGATCCAGATAGTGATTTTGTTTTGAAAGGAAACATTCATTTCTATAGTTAATTATCATTTTCGCTGGTGATTTCACCGTTCTTAACAAAGCGACAATAAGTCGTAGATTTCTGTTAAAAAAGTATGATGGCTTAGACCAACCCTACTTCTTCCCCTCCACTCCTATAATGGAACGAACGGAACGAACCAAAATCGCCGTTTATACTCATCTCAGTGACTCAAGTAAATTCACCATTCCCCACTGAATCGCTTTGAAGCGGTTATTGCACAAATCAAATCAAGCTCGAACGTACGGCTAATGTCAAATACCAATGCGGTTCACTCTAAGCGTACGATATAGTATATGGCAAAACAAAGCAGATATGTTTTTTAAGCTATGGTCTTCCTGTGTTATGTCTAATTCCTGTATGGGTTTCCTGTGGTAGAGTGTTTTGCGCATGTCTGCTACGTGGCCGGTGTTGCAGTGGAGAATTTCTCAACGTTTCTAGACATTTTCGCACTTTCTTCTTCCTTGAAGAGACGAAAATGACCACTTATCAAGACTATATCAACCAGAATGAAGACCGAGATGGCGTACGATTCAGCTGGAACGTTTGGCCATCAAGTCGACTCGAAGCGACGAGAATGGTTGGTGAAAAATGACCTCAAACTTGGTTGTTGTTTTGATGATTCTTTACAAAAATGTCGTCTTTCTTCCTCAGGTTGTTCCTGTCGGTTGTACGTATACGCCGTTGAAAGAAAGACCTGATCTTCCTCCTATTTGTTATGATCCTGTACTGTGTTCTCGTAACAGCTGTCGAGCCGTATTGAACCCATTTTGGTATGTAGTTGATACTTATGACAGCAAAATGAAGTCTTTCTTCCTCTGACGTGTCTGTTATACGATTTCTTTACTCATTCCTTATAACTTTATTTTATAGCCAAGTGGACTACAGATCTAAAGTTTGGCATTGTAACTTTTGCTTCCAAAGAAATGCTGTAAGTATTTAATACATTTATTAGTCCAGACTTACTACATGTAATTTTGACTTTCCAGTGTACACCTACTCTAATATATTTCCCAAGAGAACAAGATTCTTTGTTGAGTTGTATCCATATTCATGTGTCATCTCGTTTGCAACCATTAAACAAAGAAGTAATACAGTTGTACTCTTTGGAATCACACGTATTCTGTATTTTTAGAATAAAGGAAAGAAACATTATATTTTAGGTTTTGATGAATCATCCGTCCTGTCTTTATAGGAATATAGATATTTAATGTATATGATTAATACTCACTGTTTGTTTTCTGTTACAGTTCCCACCACAATATGCAGGCATCTCTGAGCAGCACCAGCCAGCAGAACTGATTCCACAGTTCTCTACTATTGAGTATACCCTACAGGTAAGATGAGCTCTTGCATATGCCAATGGAATGAAATTGTCATTATTACACCTATTTCCATTACTCCACTACTACAGCCCAACACTTCATTCAATCAACTCAGACATTTAGAAATTTGATTGACGGAAGCCAAAAACCAAGTTGCTATATTACACAACATCTATAATATTGTAGTTATATGTGTAGCGTAATTACGAAAGTATTGCATATATAGAGATTATCACGTGTTAAGAGCTTGGTATTGTTTTTATTCAGGAGTTTCCATGTAATATTGCGAATGAGCGATATCATATGGAAAACAAGTGAATAAAAAAGATATCGGGCTCTTAACATGTAGTAATTTTTTATTACACATTAAGGGTCGATACAATGACAAGATTTATAGTTTTTCCAGTTTGTCGTGAAGTGATATCTTAGGACTTCACTGATATGGTTTTTATTCACGGCTTCTATTAAACAGATATCGACCCTAAATGTGTAATAAGTACATTGTAGTTATAGTATAACCATTGTATCTATGGCTTGGGCACAATATTTTAAAGTGAGTTAATGATATTAAATAAGCAAATGGGTTTTTTTCTGCAGAGAGGAGGTACCCCTGGCCCTTTGATCTTCTTGATTGTACTGGATACATGCATGGATGAAGAAGACTTCCAAGCAGTCAAGGTTAGTTTACAATCGAATACATACTGTATCACAGGTTTTTTATTAAGGGTTGGAGGTCAGAGAATGCTCCAGCAGCTGATAAAATTCTCAGCCTTAAACTACCATGATCTTCTCCAGTTATTCCAAGTGCTATTGCACTTGTATCAGATGATCAGTGTAATTTTCAATCCAGGTCCTGAGACCTACATACAGTAACTGCCCAAATTTAGGTCCAAAGCATCATCTTGTGTGTGTCAATCAATATTTAGGAACCTCTTGTTAGCATAAGCAAGTAATTGAGTCTGGGGACACATTTGTGTCCCTAAGCATGGAGTTGTGGGTGCCAATAGATATACAACTGTAACCATAACTTACATGTATAAAGTTCTCTGTTTATATTTCTTGATTTAGGAATCACTCCAGATGTCATTGAGTCTTATGCCTCCGAATGCTCTCGTTGGTCTCATTACATTTGGCAAAATGGTAAGTTTCATAAACTGTACCTTTCTAATAAAAAGTGATGTCAACTACAATAGGACATTTGCATGATGGCGTCATTTGACTCCCACTACCATGATGCTTCGCGAATGTTCTTTCTTATTTAAATTTATATTTCCTCATGAGAATAGTAAGACAATTGGTGTTAACTAACTGAACAAAAGAAAGTGTGCAAGGGAGTCTGGTAGTAGAGGTCAGTGACACCATCATGCAAACGTCCTATTATTGCTTACAGCTTTGCTATATGATATTTAGACCCCAAATATATACTTACTCTTTAAACCTGACTTGCACAGTCTTTTCTGCCAACTTCAGACCATCATAAGTCTCAGTTGTCCCCTTGCCACCTCCCCCCTCCCCCCCCCCCCCCCTCCCCGCACACACACATTCATCCTTTCTCCAGCTGTTCCTTGGTTCCTCAATTCCATTTACCATGATTAATATGTTTCAAATTCTACAAAATAAAGCATTATACTTGTTCCTCAGGTCCATGTTCATGAACTTGGCTGTGAGGGATGCTCAAAGAGTTATGTGTTCAGGGGAACGAAGGACTTGAGTGCCAAACAGATTCAGGTATATAAACAAACCTTGGATTTTAAAACACAATGTCATCCTTTAGATAGGAAATACAGTAGATCAGTTTTCGTATGAAAATAAATGGAGGTTTTTCTCATAGGACATGCTTGGTATTGGAAGTAGCGCAAGGGGACAGCCAGGTCCAAGGGGTGCTGGTGGACCAATGCCGCACCAACCACACCAACCACATGATGCCTTCAACAGATTCCTCCAGCCTGTCCACAAGTGCGACATGAGTTTGACTGACTTACTGGGTGAACTTCAGAGAGATCCCTGGCCAATAGCAACTGGGAAGAGACCTCTGAGGTCTAGTGGGGTAGCTTTGTCTATTGCTGCTGGGCTTTTAGAGGTAAGGACTCTTAATGAGATTTTTTCCACACGGCAGCCATGTTGGTTTAAACTGCAATAGATTCCATCTTGCATGGCGTCGCGTTTGAGTACTTGAAAATAAATTTTATGCATGTTAAGCAAAGGTTTTTATTCTCATGAGAATAAACATGGTCGCGGTATGATAAAGGGCCATCAGTATAAGTATTTTAAGTATCAGTGATACTTTGGATCTCCTTTTCAACTCCTGCCTTTAAAACATGTAAGGAATATACCCCTGGCATGTGACTTCAAAGCAGCTCGATTTGGAGGACAAAACAAACAAATTTCAGTCTCAAGAGAATTGGAAAGTTATTGTTATGTCCTCCAAATTGAGCTGAAGCATTCGCAAGTTGATTTCTCCCCTCCCCCTTCCTCCTCCCCACCCTCCCCCCTCCCTATTGGACAAGGACACAGGACATACCATACACCAGCCTTGGATCCTACATGTACAGTGTATCTACTACTTTTAACATTCACAGAATGAACTTAAATTATAGTCCCAAATTATCTAAACTGTTAATCTCACGTTGTGTTGTTCTCAGTGCACATTCCCCAACACAGGAGCAAGAATCATGTTGTTTATGGCAGGCCCTGCGACACAGGTACATTACGACTCTGCAGATCAGTTTGCATCAGTTAGTCAATCTTTGCTTATAACAATTGAATTTAACTATACTTTGTTTTTTATTAGGGTCCTGGTATGGTTGCCGACAATGAGTTAAAGAACCCAATGAGGTCACATCATGACCTTGAAAAGGACAACGCACCACATGTCAGGAAAGCTATAAAGGTGTGTTGACGCTCTCTTGAAAAACCTTAAATTAAGACCATGGTAGTCGGAAGAATTTGAAGAACATGTAGCTGGAGAACAAAGCGAGGGAGGCATCTTAGTGGACCTTAGTTTTGTACCACAGAGATGTGTTTTAACTCATAAAGGATGCTGTAAAAGTGAAGGGGTCACTGACTGTGCCTTAGCAGAAGTGTACTTGCATCTCACCTCTGATGTCTCAAGTTAACTTTCTGGACCAGGCATCACATGCAAGTGGAGTTTATCAGGGTCTTTTCCTTGAATCAATAGGTTCTTTCCCTTTACCTGTGATCTGTGAGTTAGCTATAGTATGCTCTGACTTGGATCAGGCCAGAGGCTGTTTGAGGGTATTGATTTGATTTATTTGACTTGATTCCATATTTGTACGAGTATTAATGACAGAGTCTCAATTGACATCACTTGTATGGAAAAACGACTTCCAGGTCCAAAACAAAAGGCATAAAAATTTTACTTACTTTTTCTTCACGATAGGATTTGTTGTTCAAAGTTTCAATTGTTTCACATAAAGATTAAATCATTGAGAACATTTTCCTCTTTATTTTAGTAGTTCCTAAGAGCAGGTGGAACTGGAAATACTGTACATTGATCACAGCTTAACAGCTCTATAACATTAGCATTAATTGTTCAATGATTGTTTGTTGCAGTTTTATGACGCACTCTCTAAACGTGCCTCAGATAATGGACACGTCATCGATATATTTGCCTGTCAGCTGGATCAAACAGGCTTACATGAAATGAAATATTGTCCAAATGCTACAGGGTAAGTCCTGCTGTTACAGTATGGAATGTTGCGTCATAGACCTCTTCTGAGATAGCGATTATGGTGCATTGTGGTCTAAATTTGGTACGAACATCTTTTGTCCATCATGCCTTATATGGTGCTGTTTGTACTGAACCTAGACCACAATGCATCATGTTTATCAAACTCAGAAAAGGCCTGTATATGTTTTAATGATACGATGTGTCACGCCATGCTTTTTGATGACACAATGTATGTTTGCATAGATCATGTTGTGACATACTTCTAGGTGAGATGATTCAATTTTAAAGCTTGTGGGGGGAGGGTGTAGTGTCAAAAAAAAACACAAATTTCCATCAGTGCAAGCTCAGATTTATTTCTGAACCTAGTGTTTATCGTTAGTAGAGTGGCATATCACTTGTTCTGACAGTGCCTTAATTACCGAACTGCTTTCCCCTCAACAGTGGTTACATGGTGATGGGAGATTCATTCAACACAGCGCTGTTCAAACAAACATTCCAAAGAGTATTTGCTAAAGATGTGCGTGGAGAATTTAAAATAGCCTTTGGTGGAACATTAGAAGTCAAGGTTAGAAGAAATTTCATTTTTCTTGTATTGTGGAAATACACATTACTCTTAATGGGGTTCTTATATTTTCTCATGATATTTCTTCACATCTTGATATATGTCTAGACTTCAAGAGAATTAAAAGTATCGGGTGCCATAGGACCTTGTATATCGATGGATCGTAAAGGACCTAACATATCTGAAACAGTAAGTACCATGGATAACTTTAACCACCTTCCACCCACACTTGTCCCCAGAACTTGTCTATGCCTCTAGTTAAATATAAAATATATTAGAAAAAGTTTTCTGTGACAGTATAATTTACTCTAGAATCTTAGATTTTAATAATATTTTTCTGTCTTTTAACCAATTCCAGGAAATCGGAAGTGGTGGAACTTGTGCCTGGAAATTCTGTGGCATGGACCCTTCAACAACTACAGCAGTCTTCTTTGAAATCGTCAACCAGCACACAGCGCCTGTCCCACAAGGTGGTCGAGGCTGCATACAGTTTATCACTCAATATCAACACTCAAGTGGTCAACAGAGGGTGCGGGTCACAACATGTGCACGTAACTGGGTAGATGCTACCAATACAGGGCATATTGCACTTGGCTTTGACCAGGAAGCTGCGGCAGTACTGATGAGTAGAATAGCTGTCTCCAGGTAAGGGCGGTCCTAATGATTTACATATGGTTTAAGATTTCAAATTCAATACTCTTTGAGAGAAAATTTTTTTTGTTGAATATTTTTGTTCTCGTTTTCAGGGCTGAAGGAGACGATGGTCCAGATGTACTTCGATGGCTTGATCGCATGTTAATTCGACTTTGTCAGAAGTTTGGAGAGTATCATAAAGATGACCCAAGTTCTTTTAGGCTCACAGAGAACTTCTCCCTCTACCCACAGGTATGTGACAATATCAACTGTCTATCTGTTGTGACGGCACTGTGACATCACTGTTTTCCAGTATTGTTAATCAATGTGCAGTCATCTTGGGTCTGCTTTGATTTTGTACCGTGACCCTACCTTGCTCGAGATGATGATAGGGTACCATACTTTACTAATGCTGTTCTTCTGTCTTTTGTTTTTAGTTTATGTTTCATTTAAGAAGATCACAGTTCTTACAGGTGTTCAATAACAGTCCTGACGAAACAGCATACTATAGGTAACTAAATACTCACCATTTTAAGTGAGAAACCTACAGCTCTTATTATACTTGCATTTAGCCTTTCTCACTTTACCTCATAGCACCTTTGTCTTCAAGGCTAACCTCTATCTCTGCACTGATCTCCTGCGAGATAGCAAGTATCTCCCACTGCGTTAGTGAGTGTGTTTTAACACAAGTCTGTCCATAGCACACACTAGGGGCCACTGGTTTGAACTTGTGCACAGTAGACAAGAGGTTGGCTTCTTTTCTTCCTTCTTTTCCGCATCAAAGCTGATGAGCTTCTTGTTTGATTCCTTCCACAGACATATACTAAACCGTGAAGATGTTACGAATTCCTTGATCATGATACAACCGATCCTTTACTCATACTCCTTCCAGGGACCACCAGAGGTATTACAGCATAAAATACACACACTCGTGCATGTGTTTATAACACTTAACCTCAATATTTCATTAATTTTTATATTTATCTTTTGTTTGTCTGACAGCCTGTTCTCCTGGACTCAAGCAGTATCCTAGCAGACAGGATCCTACTACTCGATACGTTCTTCCAAATTCTCATCTATCATGGCGAGGTAATAGATATACGCAAAAATAGACAATTCAAATGTTGGAAATACATCCTGAGTGGATAAGCAGTAACCTTGCTCGTTGTGATTGGTTAATACCTTACCGTGACTGTGCCGGGTTCAAATTAGCTGTCTTTTGTTGAGGACAACTATGATATAACTACTAGTAATATTTCCATCATCGTATCTGATTTGTACATTATGTACAGTAAAACATACATAGGAAATAAATTGTCAGAGGACTACAGCAGAACACTTGTGCTGACTCTCAAATGTTCTTGTACCGGCACTCAAAACAGAAAAAAGTTTTCATTCACAAAAACCTTATGATTTTTTTTCACATTTTTCCTCAGACCATCGCTCAGTGGAAGAAAGCAGGTTATCACAATGACCCTCAGTATGAAAGCTTCCGTCAGTTAATCCAGGCTCCGATAGATGATGCTGGTGAGATCCTGCAGGTTCGCTTCCCCATGCCGAGATATATTGAAACAGAACACGGAAAGAGCCAGGTAAGCCATGCATAACTACGAATGGTGCATTGTGGTCTAGCTTGGGTACAAAGATCTTTTATCCATCATTGTGTTGTTTGAACCCAAGGTAGATTAAAATGCATCATGTTTATCGATTTCGGAAAAGGTGTATTGTGTAGCCACTATTTTTACTCGTACCATGCCATATATATAATCTCCTCAAATATACGAGGTTTTCTGACATTATTCCTGCCTCCCTTCCGTCAAACTGTTACAAACAAACCAATGGTACGTCATCAAATATGGCGGTGGTGACATCACGTGAACGTCGTCAAATATGGTGGCGTTGACGTCACAAATACGTGAAGAATAGTCAAAGGATAGTATTGTCATACTTCAATTTGTTTATTTTCCAGCAACGTTTCCTGCTATCGAAGGTGAACCCCTCGCAGACCCACAACAACATGATCGCCTGGGGACAAGACGCATCTGGGGCACCTGTCTTGACAGACGATGTTAGTCTACAAGTCTTCATGGAACATCTCAAGAAACTGGCTGTAGCCAACACCTCATAAGATAACCCCTTGCTGGAAAAACTGTCTGTCTGTTCTTCGTTCGTCTTACTATCCTTAGCTACTCAAAAACCTCTGAAATTCGAACCCCCAAACTGTGCCCCACAATTAATAACGCTTTTCATACGATTTATAAAAGCTGGCTTAAAGATACCCTTGTGGAGTTTAGAACATAGATTCCAATTTATTTTTTGCGGATATCGTTATACCCAAATCACTTATTTATTCCTGACTGGATGTCCTTAAAACAAGTTCTTTTGCACCAAGAACAAATCCTAGAAACACCACTTACACTACTTAGCTGCTGCGCTCTAACCGTACATTAGTTATCAATGCTTTAGATATTCTCAGACTTGTCCTGCCTTACAGTTCAACCAAGAGAAAATGTTTTAAATTTTCTCTTTGTTTAGTCCATAGTTTTTCATATACCTAATACCTAAATAAAAGTCCTTACAAAAGAAATTTATTAATTGTTTAGTTGGATGGAAATAAATGAAAAGTAATCAGATAAGCAGAAACGTCATGCGTTATAAAATTTACCCGTTCAAAACAGAAATATTTACGATCAGCAACTCGTTTCTTACTTGCAGCAATTCGTCTAATATGAAACAATTCGTCTAACATGCAGCAATTCGTCTAGCATACAGCAACTCGTTTCTCAGTTATTTGGTGCAACTCGTCTAACTTGCTGCAACTCAAGCTCAAAGGAAAAGATTTTACTGTCGTTTCTTTTTTATCTGCTTTAAAACTTTGTTCTTTTTCGATAGAGAAATGCTTGCTCCACCAGCATCAAGATTGACTGCAGAATCACCTTTCTTTACAACGGATCTGACGACTCCATCAACACTAACAGTAAAAGATGGGTCATTTTGTTTACTGATTCCACTAATAATCGATTTGGCCTGGGCGTTGGCCGCCTGGCCCAATACAGACTCGGCCAGTGCCTCACTAGCTTGTAAAGCAGGAGAAGCAAGAGGTAATCCTGGAAAACCAGGCAAAGAAAAACCTTGTTGTTGGTTCATAAAAACATTTTCAAAACCGGTCAGTCCTGTTGCACCAGTCAATCCTGTTTCACCAGTCAATCCTGTTGCACCAGTCAAACCTGTTTCACCTGTCAAACCTGTAGGGTACATCATGTTCATTTGATTGGCTGCAAGCAAAGGTGCATCTATTCCTTGAACCGGAGATGTAGGTGAATTTAAATACATAGACTGGGTTGGTTGTGCGGCTATGTCCAGTACAGGTACTATACCAGCAGATGGCGTATTATATGGCACTAGTCCAGGCATCATTTGGTACATTGGCATCTGGTTATAACCAGATTGTCTGTACATCGGGAAATTCTTTTTTCCAAATTTGATTCCATACATTGCAATCGGCCCAAAATCTGCTTGACCAGCTTTGGTATCATACAATGGAAAGTTCTTGAAACCGGTTTTTCCTGTTTTTGTCCTGTACATTGGAATAGGCACATAACCTGCTTGACCGGTTTTGGTATCGTACATTGGAAATTTCTTGAAACCTGTTTGTCCCATTTTTGAACCTGCCTTTGCAGGTTTTGTCCCGAAGGCTGGAATCTGCGCAATGTCGGCTTGTCCTTTTGGATCATAAAACAGAATCTTAAAACCTGTTTTACCAGTTCTATATTGATAGAATGGATTTGGCCCGTTGACGACAGTCTTGTGGTTCATTTGCTGGGCCTGCTTCTTGGGGTTCTGTTTTCCAGGTTGAATGCTCTCATCAATAAAGTGCTTCCCCGGAGGGAGGTAGAGAGGATGTTTTAACCACTGGCGATGCTTCTGTTTCTGCTTGTCTTTGGGTAGTTTGCCTGTGCCGGAAAAAACATGATATCTTTAGTCCAATCAACGTTCTTCCATTAATGCTCTATTCATATGGCGAAACGTTGTTCGAAAATAGAAATATAATAAGCAAAAGTTGCTTGATATACTGCGAGGATCAGCTCAATTTGATACACTACAACCGCAATACAAATATATAGTTGATATATGATTCTCATATACAGAAATATAAATGTTGCTCTTTCCAACAACAAAAAATATACCAGTAGCAAAAGTATTTTGACTATTTTTTTAACAAGACATGAAATATTTAAGACTTCTTTAAAATATTCTAAATTTGGTTCTAGGTAAAATAAATATTTGTTGTTCAAGAACGACGTCCACTGTTTTACATATTTTCTGCCGAGGCTTAGAATGTGCATTTATAGGAGTGTATCGAATGATGGTATAAGAGATCCGTGATAAAACTAGCTGGTACTTCAGATGTGTATTTATAAACACTAGCTCGTCTTACCTTTTTTCTTGGTGTCTGTTGCCACCAAACAAGTAGACATCAGCAATAACACTAGCAGACGCATGACAAACATCTTACCAAAAACACATCAAATTCTGATCATTTAGAAAGACAAATTTTCAATACGAAATTAAGGCTTTTTAGACTAATCCATGGAATACATTTGAAATCAAAGTTTCTTCCATATCAAAGTCGTAGACAATGATATTCATGGTTCAAAATGACAAAATATAAACATAGGAAAACAGGTAGAATGATTGGGTTTCAACAGGTTTGTTGAACTGAATTATGATCAGACAGGTAGCGCTGACATGGGTTGATTTTAGACAATTTTGACTCCGTTTTCTTTGGGAATTAAGTTGATTTTAAGGTTCACTATTTGAAGCCATGCAGGTTTATTCAGTGGGATATATTTGAAAACACATCGAAGCTGTCAGGTCAAATCCAGGGGCGTAGCGAGGTCACGGTGTTAGGAGGGGGAGGGGCGAGGTACCATTTTCCCGCCAATACACACGCGTACGCGTTTCATTCTTTAGAGTTTCCCGCCATATCAACGAGTTTAGGAAAACATTTGTGGGGGAGGGGCGCTGATCGAATCACAACAGTATTTTACTATACATAGTTATGCAGACCCTTCCCTGGTAGTTAAGGATATCGTTTTTTTCCTCACTCCCGCTATTTTCATTTCTATTGTTTCATTTTTAAACCGACCGGAAGGAGAGATCTGTTTACAGGGTACTTCAAACGCTTCTTCTCAACTTTGCACTTTTTTAGCAATGAACTGCATCCAATGATTTTATTTGAGTTTTTAACCTATCTAAACTCCTCAAGAGGTCCTCAACCAAAAGATGCGCCAAAGGAACTAAATGAGATGTACTAGATAGTTTACCATAGTATTCTTAGGTTACACTACCCTGGTCCCAGAGGGTCGACGATTTTTCTCCCGGCCACGTACATTTTGAGCGCGAAATCGTCGAGCCTCTGGGACCCGGGTAACGTTATACCACCAAATCTCACTGAAAGCCAAGACTCACAGTATCTCTACGTCCGCTTCAAAGTAGAACTATCCAAGAAAAGATACCTTAGCAAAACTAGCAATCGATGCACACAAAAATCCCATTACAGACATGCCCAAACCATAAACAAGACTCCTAGGCGCCGCCGATGACACCGCTGATTCCTCAAGCATGCGCACTACCCCTTTTCCTCTTGACAAGCTCAATTTCTCACCAGTCTTCACTCCGTATTTTTTACCATCTTTCACCACTTCCAAATATGGAGCTATTTCTTCCCTAGCCAATAACGTGATCTCAACACCATCTGACGTAATAGTGAATTTCAATTGGTTACCAAGGTAATGGACTCCAGTAATGGTCATCTTTGTACTTTCTGGGGGTAGGGTGGGGTTGAATTCTAGGTATCCTTCGCGAAGGCGGAACCCTCCATATCCGTAAGTGATGGTTTGTAGGAATCCTCCAGCACCGGTGATGAAGTTGACTGCACCCTTCATGTTCCGCTGTTCCACCCAAACCTTGTAACAAGATGGCAACAAAATGCATTTATTAAAGGCGCGATTACATGAAGCAATTTTCTCTGCAACTTGTCTCGAAAGAGCGTTGCGACACAAGTTACATGGAGCGCATTGCAGCGCGTAACCTACAGCGCGATTTGGAAACATGTTGCGAGACAAGTTGCAGCAATTGTTTGCGTCTCCGTTGCACCGTGTAAACACTCATGCAGCTGCAGAGTTGCAAAGGAAATTGCTCCGTGTAATCGCACCTTAATTTGGTCTTAAATTTCAATGAATGCTTTCGCCCTGTCTAGGGATCGAGCTCGTGACCTCAGGGGTGAGAGACAATTGCACTACTGCTATATGCCCTATAGTTAGGCGTTGTTTAAGGAGTTTATCAGCCCTTAAACTACCTTGAAAGGTCCTACAATATTCTCGAAGTTTTTCATGAAGGGTTTCTCAGCACGTTTCTCTTCGCCAAGTTCCAGCCAACCAATAGCAAACATGGAGTGGGTCATAGCGGGTCCGTTTGGATTGGTAATGTCTTCATAAAAATTTAAATCATTAGAACGAACCTGGAAGAAAAGTTAAAGTAAATTAATTATATTTGGCGCAAGAGGTTTGTTAATACTCGTTTTCTACTTATTTACAAGAAGAAATTTGTCGAAATTCCATGTACGAATGGCAATGAATTGCAGTGCCGGGTTGCATTGTGGGATACAAGATGGCGGGGCTTTCTGATGTCGCCCCCAAATTCAGCCGTACCGTGTCTTACCATAGCCGTAATTACACGTTGTAGTTGTTTGAATCACTGGAAGACAATGGGAGTCCATTTTAATGTTACGGCATGTCGTACCATGTACAACATGTGTAAATATTTCCATGTGTAAACAGAACATGATTCTCAAGAAAATGTCATGTGGTCTGACTGTGGGCAATTTGCAAATAAAGATCTATTGACGCACCTTCTTGTCCATGTCGTACATCAGTGGGTACCCGATAAGGATTGTGTCTGCTTGTTTCACACTGATGTTCAGGTTATAGCCTTCATATTCAGGATGATACTGCTTCTTCTCGTCAAACGGGATCAACATCTTTTCAGCTATCTTTGACCATTCCTCGGGCACATCGTGTCCAAGCATTTTTCCAACCTATTTTGAGAAATTTAAATGTTTTGTTCAATTGGTTAAATATAACTACGCCAAATTCCTTAATTCCCAGTGATCGTAGAGGAGTGGCTTGGGGGGATGGGGTTACTTCTTGTTAAAATCCACTAAATTTTGGAGTGAATATCAAGCCGGGAAAAAATTGTCAAAAACCCAGATCTGGTGTCCAGAGTTCGATTATTAATACTAATCAGTTGTCATGGTAAATATTATCAACCTTACCTTAGTTGCAAACTCTAAATTCAGCTTAGCAACAACGTTAGTGTAGACAGAGTTATTCACAGGGTATTGATATTCATCGGGTGGCATCACGTGATTGATGACGTATGTATCGCCATCACTTCGGTACTGCACCCTACTCGCCCAGTACTCGGCTGTTTGTCGGGCTATTTCGTATCCATTTTTTCGTAGCCAGTGGGTATCTTTGGTGGCGTACCAGTATAGCTTTGCGGCGTGTGTGATGTCTCCAGTGATGTGGATTTGACTCTTGCCGTATCGTTCCCCGGGTGATACTTGGAGTCCTGTGAGAGCACTCTCCCATGGGAACATGGCTCCTGTGAAAGAAATGTTCACCATGATATTAAATTCGGTACGTTATGGCTTGAAATAAGGTATAGAGGCTTTGCACTATCACGCGATGGCAGCCACGACAGGAAGCACAACAATAGAGTCTTTCACCCCTAGGAAGCTGAATTCTTTTTCATGTAAATGAGATTGAACCAGATTCAGTTGTTCCGCTGCTTCCTGTCATGGCTGCCATCACGTGATAGTGCAAAGCTTCTTTTAGATTCCTCCACCCATAGACTCGCGTTCAAGTGCTTGAGAATAAATTTAGCGGGTTAAAAGACTTAAGGTCAAGCTCATCACATGTAAGTCGGTTCAAAACTCATCAGGTAGAATGAATAAATAATCTCTGTAGGTAAAGTTGAAGCCATTCAAATGCTGCACCGTCCATTTCATTTCATTTTCAATATCAAAAGTAGTTTCAAAGATTTATCTTTACACTCTTTTTACACTCTTTTTACACTTTTTACACTCGTTAACGCTTACCTTTATATCCATATTTTCTAGCCACCCTCCTAGCACCGGGTAAACGATCGTATCGATACTTCAACGATGCTCTGGCAAGATCCGGGTGAAGCAATACCAAGAATGGATACATCCAGATATCCTGGTCCCAAAATGTATGCCCCATGTACTCTTCCCCGCCCGGGAGACCACCGGGACTTAACCCGTACGGCCAGTCAGCCCGGGTTGAGCTGAGGATGTAATACATACTGCCATAAACAGCCTGGGATAACTCCAGGTTGCCTTCGATGTCCACGGTGCTGCGGTTCCATAATTCTTCCCAAGCTTTCTTGTGTGTACTTAATAGACTTTTTTGAACCCTAAAAGACAAAACGAAAACACCTTTTTAGGGTCGTAGAGCAGTTTTCGTATGACTGTGAAAAGCTCAGTGCCGTAAGCGTGACGTGCCGTGACCGTGATACTTTCTAGAATTTTAATTGGCTGATTTTTTCACGCGCAATATGATTGGTCTAAAAGTGCCGTTATCTTGGCGTGACCGTGTCCGCGCCGTGTTTATGCCGTGTTCCGGGTATTTGATTGGATGGAGAGTATTTGGAGAGATTGGAATTCTCGTGCAATGTGATTTGTCTGGCGTATCCCTTGCTTTGTCACGACCGTGTTCGTGCCGTGAACTTTTCACAGTCATACGAAAACTGCACTAATGTTTTTCCATTTCAGCCCACGTGTCATTCTCTTGAGAATAAGATCCTTTGTTTGAATTGCATCCATATTGATGTGTCTTCTCATGCACAACCGTTAAACAAAGCAATGATACTCTAGGTAATGACACGTGGTCTGACATGGAAAACCATCACGCCCAAGGTTAAGAGGTCTATTGCCGGATCGAGATTTTTATAGAGAGAAAATCTAAAAGACTACTCAGCTGCAATATACCCACTTGATAGCATCACTCCATTGACTGACAGCCTCGGACAGAGGCGCAAACTTGGTATCGAGGCTTGTAGCAATAGCAGTTATGAAGTACCAATTCTGTTCGTCAGGTGATGCTGCTACATTTAACTTCGAAGGGATCTCGGTCCAGGCCATCGCGACCTCAGGGCGAAAACTTCCTTTCGTTTCCGTGATATTTACCTGGAAAATTCATTATGAATCAACATATTAGAATAGTATCCTGCATTTCGTATTAGCCATTCCGAGGTCGAGGAGAAAGCTGGGTCGAGTTGACATTGCAATGTATTATGGGACTGTTTTAAGGGTAGATATTTCTAAAGGCCGGTTTAGACGGAACGATTTTCGCCTACAACTATCGCATACAACAATCTCGCGCCATCCTACAACTCGAGTCGTAGCGTGTAAATCAAGTCTACAACTTGCCTACGACAGACGCGAGCGTGTTGTATACGATAGTTGTAGGCGAAAATCGTACCGTCTAAACCGATCTTAAGATGGCGGATATTTCGTCCCTTAAAACAGTCCACAATGCAATGCACTGACAACTCAATCCAGTTTTTGACTCCACTTCGGAATGGATAATAGAACGTTTTAACTCGTGTTTAACGAATTTAATTTTTGATTAATGAGTTGAATTTTAAAAAATAAAAATATGAGCTCTAAAGTTTTGTTTTTATGTACCAAGCCAAATTACTAGCGTTATCATCTTGTTCGATGCTTACACTTTTGTGAAAGTGCAATTAGAAAGGCATTCCCTTGAAATAAACTGCAAATCTAGAATATCCCGTGGCATGACAATAACGAATAGTAGATTGGGTGCCGCTTGGAAACAGGGCAAAGCATTTTGGTAGACAGGAATCAGTTACACAGTATTAAGAGTTGCCAGTAAAAACAGCAAAGTTTTTTTTCAGATATTTTTTAATTGAAAAATAAAAACAAAGAAAAAAAGCGGAGTAATAAAAGTTTGAGTAGGTGTAATGTTTAGGTCACCCATCCAAATACTAACCCTCCTCACTCGGGCTTGACTCAGCATCTTCGATGCCCAAGTTTTTATCCACCGAGCCACGGTTCCATATACTTAGCATAACAATGGCCGCAAAAACAATGCACCGTATAGACTAGACTTTCTGACATAAATATTTCAACCGATTCCGTGCGTGGCAGAGATGCAAGGGATTAGCCGATATGATCTGGGGGCCGGCTGGTCTCTCCCCTGATGCTTCGGCTAGAACATTTTCTTGCGTAATTCGTGCACCCAAGGGCAGAAGGATTTAATCGCCGTCAGGTCCGAAGTCCATACGCCGCCTCAGCTCTGCGGATGTCTCGGGGGTATGGCAAAGTGGGGTCGATTTTTTTTTTAAATTTCTGTCTTTGGGTTAGAACTGCATCGTATATCAATTAGATATCCAGATAAGATTTTCTTATTTTTTTTAAAGTCATACTACATCCCCATAACCTAATACCCTTTTTCTCCGTTTGTGCGCTCGATAAACCCTCCAATTTTAGACAGGGCAAAGCAGTTTTAGAC
Organism: Actinia equina; assembly: GCA_011057435.1. NCBI lineage: Eukaryota > Metazoa > Cnidaria > Anthozoa > Actiniaria > Actiniidae > Actinia > Actinia equina. The sequence continues at coordinate 114,099 of WHPX01000087.1, forward strand.
CATTATTTATTTTTACACATTTTAAATTTACTACCTCTTTACTACTCCCTACCCAGCGATAATTTGCTCCTGATACACTATCCCTACCCCCGACAGGACATGTTTTAGTCACTAGTATCTTGTAACAAAGGTCAAGAGGTCACCAGACAAGTCGAAATTTTTGTGAAGCCAAAAACCGTGAAAAACTGCCAACTTTATAATAGGCACTAAACGTAGCCTACGGGGGAGGGGTGGGGGCCTGTGGAGGCCACGCTAAACGTTGCACTCGATCGATCGAGTATTGTTTACTTTGGTTAGTTTTTCCTGCCTGTACGGCTCTACTAGATAGTTGTCTAACATCCAGAACACTTCTCTTACCTTTCCAAGAGCTGCTTTTAGTCCTTCTTCTACATCTACTTCAGTAAATTCGATATCCTTCGAGTCGTTTCCTCTTTTGTTATTGATCTCCAACGTGACTGGCATTCCCATATTATTTTGAACCGATATCTCTACCACAAGAATGTGCATGCGTGACCTGTGAGCGTAAACTCTCTGCTCAACCTCCAACTTGCTGGACTTAAACCAGTGGTAAAAAACTCCTTCCTTCACGTCCAATGCGTACGAATGCTTGCCGCTAATGCCAGCTACTTCGAACTCTATAGCGCACGTTGACGGGAGCCTAGCTCTGTGAGCGTGTTCGTAAAGATAAACTGGATAAATTTGAGTCTCTTTAGGGTTAGATTCACCGCTGAATACCCCAGACACATGAATGGAATCGCTGTATATTACCGTTCCAATATAGCCGTTTGCGACTGACGGCATGAAGTTTCCAGGTTCGCTGTTCTTTACCCAGACAACGCTAGTCTTTGTTGGAAGAGTTTCAGTGTAGAAACGAGTAGGACTTGCTTTCATTTCGGCCATTCTGACACTACGAGTGTATGTATTTGTTACTAGACAGCTAAGAATAGCAACACAGCTCACCACGTATGCCTTCATGATAGATAAGTCTTACGGTAGATTATCCGTGTCTGTCACGCTAGAGAATCACGCAGGCAAACTGCGACTTATAACTTCTCGTAAAATCTAGCCCTGAAAATGGCTGGGCAAACAAAGCAACGTGGAGCGGCGCTTACTGTTTACTTTGTATTTATTTTCTATTTCTGACGACAGCGTGATAACCGGGTTAATGGATAACAATGGAGATTCCGAGGGGAGGGGTGAGGGGAGGGGAGGGGTGAGGGGAGGGGAGGGGAGGAGAGGGGTAGGGGACGGGAATAATTATTTCTAAAAAAATTAAAATTATTTAAAATTATAGCGTCAGAAAACAAATATTTGAAATTCGTTTGATTTGATTATGATTTTTCAATAAGTTTTCACAATTTAATTTCTTAATTTTTTTATTATAAAGTCGGTAGTTTAAGTTCAATTTCTACGCACTTTCGCAGTTTTGCGTACGATTATATTGAGGGTTCTGAAGGGGTTGGTCCTAATCCCATTTGCCAGCCCCCATTTTGACATCAATCCCATAGTCCCAGCCGATGTTTTGTTCAAATCTCAATCCCATTCCCATTTTGTGATCGCTCTTTCGTTGGTTGCGAATCCCATTCACAGTGCATATAAAGATCCCATTTTCCCACCCCCCAAAAGGCGAATCCCAGCTCCCATTTTACCCCCCTCCCCTAAAAAAAATTAAAAATTAAGAAAACGGGACATCTATCATATGCTAAAAATGGAGATTGAAGAGTGTGAGAACACATTGAAATCCATATGATCTTAGTAAAGTGTAGAACTGAAATGATACGATATTTCTAGGTATGGTAAAATCTCCCTTATGCCGTCTGCTGTTTCTTGCGTTCTTCCATGGCTCGACGAGAGGCAGCCGCCTTAGCAATCCTCTTATTGGCTCCCTTGCCTGTGAATCTACCCCACGAAACCTTCAATTCACATTCGATCTTACCATCATCCAGTACCCGGGCCTCACTGAGAACGAAAGAAGGAAGGAACATTAGTAATGACCACAGGGAGCAAAGGATTGTGGCTGCCTCTTCCCCAGTCGTCTCTCGCTTGTTTTCATCGAAGCGCGCAAAGGGTCAAGGGAAGGTAAGAAAGAAGCCCGCTTCCCTTTACCCTTTGCGCGCGCTCTTAAAATAAGAGACGACTGGGAACGAGTCAGGGATTGTGGGGCTTAATTTGGGGATGCAACTTCAATTATTCAATATTTTATCAATTCTCTATTTGAAACAACCTCTGGGCTTTCTATCAATATCTGGACTTAACTAACTCACTCACAGATCAGGCTGAAACAACCTCTGGGCTGATCTAAGCCAGGGCACGGCTAACTCACACATTGAACCCTGAAACAACCTCTGGGCTGATCTAAGTCAGGGCATGGCTAAATTACAGATCAAACCCTGAAACAACCTCTGTGCTGATCTAAGTCAGGGCACGGCTAACTAACAGATCAAACCCTGAAACAACCTCTGAGCTGATCTAAGTCAGGGCACGGTTAACTCTAAGATCAAAGCATGAAACAACCTCTGGGCTGATCTAAGTCAGGGCACGGCTAACTCACAGATCAAACCCTGAAACAACCTCTTGGCTGATCTAAGTCAGGGCATGGCTAACTAACAGATCAAACCCTGTAACCACCTCTGGGCTTATCAATGTTAGGGCATGGTTCAAATTGGAATTTATCGCCGTGTATGGTTTGGCAGAGGGAGGAATACCGGAGAACCCGGAGAAAACCCCTCGAATCAAGGAAGGCGAGTGTACTACTGCTACATCCCATTTGTTATTTTAAAACTAATAATATTTTATTTACCTGAACTTCAAGTCCGGATCGTTCTCGTGTACCAATCGGATTGGGTTATACGGTACGTTCTCCGAATAGTAATCAATGTAAGGCTTCATCATCCGATAGTAGACCTTCCACGTGACGACCACGTCCATACCGCTGTCCAGAAATACTGCACCAGCTACTGACTCAAAGATGTCACCCAGGACTTTGGGCGCTTCGACTGCTTCGTCGTCCTTGTCGGACATGATGAGGAATGGCTCGTCGCTTATCTGGAATTTTATAAAGCACTTGTAAAAAAGACGTTCGAACTTTTAGAGCCTAGTCTCCTCCAAAGCCAGCCTTTTTTTCAGACTTAGTTTCAGTTTCAGATTCTCCCAGTAAAATAACGACCTACCCTTAAAATAGTTTGACTAGTAATTAGAATAGACCTCCTTGGCTACGGCGTAATGTATTCCCCATTTCAGACCGTGTCATTCCCAAGAGTATCATTTCTTTTCTTTTTCTTTCATATGAGAAGACATATGAATATAGAAACGACTCAAGAAAAGAATTTTACTTTCAAGAGAATGACACGTGGTCTAAAATTGGAGGAAAACCTCATATCCACAAACTGACCGAGTCCATCTGTCCTTCCATCCATCCCTCCCTTCAACCATCCCTCCACCCCTCCTTCCATCCCTCCATCCAACCTCCCATCCATCCATCCTCCCATCCATTCATCCATCCTTCCTCACTCCATCCATCCCTCTCTCCTTCCCTCCCTTCCTTCCTCCCTCTATCCATCCATCCCTCCCTCCCTCCCTCCCTCCATTCTATTGATCTTTATTTACCTTTGGTTTGCCCTCTTCTTCGTCATCCTCGAGTTTCTGGACAAAATCCCCGATTTTTTTAAACCATTCCGGTGAAGTCTGTTTAAGGCACTTGTGATAACCATATTCAACGGCAATTTTGGCAAAGATGTTATTGTTCACTAAAGCCTGGCGCAGATCTGTCAGCTCACCAGGAGAGAGGCGTTGGTTCCTGGAGTACAGGCATTCCGTAACGACAAAATCGAGGACCGCGTCGCCAAGGAACTCGAGTCGTTGATAGCAGTCGGGAGTCAGTCTATTGTGCGCATACGAGGCATGAGTTAAGGCTTGAAGGAGATAGATTTTATTGCGAAATTCGTAACTGATGCGACGTTCAAATCCCTGAAGTTCGAGTGCAGCATTTTCGAGGTCCTCAGGGCGGGAGGATGGGAGCGGATCGCAGGGTGGAGTAAGGAAGGACGCGTAGTTGCTTGGTGAGCCGGAGGGGGCGGCGTTGTCCTCGTCTGGAAGAACCTTCAACACATAAAAAGATCTTGAGATATTGAATTTTAGTTCGTCATTGTTAATTTAGAATCATTCCGGCAAATCTGGTATTACCGTTTTAAAATATTTGCGTAGAAGAAAGAGACAAAGGAATAGGACGACAAGGAGGAGGAGGAGGAGGAGGGAAGAAGGGAGGAGTAGGGGAGAAAGAGGAGGAAAGGAGTAGGGGAGAAGGAGGAGGAAAGGAGTAGGGGAGAAGGAGGAGGAAAGGAGGAGGGGAGAAGGAGGAGGGAAGAAGGAAGAGGGAAGAAGGAGGAGGGAAGAAAGAGGGGAGAACAGGGGAGGAGCAGGGGAGAAGAAGGGAAGAGAGTCGTACCATACCCCCATCATGACCCCTCCACGTGAACCTTATTTTGAACCAAATATCAAACATCATATTCCTACCTTTATTCCTAGATAGTCAAGGAAATACAAGGCTCCCTTGTACCCACCAGACACTAGATAAGCACCGATCAATGCTTCAATGCTGTCGGCAACCGACTTGTCAGATATCGTCTGGCTTGCAAAATCTTCTTGCTTTGACTCGGAGTCGAGCTTCTGCCTCTTTGCCTTTTTCTTACTATTGAAACGTTCTTGAAGAATCTTGCCTGTGCTTAGAGGTTTGACTTGAAGGCATGGTGGCGCCCAAGACTTTCGATCCAGAACGGTTGTTTGCATGTACCCAGGAAGGTGATGAGCGGTTGATACTTTGTACAACTTCAGGTTACTGATTTGACTCACTTTACGTCGGGTTAGTTTGCCTTCATCTTTGTTCGTATAAAAACAGAAGAGGTAAATCGAGACCGCTTGTTTGAGGAAGGCATCGCCAAGCATCTCGAGTCGTTCCAGGTCAAACGCATCACCAGCGCCCTTCGTTGTCAAAGCTTGCAAAAGAAGAGCTGAATCGGGTTGAAGAAAGTTGGTTCGATTCTTTGAAAATAGACTATCAAGATTTTTGCTGACTGACTCAAATTCCTCGTTATATTTATCACGTTTAGAGCTCAGTGCAAATCTTTGTGGTACCGGGTTCTCCACCATTGTGTTGCCCGTTACAATATCTCCACCAATTGTCGATAGGTCTTCTTCGTTCTGTTCTACACTGAACTGCTGTACATCAACCCTACATCCTTCAGCAATTAGTTTCCTCATTTCCATTACTAGCAGCAAGGATGTCATTCTGTGCAGGATAGATGGAAGTTCTCTTGCCTCAAGAAGAAGTTGGGCAGAAAACGGTTCTAACGTGCAAAGCTCGGGAATAAAGTGAATATCTTTTTTCGTTTTTTCTTTCGATTTCACTTTCTTCCTGTCGACAAGAAAGTTCACTCGCTGGGGCATGCTCTTTACAAGAATCAACGGCTGGGCTTTCCGAGTAATTCTCTGCAAAGATGGGTATTCCTTCCGAAAGTACTCCTCGTAAGTCTTCGCCTTGCTTCGTTCAGGGAATGCACTCATTGGGCTTAAGTTTGTACAGATGTCTTCAATGATAAACCTCTCTCTTGGTCTGTGCATTGGAGTGATGATTGAATCACCACTCTTCACGTCTTCCAGTCTTGTTATTCCTACCGCTTTTTCCTGACAAAGAACTTTCTCTGCTCTATCAAAATCGATCTGAATTTTGTCCATTCTTGTACTGGATGATGTTCTCAGTGGAACTATATAATATCCGTTGACATTTTGCCTCTCGAAGGAATTGCGTAGCATTTCTGATGAAATCCTGGAGTGGAATTGGTCGATGAGTGAAAGCTGAGCATCTGTTAATCTTTGTGGTTTTGCTATGGGTATGACAGAGATGGTAATGGCACCTTCGTCGGGATAGAGTGTAAAGCGACGAACCTGGGAGGGAAATTCATATGGAAAGATAAACTACTTCATCTTATACCTCCCTCAGAATGAGAAGGAGAAGGAGGAAGACAAAGACGAAGACAAAGAAAAAGAAAGACAAAAAGAAAGAAAAGGGGAACGAGAACGAGAAGAAAGAGGAAGACAAGAAGGAAAACTCATAACAAATGTCATCGTATTTTAACTAAATAGTCTAACAAACTTTTTTTCAACTCACCGGAGGTAGTTCTGAAGTCATCAGGATCCCAAGTTTCAGAACTTCTTCCTCGACAGAATGACTGTCTGTTGCCTTGTTGTGGGATTTAGTAAAGCCATACAAATAGCAACGGTCTCTTGGCCCGGTAGGTAAACTTTCTTGAAAAATGTCCGGAACCTGATATAAACATTAGGCAAAAAAAATTATGCTCCACGTAGAAACTATAAAAAAAATAAGCATGTCGTTAATTTTAACTTGCTAAATTAGTTGTAAAATCAGGGAATTCGAATAACAGCACACTTAACAGCTCTATTGTCAAAATGTTTTTTTCTGTCGAAAAAACGCGCTGCAACATCGAAATGGTTTCCATTCAGCGCGCGCAAAATGCTGTAACACCGAAATGGCTTTCCTTTTGTGTGCGCAACGTGAAATGGCTTCTATTTAGAACGCGCAAGATGGGTTCCACTCAGCTCGCAAGCAATTTTGTCATAAAAAAACGACAGGTTTTTAGCACGCGCACCACAGTGTGACATAAAATGACTTCCCTTTAGAAAGATTAGATTTAAGATGATTTATTTTAAATGGAGACAATCAATAGGGTCAAAGCTAGCTACCTTTCTTGGATAAACTTGTTTTTTCCTCTTAGTCCCTGATTTAGGCTGTCCTGCGTCTCCCATTTCCACGTCCTGGTCCTCGTCCTCACTTTCCTCATCTGACAAGCTTTCAATTGGGAAGAGGTGGTCGTCCAGTTCTCCTTCTTGATGGAGTCTTTTGCACGCTTCATAAGCAGCGGCCATTTTGGCTTGCTTTTTCCTCGGCATGGGATCTCCCTTATAGTAAATAAATCTGTATTATTATTAGTGATATAGGAAATATGCTAACAGTTGAGCTTAGTTGCATGGCTTTAATAGAGACTTTGCACCATCACTTGACAGCAGCCATGTTAGATGGCAGGAACAATACGATTGTTTTACATGAGAAAGAATTCAATTCCCGAGAGCAAGAGAATCTTATTGTCCTGCCATCTAGCCACAGGCAGTCCAAGCTGTATTATGGGCGCTGGAACGTGATGGTGCAAATTTTCTATTCCCTCTTAAACGTTTGGAAAGCATTAATATCTCTTATTGAAAAATCAAATCCAAAAGTCTTTCTTGACCTCATGTCAAATGACACGAAAGACATACATGAGGAGAATCGAAATCTCTTCTTACCATGCATGAAAGAGCTCGCTTTAACATCAATATAGCTTGAATAACAACACTCTTTTTTACTAAGCGCGCGCAACAACGAAATGGCTTCCCATAAGCACTAGAAGCACAAGTAACTTTGAAATGGTTTCCGCAACATTCGCGCGCAATATTCTGCAACATTAAACTGGCTTCCTCCTAACATTCCCGGTGTAGCAACAATATGGTATATTTTTATGGTCTACTGTGTGTAAAATTCATTAGAAAATCTGACATGCATTTTGTTGCCATTCACACAGAACTACTTCTGCACATAGTTAGCATATACCTGATTAAAGTGCCATCTCTTAATTTCGTGAATTTTAACTCCCCTTTCTAGTTGCGACCTCCACTTTAACACTGCTAGGTAGTCAAACTCTCCATTCAGTGATAGTGTTCCCCCTTCAGAATTGTTTGACAACTCAGCTGAGAATCTTTCATCTAAACTGCATTTTTCGTAATGCGAATTTTGAACATTTCTATCTATGTTTATCTCGAATACAGCCCGCGAAAGTTCGCGAAAAAGTTTCCTCGTTCTACTGAGGTGATGTAAACCAAACCTTCTCGCTTTAGAAGTTAAAATTTGACTCATTTCGACATCATTTTCCAGTAGATTATTTGGAAGTTTAACCACACGTAGGGCGTGAGTTATGATGTAATAAAGACGTTCTAAGCGCCTGTTCTAATGGATAATGCGATAGTAGTGAAATAATCTACATTCGGCTATTTGCAAGACAAAATATGATTAGTCTCTAATGAGAATAGGGTTTTCTCGATGGCGTGACGGCGGCCATGTCGGATGGCAGTACATCAGAATCTCTTTTTACCTGATCACTTTTGCCATCCAAGATGGCTGCCACCATATTTCCGTATTCGACCCAATTTTATTTTTCCTAATGATAGTGAATGTAAGTGTCAATATGCTTCACTCACCACGATCTTTTCTTTGATTGGACAGTTTATCGGCATGGTGAGAGTAGTTTGGAAGGCGTCTCTTCCAATCTCTACAGTCTTGTAGTCAGGATTAATAGGCGTGAATCTATCACCTGGTAGTTTAGAACAGTATCTGTGGAAAATTAAAGATATATAGAAGACCATTAACAGATGATGATAATGATGGTGATGATGGTGGTGATGGTACTGGTGAAGATGATCATGATGATCGGATGACTGATGATAATTATGATGATGACTGATGATGATGACTGATGATGATGACTGATGATGATGACTGATGATAATTATGGTGATTGATAATGACTGATGATGATGATGACTGATGATGATGATGACTGATGATGATGATGATAATGACGATGGTGACTGATGATGACTGATGATGATGACTGATGATGATGACTGATGATAATTATGGTGATTGATAATGATGATGATGATAATGACTGATGATGATAATGATGATGATGATAATGACTGATGATGATGATGACTGATGATGATGACTGATGATGACTGATGACGATGACTGGTGATGATAATGATGATGACTGGTGAAGATGATTATGATGATCGGATGATTGATGATGATTATAATGATGATGACTGATGGTGATAACAGATGATGGCTATGACGACTGATGACAAACGAACTTAACTAAGTTAGAAAAAAAACAACCACACATTGACTTACTTGCATAACAATGCAATACTGTTGGCCATTGTCACACTTGCCCCCTTCCTGGTTCGATATGGCTGTAGAAGATCAGTATCCACGGCCTCAGTACTTTCCTCGTCAGTTGGAATACGACGGTCGTAACAAACATTAGACAAGTATTCTTCAATTGCCTGGTACATCTATTAAAAAGGAAGTATGGTTATACCGTGTTTCTTATACCTATCAATTTCACGTATATTTCTATTCCTACATCTTCATCAAATTCAGCGAACCAATCACTATTCCTGGCTTTCACTCAGCTGATAAAAGTTTTTGAATCTCACTATCTGCTCCAATTGGTAATGAAACACTGACCACCATTTGCTGTCAGCACGAGACGAAACTACGTCGCTAATGTAAGACAGCAATTGCAGCAGTTTTGCCAGTGGAATTCAAATCTTGTCCCACAAACAAATACAGAGTAATTTATTCTCAGGATGTGAAGCAATTGAAGCAATTTAGGATTTATTTCACGCAATCAGAGTGTTAAATTTTGAGATATTGTAGCTAATTTGTTGAGCTTGTGGGACATAGCAACGGTAACTAAGGGGGTTTGAAACTATAAATCCATTTCAGGTACACATTTTTATCCCTATAAGTTCATCTAATCAGTTTCAGTTACACTGTTATTCCTATACGTTTTTCTAAATTAATTCAAGTCCTTCCTACCTCTAGTTCTGCTGTATCTTGGCCATCTGGTAGAAGTATGATGTAGAACGAATCTTTGGCCCTGGCACGACCCTTGGACTGTACATACGATTGAAAGGTCATTGGAAAATCGAACCTAACAACGAGGTTACATCTTGGAACATCAAGGCCTTCCTCCACTACGCTCGTAGCAATGAGCAAGTTAAACTCATGGTTCCTAAACTTTCTCAAAATCTTGTCCTGCTTTTTACAGCTCATGTCTTTAGCGCTGCTTGCCGCAGTACCAACCATACCGTGTCCCACGACGTACTCACACTTGACGAAGCTGAGCGCCTTATCATGTCGAGATAACAGGTTAATCTGCTCACAAAGCACGGCTGCTGTGCATCGTCGTTGTACGAAAACTATACCACAGAGTTTTTTGTCGTCTGAAACACATAAGATAAAATGTTGTTTCATAACAATTGTTTGTTTAATCATTCCCAAGAGAATGACATAACAACTGAACACTTGGTGGCCATGTTAGTTGATATTACAAAAGAGATTGATGAAAAGTCTTTCGTTAAATTCAACCAAGATGGCGGCTGTGAAAACCAGCAATTGCACCCCCCCCCCCCACCCCCACAAATAGGTATAGAATTTATGAAACATGCGGGAGGGGGGGGGGGGGGCACTAAAGGTCGATCTCAGAGCGCTCTTCTAATTCATTGGTGTGATAGAGCGAGTGATCCACCTACACGCAAATAACACAAAACTGAGTCATGACAAAGGACAAGAGGTTTTACTGAAGTTAGACCAGAGTGCATCGCGTTGACGAACAGACCGTACCTGTTCCATACTGCTTCAAGATTTCAACCAGTGCCTTAACCTTGGCCGACACGTGTTGAACACTGTTATTTGAAGGTCCATACAGCTTGGTTTTGTAGGTTTTGTAAATCTTTTGAACTTGACGCAACTGGGTTGAATTGTACCCCATCAACCAATGAGAGTACTCGCTACTCAAGAGTCCACGAGTCCTGGAAAACCGGTCTTTTGAAGGAAAAAGATTCGCTTGTTATTGAGAGACGGACATTACCTTTCACTGCTAGCAGCTAGCTTAAAGTTTCATTGTCACATTTTTTTTCAATCTCTATATTCATTGATAAAAGATAAATAATTAATAATAAAATAAAATCATAATCATAATAATAATAATAATTATAATATAAATTTAAAAAATATTTTTAAATATTTGCCGTCTCGCTATCACACTCAGTGGTCAGTCACAATTTAGATTCCTCCCTTTCGCGCTATCTGGTTCAGTGACACCATTGGTAGCTTAAGCTATTGGTCGAATTAAGGTATTTCTTGCGCATGCGTAGACACATCGCTACTAACCTGTAATATCAAGGAAATACTCGGCGACGCGATTAGCTGCCGACGCCCCTAAAACCTCCAAAGTCTCAATACATTCCTTGACGATAGACTTCGAAAGTTTCATAACCTCACTTTTGTCTCGAACATCATTAAGAAACTCATCCCATGGAAAAAGAACCTCCTGATTAAGACGCTCTTGTAGCTGTTTTTCTTCTGCGCTTACATCTTCACTAGTTGAGTAAGGATGGGCGTATTCTGTTGGTTTAGTGGCGTACTGTCCAACACATTCATCACTCGATGTTTCACACGATGCTCTTAGTATCCTTTCCAAGGTTTGTATTTCTTGTTCTATTCTGTGAGGTTTCACTTTTCCGTTTACGATAGAAGCCGTGAGGCCTAAAACTCTTGGGTGTTCATTACGATTATATGCCGTAAAGTACCTCATTACCTACATATAGGAAAACACTAATATCAAAAACTAGTGGACTCACTATTAAAATTCATTGGCTAACAAACTATATATTTTCTCTTCATACTGACTCTTGAGGCTTCTGCACCGTAACGTAACATGCACCCCAAGAATTAGCGTAAGCTATTTAGAAGTGAAATAAACTAAAAACTAAACTAAAAGAAGCTGTGTAATCTAAAGTGGAAAAAGAACTAGAGCATTTCTGTACGTACCTGGGCATAAGGGTGCTCTTTCTTGGCGTGATGACACTCATCGAACACAATCAAGTTCACTTTCGACAACTGAATTTTCCCGTGTCCAAGCATGTCAACAAAGATTTGAGCCGTCATGACAAGAACTTGGTGGTTCTTTAGCTCTTTAAGCCACCTTTCTTTTTCCCAAAAATCTACCCCGTCCTCTCCGACGTATTTACCAACGGAAAGGTCAGTGTTCTGGACTATCACTTTATGTTGCTGGGCAACCAAAGGAACTGTATACGAGACAACAATAAAAGCGTTAAGGACACGTTGAAACTTTTAGCTGAAACTTGTCAGAGTGCAAAGACGTTGCTAGACGGGGATGTTGCACTGCGCTATTTAGGTTTTGTGAAACTTTCGTCGCGAGAAGGTTTCACGAAAAGTAGAAATGATTTCTGCTCGTTCAACCGAAGCTAGTGGCGAGAACAAGTTTCAGATCGAAATTGCGCCGTGTACTTCTCGAATTTCCGTGCAAATGTACTGTCCGGATGTACTGGCTTTAAATGAACTATTTACTTGGTTTGTTTAGTTAGTTCTCTAAATACATGTAAGAAATCATTTTTCTAGCTTGATTGAAGCTTTTCTTACTGCTGTTAAGAAAGCTAACTAAAGAAATCTACCTAAATTTTCTCTTTAAAGTCAGTGAATTTGTATGGGAATCTGAGAACAATGTCCGAACTTTTTGGTGACCGTAACACAATCCAGCGCCGAATAGGTGAATTAAAACTGAATTGCTTTATTATCAACTCTCTTTTTAAAGTTACAACATTCTTTTGCTGAAATAGTTTTTAACATTTTGAAATTAAAGTTTCTTTTTTAAATAGCTGATTGTATTTTTCCTTCCCTGAGAGACCCGCCCTTGGGCTTCCTGTGGCATTATCTTGACGTTGCGTTACCATATTTATGTATTATAGATGACGTCATCCAGGAATTGTCAATTTTTTCTTCGACGATTCCAAAATGATTCAAAGAATTTCTTACTAAATTCCTGAATAATCTTTAATCTTACCAAATCTTACCTGTATTAACAAGAAAAAACGTTCTTTTCCCACCGTCCTCATAATCCTTCATTATTTGATGTGACAGTTCTTTGATCAGCAAAACGCTTATGAAAGTCTTGCCCGTTCCTGTACCAAGACACACAACGATGTTTTTCTCCAAGGCTTTTTCCAAGAGTTCGACTTGATATGGCCGAGCAGACAGGCTTTCTTGATTCTCCTGTGCCCCCGATTCATCTCTAGTTCTAAGATCGGGCGCTGCATCGTCTTCACTTTCGATATCTGAGTCGTATTCCATGTTCGTAAAATATTATCGTAGTCACAGCAAAAATTTAGATATTACTATAAATGACAATACATCTTAAATAAAGACTATGAAGCTATGAAGCTATGAAGCTTTTGATCAGGTTTAGAGTTACTAACAAACGATAATTTAGCCAGAATAATAAAATTTCTCAGAAAAAAAACATTTCTTGGAAAATTATTTCCGCTTATAGTTTGAGAGAGAGTAGTCACCAGTCCTCCGAGCACAAGTCGATGGTTTATCACTGACAGCTAAAAAGATCATAATCTGGACTAGGTCTGACACCGTGTGCAGTAGATAGAGATAGATATTTTTTTAGAAGTTAGTGATATTATTAAAAAAATATTTAGAGAAATTATATATATATCACAACGATAGAGTGCTCACACTAAATCCGTGAAACAAATACTAATTTTTAGCACTAAATAGTGATAATTAACAAAGGATTCTGTATGAAATAGTACTAATTAGTACTATTTAATGTTCACGGTTTTAGTGCGTGCACTCTATATGAAGAAGCATTTAGTTAGCCCTAACTTTATGATTTGCATATTTGGATACTCCGGATGGAGCTGACATTATCGAGATGATCAGTGTACGTAGACACCAATGAACTACTAATGAATTTACCTCGTACCCTGTATATTGGCGCCAGGCTGTCAGGTTTGAGCTCTGCGAATTCATCCAAGCTAGCTAGCTTGTACCTTATTAAAGGCAGCGGTAACCTAGGCTTTTAATGCCATTCAGTGTGTTTTCAATGGAAACTTTATTGGAGATAAGACCATTTCCAAATAGCACAATTGTTTAAAAAGAAACGCGTTTACTAGTTTTCGTAGATTCTCTGAGAAGATGGCTCATAGCACTCTGCTGCAGTGATAATATTTTTGGAAGCCACAGACCTATATATCATGCCAGGCACTACTGTGGCGGATTTAGGGGGGTTCATTGGGTGCTAATGAACCCCCCCCCCCCCTACCGGCTGGTACCTTGGATTTTTTATATTCTTTTAAATAAATAAATAAAAGTATGGTAGGTCCGCTTTTTGATGGATAGGTTATCCTTCAGGAGCGCCCCTAGGCCAGTGATGTGGCTTATAGGAAAAATGATGATGCAAGAGAATGTTATTGTTGTGCCGAGATTTGCAAAAATGAACCCCCATCCTCTTAAAGTCCTGGATCCGCCACTGCACTAAATAATGAATGCTGGAGTATACTATGCAACAAACTGAGAACTACAACTAGGTAACTTGAACCGCCATGTCACCATTAACAATGTTTGAACAGGTGTTCGTTGCCTTTGTTATTTAGAAGTAGGGGAGTCCCCGACATTGACCTTATCGACAGTGCTTGGAAAATTACTAAAAGTGCTTAGGTTGTAGATCAAGTAAGTGTCATACGTTAGATAGAGAAACTCGCATTAGAAATGCAAAGCAGAAGCTTAATTTAATCATCATGGTGAAATTAATGTAATCAATGCAACCTGTGTTACGAAAGAGTTACATGTAAATCGTTGACTCTTTATATCATGTGATCAGTTAAGTGAGGGAATTCTTAGACTTGGCATTTCTTGAGTAACTGTTGCAGGAAACTTTCCATAGGCCACCGTGTGTAAATTGGCATAGTTCTCAGTCTAACCGGTCACGTTGGAAAAAGGCGTCGACCAGCCTGACTGAGTTCCCCAAATCACTTGTCTCTGTTCATGACGAGCTTTGCCCAAGAAAAAAAACCTCTGTGGGAGATATATTTTAGGTGTGAAGTAACGTCCATCATGTAGTGTACGTGTTAATCCTGTTGTCAATATAAGGTATTTTTTGTAATCAGAGATGGCGCACTGTGTGATATTGATTATAAGCACTTTCATAACCCTGAACCGGTAAAGTAGCCAGGTTTTCTTTCATTTCGCAGTTATTATGCCTCAGGCTAACTTGAGAGGAATTTCGTTTTTTATAAATCGCGCGCAGATATTTTAAACAAACTTCCCTTGCTACTAAATATATAAAACCAAGATTCCTTTTTTAGTATTTTATTACAGTGAATTAATCATGACAACGTTTGCCGCAGAAATTACCTAAATCTAAGTACAGAAATTATAAATATAAAATATCAGTTTGACAAAAAGATTCTACTATACCGTAAACCTCCAAATATAAGCACGTCAAGAAATACATAATGCCAATAATGCGGGCCTATATTTGGAGGTTTACTCACATCAATTTTTATATATCTTCTTGTTTTTCTTTCTCTTCTTTCTTCTCTTTCTCCTTCACCTCCTCCTTCTTCTCTGTTTCGAGGAAATCAAGTCTTCTCTTCCTCTTCATTCTCCTCCTCCTTTTCTGCTCCTCTGTAAGAGGCGGCAGCGGTTCATTTGTGGCTGTAGTAAGAAAATAATGGATGTCGTTTATTCATTTAGCGAAACAAAATTCATTTAATATCAAAAACCTTATCCTCTTGTTCCCTAAAGTATATAAAGTCAAGAGTTTTATATTAATAAGATAATATTGCAACCGCTCTATGAATCTCATACGCGCACAAAGTCCGAGCACAAAGATTTCAGCCTCCTTGAACAAATGCTCTAACTGGTCACGTGGCTTAAAAACCCGCCAAAAAATTCAAGACGCTACATCAAAATCTATTGTAGAATAAATATCTTTCCAAATCTATTACAGGCTTAAATTTAGTACTGTACATTGGTAATGGATAGGTACTGATCAAAATAATAAAAACATTGATCTAAAGAAGTATATTTCTCGCACATTCATATTCCAGTCGTCGACGATTGCGACGCGCGGCATGAAGAATTGATACGGAAAGGACTTACCATCGATCATCATCCCCGATGCCAAGATTTCTGGAGATGTGGGGAAGTCGATGCTCCAGAAACCTGGGGGTGTTCTGGGTGCAGGCCTGTGCTCTGATCTGTGCCTGCACGAGGTCTGTACTCGCCTCTCCCTCTCCTCTTGACTGTACGACGCATAGTACTAGAAAGTAGATAGTTATGTTTTAGCAGGTGCGAAAGATTCATTTGAAATCATTATTCAAGATATATACTTACTGCTTCGCAATCCCTACATGTGTATGCGGGATCCCGCCATCTTTCTCTACCTCGTTTAGGCATACTGCATGTATCTTGAAGAACGCCGCACAAATAAAGTGGCGCGACTTTGTTTATGTAATTTGTAGGTAGGTTCACCAATATAGCCGAACCAATCAGAAAAGACTGTGCATTGACAGTATCCTATTAATCGCATTATGCAATTAGAAGAAAGCAGTCTTTATTTTGCCTCCCGGAAGGGATCTGTTCATCATCTTGGAGTTTACCACTCCCAGGAACAATGCAACATTATAAAAAGTGTTAATTGCACCGTGCTATGTTTATTTTTGTTAACAGAGAGGTAGCTGGGCTGCGTGGGAAACATTATTATAGACAACGGCAAGGAAACCCAATTTCGTGTGCAATCTTGAATTAAATGCATCAATACTGCTAAACTATGTACGCGTAAATTATCTGATCATTATGATTATTGACTGACGCTTTGTTCATTATTTGTACGAGAGTGCCATGAAAGACTAGTTTGCAATTTGCAGTCCCAATTTTGGGTGGAGACCGGTTTCATTTACTTAGACTTCATCTTTGGTCAACTTATTAAGTCATTAGTTTGTAATCGATCTTTGACTGACTTTTATGTGACATAACAATGAACTTATGTTTATAAGCCAGTGTTTTTTCTGGTCAGCGGCACCCATAACAACAAGAAGTAAGTCGAAGAATGAACAAAGCTGAGCAAAGTACAACTTTTGCTGGTGTGAAATGTTAATATTTTTCAATGAAAATATAAGTTAATACACGACTGAGGCGGGAAATTCAAGTTCTATTTGTAAGATGACCTGTTCAAACGCAGCATTTGCCGCCGAAAAGCGATGGCGGAGTGTTCTCTGTCCGATGCTTTTCGGCCCATTCAAGTGCATGGTGCTTCTCTTGATCCAGATAAGCAATGGTTCTTCCTGGAAAAAGAAGTATGTGGAGTGAGACCGCGAGATTACGCGAAAAATTACATTTTCACTCGGTTCCCTTCCGAAATCCAGTACATACAAAGAAAGGAGTTGTATGTTCGTAGGAATGGCGGACACACGTACCTTGGAAGTTAGTAATTGCCAAAAGCAGCCAAGTCATGTATACGTTACTTCTACTTTTGGCCTTTTGGTTGGCATTCTGCGCCAGCGCGAATTTCCGGCGAATGGCTTCGAAGGGTCATATTTATTGAAATCTGCTTTCCGATCTTTAAACATGCTTGATTTGGAGTCGGAAAACGATAAAACGCCGTCTCAGAGGGAAAACACGACGTACATATCTACCACTTTATACACAGTTAAGCTCAACAACCTAAGTGCACAGATAGCAAAGTTAGAGGAAGAACTTGCCCATTACAAGAAATCAGCACCAGAAATGCAAGTTCCCGCCATTTCTTCCAGTGCTGATGAAGTTACTAGAAATGATACCCTTGGCTCCACAACTAGAAAAAAAATGGTAGCACTAAAATGTGAGAATATATTTTCGTCGTTGAAAGACATTTGTGCTAAACATAAAGAGTCAATTTCGTCTGTTCTCGGACATTTCTATGTCACTGGCGCAGAAAAGGAAAAGGATGAAGTCAGGAATATAATTTCAGAGGTTTTCAATCGCATCTTGGAATCAAAGAGTAATAAAAATGGAATATGGGGATTTTTTTCAGACGATGTCTCGCATAAAATTTTGTGCCAAATGAGGGTACCTGACTGGGCACTTTTGTATTTCAAGCTGAAAACTCGACTACCAGATTCTGCTTGGCAAACCATGCTGAATGTTACACATCTTGGAAGAAGTGGAGTAAGCTTTTTTTCTATTATGCATATTATAATTTTCTTCCTTTTATTTTTCCTTCCTTAGTTCATTCCTTCCTTTCTTTATTTTCTTTATTTCTTTCTTCCTTTCTCTTCCTTTCTTCCTTTTTTTCTTTCTCTTCACCTTCATTCCTTTCAGTCAAAAAAACTCTTGTCTTATACTAAGTTTTCGTATTATTGTCCTTCTATTGTTATATAGAGAAATTCAGACACACCAATACTAATCACCAAAAATCAAGTAAAGGCAATAAAGGCCCTGATCTTCAAGGTGGTCCGCCAGACACTGAATGTCAACAAAATGAACACCAGTTTTGATGCTTGCTGTGTTGATCTCCCAACTACTCTTGTCTGGGCTATAAGAGAACACAGACTATATGCTTCATCTGATCAGTCTGAAATCGAGTTCAACATAAAGATTGATGGCCGACCTCTTGGAGGTAATTATTCCTTAAACTGAAAGTGCAAAAAAAAAAAGAAAAAAAGAAAAAAAAAAAGAAAAAACAACAACACATAAAACAATAGTGTTTCATGACTTGCAGAAACAGATAAGATAGGAAAGATGCCACTGTATCAATGTGAGTCCAACACCAATGTGTACTAATACTGCATTGGCCATAATTATACTGCCAGCAATAAACATGTTCAAAATCGATAGCACCTGTAACCCATTGATATTATGATATAACATCATAATTTAGAAATTATAAAATATTGACCACATGCCAGAATTTGAGGGTGGATCAAAACCAACTTTGTCCATTTTACATTTTTTGTTAAAACCTAAATTAAAAAAGCAGGCCATGTACATAACATTTTTATGTCTCTATTGATTTTGAATTTTTTCCTAAATATTTCTCACAGGGAAAAGTCAGGTTGCAGTGGGTGTTGTGCCAATAGGGTTTAAAGAGAAGTCATCTGAAAGTGCCCTTTCTGTTTATCCCATTGCAATTGGCAACTGCGAAGAAAAAAGGTATGAATTGCATGAATACAACATTTTTAAAGGAAGGATTAAGGGGAGAAAGATAGAGAGGGATGGATGACTGTCATCCATGACCATTCATTACACAGAAACTCCTATTAACCTACTTCTTTTGAAATTTCAGGGAGAGCTTGAAACAATTACTTGCTGTTTTGAAAGTCCAGAAAAACCAGATTAAAAGGCATGGTCTTTTAGTGGATGGAAAGAAATACAACTTGAATTTCACAGGTTCTGATCAAATTCTTTAGAGTTATTAACTATGATTATGCATGTCTCAAAAGAATTACAAATCATCTCTATTATATAATACATATCTTATCTCAGAAATGCAATTAACGTTTTCTTTTTTGTTTTCTTTACTATTTCTACTCCATATTTCTACTAAGAAACATATGTCTCATCAAGTCTGGTTAGATAATCATTTATAAAGTACTTATATCCTACAATGTTAATATATATATGTTTTCCATGCAGTTACCATAGACTACAAAGCACTGCTCATTTTATTGGCAAAGCCAGAAGATGAAAACTTTGCTCTTGGTGGAAAGGGTCTCTCTTGCCAGTTTTGTGCTTTCTGTGATGCAATAAGGGTAAGTAACTAGTTTTCTGTACTGATTTATCATAAACAAATATAAACAAGAAACATAAGCAAGATGACTTTTTTCATTTACTGGTCCAGTGTGAAGTGCATACTTCTAATCTGCACCAACACATTTGAGGTCAAGCTGGTTGGTTTTACCAAATAATATTGCTATTTTAAAAGCATGCTTTGCAGCAAATTTAAAGCATATAATTATGCAAACCCATTAGAATATGATTATACTTTTGCTTGTTGCATTGCAAAAAAATGCTCTAATGTCTTATATTTTTCAACTATGAATGACAGTACTTATCACAGATTAAAGTAATTTTTCACAGTTCTTTTATGAAATAAATTTCAACAGGCATGTACTCAGCATGGTGCCAACTTAGATGAAACATGTGTTGGATGTCTAGCATCAAAAGCCAATATTGGCAGGTAACTTTTTTTCTGCTGTGTCATTCTAAAATTAAAGACAGTTATTAAATCAAATATGATCCAAGTGGGCCAAAATTTTGCAATAAATGTATTCTGCTGATCCAAACCTAACAACTTTAAGTATTTATATTAATTATAATTGCAATATTTTTTGTGATATCTTCCATTGTAGGTCAAAAGGTATAAGAGATGACCTTACGTTTCTTCTGGAGGAGGATCTGAGCCAGATTAACTTGTGTTCATTGCATTGTGAAATGCGCAATACTGAACAACTAATTAAGTCTTTGGGGTATCTGGCGTACAGGATTGGTTCCCTTGAAGAACTGAATAACACCCTTAAGTATTATGGGCCAGACAACCAAAGAAATTTCTCCCGCATCACAGTAAAGGAGAAACCAGGGCAAGAATGTGCTATAAACAGAACTAATATCAACTGTGGCTTCTTTTTCTGGTAATTGAGATTTTTTGTTAGTTTACTCTGGGAAATAAGTCAACCACATAATATGTGGTTATGTAAACAATGGCTAATTTCGACCTTAATATTTTTCATTTTTGACTTTCTATCTTGGACTTTATAAGGTAACACAGAAAGACAAATTCTCACAAACATGGACACAATCGTGATGGCTGCCCTTCCTTTGGAAAAAATGAAAAAATACTATATGTCAAGCAAAGGAGCTGCCAAGGATGAGCTTTTGGAATACATAAGATTTTTTGGTGAAAGAAAAAAGGTAAAAAGCCTTCATAATTAGCACATCATCCAAGCGGTGAAATGGAATGTAACAGTTTGGAGGGGGAAAAAACTGCAGGTGTAGAAAGGTTTCCTGTATCAAACAAATATTATTGAAGTTGCTTTGCATCATTAAACAAAACTTAGTATTATTTGTTAACTTTATCAACATTATGTATATTGTGAACCATGGTAGATCGGATATTTGGATTTAACACCATTTGTGATTTTTTTGTAATTTCTTGTATGCAGTACATCAGTGATATTCTGGAGCGAGGGTTCTTCGAGAGAGATTTTGGTACACACCAAGAAGAAGTCAACATCAAAGACTGTCCAGGTTAGAAAATTAAAGGGTTTTTTTAGATTATTTACACAAAATGAAACTGCTTTCTAAGTTTCAGGGCTTGATAAATGTTAATGCAGGATTAACTCTATATGTATTTTTAAGAGTTAACCTAAGATTAACAACTGGGCTCCGAGTTGTTACATGGAATGGAATGAGATTTGTTTGATATTTTATATAGTTACTGCCTTTCTTAATACTTCAGTTTATCAGTTGCTTCAATAGCTGAGTGTCATTTTCTTCTTTTTAGCTTTTGAGAAGTTTTTGCAAAATTCCTTTGACGAATGGGAAAAGAAACAGAAAGAAGTTGCTTCCAAATTTGCTGAAATTGCAGCACAGAATGCTACAGCTGAAGAGCCACGAAAAAAAAAGAGGAAAACTATGAATAACTCATCTCTCGAAAGCTTTTCTCAATATGTAGCAGAGCTACACAGAGAATTTTTTGTTAAGGTATTAATCCATTCACTGAGATTCTGTCGTTTACACAGTGTTCTAAATTCAATTACCAGAAAAGCAAATTTTGTACTCTGGATTAAAAGAGAGCATTGACTGTCATTTGGTTTTATTACTAAGTGTTTACATTCTCTCTTTCAGGTTTGTTCCAAATGGAGAGAAATTGCACTCACCATGAGAGAAACTGTCTTTGATGAGGATGACAATCAGCACATAGATATTCATGATATCAAGGTATGATAATTGTCTGCATAGTGGTTATCAATCACCACTTGCATTCTGTAGCTTTGTTTTCATTGATTAATGTTTTTTTTTTTCAGTGTAAGGAATGGGGATTTCTCCTTAAGAAATTGTTTGGTGTAACCCTTGGCACAGGTGATTATGGCCATTTGACCATTGATCATAGTGCAATGCTACTCCGACATTTTAGGTCAATGTATCATTATTCTGGGCAAGGATTCGAAGCCTCGCACAAGTTGCATCGCCAGTTGTATTCCAGAGCAACAAACCATGATCAGGCAGGCCCTGGAGAATCATGTATGTAGAACTGTCATTCTTCCATCTAATAAAGCAAGTGCATTAAGACCATGAAACAAGCTCAAAGTTGGTATCCCCAAAATAGTACTTATTAATGACTTAATACAACCAGAGCAAATAATCAACAAATGAAATACAATAAATAAAGATGCTTTATTTTTTCAGTATCTACTTTGATTTTGTTTCATGGTTTTACTGCATACATATGCTCTGTTATCATTTATCTTATTCTACTTTAATGTTTTCACCATTAAGTGGACCAAATACTCACCCATTGGTATGCAACCCATCTACTGGAGCTGAGATATACATTCCGCGAAGCAGTAAAATGCCTTGATTCAGGTTAGTGAAAAGTACTTGTTCTCAAACATTAATTTTGTTATGACTTGCGATATGTAAATTAAGATAGTTCATTGTATATGTGTACCATGATAAAGTTCAGACATTGAACATGTCATGTTCAACTGCACTATTATGTATTGTTAGTGGCATCAGCAGCTGGTTCCCATTCTTTGAATATTTTCAAATTGTATTGTCACATTTTCTTTTTCATTCATTTTCTTTTTTTGTAGGAAAAAAGAATTTTCACTTTCGAGGATGTGGGTGGCGTCTTAAAGACCAGAAGATCACTTGGTCTCAAGAAAAGATGGAGTGGATCAGATCCATGGATAGATTATTAACAGACATGTTTGGAACTGATTTCCTTGAATATGAATACGACAAGGTAAAGGGCACACAGGTTTCAAGTAGTCCAGTTCCAGCACCTGGCAGACCTATATCACCACCATCCACCCCATCAAGTAGTCCAGTTCCAGCACCTGGCAGACCTATATCACCACCATCCACCCCATCAAGTAGTCCAGTTCCAGCACCTGGCAGACCTATATCACCACCATCCACCCCATCAAGTAGTCCAGTCCTAACACCTGGCAGACCTATATCACCACCATCCACCCCATCAAGTAGTCCAGTCCTAACACCTGGCCAACCAGTATCACCACCATCCACCCCATCAAGTAGTCCAGTCCTAACACCTGGCCAACCAGTATCACCACCATCCACCCCATCAAGTAGTCCAGTTCTAACACCCTCTCCAACACCTTCGTGTACACCACGTCCCATCAGTCCACCATTGTCAGTCTGCATGTCAGTGCAAATGACTAGATGGGAAATGGCTTCCTTGGCAGACAGGCTCCCAAAGGCTTCTTTTGCTGTTGGTATAATGAAAGTCCTGTATGGTACATTCACAGTAGCGGATCCATATTTGCTAGCTATACGCCCTTGTGAAGCTACCGTCTGTGATGCGGAGGCACTCATTAATAGAGAAAGAGTGAAACGAAAAAAAATTCCAATGGGAATACAGCTTCCTGGCTTTGGAAACTTTGACCTCGATGGGCTGGATGTTTTAAAGAAATTTTGTTTTATTTGTGAGACAAAACAAAAATTGGTTGCTGAAGAGAGGTGGATTTTGAAAGGCAGTCTGAACAAACAAGAGGCGGAAATGGTTAAGAAGGCAATGTGGCACACCGTTTCTTTCAAGCCAATATTGCTAAACAATGGGAAGTCAATTGATCCCCTCAATTACTGTGATCTTGTAGAGGAGCGATATGTTGACAACTTCCTGATTGATATTTGCATTGGAAAGTTCTTGCAGTGTGGCACTGAAAACACCCTGTATATGCCTTCTGAGTTTTTCTGTTGGATGACTTCCAGTAACAAGGATTTAAAAAAGATCAATTGAAGAGAATAATTAACAGCCGCGACCCTTCTAAAATCTCACAAATAATATTACCAGTCCATTACACAGGCAGAAGTCATTGGGGTCTTACCTATGTTGACCTGACCAATCAGCAATTGATGTTTGATGATGGCATGAAAATCCCAATTCCACCAAATAACCTACAGCTATTAAAGAATGGACTGGATATTCTCCATGACCTGTACCCAGCATCGAGGTTCAAGCCCAAGTTCTGGTCAAATGTTTCCAACCCCACACGGTTTGGTATGCCCACTCAAAGCACACATTCATCTGTAGGAACTGGAAGCTGTGGAATTGGAGTAATTCTAGCTGCAAGAGACTTCATTTTGAAGGGTCCTAGTACCATAAACAATATCAGCTGGCAGTATACTGACATGGACTACCACAGGGCAAGACTTCTAGTGCAGATTCTGGACTGGGCAAAGCTTTAGAGACCTGTAGGCAACAGATGTGCTTGGGTGCCTTGCACACCTGTATGTCTGTGTGATGTATCACCTGGTGTCTACTTGGGTCAGTCATGTAAGCAATATTACTAGGTTTCCAAATATTTGTTTTTTAATGTTACTCTAACTATAAAAGTAGCAAAGCTTTAGAGACCTGTAGTCAACAGATGTCCTTGGGTGCCTTGTACACCTGTATGTCTGTGTGATGTATCACCTGGTGTCTACTTGGGTCAGTCATGTAAGCAATATTACTAGGTTTCCAAATATTTATTTTTTAATGTTACTCTAACTATAAAAGTAGCAAAGCTTTAGAGACCTGTAGGCAACAGATGTGCTTGGGTGCCTTGTACACCTGTATGTCTGTGTGACTTGTATCACCTGGTGTCTACTTGGGTCAATCATGTAAGCAATATTACTAGGTTTCCAAATATTTATTTTTTAATGTTACTCTAACTATAAAAGTAGCAAAGCTTTAGAGACCTGTAGGCAACAGATGTGCTTGGGTGCCTTGTACACCTGTATGTCTGTGTGACTTGTATCACCTGGTGTCTACTTGGGTCAATCATGTAAGCAATATTACTAGGTTTCCAAATTTTTATTTTTTATTGTTACTCTAACTATAAAAGTAGCAAAGCTTTAGAGACCTGTAGGCAACAGATGTGCTTGGGTGCCTTGTACACCTGTATGTCTGTGTGACTTGTATCACCTGGTGTCTACTTGGGTCAGTCATGTAAGCAATATTACTAGGTTTCCAAATATTTATTTTTTAATTGTTACTCTAACTATAAAAGTAGCAAAGCTTTAGAGACCTGTAGGCAACAGATGTGCTTGGGTGCCTTGTCACACCTGTATGTCTGTGTGATGTATCACCTGGTGTCTACTTGGGTCAGTCATGTAAGCAATATTACTAGGTTTCCAAATATTTATTTTTTAATGTTACTCTAACTATAAAAGTAGCAAAGCTTTAGAGACCTGTAGGCAACAGATGTGCTTGGGTGCCTTGTACACCTGTATGTCTGTGTGACTTGTATCACCTGGTGTCTACTTGGGTCAATCATGTAAGCAATATTACTAGGTTTCCAAATATTTTATTTTTTAATGTTACTCTAACTATAAAAGTAGCAAAGCTTTAGAGACCTGTAGGCAACAGATGTGCTTGGGTGCCTTGTACACCTGTATGTCTGTGTGACTTGTATCACCTGGTGTCTACTTGGGTCAATCATGTAAGCAATATTACTAGGTTTCCAAATTTTTATTTTTTATTGTTACTCTAACTATAAAAGTAGCAAAGCTTTAGAGACCTGTAGGCAACAGATGTGCTTGGGTGCCTTGCACACCTGTATGTCTGTGTGATGTATCACCTGGTGTCTACTTGGGTCAGTCATGTAAGCATTATTACTAGGTTTCCTTTTTCCATTTATGTATTATTACAGAAGAAATGGAATAGATAAAATTAAATGAAATTTACTCGAAGACAACTTTTCCTACATAAAATCTAAGGCAAAGTTTTCCATATCCTTGTGTTTTATATAAGTCCGACCACCAGATGAGGTCATATTCCCTTGTGGGTTTGTCTTGATCAATTTTTAGTTCAGAGCTGCACGTCATGCGTTTTCTCTTACCCCGGGTCATTGCAACCTGTATTGCGTCTTCCGCTGTGAGGATCTCGGGCATTTCTGTGTCTTCTAACTCTTCGTGCCCACTCCAGTTGCAACTCTTTCTCAGCGGTACATTTTTCGTACTAAAAGTACCTTCTACTCGCTCCAGATTGTAGGTCCTGTACGTTATTTTAGTTGCCGAGGAGCACATAATTGGTGGACGCCAATGTGTAACCTCCTTGACCGCGTTGACCTCGATGTCCCCAATATCTGCAAGCAACTGCTTGAGATACTCCACCGGAACGTGGAGCAGTTCTATTTTGTTCCATTTGGCTAAAATAGGCAAATCAAATACGATTTAACTATAAATATGATAGATTATTAAGCATTGCGGTAATTGTAGCATTGCTATGAATATGTAATGAGGAAAAACAAAGAAATTCACTACTCTGACAGTGGTTTCGATGTGTTCTTAATTTGAATTAAATTTGGGCAAAGTTTTCTTTGATTTTCTCCAAGAAATATTCGTGAAATTGATAAGTAATTTCAAACAATCGAAAAAGTTCGTCCTTCGATACGACTAAAGGAAGAACGCGATCGCGTGTTTGATATATTGATAAACACTCAGTCAGTCCAACGTTATAATCGTAAGTAACAATCAAAAATATACCTGGGGCCTTTGGATGAAGCGTGTTGTTAATTCTTTCAACAACAGTGTCTAACCATAGCATATAGTTCTTGTAGATCAAAGATCGTTTCGACATTCGTTCAGGCTGAGGAATGTCAACTTCACGAGCGTCGGCGGTAACTGAAAAAACTTTTGGACGATTAATGCGAGGGTGTTTCTGCAGCCAGTGTTTTTTTAAGGAATGTGTTGTTCGGAATTGTTTTCCACAAGTCTGACAAGAAATGTTGAAAGGAGGCATATTCTGACAAAGAAACTTTAACAAATGTCAACCGAAACGATGCCTCAATACAAGAGTAGGCAAACTAAACCAAATCGGATGTTAAGGAATCCAAAATACTGCTAATAATGATTGGCTATTGTGTTTACTTGACCAACAAATCAAACCAGCTGTTTAGGTAGTCTAAAATGGTGTTATTTCCGGTGTTTTAGAAAGGAGTTGCCTTTAATTGTCGGCCTAGTGAAAACGCACCCTGATAACTTAGCTTACACTGTGAAAGTATAACTATGAAGAAAGTTAGGAAAGACAAAGATAAGACTGAGAGGCATCTTAAAAAACTAAAGGAGATAAAGCGACTAAAACGAAAACAATGGATGGCCAGGAAGAAAACAAAAGAACGTGCTGCAAATAAGCAGGAAAAAAAAGACAAGCTTTTAAAAGAATATAGCACGGAAATAGCTGAATTGCAGGCAAAAGCTCGCATAACAAAAGTGAATGCCTCTACTCAGGCACATTCTGTTTCACGAGCACAGTCCATTTCTACTCGACCTTCGAATTTCCGTGGTCGTCAAATGGTCGATGCAGCGCTTCAAAGAGTTCGCGAAGAACGCCAGACAGATAGAGTTATTCCTCTAATCCAAAGTCGAAATGAAAACAAGCGAGCAAATCAAAAAGCCGAACTAAAAGAACTAGATCCTGCTCTCATTACAATCACTGAGGAGGCAAGACCGCTTGGTCAAGGCACATATGGCCGTTGTTTTCTGGCAAAATATCGCGGCCTTGTTGTAGCAGTGAAAGAGTATTTAGATAATGATGGTCAAAAGAAACTGCCAGAGTTACAGAAAGCAGCAAGGCACGAAGCTCATATGATACAGAACCTGGGAGATCACAAGGGCCTTCCTTTTTTATTTGGCGTGTGTATAAAACAAAAGCCTATAAAGATTGTCCTTTTATACCACGGAGAACAAAACACCAAGGTTACGCTTTATGACGCTACGAGGGCGAATCCTCCGCTGGACATCAAAACCTGGTACGAGATTTTTGGTATGGTTGCTGATGCCTTACAGCATGTACATCAACGGGGCATTATACACAACGACCTTAAATCAAATAATGTTGTGCTGGAAAAGTTCAGTGATACAAGTTACAATCCGGTCATAATTGATTTTGGATGCAGCGTAGAAGTTAGTCTCGCGAGGCGACGATCGCCTAGACTGAACTATAGAGACCATTATATTGCTCCAGAGGTAATGAAAGGTTCAGCGCCGCCTAGTGTAAGCAGTGATGTGTACTCCTTTGGGAAAATGGTGACTTTTGTTTCAGAACGTCGTAAGCTTCAAGTACCGCAATTAGTATACGAGTGCTTATCGGACAATTCAAATAAGCGACCATCATTATTAGACGTTAAGGCCAGTTTTATGATATAGTTTGCTTGTTTCCATTCATGATATATAATCATTCTGTACTTTATTACACTGTTGTAGGTAATGGCTTGAATCGTGCTATAAATGTTTTTTTCTTCAATGCAGTTACTCATTATTTTAATACCGATAATTTGTTTCTGTGTCAAATAAGTTAATTTGATATTCTCTAGATACACATTTCATTATCTACTGATGTATATTTTTGGTTTGTTTGATAAAATTTACAACAATCAAATGATCGAGTGAATAATGCAACAGAATCAAATCATCACGCATTCCAAACATGAGCTTTTCCAAATGGGCAAATAACTAGTGTATTGATGATGCGTCAAATGACATTATACGGCTTTTGCTGTCAAACACCCGTGGTGTTTGTGTTGATTTTAGGGGTTCATATTCCAATTAACTTTAGTTTACGAGCGATTGAATCGCTCCTAAGCTCATTTGCATATTTTTTTCTCTTGTGCAAAGCTCGTCATGTGGCCTGTCTTTAAAAAGGAAAGCTTCACATAAAAAGTAACTGTTAGTAGCAGCTACTTATAGTTGACTGTGTAAAGTCGATTGAAAAGTCGGCTTGAAAGAGCTGAAGAGTAAAACGTTTCCATGAATAGATATACGTATACTCTACTCAACTCAATTTTATTTCGCATATTGGCAACAATTTAAATATATTTCAAAATGAATCAAACTGAGCACAATTATTCTTGAAGTACTCATTGGTGATACAAACTAGGGACCAGGACTGGCTTTCTATAATAGTTGGAAACCCTTTACTAATCTTATTGTCAGAATTTCTAAGGTACCTGAAAAATATCAGATTTAAAGACGAAGCATTATGACGTGCAAAGTGCATTTTTTATCTATGCACCGAAACAAACTTAGAACCCCCAGTATACCACTATAAAGCCTGATTAACTATCACAATAAAGACATTTATTTTTGAATGATATCTTTGGATTTTAAAAACTAAATTATCTTACCTTTCAATTTATTCTTGCATATATATTTTTCGATTTCATTTTCTTTTTAAATTTTGAATCGTTCAACTTTTAAATTTGTCTTACTGATTTCCTAAATATTTCGTTTAATGACGAAAAACTACTTCTGAACAACCACTAGCTGACATATTGTCCCTAATATTGCACTCATCCATCTGTTTCTTTCATCTTCTTCACAAGTCGCCAGCACAATTTGACCTCGGAATCCATACCCTTTACTTCGTATCCTAATGCAGTATTTAATGCTTGATGATTCTCGCCGTTCTTCAAGGAAAACCGCCACATCTTTCAAATTAATACTTGAGAACGGTTTTTTTTAGTTCTGCATCTGTCCTCGTGTGGTAACAAGTAAAATAAAGTCCGTCTAAAACAACGTAAACTTTGGTCCAAAGAACGTAGTTTCTTCGGTGAAGTTCCTTGTAAAGCGAACCTTCCATTTCAATAAGTTTGGTCAAGTTTGGTATTCACTGATTAATTACACAAACTGTTCAATCCATTCCGTTCATTCAAGTTATAGTGAAAAATCAACTGATCCCTGACGGACGTCGTTTCTGAGGAGTTGGACTACTTTTTTTTTCGATTCCTTCTTTTTCCTCTATTTTTCAATGAACGAAGCAATTCATTACTATCGATCAGCCGGTTCAGTTTCGTGTTCCTATTTTGTCGTCCATTTTTCCAACTGACTCAGTATTTCGTTTCGCATGGACTTGAAGCATCTTAAGTGATACCAGCACCTTCACCAACGTCATCTTTGTTCTAACTTGATTTTTGCGGTTACCATTAATTATGAGAAAAAATGACGTTGGTCTCCGAAGAATAACCCGCCGCTTTCTAGAATCATAACAAAAAGTGTTTCCCACGAGACGCAAATCACGTCTTCGTGCTGTTTACGATAACGGTCATGCTTGCTCAACCATGTGCTCAGTACCTAGCTAGCATTACATGGAGTACTTTGACGTAAATAAATAGTTTTGCAATTTCGAGTTAATATTTGAACAAGTTGTCGCCAGTAACAAAGCGTAGCAAATGGATGAGGCTCAGTTTAAATAGAGATGTACAGACTCCACAAATAACTTTCCTTATTACTTTGTGCCCTAAAAACGACACTTGGACTTCACGACTGTAGGCCACAGAACTGAAATTCCGGCCCAGATTGTTTACACATTTGTCGATATAAGCCTTTTCACAGTTTAAGAATCGATTCCACTGCGCATGCGATTTTATCCCGAATTTCTACCTTCTTTTGTCTAAATCTTCTTTTGTTCTTAATTAAACAAAAGAAGGTGAGAAATTCGGGATAAAAACGCATGCGCAGTGGAATCGGTTCTTAAACTATGAAAAGGCTTATTACCAATGACCTGGCTGCAACAGCTATCGTCAGTGGTAAAACTCACGTCTAAGGTAATGAAGAAGACAACTCGATGCTACAGAGAGCTTCATTTGAAAATTTCTAGAAAGGCGACACATAGACAGAACAGACATAGTTTGGTGCGGCTGGGTGGAAAGAGACGTACTGAATCAGCAAAAGTTGAGGTATGTACATGTGGACAAATCTGTTTAAAATATTGCTTATTTGAGATATGATTTGAAGGAAAGGTGGCCTGAGAGAATGTTAGCAGAGGAAAATCAATGCACAGAACGAGTAGAAAAAAATCACCGTCGGTGTAACCTTAGTTTTAGTTGCTCTTTTACTCCGACGAAGGACTAGCGTCCGAAACGTCAGTACGTTTTCTTATCTTTTCACGGTGCGTGTATAATGTACCCTTTTATCATTAATTAATTAATACTATGTTATTATTACTGAGTTGAGCCATCAAATCGTTCAACCCTTAAAACATTATTATCATAGTTGGCGCTGTCGTTCCGAATCACCTTTTAGGATTAGGGAAATTTTTGTAGATATTCGCTTGTTTCCGCTGGAAAAAAATTGAAGTCTTATAAAAAAATTCTGATTGACCCCAAGGACAAGCCGATCGCTACCTTTCCTAAACTTAAAAAAATATTGATTTTTTATGTTTTCACAATGACGTTTTATAATTGATAATTTTTTAAAAAGTATTTTCGATTTATGATATTGGTCGACCAATCTCACTCTGCTGACAACATCGGAGGAAGTCTGGTCTCGACCTAGTAACAAAAGGCAAAGTTTTTTTTATAGGAATCGCATTACTGTTTATTTCTCCACAATTCAGAGGAAAGAAAAGCCCGGTCCTAATGAAATCAAGTTTAAATGAGTGGAGATGCCTTAGGAATGTCTCGATGTTTTTGCTGTCTGTTTCTTGGATTGGCACAGGGAGAGGTATATTGCCTTTGTTGTCTAGTTGTGATCATTGAACGCTTATAAGTCACGTAAGCTTTTATACATTTCCACGTCAAATAGCCTTAAGTTATTTTTCTGAAGTAAGAAACAAATCATATTTTTGTACAACGATTTGAAAAAGCCTTCCCTACTTCAATTTTCGTTATTCGTAAGCTGTTCATCTTCGTGCTTTCGCTTTGCGATAATTACCGATGGCTTTTTAATAGAATAACTGGACGTGTCTTTGCTTGTTGGAAAAATAGAATTGGTTTTCCATCCCAGATGTAATCATTTAAGAAACAGCATAATGTCCAGTAACTAAAATGTCGCCGAGAAGTACAAATTGAAGTGAAAATTTCAATGATCTTAATTTGTGGCACGCCATCAGAATTGAATCCTTCGATTGTCTGTTTGTATTTTCCTCTGTTCTAGAATTCTCTATTAAAATTTTAACAGCAAATATTCGGAGAATATAGAACTGTAAAGCATATTAATTGAAAATTTATTTCTTCATAAGGCAAAGTTATAATTTATATACTGTTGTTAATAATGCATAGAAACCTTGCCTCTTCTAGCTAATTACGTACATATTTACTGTACGTACATATCAACTAATGGTATAAAATGCTGGGACTTCTTTTGAGTATTTCAAACCCGGACTTTTTCAAAATGATAATGTATTTTATATTATTTGTCTCATAGTGAAATTTATATCTTGTAAAAAATCTGCTTCCAAAGGTAGCCTAGGAAACATGCGTAGTTATCAGGCATAAAAACAAATATTTTCCATAATGTTGAATTTCTTGAATGTTTATTGGTTCAGCTAATAATATGTAGATTATTCTGATCAGTAAACTACAACAGACGTTTATTTTATTTTATCTGAAAATGGAAAAACGAATTCAAAGCCCTCGACATAATAAGTATGAAGTTAAATCATATTTCATAAAATAATAAGAATGAACATTTAATGTTTCAGGAAAAATACAGACGGTCAAATCTAATTTAATGCAATAACGAAAATGATCATTTCATGTTACAAGAAAAGTAAAAACGGTCAAATCACGTTCAGCCTTCATGAAACAACCCTTTACCCAGCCACTGAAGCAGATGCACGCAGTACGCACTGGTACTTGATAATTTTAGTGCAAGATTATAATGAGCCAATATGAAACATTGCTCCATTTCATTAATAAATGACTAAGATTTACCATTTTTTTTCGATAGGATAAATCGCTTCTACTCCAACGACAAAGTTCAACACAGAGTAGTCTGTCTCATTTATATAGTTCATATGATGTGGATGACAAGGAAGATGGGAAGACCAAAGGAAAGAAAAAGCTGTCTAAAGATATTCAAGTCATTTGGGCAAATAATCCTGGTAAGATTGTCTGATTAACAAAAAAAGTTTTTCTCTTCTCCCATCCTATCTTCTCCCCACTCCCTTCTCTTTTATTTATTCCCTCCTCTAGCCTCCCCTCCCCTCCTCTCCTCTCCCCTCCCCTGACTGCCCAGCCCAAGTCCTCCATACTCCAGAGCACCTTCCTACAATGAGGACACTAACTTGTTCAAAACCTAATCTACATCTAACTGGTTTCATTACCTCTAATATTCCAGAGACAGATGCCATATTCACCAAGCTCGGAGCCATAGACATTGTCTTTAGATACGACAGACTGTTAAATGAATGGAAGTGCCTGAAAGATGCAGAAAAGGAATTTAAACAAGTAATGGGTTTGGACCAAGATAAAGATCTTGTACAGTGTATTGATTCTATCCCTCCAGGTAAGGTACTATTTTGAAGCTTGGCAGCAACTGATAAGCATTTCAGTTGTCAATCAAATTCTTGACAGCTCAAGAACTCAAGAAGCACAGGTCACAACTCTTAAAAAAATTATTAAAAAACGTCATTTAACAACACCCATAAGTTGCAGGGCAAAAAATAAGTTTCAAGTTTCCTTTTTGGGAAATGAAATTTTTTTTCATGCAAAAATTCTCTACGTGTAATGATTGCAACATGTTTCATAAAACATTTGATAACCAAGGTTTTCTTACTGATATTATATTCACAAATTTAATTATGTTATTTAACAATTTCAGACATGAGGATAGGCTTCAGTCATGGGCCAAACGACGACAGTGAATATGAATTTCACTTGGACATTGATCCATTGGTGTCACTGGAAAAATTAAATGCCCCATTAATGTTTAACCTCAAGCGAGCAGTTCACCTTTTTACAGTGATATCTAAACAAATGAACATTATACAAGTTACTGGTGCAGCGATTATTAAAGATTTGGAAAGACTTGTCAGTTTATTCAAGCTAAATGAACCTTTTGTTGAAATTAATGGTGTTTGGCACAGTGTTGAGCTACTTAATAGTCAACAGGTGGAGCAGGCATATTTGATCATTAAAGACATTGTGAGTTTGACTGGTTGGCGAAGTCAAGCGATGATGGATTATATCCTGGAACAAGGTGATAAAGTTGACTTGCAGGTTATAAAGGATGATCCTGATAATCACAAAGTTATTATATTTTCTAAAAAGCTAAGCAACTCAAAGAAAAGAAAAATGTGATCATTCCTTATCAACTTCAAGCATTAGGTAATTTTGTGACACAACGCATTCATACCTCTTAAAGTTGGGGCCCCTTATTACAAGGTAGCTCAGTAGAAAAGGGAACGCTGTTATCCAGTTATCCTCTTGGAATTCTTGACCTGGGGGAGGTACAGATATTTTACAAAACTAACAACACCATAATTCCAATCCAATCTTCTATTACTGGTAATCTTTTTTGTTTTGGTATGCCCTAGTAGACCTCTGTCAAGCAAATAAATAATTAGAGTACATAAATGTAAATGGTAGTAATTACAGTTACATATTGCAAATTATAAGACCATGACAAGAATCGTACTATAGCTATAACATAAATGGGAGAAATGTTCCTTACATCCCCTGGACATTTTGATGAATGCATATAAAATTAGTGTTCATACAGTATTTACTACAGCTTTAAAAATGGATACAAAATATTTATGGAGCAAAATTAAGCAAACACACTAGTTTTGAAATTGAAAAAAAATTAATTTTTGTACACATATTAATAATTCTTATATAATTAGTAATATATAAGAATTTGTTACTTGTTTTGCATCTAAATTTTGTATGGCAATTGAGTATAACATTTTTTGCAGACAGATCTGTTATATTTAAAAATTCTTGGCATTAATGTAAGATGATATATAGAGTGAAAATTAATGACAATCCAATTTTTTGACTAGTGGTAAGTTAACCATGCATTACAAAATTATAATTTTTTTCTTTTCCTAAAATCCATCCTTTTTATTTATAAATGACTTTTTGTTTATCTTTTCAAATGCAGTATTCTCTTTCACAGTTCCCTGTGTCATCTTAAAAGGTACTGTAACTGTGCCTGTCCATTGAAGTTAGAATGGCTGTGACCTTGCAAAATATGGTAGAAACGATAGAAACCTTTATTATTATGGCAAAAATATAATTTCTTTCAATGGATGGGATTTTTTTTTAATGATGCAAGGGTATTTCTGGTCTAGTAACACAATGAACAATGTATGACATGTTTTAATAAATGTTTAAATAAATGTTACAAATTCATACTAGACCAGAATGCACTTTGTTTTGGGTTTGGAATAAAAAGTAAAAAAAGAACGAATTATAGAGTTTGCTGTTTAAGCTGCCTATTTGGGTTAAACTGCTAAGGTTTATAAGGTTGTTTTAAAGGGTTTTGTTGCAAATTTATGTTTAACTGCAGGGTAGTTAATAACAAGCTGGTATTTGTTTATATTCTTTTATGCCTTTAATACCCTTAAAAAAAACAACCATGATTTATGTATTAAAATATATTTAAATTTGTTTATAAGATATATAATTAAATTAGTGTGTATCACATGTAAACTTACATGTCTATTTTCAATAAATATAATATAATATTTTTAGTGATTGGAGATGTGAAATAAAGCATTTTGAAAAGAAGTTTGTGGTCGAAATGTTTAATATTATGTTCTTGAAATTATGAATATAACTTAAATTCTAATAATATAAGCTTAGTTTTGCTATAAAGGACAAGGGCTGGTTCACACTTTAACATAAGCATAAGCATAAAGCATAAGCATGAGGAATGGAAACTTTTCCATTTTCTTCTGCTCACAGTGCTTATGCTTGTGAAACGAAAGTGTGAACCGCGGGAGTACATAAGCATATAAGCATAAGAATTACAATAAGTACTATGTTTCTTATGCTTATGTTTATGCTTATGTTAAAGTGTGAACCAGCCCTAAAAAGAAAGGAGTTTCTGCCAAGCTGGGAAGTACAGGACCAACAAAGATAAAAAATATGGATGTGAACGTTGTTTTGTTTCGGTAACTCAGTAGCTAGTTTTTTCAGTCATTAAGCAACTTTTCCTTCACTCTATGAAAAAATACGTGTAGTTGTTATCATCGGCTAGTCCACACATAAGATTTTATAACGTACTAAAGATTAGAACTTACCTTTTAAGGTGGAAATTTTCTCTCAGCTGTTTTAGAATGCATAGGAGGTCTAGGAGGCGTTGTCACTTGTGCGAGGCGGGCTCCAGATATGACCCATGAGCCCACGAATGTGTGCACACCCAAAAGACGGCCAAATTACCATAGAAACCTTCACAATTTTTCTTATCTCTTGTTATTTCGGGACTAAAAAGGGAAAAAAACCCAATTTTTTGACAAAGGTCGAAAAAAATATATAGAAAATAACATAGAAAAGCATTTTCGTAACTCATTATAGACAAAACTTGCCAGTGTAAGATAAGTAAAAACATTTTGACAATTCATATTCTTTTCCAATCTTTTGATTTATATTTGCGACGTATAAATCAGGATTTTTGAAAAGATAATATCAAAAGCGCAAAAAAAATAGCGCGCGAAAAAATATTTTGCCGATTTTTTCACCTTTCACATTTATCTAACTTGGGTTCCCTGTGGTGTTATTACGCCATCGTGAATCAAGATGGCGGACGCTAGTCAAGAAGTAAGTGAAGCAACTTCTTCTAAAGAAGAATCCTTTCAGACTGTAAGAACACGCAGTAAACGTAAACTAGAGCAAGATGAGGACATGGAAAAAAACAAAGGAAAGGGTAGGCCAAGTTTCCCGCCTGTGAAGGCACAAAAACTGTCGGTAAGTGAGGGCAAGATGTGTATGTGTGTTCAACACACGTGGTGTTAAAACAATATGGCCTTTTTTGCGCTGTTGGCAAGATTTAAATCAAAGGACTATTTGAATTCAATTGTTCTACAGACACCAGGCTTTAAAACGGGGGAATTGCAAAATAGGTTTCAGGAATGTTGTTAAAATCCTTAAGTGTCCGTGTGAAGCTACTGTAAACTCTAAAAGACACTGTAGGCAACCATTGATTATACTGTATCGAAGTGTTTGGTTGAGTTTTAATATTTTTGAATGGCTTTTGGTCTTGCCCTACCCCACATACTTTGCTGATCTATACCTTTAAGAATCCACTTTTTGCTTGCACAAAGGCCACAGAAACTAAACAGCATCGTGTAAAGAACATCTGTTTGGGAAAGGGGAGTCTGATGTAGATATAAATCATACATGTATTTTCACTACATTAGTAAATATCTTTTGGGAAGCCATAGACCTGGAAATCTAACAGATGTCAGCTGAGAGTAAGAAGTCCAAAGCCTGCCCTCCCCCCTCATTCACTTTCTTTGCAAGCCCTGAGTGATGCTTGCACAATTTTTCAGTAGACCTCACATTACTCACCTCTCTTTATAATGACATTAGGGAGGAAAGTCAGAAACAAGGAAGGTTCCTGTACCAGCTCACCGATATACACCTTTGAAGGAAAACTGGATGAAATTATTCACACCTGTTGTTGAGCACCTCAAGCTACAAATACGTTTTAATCTTAATACTAGAAATGTTGAAATAAAGGTTAGTCTACATTAATTCAGTGTTTAGTTTCGGAAAGCATCAATCCATTATTTCTCTTCATACTCTTCTTTTATTAACCTCCCTTTGTGCATAAGAAACAGTAATGATAAAAAGGTAAATTATACACTGTGAAAAGATGAAAAAACTTACTGACGTTTCGGACGCTAGTCCTTCATCGGAGTAAAAATGCATAAGAATTTTGCATGTAAAAATGGTTTAAGAAATTTTGTTGAAAAACTAAAAAAGGGGGTATTCTATAGTAGGTTATGACATGGGCTGAAATAGGAAATTGTCATGCCCCAGCCAAAAGAGTTTATTAAATAAGTATTAATTTTTATCGTCTTATTCAAATTTTCAGACATCAAAAGAGACCACTGACATCGGTGCTATTCAGAAAGCAGCAGATTTTGTCCAGGCCTTCATCTTAGGCTTTGAAGTTGAGGTATGTAAACATGTTTCTCTCTTGGTAGTCTTGGATGGCAACACAAAACAGTGGCCCTGTCTCATTCAGAGATGGCCACAAGTTTGTCAGTGCTAAGTTGTGACTGTCACATGTCACCCTTCTAAATGAAACCAATTATTGTTATTGGTTATTATTACCATCTATTCCAGGCATTCTGATCAGTTTGGTGATGAACTTGTAGCCATGCTAATTGTGAGGATCCTGCTCATGTGGCTGGTTTTCAGTCAGATTTATTCTGGTGGACTGGTCACTGTGGTGGGACTCAGTGACAGCAAATGCTCAAACTCTGAAAACTGACATTTTTTACTTTTCACTTGTTGAATGAAGTGTGCCATCGTGCACAACATTCACAACAATTGCCTTCTCATATCCATGAATATTATGAGTGACACGCTGCTGCTACCAAGGAGCTGGGAATATTACAGTTTCTCACTTGATTTGTGTGAACATGTTCCATTGAAGATTTGCAGTTTTCGTGTGGGAAAGCTACTAAGCCTGCTTACTGACAAGATGTAGAGTGCAAACAATATGACCGTGAAACTTTAGAAATACTAAATAGCACAATTTCATGCAAATTCCATTGTTTTCTATTGTTTAATTAGCACTATTTTGTACTATTCATTAATTAGTGTTTCACGGATTAATTGTTTGCACCTTATAATGACCGCAAAGGGATAAGATAAACATCAATGTTTTTGAGCATGACAGTAGACATTATGACACATAATCATGGCTTTTTTGTCTTGGTTTGGTAGTTTGCTGACATCCATAGTAATGTTTGTTTGTTTTTGTTGTTGGTTAGGATGCCCTTGCTCTTATAAGGCTGGATGACTTGTTTCTGGAATCATTTGAAATAGGTGATGGTAAGTACAGGATGAGCTTCCAATATCAGATACTAGAGTTACACTCTATTGATATTGAAACTTTTGCTCCTTTTTTCTTGCAGTAAAACCTTTGAAAGGAGATCACTTATCCAGAGCAATTGGTAGAATTGCAGGGAAGGGAGGAAAAACTAAATTTACCATAGAAAATGTCACAAAAACAAGAATTGTTCTTGCAGAAACGTAAGTAAAATACAATTGTAAGACAGTTCTAACATTTTCATATCATTGAACACTTGAGCACGTCTCAAAATTTGACTTTCCAGTTCTCGTCTAAAACTAATATGGTGTTTAATTTTGCAGGAAGATTCACATTTTGGGGTCATTTCAGAACATCAAAATAGCCAGAACTGCAATTTGTAGCTTAATCTTAGGTAAGTGGCAAGATAAACAAATCATTAGGCCAAACAAAAAAATAAGTGTGTTTCCTATTGCACGACCTACCCTAATTTTCTTGACGATTTTTGCCGACCCTAATATTTTTTCATTCCCAAATGCACCACAGGGTTCCCAGTAAGCTCATTTCCACTGTTGTATCAGTAAAGAAAAATCCAACCTACCGACCCCAATTATCTTTCTCATGCAACAGGAAGCACACTTATTTTTTTGTTTTGCCTTATCTGCTCCAAATGGTTGTCTCCCCTCACACTGGCCACCAGGTGTTGTCATCTAGAAAGAATTCTATTGTGATTCAGCTGATGAACATTCTGAAGATATCAAGTTAAATCATGCAAAACATGTGTTCTCACAAAAAAATCATCAATTTTGTAGCCTCTCCACATCCCCCTGCCTTGTCCACAGCCCACCCCCTACTTGTTGTTAAATGACTAACCCATTATTCACATTTGATTTTTTTGTGCACCAATAGGAAGTCCTCCATCAAAGGTTTATGGTAACATGAGAGCTGTGGCAAGTAGATCAGCAGAAAGGTTTTAGAATAAATTTTGTATATGAAAAATTTGGCTCACATTATAAACATGCACGGCATGGCCATGGTCGTGGTCAGGGGATGATGTGACCCATCCATGCCATAACACTTTCACCACTGAATGAATAATATGCTCTAATAATAGAGTAATTATTATTACTGACAGAATTGTGCCATCAAAGTGGGGAATTCTACAGCAATTTCAAAGATTTTATTGTATAGAAATAATATCCATTTATTTGCCATAGGTATTATGCCTGTGGTAAGTACATCTGTAAATTAACAGTGCCCAGAAAAAATCTGGAAGGCTCACAGTTTTTTAGGTTATGAAATTGGTCGTAATCAGAATTTCTATACTTATACTATGGAATTTCTGATTATTACATGTAACCTTTTATCTTGTCTCTGTAACCTTTGTAAAAAATATACTCTATTATCATATAATTATCCATAATATACCTATATTTCTCCTTTTCAAAGAACTGATATTTTCACGTGAAAATAACATTATTTTCACATGAAAAATAAAAATATCGTTATCATGTGTATTTTAGCTATTAGTTTATAAATAAAAACTTTTTATAATAATAATATGGATAATTTATGGATAATTATATAATAAACAGAGTATGCAAGGGCTCTTGGAGATACGAAATTTATCTTCTTGTGTTGAAAATCTCACTTGCGAGAGATCTTTTCAACACTCGAAGATAAATTTCGTATCTCAGTGCGCCCATTTAGCATGTAGCCTGGTGCAGACATCTCGGAAGTGGGCTATTTACATCAATCTGTGAACAGCAAATAACAAAGAGGGTTCCTGCCCTTGAATCTTGTTTTTAAATATTATTTCACAATATAATTTTGAATCACAGGAAAGTAAAAATACTTCGTAACATATAGAAATGAAATATATAACTTCAGTGTAAAAGATGAAAGATAAAAGTCTAGTATTACAAAAATACCAGTTTTCTTTTGTGTAAAGATATAATTGCATGATGAACAGCTGTTTGGGGTCTGTCAGTACAAATGTTTTCCTAATTAAGCCAATTTAATTTCTATTGGATCTATTATCTTCTCAATAACACAACTCATATTGACGCTTCTCGATATGATTCTAAGGTTTGTCTTGATTTTTGGTTAATTTAAAAAACAAATGAAATTGGATGGCAATTATGGTATCGTAAAAACGAAATCAGACCGAGATGACTCTAGGAATAAAATAGTTAATAATAATAATGGGCTGTTAAAACTATGTTAGGGTGTGCCTTACTTGGAATAGGTGTACTCTTGTTATAGTTCTATATCTATTTTTATAGCTTGTAACGGTACCTGTTATTTCCACCTGTTTAATAAACCTTTCTTTATTTGTTGCATCAACAAGACACCAGTAAAAGTGGGTGTTAATTCAATAGTGGCCGTTCCTCAATGATTGGCTTACCAAAAAAATTTTTAAACCACAAACAAATTGGTTTTCCTGACATGCTAAACGTTTTATTGCTAGCTTGTTATCTGCTATCTACTTAGTAAAGAAGGTAATAGTCGAGTAAATAAATATCGATCAGCAGCAGAATTGTGCAAAATTTTCGGAAAATGTTTAGAAATATTTCAATATTTTTTTTTAAATCATTAGTTTTGACCACTGATATTATTTTGTATAGCAAGGTGAACCTCTTCTAAAGATGGCCGAACCTGTTCTAAGTGCGTAAGACAAGCTCGTGTTAAGTTCATGAGTTCGCTGGAGTACCCATTTAGGTCGGACAGCTGAGGTGGTGGACACCCTTTGACTATGTTATTGAGTGTCTCAAACAATGACATTCCTTCATGGACTTTAAAAGCAGTTTTCCTGTGAATCATTTCATATGCTATACACCCTATGAGCCAAGTATCTTGCTTGTCCTTACATGGCCTACCCTCTATCCTCTCAGGGGCTAGGTACATCCCATAGTACATATCTTCTTGTAGAGGTGTGAGACTGTCGTTAATGCTATAGTGCATCAACAGGTTTTGAACTCTTACTTCCCATGTACCGGTCACCGATATCATTTTACTACACAGCTTATAATGACTTATACCATTCTTACTCAAATACATTAAGGCACTAGATAGTTGTCCAAGGACACTCCATATATATTTTTCGTCTATTTGTTCGTTCATATCGCTGTACTGTGCTACGATATCCTTGATACTAGGTGCACAAGGCTCAAAAATTGCACCAATCACATTATTCGCCTCGAAACATACTATAGCTTTGGAAATATTCTCGTGATCAACACTCATCCATTTGTCCTTGAATTGAATAGCTTCATTCCTTAAAATTCTCACTGTTCTTCTCAAATCGATGCACTTGAGCGTGACAAGTTCACCATAGAGAAGGCATTTTCCAGAATACCCTAGCTCAACTAACGAGCCCCAAGTTCTAATATCAAAATGTTCGTCCTTCGTTGAACTGTTCGTTAGATAGTTCACAACGATTTTCGGTATTGGAAGCTTAGCACATGCCTTGTGAACTTTGAATAATCCTACAGATTTTATGATACAAACGATAATATTTTTTCTGCACAAGTGTTGAAGACTGTAAGGCTGTTGCTTTGAAGGGACGGTGTTGCATTGTAGATCGAACCGCAGATCAAGTAAACTTCTTGTGGCCATCAGATTGACTTCCGATTCACACCCCAACGGTGACTTATTGTTCCATGTTGGTGCAGAGAAATATCTGTTTGTTTCTTCTGTGTTCTACATTTAAATAGCAAGAAGTTAAAACAGGTTTCTTGTATAATCGGCATGATTACGCATCATCAACATTTACCATCTGACTCGACGGATTCATCCTATTAATAGATCACTATGTCACGAACGGCCACCGCACGTTTTTATCTCTTTCGTCGTTTGAGCGGGAGCCAAAATTGCCTGAATATTAGAAATATTAGGAATAAGAGATGGTATTTACTTATAGGAAGTGTACATAGTAGAGTATGTCGTTACATTTTTTTTTGCTTCCTTCATTGCTAAGTCATGACAGGCACGGTTACAGGAGGGTAACAGCGAGAAATGTAAACTACTTCACGTACGTCGTAAAATGTTGAAACCACATTCTAAAGAATAACTGGTCCAATAATTAGCTTTTTATTTTATTTCACTCGAGAAAATTGCTTAATTTAGTTCAGATTAGAATATTTTTCGATAGTATAATTATGACCTACGTTCATAGAATCTTTTTTTTTTTTTCAATATTTAAAACAAGAGTTATGACGTACACTTGTGTACTTCTGAAAATGATGTTAAAATTTAAGACTTTCTTTTTACAATTAACAAGAAAAAATCGTATTAGAATTGCAATGATAATTACAGCAACCGCAAAGAAGACACCCTGCGAGTCTACGGTAAAGAATTATTACTTCCAGTATCGCTTCTGAAAAGTTGACAAGTTTGATCTTGTCCGAGTGAAATTCTGCTTCGTAAGGGACTTGCGTGATATTTGC
This sequence comes from Actinia equina, assembly GCA_011057435.1. Classification (NCBI taxonomy): domain Eukaryota; kingdom Metazoa; phylum Cnidaria; class Anthozoa; order Actiniaria; family Actiniidae; genus Actinia; species Actinia equina. The sequence continues at coordinate 157,233 of WHPX01000087.1, forward strand.
GTGACATTTTTCAGGTTACGTCATATTTATTTTCAGCGGGACATACAAATTGGATAAAATTTGTACGACGAGCTTTCGGCGGCCTTATATATTATGTGTTTGTTTCGGTTATTCGTAGATTTAAATAGAGTTCACTTATCTTATGTGTCGTATTGACAAGTCCTACTGCTATTTTCTAATCATAACTGACGCCTTTTCCATCTTCGGGAACCCAGTGGTAAAATTCTGTCGCCAGTTTCTCGCTACGAGGAAAGTGAAAACAAAAAACAAAACAAAAAACCCACAAACAAACAAAAAAAAGAGCAACAAATTTTACCCCTGGATTTCCGACAATGCCCCCATTCCAGCTAAAAAGGTCTTTCTGTTTTGAGTAGTCGTACGCTGTGAATATTTACCGCTGTACTATCAATGCCAAGTAGCGCCGTCCTTTAGCGATTAGCCTTTTTACCTTCGGTACAGTAAAATATTCGTTCTTGTGTTATGAGACCAAACAGTTATAAAAAACAGGAAAAAATATACAATAATTTTGACCCTTTAACTTTACCTCTGCTCTGTGTCAATCGTTTGATTCAGGTTTTGAGCCTGGCTTGCACTTGCGACGGGATCGAAGTTGGAGTCGGAAACAGCTTTTGACGAAGTCGGAGTCAAAAGCGCGTCAGTATCGGCATCCTTGAGAAAGAGGTCTATTCCGATTCCGTTGCAAGTAAAACTGAACAAGGCTTTACAGGTATGAGGAAATTAAAACGGAAATTTGGTTTGACAACATATGACTAAAATACACCCACGACTACGTGTTATTCCTAGACAGGGAGTGAATGAATTCTCCGACATTTAAACATCTGGGGATGGAATGGGAATGATAACACTAAGGAGAACTTGGGAAGCACGGGTGGCGTGCGCTGCTAATGCGACCTGGGTTACCAGGGCTCGGCGGGCTAGTATGTGAGTAGAGTTGTTTGTTAGTTCTCTCTTGTGCTTCGTAGGTTTTTCCTCCGGGTTCTACGGTTTTCCTCCCTCCACTAAAACCAACTTCTAAATCCTAATTCGATCTATCGGCAGCCTTATCAATAGACCCTTTTCGAGTTCCAAATTACCGCTGTGTTTCTTGATTACAGACTCATTTATTCAGGCTTAGTCTCGATTTTGTGAAGAATATTCACGTGTTCCAGTCAAGGTCCTTCAAGTTTCAAAGTGTTCGTATTGTTGAAGTTGTGCATTCTTTACATTACCGTTGGTATTTGTAAATATTTAGACACTGATTCAAGGCTAAGCCTGAGTAAATGAGTCTGTAATCAAGAAATACAGCGGTAATTTGGAACTCGAAAAGGGTCTATTGGGTTGCAAAACCTGTTACGCTTTAAGCAGTCCACAGAGGAGTGGTAAACGCATTAGAACTGAACTGGCAACAAGGGTGCAAAGACCGGGGTGCATGGCCATTTGCCATCTTCCATACATCAGTTCTCTTGTCGAACACAAAGCATTCATTCGAGGTTGACCGGTAGTTTCGAAGGAATATCTAAATTTGAATGTTTAGCCTTGATTGAATGTTTCGTATTTGACCAGTGAAACGAATGTATGGAAAGTGGTGAATTTCATGAATATGTCTTGAAACTCCGATTTTAAAATAAGGAATTTGGAACTCCGATTTGGGAATTTCAAATCTACATATTGAGTCCATCTCTTTTTCTCGGAAGCCCAAGGGCCTATTCTGGATGGGGGTTTCAGCGGATGAACGTCACATTTGGTTCCGTACCTAAATTAAAGAGTAAAAATTGCTCAAAAAACCGGATAGCCAGAAAATGATGTATCCAGTTGGTCCTTGCAAGATCTGCACTGGTCCCGAATGGAAGCATTTTCATTTGATATGCTCACTAACTTTAATCAACTCAGTTCAAAGCTTTAACTAGTGCTAGCCCACGATCTTTAATTCACAAAACAACCAAATATTTTTTTCAACTTCATATTCAAATTCAGGATTAATACTAATCTTATACAAGCCGAATCATCAATCCACGAGAACTGTCTACTTTCAAGTTCTAGCAAGTTCACGAGTGAGGAGGTGGCAAAGTATATGCAATGGGGAGTTCTAATGCGAAGAACATTCCACACTTGATAACTCGCAATCGTTTTTTCCCCCCTAAACGTTCGGTTTTGCAGAGACTTGAGGGCGAACAGCTACTGCGTTCCTGATACAAAGCATCTTCAAGAATTCCGTCCTGAAGTGCCTGCTCATGATGGGCAGAATGACAGGATTGAAGGTGGTGCCTAGATACAAGAGTGTGATGCCAAACAGCTCAACCTGTCGCGACAAGTACTCAGATTGGTAGGACTCCACCACTATGGTGACAGCCAGCGGAACCCACGACAGAAGGAAGAACAGAGTTATTGCGAACAACAGCTTCGTTGTTTTCATCTGGGACAGGAATCTGTGGGGATGTTGTGGATCAGTTTTGGAAGAATCAGCCACATCGGCTGGTGATTCTTGTGCCTCGAGTTCTGGGTCCACTTGGTTGGCATCGCTTGGAGCAGCATCAGAATCTAAACCAATACCATCGTGGGACGATTCTTCTCTGTGGTACTTATGTGCTTTCGAGGCTTCTTGGTTGAAGTCGCTTGGAACAACATTTTTATAATCTGAAACAATGGCAAATGAAGAATATTTCTCTGTTTCATTTTCGTAGGCTTCTTCGTGGTCTACATCCTGACTGATGTTGCTCGTACCTTTGGTTTTAACATGGTCTCCTGACTTGCCAGCATCTGGGTTGTCCGAGCTGTTTCCTTGGATTAGTTTTCCGGCCGTGTTGCAGCGCTGGTCCAGTGCGTCGTGTTCCTTTTCAACTGTACTTTCTTCTGGTACTTTCTCAAGCAAACAAACTGCAGAAGTCATACGGCGCTTTGTCACTCCGGTTACCGGAGAATTGGGGACGTCAGGAGTAAGATACCGGGATGACCGACTGCATTGGTCGACTGGATCACCTTGAGGGTCTCTGGGATTCTCCATGATAGTACTTGCCTCCACCTCGGGAAAGATGAGATGGGTCTTTCTAATCTTGATAAGTACTACAGTATAACACATGATGATAATGATAAACCCACCAATCATTTGGAGCTCGCCCTGAGTCCGGTAAATCACTTTCGCCGCCGGGTTTGTCACAAACAACGCACAGGTGGTGTAACCGGGCATTAAGAATACTTCACTCCAGTTCGTCATGGCAGGCAAAACGGCGTAAATGAACTGGAAAACCCAACTGGATACGATGGTCATGATAGTGGACTTGGTACTGAAGAAGAAGTCATACCATTTGGGACTCAAAGCCAGCAAGAATCGGTTAAAAGCAATCAGTCCTATCGTGTAGAATGTGATGTTTGACAAAAGATAAGTCATGCAACCGAAGGCTTTACAGCCCTGAACGCCCATGAACATCTTGCCTGTGGCTAGAACTCCAGTAGACATCGGGACAACGATCAGAGCCGTCAAGAGATTACCCCATGCCAATGAAATGATGAGATAATTCGTGGGAGACTTAAGTCGAGGGCTCTTGTAGATGGCCATCAGGACCAATATATTACCCAAGAGCGATGCCAATGAAATACTTGCCAGAAGAAAGCTTTCAGCTATAACAAGAGGAATATCCCTCGAGGAAAGTTCGTGTCGCATTTGTTCAAGGGACTTCGAGTTCAGTAGTGAACTGCTATTTGAAGAAGCCATTGGAAGTTTTGGAACATTTCTCTCGAACCGTTTGCCTCATAACACTGGAGAAAAACCTTTCGTTTAGTAAGCCAAAACACGACCATCTTACTAATATTCATATAGCGTCCAACACCAAACAAAAAAACAAGGAAATCTAAAAGCTGCATTCACTGGACTCCTTTATCCCCCAGGAAGCAAAATCCAGCCCATTGTTAACCCTACACTTTTGTTGGACATCTATTAAATAATTCATTTTTACGGGAAATTGCCTCCAAGCGCGGCAGTAAATTTAATCAACGGGGGGGGGAAAATGTTACAAAAACTTTCACTTTAGCAAACGACAAAAAGAAAAATTAAAGTTACATAAAAACTAGATCGGAAAAGTCTGGAAAAGCGGTTATTTTGTCCAGTTATCTGGACACCTGTCAAAAAATGTTCTATTTTTACGCCTTCAACTGACACAATGCTAACTCTTTAGTCGAACACGTAGCGGTAAAAACGTTTTGAGGACTATAGATAAGATCAGTGAATGATAAGAAAATCAACAGTCAAAATCTTTTGGTCTTAAGTAAAATTAAAAATAACAAGAGAATTAATTTAGGTGACATTAAAAATTTGATTTTTTTTTTTTTTTTTTTTTTTTGCTTACACGATTTATGATGAAAATGTTTTTCAGTGAGATGATGGTGCGAGGACTATATACCAACTTGTTAATAAAAATGTTGATTTGGGCATAGAGTTTTAATATATATTAAATGACTAGAGATTACCGTAGTTTGATTGCCATTTTACTGTCAACACTAAAATGACCATCTTGTCGTTATTTGTTTTATATTAACAATGTATGCATGCCTAAATCAATATTTTCATTGACAAGTTGTTATGTAATCGTTGTCAATGGCTATACGAACCAAGTCTTCAGTAAATCAAGGCCATAATAGCGACTCGTTATATCATCACTCCAAGATATCTTTTTCCCCCCAAAACAAACGTCAAGGCTGAGAACTGATTACAAACCCGTCCAAGAAAATTATGGAAAGTAAAACCTAGTTGACCACTTTTCCCACTCCAATTCAGACTGATATACGTATTTTATTGTTCAATTTTGAAAAAATTTTCATTTTATTTTGTTTATTTCTCTTTAAGATTTAGTAAGTAACTCTTCTGAAATCACGGAGATTTTGGAAACCCACAGTAACTAAGAGAATGATTGGGAAACCAATCATTGGAGCTATTCCTTGTTCATTCATACTGCTGTAGAATAAGTCAAAAGCTTTGTGCTAGAGTTTTTTCAGATACTAAGTTCGTGGAGGCGGTAAAGCTTATTTATTCTTAGATGAATTTTTCCATTTTGAAACTTTTTTTGGCCCACTTTCCTCCCGAAAAAGAATGTCAAAATGTTTAAATTTTCAATGGAAAGAGCTGCTAGAGATGGCCTTTATATAACTAGTATTCTTTCCACCCCCTATCGGTAAATAATGTCTTAATATAACGCCATGTAGCTACCATTTTAAATTTTCTCCCGTACCGTTTTATTACAATCTTTCATGAAGCTTCCTGGCCAAGGCGCGTGAGCTGCAACAAGAAAACAAAATAGATATCCATCCTAAAAATACCAATCAAAAACAATTGTCCTAAAATAATTTTTTGCTTATAAAATATTTTATGCACCATCTTCGTTCAATAATAATACATGAGAATAATAAATTTTATTGAGGTGTCTGTATATTTTGATGAAAAAATAATTGAGATGAAAAAATAATTGGGACAGATTTGGGTTTTTATTTTTCACTTTTTACGCATTTAAGTGTCGGGGTTTAGTAACGACTCGTGTTGCACTGGATTGTGAAAACAAGACAATAATAAAGATCCGCCATTTTGAATCCCCAAATTCACACCAAACAGTTTCGTTGAATTTCGGAAATCTTAATGATGTCCAGCTGGTGTGAGAAAAAATGTTAGCCAATCAGAATCGAGAAAAATTGTAAAACTGAGGTATCACTTTTCCTTTTAAAAAAAATTGATTTCCAAGCCACCAAATGAAAGTTTTCCTTATTTGATATTCTGATCAAAACACGCGGGATGTTGGTAGAACACTCGAGAAGCTGAAAACCACTCCGCTACGCATCGTCGTTTCCTAAGCTCCTCTCGTGTTCTCTCAACATCCAAAGTGTTTTGATCAGAGTATCAAACACGGAAAACTGTTTTTGATCTGTTAATTCAATGGTAATGGCATGTTTTTATTGGTCAGTTTTAGAAAGCTTTATGATACCTCAGTTTTGCAGTGACGTCCTTTGTACGTCACTATTCGGATCAGCTGAGTGTCAAAAATGATTTTTTCGCGTCTCTACGAAGGAGATTTTAGGCAATTATTCGTCTGCTCACCTGTTTTAAAAACTGTGTTGCATTGATAACCTCACTGGCGCCGTAAATAATCTTCTTTGTGCCCGAATTTCTCTATAAATAAAGGAATTTAATATGTTCATCTGTAGAAATAATAGACATCTAAAATTGGAAGTTTAAGCTAAGGATCCAATTCTACAAAAACAAAAACCATTAGTTAAAAAAGGATACAAAGCTTCAAAGGCGCCAAATGACGTCAAATCATTTACCGTCCAAGTGTGAAGTACTTCATCCCACTAGCATTAAAAATCTGGCGCTAGCACTCACGTCTGCTTTTCGTTGCTCTTGCCACATTTTACGAAATCTACTTATTCTTTTGTCTTTTCGTTTTCTATACGTTTCCATTTGGTCTTCCAATTCTTTATTTTTAGGCTAATCGTCTTTTTAACGAGCAAAAAAACTCGATAGAATGACGTATTAACGGATTGAAAAGGACCAAAAAAGGTCGGTATGGAAAACAGACTTATACGCGCAAAAAAAAAAAGCGAACGAAAAATAGCTTTAAAAACCTAAAAGATGGATTTTTGATATAGAGTTTTAGCATTTTTGGCTGTTGCTGTTTTTATTTAACTCTAGTGTTTATACAAATCTTCCCTGCTAGGAAAGGAGACTGATTCTCTGCCAAGAATCGCGCCAACGAGGGAGATTCTGTTAGCAGGGAAATACAAATAATCTTTGAATATTTCACAGAATAAGACTCAATATTTGATAATTCCAAGGTGTATTCGGCCTTTTCAGATTACCTTTGAATAATCCATAAGGTTTTGGTATTCAATAAAATTGCCTCCACCGACCATAAACACGATGGCCTACAAATAAACGAAATAAATATACGAATCAAGTAATAGAAATGAATAAAACAATATCAGAGTTACTCCGAATTTTCTCCAAGTTATTCTAATTTTCCGCCATCACACGCCTAAATCCAAAACGGCGTACGGCCGCCGGGTGAAAACGAGGCATAAAGGGCCAAATTTACAAATTTACAGTATTTTCTCATAATTTGACGCCGCCAAATCGTTGTGTTCCTGAATGTAAGAAGGAAAGAAAGACCGAACAAGTGTATACTTTGCATTGACACAAAAATAATTCTTTGGATGCCTCTTTCCATGTAACTCACTCAGCCGTGCGCAGTCGAGACTTTCTAAAAATTACTCGTTCTATTCTTCCCTTCCAATCGTTTGCTCTTCGCAACGTCTTTCATTTGTGGAATGGGCCCACAACCCATAAGAGATTCACTCCATATCTTTTACGAATATATTTTATCATTCGTAGATGGTGGGAAATTTCTTAAAAGAAGAGGTAAGCGAAATTCTGTGAAATTTTCATTTGGACGAGGCATGCAGGGTTGGGGAGGGGGATGGGGAGGGGGGAATTTGCGCGTTTTTTAAATCTAATTTACAACCATCATACCTCCTGGAACGGTGTTTTATTTCTTGGGATTGACATACTATCGATAAAATAAAATAAAAATACATAAAATAATCCACTAATAATCATAAATAAAACTGATAAGAATGCTAACAAACGGTAAACGAGTTGCATAGAGAAAACATCTGGTGGCCTCACCTGTCAGTGACGCGTAACATTTTGGGGTCAAAATACCGAAAATCCTCTACTTCCTGCAAGAAATAATAAAAATAAATTAAAAAATAAAAAATAAAAAGACAAAAGACAAACTTTAAATACATACATTATATTGCATCTAAAAGACTGGAAACTCATTTCACAACAAAGCCACGGGCTGTTCTATGATTTTGAGTCTAGTGGTTCATCCCAGAAATAGTTGTTCAAAATTTGTTCATAAAGAGTTACTCTATTTCTCCTTTTTTCTGCTTCGGTCTGTTCCAGGATGTCAACCCTTTACTAATCTACTAATCTATTGCAATTCCCATTTTCATTTTTTCATTTATCTTATCTTTCAAACTATTTCATCCATTTACTTCACTTCATCCACTTTTATCATTTATCTTGACTCCAGGTGTATCACGTTACATACCGGATTGGATTTGTTGTCCATCAAAGCATCCAGCATTCGTGTCACAGGTAAATTCTGGTGAAAAGATGAACGATTACAGTAAATTCCATATTTTATCAGCCCAAAGTTCTTTAGATATGAATTTCAAACATAACAGGAGCTTGTTTGGTTGGGTTTGCTGTGGTTGACATTTTACCACAGGTACCCCACAGGGTGTAAGTGTGTTGTACCTTGTTGCCCACTACAAGATTCTTGACACCTTCCATGACAAACTGAGATCCTGAGCTCATGATACGAGAAAACATGGCACTGAAAAATAGATAAGATGAGAAATAAGTGATTGAAAGAAATGAAGTATGCTGCATACTCCCTTCAGACCCTCCTTGTTCCTCGGAACAATGCCAATTATCTTTGTGGGCGAGGTATGGATATTTTCTGGAGCTACAAAATAAACTCTTCTCAGACCCTCCTCACCCCTTAGAAATTCTACCCCCTCTCTGGAAGAGGTATGGATATTTTTGGAACTACCCAACATATCCTCTTTAGACTCCCTCCACTTTTTAGGAATTGTAATTCCCCTTTATGGGGGAGGTATGAATATTTTCTGGAACAACACAATTTATCCTCCTCAGACCTTCCCCTCTTCTTGGAAATTCTTATTCCCCTCCGTGGGGGGAGGTATGAATATATAATAGCTAAACCACATCATAAAGAAAATATTAAATTATGTACTGCACTTTTACAAACCTGTATGTGTTTTGTCCCCCACCGCCTGACTGTACTGGTGCCGTGGTGATCTTTGTGAAGGCTCTATAATAAAATAAAAAATTATGAAAAACTAAGATTTAGTTTTTTTAAATTCCTCCATTGTCAAAGTTAAAAATTCCCACAAATTTCAAAACAATAATTTATGCAATGTCCCAAGATATCGTAAAAAATTCTGATCTTCCCCTTCCTCTTCTAAACCCCCCTCACCCCCAGATAAATAATAAATGGTCACTGAGTACTTACTTCCATTTCTTGATGTAACTGAGTGCAGCAGAATCAACACCAACAGCAATAAGGGCTGATGCATACTGGTCAAACTCAGCCTTCGTTCAAAAAGGAAAAAATATAACTTAGCAAAATTAACTAAGCACTGGATAGTCAGTCATAAAGAACCAGCTGAACCAACTAACTACCTACTAAAGACAACCTGCATGCTCAGATTTCATGGGTTCAATTGCCAGCTGAACCAATATTAAGATACCTTGCAGAGGCCCTTAGGAATGAGGTCATTCCTTTGAGCCGCTACACAGACTAACACACAGGGATTGCAAGTGCCTTCAAGTGGCTTGGATTACAAATTTATTACAAATTTATTACAAATTTACAAATGGCGGTCCTGTCCATATTCAGGATTGGTAACCAATAATGGAGGGATGTGTGAGAATCGCTGAGGATGTAAAGACACCATTGCAGTGACCAGCCTCAGTGTCTGCACTCATATGACCTCTTATGACTGTAAGCACCTTTGAGTATTATGTAGATAGAAAGAGCCCTATATTTAAATCATAAATAGAGGATATTACATGAGCACGCGGAGATACGAAATGCTTGAGTGTTAAAAAGAACTCTCACAAGTGAGGGCAGTGAATGAGTGAGAAATCTTTTTAACACTTGAAGATAAATTTAAAAAATTTTAAAATCTCCAAGCGCCCACATAATATTCTGTTTATTATATAATTATCCATAAAATCAACTTGACAAGCTTTTTATTGTCATAAAAAGTTTTTATTTACAATCTAATAGCTTAAATACACATGGTAACGATATTTTCACATGTAAAAATAACATGTTATTTTCACATGTGAAAATATCAGTTTTTCGAAAAGGAGAAATATAGGTATTTTATGGATAATTATGTGATAAATCATATTCTTTTATCTTTACATCCAATATACTTACAGGTGACATGTTAGGACCAGATACAAAATAGATAATAAATAATCGTAGCTTATCTTCTGCGGAGCCAGCTGTAATCAAAGACATAGTAGTTTTAAAGCTAACAATATCCAGAAAAACGATCTTAACACAGTGAAAAAAGTTCTAAATTGAAAAGAAAGTCTCGTGATACATCGACCTACCATCAGGGTCTTGTATAATCTCCAAAATAGATTTATCCTTAAGAAGAAAGTAAAATAAAGTATTCGTTTAAAAAAATATTTTGCAACAACAACAACAAAAAGAATATTTGCAAAAAATAATAATAATAACATGAAAAAATTGATTGAACATGTTTCCAAGTGGCTGTTAGTGTAATAACAAGTTTTGTTGGAATTAAAATGATTCAAAAACCAGGAAACCCCAGTCCAGATAAGAGAAGTAAGTACATGTAGGGTTAAGTACAAAAAAGAGGTAGGTTGTACCCCTACCATCTTTTTTGCACTGCATGACATGATATGGACTTTGATCACATGGCGCCAATATTGTTTCTTGCCATGAGAACATTAACCTTTGTTTAACTCCACACAACCTCATCCTGATGTGCTTAAATGCAAGGCTACATAAAGAAAAGTTTATTGTCCCAATCAACATGGCTGCAGTGTGAGAATAGTCCATTGAAAATGGGTGATTTACAAATGATTATTAGGGTGCTCTGTGGTCCTTGAAGACAGTTTGGAATAAACTGTGATGATTTTCTTAATATTACTAATGAAGATTTGCAAATGATTTCTTACCAATGTAGTTTTGCTCATAATTTTTTCTTCGGTTTCAAAGTAAATATCTAGCTTCCTGGTCTATAAGAGAAGGATCATTAACAAAACGTGTATTTAAAATCCAAGCCCGCCATAATAACAAGTTAAAAACAAATATGATTCTCACTTTGATTTGATCCAGAAGAGCTGTAGCAATATTTGTGTGCATGTCAATTACTTTCTTTTTTTCCAGGAGTTCTGGTAGGGAACTAAATGAAAATTGGATAAAAATGGTGTTAAATTTGTAGAAATTTATAGTTTATACACCTTATACAGTATAGTCCCATCATTTTGAGCCTCACATATCACTATCTTCCACTAATTTCAATTTAAGACAGTGTCCCATGGATTTGCTTCAGTGTAACATTACCAACAATAAAATGTACACTGGATAACTCAATCCTGTTATTCATAACCATTTTCCTGAGACAATTTTTTTTTGCTGTACAGTATTGCATGGTAACTATACACATATTAACTAATTTGTTGATTGCATGACTTGCATGAAAACAATGGGAAGCCATTTTAATGTTATGGCATATCTATACTGTGTTTATGTCCACTTGCACAAAAAACACCCTGGCTGATAGTCGATGCAGGTTGATTAATAAATTAATTTATTAATTAGAAAGATCATTCACTTTCCACTATTGTCTATTATCTATGAGATAATTATGGAGCACATTTAGCATGCCTACCTTACGGCAGAGGTAAGCTTTGCTGTGCTGTCGTTTAGTAACTCTGTCATGGCTTCTTCATTACTGTTATCCATTCCCTACATATGACAAAAACAAACCAAATTAGATCTGATACTAAGTTTACACATTGTCAAATCCTAGATAAAGTGAAAGTGTTGTAAGTGCTGTGAGGCTGATTTTACAGAATAAAGCTTAAAATTTTTAAATCTTAAGTTGTCTTTTGAAAAGCACCTCTGAGGAAAGCCAATAAAGAGTGTCTGTATGTATGTAAATGTGACAATACCAGCTGTAAATCTGAAAACGTCAACAGTAAATCTGACAATGCCGTCATTGAATTTGACAACGCCTTCATTGATTCTAGAAGCCAAAAGCCTGACATAATTTTTTAATTAGTATTTATACATGAATAATTCACCACATACCATAACAAGCTTTAATCTCTTCACTTCTTCCTCTGATTGTCTGTATTCATCCAGTTCCTTCTGTATGGATTCAGCAACTGTTGGAAACGGACTTCAAATCCAAGGATAGGTCAATAATTATGTAACATCTCATATGTACGAAGTCTTCAGTAAACTCCCTCAAGTTCTCCCATTTTTTTACCTTCTCCACACCCTGCCTTTTTCTAATATTGTATTATTCTTAATAATAAACACTTACAGTCTTTATCAATGAATGATTCATTATAAAAATTAGGTACTGTGTATGAAAGATCCCATCCAGGAAACCTAAAAGAGCTTATTTGTATTGTAAATGGAAATTTAACATTGCTTCTACAGAGTGGCTCTCCTTTCACCAAACTCAATTAGAATTACAAAGTCCAGGAATCAAACTCCAGTCATACTTCCAAGAGTCAAGCATCCTCACTGTTATGGTACTGATGCTTCCCATGATTACCTTTTACAGACTGTCTGAGAATGAAAAGCTGTCTTTTTATGAGACTAGCAATACCAACCTGCCCTTATGTGTAGCCCAAAATTTGTCTGTTGTATGAAGATCGTAGGTCTTGACTTTAACTTGTTTGGGATGCCTGTGGTGGGCATCTGGGTGCTCTTCATTGACAGTTGGTGATGTCTCTCTTACCATCACTCGATTTAAATGCAGGTCCTGTTCAAAAATTAGTTATTCATTTAGTTGGCAAAGCTAATATAATAAAATAAAATAAAATAAAATACTGTAAATACGTAGAATTATGCAAGTACAGTTTAAGTCACCACCAACAACATACTTTCTCAAGACTACACTCACCCGGACGATCACATTTCACACCAAACTTTAACACCTGGGTTCAAACCATTTACTCTTATAAGTACAGTTTTATTACTGTTTCTTACCAAAACATCATGCGCTAAGGCCTGATACGTCCATGTATGATGAAGAGGGGTACAAAGATCCATGTTACGATCCAATATTACAAGAACAGGCCGATGGAAGCTATCAAAAGAAAAAGACAATATGGTAAATTTTATCATCCTTGATGCATTAATGCATAGTTGGTTTGAATTAAAATTTGTAAGATTGTTCCAAGTTGGCATGTAAAAACTTAACTCAATATTAAGTACCTTATCTGTCCTGATGGTATGTCTGTTGTAAATAAACTGTTTCTGGAGTCTCTGAGATTTTCTCGAAGTTTTTTATCAAGTCCCTGATTAGATAAAAGGAAATGAAGTCAGGGCAGGGATTAAAATAATGGCAGTACATCAGACAATGTCCAGCCAGAACTTGGTCTTGTCCAGTCAAATTATCTTTGCTTTGTTGGTCATTTTAACCTGTAACATTTAGCCAGAAATGAGGTATGGCTAAGTGTAAACCAATTTGACCCGTGATCATCACCAGTGACTTATCAGCTGTTATTTTAAGCCCTGTCAAGGCTCAAGGTTTTGCAAGGTTTTGATATACTGTATGCTCTTGTTAGCCCTCTAGATTAGGTACGCTGTGAGGTACGCAGACAAACACTTAAAGTATAGACTGCATGCATGCATGATTGCAGATTGCATGTAAAAAGATTACCGTACCTCGGCTACCATCTCAGCTGCATTGCCCTTAGGACATCGGATAATTGGAACCGTACCTTAAAACCCAGAGGAGAAAAAACATTGTCAACTACACATGTATATATTAATTAAAATGTCAATAATAGTGATTGGCTTACCTAGTGAAGCTAGCAGACAAAATAAGCTGTCCACAATAGAATCTCTAAGGTTTTCTATGTCTGTGTCTTTAGCATCTGGTCTGTTAATGGCTGGGAATTTTAAGAAAAGGAAAGCAATTAAGTGCACATGCTTTCATATACCCCTCTTACTCCAAGCATATTCTACATTATAGTATTTAATGAAGGAGTAGACCTGCTTATGGATTCAGTAGAGCAGATCCTGGATATTTTCAAGGGGAGTAAGCATGCCTATGCTATAAAAATTTCTCATTACTCTTTGCTATGGAGTAGGGTTGTCATTCCCTCGCCCAATGCCCAATTCATCTGATCCCTGGATTTCCCCATGATATATTGATATTTTAAGAACCCACCATAATAGGATAGAGAGTCTCTGTCTTGAAACCTTGTAGTGAACATCTCATCCTCCAGTGAAATAAAATTCAAGTATTGATCATAAACCTAAAAGACACATCCAAAGCAGCTTGTTAACAATATGATACTGTTCTCTCTAAGTTAGTGCACTAAATCACAGAATTATTGTGGAATTTCAGTAGCAGAGGCATAAAGAGAGTACCAGAGGTGAGCACAAGGGGTGAACACACATCTAGGAGGATGTTTTAAGACAAAAATTCCCACCAAATCACTGGTAGCCCAGTAAAATAGAAAAGAAAATTTACAATCTTTAGTCAAACTTTTGGGAGTCGTCCCCCCTAGCTATGCCTTTGTTTTTAGATTTAGTGGAGGAAGCAAATGAGGTATTGAGTACCTTTGATATTTGTGTAACACAGTTTGTTTGGACTGCCACCGTTGCTACTTCTTCAAGTCTTTGTCTTGTTATAGCAGTGATAAAATTGAGGTAGTATGACTCATACAGCTGATTTCTACAGTCCTGTAAGAAAAAACATAAATTTAATACAGTTAACAAACAATAGAACTACAACAGAAACTGAGACATTTTTGCTCTTAAAAAAGGCCGGTTTAGACAGTACGATTTTTGCCTACAACTAATCGTATACAACACGCTCGCACCATCCTACAACTTGAGTCGTAGCGTGTAAATCAAGCCTACAACTCGCCTACGACAGACGCGTACAACACGAAAAAAGTTGTAGGATTTTAAAACATGTTTTAAAAAAGCTACAACAATCGTAGGTGTCATGATGCAAGCGTGTTGTATACGATAGTTGTAGGAGAAAATCGTACCATCTAAATCACCCTTAACAGTATTTATTTATTTATTTATTTACATTCATATTTTAACAGGAAGCTTCTTCACTTATAAATGTGATTTTCAAGAAGGTCCTGATAAGTAAGATATTTTTACAATAATATGCAAAAAGAGAATTTGGAGGTTGAATATCGAAACCAGCGCGTTACTGAAAAGTCAACATCATTATTACTAGTATGTAAAATTGTAAAAGATGAAAAGTTCAGATTATTTAGGTTTACAGGTTTAAAAGAAATTAGAAAACTCATTAATAATTCATGAAGAAAACACAATAGAAATCATGACCATGAAGGTGATTTTATATCTGATAAAGATTTGTCTTCATTTGCATAAACTTTAACTTGGATTTTCTCTATCAAACTTGGTTCATTTTGTAAAGAAATCGGTACACTATGAGAACAAACATCATGAGTTTTCTAAGCCGTTCAATAATCTCGCAGATCGTGTTTTATCGGGTCTAAAACCACTCGGCTGTGCCTCGTGTTTTATACCCGATAAAACACTCCTGCTCGTTTATTAAACATTACTTCGATTTAAAATGGTTAATATTAGAACACTGTTTAAGAGTGTCACTCAGATTGTGTATTCTGCCAGCAAAGCAAGAGATCCTCAATGATCTTACATACAAGTTTGTTTTCACTATCAACATAAGGCACAGCACTGATAACATAACAAAGCCTCCAAGAGATCTCTGAATAGTAGTTTGTGTACCTGACATATTCGTTTGACATTCTCTTCAGACGGCATAACAAAATACACAGCTGGGACCTCTGGTATGGGATCTCTGTCTGTGTGTAGCAACCTTGGAATGGATTCATATACAGTAATAAATTATTAAACTGTAAGAATATAATATAGCAAAGGCTACAAAGAGCATGTAAAGGATGGTAACCTTACATTTCTTACATTTACATTTTACATTTTTACCTTTACCTCCTAGAGATTTTAATTACAGTAGGGATTTTATTAGGAATTAGGAATAGAAGGGTTGTAAACAATTCACAATATTAGACCTTTTCTGAAATTGTATGACAAACAAAGTGCATTCTGGTCTAGCTTGGGTACAAAAATCACAGCATAAGGCATTATGAACAAAAGATGTTTTCCCCCCAGCTAGACCAGAATGCACTTTGTTTGTCAAACTCAGAAAATGCCTGTCTAAGACTTGTTGTTGCCAATGTGAAATGCCTGGGGGAATCAGTCTCCCTGTTTGTTCCTTTCTTCATTATCTATCATTATTTCCTATAAACAAAATATTTTTTTAAAACGGTACCCAATACTTACAGATGTAGAGTGACACCCATATCCCGCAAATCCTTTACTGTTAATAATGGTGAGATAATGTCCTGTCCATATCTGTCATATACAAGCACCTGCAAATGAAAATAATAATTAATGATTAACCTATTGATAAATACTTGATGAAGGGGAGGGTACGTAATACCAATGCAAAAATCCCTATCCAGATAGCAGTCCTTATCAGAATAGAGCTTATTTTTCATCCACCACAAATTCTGGAAATCTCCAAACCAGTTGGAGGTTTTTCCATCAGAATGAACATAACAATTTTCGTGAAGCTAAAGGTTCCTTCACCCCGGGAATATTCCTTACCCCAACCCCTTACTGATCATTGGTAGGTTAATCATAAGTTACATACAGTACCTTCCATGCTGGCTCTACTGCAACAGACTTGCTCACAGGTTGATTCAAATTCAACATGCGCTTTAAGGCCTCTGCAAGTAAAATACATATTGAATTAGCACTATTCTTCGACTGCACATTAATCGTTGTGGCCTCTGGGAGGGAGGGTGATTGTGTCATTAAACAAAAGATTTCTCATTCAGGGCTGTCAACTCTCCCGGATAAACCGGGAGTCTCCAGATTTTGGACTGTATCTCCCGGTCTCCAGATTAGAGTCTCAAATCTCCCGGATAATTCCCGAAGCTGACCATTTCTTGTGAGACTCGACTTTCACAACCATAAAATTCCAATTATTTTGTGTTATTTTAAATCGCTAACAAAATCAAAATGTTCTTCATAAACTGTTCTTGCAAGCAGGCCATTGTAATATAAGCAATAATCTGATTGGTCAGAAATAAACCAATCACATCAAATGTTACAAAGCGAAAGACGTCTTTTTCTGTTTTTTTCTTTTGACTCTTGGGAATGCTTGCAACCCATCAATCCATTAACAGATAAAATGAGCTTAGGAAAATAAATGATTGAGAATCACTATGTGCATTTGCATTATTATTATTATCATCACCATCACTACATACAAAATTGTTGTCATGTCCTTAAAACTATCTGGAATTCGTTTTGGCATCTAATGAAATTCCACACAAGATTTCCAAACGTAAGCTGATGTCATTCTTATATCCTACATTATAATAACTATATTGAAATCACTCAAGGAATTAGATATTTGAATGCATCACCAAAAGAATCGCTCCAGAAGCTACAAATACGTAGTTAAAACTTATATTTTGATGTCTTGATCAATTCCTTATATCTCAAAGGTTTCTTGAGCCTTTCAAACTAAATTATTTTATTTCTGGCGTTGAGATATTTTTATGTAAAAACTGGAATCAGAAATGGATGGAAGAATCTCGTATAAGAAGTTCTCTTTCTTCTCTATTCCTCTTACTCCAACACAATTTTCATCACATATACTTGCTTTATTTGATAAATAACACGAAGTATAATACAGAATTATAAGAAAAGACGAAGCTAAAATAAGATACTTTACCGATTTGTCTTGATCTCATGCTGGCCGCCATCTTGGATGGTCTTAACGCATGCGCAGTTTAGTTGTCGACGTGTCGTTAACATGGACAGACAGACGGTGGTGAAGACATAAAGACAGTTTGACTTGTACTTGATTTTCCTTGCCAATTAAATTTTCGTTATTCTTTTTCACCCACTTCTAGTTTTTGAACAGAAAATATTCTTTTGTTTTGACTAATTCCTTGAAAACCATTTCTTTCCTAGCTAAGGAAAGAGGAGAGGTACCCTATATAGAGAAAGAAGGGGAGAGGAGGGAGAAAGAAAGGGGGAGGGGAGAGAAAGAAGGGGAGAGGAGGAAGAAAGAAAGAGGATGGGGAGGAGGTGGAAGCTGGATAAAAGGAGATAGGAATGGAGTAGGGGTACAGGTAGGATTGGAACAATTAATAAATCCATCCCTCCTTCTCTCTATGAAGTATTCAGCTTCTAAATCCCATTTTAATCATGGAACGAGGGCAACAGGTTTCTTAGCCACTAACTATTTTGATTACCAGCCTTGTGAAACCATTAGAATTTGTACAATAAATTAAGAGATATCCATGTATATTAAGCATCATCAATATGAACAACCATTTTCAGCATATGTACACTTTAATGTTTTTTTCTGAGCAAGTGCTTTCATTATTTTCCTAACATCCTGTGAATTGAATTTGTTCAAATACCCTGTACACTCCCATCCACTGTGCATCTGAGCTAACCATCATCAAGTACCAATTGTGTATTTACAATTAAAATTTTGAATACTGGTACCTTCAATGTTATTTTAGGTTATTTTGTTATTTGTGTAGGTGACAAAATATAAAATATTAAATGTTATCATAAATGCAGATCAAACAATGTATACGTAAATTATGATTACAAATATGCTTGGTCACAGTAGAATAGCTTGTTGCATGCTAGTTAATATTAGCCATGGCTACGACATGCCTGCATGACTGTTAAAATGGCTACCAAGTGGATTTGAGCTTATAACAAATTGTGTATGTGGGGGCTGGGTGGGGTTGGATGCACAATACCAGTGTGACCACACTCAAATGGCTTCTCAACTTATACACTGTGATTGGATGGTGTTTATTTTTCAGCTTTTTGATTGGCTTAGAGTAAAAGCAATTCAAGTGTTAAAATGGTATGCAAAAATAGCTTCTGAACTCAAACACTGTGATTAGATTTTTTTTTTTAGCCTTTTGATCGGCTTTGAGTAGAAGCCATTCATGTTTTATGGTACACTCAAATGGTTTCAAACTCAAACATTGTGATTGGATGGTGTTCATTTTCAGCTTTTTTATTGGCTTAGAGTGGAAGCCATTTAAGTGTCATGGTACTATACAGTACATTTCCCTTTAATCGAAAATGTGTTTTTTATTTCTGATGATTGTAAGTGCACTGAATGATCAAAAATGTGTTATTATAAATCATGGCATGCATGTCTGACTTGAAATGCTATGGGAAAAACAGTGTTAACAATGGAATGTCTATTAATAAAGTACGTTAGGATTAGCAATGAATTGAAAAGATTATCTATATTGTGATGGATGCTCATGATCACCGTTGCATAATACTTCTGCTTCATCATCCTCCATTAGACTACTGTTCCCATTGTCGCTACGCCCTGCAACAAAAAATAAAGAAAAGGTAATTAGTTTTAGCTTATGAATAGACCTTATAACCAATATGACAGCCATCTTCAATTCTATTGTTTAATAAGACATAATTGGATGCCAAGGGGGGCAACTATTGGAAAATTTATAGACCGCACAGCTGTCTGAATATCTTTTTACATAACTTTACGCTTTTTAACAAGAAGCACATCTAAAAAGAAATTGAATTTGCTGGTAGTTGGAACAATATGCAAAACATGAAGACTTCAAAGTTTTTGAAAACATAACCCCACCACTTAATGCTTTATATATTTCCAACGTCTTTTCCCCCTCGGCATCCCATAATTTGAGATGCCTGCCAAATCAGTAGAAAAGTCTATTGGACATTGAATAGAAAAGCTGTGAGCAGAGGTATTCAAACTGGGTACACATAGTTATTCAAACCAGGCAATTACAAAAAGAATTCAAAATCAGGCTTCTTTCTCACAAGAAGGTAATAAATTAGAATGGTAATACCCAAGTTTTGAATTTGTTATTCAGGGGTTGTCTCTATTTTGTATAGATTATTCAGTTCCAGTAAAGATCTGTATTTTTGAAGTTGAGCATTCGTTGGCCTTGCAATGAGACTAACCTTGAGCAAATGAGTATGTCTGTTTGCCCCTCTTAATATTCTAATATTCTGGTTTACAGTTGTTATCACCCATAACTGGGTCTTCTCATGTTGATATAACAGCAACTTAGACACACCAACAATAAAAAATAGCTTGTTCAACTTCTCAAGTATGTGTATATGAGTGGTCTTGACCTGCTCTCAACATGAAAAGGGCATACTCATACATGGGGTCTGTCCATAACAAAGAACATTGTAATCTAAATAAATAAATAATGGACAAATCAAAGCTTGTGAGAAGAGAGCATGTTTGCAGTTGCCTGGCAAACACTTACCACTTTACCTGGTCGTGCCCAAGTTCGAATGAATCCTTCCTGGCATGCTGTCACAATACAGTCTTCCCGAAATACAATGTCTGTTAACCTCTCGTATGCAATCTTTTTAGCAACTAGAGGTTCAAGCAATGGAGCCTCTACTATCCTTGGACATATTGAAGTGCCAGGGGAGTAGTCCCTGATGGTAACGAGTTGTTCAACAGATTTGCTTAAGCTGTGAACTTTTGTTAAGCTTCTGGAAGTGTCATTAGAAGTGGCTCCGTTGTTGGGTTCCCAGCAAACAGGTCCATTAGAAATAGAATTAGAGTTAACTAGATGAGAATTTGACATTGTGTGAGTTCTGAGACTGCGGCATCTGGGCCGTTGAGGCCTCAGAATATCTTCGCCTAAGTCCCATAATAGTAACATGGTGTCATGGCCAACAGAACCAAAACGATACGAAGTTACACCTTTGTCTGCCGAGGGATGACAAGGAGAGTCTCTAGGTCCATTTTCTTCAATGTCTTCCTCGTCACTCTCGTCCACTCTCCCATCACCACTGAAACTAGTAGTGTATGGGTCAAATGCGACTACGCTTATCCAAGATTGGTGTCCTTGCCCTCGGGCAATCACCCGCCGTTCAAAAAATGACCATACTGTTACTAAGTCATCTTCGCCTCCTGTAACAATATACTTGCCATCGGGACTCCAACATACACAAGTTAAACCACCAAAGTAACTCTTCATTACCCCATATAAAGTTTGTGAATCAAAATCAAAGACTCTAAGACAACCATCTTGAGTTGCTATAGCTAAATGCTTACAGTCCGGAGAAAAAGAGAATTCATTGATTCCAAATTCACCTACTGTCCATTTACAAACAGGATTTCTTGTGGTTTTTGATTTTCCACTGTGAACTGTGTAACCAGGTCCTTGTTTCATTAAAGCATATTGCGGCGGTCCAGTTCCTGCGGGATTTTCTTTATTGTAAACGTACATATTACTGCTCTCGTGCGACACTAAAAACAAGTTTTCTGAACCAGGAATCCATTTTATGCAAGTGACTTTTGTCTTGTCTACAGTACGCTGTAAAAGTAATGAAAATTTGCATTATTAGGATATGAAGTTCTTTAAAAACTGACTGGCTGGTAAATAGAGGCTGGCAGCTTAATAGAGGTATAAAAAACCTGTGGCCCTGGAATTTAGAAAATGACTTCGCAGAGGGAGGAAAAATTGTGGACCCTGGAAAAAATCCTCGAAGCGCAGGAGAGAACCAACTAGAACCTCTCCTAAGGTATGACACTAAGTCCTAGAATCAAAATCAGGTCCCAATGTTAACAGGTGAGCACTATCACCACATCGCCGCCTGTGTTGCCCATGCTTCTTAATTGACAACTGGTTGCTAAATAGATGGTCACTTATTAGGCCCTTTGCAGCTCAATAATCACATGCTCATTAATTCACTGAGAGCAAATGAATGAACATCTTGATTCCCATGGGTGAAAAATACTGGTGAGCAAACAAAATTTCTACAATCTGTTTCGAGAGATCGTAATAGAACTGCATTTCGTAACACACTGGGTACACATTGTTTCATTCAGTTCTTCACAAGTAGCTAAAAAGAATCACCGATTTAAAATAAAATAAAAAATT
Organism: Actinia equina; assembly: GCA_011057435.1. Classification (NCBI taxonomy): domain Eukaryota; kingdom Metazoa; phylum Cnidaria; class Anthozoa; order Actiniaria; family Actiniidae; genus Actinia; species Actinia equina. The sequence continues at coordinate 179,080 of WHPX01000087.1, forward strand.
TTGCTCACCAGTACAGGCACGTGACCATTAACTGCAAAGGGCCTATAGAGGTACCATTAGACAAACCACTTACCTCTTCATTGAAAAGTTTATTAACTTCATGTCTAATGGGATCTAACAATTGAACCTGTCCAGCAGAAAAACCTATTAACAATTCTAAGCTCTCAGAACTTCTCGTCAGTAGATTAAAGTCATGGCAGGTGGGGATTGTGCCTTTGTAAACTCTTTTATCAAGTGGTTTGGTTAGGTCTGCAGCCTAAAAAATATAAGAAGTCCAATATAATGAAGAAATAGGAAATGCATGCATGTGCTGTGTGCAGATACATGTATAAAGGTGGGATTACAAGAACATGAGAGAAGCACAATGCTTAGCAGGTCTGGCAATTTCTTTCTATGCAATTCAGTTTTGACAAAATTATTAAAGTAGCAGTAAACTAAATTTATAAATTTATAAAGTATTTTTGTTTGAGATGATTGTCCCTCAGCATGAGAATATTCATGTGGTATGCCACAAATATATAAAAGATACTAACATAGTTATCAATTTCAGTGTGATGTGAAAACATAACCAACATAATAGTATTACTCATAATAAGTCCATTTAGTGTGCATGGAAATCTACTTATGGTCTATCACAAATCATGCCCTCTGATTGGCTAAGCTACTAGTGGTCTTTTAGTGATAGGACCATGATATGTAGCAATTAGGGCTGGATTTGATAACCAAAGAAATAGTACCTATCGTGTTTTTAACATAATTCCCAAAATTCGCTTTAGCATTTTTAGACCAGATTTAAGGTTTAGACTAAAAAAATAAGACCTCTGGCAATCAGAATCTACATGCAGCCTCATGGACTATTGACTAGTAGACCATTTGGGTTTCAAGTCTAAAATTTGTTAAATATATCATCAGCTTAGGACTAGTAAATTGAGTGCATTACAGAAGCAAAAACAAAAGTCATTCCCTAAAAAAATAAAGTAAAGAATAAAACAGGATGGAAAACTATTAAACAAGTGCAGGAGCCTAAAAGCATTTCTCCTTAAGGCCATGGATTTTTAATTTTTTCATTAGCTACTTGAAATAATTTTTATTCCACTCCAACAGAGACCTTCATAAGAATATATTTTTGGGGATGCTTTTGTCTTTATATGCAATCTGGATAACAGATAATTCGGCATTAAAGCTGTTTATATAATAAAGCTAATTAAGTTAAGTGATTCAAGCATTTCTGTGTTTATGTATGCTAATAACTCTAGTGGACCACAGCAAGCTGGTCAACTTTCTTTTCTAGCCTTGGGCAACTACATATCTGTACAGAGATCTAGTTCTAAGTTCATAATTATGATATGAAATCAAACATCTAAATTATAAAGATACGTGTATATTATACAGTGTATATCGTACTTCAACCATGGTTGATGAACTAAACCACTAGAGCACTAAATATAAGTAAAATGTATTTGGAATGTAGTTGTATTTTTTTGGTAAGCAATGACAGTAATAATAAACTGGAAGATCGGGCTTTTTTTCACAGTGAGCGGTCATCATTTGTTGCCAGGTGTAAAGAGAGCTAATATTTAAAACAACCCCTTCGATCGTCTATTTCAATAATGCTATTCTCAGAGGTGACAGTGGTTTAAAATGAAAGCGGAATGATATATGAACTGCATTGATTTTCAACAAGGTTTTCTCATCGTAGTTTCAAAATACGAACGAAGGAAAAAACATCCAGCATTTTATTCTTCATATACTAACTCCTTTTTGTTTTAGGCTTTTTTTTTTTTGGTCTTTGAAAGAAGAGGATTCTCGTTTAGTAGCTGTATAATCGAATATCAAACACACTCTAAAATTATCCGGTAAATCTTTGCTCAAAGAGATATTTCTTTTCAATCCAAGCTGAATCTGAATAAAAGATCTTAAAATAGGGAATCATGATAATAAGTTTACGATGGTGTGAAAAATCTGAACGAAGCGGAATAAATACGCGACCTGATCTCAGAGATCTAAGTTTTATAACTTCAAAATATTTGCCTTAGAAAAACTAAATCGTGACTAAGGTAAATGAATGATTGGACTAAAAAATTTATTAATTGATAAAGATGTCTAGCTGACTAAAAACACAAAATGGGAAAGAATGCTCGACTGAATTAATAAATAATATTTGCAAGCTAAGCTTCGTCTATCTGCAGGAAGTGCCGAAGTGTTGGTCAAAATTTCCGAGTCCATTTACAAGCACCAGGAAAACTGGGCCGTTGTTCGTTAGTTACTTACCTTTCTTACTCCTTTATAAATATAAAAATACAAGTCTCTACCAACGTTGAAGGCAATACGGTCATTGCATCCTCCGGGTTCTTTGACTGTGACGAAGGATACTTTCACAGGGTGACATTGTTGAGCTGAATACGGCATTTTATTCGGCCTAGAATACTCAGATAACGTCATGAGCTTATAGACACCTTCCTTGGTGACAAAATGCTGCTTCAGTTCTGAACCTGGGCCTTTAGGGGAAGCCATAGCGGCATAAAATTCGTATAAACATTGGTGAATCCTAGCTCACTTCTTGCTTTGCTCTCTCCCGTTGAGTAAAACAAGGCCGTGAAACCTGCCAAGAAGCTGGCTCTCTATTGGTTGTTTAATCTGATGATTTTTTTTCGACTTTCTCCATAATAGCTACTCAATAATGCAACGAAATTATGAAAAAATAGCAAAAATAGATAATAATTGAAAACTACTCAGACCATCTCAAGATCTCTGAAGGATATTCGTATTTTGGAAAAGCAGGACTAAAATTATCTAGCTACTAATAGATTTTGTTGTAGAAGGTAATAAGGCACCATTAAACTCTAACAGCACATGCGCCCTAAGTCATTAGTTACTAGTTCTCCGCTGCCTGCGAGCGGCAAAAATCTCAGCGGTGCACAATATTCTTCACCAAGATGCGACTCAGTATCCGACTAAAGTATCACGACACATTTTCGGGCAAGATTTTGCGCGCACTATGAAAAACACATACAAAACTTTGAAATCATGCTAATGAAGAAATACTTTGAAGTTTTTTCAAAATCTTTTCTTCAGGGGTTGTAGAAATCGCTTATAACTCTATGGTTCCCAAATTTTTATGAACTTTGCCCGACAATCACAGTGCGCGTCGAGCCTACAGCTACAGGTTGCGGGTTGTGGGGGCGTCTAGTCTAACAACGATAAGACTCCAAGTATTCAACCGTATTGCCATGCCAATTACCCAAACTTCAACCTTACGTGTAAGGACATCAATGATCTCCTTTCCACAGGGATCCCAGTTCTTTTTATCTATTCCGGATCGAGCACAGGTAGCCCACCCATATCCCAAGTTGATCAGCGAGTTGGCCGTGGCCTGAATTTGATAAGCCCATGGGTTGATTCAGGGTCCAATAAAACTATTGGCTGGCTCTTTCTTGGCGTTGTTGTTGTTCTTGGTGCGGCATGAAGACAATAAAACAATAGCCAAGGATAACGAATTTAGAGCTATCCTCCTAAACAAAGACCGTAACCCAGAATCAAATAAAGCTTGATACAAAAAACTAACGGCATCATCGTCCTTCCACTTCTACAGGCGTAAAAAATATTCTAGACAGTTAGAATTGTAATTCAGAGTTTATTTATATAATTCTTAAAGGGACTCTGAGGTGCCAGACACATCATAGCTTAAAATGTACATCAAACCTTGTTGATTTTGAAAATCGAAATGAAAATTCCATGAAATGTGTTTTTTGGGGTGATATCGTCCGTCAAAGTTGCGAAATTACTTAAGCTGGGCTCCCTGTGGAATATCGCGGATTTGATGGCTTGGGATGCCTGGGCTGTGATGACGTCAGATAGTGGAACATGTTGGATAGCTGGAGTTGAATCAACCAAATTTCGCTATGGAAGTATGACTGTTCTTTATCAATTTGAGCCGGAAATTGCTTGAGGAGAAGAATATAATACACCCGATGAAAGTGTGATCGAGGACAGTGAGCTAGAAGAAGTGGCGAACGAGGAAAGGCTTCTAGGAATCGATCTTAAGTCAACAATGTGTCGTGATGAAAACAGCTAGCTGATATGTGTTTATGTTGTTAAATGAGCTTATTAGGTAAAAGATTATGAGGTAAATGAAACATTTTATTTCACTTAAGATTTCAATATTTTCTGATGTTAAACTCAACGTAATTATTAGACATGACATGCATCACGACTATTGTGTCTGAACCGAGATGTGCTTAGGACTGCATTTAACAGTTTCTCTTCATGACAGAGAAGGCTCATTCCAAATTGAACAAATATTACAAATAAGTGAGTTTTTTAAAGTATTTTCTATTACGTTCTTATATTCCAAATAAGTGAGCTTTTTTCGGTATTTTCTATTTCATATACATATACGTTCAATGCATATTCATTTCGCTGAAATGCTTTTTCAGCCCTCTGCGTTGTGCTAGTTCTGATATCGCCAATTTATAATTACATGGTGAATGCACGGTTATCTTAGCAAAAAGATCAGCATGTGTGGTATCTAAGATATTAAAGATCTACCTTCCCTGAATGTATGAGGAAGATACTGGCTTTAAAGAAGATGGAAGTGAAGATGAAGTTGCTGACACGTACACCACATCGATTCCTTGAAGCCTTTCCTCGTTCGCCACTTCTTCTAGCTCTCTGTCCTCGCTCACACTTTCATCGGGTGTATTATATTCTTCTCCTCAAGCAATTTCCGGCTCAAATTGATAAAGAACAGCCATACTTCCATAGCGAAATTTGGCTGATTCAGCTCCAGCTATCCAACATGTTCCACTATCTGACGTCATCACACCTTATTCATCCCAAGCCATCAAATCCGCGATATTCCACAGGGAGCCCAGCTTAAGTAATTTCGCAACTTTGACGGACGATATCACCCCAAAAAACGCATTTCATGGAATTTTCATTTCGATTTTCAAAATCAACAAGGTTTGATGTACATTTTAAGCTATGATGTGTCTGGCACCTCAGAGTCCCTTTAAGATAAGATTTCAATGTTTCCATAAATATAGATTCTAAAAGGAATATATTATTTTGATAAAGTTATGCCGGAATATCGCCAGTGCCCTTCCTTGAGAGTATGGTTGATTTTATTTTACAATTGAATAAAGTTGCCTAATTTAGGATGCAGACCTGGAAAATTCTAAATTGCAATTAAAAATTTAAGTATATTTGAAAAATATTCTTCGAATGATCACAGTATGATCGTAGAATTCGTAATTGTAAAAATTGGTAAAAATATAAAATCTTTAAAATGATTCTACATTCCTATAATTGAAACGATTGTTCTAACACCTCCCCCTCCAGGACTAGTGATCTTGACCTTCTTGAGCGTAAAACTACTTGGCTCAACGATCACGTGACAGCATCCATGTTGGATGACAGCACGATAAAATATTGAAATGATTATTTCGACCACTGAGAAGAGAAAAGCCCGTTCTTCTGCTAAAATATAACATAGCTGATGCCGAACCCTCTTCTGAAAGTTATGGAATTTGTTTTCTTTAACGCGAGTGAGCCATGTTGGAGGTAGCCTGCGTGCAGCCGAACTAACTAACTGTTAAGTCCGAGAGAAAAGTCCGGCTGCACGCAGGCTATGTTGGAGGTAGCGTTATCTAGATCTAACCCATATTGGAGGTAGTAAATTCAGACATCGTTCGCTAGCCTTTTCTCGTACCACCAATATGGGCGCCAGTACATTTTGTTTGGTTAACTGGAAATATCATGAAGTCATCTCCGCCGCCATATTGGAGGTAGTTCATTCGGACCCTATTTGTTTTGCCATCAATATGGCCGCCAGCACTTTTTCTCTTTGCTTAAGTGAAATATAGGAAATATAATGAAACATTCGCAAGCATTAGTGTCTACAAAGGCAAAATTTTCTCAATGACGGATGCGACTTTACGACGCATTCCGACTGAGTACCGTAGCGATTCACACGACTAATGTCTCCATTGACAACAAATTTCCCGTCAATAATCTTAACAGTCGCTTCAAATAGCGCCATACTAGGTCGAACTCTCAGCTGTATATCATAGGTACATTCTAACGGTTGACTTTGATCATTGTAAATCGGTTCACCGACGCCGAGGCCGATTCCATCTTTGATCCCCTTGAAAAGCTGAACATTCCTATTTGGCATTCCTTGAACTGCACTAACAATTTTGTCTAATCGTAGTTTATGGCACATATGTTTTACAGACGAATCCTTCGTAAGCAAGTCGTTAATGTGCGCAACAGTCAAATGCGCACCAATTTCAACATGACTATGCGTCGTTGGAATCGGTTTCCATAAAATACACGGGCAAAAATGAGATGGTATGCCAGCATCTTTGCACTCGCGGTTTTCGGGCAGCGCCTCAAACAGACTGGAACCTTTAGTAAGAGAAGACTTGGAAGGGTTTTCCGGGTATTTTAAGACGTGCATAAATGTTGCATGCAGATCTAAAGGAGAGATAATTCGACGAGTGTTCTGCTGAAGATGTTTAACGAAGTTTGGATGTTTTTCTCGAAACCACTGGGGAAGAGCGATAGACAAGAATGGCAGCCTCTCCTCCAGTTTTCCTTGTAAAGTTGACCGTATCTCATCAAACCGGGCGCCGTGGTCGCCAAAAACGATTAACATTGTATTATCAAGGTGCTTGTCTTTTTTTAAAGATTTCAAGAATTCATAGACATCCTTAGCGCCACTACTGACCATATTGAAACTCTTATGACAAAGGCTTCCCAGAAAGGTAAAGCCAAACTTCGGTGTTTTGGGGTATGCTTTGATAAAGCTACGAAGATATTGCAGTTGCATGACGTGTTGCGGTTGTGAGTTGATGCAGTCTTCGTGGACTCCCATCGCATCATCATAGGGTACTGCCCACCAGAAATAACGGCCGTAGTGGTCACAAGGCTGGGTTTTGAAGCCGTTTAGCCTCAGATGAAACGCACCTGGGGAGAGACAAGTTCCGCGGTTAATTAGTCGGTGAAAAACACAATAATTTCTAAAGCTGGAGGCAGCCAAAGTTCCCATCAACATTTAACCAACATCAACATTTACACGTTCATGTATTAACGAGCGACAGCTCCTCTATGATACGTGTTTAGATAAACTAATGTCTGACACTCAATAATCCAGGATTAAAAGGGACTAAGTTCGAAGACAGAGAGAAGGAATTATTTTAATTTTAATATTTGACTTTTGACTTTAATTTCTAAGTATGATTAAGATAAGGGTCCCAACACCGATCCTTGAGGCACTCCAAGGGCGACATATTTCGAAGCAGTGAGGAGTGATTTTCCATCCATTAAAAATATCATCCTTTAATTTTTTACTGGTGAATAAAATTTTGAAATAATGATTAAGTTAGGGGTCCTAATCCCGATCCTTCAGGCACTCCAATAGCGACATGATTCAAAGCGTATACGTTTTTATATTATATAGCGGACAAGATTCTTTACTGACCAATATTCGGTGCATCTTCACTAAACATGGTAGCATACCCATGTTCTTTCAAAGTTTTGAAAATAAACGGCCATTTATCCACTGTTCCATCATCAGTCTTTCCCTTCCTTGCCTCATGCACGGCGCAATTATCCTCGACCGATTTGCCCGTCAACAGGCCAGTAAGTTGAGGAGTAGTGGCCTCGCCCAATAAAGAAAACCCCTTGAAAATGAACGCCTTTAAATCATCTTTAAGGAATTTAAACGCATCGGGTAGAAATCGCTGGAAGTTCGCGTCTGAGTTGCCATCTAGACCAAGCATGATGATGTTTAGTGGTAACCCTGTGTCTTTCCTTGGTCTTCTCAACACCTCGGGTTTTGCCACCACACTGGCGTGGTAGTCAGTCTGTGAATCACCGTCTTTAAGATATGTTGTAACCTGGAGATAGGATAGAAAAAATATATAATGAGTTTAAAATATGCCAAACGCGTGTATTCTATTACTTTTAGGAAATCAAGGGTGGCCTAGTAGTACTGCACTCCCTCTCATCTCTGGGGTTTCGGGTCCTATTCCGAGGAGGCAGGGGGAGACAGAATGTTTTTTAGCACAAAATAACAACTAAAAACATATTTCAATTACCTGTACAAAATCCTCCGTCAAGTTCACCCCTTTACCATGAAGCTTTAGACTTTTTTGTTCTCCATTTTCGTAGCCAACATCGTCATCGGATCTCTTGATCGTCTGGTATGTAATCCGCTTAATGCTGTACTTATCTGATGGGGACAAAACACATAATTAATCGCATCGCGCGAAATCACCGCCTATCCAATCAGAGTCACGATCACGGCACGGCACGGCGCGTTCGTACCGTGCGCTTTTCATATTGATATGAATCTGCTCTTGTGAGGGAATCAGGGGTGGATTGCGCCATTAAATAAATACTTCTTGCCCCCTGCCCCTCCCCGACCGTACTAATATTTACCACACCTTGAGGGCGAACAAACTTGAGCGTGTTGCCATGGTAACTCGTGAATAATTTGCCGTAACATTTCATCGGATCTTTGGGCACGATGTATTCACGGATGCTTTCGTCCCACGGGTTGAGGTCAGGAAGCTTGCAGCTGGGCGACGAGGGACTGGCTTCTTTCATTTCTTCTATTGGCACAGCGCATTTTAGATGTCCCTCGAGAAAAGCTAGAAGGCAAGAAAGTATAGTCAAAATGTCTTTACATTGGGTAAGGTAGAGTAGAGTAGGGTAGGGTGGGTATAGAATAGGCTAGGGCAGGGCAGGGCAGGGCAGGGCAGGGCAGGGCAGGGCAGGGCAGGACAATCGAGTTGAGATGCACCAATGCAGCATATTGTCGCACACCAGGCGTGGCAATTAGTTGAAAATGAATATTTGAATGGACATAATTCAGTTTTATTCTTACATATATCTCGCACATTCCTGTTCTTCAAATATAACGTACTGACGCCTCTTCTCAGTCTCCTTGGTAACGTAAGAACCAAATAGTACGTAGTCAAGTCACGTGACTTCCGAGACACGAACCCAACGCATTGCTTGCCTTTGTGGTTACACAGCGAGGAAGCATTGTTATAATCCTTGATGCCGTTATTGTCGTCTGGTTCCAGCTCTACTTGTACGTCAGTTATCTAAAACAGCATCATTATAATAGAGTAAAATGATAAAATAAAATAAAATAAAATAAAATAAAATAAAATAAAATAAAATAAAATAAAATAAAATAAAATAAAATAAAATAAAATAAAATAAAATAAAATAAAATAATAAAAAAATTAAAACGTAAATAAAGATTTGCTCGGAGTACCTTGATATAATCATGTGACCCGGCAGGTTTTCTCTCCTTGTGCACGTGATCATGGTCTCCAGGGCCCTGCAGAAAGGAAGACCCAAAGTGGTCAGTACTTTCTTTTCTCTTGAAGAAAGTACAGATTCTTTAGAGAAAACATCATTCGCTCATCGTTCGCCTCGCTTCGATTCAAAAGCACGGCTACCTTTCAAGATGGTGCAGGGAACCGTGAAGGGTACTATTTATGCACTTATAGTACACTCAACAAAATTACTCGACTCTGATTGGTCGAGAGGAGTACAATTATAGCGTTAATTGTACTCCGTAGAGGTACCGAATTAAGTCGCTATGGCGATACGGCCAAAACAATGTCAAAACAATTATTTTCTATCATTTTGTACTTAAAAAACATATAAATAAAATTTTAAAGCCGTAAGAACTAATCTTTTTTTATGCATTTCAGTTGCGCGATGGACTGAAAATCGGCCGCCAAATAGACAAAGATGAACGGCGTCGCTTCGCATTTTTTACTGAAATTTTGTTGAGTGAACTATAAACAAAAAATCGCTCGATCTTCTCGTACAATTTGGAATTAATAGACACTCGTAATGTTTTGAAAGTTCATGTAATTGCACGAGCCTTTACTCGTGTCTATTAATTTCCAAATTGTACTCGAGATCGTGCGATTTCCTATACTAACTAGCTTCTACGTACAAGAATCAATAAAAGAGCCAGCAGTCCAAAGGTCTTACGTACCTTTAGGACAACATGCTCAATATGCGAATCCCTAAAGTTGATATTCAAATAGTTCAAATGCCAGATCAGCAGCAAACCAAGCACCAACACGAGAATTAGATATCGACGAGGATGGCGGGAACAAAACCTCCGTAGTAAGAACATGTTGATCTGTTGAATCAAGAAATGGTGTCTACATGAAGATGGATAGATGGCGTTAATGGACTACTTCGAGGATACGGCGGCCATGTTGGATCACAAGGCATTATGGGGCGTCCAGGAGGCAAGTAAAGCTTTTACCGCTGTGTTTCTTGATTACAGACTCATTTACACAGGGTTAGCCTCGAGTTTGTGCAGAATATTCACGTGTTCCAGTCAAGGTCCGTCGAGTTTCAAAGTGTTTGTATTGTTGAAGTTGTGCATTCTTTACTTTACCGTTGGTATTTGTGAATATTTATACACTGATACGAGGCTAACCCTGTGCAAATGAGTCTGTAATCAAGGAACACAGCGGTAATTTGGAATTCGAAACGGGTCTAATGTAGCCTCCTTCGCAGCCGTTCTTAGGGTCGTCACGCAACGTTTCAAAGAGAATTCAACAAAGGAGGATACAACAAAAGATGAATTAAGACGGCACATCGATCACCTTTACCCATAAAAGAAAGACAAACACACGAAACTCTACATATTTTCTGTCATCTTTGTTTTGTTTTGCTACCTGGCAAGATGGCCGCCGTATCGTTGTAGTAGTTGATTGAAAGCAACCGTTTCATCGAACCATTAAACATGAAACTGTACTGGTCTAAGTCTGGGCACGGCTAACTCAAGTCTTCCAAGCAGCCGTTTTTAGTGTCTTCACTCAACGCTCTCTCCCCACACATTGAGTGACGACACATTACTTTGAAATTGCGCATTTGACATTTATGTATCAAAATCAACCAATAAATAACATCCGGAAATATTTTATGATGAAGGAAATTGGCCAATCCCACAGCTGTTCGTAAAGTTGGGAATTAATGGATGCAACACTTATATTTAGATGAGAATCCCTTTACATGCAGCATGTAAATATGATCTAGAGAATGACCGAGTTGAATATATGCTTGATAAACTCGGCGAACGAATGAATGTCTTGAAAATCAGTGTGTTTTTCTGCGGTAAATTTCTATTTTTCAGTCTTTCGTTGCAAAAACACTGATACGCCGTTGCTAGTAAATTACTCAGGATGTATAGTGGTCGTGATTTCGCACAATCGTGGCTCTTGAATGCCTTTTACGGTACGGGTTTTCTCTGTTTCGATTGGCTGAAAGGGAAAGCCATTTCAGTCTCAATATGGCGGACGACAAATATCACATATTCCACCAAGATAAGAAAGACAGCTTTATAGCGTTCTTTTATTTAAGAAAAGTGCAAAAAGGTTTGCGAAAATCCTGATATCTTTTACCAATGGTCGATGTTGAGTGACTTTCACTGAGCGCTGTCATCATTTACATTTAAAAAAAAAACCCGAATCAAATGATTCTGAACTCGCGGAAGCCCATCCGCAAAATGAAGTCGGCAAATAACCGGCAAAAAATAAAATAGCTAAACGGCCTAATTATTTCTTTCACTGGATTCAAACCATCTAGAAATAGCAGAGGATTAATTTCGAAATAAGAAAATTAGTGAAAATGAGGAAGAGAAGTAGGACTGAAAACCTTTTCTTCTCGGTTTTATATCTCTTCATGTGACGATTGGAAACACTGATTTCTTTGTCTTTTACTTCGAAAGGCAAATGTAATGAAAATACCTCATGTTTAAGATATTAAAAAAGGTTAATGATACTCACGCGTTTCTTGTTTTGGCGATGTGTGTTGTGTGATGTGATGTATCACTCAGCTTCGCATCAGCTTTCCAAGAAAGCTGCTTTCTTCAATACCATTTGCGATTTCCTCACATAAAACTTGGTTTTTGAACCAACATCTCGGTTATCTAGCAGACTTCATACTTAGTAAAACCAGAATTTAAGGCCGAGAAATCGTTGCGTTCACAGCTTGAATATATCACGGATTATGTTTGACCTGGCCCAGCCGCTTCAGGAATCTCCTTTGAATATAAAACCGCAAATGAGCGAAGGCGCACTTTGAAAGAGATTTCTCTTCGCCCCGAGCAGCTGAGTTTTACAATATATTGCAATTTTACAAAATCATTTAGTGATGCCTTTGTGGATCACCGCAGATATTACGATTGGTAGAATCTAGCTCTGGCAGTGCTGAAATATTCAGTACCATGTCTTTTCCCTGGCTCAAATATATATTTGATACTGTGACACGGCCAACTTATAGGGGTAGGGGAGGGGAATTTTGACGTTTTCAATAATAATAATCGTTGTCATGATTACTATCGTCATCATTCACTATGATCAGGTATTACCATCATCACCTTCTCGTACAACATCATCATTATCATCTTTTTTATCATTGTTATATCTTAAAATTGCCATGTAATCAGTGCCGGTCTTGGATCGATCGGAGTCGTCTTTTTCGTCTAATAAGATTCCAAATCCACTAATTTTCCTACCGCTTTTTCGAAAGTAAAACAAACAACGATACAAACACTCCTCTGAAAACAGTCTAAGCCTTTGAAAAATGGACCGCCAGCAGCGCTCTCTGCTCACGGAATTTGGTTGAATCAAACCCTGAATACAATCAGGGTAGCGTGCTCCGTGATCCTACATAGACTTTATAGCGGCACCAAGAGGCACCCTCGCATTGCTTTCCGTTTGAGCCCGTTGAGAAGCGCCACTACCGTACAAGTTTGTCAATGGAAACAATATTAGAGACCTTTAGTAAGACGTTCTTGCGAGCCTCGCAAACCTCAAACTGCAGTTCGACTTCAGGCCTTTTTCGTTCAAACTTTCGACAATAATCAAGTCGGCATAACGAAGTTGTCGGGCGTTTTTCGAAGGCCTGATTCCTAGCGGTTACAAGTTAGCTTTAAATACGATGCTAAAGGTATCTAATGTTAATAGAGTCCCCTTTATTAACTATGATGGAAAACACCATGAAGAGAAATTTCGGGTAACTTTCTTGCGTTTATATTAGAGTCAGTGAGACAGTAACTCACCATGCGTGAATTCGAACCAATTACAAATGCAAATATTAGTTTCTGTTCAGTTTATTCCGGCAGGAAATCGGAAATAGAGCTAATATTCTTATTGGTGCAATGATTTGTTTATCGAATTTTCCAAAGTTAATTATTCATCTGTCAATCATGAGTCTTACAAACGACAAAGTAGGAACTCCTTCTGAAAAATACCCACAAGTTTATAATTCGAACCCTGAAACAACCTGTGATGACCAAAGCCAAGGTTGAATTGGTTTAAGTCGTTAGGTTTTGCGGACGGAGCGCGAGGAAAAAGACCCTAGAGAAAAAAAAACCTTGCAATCGAGGGAGCAGAACTATCAAACTCTACTCACATGTGATGAAACCCGGCAGGTGATTGCACTACCACTACCCCGCCCTCGATGGGATTATTTGTCTTATTAGGGATGGAACATTAGATAATTGAGGGGGGAGGGGGTTGGGTGGCAGGAATTTATGTTGCAAGATTGTAATAATATATATATATTTTTTAACAACCCCTGGACACAATGGATTGTGTATGTATGATATTTCCTTTTATAATAGTACCTTGGGTTCAAGAGGGATCTTTTCCACCATCGCTCTCAGCAGTAAATCCGCAGAGGGAATCCCTCTGGAACCAGGGTATACTAAAAGGAGAGGTTGCGGGATAATTGTTTCGTAGGTGAAGTACTTGCTCGATATTTTTGCGGGGGATTTGTGCGCAGCCCTCTTCCCCCTCAATTATCTCATGGTCATTACACCTGGAGTGCTCTGGTTGGTTGTCTGCTACATCCACTATTGATGTCATCATTCATGCCAATCTGGGAACCAGAGATTCCTTGCTCTGGCTGCGACTCACTGTTAGCTAGCTATAGTCGTTTGCAGCTAAGCGTGGACACATAATGAAACAAAAATGATGTTCTAATTGGTGGCCGAAAAATAGGAGTTAGAATCATTTTGTGGTATCTTTTCTTCAATACTGAGTATAAAACTAGAAGATATTTTGATTACAAAATACTAAAGAAATGTATGGAGCAATTTTTAACGTTGAGTGCATGACGTCACAGACTCCTATAAAAATTCGCAAAAATATAATACTTGCCATCCAAATATCAGGAAAAAACTTTAACCAGTGATTATTAGACCTTTTAGGGTTATTCCAGTAAAGTTCCAGCTGAATTACAATTCGGACGATTTTCATGCTAGTCCCCCTTAAAATCAAATCAAAACTAATAACTCCTATGTTTTAGTTTGATGTGGAAGTCAGAGAGAGAACAGAACCTCTGGTATTAAAGCCAGACCTTATAAAACGATTGTGAACTTGTCTCTCATTAAATCGAGAATCGAGGTGCTAATACTGTATTGAATTTGTTTTACTTTGTGCAACGTGTCCTTGTGGCTGTCGCTATAAACCGCTCGCACTTCATTAGCTTATCTGTCACACACAACATAACGACATGCAGTAATATACTAGTAAAAGCATTCAAACTATTAGACCTCTTACCAAAATGATAATAATCACTTCGGGCAACACAAAGAACAAGGTAAAATCGTATCGAAAATGCCGTTCAAAGTTTACATTAAAATCGTATCATTCATTATTCATTCACCTACTAAAACATTACGCCAAGCGTTTCTTGTCATTACACGTATGAATATCTAGTATTGAACAGGTATTTATGGACCTGTTGAAAAAATTAACCTCGGGTGCCTAGAATTTTTACGCACTAACGCTCACGGTATAATATCACTGTTGTGTTGATCGTTTCGATACCGAGAGCATTCAGCGTGATATTTATAAGGGGGGGATAACGAACAAGTAAATCATCTGACAGATCAAAAAGAGCATTAGAAAGTTTATAATCACAGTCTGATTGAGATTCATGTTTGAGATCAATATAATATATGAAAAATGGGTGTTAGGGGTTGGCAAAAGTGGAATGTCTGATCATAGTTAATCATGGTCTGATTAAGCCAGCATGCATGGGCTCTAAGCAACACATTTTATAATCCAGGTATTTTTGCGCGGGCTCAAAAGGTTTATGAGACAATGGTATTCATAATCGTAATTGACTATCATCAACATGAAACCATTTTACCTCAGATTATAAATGATTAAAGCGTAAGACTCAGATTATGAGAGAATTCTATAGAATGATGTACCTTATTGCTGCTGAACTTCCTCGCTCAAGAAAACGATTCGACGTTCGCAGAAGAAACCATCGAAGATGACCAGCATGGAAACTCGTATCATGAAATTTCTTGTGTTCAGTTAATCGTAACTGTTAGTAAGTCTACTGTAAATACATACAGGTAAAGTACTGAGTTTAGTCGGCTACAAAACCAGCGTATTTGATGAACACACACGGTAATGACCGACAAAACCCCGGCGACAAAAATTTCCTGCGATAATACGTCTTGATTAGAGTCAATATTGAACCAACGCGAGTATCGAGTTTCTTCACGCAAGCCACAGGTAGACCGATCTTACAAAACAACACCGAACATTTGTTTACACTTTGCGACGGGGAAAAAGTGTTTTCATGCTCTGGGAATAGGATTTATTTCGGTTGAGGAACTCGAAAGCGATACGTGGAGGGGATACCAGATTTTACAAGTACTAACAAATAAAATGGATATAATGAACTAAGTTGACAGGTCAGACGGACAGCCGGATATGAACAATTTACGGAAGCAGGTTTATTGTGACATTACGTTTGACAGCACTTAAACAGGAATACAAATGAACAGAAAGAAAGAGGGGAAGAGAGAAAAACGAAAGAAAGGAAGGAAAGAGGAAGAGATAGCCTACATCAGTCAGGTACATAAAAATAAACCAATAGAAACAAGGGGAAGAGAAATATAGAGACAAAGTTAAAAGGTATCCATGTTACAGCATAAATTTGCTCAAACGTTAGGCGGCCGTTTAACCGGAGGAGGGGGTGGTGGCGGGGGTGGTGCAGAGGTACTGGGAGGAGGTGGAGGAGGAGCTGGAGCAGGTGGTGGAGGTGTTGCAGAGGTACTTGGAGGACGCGGAGGAGGAGTAGGAGCAGTAGGAGCAGTAGCGCTTGTATAGCGAGGAACTCCTTCCACTTTATCCACTGTGACTCGCCTCTCAGACGTCTTCCGTAAACCCGTGGGAGACTCTTTCCTTCGTCTGAAAAACCGGGTTCTTTGCTTGGGTTTTCTAGGTTCCTCGGTACCGTTTGGTGAAACTCTCTCGTAACCCTTGTACTTCCTTCTTAGTCTCCTTCGTTGACAACAACACACGCAAAGACACACCATAACAGGAATCAACACGAATAGACTCGCTACAGCTATCAAAGCATGCGGAACGAGTTTGCGCTCCACGAGGAAGCTGAACGCACGATTCTTTCGCATCAAACGTTTCACCATGGAAACCTCTGTTGTCTCCAAGCAGAAGTGACCGTTACCAAGGTAACCCAGATTACAACTACACCTGAATCCACCTGGGAAGTTAGTGCACGTTGCTTGGATTGAACAGTTGTGTTGATCTGTGGAACATTCGTCAATATCTGAAAGATCAGAAAAGCCAATAAGGTTATAGACTGCAATAGCACTAATAGGCTATTTTCACAGACAGGATAGGCCTAGAACCGACTCATTGGCAAGTGTGGCGGCATTTGTGTGTGAAACATGAAAATTCGTTCGGCTTTGTCCAAAATGAAAACCCAGTTCTCTAGTTTTGCCTTTTTTGTTCGCAAAAATTTTCGTTGCTCGACATTATAGCTGTTGAAGACAGGGGATAAAGTTTACAACTTCATCTTGGTCTCATTTTGATACTCTTGAGCAAATGAAACCCGGAAAACCCATCACAACTTAAAATCAAGGTCCTGTATATTGATTCAGTAATATGACTGGTTTTCTTCAGTGACACAAATAGCCAGCTAATTTTCGATATTCTGGTTAAGAGGTCTGAAAGCCCAAAGCATTTCGAGTCGAGACGAGTCGGGGCAAAATGACGTAACCGTAAAATATATTCTTTCGTTTTCCTGTTTTTCGTCATCCCTCGACTTGGATATTGTTTTGCGCTTGGTCACTCAACCACAATATCCAAAGTTGGATATTTCAGCAAAATGATGATTATAATACCAAACTGCAGACGACATAAACAATAACAGGCATATGGCTAGAACGACCACTGATCAATATACTGTTGAGCTATTTTTTTATCAGGATTATATCGACAGCTGTTTCCCTTGGAAAATTTCTGGACTTTGTTTGCTCAAGCCAAATAACATCCTCTTTTCCTTAAACATTTTCGGCGCCAGTAGTGGCTCTACTCCATGCAGGCCTGGGAATAAAGTTGAATTTTCCTTATTATTACAGAGCTTGTATTGAAATACTGTGACTTTATCCATGTGAATGATAAACACGACTGTCTCTTTTCTTTTTTTCGCGCCATTTTTGGCTTCCTTAGCAACGGATTTAGCAAGAGACTTATTGTCTTGTGCAGAGTACTGAGATTACTTTTAGTGTTATTTAGTGTTTTATACGAGCAATTTGATAGTAAAATATGTGTCAAAACTGTGGTATACGAAGTCAAAAAGACGAAAATGTGTAAGTGAAAGGATTAAAGTCATCAAGAAGATTCGCTGTGGACATTGAAAAGAGATCCGAGTAATGAGTTTGTTCACCTGTGGGAAGAAAACCGCCTGGTTTTCCATCATTTTTTCCGTCCTTTTATTGTTTTTACCAGTTTTCCAGCCATTTTAAATATCTTTTCAATTGCTTTTGGGGTACAGTCCAGTAACAGATATTATGGATGCATGCAAATGAGACGCAAATGAGACAACAAGCATTGTACTTGATGATTCTTTAGAAAAAGGAATATCGCATTGCGGGCTGTAATAAAAGTTAGTGGTTGAGATCAATAAGTTTCGCTCTAACTTCATGTCTTAGATCGACAGATTTTGAGTTAATTTTCAAGTTTGAGGAACAAGGAATATTTATATATATATAATTTTAATATTTATAATACACATATTTCATGTATGTTCATATGCGCAGAAATTAACTAAGTCATTCAATTAAATAAATTGCATAAACAGAAATTACAGTGATAAAATTGCATGAATAGAAATATAAATATAACATAATATATTATAGTATAATAACAATATTTATAAATGTATAAAATATAAAATATATAGTTATAGTAATATAGATGTATAAAATTCTAAGTAAAAGCTAATTTAAAAAGGTGTCTTAACAGCTGATTTAAATTTCCAGAAAAAGTATAGCAAACGAGATTTTTGAGCCAAATTAAAATATAGAGGAACACGTGACGACTGAAGGCACATCAAAAGAAACTCCCCTTTAATTTCACGGATTGCTGGACTTAATTAATTATGTGATAAAACTCTTTGAATCTCATTACCTGCTGTAAATGGTGGTCAAACACCATGTGCTGTGAGAAGAATTATCTAATTAAAACAGGTATAGTACGATTTAGCTGAAAAACAATGTCCACGAGACAGTAATTGACTTCTTGTGAAAGCAAGGAATAATGGACACTCGAGGCAAAATATTCCCTGCTAGCAGAGTCTCTCGTATCTTCGTATTTTTGCTTCCCTGCTAGCATGTGTCTCTCTCGTTGGCTGTTCTTGGCAGAGAAATAGAGTCTCCATTTTTATTTTTATTTTTATTTTTATTTTTATTTTTATTTTTATTTTTTGCCACAAATCACCAACGAGAGAGACTCTGCAAGCAGGGAACATGAGGGAAGTAAATTCATCCCCACCCCACCCCCAAGGGGATGACCTCAAATCACAATGTGACTTATCTTAAAGTGCTACTATGACGAAAATCGCTCAAACTTGGATTCAGCTGAAACTTCCTAAGAATACTCTTTAAAGGTCCAATAATCACTGTATGAAGTGTTTTCTCGATATTCAGGACGAAAGTATGATATTTTTACGATTATTTTTTGGAGTCTGTGACGTCATACACTCAACATCGAACATCGCTCCATACATTTCTTTGTAGTTTATGATCAAAATATCAGTAGTAAAGGGAGAAAGAAATACCCAAACACCCCAAAATATAAATTATAGTCACAAGTAATGTGAAATAAGCACATTAGCCACCCTTTGGGCTTCATAGGAATAAAATACATTAAGGATTTATATACAAAGAAATATATGTAGCAATGTTTGATGTTGAGTGTATGACGTCACAGACTCCAAAAAATAATCGTAAAAATATCATACTTTCGTCCTGAATATCGAGAAAACACTTCATACAGTGATTATTGGACCTTTAAAGAGTATTCTTTGGAAGTTTCAGCTGAATCCAAGTTTGAGCGATTTTCGTCATAGTAGCACTTTAACATATTGGCTCAATCTTAATTCAATCTTCTTATCCGATAAATGTCTAATAATATTTGGCATTATTACTGAACAGCCGGTTTCTCTTAATCTCAATACTTATTTCGTGGTCGTGATAATCACCATTGGAAGACGAACTCTTTGTCTGAGAGTTCGAGGAATCCTTACGCGTTCGCGCCAATAATGCTAATTAACCGGAAACGGAAGTAATATATTGAATTTTTGAATGAATGTCTGTGATTGACGTTATACCCTTTTGTCAGCCATTTTCGTTTTTGTTGATAAACTGCCGACCAACGAATTTGCTTTTCATTTCATATTTGAAATCTCACTCAACTTAACTTGTTCCCAGGTCTTTTTCCTTTACTTTGCAAAGAAATCTGAATTTTCTGGCTTTACAGGGGAAAGGAAAAGCATGAGCGTTGGAGCTCTCTGACCGCATGACGGTGTTTTTGGTCAGCGGATTATTATCAGAAATGGCGGGCACATTTGGCATTTGTTTTGCCCATTTCAGCCTACATGTCATTCCCTTGAGAATAAGATTCCTTGGAGTTGTGTCTTCTCATGCGCAACCGTTTAACAAAGAAATGATACTCAAGGGAATGGCAGGTGATCTAAAATGACAAAACTTACGCTCAAGCTAAAGATATTCTAACCTGAACAGGTCTTCTCGTTTTCGCTAAGGAAACCACGATCACAAACACACTTGAATGAACCAGGCGTGTTCTCACACGATGAGTGCCTACCACAAACAGGGTTAGCAGCATCTCTACATTCATCGACATCTGGAAGAGAACAGAAATGACTTGTTGAATCGAATCGACAATCATTCTACTCATTAGTACCAAAGCACTTTTTAGCCATTCCTCGGTTGACTTGGCATTGCAGTGCCTTTTGGGACTGTTTTAGGAGACATATTTCCAATATGGCTAAAACTGCCCCAGAATGCACTACTGCAAAGCCAACTCGACCCAGTTTTTCCTCATCCACGGAATGGCTAAAGTAATATCTAGGCCCAGGCTTGGCGTTTAAGGCACCACATTATTTAAAGCTGTATTATAAAGTGTATGGGCCGCATTTATAAACGTGACTTCATAGCCGCCATGTTGGATCAATTCAAGATTGTGGCTGTTCGTTTTAGAATAAAAATAAAAATAGGCCTCAAGTTGAGCCGAGGTACTGTATAACTGAATGCGCATGAATATGACGTCATAACCGCCATGTTCGATAAATTTACAACGATAGTTGTCTTTTTTTTTTTTGGGGTTCATTCAGTTCGAAATGGCGGCCGTCCTTTCCAGAAAGAATATGAAAAAAGGACTTAACTAACCACAGAGTACAGCGGACGAAACCTTCTTAAGCTCTTTGTTGGCGAGAAAAGAAGGTGTAGCACACTTGCCGACAACATCGATGTTGGATTCTGTTATCCATCGAAGACCACAGTCACAATGAAGATCGTTATTACTCAGGTCACTTGAACAGAACCAAAGAAAGAAATATATAATGAAACTACAGTGGTACCTCAATTTAACAGAGTGCTTATTAAGCGAACACCCTTTCTTTATCAAATGGTGAGGTGCACGGGTCCCGAAATTTTCCTCCCATATATTTCACTGTAAAACGGACCTCTATTCAGCGGACATCATCTATAGACCTCCTTTGGCTATTTCCGACCACGTGTCATTCCAATGAGAATGAGATTCTTTGTTGTATCCATGTGTCTTCTCATGTGCAACTTAGCGCAACCGTTAAACAAAGAAAGGATACTCTAGGGAATGACACGTGGTCTGAAATGGGGCAACATTACGTCCAAGCCGAGGAGGTCTATTAAGTCCAGAGTGTCAATAAGCTATCTAAAATTAATCGTTGTCTATTAGAATTCGTTACACGGGTTAAATGCAGAAAAAAAGAAACCCTTCTTGTTTTTACGAGGGTAGCACTGCACTTAATACTGTGGCCCTCTTTCCGTGATCAAACTGGAACTATACTTCGCACAACTTACAGTTTTTTCAAGTGTCGAAGTTTTTTAAAAGTCTTCTCAGAGAGTGTTGTGAGCTGATTACCACGTAAACTTCTGTTGATGAAAGAATGAAATAAATGGTAAAAATCAAAGCAGTCTGGTGATGTTGTTCGGGAAACAAAGTTGGCATCAAGCGGTAGTACACTTTCGCCTATCATCTCTGGGGTCTCGGGTTTAATTCCTGGACTCGGCAACACATTTGTCACTAGTAAATTGTGTCAGGTCTCTACCTTGGGGGTTTTCTCCGGGTTCCCTGGTTTCATCCCTTCTCAAAAACCTTACACGCTAAATTCCAGTCCAATTCGATGAGTGAGTTAGCATCAACGGTGCCCTGACCTTGATCAGCCAAGAGTATGATCCAGTACCGCTCGAAAGCTGGATTTTATTGCTCCCTAAGCACAGTACCGCTTTCGTAAGGTTAGGTTTAGTGCTATTGTTTGGATAACCAATCTATTGTTTTTTAATCCAATCATGTAACTCGTTCTGAGCGGTACGAGCTTGCTCTCAGCCAAGAGGTTGTGTCAGTGTATCGAAAAAAAAGCGAAGGTTTTTAAATGCTCGTGACGTAGTCTTCACTAATACTTACAACGTTTCCAGCTTCTCCAAATGATCAAAGACGTCAAGAGGAAGAGTTTTCAAGTTACTATCATGAATATTTCTATAAAATGGAAATCCGGTTACAAGCTTTTCATGATTTTAAGATTACTATTTAAGTCGGGCTCGGTGTCGTATGTGAGTAGAGTTGATTGCATGTTGGTTCTCTCATGTGCTTCGAGGATTTTTCTCCGGGTTCTCCAGTTTTCCTCCCTCTAAAAAAATCAACTTCTAAATTCTAATTCAATCTTTCGGTTGCCTTTGGGTCCTAGGCTTGTAAGGCTTGCCGTCCACCTCATAGTGGTAAATTGAAGTTGGATAAAATTTGAAGTTCAAAATAGTTTTCCTTTGATAAACCCTTTATCCATTTTGGAGAGGTTGCGCTTAACTGTTGCAATTCGTTCCCAGTAAACTCTTTCACATATGTACTTGGGAAAGCGTTTCCTTCAAGTCGCAAAGCTTGTACTCATGTGTGACATATAGCGGAGAAAACATCCTTACTTACAGTTTATTTAGGGTGGTCGGTATGTTTTGGATTGCTTCTTTTGTGAGTTGCTTCAGTCTCAGAAACCTGGAACACATATATAGAGCGTTTCCACTCACGTGACAAGGCAGCCATATTGGTGTACCAAACAAAAGTAACTCTCTGCACAGTATTTGTAATGATAAAAGGGTAAATTTAACACCGATGAAAAGATGAAAAAACTGACGTTTCGGACGCTAGTCCTTCGTCGGAGTAAAAGTAAGTTTAGTAAGTTTTTTCATCTTTTCACGGTGTAAAAATTACCCCTTTATCATTACTGTTTCATTAGAAACACCGACGCAGCTCACACTAGTTTTTAGCTAGTTATCTTTTCTGCACAATATTTGCATAAAATACATTTCAATTCCCGGAGGATCTAAAATGTATTGTTTTGTACACCAACATGGCCGCTGTGACGGCGTCACGTGAAGACGCTCTATAGTTAAGGTAAAATTTAACAACGCCAATATGAGAACTGGCACTTATACGAAACATCTTAATATATTAACAATTCGATCAGAACAATTACAACCACAAACTTGACACGCGCATAGTAAAAGCATGACTCAAACAAGACAACCTTAGATCAAGCAACAACAAGTATACAACTAAAAGAAGACATAAGCAAACAAAAAACTCGTTTACTGAGTGAGGAATCAACGATACGTAGATAACTGTCTTTACTTACATCGTTTTTGGATTGGGACATCCCTGTTGAATCTTGGGTGCTTCACTTAGAACTTTATATCCACAATCTAGTATCTCATCTTTATTGACGTCGTGCTTGAAAACACAGCCGTTTTGAAGCACCGATTTGCAATCAATTGTCGTCGCATGACTGAAAATAAAAATGCTACAAAATACTAGAACTAAGCATGACACCTTCAAACTCATATCATTGGCTGCAGAGCTGTGCGCACAGCCCTGAGCCTTGAACGACTCTTGAATGAGATGACGTCACTATTATATTGATCAATGACGTCATTCATTGATGTGCTCGATGTTTGCAAGTTCAGGATGATGTCATAATTCGGCTTCAATTACAAAATAATTATTTGACCGCGCGCTTAGCTAGGGAGATGTCAATGGTTTTTTTATGACGTCAGATAATAGGTAGTATACGCATGCGCGCAGAACGTGGATGACCTTGGAGGGAAAACGCTAACTAAATATTTTTATTAACATAATGCAATAGAGCGTTTTCACGTGACGTCACAGCGGCCATTATGGGGTACCAAAACAATTCATTTTCTATCCTCCGGGAATTGAACTCTATTTTTATGCAAATACTGTGCAGAAAGTTTCTATTGTTTATGGCTACCTTCTCACGTGAGTGAAATCGCTCTATATCGAGTGAATTCATTAACAATAACTATCGATGTTGTTGTTGAAAAATGTATCAACTTATACGACATATATAAGTTAAAATTCGACTTCTTCCCAAAAGCTTTATCAATTGTTGTTGATTATGGTATTAACTTCTAAATCATTCAGAACATAAAAGCTAAATTAGTACAAGGGAAGAACGTTAAATAGATGTATCTAATGATACAACTCGTGAAATCTCATAAAACGCTGCACTGACAAAAAGCATGGAGATTTTGGAATGCGGCTCAAGCTGGGGGACAAAACAATAGGTTCTTTTGTTTTGGCCCCCAGATTGAGTTGCTTTGACTTCACATGCAAGGGGTTTATCGACTGTGTAACTCAGAGCCCGGTTGTACGAAGGGTCGATAAACCCTATCCAATGGATAAATTTATTGGATAACAGCATGGACTTAGGATTTATCCATCGGATAGCGATTTTCACCCTTCATACAATAATAGGTCTTTTGCAATAGATTGACACGTGATTGTTACTGAATGGCAAAGAAATTTGAACTTCCTTTATTTGAAGATTTTTTTGCTGGATTACTAATGAACCCAAAACCTTTTCAAAAATACTTTTTATCCCTTACAATTAAAGATACTTTCGATTTCAAAATACGAAGCAGTTTAATTTTTTTTTGCCATCCAGCAGAGCCTTCCCCAAGGAACCCTGAGCTGCATTGATTGTTTATCAAAGTCATACATCAGCACGTGACTTATTTTCGTCTTCTATGTTTTTTACCTGACAATGCTTTTGCGATCGAGTCTATTTATTTTTGTTTTTTTATTTTACTTGTAAAACGCAGCAGAGTTAAATTAAGTGATGTACATTGTACAGCCTCATAACGTTGTACAAAACAATAGAGAATCGTACGAAGCTCTCTCTTGCATCAAGTACGTATTATCTTTCACAATGGGAACTAATGCCTCGATTGTCTGTGAGCTCTTCTAACAAGAAAATATAACACAAACAAACTCGCGCGAATTAGCATGGACGGATATAAATAACCATTATGTAATAGGCAGATATAAAGTGGGTAGTCTCACGCAACCATTAGAAAATATATGGTTGAGGAAAGATGAAAAGATTTAAAGATTTTTCATTGTGTTTATTCTCGTGACCACGACATTGATCCATGGTAAGACACAAAGTAATCTTGATTACCGTAGAATTTGTTTTCTAAGAACTTAATCTTTGAAATCCGTGTCCTTTCCGTATGTCTAGTCTCACCTGCGATCGCTCCTATCGCTGTTTCGGTAATCGCCAGCGATCGCTGAAGATGTGTATTCGTGTATTTGAATTTGTCAGTAACTTTTTTTCGATTTGCATTCGTATATTTTAAATTGTGCACCTGTGGGCCACCGAACTGCGATCGCTGAAACACGTTTAGGGGCGATCAAATGAAAACCAGGGTAAAAGAATTGCGCATGTAAAAATCATTAATAATCCATTACAATGAGACCCTTTCAAATAGTTGTCGTTTAGTCACTTTTGACGTGTACATTTTTGGTGATCTTCGCAGTCTACGGCAAGGATTTAAGGATATGATTTTGAGTTTTGAAATTTTTGGTTTCGGTAGATACTCGTTATGTTTTTTTGCACGATAAAGAGAATGAAGTAAGACACAAGTTAATTTCTAGAATGGTTGGAATTTTTTAGTACCAGTATTCTCTCGTTTTGGTTTCATGCGTTTTATTCTTACGGTCTTTCTAATAGTGTTATTTTAATATATCTTTTTATTCGTTTTACGAAGTTGTGCGAGCGACCACAAAAAAGCCAGATGGACCACGCAAAACTGTACGTCCTGAGATGGGGTGGCGTTATGGTGACGGACCTTGCATATGTAATGGCGTCATGAAAACAACAACACCAGGATGGTCTCATTCATCGGGGCCTCATCCATCGAGTCGTCCTCCAGGACCTCATCCATCAGGACCTCATCCATCGGGACCTCGTCCATCGGGAGCTCATCCATCAGGACCTCATCCATCAGGACCTCGTCCATCGGGAGCTCATCCATCAGGACCTCATCCATCAGAACCTCCTCCATCGGGACCTCCTCCATCGGGACCTCCTCCATCGGGACCTCCTCCATCGGGACCTCATCCATCGGGACCTCCTCCATCGGGACCTCCTCCATCGGGACCTCCTCCATCGGGACCTCATCCATCGGGACCTCCTCCATCTGGACCTCCTCCATCGGGACCTTCTCCATCGGGACCTCCTCCATCAGGACCTCCTCCATCGGGACCTCCTCCATCGGGACCTCCTCCATCGGGACCTCATCCATCGGGACCTCCTCCATCTGGACCTCCTCCATCGGGACCTTCTCCATCGGGTCCTCCTCCATCAGGACCTCCTCCATCGGGACCTCATCCATCGGGACCTCCTCCATCGGGATCTCCTCCATCAGAATCTACTCCATCAGG
Source organism: Actinia equina (assembly GCA_011057435.1). Taxonomy (NCBI): domain Eukaryota; kingdom Metazoa; phylum Cnidaria; class Anthozoa; order Actiniaria; family Actiniidae; genus Actinia; species Actinia equina. Next base: position 205,479 of record WHPX01000087.1, read on the forward strand.
ACCTCCTCCATCGGGACCCTCATCCATCAGGACCTCCTCCATCTGGACCTCCTCCATCGGGACCTTCTCCATCAGGACCTCCTCCATCAGGACCTCTTCCATCGGGACCTCATCCATCGGGACCTCCTCCATCTCGACCTGCTCCATCGGGATCTCCTCCATCGAGACCTCATCCATCAGGACCTCATCCATCAGAATCTCATCCATCAGGTCCACATCCATCAGGTCCACATTCATCGGGACCACATCCATCAGGACCTCATCCATCAGGACCTCATCCATCAGGTCCACATTCATCGGGACCTCATCCATCAGGACCTCATTCTTCCAAAAATCGTTACACACCCTGCATATGTAGGAAACGTGCAGGTTCGTATCCAAATGAAAAAAAAAATTATCACAAACTTGTTTCGTTGTTGTTTACTTTTATTATTATATTACCAGAAAAAATTGCCAAAATAAAGCTGAGGATGCTACAGAAATGGATGCCAGAATTTGCTAACCGAAGCACAGAGGCTTACAAAAGAATGCATGACACCCTTGTTAATGAGGTAGGACATCTTAAATTTAAGTTTATCAAAGCTTTTAAATTGAGAAGCAAAATAATGATTTGGGAACGGTTTTCTGTTCCAAGCTTACTGAAAACGTTCTTTGAAACTCGCTTATACGTGTCAACCTATTTTTCTTGGTATCATCTATCTTTTTCTAGATTTCCAAGGTATTGCAAATAACAAAAGAGGGCATAAGGAATGTAAACTTCACCAAAGGCAGCATTGTTGCTCGATTCGAGGTAGTTTATACATTCCAAAGCCAAGGCAATGTCTCGAAGGATATGGAGGACCCAGAAAAAGCCTTGAGGAACGCCATTCAAAGTGGCCAGTTAAGAGACCTTCACATTGATCCAGAATCGTTGGTGGTCAGTCAAAGCTTTTCAGGTACTTCCAGTAATTTTTTCCTTACTTGAATGTATTTTACGACAGTATGAGGGGTCCCAAAAGAGAGTCTTGTGGAATACCACAGTAATCATATAGGCTTATACAAAGAAAAGGGAATCATTTTGTTTTGCTTTTGTTTTCTTCAGGTGTTAATCTAACCTCATGGACATCCAAGCCAGATGAATGCAGCTCTAAATGCCACAACGACAAACACAACAGTAAGGTAGAGCAAAATCGTGAATGCGCTGAAGTGACGGCATCGTGTGATGATGTGCCTCTGACCAGAGAGACAACTTGTCATGAGGCATGTCCTGCCTATTCCAGTGCACATGGTTAGTATTGAATAACATAATATGCCATTATTCTTCATTCAAAAAAGTATGAGAAACAGTCCCAAAAAACTACAAATAACCTCTATTGTGTAACATTATTATATCTTGAGAATGTTTACAATTTCCTCTAAATCAATGCTACAATGTCATTCTTACGAGACTTGGCATTACATGTGAGTAGGATTTGTTAGGTCTCTCCCTTGATTTGGGATTTTTTCTCCAGGTTCTCCAGTTTTCATCCCCCGACAAAATCTTACCAGCTAAATTTTAATTCGATCTGTGAGTTATCGGTGTACTGCCGTAGTTCAGCCCAGAGGTTATTTCAGGGTATCGATAAAATTTGAAGGTTCTTGCATGTTTTTGCCGCTTATGACAATGATACATTAACAGTATGTTATTGTCCACGCTTAACACAGCATCCAGGAAAGAAATGTTCATCATCATCGGCGTACTCATCGTAGCAGTTGTAATAGCTGTCGGTGTTGTGGGCATCATTAAGTGCAAAAGGTGAGCCATAGTTTCTTCTTCTGATTTCAAAGTTCGGCCATTTCAAATTCCAGTCCTTGTTTTCGATCAATCCCGAGCTAAAGCACTGTCAGTTTGTGTCAAAATATGTATGGCCCAAAATGAAATGTATTTTCCAGCCGAAACTGATCTCGTCAGACATGCATCCAGGACAACAGCAACAACAACGTTTCTATTGGAATGATTGACATAATATAATTACAATGCCTCTTTCAACGAGCTAGTGCTAGATGGTACATTAAACATATCAATGTCTATTGGAATTTCTGCTCGTTCTGTAATTTTGTTATTTATAGGGATCGACATAAACACATTAGCACCAGTCCCTCCATTAGCTCCATGAAGCAACTAACGAGTAAGTCTTAACACAATTAGATAATTGCCAATAACCAGTAGTCTATATTTTACCTATTTGAAGGACAATTTCAAATCTCGAGTGTATATTGCTGGGTTTCAATCAGCTGATAAAATTCTTTGAATCTCACTATATGCTCTAATAGACCTCCTCGGCTCTGACATAATGTTTTCCCACTTCAGAGTATCTGATTTCTTTGTTTAAAGTTTGCGCCCGGTTGCACATGAGAAAACACATGAATATGGATACAACTCAAAAAGAATATTATTCTCAAGGGAATGACACGTGGTCTGAAATGGAACAACATTACGCTCGAGCGCTCCAGAACCGAGAACGTCTATTGGTAATCAAACACTGACCAGCAAGTGCTGTCAACCAGAAAGAATTCTATTGAAAACTTGTGATTCAGCTGATGAACATTCCGGCTGCACGAGACAGAAAATGACGTCAATTGAGCAATATCTTAATCCCAATATTTCTACAGATTTGAAGTTGTAAACATTTTTTTTAAAAATTCTAAGACAGGTTGGCTGTATGTTATGTTTTCAGATAACGATGAACTTCAGTCACGATGCTGAATCGTCTCGAAGGTCAAGGAGACCCTCTCACAGATATTTTCGAAACCTATTGATTTCGCAGTTTCAAGTGTGGGAAAATAGAAGGACTTGAGTGAAGTAAATCAAACTTTTGTAAAAGAGTTCAGGAGTAGCAAGCTAATAGACCAATCAACGACAGCCGTCTATTTAACCAATCACATATTACGTATCATTTATTTAATTCGCACTCAGTATTTTTTAAAAGTATTTAGAGTGTCTAGTCTTGCGAGTTATTTTTTCGCCAATTTTTTTTTTTCGCCAATTAATTTTGTATAGCTGCACAACATTTTACGTATTTTCTTTAAAAGATACCAATAAAAACCTTCAGTTTTAGAAGAACAATCAGAAGTATTTATGCTTGAGCTGGCAGAAATTTTCACCTGTAAAATCCTTCACCATGGTAACGAATACGTCATCGTCATTGTGATTACCTTTTTGTTATTAATTCAGAGAATAAAAACAATTTCATTGAATTTGCATAAAATCTCCCAAAAATGCATTAACACTGCTGGGGAGTATAAACTCCAGCAGACCAAAGAGGCTATCCTCATGCAAAGCGACTTTTAGAACGAAGACTCTACATCGCAGTCAAGATGAAGAAAGCCGTAAGCTTCTCGCTAATTCTTGTGATAGCTGCAATTTCTACCCAAGGTAAAACAGCATGAATATTCTAAACTTTACTTTTGGTTTATTTTGCCACACTATTTCGGAAATTCTGAGCTGTCGGTTCCAAATAGAATTATTACATAATCCATCTCTGAAAACTTATGAAAGTTATACATTTTTCAAATACGAAACAAGGTTTTCCTTGCCTTCATTCGTACTTCGTACTAATCGTACTCAATTTTAAACGAAAAAAATGAAAATGCGTTAAACATCTGCAAGTTAGTCATATTTATCAGCAATATTTATGGATCAACAACATTACTGAGTTTGGCGGATATATATTTTCAGTGAGTTGAAAAAAATATTTTGGATTATGAAATCGGTCCATCGACCTGTACATCATTTTTCCAGCTTAGACATAAACTTTTCGACCCGAAATAAACCTGTTTTCTGTTGTGACGACATTTAAATTCATCTGTTCGGCGGATATCGAGAGAGGCTGGCGGAAACAAGCCAAAAAATCGACAAAGGAAACGATATTTTTTTATAACCAGGAAAAACACAGAAAGCAGTACTTGCTATATGAATTCCATACGTTTAAGCGGCATTTTATTTTTAGACGAAAATATTGCAAATTTCTATTACGTTAACATTGCTGTCATTTTGAATAACTTGCCTATGATCCCTTTTTTCTATACCAGAATGCCACAGCGAAAGCAAAAACGTTCTTTAGCTAAGCCAAAAGTAAGGGCTGGCTATTTTCCAGAGCAAAACTTAATTGGCTATACAATTCGATCTGTGAGTTGGCTATATACTGACTGTTATCAGCCCTGACGTTGTTTCAAGATTCGATGAAGGCAACACTTTAGGTACCCTGCTGGGAGTCCTTGTTACGCCACAAAATGTAATAACAACGCAAAATGTAATAACTTTTGACGCAAAATGTAATAACTTCAATAACGCATTTTAAAATCAATGTTTACTGAATGGACGTAAACGACACAGTAGAACCGAACAGAACAGAATAAGAGAATAGAGAATCGTCTGGGGGAAAAAACTGGTTAGACTACATTCAAATTACGAGATATTAAACAAATGCCCGCGACTTTTTTGTTAAGATTAAATGCTAATTTTTATGTATTTTTTATTGCTAATTGTGAACATTCTGACTAATTAATTTATGTTATTTTGGTACATTTTTTACCATAATGTGGTAAATTTTTAAAGTGTTATTTACTTAATAAAATGATTAACAAGTTGACAATATTGGATAATAAACTAGCCCTTATCCATGAGACATCAATTATTAAAATCACTAAAGTATGTTGATCCTGAGTGCGCTTGATATTGGTGATATATATGAAGAGTTGCTGATTTTCCCCTCAAATATACTACTGTTGGAGTGAGTGGACTTGCTTTGTAAAAATCCACACGTTGAAATCGTGTATTCAACATGAATATTTATCTTAACGGTTCATGCGAAATTCAAGTTAAAGTCATCTGGTATGGTTCGTATACCGAACAAATATTGATTTTCTGGATATTTAAAATGCGTTATTGAAGTTATTACATTTTGCGTCAAAAGTTATTACATTTTGCGTTGTTATTACATTTTGTGCGAGTTATTACATTTTGTGGCGTAACAGCACTTTAATTTCCCCTCAGTAAGCGAGAGAAAGATACAGGTTTGATTCTGGTTTAAACTGGTTTTGATGCGCAAATCTTTATTACCGGCGGAAAGATCTATTTGATAACCAGAATTGAGTCCGCTTCAGAAGCAAAATGGCCGACAATTTAAAAGAGCTAAACCAATTCAAACCAACTTCCCAGCAAAGAATCTTTTCATTAATAGCAAAGACACGTTTGTTTCACTACCTACAGGATATGGAAAGTCGCTAAACTTTCAAATAGCAATACCGTTGAACCGGAAACCGATTATAAAAGGATTAGCTAGGATTGGGCTTGAGATACAAGGCTGTTTCTTAGCAACCGCCACGCATGCGCAAATAAAATACTACACGACTTCTGCAGAGTCTTCCATACTCTGCCAGCAGGGTAACTTAAAGGTTATTAAGAAGGCAAGTTTTTCCGGTTGGATTCCCTATGTTTCAATAAGTGGACACACAATTTTAATGTTTTTTAGTCGAGGGTGAAAAACGAAAGCCGCTTGGAACCCCGACGTCACCTCCCAAGACGGGATGGAGATTCGGGAATGGTCCCTGCATGTGTAACACATCTACGCCAAAACACAAAACACATCAGGTACACCCAACAGCAGGACATCATCCATCTGGACCACATGGTCCCCAAATGCACCATCCATCCAAGCCTCATGGACATCATCCATCGCCGGGACCACATGGTCCCTCAATGCGTCCAAGAAGAAATGGTCCCCAGGGACATCATCATAAGGGTTCTCACCCGACTAGACGTCCCATTCGTAACCATAGACAGGGTGGTCCAAAGAAACACCAACGTGGTCCTCATCATCGCCATGGCCCAAAGCGAAAACAGGAAACGAAAGTATGGAGGAAATGTGTTTGCAGAAAACCAGCAGGTTAGTTTGTGGTCCTAAGTAACGAACTCTGCTGAACTTTTATTAAACAGCCAGCCTCTTTTAACATCTTCGTCAGACTACAGTTTCTATGCCTTTTTATCAGTCTTTCGCGCACCAAAACACAACTTCTTCTAACTAACCTCTTCAGGCCACTGCTCATAAATAACTGATTCGATTTAAAGTCGTAAGAGTTCCAATTAGTTGAGGATTTCGCACTAAAATTATACCTCTTTTTAGCGACTACTTAACAATTCTTCTAAATAATTTTTTTTGTCTTGAAACAGATAAGGGTTTCAAAGTAAAGTTCAGGATGATGAAAAAATGGCTTCCTGACATGGCAAACCCCGAGTCTAAAGCTTACAGACGACTGACTGACAAAATTAATAAGAAGGTACGTAGTAGTAGACTAACGCATCCTGATTCTCATCCATCGTTTTGGATGAAGATACATAAAGGCTGACAAGAGAATATGAACTAAGAGAAGGAATCCTACCTATATAGCCTTGTAACCATCATGTGCACAGTTTGATGCTATTTTTAGCTTGGAGATATTTTGAGCGATGAACCTGATTGGTTGATTCCTTGAGGGTAGGCGGCTTCCAGTCTTGCAGTAAACAAAGCCTGTGTTTTTGTCGTGGACATAGCGAAATATGGCGCTTTTCGTGTCCTAAAACGAGGCATCAAAGAGAAGCATGATCGTCGCGCGGGCATGGTAACGAGTTAAAAACAGCATCAATGATTCTAAAAATAGCATCAAAGTGTACACATGATGGGGCACGGGGATTCCTTCTCTTAGTTCATTTTCTCTTGAGGCTGACCTATATGAAGTATAAGCCTAGAGATGATCTTTAAAGTGAAAGGGCCTGGGAAACGAAATCCTAAAAAATATTTTTATTGATAAGAATTAATTTTCTTTTAATCTTTCTCCAGCTTTCTAAAGTTCTTAAAACAGAGACGAAAAGCATCTACAATATGCGTTTCACGAAAGGCAGCATTGTGGCAGAGTTTGAAGTCAAGGAGTCGGAAATCACGAAGGACCCAGAGAAAGCCTTGAGGCACTCCATTTACAATGGTCAATTGAAAGACTTGGAGATTCAACCAGAATCCTTAGTGGTCCAGGAGAGTTATTCAGGTAATCAAAAGCAACATAACAAGCTAAATTCCAATTCAATTCCCATGTTAACCGTGGCCTGACTTAGATCTGCCTAGACGTTTTTTCAGGGTAAATTGTTACTTATAAATTTGAATGATTTCATTTTCATATTTTGGAGGGTTAAAAAATAATCAAAAACATCTGTCTTTTTAAGGAGTTAAACTGAGTGAATGGAAAACAGACGAATCTGAATGTCACAGGTGTCACTCAGTCACGCAAACACGGGAATGCACAGAGGTCACAGCCTCGTGTGATGGAATACCGCTGACCAGAAATGCCAGCTGTTACGATGCGTGTCCTCGTTATCGAACAATTGGATGCGGAGGTTTGTGTATAATTTATATGAACATGAATCGACTGTTATTCCTAAATAACACAAGAGAAAAGGGCTAAATGAGACGATAGGACATCTTTTTCTAATTTTAAGAAGACTCGAAACTGACGCTTTTACTTGAACGCACGCGCTCCAGGGACAATGACCTAGACATTGTATTTTACAATAACTTACAAATTTCTCGCGCGCTGATTGGTTATTTTTTATAGTCAATAAGAGGACAGGCACATAAAAAACTGATATCTATTTGTTAAATGGATCTAATCCACTTGGGCGTAAGGTTTTGCCCATTTCAGACCACGTGTCATTCTCTCGAGAATAGGTTTCTTTGTTTGAGTTGTATCCATATTCATGTGTCTTCTCTTGGGCAACCGTTAAACAAAGAAATGATACTCTAGGAAATGACACGTGATCTGAAATGGGAAAATAGTGGGTTAGGTCTATTTGGAATTCTAAAAAGAAAAAAAATAAAAACTGTACGGTGAGTATGAAATACCTTTAAAGTGTATATGACACGAAAACATTTCATCGTTTAAAATGTATAGTTTGTTAATAATAATAAATATGTTGTAATAAAATTTGTTTCAAAAGCTTATTTCTTGAGATATTTGAGAAAATTAAGCCCAATTTGTGACGTCATTTTGTTGACACGTACTCTAGATTCGGTAGTAATGCACAAAATATAAATTGTAATTCGTATAAAATAACAACAAAAGGCATATTCTATTCAGCTTCATTTGATAGCTTACGAAATACTCTTCAAATGGTGGGAAACTGAAAAGTGTACTACCCGAATTTAAGATTCTGCATTCAAACAAATTTCGTGTATTTGCAACTAAATCTGGAGACTTGTAAACAAAATGACGTCACAACATGTGCTAAATTTTCTTGAATTTCTAGAGAAATACGTTTTTGAAACAAATTTAACTGTGATATTCTTATTCATGCCAATAGAATACACATTTTTAACATTAAAATGTTTTCGTGTCATATGCACTTTAAATTGCAGTCAGTAGTCATGTTTATGAATTTTATACTTGTTTTTGTAAAAAAAAAGAAAAGAAAAAGAAAAAAAAAAAAAAAATTCAGAGAAAAGAAGTAAAACAATTCAAAATCTTAATGGGGCAGGAATTTAGAAACTTTTTGTGATGTGAAACTATAGTAGTAGAAAATAACTTTTAAGTTTACATTTCTTTAATGTGAGATGTAAATAAGTTTGGATACAGTTTTCAAAAAGCTTTTTGGCCTGGAGCCACAGTTTTGCAATGCTTTCGCACTCCTGTTCCTTACATAGGCAGCCCATTGAACAGCTATAAGCATAAGCCTACCACTATGCCCTAGTAAATCAGGGCCCGGTTGTACGAAGGGGGGATAGCGATATCCAATGAAAAAATCCTTATCCAGTGGATAAGAGATCCAATAAATTCATTCAATGAATTAGTTTTATCCACCGGATTGCGTTATCCACTCTTCGTACAACCGGGCCCAGCTGTTAATCAACGTTCCCATGGCATTTGTTAACGCAATTCTCATTTCTGAAATATTTAAAGGATACAGATTTGGAATCGCAAAAGTGATGCTCATTGTTTGTCTCATCGTGGGAGTATTGTTGATCGTAGCAGCTTTGGTCGTAATTAGAATCAAAAGGTGAACCACAAACTTACTGTCCCTCTTAATCACTGCCACTCCATGCACGTTCAGTATTTAAAATGCCTTCTTAGATTTTGTAGACCATTCTAAACAAAATCCAAATTGATGGTTGAATTTTTGACCACTCTCAGGATCACTCTCCAGTTTCGAATTTTCTGTTGCTTAGCAAAACATTTATCATGTGTTCCAGTGAAGGTCGGTGGAATTATAAAGTTTTTGCATAGTTAAAGTTGTGCATTCTTTACCTTACCGTTGGTATTTGTGAATATTTGGACAATGTAATAAGGCTAACTCTGATATGAGTAAATGAGTCTGTAATCAAGGAACTTAGCGGTATCATACAAAAAAAAGTATATTCTAATAAACGTCCTAAGAAAACCAGATGGTGAATAATTTGGCACTGAAATGACACCGGGGGACACTTAATGAGTCTGTAATCCAAGACTACAGCGGTATCTTACAAAAAGGTCTAATTCAATAAAGACTAGCCTCCTTTGCAGCCGTTCTTAGGGTCGTCACGTGACGACCCTAAGAACGGTTGCAAAGGAGGCTAAATAAAGACCTAAGTCAACCAATTTTAAAGGCTAGGCTGCCGTTGCTTGAGTCCATGATGATCAAGTTGCCGATTAATAGTCTAATAATCCGTATTGCTGATTTATTTCTTGTTATAGGGCTCGACGCAACAATCTCAAAGAAAGTCCCTCGACCAGCTCTTTCAAGCCATTTGTGACAGAAGGTAAACTAAAGCATTAACTTCTGTATTTCATGATTCAAACTGAAAACTTTTTCTCTTGGCCTCTTTACGACAAAAACAAACATTTTCTTTTCTGCTACCAGACGGAGCAGCTGTACGTACATCCCATAATAATAATGCAGTCCCGTGCACACATACACAGGGATCCCGATTCTACAATTCCTCTTTTATCCAATTATCAAGATATGACTTCATTAAGGCACAGGGATATATCTTTTATCAGAATTTGAAAATTTTTCATATTTCTATTTTATTGCAGATGATCATAAACTTCAATCAAAGTGTTAAAAAAAGCATTTACTGAAGCTGTCAAAAGCCTACTATATGCACGCTAATTTAAATTGCACAACTCTTCGACAATACTTTTAGTTCTGATTCTACATGAAGTCAATAGTTGAATGGTAAAATATTTCTTGATTTGAGTGATGCCTCTTATAATTAAGTCATGAATCAAGGTTTATACTTCCAATACACTAATGACTTTGATGTCAGGTGAGGTATTTCAGCTTCTTTGTTGTAACTAGTAATACTATAAATGCTGGCCATTATGGCCAAATTTAAAATACCCTTTATGTAAGCCATGAGTAAAATAATGATGCTTTTGAGATACTGGTAGCGTGCGAACCAGTTCAATTTTGTATTTTTAATGCACGTCACAGTCGTTAACATATTGGAAGTATAAACCTTCATAACTTAAAGACACATCTCTCAAATCAGGAAATATCTTACCATTCGACTATTTACTTCATGAAGAATCAGTACTGAAAATGTTGTCGAAGGGTTCACTTTAACGACGAGTTCGAAGCACTGAAGTCATTGAGTCATTAGACTGTATTATTTGTAGTGTTTATATTTTAATTTAGCAAGTAGGTGTTCGTAGTTAGTTTTGTAAAGTTATTCACCACGAGCAAAAACCAATAATCGACAAGGAAAGAGTCAGCCAATCAAAAATACCATAATAATCAACCAATCACGCACTTTGTTTTAAACATGTGGTAAACTTATTTGCAAGAAATGTGAAGTTATTATTTTTCTTTCATACTTCTCTCCCTCTTTTATTCTCCTTTTATTTTCCAAATTACAAGAAACGATGATTTGATCAAATTGCCTGAGTTGATACAGTAATCATAGATTGAATTCTAAGATCAGTGATATCATGCAGGGAAAGTATTTAACAGACGTGTCAAGGACAAAAGAACTTCAGACAAACTTTCTATAAAGATCACTAGACGATTCGAGGATCGGTACATTAAATCGCAGTTAAAGTATGAGTGACAGGCGATGGGTGATTACTAGCCAATCAGAAAGCAGTTTAAATCGCAGCTAAAGTATGAGTGACAGGCGATTGGTGGTTTCTACCCAATCAGAGAGCAGTTTATATCGGAGCTGAAGTATGAGTGACAGGCGATGGTTGGTTACTAGCCAATCAGAGAGCAGTTTATATCACAGCTGAAGATGAGTGACAAACGATATGTAGTTACTAGCCAATCATAAGGCAGTTCATATCGCACCTGAATCATGAGTGACACACCAGAGATGATCTATTATCTAATCTGAGAGTAGCTTCTAGTATGCATAGAGAGTAACTTATAGTATCTTGAAGTATGAGTGGTGAGCGATAGATAGCCAAGCAGAAAACAGATTAAATTACGACTAAAGTACGAGAGAGGGTAAGCATATTTGATAGCCAATCAGAGTGCACATTATATTACAAGTGAAATATGACGTATGCTATGAACTTTTAGCCCAAACTTTGTTGATCATAAAGACAACTTCACTCTAGTTTTGCAGGATTAAATGACATGTTTTACATATACTAATTTTAAGAATAACAATGTCTTTCGTTTTCCTAAGTGTCCCCAGAACAATTTTTTTCTTTTAACGAAAAAAAAAAAGCGCTTTGAATGTCAACCTGACTGACACTGCCAAAGCTTGATACTTTATCTAACTACAGTTTCAAATTCTAGTCTTTTTTCCCTTCGTATCTCCTGTTCCTCCGCCAAATCATCCAGATCATCTAGATCATCCACTTTGGGCCCCACATCATCTTCCATTAACTCCGACTCAAACATTTGTTGCAGCAACGTTTCTGCGTTCTTCTTTTGCTGCTTAGGCAAGCAAAATCTAAGCCCCGAGTCAATGACAGACTCTTCTAAAGATAAAGTACTTTTAAACTTAGCTTCAGATGATGTTTCTATCGAGTTTTCGTCATTGAAGAAGTCTTTGCCAAGAGGTCTTGTAGTGGACTCGGCTCTCTCTTTTATCGGGGACCTGAAGTGAAAAAATGAGTTTCGCTTAGACTGGTGCATTGTGGTCTAGCTTGGGTACAAACATCTTTTATTCATCATGTTTAATATGGTGTTGTTTGTACCCAAGTCAAACCACGATGCATTCTGTTCATCCAAGTCAGAATAGACCTACTACGTATGGGTTTACGCATGCGTGCCCTTTGTTTTGTTTTGGTTTTGGAGATCGTACTCGAGTGAAAGTTCGATGTTGTGCGACACGACGCGGCGCGCACAAGATGCAACACCTTTACCGTCATTTGCATTGCTACGCGGCCACCCTAGACAAAAATCGCGACGTGCACTTTGCAATAGACTGCCGTCAATCAAAGACGACGTCATTTACACGCGTTTGGATCGGCCCGGATAGGCCCGGTGAGTGTGGCTCATAATACTTGTAAAAAATCGACAAGTTTTGGCGCACACGCGTGTAAATGATGTCAACGTGTTTGATTGACGGCAGTCTATTGCAATGTGCACGTCGCAATTTTTGTCTGGGGTGATCCGCGTAGCAATGCAAATGGCGGTAACATGAATACAATCTAACCAATATCATACTAAGGTATATACAATCTAATATCATACTAAGTTATATACAATCTAACCAATATAGGTATACAATACTTACGAGCCAACTCCTACTCCTTTTTCTTCTATTTTGTTCTCAAATGCAGCCGCGAATTTCCCATGAGAGAACGAGTACTCCAGCATAAACGCTTCTAAGATGAATGCTACGAATATACTGACAAGAAAATGAACCAACTCTTCTGTAAAAAGTTTTAATTAAGATATTTCATGACAACTGAACTTATACACCTTATTTGTATGAAACCCGTATGATGTGTGATATGGAATTTCTAATTAAGGGCTTTTTAATTTTGATTTGATTACACAAAATGCCCTTAGAGAACAGATGTTCAATACGAAATTGGATGCGCTTTTCAAAAGGCCCAACGAGCCTCGTTTTGATGTTGATGAGCACCAGTCACCCACCAATCTCGCAGAGATATGAATATGGTGTATTATTAAGACTTACTTTAAGACTACAATGACGCATATCAAGTGGAATGACATGAAGTAGACCCTTGCTGCCGTGTTTGTTACCAGTACGAACCCCTGTGTAATGACTGAGTAGAGTCAAGAAAGATATCATGGAAACAAGAAGATGAAAATATGAGTAAACAATCGAGTAGACAATGGAATGAAGGAAAGAAGAAGAAAGGAATAAACAAACTAGGGAGGGAAGGAGGGGGAGAGGAAGAGGAGAAGAGAAGAGAAGAGAAGAGAAGAGAAGAGAAGAGAAGAGAAGAGAAGAGAAGAGAAGAGAAGAGAAGAGAAGAGAAGAGAAGAGAACAGAACAGAACAGAAGGAGAGGTAGGGGAGGTAGAGGAGGTTAGAAAGAAAAACGTAAGAGAGGAAAGAAAGAGAGGAGGGAAGGAAGGAACGAAGGAAGGAAAAAGTGTTATAATTTTTGAAAGGATACCATGCCATTGATTCACAACAGTCAGATCAAATAATATTTTGAATGATTTCAAAACATCATTGAAATTATTATTGCAGTAGTGGTCAGCGAGAAAGTCGGATCCTTCGAGTTTGCGATTCCCACAGAACATATTCGTTACATTCCATTTTACCGATGAATTCCCGTCAGTGTAGGGGTAGCCCTGCATTTTGACCAACCCTGCGAAAATCTCCATCCCCATTATAGCATACACATAGTAAAGTATCTGTAATTAAAATAAAGATATGTGCATAAGGAAATTTTGCTAGCACGTCTCTGTTGACATGTCGTTCTTTTGGTTTCGCGCGCAATGGGAGAAGCACCCGTCCAATGAAGAGACCTCCACTCTTGGTGGCAAGTCCAGGAATCAAACCAGATTCCCCAGAGGTGAGTGCACTACCCCTACACCACCCTTGATTCCTATTTTGGGCTGCCTGTGGAATGGAAATAAGATTGCATACTTACAAACATGATTGTGCCATATATGGATATCGCTGGGCCAATTTGCATAAGGGTGCCTATGATCACCTGAAACCTGAAAATAAACAGAGAATGCATTTAGACTGTCTTTAAACCTTAAAAAAGACACAAAGGAAAGAAGGCGGGTGTAACTTCTCACCGTTTTACGTTCCCGATGATTTTAACGAGTCTGAGAACTCGAAGAACCATAAGAAGATCAAGAACACCTTGACTAGATTGGACTGGAAAATAGAACCATCGAGTGTAAGCAAAATAGACCCTTAAAGCAATGTCAAACGTCAAACTCCACATGAGCCGAACCTAATGGCATCAAAGACCGCCTTGTTATCCATTGTTTCAATTAGGTTCGGCTCATGTGAACTTTGACGTTTGAGCTGGGCCTGAGAGTAAAGACGTGTCATTCTCTAGAGTACGATGTCGAATTCTTTGTTTAACGGTTGCGCATGAGAATTAAGACAAATGAATATCAATGGATACAACTAAAACAAAGAATCTTATTCTCAAGATAATGACACGAGGTCTGAAAGAAAACCATTACGCCCAAGCAAAGGAGTTTATCTAGAGCAAGGGTATTTGGAACTTGTCAGGCATTCAAGGTATACATACGGGAGCTATAAGACGACTCGATGATGAGCGCGATGGTTGCTGATCCGATCACAAGAAAGTCAAACCTGAGGATCAATAACATGTAGGTTCGTATAACATTATGGATTAATAGCTTTGGAAAGTCAGTATAAATCCAGGCCATATGTACTGGTCTGATCACCATATATCATTACACGTGGAAAACACGAGGATCATCTGATGTCACGGGATTGGCGTTGTCTCTTCTCTCTTTCCTTCTAGTCTCATTCCGCCTCACTGGGTCTCAATTCTCCACTCCAGTCCTTGAGAACTTTCAAATGCAGCGTTTCTTTCTTCCCACTTATATTGCATACGCGCAAGAGAGCTTTTCATGCACAAGGGACGCCTTGACAGGTCACTTGCATTATAGCGTTATTTACTACCACTACCAGAATCCCTTGCACACTTTCTTTTGTTCCGAGTTAATTAGAACTAGTTGTCTTACTATTCTCATGAAGGAATACAAATTTGAATAAGAAAGAAAATTCAGGAAGCATTTTGGTAATGGTAGTAAAATGAAGCCATTTTACAGCCTATTATTTTGCAGATATCGGAGACTTAGGATGATCCTTTGGTAAGAAATAAAACGTTCTCAAGACAAATAACAAAAATGAATAGGGGACTTTCGATTTTGCAAACAAAGTACTGCGCGTGGAGTCAAAATCGAAAGGAAGAGCAACGGGACGCGAAAGGATAGTTCGATATCCATGAATATACAAACTATAGGACTCACCAGTTCCAAAAACTTCGGAAGAATTCCTTAAAACCAAAAGTGTAGAATTTCAGAAGAATTTCCAAGTTGAAAATAGCTAAGAACAGAATTTCTAGGTCGCTGGAGTCGAGAGCGATGAAGATGGCGTTAGTAAAGATCACCAAGTCAAAAAATAGACGAAAAATCTGCAACAGAACACAATAAAATACAGTTTGTAATTGCTTCTTTTCCTCTCCCTTTCGGTAATCTAGTCTGTAATCTATGATTGTTAATGTCCTTTAGTGTAAATGAATTCATAAAAAGAAAAGAAAAGAAAAAAAAAAAATATATATATATATAAACTACAAAGAGACTTGAACCTCCGCTGGACCTATGATATTAGTACCTATGACAGACGATTTGCTTTAATTTGTTACTAGCATAAGACAGGTAAATCTTTGGCATCAATCTCTCCAGTAAATGGACCTGGTCGCTGACTTCCAGTATCTCGACGTTCAGCAAGTCAGCGATCATTGAGAAATTCTTCTTTCCTAATAAAGAATATTTCAAAAAGTGGTTATTACATGAGATGCCTTGTTTAAAACAAACTTAACAACATGTCTTATAATGCAAAGGTGATGGAGAACATTATGTCGATTTCCAATAAAACAAGTCAGTGCTGTGTTGTAAATACTGAACGTAGTGATAAGTGGTGGTGGTGGTAGTGGTAGTGGTGGTGGTAGTGGTGGTGGTGGTGGTAGTGGTGGTCGTAGTGGTAGTGGTGATGATGGTGGTAGTGGTGGTGGTAGTGGTGGTGGTAGTGGTGGTGGTAGTGGTGGTGGTAGTGGTGGTGGTAGTGGTGGTGGTAGTGGTGGTGGTGATGATGGTGGTAGTGGTGGTGGTAGTGGTGGTGGTAGTGGTGGTGGTGATGATGGTGGTAGTGGTGGTGGTAGTGGTAGTGTTAGTAATGTGTCGTAGTGGTGGTGGTAATGTGTTGTACTGGTGGTGGTAGTGGTGATAGTGGTGGTAATGTGTCGTACTGGTCGTATTTGTGGTAGTACTGGTAGTGGCATACTATTGCCTATACATGCCTAACAACTTCATACTTATCTTTGTCTTATCTTTTAAATTATAACTTTGAGCATTATACCTATCATCCCCTCTCCATTGTCATCCAGCACTTGCCATAACAACGCTACTCTCGCTTTACTCCAGCCGGGACGCACCTCATGCATCAACTCAATAAACCTTTCTTCCGTCACTTTCCACATGTTGTTGTCCCAGATTTTAAGAACATCAAAAGCCTGCTTTAACTGTCGACGTTTTCTGTACACAGTTTTGCGAATTTCATTCTTCAAAAACAAAGAAAAAAATGACAGTTGTAAGTATCTTATCTTAATACCTCAGTTTCATGTTCTCTTTGCTCAGCCTTAGTCTGGGTTGTGCGTTATAATATTATGCTATACAATGGACCTTAATAAAAGAAAAGAACACATTTGTACACAATCGAGGCTAAGACTGAGCAAAGGCGAACTCGAAATGGGAATATTATATTCCCAGTGGTTAAATAGTCTTACCTTTAGATGTTTTCGGTAATTTTTGTAGACGACAGCCAAGAATATACTGACAAATATGTACATGCATATTACGACAAATACGACAAAGAAGAGCACTGACCAGGCATTGTTGTCGTACGCGGGCATCCTTTACAAGAAAAGAGAAATGAGCAGAGTCAGGAGAGGTGAGAAGGAAATTAAGGCAGAGCAGAGCAGAGCAGAGCAGAGCAGAGCAGAGCAGAGCAGAGCAGAGCAGAGCAGAGCAGAGCAGAGCAGAGCAGAGGAGTAAAGAAGAATGACTTACCCTACATCTGGATTATTAGCTGTCGTGGTCAACACATAAAGCGAGAAGTAGACATCAAAATAGCCAGCAAAATATGGTTTTCCATGGATGTCCTTGATTCCCCTAAAAAAAGAAAGAAATAAAACCAGAGATCACTTTTCTCATCCAACTCCTCCCTTTCCGCCTACAAGGCCCTTACTCAAATTTAAACCAGGCCTATAACGTTTGCAGTTGGAATAGACCTCTTTTCCGTGGGTGTAATGTTCTCCTATTTCTACATACCATCTGCTCATGTCATTCTCTGAAGAATGAGATTGTGTTGCGTCCATATTTATTTGCATGTCTTTTCATGCGCAACCGTTAAACAAAGAAATGATACTGTAGGGAATGACACGTGGTCTTCAATGTTAAAACAATACGCCCAAAGGTTAAGATGTCTATGAAGCACCCAATTACTTTTTTCCAAAGAGTTTTACTCCCAGCAAAGAGAAGAGTGCAATCATCAGCAACAATAATATCAGGACGTTGGCAATCTCTGGCAAAGTACGGCGAATATTCCTGACGGCTCGACGAATCTAACGTAGGGGAAATCAAAAGACCGTGAACTTGATAGCTTATGTAAGAGCATATTATGAAATATATATTAAGATATATTATATTGGTCTTTTGTAAGAAATGAGTCATGTTTAATTCTGGAAAGTAGACAGTGCACTTTTAGGGAAGCACGAGTAACTGTGGGATTCTAATGGAACGTCTCTCACCGCGGCGTCATGAGGTTAATCCAATCCTCAGTGTCGTATGTGACCAAAGTTGCTTCCTAGTTCTCTCCTGTACTTTGAGAGTTTATCTCCAAGTTCTCATCTATTCATCATCTTTCATCTGTCTAAAACTAATTCTAAAGTGCAATCCTGTCATAGCACGAGGGTCATCTGGTGGCTGGTTCCAAAGTCATATGTGTTACCTTCGCCAAATCAAGGACGATTTTTGTACCCCTCCCCCTCCCCCTCCCAAACAATGACATCTCCACTCCTGTTAGAGACTGATGAAAACAGCTTCCAACAAGTATCGTCCCTTTATAGAACTAAAGGTTGATCATGAAGGGAAGGGAGGGGGTGGGGGTAATGGAGGAAGCAAAACAGTAACTAAAATACAGTGAACGTTTCAACTAAAGCAAACCTGTAAATTCTTACCTGTCGGCCTTCACTGAGATTGATTAAGAACAGAGGTCTTAATGCTCGTGTCCATCTGATAGAGTGTGCTTTCAAATTTGCCTCTTGGAATATCACATACATAATCATATCTATAAAGGTCATCTGAGGAGAAAGTATGATCATTTTAATGTGTAACCATAGAAACAAAACATGTAATAACATGTGATAACAAGGTCTGAATGCATGGTTTGGCAAAAATTTATTCCTAGAACTAATCGCAAGATTAATGCTCATTCAACTAAAGTGCAGGGAAACAATACTGCCACGTGACCGTTGGTTTTCATATATGCACAAATGCAAGGACCTGATGTGGCACACATCTTTAACTGCATCACATTCATAGTCTCCATGAATGCATAAATAAGCATACTTTACATACCCAACTTGCATAACATGCGAAGTTTGCAGGATATGTTTATCTTCAGTAAACATGAGAACAAGTGACCAAAATGGAAAAAGACACAATTTTCAGTGACTTGAGGCTGCTTAAGACTAGTGAGAACTATAAAACATGATATCATAGCAGAGGGACAAGGTACAATAGCAAACACATGCTAGCATAGCCAGTATGCAGCTGGACTTTTCTCTCATACACTTAACACACAGTTATGTTCATATGTATGCAGGCTAATGCTAGTATGTTTTACCAACATGCCTGGCATGACTGTGACCATGACTGTGCCAAGTACTAGCACCTTCATTAAACAGACAGAAATCTTGTGCACTGTGCCTGGCTGCAGACATCATCAGCTCAGCGCTGACTGACCATGTCAAGCTTTGGTTTACTAGAACAACAATCACAGTACCCCTTTCATATCATTCTCACCACAATAATCAGCAGCAAGATTAGGTTCTTCTTGTCTTTCCAAAATTTGACCCCAGCAGCGAAAGACCAGACATGAAAGAGACGCAGTGTAAATACCAGGAGGCAGAAGTATTCCAGAATGAGAGTTGCCTAGAAAAATAAAATTGAAGAAACAGCATCAATAGATTAATGGGGCTTCCTTTTGATCATATATGCACCTATTTCGAAGAACGTTGTCGCACCAAGAGTCTCAAGTAACAAGCCTAGGGCGCAGAGAATGTCAGTACTTTTAATTATAATCAGATTTATTCATGGTTCATGCAAGTGGCTATAGGTCTACACCAATTATCATCTCAAGCAGCCTTGCTTGGAGCAATTTGTGAAGTCAATATAAATGAAAATGCACCATGAATAAACTAAATACAGCTAAAAGTACCAGCGTTCTCTGCGGTCTTGGCTTGTTGCTTGAGGCTTTCGTTGTGACAACGATTTCTGAAATAGGTGCATATGTTGTGAAGATATCTACTAGAACCTTTTAACCTATGAGTTGTATTCATAAGAAGCCCACTTGAGAATGTTTCAAGTAACACAGCA
This sequence comes from Actinia equina, assembly GCA_011057435.1. Classification (NCBI taxonomy): domain Eukaryota; kingdom Metazoa; phylum Cnidaria; class Anthozoa; order Actiniaria; family Actiniidae; genus Actinia; species Actinia equina. The sequence goes on from WHPX01000087.1 coordinate 225,306, forward strand.
GAATGAGATCGTATCACCACAAATTTATTTTGTACTTTGACACAAATGATGAAACCAACTAAAAAAATCATGTGATCCCAAGAAGACACTACCCCCTTAAAACCTTGGCTTCAATCAATCAATTATTTTTTAAACCCTGAAACATCTGGGTTGTTCTTAGGTCACTCTCTCGTAACACAGCTAGCTATTAATAGTGATAATAGACCCCTTGCACTGCAGAGTCCCAAAAAGAATTGTTTTGGGGGACAAAACAATGGATGTTTTTTTGCATAAGAAAAGACCTATTGAGAGCCTATTGTTTATCCTACAGAACAATCCCAATAGGAAATTAATGCAAGGGGTCTATGTATGTGTTATTGACTAAAAAGGTCTTACTTACCCAGTAAGGCAAAGCAAGTCCTGGTACTGCTGGCTGCTCAAATAATGCCAAAGATAGATCAAGGCAGACAAATAGATAGACAACAAATATGAGGACCGGTTTGTTATAAATCTTGTAACTCCTACATGAGAAATAATGATGCACTGCTATTAGTTTATAACAAGACAATTAAATAATATGTCCATACAGGTGGTATGAGTACTTGTTAATTCAACAAATCATGTTAACCTTAGTTAATGATTAACCTATTATATCCGCCAAAAGCAAGTAAACAATTGCAAGCCTAAGTCAAATAATATATGCAATGTCATTGGTAAGAAACACTTACCGAAGTTCTCTCGGAGAAGTTTGAAAATATCCATTCCCGCCTTTACAAGCTTCTTCCACTAGAATACCAGCTAGCAGTACTTCCTACAAAGTTAGAGAACGGTTATTAAATGAGATAAGCTCCCTAAAGCCTACCACGAGTTAGTGAATAGCTTTGTTAAAATATGTCATAGACTGGTAAATCTCTTAATAAAGGAGGTCAAATGGCCGGGTTATGAGTTGCTCATGAGTTTAGAAAACTCTAGTACAGAAGCTGCAGCTTTACAGAGAGTTGTTACAAAGCACAGAACGAACTCACCGAGCCGTGCACGACTCGATCCTTGTTGCGGTCTTCCTTTGGAATTGGGTCGTTACGCAAATCAATATTAATAAATTCCGTAGCAGGGGTGAACGAAACTGCCCTGAAATGTTTACGAATATCAGACAAAGCATCAAACTCGATGTCATTTTCCATTATTGTGCAGTAATAATTCCATGCAAGAGCGCCAGTGTCGGACGTCCGGAGTCGATGTTAGCCGATATCTCTTCCATGCCCCAGATGATAATGATCTACGCACCCTACCCCCCTTAGAAGACAAAAGTAACACCCTTGGTTTGATCGGTTAGCTTGGGATACCTGTGTCGCGAGTTAGAAGAAAAAATATAGAAAATTCAAAACTCTACTCTGGAAATATCCTTTCGAAAAGAAGGAAAAAGAGAAATTCGATAAAAAATAGGGAAAATTGAAAAGTTCTTTTATATTCTTTCAAACAGCCTACCCTACCCGGGTGGGGGAGGGGTGTTACGTAACCTTAGGCCAGACAAGGCCAGGCTACCAAGAATCAAACTATGGCGTCTACAAGAATCTTCTGTTGTGGACGAACTCTCCTAAAACTTCGACATTTTTACCCCTCTCATAAAAGATTTTGCTCTCAAAAGTTACTACAGACAAAATTTAATTATCAAAGAACTCGTAATAGTGATTTATATCGACGTTTTGGGTCTACTTCAACTGGCGAAGGAGAAGATAGTGAACGACTGCTCCACATCAGTGAGAAGTGTGTCCAGGTATACTGTAGAAAATTGTTATATATATATATATATATAACTTGATCATAATTAGGAGTTTAGCTACCTGTTCCTTTAGTTATTCAGTTCTGTATTAATCAGATTTTGCGTGGAAAGAATTGTTAAAGTAAAACTTATCCAGGTAAACTTCATATCTCGGCTGTTTTATCAGTTATGTCGTAGAAATTCTGGATAAACCTTTTAATTTTTTTAGCAAATGAAGAAAATAACAGCTGATGAAAATGACAAGGATAGATTTTTGAGAGTGTTGGTTGAAGGTGGAGGTTGTTCTGGTTTTCAATACGTCTTCAAGCTGGATAACAAACAAGAAGATGAAGACAGGTAGGTAGGAAAGAACGAAAAGAGGAAATCATTCGCTTTCGTCTTTCATGTGCCTCAAGGGTTATTCTCCAGGGCCTGGTTGAACAAAGGGTGGATGCTGTAGGGCTATCCAATGGATAAGTTGGTGCTGTAATCCAAGTAATTTATCCATTGGATAAGATTCCTTCATGCCCACCAGACACAGCCAATCATAGCCCCGGTGTGATTCTAAAGTTAGCCAGACTGACCGTATAGAACTACACCACCTTCTAGTCTAAGACTTGCACCACAGTAGCAGTCGAAACATGACGACCCACACAACTGCCATGATCATGAGACAAATGAATAAGTATAATTTTTGGATAAGATTTATCTGTCGGATAGTGCTATCCACTCTTCATACAACTAATAATAAATAAAGTAAATAATAAATAAATGGGATTTAACAGTGGCATTTCTACAAAGTAGCTATTCATCCACTGTAATTCCAATTGGAATTTAGGAGTTGATTTTTGCGGAGGGAGGAAAGCCGGAGAATCCTGGAAAACCCTTGAAGCACAGGAGAGAACCAACAAACAACTCTACTCACATACGACACCGAGCTCAGCGGGACTCGAACCCGGGTCGCATTGGTGAGAGGTGAGCACTCTCACCACTACGCCACCCATGCTTCCAACTGGGCCCAGTTTTTCTGATTTTTCTCCTTCCATGAAAATCAACATGCAAGTTTAGAGTTGTCTAAAAGAGCAGTGGTAGTGAGTGTGCAGTATGTCTCTATAGTCTCTAGGGAGACTGAGCAATGACTCCCTGCATCACTGCATAAAAATAAGAAGATTTAAGATTTATATTTTATCAATTTCAACTGTCTCAAGTTTTTTCAGAACAAAAGTATACCTGTATAATGAAATTTAAATTGAAACATTCACTTTCCTTTTCAGAGTGTTTGAAAGGGAAGGTGTCAAGGTTGTCGTTGATGAAGCTTCGCTAGAAATTATTAATGGATCAACTATTGATTACAAAGAAGAACTCATAAAATCAGCTTTTGCTGTTGTTGATAATCCAAAAGCAGAAATGGGTTGCTCATGTGGAGTGTCATTCTCTTTAAAGTTATAGTATAAAGAAAATAATCTTTAGTGTAAATATTTAATAGCCTTTCTAAAAATAAGTACAATATGAAGTTATTGAATGGGGTTGAAAATTTTGAGTCTCTCCAACCCAGGGCAAAGTCCCCTTCACAGTTCCCTGCCCCATCTTGAAAGATAGCCATGCCTTTCAATGGTGAGATTGCAATGATAAAGACATGAACAATAATTGTCCAAGATGTTAAAAAAGGGTCTCAATCATTGCAAGCTCACTGTTTGTCTCACATCGATGCAAAGGCACGGCTACCTTTCAAGATGGCGCAAGTAAAGGGACTATGAGGGACTGTTTGAAGTGCTAGTTAAAATTGAAGTGATATTATGGTTATTAAATCCTGGGGTAGAAATATTTCTATGAGTGAGTAACCTTGTTACTGGAAATCATGATAGGGGGTGCCCTATCAGTAGTTTACACTCACCTCACCTGGTACCTCAATTCCTAGACTTGGCACGCCACATGTAAATAGAGCTTATTGGGTCTCTCCCTCGATTTTAACTCTCCTTCTCCAGCTTCTGCAGTTTTAATTTTCTATTTGCAAAACCTAACAAGCTAAATTCCAATTCAACACTTTGGTGCTAGTGTCACATGGTATAAATCATGTTGGATTGTGTACGGTCACCAAAAAGGTTGGACACTGTTCTTGGATTTCTGTACAATTGTACTGATTTTTGAACAAATTATTTACTTGGTTTGTTTGTGTTCCTATAAATATTAGTAAAAAAAAGCTTCAATCAAGTTAGAAAAATTATATTTTGCTTGTATTTAGGAAGCTAACTCAACAAATCAAGTAAATGATTCATTTAAAAGTCAACACATTTGTAACAAAATCTGGGAACAATGTCTGAACTTTTTGGTGATCATAACACAATCCATTAAATGTATATGATCTGATGGCTTGTACCGAAGTGTCAATTAAATCTATGAGTTAGCTGTGCACTGACTTTGATCAGCCAAGTGAAGAGTTCCTTTAATAGACCAAATTCACAGCTTTCCCATTTCTGACCACGTCATTCCCTAGAGTATATTTCTCTAGTTTAACGGTTGCACATGAGAAGACACATAAATAAGGATAATATTATATAACTTAAAGAAAGTATATCATTCTAAAGAGCGACACATGGTCTGAAATGGGCAAAACATTATGCCTAAGTGGATTTGGTCTATTTGTACACACTGCCTCACTGTTTATTGTATGATGTTCATAATCACAATGAATAATAATCATTATTAGTAAAAAGGTAATACCTAAAAATCGTTGATACTTTCGCAAATAAATAAAATTCAATTAAAATAACAATATTTACAAAAAAACCATATGTGACATGAACACTGCACTCTTTTTTGATACTTTCCAACCAGTCATAGTATGTAAAGCTAGACTACAACATAATAAATTATTATTACCCTGTAAAACAGCTCTCCTCCAATCTCCTCACACTGGAGCTCTATTTGATCTCAGGCTACATAATAATATACTACAAAACACCAAGTTTTTTTTTTCCTTTTTATTTGAACAAATCCTTCTAGAAGAAAACACTAACACTATTTTTTGAATATTGAAATAAAAAGATACCTTACTGAAGCTGACAAATAGATAGCTCTTTCTTTGGACCATAATTATACAATTTCAATAAATCTCTTTACTTGATGTTAAGAAAATAAATATAAATCAAGAATCAAAATGTACTGTAAATATTAATATAAATTTAATATATGCTACATTTTTGATTATTTCTAGTGCAACTGTGATGAAGATATTTGTCCAGATATGTTTGCCAAAGCTTTATGATAGCTTGGTTCTCTCTGCTCATATCTGGATTTTATCTTTCGTTCTCTATATCTTATTACCTAATGCATCATCAAGTATAAGTTATTTGAAGAATCAATGTTTCAAAATCTTTTCAGTCCTTTGAGTCAAGTCCGATGTTTATTTTTTCTGGGATTTTTTTCCAAGTTAGAACACCAACACTACTATGCTAACCCTACCAGCGATGTCATTTTTCTATTTATCTTTTGAGTCATTATCCAGGGTCTGTTTTACAAGGTGATTCCTTGACTTGCGCTTTACTCGTGCAAATGGGCCGACCTTTGGGTCTGTAATAAACTCATATATAACTTTACTCCAGGAATGATAGTGAGGTAAGTTGTCGTAATACTCTGAAGCAATCTTTTTGACCATAGGAAGTCTTGAACCAGGAACACTAGGAAAGTCGTGATGTTCATTGTGGTAGCCAACATTGAAGGTCACAAAGTTCAAAGGACCATAGTAGGAAAAGGTCTCATACCCCTCTGTGAACATGTAATGCTCGGCAATGAAGTGCCCTGCCACTGGGTGGAGGCCCATACCAAGGAGTGAGGAAGCAATCAAGTACACCAGCGACTTGCCACCCAAATAATATAGAACTACAGCATCTGTCACAACCTGTAAAACAAAATTGATCGCCTCAAGGCTGGTGGGTGGTTTGGGGTTGACGAACATGGGACGCAGAGAATAAAAGAATGGCTGCATGATCACCCATAGCAACTTGGTTATGGTATTAAAAAACATCCTGGCTTCAAACTCTGTTGGCAGGTCAACATCAAGTTCCTCATCTCCCTGGTAACGATGATGCTCTAGATGATACTTCTTGAATGAAATAGACACTGGAATGCCTATTGGCAGGTTGGCAAAAAAGCCAAGTAGTCTGTTGTACATTGGCTTTGAATGTCCAAATGCGAGGTTGTGAGATATCTCATGAATAGCAAGTAACAATGCATGGTTTATCACAGCACCAGCAATGTATGCTACCAAAATGAGCAGCGGCCAGGAGAGATCCTTGGCTATGTACGCTAGTAGGAATTGTAGGACCACCAGAAATGCCACTTGATATTTGAAATTTGGGTCAAATCCCATAAGCTTCTTGATCTCAGGATATTTAGCTGAAACCAAAAATTAAAAAAATTAGAATGATAAGCTTTTGGCTGATAGCACAGTGTTTGACCTGTCCACCATTTGGGCCAAATGATGAGAATAAAAGACTTTTATCAGCTTTTAAAAGTCCAATAATTCCATAGAATTATACAAGTGTACTATTTGACATTTCAGACCTTTATTTCATTCCCTTACCAATGTTTTCAATACTATGAACTGTTGGAGGCAACAGTCGCAACAGGGAAATTGGGCAATTGACCTCCATCAATCTAATAAATTGGTCGGAATCTTTACATACTCTGATTGCCGGAGAGTATCCTGATTCAATACATTATGAAATTCAAAGATAAAACAGGTGCAATAGTTAAGATACAATGGAGGAAATAGTGTGAATCTGAAATTCACAGGATAAAACATTGTATAAAAATAAAACCAAATATCCACATCGAGAAAAAATTATTAATTTCAAAAAATATTTCACATTTGTTAACACATAGGTTATTATATAAAACGATTGAATAAAATATCTCTTGGTAAATTCTGAGACTCTAGGGGGAGAGTTACATAAGCTTATGATACGTATGCATATGAGAAATTCAATTTTAGAATTAAATATTTCTTACGGTTTAATATGAAGTGACTATAACTTTTATGACTTAGAATAAGGAGATCCCTCGACAAGAATCTATAATATTTCTGTGAAATTATAAGGTGGACCATGTCAAAATCTGGATCTGAAACGACTGTAATTTATACGCCTTCAAATCAAATCCATACTGGCGAAAATATCTAAAGAAACCAACGTTTAGAAATATCCCTAGCTAACACATATTGTGAAAGTCATGTTTGAGAGATCATAAGCACTACGGCCATGATGCATAACCAATCCAACCATCCATAAATGCTCAAAGTCGTGTTACTGAATTTCAAACGATTACGAAACAGTAAGTACGCCGGCTGGACTTGGCAAGTCCTAGTTTTCGAAGGATGTTTTCTTGAAAATTCCACCTCGCATTCCCACATAACTATCACTTTTGCAAAGAATCCCATTAGCCCTAGCTTACCCAGTATTTCTTTTCGTCTGCTCGCATGGGGTTCTTCAGTATATGACCATTCAAAGTCGGTCCTCGAGACCTGGCCGCCCATTTTGTAAGACAACTGTAAAGAAGAGGACGAAGAAAGTCCAATGAAGAAGGCTTGGCTGCGTGAATAATAAATGACAGCTATCAATCATTTATATTGTGCACGCTGTCAAAATGAGCACGAACTATATATCCATGCTATAAATGTTCAAGGTAATATATTACTAATTTGGACTTTTATTATAACATCTATTCGCGATCGATCTAATGATTATATTGGTGATTTTCCCCAAGGACATAGATGACAAAAGCCGAATTTGGGCTACCTTTGGAGGACGACAAACTGAGTTGCATAACGAACGTACACGTACGCGGTGTTAAAAATGAGAAAGAATGCGAGAGCCCCTTTTTTTCGGAAAGAAAAAAAAAAACATAAAAGGTTTACAAACCCTGAAAAAACGTTTTGTTATTCAAATGCCGCACCATATCGCCTGATTATTAGGGGTCACCTAGCTTGACCTGATTTGTATATCTATCGGACCATGGATACCGCTTGCCCTGTGTTTCATGGCTGTTGCCATATACAATATAGTCGACTGTGTGGACGTTGGTTGTCGTGTGTGTCGTCCATATAGTCGCTGCTATGGTATTACGTACGCCAGCATTCACTGCCGTCCGTGGCCGTATGGCCGTGTGAGTTTTTTTACAGCCATATAGAATCTACCCTATATAATTTTTTCAATACTGGAACTAAAAAATGTAGAAATTTAAAAATTGGCTTACAAATGGGTTTTAAAGTGAAGCCAAGATACATACGGGGAACACTAGAACCCGGGTGGAGAAGGACCCCATAAAATACGATAAATTTTCAATTTTTGTGAAAAAGTCACTCCTTCATGGTCTTACGCTTAGCTCACATCTAGTGAAAGGACCTTTGAAGCTCCTAATCAAATCTTGAAGCATATTCGTCCATTAATTGTTTTGGTCTTTTATTTATTTATTTGTTTTGTTGGAGTTGACCAAAATATATAACTTCTCGAAGTTGAAAAAGTTCTTCTCAATGAATGATGAATGTGAAAAAGTAGCTCACTCATCGGCTGGTGCTCAGCTCACTTCTAGTGAAAGGACCTTTCCGGTTGAAGCTCCTTTTCGCCGACTCCTAAGCCATATTCTTCCACTAAGTTTCTCTATAACTATTTTTGTTTTTTTTTTCTGCGTTGATCAAAACATATAACCTTTTAATTTATGAGAGGCCATTTCAAAACCGTAAAGTCGAAATCTGGTGTCTAAGTTGAATCAGAACAAGCGTAGAAAAGGGGTTAGGCTCCCTGTGGTATATTTCGCCTTCATCACACCACAGGCAGTCCATACGTTTAAACAGACAATAATAAACACATACATACAGATGTCATACATACATATATATATTCGAAAATAAATAAATATCACTACTCACGTTTTCTGTCTTCACTTGGATAGCATTGATGCAGGGATACTGTACAGAATATCCATCCCTTTGGAATAAAGACTCCTTTTTTACTCTTTGCGCGGTATCATAGTAACTGTACGCCGCTCTATTTTCTGTTTTAGCTTGGTATCTCGCATGACCACAAGTGAGGAGTTTTCGAACGTCTTTTGAGAATCACTGTCAGCGATAAAGACTAAAAGAAATGGCAAAAAAGTGGAATAGATTCAAAGTTTCTCACGCAGTAGCCTTGACCATTTCCTTCTCATAAACACCATATTTTGATCGATTTCTAAAAATAAGTGCGTCAAAGCAATTTTTCTAGTAAGGTTAGACTTTTGACCATGATTTTTGAAGTTGAAATGCTTAAGGAATGTTATTGTCGATCCCACACTCCACCTAAGAAAAGTCCAATCCAAGGGGTTAATCCAGATTGGGATTTTCCACAATTTTGGATTTTGAGGTAAAAACTATCAAATTCTAAAAGAGCAAGTGAAATAGGTATCAATGATGCAATTTGCTTTGTGTTTGTCTAAAAAGAAATGGTTTTACGAGCATCAAAATAAATTTACCCACAACACAGTGTACACCTTTACAACACACCTTCCCCTCCTTCAAGGAACTGGGTGCTACATTGAAAGGTTGTCCTCCCTCCACAAACCTAGACCAAGCAAAATTATATCCAACATGATCTCTCTTTTGAGCTGCACTGTGACATTGATCTGCATGGTATCGAAAAAATTCTAAGGACTATCCGAGTCCGATTTCTATATATAGTATAGAATGTATAATCGGAATATTTTGTTATCCCCTATCTTTGCGGCGTTCAAATTTCACTTTCCCCATTACGCTAGAATATTGTGAATACACCTTTTAGGAGCACGGCACGGCACGAATGTAACTAGTGTAGTTTCAAACTTAGTTTTTATCCTCTCAGACAAGCTGATAAGTTGTAAGATTTTGTTCATACCAGAAGTGGTAAAAATTGAAAAGATGGATTCCAAATGGTTCAAAGTCAAACCAAGCCACATAGGGTGGAAGACTATATCCCGGGCGGAGAAGGACACCATAAAATACAGTAAATGTATGTAATTTGGTCTGTGAGGGGCCCGTGATATGCACTCTACGCCCGCGATGTAGTCTTTTTTCTTAAAACACACCATTCAATTACAAACTAAGCCTGTTATTCTTTATCCTTCCAGTTGGCTGTATCATGAAGCAACTGTACACGATACGGAGGCTGATTAGGAAGGATTTCTAGCCGTTACCGTCTTCATGGACGAAGCGATAAACAACAAGTTTGATAAGAAAGTTTAGAGTCATTTTATGTCGATTATGGTTTTCTATACAGAGTCAAGCATTATTAACGCCCTATACTCAAAGACACCGTTTAAAATAAAATAAAAAATTTCAAACCAGGGAAACTGCATGGGACCACCCTTAGCAGAAGATTACATGTTTATACTGAGATACCATCATTTATAGCAAGTAAAGGTTCGAGTTCAGTGGGCAAGCGATGCTGAGTTAATACCAAATTATTTGCTGTCAACCCCTGAGCCACTTTGCAAATGTCCGCTAAATATAACGCGCAAGGGTCTGCAGAACAGAGTTTATTCCTGCGAAGAAAACCGGCTAAGAAACAGAAAGGAGAACCATAAACAAGGAGGAAGGTAGTTTAGGGAATGACAATCTCGAGCTCTAGTAATCCGACTAGGGAATATAAAGTGTCCCTTTCAAAACTGTCATCCTATAGCGGGAGGGGTACTACTATACCTAGCCAATATCAAAATATGCAATTTTTTGAATAAATAATCTTCCAGTATCAAAACATGCAAAAATACGGCAACATTTGTTTTGGTAATTACCACTAAACAAAAATACTCCTTGTGCACGAGTGACAGAACACAAATCAAACTGTGAATAAATGTAACGCACGCGAGGATCAACACCTGAGTCGTAAAAAATGCACGTTTTGCATAAATAAAAATTAGCATGGCGATACAGTGAAAATAAAAAAGCTTACACACACACAAATATATATAGTGAGCCGGGCGAAAAAAACGGTAAAGCAATAATGCAAATAATGCTTCAGTACAAGTGTATACGAATCTTATGGAGTAATTATCTTCAACAGAATTCAAAGCAACCAAAACATGTGCGTTCAAGACAAAGTCACGAAGCATATTTTGTATGTTTTAAAACCAATTAAAGCAATTAAACCATTAACAACATTTAGCTTGACATAGAAATAAAACATTTAATGGTAACACAAACCTTACCTATTTACCGATATTTCAGTTTACAGACTGTAAGGAGGAGTTCTCTGAATTCAAACTTACTGTTCAGCCTTGGAAATGGTAAAGCCGGAGTGCGAAGAAACGTACATTCCGCGCCGCAGCAGGCTTGAAGTGGAGTGACTGATATACTAATATGCTAATCAGTATTCATTCATTCTCTTTTGAGAGTAATAACTTTAACAAAAAAACATTTTAGGGCTATTCCTAAATCAGGTTTAGGGATAGTCCTCGGTCAAGTTAAGGGATACACTTAGTTCAGGTTAAACGCTATGTATGGCTATGCATGGCAATGTATGGTTATATTTGGCTATGAACGGCGCGGCTCATGGGTAGCTATGTATGGCTGTGTACCTATGTATGCGTAAGTATACCAATTTATGGCTATTTACACCTATGTATGGCTATATACGGCTATTTATGCCTATACATGTCTATACTGTCTATACATGGCAATGTATGGCTAGGGATGTCCATGTACATGTAAGAGGTGACCATGTATCTCCATACGCGGTCATGGACGGCAGTGAATGGCTAGCGAATACCACACGAGCGGCGACATGGACTACACACATGACAATAAGCTTCCACACGGGCGACTATATTACTATATGGCATCCATGAGCACATTCCCTTGGCGAGGAGACTGGTACATAGAAAGATATTCCGCCATCTTGATTTCATAACCATGTTCACTGTAAGAAGAATCTTCGCTCCTAGAATATTATCACAGCCCTCTAGCTCAGCGTTATGGCTTCGTTTAAGACAGTTTAGTGATCAGGCTACGAAATGGACTGATGAAGAACTTAAAAAGACTGTCAAAAATGATAAAGTGGTGGTGTTTATGAAGGGGGTTCCAACACAACCCATGTGTGGATTCAGTAACGCAGTAGTTCAGATTCTTCGCATGCATGGAGTTGAGAACTTTGCGAGTTACAATGTACTTGATGATGAAGAGCTAAGACAGAAGATTAAGGAATTTTCTCAGTGGCCTACGATACCGCAAGTCTACATGGATGGCGAGTTTGTTGGAGGTTGTGACATTTTGTTGCAAATGCATCGAGATGGAGACTTGATCGAAGAGTTGAAGAAGGTTGGAATCAAGTCTGCTCTACTGGAAAAGGAAGAAGAAAATGATAAAGAGAACAGCTAGTTTTGTGCATTTTCTTAACAGATATTGAGTTGGCAAGAGTCGATTGATCCCGTTGGCTTTGCAGTTTACCAACAGTCACATGACTGTATAGCTGGACGAAAGATTAAATTTCATCTGCTAACAATAACTTGTGAATGAATAATGACATGTTGAACAAATTCATTTTTGAATAAACTAAATTGCTCCTGTAATGTAAAAGCAAGCAAAGTATTGAGATTCAGTGTTGTATAGAGCATTTTCACGTGACGCCACAATGGCCATGTTGGCTTACCAAAACAATAAATTTTCTTTCCTCAGGGAATTGAACTTTATTTTTATGCAAATGTGCAGAAAGTTTCTAATGTTTGATACACCAACATGGCTGGCTTGTCAACTTGTGAGTAGAAACACTTTATGGCAATACATCATGTAACGTAAGCCTTTTTTATTCATGCACTAACCAGAGATCCATTGGCTGATGACACGAAGCAACTTGTGATGAGCTTGTCACAACAGTGTTGCTAGTAAACATGAAGTATTACTAGAACCTTTTACGCATGCTAATAATATGCAGAAGCACCCTGAGCCTCACAATGATGCAACACAAAAGTGGGTTAATTAACATATCCTTTGTTTTTAGAGGCTTGGTGTGTTTTTGCATATAATTCAAGCTTTAATGTAAAGGCCCTATTGCTTGTGCATATTTGTTTGGGAAGGGCAAGGCAAATCATAACTGGCAGTTGATCAAGTTATGAGATGGGTTGAGATGGGGAAACTTTGTGAAATTCAGAAATTCTACCATTTTTATTCTACACATTTTAATCTACACATGTTGTACCATAGAACATACTTTTCTTACTATAGAATGGACCTTAATAAACGAAAAGAACACATTCGTACACAATGGAGGCTGAGACTGAGCAAAGGAAATAGGAGTATTAAAGTACTTTTTCAGCCTTTTCTATAATTTTATTTTGGAATGGAAAGATGTATTTTCATATTACAGTAAACTCTCATGGCTGTGAACATTTCCCAGTTGTGTTCTAAGACTTTTTCTCTGGTTTAGTTCTATGTCATAACATTTTCTTTCAATACTTTTTAGAATTACAAAAAGATTAATGATAATGTACAGATTGATACATAAGGACCAATTAGGTTGTCCTGCCATAGGTTGCTGTCATATTCTGAATTACAATATATAACCCTGATTAAAATGTACAGTTAAATCAAAGAGGTAATAGTCCCTTTCCTTATTCAGCATATACCGCTGTGTTTAATGACTGGAGACTCATCTGTACATGCTTAGCCTTGTTTAAGACTAAACCATTTGCAAGTTGAACAATACTAATGTTTTCTCACTGACTTTTAATTGTATCTGTGGATGGGTGACTTAATGAGGCTAAAACCTCAGATCTTCAAAAACAGCAATATGCATGGAATGCAACACTGGTTGTAACTGTCAGTCTCTCTTAGAAACCCCACTACTATGGACTACTGTTTTTTTGTCCTGATAATATATATGTATGCATTCAAAACATATATAATACACTGGTTGGTGACTGGTCCCCCAAAATAAATGGGGTTTGACTGTATTAACAGATAGAAGAGTTTTGGAGCAGGCTCTAATGTAATTTTCAATATAAAAGATGAACAATTCAATAACCATATTTTTCATTTAACTTGGTACGACCATCACCACTTTGATCTGTAAAAGAATCATTAAGATAAATGTTATTTTCTAAGAATGTGTCATAATGTGTGTGCAATGTAGTTTGTTCCTGAGTGTTAGGGAATCAAGGGAGGCAGCAGTAGTGCAATAATTGCCTTACATTTCTGTGGTCTTGGGTTTCATTTCCAGACTTAGCATTGAGTGTGAGTAGAGTTTATTAGGTCTCTCCCTTGATTCAAGGCTTCTTCTTCGAGCTCCCCATTTAGCCTCCACTATAAGTGCCATCAGGCAGCAACATGGGTGATACACATGGAGAGAGGGGAGTGAGAATTGTGTAACAACACCAATAGCAGCTGCATAAGAGACTACCCATTTTTCTGGCCTCTACAAAATATGACCAGCTAAATTCTAAATGGATTTGATTCATGAGTTATCTATGCCTGACTATCATCAGCCCAAGACACTGTTTCAGGGTAGCAATACAATTTTAAAGAATTATCTCTTAACAAAAAGAGAATTTATAAGATCATTGTGTGCCCCATATCTGTCAGTATAGTTATTTCTGAGCATACACTGTCATCAGAGAGCAGGTTCTCTAGGGATTATAGTGGAAATACAGTAAACTCTTAGTCTGTACCCTGTATACAAAATCCCATCCAGTTTTCTTTATACACTTAGATGTGAGGAATAATAAACTAATGCTTATCTTACCAGTAGGTGGGATCCAATCTGAATAATTCTCATCCATTAAACTTTCAGTCTGAGTTGGTGCTGGTGGCGAGGGTGGTGGTGATGATGGTGAATATTGAGGCATTATTTTTCTTTTCTTTTTCTCAATCATCTCCTAGCAAGGATTAGAAGACACTTACATAAATATCAAGGATTCAGGTCTTGATTCACAAAAGAGTCGTTCAGGCAACAGAGTGTAAAGAAGAAGGTTGTGACATTGGGGGACAACAACAAAAACAAACAGTTGAAAATGAAGAATAATATTAAATACTAATTATGAGTTCTACTGAATACTTCAGTTTTAACCTTGATTTCATTAGAAATACTTTGAAAATTCATGCATTCCAGTGAAAAGGGTTTGTATCCTTAAAGTTGTGTATCTTTACCCAATTGTTGATATTAATTATACAGCTTCTCATTAATCCCAAATAGGTAACTGTCCAATTATTTTCTTAATCGGACAGGTCTTGTTGATATGGGATTAATTAGGCAGCTATATAATTAATAGGTAATGGGATTTCATGCTCCGCAATCAAGAAATAATTAGATTCGAAAAATTCCTCTGACTGCCAAATTGGACTCGGCCTACGGCCTCATCCAATTTTGGAAGTGCTCGGAATTTTCCTCGTCCAATTATTTCTTAATTGGACAGCATGGAGACCTATTACATATACTAATTTTTGTGAATATTTGGACACTCATATAAGGCTAATCCTGTATAACTCTGTGATCAAGGAACACAGCATTTTTTTGACTAATTCAAAAATAGTCTATTTCATGACAGCACTCTGGAACACGAACGGTCTTTCATTACCTGAAATGCTTCACTTTGTTCTTCAGGAGGTTGATGTTTCTTGAATCTGCGCTCCTTCCTTGTATCCTTCTCATTACTAGTACTACTTTTCAGCCCCTCTAACACCCTACTTAAACTGCTATCTGGTGGTGGAGCTTTCTTTGGCTTTGGTTTGGGGCTTTTCAAAGATGGTAAAGCAGGCATTGCAAATTTTGTGGTTTTGCTTTCAATCTCTTTTTCACTATTTTCAATACTTCCATGTTTGTCTGAACCAGTAGTTCCTCTGTTGGGATCATGTGAAGAAATTGAATCCTTTGAGGAGGCCTTATCATCTAATACAGCTTGTTCATGTCTGATGCTAGAGCCTACTCCAGTAGTAGATTCTTCCTGGCTAGCAGTACTTATAGCTACACCTGGGGTACTGATCTTTTTCTCTTCCATTTTTTTATCAATTTCTTGAACTCCTTCCTTGGATGACAGTTTTGGGCTGTGAAAAAAATGCATAAAATATATGATAATAATAACGGGCATTACGCATTTGCATTTTGTTTAAATCACATTTTCTGGTTGTCCTCCATTATCCTTTAAAATCAAATTTATTGAACTAAATTGAATTTCAATCTTCGACCTTTCACCCATACTGTGAAACATTACAGCCAAGGCAGAAGATTATATTTTTTGCGATCTATAATGAATGCATTTATATAATAATTTTATACTTACATTAGGAGTTCTGGAAGTGATGTTGGTTGTGCAACTTTAACAAGCTTAGCTAATAGCTGCTTCTCCTGTTGGCAAACCAAAAGTCAAAATGTCATTCTGAAATCTAATCTTAAAATCTCTATGAAAATGATATCCCCAATTTTATACTCATATGAGTTAGCTGTGCCGTGACTTAGATCAGCCCAGGTAGGGATGTTTCAATGCTCAATCTGTGAGTTAGTCTTACCCTTAATTAGATCAGCCCAGAGATTGTTTCAGGGTTTGATCTGTGAGTTAGCCGTGCCCTGACTTAGATCAGCCCAGAAGTTGTTTCAGGGTTTGATCTGTGAGCTAGTCATACCCTGAATTAGATCAGCCAAGAGGATATATAAGAGTCCAATAAAATCTAGTTTTTTTAAATAAGAAATTTTATAACAAGACAGTATTGCATCAATGGAAAACAGCACCAATCACTTAACAACAAAACTATTTACTTACTTTCTTAAGGTCATATATTTTTCTTCTCATCTGCATTCTAGCAGTCTTGTCCATGCATTTGTCAATACTCTTCATGTATAAATCAAGAGAATCTTCATTTTCTTTAGCAGCTTTTGAGGCTAAGATAAAATGACAGAGGTAAGCGAACAGTATTTGGAAGCACAGGTGGCATGTAGTTGTGAGACCTCTCACAAAAATATATGCAACCAGGGTTTGATTGCCAGTTTGTTTGTGAGTAGAGTTACTCATTGGCTACACTAGTGCACACTCAACTAAAATACTACTGAAAAATGTTTGTTCAAGTTCACTTGGGTACATATCTAATATGACTTTCTGGACAGGTTACGAAACGTTTGTGGCATGTTGGTATACCTTCCATAGCTTCCTGTAGCTTGACTTCAAGAGATGCGATTTCTTCTTCTACTGACTTTAATTTAGAACTCTATGCGAAAAAGTAACAAGTTTATGTAATTTAACAAATGGGCAAAGAAGATTAAAATGGCAAATCAAATATAATATACATACTAGAGATTCAAAGGTTTCTGTTTCTTCTTTGTCTTTTTTAACAGTTTTCATTCTTTTGATTCTCTTCATCTCAACTACAGAGGAGATCAATACCAATAAAGATATGAGGAAAATGAATGGATGAATGAATAAAGGAAATAACGAATGAAAGAATGAATAAATGAGGAGATGATTCAATGACTCAAAGAAAAAACTGGGTGATTGAGTGCAGGAAAGAAGGGAAAAAGATGGGAGGAAGAAGAAGTGGAAAAGAAAAATGGATAAAGGAATGGAATGGAGGGAGGGAAGAAAGAAAGAGGATAAGTAAAAGAAAGACAAAAAGGATGAAGGAAGATAGGAAGGAAGGAAAGAAGTGAGTAAAAAGGAAAAATTAAAGGAAAAAGGAAAAGAAAGGGGAAGGAGAGAATGAAAAGGACAAAAGGCTAGATTGATATAACTTCTGTTTTGAAAATGTAAAACAAAAATGAATGCCTTCTTCTTGAAAAACTTACTCGATCCTGTTCTGTCAAGGAATGTGTCTTCATCACTATCATAGTAATCATTCTCTTCCCAGTTCTTCATTTTCTGTTTCTTGCTTTCTACATCCAAGAAACTCAATGTTAACAATCCCTTCTCATGAACGAAATATCTTAACATTATAAAAATGTAAAACGAGCTCAGTTATTAAATGTTGTACCATGTGATGACTGTCTAAGAAGTCCATTCATGTCAAGTATTCTGCAGGCTTCTGCAGCACATGCTAAGACAGCCTCTCTCTTCTTCCCTGTAACAGCAGCTTCTGCATATAAAGGATCACCAGTGGCTGTTTCGACAGGAAGCCTATGAAAGATAATACATGTAGATTAATAATAAATGAATTGGTGGTTTTTAACATCTACAACTGGTTTTATGCAGAGATAAATTTAAATGTAATTGGTTCAGAAAAGAGAAAACCATGTGTAAAGGCAAGGAAAGGATTTCTCAGATGTTGACATTTAAAGCTAGTAAATGTAATAAATTTTACAATGCTGCATTACTTGACTCTGCAATGGTAGACTCTTGCATGACCAGGTCCTGTTTCTTCAACCTGATATTCCAGATCTAGACCTAACCAGACAAAGATCAAAAATCAAATAATACATTACAGTTTTACAGACTGAGGAGTAAGCAGATAAATATAAATTCTTATGATGGAAAATTCAGACATATTGTTTTGCAATCTGTCAAGACTGTGTGCTGGCAACAAAGCTCAATGTACCTTCTCTTTCAAAGTAGCCTCGTAGAGTTTTCTTAGGATCTTTAAACTCATGTGTCTCCATTACTTCAAGTTCTGATGCAAATGGATTGACGGCATCTTCCTCTACGGCATCCTCACCTGTTTTTTTTTAGAAATCCTTAAGCATTATACATCTAACAAGAACCTTTGAATGTAGTATGGTGAGACAACATTGCTTTCTGTAGAATACATGTGTGTGCATATCATAGCCTTGGGCTCCCTGTGGTAGGAGCACCACAGGAAACCCAATCACTAAGACAAAAATTAGTGTTAATAAGAGTACAGTGGATACGAACAGCAACAACAAATATCAAGAATTACCAAATCCCCAGCTAATTCCCTCATCTTTCTCCTCTGGTTTCTTTTCTTTCTGTTGCTTCCATTCTTCATATTCCTCTTCACTCATCACCCTTCCAACTTCACTACCGTGCTTGGCGGAACCTTCTCGTTGTTCTGCAATCATTTCCTCATCTTCTTCTACTTCCTCTGGACCCTTGGTATGTACATGTAGAGTAAGTTTGTATCAGTTTCTTACTTTCATAAGGGACCCGATTCATTTGGGTGTAATATTTTCCCATTTCAGATTATGTGTCATTTTAAGGAATATGGTAGAATTCTTTGTCAGAGATTTCTCCATATAGTGTACCTACAGTACTAAATTGACAGTGCTGGTATTAAAAAGAAATAAGCAAACAAATTCTAAAGTGGGAAAACAGAGCAAAAGAACTATTGGCAAACTGTATGTATATAATGACTGCCATCCCATGATGCCTATCATTTGTTTGCATACCAAGTATATGGAATTTGGAGGGCAAAACAATAGGTTTCCAATTCGAAGAAGATTGAAATTCTTTTATTTTGCCCTCCAAATTAAGCTCCTTTGACACATGCAAGGGATCTATTACCTTATAAGTATCACTACTTTACCTGGAGAATATAAAGCCTTGAGCTTCCCCCAAACTTCATGACATACCCCACTCTCAGTCGATAGTACCTCCTTGGTTCTATTCGTACTTTATTAACAACAGTACCGTGAGTGCTACCTAGATCATACAGGTAGTACCCTTTGTCACTTTTCCCAGTTTCACTTGCTTTATACTGAATAATTGCGTGGTACCGCGAGATAGAAGGATGTTCCATGACAAGGTCACAGTTTGGTAATCTTCCAAACAAATAGTAAGGTTTCTCAGTCAGATATTTAGTAGATTTGATACATCCACCTTTGAGGAGTTCTAAATAATAGGGTTCATCAGGTATGCCACTCCATGATGGCTCCTTGTACGGAATTTCTGGAAACGTTTCTTTTTTATCTTCTAATTTTTTCTTACTCTCAATGGCATCTTTCTCGCTTTTGACATCAGTACCTTGAGACGGGGGAGCCATTTTCGCTGTTCCTTCACCATCTTTTTCAGACTTTGGATCTCGATTCTCCGGCTCATTACTACTGACTTTATTTTTAACGCTCTTAGGAAGCTCTGGAGGCAACATTTCTGTTCTAATTTCTTCATTTTGTTCACATTTTCCTTCGACGACCTTTTCTTCTTCGTCGGCCATTTTGAATTTAGCGCAAACCCGCTGGTTAATATGAACGCAGACTCACTCACTAATACCGCTGGTTATGATTTCCGTATCACGGGCTCATGTGGCGGCCATTTTGTTTTTTCGGGAGCAAAAGTCAGATAATGTGGAATATTTTCCACGTTTAAAGAAAAATAATGGACGATGAAGCTGCACTAAAAGAAAGCGTGTCCAATCTTCGTGATGCCATTTTACTCGGGAGGGCAGACATCGTCAGGAGCATTCTTTCTACTGCAGCTGAATGTAAGCTCTTTCATTCTCAGCTGTTCTCTTCGCTCTCTTCGCCGGCTTTCGAAAAGTCAAAATATTTCTCCTTCCTATGCTACTTTACAAAGAGTGCTTGCTTTTCTTTGTATTTGAATAGTATTTTTATTCCATTTTTACATTAGATTTCATTATCTTGTTCTTATATTTTTAGAAAACCTTGAGGAAAAAGGACAAAAAAAAGAACATTATGCATTGTTTACAAAAATGCTTCGATAATATCGAGATATTTTTGTTGTTATGAATAGCGCATTCTGTCTTTGTTAGTGATTTATATGACAGTGGAAAATCAAACCAATAGCTTACGTTGCTAGCAAAACGCGCAAGGAGATCATGTGTGTTTATTTTTAGCCATATTTTACGTTAAAAAAAATTGTGAAATGCTGTTAAAAACATCTATTCATTCATTCCAACCTTGGTTCATTTTGTGTAAATATATTTCCCTCAATATTAAATTTTTTGTTTTATTTTCATTTTACTGTTTCCACTCCCACTTTTTCATTGAAGTCAGAACTTTAAATCAATATAATTTACATTCTTCTTTATGGAAAGGTAAAGTAAGGAAGGGAACTTAGGAATGGAATGGAAAGAAAGGGAAAAGAAAGGAATGGAATGGGAGAGAAAAATAAAAGGAAAGGAGGAGGAATAATTATAAGAAAGGGAAGCAGAGAAAGTGAAAGGAAAGAAAATGCTTCAACCTTTAAGCAATAATACACTTTTTATAAAGGAATAAGAATAATTCAATGATTTTCAAAATAAAGTACATATAAATCCCAGTTCTTGATGTTTTCTCCAGTTAGGGAAGAAGGTGAACTATTTGGAGATGATGAGGAGGATGACCCTATGGCAAGACAAAGATATTTTGAAGAATATACAGATCCTTATGACATATTGAAGATTATTTTAAACTACGTTGACAGTGATGCTGGGACATGTCTTCATTTAGCAACCAAGGTTAATACCAAAAATACTCTGTAAAACTGGGATGTTGGAGCATATATTTGAGGAGGAGGGGGGTTTGAGGGGGGGCAGGGCTAATGTAGTGGAGTTCAAGGGAATGTCACAACGTGCCTTTAAAATTATGAAAGTGGGGCTAATAGGCTCTTCTATGGGCTTATATTCGTAGTGCGGTATATATCAAATGTTGATCTTTCTCATTATCCTCCAGAGTGTAGCTATAATGGAATACATCCAATTATCTTGAATACCTTATTATATGTTTCAAATTACCCATTATATTGAGATCCTTTGGACTTCTAATCACTGCTTATTTTACCCTGGAATCTTGAAGCCCATAAGGAGGTTTAAGATTATGGGACTACACTGGACATGATATCATTGTCTGTTTATGTTACAGTTGGGTTTTGCCGATGGTGTCAGAGCTCTGCTTTCGGCAGGAGCAGACCCTACCATAACTAACCACGAAGGGGCAACAGCATTTGATTACTGTACTGATAAGAATATCCTTGGAATTTATAATGAAGAATTATTACAAGCTGCTGCTGGGGGGAAGTAAGTCGAGATTTATTCATTGTATTCATAATGATGAGGCTTTTAGAAAATACCTGAATAATTTAAACCTTTACCTGAATAAATTAAACTTAATCATGGATTTCAAACAGTGTGAAATTTATAAATGTATGAATTGCACTCACTGTGGTACCTCTATTAAGTGGACACCCTTGAGACCTTGTCTGGTATCCACTTAATAAAGGGTGTCTACTGAATAAAGGTCTGTAAGTACCATGGTACCTCTATTAAGTGGATACCTGCGGGACCTTGTCTGGTATCCACTTAATAAAGGGTGTCTACTGAATAAAGGTCTGTAAATACCATGGTACCTCTATTAAGTGGACACCTGCGGGGCCTTGTCTGGTATCCACTTAATAAAGGGTGTCTACTGAATAAAGGTCTGTAAGTACCATGGTACCTCTATCAAGTGAATACCTGCGGGGTGCCTATTGAATAAAGGTTTGTTTTACTGTAAATACAGTGTGACCTCTATTAAGCGGAGACCTTCAGGACCTTGCCTGGCATCTGCTTAATAAAGAGTGTGCTCTGTTTGTTTCACAGTACATATAAGAAAAGAATTAGAACGACCCAACTAGCTGTCCCTTTAATGAAGGATGTCTGCTTAATAACGAGTCCCCTCACTGTAATCGAGGTATCACTGCACCATATTTAAGCTTCTATTTTTTGTCAGTGTTCCAAGGGTGTCTCGGCTTCTCAAGTGTGGAGTGAGTCCAAATGCTTCTGATGGTGCCAAAAGTGACAATAAGGTTCTACACTGGGTTGCAAGTTATGGGACAGAGGAGATGGTCAGACTCTTGTGTGGTAAGGAAAAAGACTTTTAGCTAGTACAAATTAAACATAATATATTTACTTATTCATTTATTAAATAATAATAATAATAATAATAATAATAATAATAATAATAGATCCTTTTAGCTTGGGTATAATGTTTTCCCATTTTGAACCAATACCACACGCCATTCCTATATTAATTATTTCTTTGTTTAATGGTTGCACATAAGAAGACCAATAATAAATCTGGTTACAACTCTGACAGCCAAGGAATCTTATGAAATATGAAATCATTTAATGATTTTCACAGAGAATAATGCTGAAGTAAATATACAAAATGCCAATGGAGAGACACCACTTCACGATGCTGTCAAAAGAGGGGATTGGCAAGTTGTCCAAATACTTCTAGAGTTTGGTGCCAACCCAAATATCAAGGCAACAGATGGGTAAGTAGAAAACTAGATTGAGTGGTTATGCACTTGCACGACTGCAGACATTAATTTGATCTTTGTATTTCAGTGGCATCAAAGGTAAAACTCCAGTAGATCTGGCTTCTGATGAAGTAATGAGGTCTGTCTTTTTGAGGTCTGCCAGTATAAAAGACAGAAAAATTGTCCAGAATGGAGTCTTACTTGGAAATGATAAAGATTTCTCAGATGCAGGTAAAATTTTGTTTTTGACCAAAAAATCAAATTATATGATTAATACTTATGTCATCAGGGTTCTAATAGGAGAAGATCATGGTAGTTAAAGCTGAAGAATTTTGATTATTTACCAGAGCATTCTCTGCTCTCCTACCCTTAACGAATAGTTCTTTGTTTCTTTCAGATTCTTTTGTTTCTGAATCAGCAACATCCATAGAAACAGCCTCACTACTACCATCTCTCTCTCCTTCGATGCGTGCTAGACAGCTGTCAACTGAATCCAGTGCTTCTACTAAAGATCCATTATTTGGCACTTTGTGGCCATCACCACAGCGAGTGCTAGAGATTAGAGGTGGACATTATAAACCCTCTTCCACTCTTCCTGTTTACATCCACAGACCCAGTACAGGTAATACTTGTAAGGTCATGTACTACTGCTAGAGCAGTTTTTGCATGACTACTGATAAGCTCATTGCATGAGCGTGAAATGTGACATTGTTAAGCATACTCCAGGCCAATCACAGCAGGAGAATTTACTCTCTACCTAATCAAATACCCAAAACAGGGCATCAACATGACACAGATACGGTCATGCCAAGATTACAGCACTGCCAGACCAATCACATTGAGCCAGAAAAATTTCAGCTTATCAAAATTCTAGAAAACATCTTGGTCATGACAATAGCGCAGCGCAACCATGACGTCATAAAAACGAAGACAAAGGCGAAATTCAGACAAACAAACTTACAAGTTTACTTTCAGCAGATAATTTTCACAGCTGATCGCAGTTGATTTTAGCTTACATGGGTTATTATTGTAACTTTAAGTAAAAATAATAAAATTGGTTCGTATAATTCTCGTAGCGGTTAAACAGAATGTAATGTTTGTCTGAATCTTTAAGCTATTTTTAGAAGTAGTGTGCTGCGCTATTAATGTGCCCACACATATAGCACCAAGCTTTTCACCATCATATGAAAACTGCTGCCACAATTTCTTGCACACTTTCACACTTTAAAGTCACTGGAACATCATTTGTTTCAGTGTTACATAATGTGTACTAAGTATTTGCACTTCACTGGCTCATTGCTCGACACTCAAGTTAATTTGTTGACTTAGATTTTAAATGAATATAAATGCACTTCAATCTGTTTTGAAGGCTGTCTACAAGAGCTGTGTACCATGTGGGAAACAATGGAGCCACATTTCAAACAAGCTGGATATGAAATAGATATGACCATTATTGCAGAAGGTGTGTAGAAAGACTTATTTTTTCTTGCTGTAAGAGTGGAGGGACAACAGTCGAGAATCCACCCCATCCCTGAGTATTTTATGTGACTTACTCATGCAGCAGCCATGTTGACTGTAACAATGAATTCCTCCATGTGTTGTCTCAATTATATTAATGCACAAAGGTATCTATTCTCATGACAATATACATGTTTGAAGTATGGCTAAAGGCCCATCAATTTTAATGGTAAATTCTTTTTTCAGATGGTGAATGGACTCCATTGCCATCTGGAAGCATTGATTGCAAGATTTGTCCCAATTTATTTACCAGACCTGAAGGTTATAAAATCAATGTATCAACAGCCAAGGTGACTACTTTCAATAAGTCAAACTCAGCTTTAAACCAACCAGTTTTCATTGGGCTCCCTGTGGTTTGTCCTTTCCACCACAGCCATCCCAGTGCAGTGGTTCGTGAGGGGGTAGTTAGTTTCAGGGTTGGAAATATTGGCTGGTCAACTGAAATTGGCACTTATCCATCCCAACACCTCATAGGCTGGTGCTCTTGACCAGTCACATTGACTGGTCACATGTTGGTCAGTCTGATGTGGTTAGTCATCATGTACGACCAATGAACATCCATTATTATAAGCATATTTCATCAAAATGGTCAACATATTTATTTGAAAACTCAGATCTATATTAATTTTGTGTTAATTTAAGATGTCCATCGTGGCCAGTGAAGCGGTCTCCTTGTGGTATGCACTTAACACTGTTCTACAGTTATTACGGTCGTGTAAAGACAAAGGTGTTCCAACATCACAGGTCAGTACTGGGTTGTATTTTAGCTCTTAGATCATTTTGTAGCAGCTATACTTTACTTTAATATTCTTTATATATTTATATATTTTAATTTAATAATGGTATTGATAACTGTGTTGTGATGGAAAATGGAGTCCAAAAATAAAGTTTGAAACCATTTAACACTAACTATACTTGGTTCTTGTCGAAAGTAATATAAGTTGTACATTTCCCACTCGTAGGGAAACTCTGTATCACCTAAGTGTTTGAGGTTAATTTATTGTCTTCATGATTCTTAGATAAGTGATTGGCCGGATGTTAAATACCGTGGTGTTCTAATTGATGTATCAACTGGAAGGGTTCCAAAACTGGTAAGGAGCTTGGTTGTAATATTTTCCTATGTCAGACCACCTGCCATTCCCTAGAGTATTATTTCTTTGTTTAATGGTTGTGCATGAGAAGACACATAAATATGGATACAACTCAAGCAAAGAATCTTATTCTCAAGAAAATGACACGTGGTCTGAAATGGGGAAACGTTACACCCAAGCCAAAAAGCTCTGTTTCCATTTTTTACTGAACTGTTGAAGCGGTTTCTTTCCTTTCTGTCTAGGAAACTCTCTTGTCTTTGGTAGATGTATTATCAAGTGTCAAGATTAATCAACTTCAGCTTTACATGCAAAATACATTTGCTTACCGTGGACATGATAGCGTGCATAGGAACAACACACCATACACACAAGGGTAGGAAGTACTTCTTCTGTGGACCAAGTTTGCCTTTGTTTCTTGAATCATCCTGGTGACCAAAGACAGATTGAAGGGGGGAGGGGTGTGTAAGGTGTGTGCTAGCTGCCCCTGTTTTGTAGTATTAAAAGTAAAAATAAAGAGTACTGTAAAATCTAAAGAGGAAGCTATATACTTGCTTTTTAGGTAACACCCACTCCTTTGAAATTATCCTGGATCTATCATTGGTGACCTCGTTTTATCTCGGCCAAAGTGAATCAGCCGATCAGGGAACGTTTTGTATATTGTAATCCACAATCTTTCAGTAGGCCTTTTAATTTTCTTTTCCTAGTGACATCATCAAACTAGACAAGTATTGTAAAGCAAGGTATATTGAATTAGTACCTCATGTTGAGAGCTTGTCTGGCTTTAGTCAGTGGTAAGTCAGCATTTGTATATTCTTTACTTTGTTATTTAATGGAAGTATGTCACCACGCATCTCTTCTCACCTGCAGTCAATCCTTTTTTGGTGTTTTAAGGGTTTTCCTCAAGTTCTCTAGTTTTCTTCCCCCCGCAAACATCAGGTTTTTTCACTCCTGAGCCACTGGCTGTGAACTGCTACCATCACAAAATGAGGACGACTTTATGTTTCAAAATATAGTTTTTATTATTTCATTATTATACACCTCATGCATAATGGAAGAAATGCGATATTAATAATAAGTCCTATATTTCATTTCAATTTTTTTCCAGGATAAAGTTCAAGCAATATGCGCATTTAGCAGAGATCCCTATAGACCTAGAGGTAATAGATGAAAAGTAAGTATTTGCCAAGACATAGTTCATTATAAGATTAAGGCCTTTGGGGTAGGGGGCTGGGGAGAGGGGAAAAGGGAGGAGAGCCTGATACTTGTGTTAGGATTGTGTCAGAAATGATTTTCAAAGGGTCCCAAGCATGCATTGCATTATGGGTACCAATCATTAAGAGGTCCTTGTCAACACAAGTGAAGTGAGTCCTGGGACACATTTGGTTCCTTGGCAAGCATCAGTCTAACAAAGGTCAAATGAGTCCTGGATGCATCAAAATTGGGAAAATGTATTTTTACTCCTTTATAATTGCCTAGAAATGCAATGCATGATTTTTTTGTGTTAACGTGAAGCCTGACCTAAGTCCTCTCTTATTTTTTTTCAGAGTTCACAGTTGTCTTTGCCCATCTAGTCAAGAGAGTATCAACTTCGTTCTCGATCTTCACAACCAGACATTCCCATGCTTTTCCTCCTCCAGGTATTTTATTCTATCGCTTAACACAACTAAGAAAATTCTATAGGTCCATACAGTCAAATATTTATATTCCCATACATTAGTAAATCATTCGTAGAGGCCAGAGGGTGATCACTGCCAGGGTTTCCTTACGTCATTTTACGTTATTATCCAAACCACACGAAATTCTAACCATTTATAGATGTAATTACGGAAGCAGCAATTTCTTCTCAGATTCTAAGTAAGACTTTGAGTGCTGGTCTGGCCAGTAATTAATCCCACACCCTTCCCGCTTCACCTGACTGAGCCAATCAGGTGACGGCATCAAAATACGCCGACGGAATTTAAACATTTAAATCCAGCTGCCACAGACCAGAAAGAGAGTAACCCTAGTACAGCCACTTTTCACCCCCCCCCCCCCCCCTTTACCAAAAAAACCCCACGATTTTCCCTGTAGGGGAGAGGAGTGGGAAGTGCTCAGGCTAGAAAGAGAGCAGAGAGAGAGAGGGTTCGTCCCAGTTATTGAGCTTTCAGCGTGAAATTGGTTTAAGAATCAAGTATTTAATCCGGCACAGTCTAGTGGCTGTATGATAGGGTAGTTTGTAATATTTGCCTTTATCGAACATAGAATATTAACTCATCATTTCTTTACTTTGTAGATTCGCTCATGTGGGAGTTGATGTTACTGATGAATTCGGTAGAGGAAAATCCTATGTTATTGCCGAGGTAAATTAAAGGTGTCTTCTCTTCTCTTCTCATCTCTTCCCTTCCCTTCCCTTCCCTTCCCTTCCCTTCTCTTCTCCTTTCTTTTCCAACCCAGTAATACATGATAATTATTTCAGTTTCGTGAATCGTTTTCATGTAAACGCCAACCTAACTCGTGTTTTTATTTCAGGCCAAAGGAAAAGAAGGCCTGTACATGGAGTACCTTCAACGTATGTATAAATCCTGTCGATCCCATGTTCGTACCATGCAGTTTTGGGCTAACCCGTTACACGAACATCCTCAGTTGCATAGCAATCTACCCACAGATGTAATCGCCATGGAATACGGTGGAAGGGTAAGTGAGTCCCCACGGCCATTTCTATACCATGCAGTTTTGGGTTAACCCATTACGCGAAATTCCTGAGTTGCATAGTTCTACCAACAGATCTACCATCAGTTTCTGGTCGTCCATCTATCTCCTGTACTTCAAGAGTTTTTCTGGATTATCTAGTTTTCTCCAACCGTAAGAAATTAAACCTTTCTTGTCCGCTGTAATATGCTGTAGTGGTGCCCTCGCTATTACGAACTTAAATTTGTGGCCAAAAGCAGAAAAAAATCATAGATAAATTGCTAAGGTCGACAAGGAGTATCTACAGGTTGATAATGATTCAAAAAAGTTGCTAAAATATTGCACTTTTCTTCTTCAGGTCGATTATGATTTAGGAATTTCCTAAGATTTTTGTTCTTGTGTTTGCTAAAATATTTCAATTATCTAATTGTCTTCTACAGGTTGATTATGATTTCATGAAACACTGTAAATTGCTGTCAGACGCCGGGTATGTTATAAAACCGTACATTGATACCTCTATTAAGAGGACAACCCTTAAACGACCAGTTAGTTGCGCGGTAAATTTTCCAGAAATTCTCCCAAACTTTTCCTAAATTATTTAATGTGAAACAAATATTTTATTTATTGAACGGACACCCTTTTTTAAGCGAATACCAGGCAATACCAGGTCCCGAAGGTTTTTGCTTGACAGAAGTAACCCACTGTAGTGAATATATAGCAAGTATACGAAAATATTGAAACCCTTTGTCTTGTGCTCGTTAGAAACCAGTTAATATTTAAGTAGAGGGGGGGAGGGTGTGGAGGAGAAAATGTTTTTGATGCAAAACATTTTCAAGACCCCAACATAATAGCAACCATGTTTTTCGGGTACCCCCCTTCAATCGTTTAAAAAATCCTACCAATCCTCCCAATCCTCATTTTGACCTTTCAAGGCCCCCTCTGTTCCACTAAAAAAAATTGAGGGCCCCCATTTCCGCATCCACCCCCCCCCCCCCCCCCCGATTTTATTAATGACTGGTCCCTAAATAGCTTGGAAAGTTCTATGTAAATATATTAAAGTTTCCAAAACTTGATTAATATTTTCGTTCCTTTTCAGAGTTGGTTTCTTTGTCTGTCCTGGCACCTTGACATGGAATAGGTAAGGACATTACGCATTTTTTCTCCTCATCGATATATTTAGTTTTTAAATCACCCTTCTTAACTATCTTTCTTTTTTAGCGCATGTGCTAATACAGACGACAGCTTGACACTAATCAACAACGCCGTACAGACGGCTGTCACGTGTGATGCTTTAGGCATGCTCGTCTGCGATTGGGCACTACCTGGTCACGTGAATCCTCTGTGTATGAGTGTCCCAACATTCTTATCAGGTGCTGGTTTGTCGTGGAAGGCAGATACAGACATGGTGAGTTTTGAAAGTAAAATGACTAGAGTGTTAAAATAGCGTTGCGTGGATTTCAAACAAGTAGACCTTAAGGGAACAAGGGTGCTGTAAGGATTGTACCCTCGGCTCTAACCCCTGAAGTCTCTGGTTCGATTTTCTCCCTCCACTAAACCCAACACGGGAGATAAGGCGGTAAGCCGTGTGGGATGGGCTCGGAAATCATATAAGAACATGCGTCATAGGTAAATTACGAGCCTTGTATGAAACGACTGAAGAAGAGGACCAATTGGCCTTTCACAACTTCAACCTAACATGCTAAATTCTAATTCCATCTGTGAGTAAGCCGCGTCCTGACATCAGCCCAGAGGTTGTTTAGGGTTCGAAATTTGAAAGTGGATGGTTTAAAAAAAAGCGTGGCTTGATGTTGAGGGTAGGGGAGGTACGTGTTGAGGGTAGTGGTGGTACGTGTTGAGGGTAGTGGTGGTACGTGTTGAGGGTAGTGGTGGTACGTGTTGAGGGTAGGGGTGGTGCGTGTTGAGGGTAGGGGTGGTGCGTGTTGAGGGTAGTGGTGGTACGTGTTGAGGGTAGGGGTGGTGCGTGTTGAGGGTAGGGGTGGTTCGGGTTGAGGGTAGGGGTTTTTGCGTGTTGAGGGTAGGGGTGATGCGTGTTGAGGGTAGGGGTGGTGCGTGTTGAGGGTAGGGGTGGTTCGGGTTGAGGGTAGGGGTTTTTGCGTGTTGAGGGTAGGGGTTTTTGCGTGTTGAGGGTAGGGGTGGTGCGTGTCGAGGGTAGGGGTGGTCAGTTTTGAGGGAAGGGGTGGTCAGTTTTGAGGGAAGGGGTGGTCAGTTTTGAGGGTAGGGGTGATGCGTGTTGAGGGTAGGGGTGGTGCGTGTTGAGGGTAGGGGTGGTTCGGGTTGAGGGTAGGGGTTTTTGCGTGTTGAGGGTAGGGGTTTTTGCGTGTTGAGGGTAGGGGTGGTGCGTGTCGAGGGTAGGGGTGGTCAGTTTTGAGGGAAGGGGTGGTCAGTTTTGAGGGAAGGGGTGGTCAGTTTTGAGGGTAGGGGTGGTCAGTTTTGAGGGTAGGGGTGGTCAGTTTTGAGGGAAGGGGTGGTCAGTTTTGAGGGTAGGGGTGGTCAGTTTTGAGGGAAGGGGTGGTCAGTTTTGAGGGTAGGGGTGGTCAGTTTTGAGGGAAGGGGTGGTCAGTTTTGAGGGAAGGGGTGGTCAGTTTTGAGGGAAGGGGTGGTCAGTTTTGAGGGTAGGGGTGGTCAGTTTTGAGGGAAGGGGTGGTCAGTTTTGAGGGTAGGGGTGGTCAGTTTTGAGGGAAGGGGTGGTCAGTTTTGAGGGAAGGGGTGGTCAGTTTTGAGGGAAGGGGTGGTCAGTTTTGAGGGTAGGGGTGGTCAGTTTTGAGGGAAGGGGTGGTCAGTTTTGAGGGAAGGGGTGGTCAGTTTTGAGGGAAGGGGTGGTCAGTTTTGAGGGTAGGGGTGGTCAGTTTTGAGGGAAGGGGTGGTCAGTTTTGAGGGCGGGGTTTAATTGAAATAAAGAAGACGAATGGTTTTAAAATGTCTTTGATGTATTTTTACTTCCTTTTTTATAGACTGTAGTCCAGTCTTCCCTGCCAGACATCATCAGCAGACATGCTTTCCTTGATGCTTCGGGAAAAATCGGGCTCGCTCTTAACGACCTTGGTAAAGTTCATTCCTTTCTAGTAAAAATTGAGGTCGAACAGGCAAGTAATTCCCCACAGGAGACCCGTGGGGTTCATCCTGTGGCATATTCACACGAGGGGACCCTACTGTGGAGACTTTTACACGATGGCGGAGATACAGAGTTGACATCCATAGGCCTCGATACTCTACAGGTAATTATGACGCCTAGAACAAAAAATGACGTCGATCGCAGAATGTAACTAATAGCTAACCCATACTTCTTAAAAGTAACTTGAATGCAAGGCTAACATGAAAATACAAAAGAAACGAAAAAATTCCACCAAGAAAAAGTGTGATTTCTTTTGAGAAGAGATCATTTCATAAACTGGATTGTATAGACCAATCACAGTCAATTATGAAGTGCAAAATGGACCAATCACATTCGTTGACCGATTAAATATCGACCAATCAAATGTCCTCTTTATCAATTCAAAACCGACCAATCACAATCTCCGAAGGTTTAGAAATGCAGGCCTGACAATCAAGAACTTCTGATAGAAACAATGGAATTGAATGTCATCATTGGCTCAAAATATTTTTATTTCCTTTCTTTTTCACATTTACAGCAAGCTACACGTCACATTCGTCAATGCCAAAACACTTACCAATCTGCAGAACCCAAATGTGCCCAGAACAGTGATATCCTGAAAGAGCTGGACATCACTATCGATATATTAGTGTACCTTTGCAAGTATGTAATCATTGAAGTGGAGCGGGATGGAAAGATACAGGAATTCTGGAGATTTTTTTCTTCGTCAACTGAATTTTATATTTTCATTTTGGGGCGCCTTTTTTTTTTTTTTTTTTTTTTTTGCACCATGATTTGCACGCGCGATCCCCCTCCCCGGTTTTCGAGGTTTTCCTTTTACGCTCAAAATTGGAACTCTACTTGGAAACTTCCGCGCGAGGCTTAGGGGTAGTGTTTCGTGGCGTTATCCGTTTCTTTCTTATAAGTAATATGAATCCTTTTTGTCAGGATATGTCGAGTCATCTTACTGGCCAAGAAACAAAACAGTAATGTAAAGACCCTAAAAGATGTGCCAATCATTAACAGGACAGACCTTGCTAATAGGTAGGTCAACAGACGTTTGCTAACTTGAAGTTTTCGGGGTGGGGTAAAGAAAGGGAGCTCATACGCATGCGCAGCGATTTGCAATCAAAAGCCCTTTCTCTAAAGCAATCATCTGCAAATGGTCATGCGCCGTATGACTGTCAGTGGAATGGAGTCGATAGAGCCTTTGATCACTCAAGTCCTCATACACGTTCAACAAGAGTTCAGCGCTACTGCTCTAAGCGCTAAACAAGGGGTCAAAATGTGGGATCATGGGATGTAAAAATTGCTATATTTTAATTGTATTTTTCTTATCGAGCACAATTTTCATTAAATATTCAAGAGCAAATTGGAATCCAAATCAAATATACCAAAATATATCAATTTTTGACCCCTTGAGCAGGTGAACTCTCGATGCACGTGTACAGGGGAAAGGAAATCGAGGAAATCTGTTTTCAAGAATACAAAGTTCATTTTTGTTTTGTTATCTTTTTCAGGCTGCTAGGACTGATTGGACAGTATCAGAAAGTTTACTTGCTACGAAACAAGCAAGGTGGATTATTATCAGCTAAGAAGCAACTACAGAAGATATTACTACGACTATTACCTCAAGAAAATGAAATACATACCTGAACTATTCATTGTCTGTCCTCCCCGACGTATAACGAAGTTTTAGGGGGGTACCAGTTTATTCCAAAGAAAGAGCGATGGCAAATTCATGGAAGGAAAAAGATTTCCGCTTCTAACACGGTATTCCATTCGTTACCATTTCGAGTCGGGAAGAGAAATCCAGAAAAATTCAAGTATTGAATTGTAACTTGGATAGAATATAAGGAACAAATGCGTCAAAATAATATTTGATCAATAATATACACTATAGTTGATTAATAGTATACACTATAGTTGAAAATTAAAATTCCAGTTATCGTTTATAGAGTTGTTAATTGGAATTGCTTGGATTACACTTCGATTGCCCAAAAATTACTTGATTCAGGAAGAAAAATTTGGGACTCCTTTGATGGTTTGTAGTTCATATTTTTGCTCACAGAGTTGCTCACAGTAGACCAATATCGTACCCGGAGAATCTCTGCGTACGAGATTGAAAATAAACCCCATTTACCTTTGTATGCAAATTGCCCATTCACCATGGTCACATGGTCTGAAATGTGCACAACAAACAACGAACTAAATAGGTTTAAAAATCAACCACACCCTAAATCCATCGTTTGATGTAGGTTCTTAAATTCGGCGTAAAACCCAGATTCTTAAAGCCGGCGGCGCAATTGATATCAACAGGGGAGAGCGCGGGTGAATTATAAACCCGGGATAGGTTTTTAATTACTTTTCCTTATACTTGCCCGAGAGAACGCAAGGTATGAAAACAGTACTATTTTTATTTCTATCGGAACAATAGAGTGCAAACGCGGATATATTGTACTCTATTTCCAAAAGAACAAAGCAACAGTAATCTATCTCTCTGAATTCATTATAATTTAGTATTTCGTGTTTTGCATCGAAACAATGGAATTTAGGGCTTAGTTGATATTTTAAACCAGTTCAAACGCACGGGCTCGGTTTTGCATTAGGCGGCCCTCTGTCTTGAATTCTAATGCAAAACCTCGTCCTAGCGTTTGAACCTTTATCTATTGACCCGAGAAGTAAAAGATGCTTTTTCTTCGTGATGAAAGCAAAAAGGGACACATTATGGAAGCGAATTAACATTGGGCGAATTCACCTGCTCTTCTGATTGGCTAACACGACAAAAAAACAAACAAAAAAAAAGGACCAAAAAAAGACTAGTTTGGATTTGGAGTCGTTCTCTTTGCGGAGTTCGAGGGAAATATAGGCTTTACTGAAAATACATAGAAAATAATATCCCAAATTAAGCTAAAAGACGATTTATTTGATTATGAGAAACCAAGAGAACATGGGCTCTTGGAGTAACACATAAGAAATGACGAGGAAAATGGATGAAAGAAAGGGAAAAACTACAGGGACTCCGCTGGGTTTTTTTGGATAAAGGGAAAAATGCAGGGAATTGACTGGATTTACTATAAGTCTGTAAGAATTCAATAATAAGATCAATA
This sequence comes from Actinia equina, assembly GCA_011057435.1. Lineage (NCBI taxonomy): Eukaryota > Metazoa > Cnidaria > Anthozoa > Actiniaria > Actiniidae > Actinia > Actinia equina. Next base: position 259,650 of record WHPX01000087.1, read on the forward strand.
ATAAATTGAGCGTGTTGGAAAGAAATCTGCCAGCACAACAAAATATAAAGCGTTTTTTTTCTCTCTCCGAGGTTAGATGAAAGGACGACAAAAATTAGAGGGATTTTTGCGAGAAGCTTGCAGGATTTCTGAATTGTTAAAACCTGTTCTAGATTCATACTTATCCTTTTATACCAAAAATTCTGCGTGGGGGAGGGGGGAGGAAAGTGAATTTTTGCATTGAACATACGGATGGGGGAAGTTTAACAGCCGCCATCTTGGATTCAGTAAGGACCTGGAAACGAGTCGATCTTGGCGTCAAAAATCACACCTAGTTTCCCGCCATACGGTAATCATATTTACATCTACTGAATAGTTAATTTAAGAGGTCTAACGCTACTTGACCAACCCAATCTTCTTGGCTTCTGTCTCGTAGATCAGCAGTCTCCACATTTTGACCACGAAGACTTCTGCTTCTTCATCGAGTACCTGGGAAGTGTTGATAGTGATTAGTACTACGACATTGTTGTAGTTTTATGCGACTGTAGTCTTTACGCTTTTATACAAGATTCATCATCAAGTAACTTCCTTGACGTGGGAAATACACACGGCACTAAACTCCAGTTTCTAGTTCGATTTTGTGAAGAAAATTCATGGGATTTGAAAGCGTTTGCATTGCTGAAGTTGTGCATTCTTTACTTTACCGTTGATATTTGTGAATATTTAGGCACTGATTCTATGCTAACCCTGAGGAAATAAGTCTGTAATCAAGGAACCAGCGGTAATTTGGAACTCGAAAATGGTCTATTTCATGATTGCGCGCAAACGTATGTCGGATTCATTAACCACTATTATCAGTGTCAAATCTTACCATAGACACATCATCAAGTATACTTTTAGGTGAACTACCGGCTAGAACCTGGAAAAGATGATAATAAAATCCATCATCAATTGCCAAAACCTTAGTTACCAATAATGTTTAGCTTACGAAATAACAGGGCAATAGAGTTGCGCAATCACGTGACGTCACCTGGAATGCAATGGAAGACTGGAAACGAAATTGTGCCGTATTGGATTGTGGGGCTGAATTTGATACCTAAGGTCGTGAAGGTTATTTTGAACATGTCCAAATTCGGGTCACAATCATATACCACATGCCGGCGAATGTATTTCAATGTTTCAATTTTGATCTCTCTTGACATTGGAATTGAATGCGGTCACGTGATCGCCCAAACCCTATACTCTATGTCTACTAAGATATCGTCTTACTCACCTTCCCGCATATAAATTCTGTTAGAGTTGGTTCCTCTTCGCCGATATATTCAATGATCTTCTTGTTGATCCAGGGTCGTATTCTATGATCTACTAAAGTCTAAAAGAATAATTGTCACAAAACCCATCAGCTATGCGCCCAATAAAAGCCAACAAAAATACTTATCGTAGCAGGTTTATCAGCACTGGTCATATAGTCCCAAGTAGGGGGTTATCAGGGAGAACTCGTCTGTTCTCGCTATGCTCTTCTCCACGGGGGGAGGGAAGGATGCGCAGAGCTAAGTTTTGTTCTCTAGGGTGTTTCGAAGGGAGGTAGTAATTTTTAGACAGATGTTTAGCACACTATCTGCGGGTTTAAATAGAATACAGAGTACTAGAACTACGTGGTGATACTTACGAAAAAACAGTGAAGATGGCAAGTAAGCTCCTTCCGCGACACGACAGGCCAGCACTAGCTTCATATATACTAGTTTTACATACATACACTACTCGTACTAACAGTCGCTATAACTAAGGTATACTGAAGGTATATAGTTTGCTGGTCAAATACTTACTCCCACTTGACACTTTAACTTCAACAATTATCCAAACGAATCCAGCAGATTTGATTGCCAGTTAATCGACGGAAACCCAGCAAGATGACAGAGTTCTCTTAGAGGTTAATAATAAGCAATAGAAACAACACAACAATAGCGACGTACCTGGTCGACGATACTCCATTCCAAGTTATACGCAAAGAGTTCCTCTTTTGCGGTAGGAATACGCTCAATAAGTGACTTTATATTACGTTTCTTATCTTCAGCGCTTTGCAGTTCTGCTGCCTCGCTGTCTTCCTCGTAGTCCAGTGGAACCAGTTTTCGCTTGCCGTTGGTCGACTCTGTACTCTCCTCGTCCTGGTTACCAAAGACGGCTTCTAGTTTCTTACGATCAGCTTGGGTTGAAGCAGGCTGATGTGCGGTAAAAGTTAGAAAACTAAAATTAGGCAAAACTAACAAAATATCAGAAATTCGCTAAATAGGTTACTGTTTTAGATCTTCCAGTTTCCCGCGTGCGAAGTATCCACCTAGAGTAGCATTGTACTGGCTGTGTGCGTCTAGTGGTAGTATAAAACTTTTTCATATTGGATGTAGTGTTTTCCCATTTCAGACCACGTGTCATTCGCTAGATTATCATTTCTTTGTTTAATCGTTGTGCATGAAAAAAGAAAACATAAATATGGATACAACTCAGACAAAGAATCTTATTCCCGAGAGAAAGGCACGTGGTCTGAAATGGGAAAAGATTACGCCCACGCTAAAAAGGTCTGGGGAAAAAAAAGGTGCACATGACACCATATAGAGCGTTTTCATTCACGTGAGAAGGCAGCCATAAATAATAGAAACTTTCTGCACAGTATTTGCATAAAAATAGAGTTCAATTCCCGCAGGATAGAAAATGTATTGTTTTGGTACCCCATAACGGCCGCTGTGACGTCACGTGAAAACGCTCTATAAGCCATGATGAATAAAAAGATGTTTGTACCTAAACTAGACCACATAACACTTGGCTAATGATCTCAGTCTCTGTTACCCACATCTTGTCTCATTCACTTACCAGGTTAGTCGGTAATTTCATTTCGAATCCAAAGGTCTTCTTCGCAGGAGGTTCTGATGTTTCTACTCCATTTTCTCGGGCTCTTTTAGGGGGTGGTCCAGCAGCCACTGGTTCAGGTTCAGGTTCAGGACTGGGTGACCGCACTGCGGGAGCAGCTTCCACCTAAATAAGCACAAGACAGGTCAAGACACATCAATACTAAGTATGGTCGTACAAGTGTGGAAAGTAGAATCGTTTTTGTATGAGTTGCAAACAAAAGATGAATAACTTATGGTTGATGAAAATACGTTATACATACATGTACATGTGTGGCGGGTTTAAAGGTCGGCATCAGGGCGGGCTTATAACCATCTTCCTCCATGGGTTCTTCTTTTTCACTTGTTTCTCTCTCCTCCTAGAATGAAATATATATAAAATATTAGAAAGCAAAAGACAGACGACAGACAGGCTGACATACAGACAGGAAGACAGATAGGCAGGGAGACAGCAGACAGACAGACAGACAAAGAAAAGAAAACAAGGAAAGGGTTTCTTACCGTCATGTCGTCATCTGGCTGTTGGTCCACTATTCGCTTTCGTATTTCTTCTATTTCTTCGAGTTCTCGTTGTCTATCTCTGTCGTCGGATTCTATTTCTAACTCTCGATCTTTTCGACGTCTTAGCAACGAACTACCCCTATAAATAACATAGAAATATGTTGGTGGTGATGAGGTTGTCAAAAAATAGTAGAATATTATAACGTTAGTGTTGGTGGTGATAATACAGAAGATATGATGATGGTGAGCAGCAGTAGCAGGAGGAGGAGGAGGAGGTGGTTAGGAGGAGGATAAGAAGGGGAAGGAGTAGGAGGAGGAGTATGGAGTTGAAAATGATAAGGGTTTAAGTAGAAGATAGATGAAGATGTGATGACGAAGGTGGTGCCTCTTACTTGAAATATTTCTGGTCATCCCGTTCATCGTCATAGTCTTCAAGGAATTCCAGTAAGTGTTTTCGTTCTCTTGCCTGGGAGGACAGTAAAACACACACAGTTACTACGTGTTTGTACGATTCTTGGGTAAATATCGACCTCTAAGAAGCGATCACCCTTAAACGATACTTTATGCCCTTAAAAAAATACAATTTCGATTTTTATTACCATCACCTCTCAACAAAATGCCATTTAGTCGAGCATGTGCAGCAAGAGTGACAGCGCACTGGGTTGATGAGTACTTTACATCACCTCTATAACGCGACCACTATAGAGACTAAGTCGAGTGGTCGGTATCTAAAGGCTTAATTCAATTCAATGCACATCTACAAGTCTTACCTGTTCATCTTTCTTTTCTTGTTCTTTTTCGTATTCTCTTTCGTATTCACGTAATCTTTTTCTTTCTCTTGCTTCCCACACTTTTAAGCGCTAAAAAGATATTTAAAAAGTAATGAATTCATTGTAATATTTCATAGATGCGTGCAAAGGCCTACTGGGTAATTTTAAGACTCATGGATACTATTGCGCAAATTTCATCATTTTTTCAAATTTTCATCATGGTTCCAAATCAAAAAACAAAAAACATAGCAACGTTTTTTGGGCTGCCTGCCAATAGGAGCCCTAGCAAAAAAGAAAAGAGCAATCAAAATAATAAGAATGTTAAAAGTACCTCTTGGTAAGCTAAATCCCTTTCGCGCATTTTTCTTTCGAGCCGTCTTTTTTCAAACGAATCAGACTCCTCATGATCCCGATCACGACTTTTGTCACGACTTCTAGCACGATCAGGCTCTGTTTTCTCGCGATTTCTGTCCCGATCCCGATCACGATCCTGATCACGATCGCGGTCACGATTGCGATCCCGACTTCGGCCACTATCTCTGTCACGATCTTTGTCACGATCACGGTCACGATCACGGTCTCTGTCACGGTCACGCTCGCTTTCCCGGGAAGATTTTTCTAGTCTATCTTCGCTTCGTTCCCGCTTGCGGTCTCTGCTCCTCTCCCGGTCTGAATCTCTTTCTCTATCCCGCTTTTCTTCTTCTCTCTTTTGTCTTCCTTCTATGGAAAAGGTCAATGAAATAAGCGAAGTGTACGACACACCACAATGTGAAGCGTTTGAAATAATAATACTAAAGGGAATGATGTGGTCTGAAATGGGAAAACATTGGGAGAATGACAAGCTTTAATAGCTATTCTAGAGTTACAGAAATGTGTGGTAATATGGGGCTGGTGTGAGGAACATTTCATCAGTTAGTTGACATTCTATGCATCAAGAAACGAAAGAAATTTGAAAAATAACACGACAATCAAGGTTTCCTATATCACTTTCCTATCATTTTTGACTATAAGCAAGCAAAAGACGCCATATAAGTATTAGAGTGCTTTGTAAAACAACCCCATGATGCAACACGTTCTGTAACTCCAGACAGAAGTGCTAATGGGGAAGTGTGTGTTTTGGGGGGGGGGGGGGGGGGGGGGGGTGGACCAGGAAAAGGTAAAAAAAGCTCAAATGAAGTAAAAGGTAACCCTACTTACTCGGTACGAATCCCTAAAGATCTTGATTTCTCTTGACACTAAAGATTTCTTGCTTTGGTCCATATCCAAACCCTCTAGATTTTCCTAAATATATCAGAAAAAAAATAAAAGGAATTACTCCTTTTTTTAACTTGTGGATTTTGTTTTTCTTTTGTTCTTTTTGCTTGGTTTGTTTGTTTGTTTTGTTTATTCTAATTCACAAAAACAGAAAAATATAGCATAGAGTAGTTTCAAATGACTGTGAAAAGCTTAAGACACGAACATGGTCATGACACTCAAGGTATACGCCAAAGCAATCACAGTGTGAGAGAATTCACTTCTTATCCAATCAGATTCCTAAATGCCCAACTAAAATCCTAGAAAACATCAGGGTCACGGCGTATGTCACTGAGCTTTTCACAGTCATACGAAAACTGCTCTTCATAAAACCCTGGCACTGAGTCCCAAGAGGAATATTGTTCTGGAGGACAAAACAATGGATTGTTTTTGCATAAGAAAAGACAGTCTATTGCTTTGTCCCCCAGAACAATTCCTCTCGGGACTCAGTGCAAGGGGTCTATAATAGTTAAAAATAAATTGATACCTCTCTGCCACTATGGGATGGACGTAGTATATCAGTAACTATGGAAATATAAGAAAACATTAGTCAGAGCAGGCTTTCATGTACTTCACAATAATGGGTTTAAGGCAAACAGATGTCATACAAGTGTCCAATTTTCTCAGCAGTCCTAGTGCATTTAACTTTAATATGTCTTTGGTCCTTGTCTTAGCTACTCTGATCATGTGCAACAGACTTCCCAATCAACTTACAGCTATCAAATTTTCCATTTAATACATCAGCATTGTCATTTAGCAGTCCCATCAAAGCTTTTCTGCATTTTTGATCTTCTGCCTACAAGAAACAAGAGAGAAACTTTCAAACCCTTTATTAATGCCTCAAACAAGTCATATACACATTTTAAGATATAATTTTATAATGGGAGTTTAACCATGTTTTTTATAACTTACTAGTGTTTCGTCATCAAGGTCATCTTCTTCATCTTCAGCTTCACCATCCTCCTTCTGTAGTCATATCAGACATAACAGTGCAATGAGTATACAAGAAAAACATGAAGCACTATTGACATGTAACATGCTAATCTCTTGAGCAAAGATGCTTTCCCAGCATAGGAGGCTTTTTTCAGAGTTTTCGTTTCAGTTAGTGAAAAATGTAAAATTATTCTATCCTTCCTTCCTAGATTATCATAACAAATCGGAATTTATAGGTACGAGTGATGTTTTGAAAGTTTTCAAAATGGACTAGCCTTTAGGCAAGTAATTTCAAAACATCACAAGTATCTATAAATGTGTGTGATTTTTTGTTTATAATACACTCAACAAACTTGAGCAACTTAATTGGGACTCTACAGATACAATTTGGGTTTTAATTGTACTCCTCTTGTCCAATCACAATTGAGTAATTTTGTTGAGTGTATTAAAATAAACCTAATCTCATCATTTAATTTATCTAGAATGATTCTGAATTCAGATTCAAATGGAAGATTCCCTTCATGTTGACATTTATCTGCTACATACCTTATCACTGCCGCCACTACTACTGCTACTGTTACCACTGGCTTTCATTTTTTCTTTCTTGCTTGCCTTGTATTCATCAAGCAATACTTTTGTCTTGGCATCTACTTTTACCTTATATTAAAAAAAAAACGACACAAACATTATTTTTATTGCATAATTATGTGACCAACACAACCCTATATGTATAGTACGGGAATTGACATCCATCAATCAAAAATACAGACCATCTCACATCTTATTGAGGAGGAAAAATACAAAATAAATGTAATTTTTATTTCATAATTGTGTGATAAGCACAACCCTATATGTATCAACGTTTGGAAAAAGAACCTTTGCTTTGGCTGCACTGGCATTCTGGAACAATCTCCCAGATGCAATTAAGTACTCAATTTCAGTTCCAGAGTTTAAACCTGCACTAAAACACTACCTGTTCACCAGGAGTAACTGACTTTTTTTTCAATTTTTTTCAATTTTTTTTATATCCGTCTGGATAAAAAGCATGGAAACGTCACATGATGTGTTTGTTAAGAACTTTATATTATTATTATCATATGAGATTTTGTATTCCATCAATCAAAAAATATCATCTCGGACAATTGGAAATTTGATTGATAGACGTCAATTACCCAGATGTTGCAAATTAGAGCTGTAGTAAATATCTGGGATACATAATATGTAGATGTAAGTAAGAATGATGTTAGTAAGAATGGCCTATTGTGATAGATGCAAATTTAAAAGCTTCAAATCATTAATGTTAGGATTGTTTGACTAGACTACAACATTCAGTATACACCTATTTCAAAAGGTGTTGTCAGTTGGAGGTCTGAAATCTGAGACCTAGTAACAAGCATGAAAGTCCTGTTTAGTCTCAGATCTTCCATTTCAGATCTCAGACTGACAGTGTTTTCGAAATATGTGTATATGATCTGTAAAGATTATATATATAACCAATAACACTGTACTTACAACAAGGTTTTTTTCTCCCACTTGAAGTTTGTGTAACAGTCGTATAGCTCGTAAACTTGCCTCAGGATCAGAGTACTCACAAAAACCAAATGCTAATATCAGAATGAACCGAGAGAAAAAATAACATCAGAACACTGTGATTCCTGCTATCATGTCTTTAGGGAATCAGGGGGGGTGTAGTGGTAGTGTTCCCCTCTAGGTGTCTCTCACCTCTGGGGTCATGGGCTCAATTCCTAGACTCAGCATTACATGTGAGTAGAGTTAGTTAGGTCTCTTTCTTGATTTGAGGGTATTTCTTTGGGGTTTTCATATTTTTTCCTCTTCCACAAAACCTAGCATTGTAAATTCCAATTTGATCTGTGGGTTAGCTGTGCCCTGACTTAGATCAGCCCAGAGTTTGTTTCAGGGTTCAATAAAATTAAGACTCCAATAGCACAGAAGAATAAGTGCAGGCTCTGGTTAACCAATAATCCTTACCTTGTAACTTTCCATTTGCTCCTTGTACTCGTTTCCAACTCACAACAATCCCACATTTCTAGGAAAAATATAATAGACAACTTTGTATTTCACGATGGTCACAAAATCTGTCACTGGATTTTTCAAATAAGAACTTTTTTCCTGCCGTAAACTTCTTCAACAATTTAAAAAATGACTTCTTAATTTTACAAGTCAAAAGGAGTACAAGTCAAAACAAAAGGAGATTAAGGATCCATGGTCATGGCCCCACTGCAACAGAAGTTTACTGCATTACCAAACATTTAGCAAGGCTCAAGAAAATGGTTCAATGCTGTAGTATTGATTACTTACCATAAGAATTTGTCTAATCATAGCATCGGATGCTCTATCTGTTATATTTCCAACAAATACTGTAGTAGTGGGATTTGAAGGAGTCGACGACTAGTAAAATAAATTAGTAAAAATAAACATTGAGGTCAATCTTTATGTCTTAATGTATTGATATCATCAGGGTCCCCGTACAAGAGAGCAGATGAATATTGAGAAGGGGGCCATACTGATTTGTGGGACAGATTTCAGATTTGAGAGGAAAACAAATATAAAAAATGGCTGTCATAACTTGGCTTGTAATTAAAAATAAATAAGTGATATCTTTGGGTTGATTAATGTACCAACAGATAACACTTCACCCCTTCCCTATATACCCCAATATATACAATACACACTCCTTGATCCCTGAGTAAGGCAAACTTACTTTATTTTCTTTGTTTTGATTATTAGAATTTGGTGTACCTCCCTTTGGAACTGGAGGTCTGACAATAGTAGATGGGGTACTAGAACTCTGCAAAACAGAAAATAATAATATGATGGTTACAGTTAATTCAAGTCACACATGACCAGTAAGTCTGGGAATATAAATGTAGCTTTGAAGATTTCATGTTTAAATTTTGAATCTACAATCAACTTACTACTCTAATATTCCCAAAAAAAAATCAGTAAAAATAGGTTTTGAACCCACCATCATGAATGATTGTGAAATATTTTCCAAAAAAATTAATTTTCCAACCACATCCCTGAGAATAAGCTTTAAAATATTTTTTTAAGTTAAAAGTAATTTCAAGTGCCAGAGTTTTGAGCATAGTGGGAGCCTAGACTTGGGAGTACAGACAAAGCTGCTGAAAGTCCAATCAAAACATGAGAGATACTGGTCAATTAGCTGTAACTTTATTTGAAGTTGGAAACCCTACATGAGGCCAAATGAAAGAATAAGAAGTGTGTTTCCGGTTGCATTAGAAAAATAATTGGGGTCGGTACCGATACAACAGTGGAAATGAGCTTACTGGAAACCCTGTGGTGCATTTGAGAATGAAAAAAATATTAGGGTCAGCAAAAATTGGCAAGGAAATTAGGGTCGGTCGCGCAACAAGAAACACACTTATTTTTTGATTGGACTGATCAAAACAACCACTTCAATGAACTTACTGTACTCATAGGTGCTGCTGGAATCCCTGGCATAGCTGTGCCTGGTGGAGGAATTGGAGGAGGGAGTATACCTGTTAAGACAGAAATAGACCTAGGTTATTCAATCCCAACACAGTACTAAGCTAACTTCCATATTCAATAGACCTCCTCGGCTTGGCTGTAATTTTGACCAAAGGTTTAGGATTCTTTCGATTTTACTTTTTTTTCTTGCATAAAAGAAGTGTGAAGGTGTCATTAATTAGCTCTGTACACTAATATAACTGAAGTTAGATCTGTGTGCCTAGTGACAAACATGTAAGCCATGGATTGGATAGAAAGAAGTGTGAAGGTGTCAGCAGCTTAATTGCTCTGTACACCATTATAGCTGAAGTTGGACCCACCATGGATTGTATCTTCAGGAACAGAATCAACATTTTGACTTAAATGTGGATAATGATATGAAGTGATGCTATCCATCAAAGCCCAGTAATGCTTTGCATATTTGAGCATGTAATGGTTTTTTCCAAAGACATATACGCGTATACACTTATACATTATAAATTATTCATTCAATACTTGTAAATATTGTATTCTTATAACCACATTAACCTGCCTCGACTAGCCATAGCTATTTGCAGGTTATGTGTAATTGTATCTCGTATTGACTTCTTGAATAAAGTAAAGTAAAGTAAAGTATAGTAAAGTATATACCCAAATGAAATAGTATGTTCATATTACTGGGCTTATATACTCAGTGAAATCACTGCTGATCTATAAATTGAGGAATTCAATAGATTTAATTTTATAGTCTTAAGTATACGACAAAAAAAACAAGCTTGTGTCATCTTTAATAGCTTCTCTCAGCACGTGTCATCCGTTCTTTCGAATTTTTTTTACCAATTCATCGACGATTTTACACTGAATAAAAGCGTAATAATGATAAACATTATCAGGCATACATGCATTGGAGTTATTTCAACAAGTTTTAGTGGTTTTACCTGGTGCTTGTGGTGGTAAAGGTGGTGGAACAGGGAATCCCATACCAGGGTAACTTGGTGGTACAGGAGGTGGTGGTATAGATAGTGAAACATTAGTTATAGTTGGAGGAATTCCTGGCGGCATATTCCCTGAAATAGATAGTACAGGCATTGGAGGAGGTAATAGCCGTTGTTGCTGTGGCGGACGGTAAGCCATGGTTGAATATTAAGCAACGACTTCTGATTTAAAAGTTCTTGAAGGACTACACAATTTTCAAAATGGCGGACATCTGATTACGTAAAGAAACAGCCTCGACTTGATGGAGCAAATTCACCTGAGTGGGGTACGACAGTGAGTTTTTGCTCCACAGCGATTTTTTTTCTTCTTTAATTTCTTTAGTTCTTTCTCTAGCTTTTCTTTGCACAAAAAAAAAAAAAAGAACAAAAAAAAGAACAAAAAAAAAAATAAAGAAAAATAAAGAAATTATAAAAACCAGACCTTTTAATTAAAATTGTTTATCCTTTCATGGATTTTCAATAACAACAACAACAAATAGGCAACATTTTCTCAACGTATTCCAACTTTATTATTTACACTATACTACAATTCATTCTGAATCTAATCTACAAGAATTCTACCCTGAGTACATTGAATGTAAGGATATTTGTGGTATAAATTTTAATTTAACTAATTTTAGAATCTATTATCTGTGAAAGACACAATAATTACCACTGTTTTCATTGCTATGTGCTGATTGAGACAAAATGTCGCAACAGATAAATCGGCAATACATAACTGTCAATCAAATAGATCATTAGAGTAGTTTTCCATGTACCTTTACATACTCTCAGTTTATTTGTTTGACAGTAGTCAGTTGGGGTTTTGCGGGGTGGGGCGCACTCATCAAATGGAAATGGGAATGTCTAAACTAACAACCATTTTAAAAGTGCTATGAAATTCCAGTCATTTCCAGGAGCAAAAAAAAAAGATCCAATAATGAATGTTGAGCAAACTTACAGCTTGTACTGGGGTGAGGGGGGGTGCGTGAGCACCCAAAACACTCCCCTTGGTTATGGCCCTGATTTACGAGTCACAGCTTTTGTCTCGAACAGCATATAGCAATGGGCAGTGGTGACATAGCTCTTGACAGAAAACTCATTTTATTTTACCTGTGCCATTATCAAACAAAATAAAAAAATTGCCCTATTAACTGCAATATATTCTATTCAGGAGCAGATCTAGGGTACATTCAGAGGCATCCATACCTTCTTTCCTACCAAGGTATGGTATCTAAATGAGTGAAATAGTATCGCCTAAAGTATAAAATTTGACTATTGTTTTGAGGTGAGCCTCACTACTCAAAATTCTCAATCTGTTCTCCATTAATATTGAAAACCACTATTAGGATTATTCATAAATCTCTATAAAATGTAGTATTGGGATCATAATTGTCAAGTAAGCTTAGATTTGACAAAATCAGATAACAATTCCTGGAGATCGTTAGATAAAGTAATTTGATTTTTGACCAAACTAAGGTATTCTGAGTATGACTGTGTGTCTTGGTTTGCATCCATCTTGGTATTTGTTACTGATCTTGGAGTATATTTCATACTCAGAACTGTTTGTCTTTCAGTTGCTTTCATTGTCTCCTGATTTAAAAAGGTGAAAGGTGAAATGTAGTTATCAGTACAAGGAAACCAAGAAGCATGGTTACGACTTCATAGAAATGGTAGACTGCGAGCGGTCCCACTTTCCCTCCAAACTCAGTAAGGGGGAGTGTTTTGGAATTCCCGTGGATGCTCATGGATTGGAGTCAAGTAAGTGGGGAGAAGGGAGAAGAAAAGTAGGCTGTTTTTCTCTTCACAGGTAATCAAAAGGGTGGCCTAGCAGTAGTACACTTGCCTCTCACTTATGGGTTCAGAGGTTTGATGCCTGGAATCAGCATCACATATGAGCTCAGTTTGTTAGGTGTTTTTCCCTGGATTTGAGGGTTTTTCTTCTAGTTCTCCAGAAATTTTTGGTGGATGTCAATCAAGACATGATAACATTCCATAGGCATGTATCCTTGATATCTTTATTGACATTCACTAAAATTTACTTTACTATGACAATAATCCCACAAATTCAATATAGATGTCAATGGATCAGACTGCCATGTTTTTCCCCATGAGAAAAAATCTTTGTTTAACCACTAATAACCTCATCCTGAAGCACTTGAATGCCCGGGGGAAGGGTGGTTTCTCCCCTATATTCGCTATACAGGTATGTGTCGTCAAACAGGGTATGGTTTTCAGCGGTTCTACTCTGGAACAGGGTATATAAAATCGCGCTCGCTCTCGGACAGGGTATATGAAATCACGCTTTCTCCTCTCTGGAAAAGGGTATCTATTTTCGCACTACCGGAAAAGGGTACAGTTTTCAGCGATCTTGCTCTTAAACAGGGTATGAATTTCAGCAATTTTCCTCTGGAACAGGGTCAGGGTTCAGAGGGCTCAGCGGCACATCCCTACCCTAAATGGGGAAGAGTACCCCAACCCTCAGGCTTGAATGTGAGGCTAAGCAGGGGGAAAATTTATTGTTCCAGTCAACCATAGTTAATAGTTCCCCTCTATTAACTATAAGTCAAAGTCAACGTGGTTGCTGTGTGAAAAAGTTTTTAAAAAACTCACCAAAAGATCTTCCAGTTGGTCACACATATTCATGAAATCCTCAAAGGAACTTTCCAGTCTGTGAGGATTCTCATCAGCTGTTTTTCTGAAGAAAAATAGACAGAAATTTAAACCAAATAAGCAGCTTTCAGGCTTAAAATGGTATTAATACATATGTGATTCATAAATATCACGATAATTATTTCATAATTATCTGTAAAAAAAACCAGTAAAATATATAGTGAAAATAACTCACCCAGAACTAACTGAATCCATATTTTGCTGCAGAGCTGCATCAGCTTGATGCATTAGCGTCTGAAAAACAACAGCAAAATATAAATTAATAAAATTTACGCTTTCAAGTATTCATTTGATTTTCAATCATTCCCTCCCCCCCCCCCCCCCCCCACTCCCCTATTATTTAAAAAATCCAAGCTACAGGTATGTTGGCGATAAACTATAATGGAAGATAAAATTTGTGCATCCATGTTGTAAAGTTCGTGATCATATTATGTTTATAAATACATATTTCAAGCGTTTTATAAAGTAATATAAAAGGTAGACGGTTAAGGATAGGAATTTTAAGATTGTTGGTTACCATAAGAGTGGTTTCAAGGAAATGTATAAGCTGTTTTAGCTTGATAATGTGTTCAGGATCCTGGTTCTGCTGAGCCTGACCAGTGTTACTGGACGCCATCTTGCATGTGAAATCACAGGAAGCCCAACCTCTGTGTTTATTAGCAGTGAATCTTCATCTGATCATTATGTAAATAAATTTTAATAAAAAGCGTTAAAACTTACCTAAGGTATTTTTTATGCCATTTTCTTAGGCTGGTAACGGTTTCAGTTAATTTGAAGAATATTAAAACCCTTTGTGTTACTTTTGCTTCAAATACCCAACTGGGGCTTCCTGTGGTATGCTACAAATGATTCAAACAAAATGGCGGTAAGTCATGAAGGAGTTGTTCGAGCTGCTTGCAATGGTTGTCGACAACTAGCCAGTAATGAACAGTTTATTGCATGTCCTCTCTCAAAGACAACTATTGGTGTTTGGTGGATACCGAATCTATCTAAAAATGTAGGACATTATTTGGTAATTTCGTGTTTTTAAGCTTATTTTTGGGAAAGTGACTGACTTTACAGCTCTGAATGCATTGGTATTCGCGCCTTGATAATCTTATAGTTACCGATTTTGTTAATTCTTTTGTAAAAGTATAAAGTGGATGATGAGGTGTGAGATTAACAAACACGGTACAAAACTTACATTGAGTTTTAAACCGTTGCTATGGCAACAAGGACGAAAGTACAGAAATGAGAAAAGATGTCCATCTATTTTTTCATTTACCTTTCCTATTTCTCATTATCAGCCTTTACAACTATCAGGACACAAGAAGCTCGTAACATGTGTCTGCTTTGGGAACAAGAGAAAACGAATGTTACTCTGCACGGTATCGGAAGACTTTATCTATATTTGGAATATTACCAAGGGATATGCTAATTACAGCTCTGGTTGCCATGGTAATATTGCTTTGTTTGTTAATTCATATTCATTCGTAATCATATTTCCTGGACACTGATCATTTTGTTTTTAGATAAAGATGAAACTTTTAGGCCTCTTTGTGTCGGCAAGGATCTTGGAAATGTGCAGCACATAAGCTTCAATTCATCAGATATTCTAATCTCTGCTTGTATTGGCAAGGAGGTCTGGATCTTGAATATTGAGGTATATATGCAGTTTTTTTCCACTATAATACAGAGAATAGAAAAAGACCACTGCTTTGAGGGTATTGTTAAATATGGTGTTGTGTAGTTCACTTTTGTTTGCACCTCTGCACAAGGTTCTCATTAAGTTTTGAAGTAATAGAAGAAGATCATGAACTGCCACAGAGTCCAGTTAACCAAGTGAACATTTTGCGAATTACTTAGCTACTAATGGTGGTTTAATCCAGAGAATTTTGCTCATGTAGTTATACTGGAGCATTATCCTATCCCAGTGACCCTTAAGGAACTGACCTTGTATGCATGCACCAAATTATTTTGAGTAAACAATAATGACGGACTGCAAGCATTCCCAAGAGAGTCAAAAGACAAAAAACATGGCAGCCATTTTAGTGCTGTTAACAATGCATGTTGAGAAATATATGCCTGAAGATGAAACAACAACTCAATATTTAATGACACTTACATACGAAGAAACCTTAAAGGAATTTTTTGTTAAATGGTACCTTTGTAACATGCAATCAAAGAATTCATTCTTTTTTTCCATTAAAAAGACATGCAAGTTGGATTCTGTTCTCGAAGGGCACATAAGTCCATTGACACAAGCTCAGTTTTGTCCTTGGAATGAATGTATAATAATATCAATAGCAGAAGACAGAACCTATAAGGTACAACAACCATGATTCAATGATATTTAGCTTAGTTTAACCTAATATGACAACCCAAGACATAATGGGAGGTCATGTGACCCTTCTATATATTTAGGGCATGGCATACATTGTCATAACTAATACCCCAGCAGTTCATATCAGACCACGTCCTTAACCTAAAGCTGTTTAAACAAACTACTTTGGTAGACATTTGCAACATGCAAGTTTCAACCCTTGTTTAACTAAACTTCCTCAGGGAAGTAGTTTTAATTTTGTTTAAAGATGGCAAACAAGGAAAAAAGTAGGATAGAGAAATGAATAACAAAACCAGGTTAGCTAATGTTGCTTGTGAATGAGGTATTAGTATGATAAATAAAAAATTCTAAACTCTACAGGGCCAACTGTAATTGGCAAAAAGCTGTTGTGGTCTCCTTGCCCTAATGGGAAAAGCTAATAAATACAAATACAAATACCAAAAAAATTGCTGTAATCTTATTCATCCTCTTGAGTAATATTATTTAACAATTATTTGGTGAAGGCAAAGTGAATATTGGGGAATATTTACTGAGATGCGAGTTATCCATTGAGGCTGCAGAGGCAAATAATTGTTTTGGTATAAATACACAGGTGATTCTTTCAAAAAGAAAGGGACAAAAGAAGAAGATAAAATACATTTTTTCCCAGTAACAGCAACAAAGTGGCTGGCCGCCATTTTGGATTATCGCTGGAGGTGATTATCGTGTGATAGTGTGAGTTTCTCGACCAATCAGGGCATGAGATTTTCAATAATCACCTGTGTATTTTTACTAAATAGTGTTATTGCATGGAAGACCTAGCCTTAGACACGAAAAAAATAATGTTTACTACAAGGTAATATCTTTTGTCTTGGACATCTAGGTTTGGGATATCCAGGAGTCATGTCTGGTATATCAGTCACCTATCGTATCCGGTATGTATGTTGGCTATTTATACACTTTATATTCTATACCACATCAGGGGTTTATTAAAAAAGAAATTATATTTGTACCCAAAAAGAACCAATTGTATGAATATTCATCCCTGAACTCTATCCACTTGTTTTGTCAATAGCCTTCTACTCCTACGCAAATGTTCTTAAGGTTGTCATGCCGCCACTCTGCATTTCTCTCCCTGGCCTCATGAGAGAAACATTGTGTGACAACCCAAATAACATATACGTAGGAAGCTATGTTAGCCATTGGCTGACAAAATTCTAATTCTAATTTCTGCTAGCATTATATACACTGTAAAGGGATTGAAACAAATTTTTTTTTCTTTCAGGTTTTCCCTTTATTTCTCTTGCTTTTGATTCAGCACAGCACTGTATGGCCTTGGGATCAACTGATGGCAAGGTTGGTTAACATTTTTCTAATGTAGATGAATAACTATCTGTGGTGATCAAGGGTTACATTGAGTAGCTGTAGTGCACTCTCCTCTCACCTTTAGGGTATCAGGTTCACTTCCCAGACTCCGCATCACCTGTGAGTAGAATTTGTTAGGACTCTCCCTTGGTTCAAGGGTCTTTTTCCAGGTTCTCATTTTTTCCTCCCTCCATAACCTAACAAGCTAAAATCCAATTGAATCTGTGCTAAGTTAGCCTTGCCCTGACTTAGATCAGCCCAAAGGTTGTTTCAGGGTTTGATCTGTAAGTTGGCTTTACCCTAACTTTGACCAGCCCAGTGGATGTTTCAGGGCTGTATAAAATTTGAAGTTATTCTATCCTTTTCCATCTTTCTGCAAGCTTCTGAGGTTTTGAACATTTTAAGACGTCATCTTTGATCAATAAGAGGACAGACAATGGATTTAATCTATGAGCAATTTGTTAATTTCGTTACATATATATCCATAAAATGGGAAAACCTATAAGTTAATTTGGTCAACTAAATGATGTATATCTGAAATTATTAAGGTTCGAGTGTATGATCTTGGTCAAGACAGCAGTTTCCGCTGCATGCATGAAATTGATATCAGCCAAAACCTTCAGAAAACCTTGGATAAACAGAAAGTACTTGGAGATACAACAACAAAAGGTAGGGCTTTTGAAATCTCAATAGACCCCTTTTGAATTATAAATAACCGCTTTTGTTTCTTGATTACAGACTCATTTGCACAGGTTTAGCCTCGAGTTTGTGCAGAATATTTACGTGTTCCAGTCAAGGTCCGTCGAGTTTCAACATGTTTGTATTGTTGAAGTTGTACATTCTTTACTTTTCTGTTGGTATTTGTGAATATTTATATTACTGATACGAGGCTAACCCTGTGCAAATGAGTCTGTAATCAAGGAACACAGCGGTAATTTGGAATTCAAAACTGGTCTGTTGCAATCTAAACTTAGGATGCATTTGTAAATATGTAAAATATTTAAAACCAAAACTCAATTACTTTCTTTAATAATTAATTAATTTTCTCTATTATTTAATTAATTAATAATTGTAAGACTGTATTGTTGTTATTTTATTTGTTTGTTGATTTTTCTTTTTTAAAGATGCATTTGGAAATAAGTAGTTAATATGGTACTTACAGACATCGTAATGATCTTCAAATACCATACCATAATCAGTCAACTATTTATAAACCTCTTTTCTGCCTTTAATAATTTGGATTGATCGTATTAATTTTTAAGAAATCTGTAAATCATTAAATTTTTAAGACTCCTAGAAAATGCCCAATATCCCAAAATATGCCTATCTAACCTACTCTCTCTCAATCTGTATTAATTGGTTATTAAGTTGTGTGCTGTTTCCTGACTCATATGGCACTTGTTTTTTCTAGGGCCTGCCATTATAAGCAGCAATCCCAGTTGGCAAAAAGAGGAATATGAACAAGATATAATAGACAGTGATAAAACTAGTGGGGTTGATGCAGAGGCTGGGATAGCTATACTTGGGCTCCAGTTTATGAAAATTCCTGGACAGACGATGCAAGGCACAAAGTCCCCCTTGCTTCCATTTCTGAATGCTGCATCACAGTCCCAGATTAAGTGAGTATAGAGCTCTCATACTAAGTTTTATTGATACCTTATCCATACCTTACATGTATATACTTTATCAAAGTCAGAGCATGGCTAGAGAACTCATAGATCAAACCCTGAAACAACCTCTGGGCTGATCAAAGTCAGGCCCAGCTACACAGATCAAACCCTAAAACAACCTCTGGGCTGATCAAAGTCAGGGCATAGTTAACTTGCAAAACAATTTGGAATTTAGCATGGTTTTTTGGAGGGAGGAAAACTGGAGAACCCAGAGAAAAACCCTCCAATCAAGGGAGAGACCCAACTGACTCTACTCACATGTGATGCCGAATCCAGGAATCACACCTGACACCCCAGAGGTGAGAGGCAAGTGCACTACAGCTATACCACCCTTGATGTTCTCTTTTCATTATATATTGCTAATTATACACCAATTCGTAGCCACTAAAACTATGTTGTCCAAACTTTTCTTTTATAGTGATATCTTTCATGTTCCATCGATTCTTGTAGTGGGAATGACAGCATCAGTATTATTGGTTAACTGTAACACATGGGAACTACTTCATGTTTTGGATTTCAGAGGTGATTTACTGAAATTTATTGAATTCATTACGTACTGTTTAATAAACGAGCAGGAGCGTTTTATCGGGTATAAAACACGAGGCGTAGCCGAGTGGTTTTAGACCCGATAAAACACGATCTGCGAGTTTATTAAACAGCTTAAAAAACTCCAGATGTATGTTCTCATACTGTACCGAATTCTTTACGAAATGAACCAAGTTTGATAGAGAAAATCCAAGTTAAAGTTTATGCAAATGAAGACGAATCTATATCAGATATAAAACCTCCTTCATGGTCATGATTTCTATTGTGTTTCCTTCATGAATTATTAATGAGTTTTTTAAGTATTATTTACATCATAGCCTTTTTCTTAGTTACTTTTCAAATCTTTGATGTACTTGTGATGTATTTGTGATGTTTCATTTTGTAGTACCAATACTATCCAGTAATGAACTGGACAATATTCAATACCATCTTCCTACCGCTGGACTGTATGCCTTTACAGAAAGGGAGCAAAATGTGGTAAGACTGTCACAAATATAAGGTTTATTTAACTGTTATCTTGATGCTGGAGAGGTGTGGAGATTTTTTCTGTCACCACACATTGAAAGTTGTTGTATCAAGCTGAACTACTATAACCTTAATCCTTTCACTACTAGAGGCTAAAAGGGCCCAACTCAGGCTCTTCCTGGAACATAATTAGGGTGTTTTTTAGTTCTCAATATCAAAATGAAAAACATATGCTCAGTAGATATTGAGGCCTTATAGCACGCATCAAAGCAGTTGATAGAATCTGATTGGTTAATGATCTAATAAACAATAGCACACATGTTTCAATACAGAGAAATGTCCTAGCGGATGGGTAATTGAAAAGCCAAAATCAAATGTCTTTCCGCTGGCTGCTTATGGCCACTCTAGGAAAAATGTAGCATTTCTGGTTGGCCACTTTTGGCTGCTCTAGTAGTGAAAGGGTTAACATTAACATTAGCCTGGTACCCCTCCCTCCTTCCCCTCCAAACATTTGTACATTGTGTAAAAGTACTTATTTTGTTTCCATGCATTTAATATTTATTTAGTTCATGATGTAATTTTATTATAATTCAACTAAGCATGTTCACATTCCTCTCCTCTCCCTCCACACACTCCACCCCCCCCCCCCCCCCCCCCCCCCCCCCCCCCCCCCCCCCACTCTCACACACCCATAATGTGAGAATCCAAGAGCTGAGAAGAACATTTCCTGTCAGGTTTATATCAGTTAATAACATTACTAGTTAAAAGAACTAGTTGTTCTTTCCCCTTATCCCCAATCCCACCCATGGACACACCTCTGCCAACCCACCTTGTTGTTTTCTGATGCCAGGTAATATTTTGGGCATATTATAGAAATATTCTAACTTTAAACTGTCTTATTGATTTGAATACAGGTTCAGTGTGTTATTGGAAGCTTGTTCAACAGTGCTATACATATTATTAACATCAGAATGCCAAAACTAGAAAAGGACGCAAATCCAGTAGATGTGCTTGCCAATCGTCTGTCAGAATCTTCTGGCCTTGGTACACAAGGTGTTTGTGACATCATTGAGGAGAGGAAACCAGAAGCAAAAGCAGTAATTGGTCTGGAGACTTCTGTTATTACTGTCTTGTCTAGGTTAGCAAAACTCATTTAATTTGGGGAATTGAGGGTGGCCTAGCGGTGGGACACTTGCCTATCACCTGTGGCATCTTGCAGTCACATGTAAGCAGTGAGATGTGTTGTCTTTCTTGTGATTTGAAGGCTATTCTCTGAGTTCTCTGAGTTCTCCTATTTTCCTCTCTCCACAAATTTTAGCTAACAAGCTAAATTCCAATTTGATTTGTGAATTAGCCATGCCCTGATTTTGATCACATCAAAAAGGTTGTTTCATGGTTGGATGTGTGAGTTAACCATGCCCTGACTTTGATCAGCCCAGAGATGTGTAAGTTATCTCCTGACTTAGATCAGCTCAGAGGTTTTTCAATGGTATCAATAAAAAATTGACTCATCTTCCTTGTTTTTCATATTTATATACATGAATACCTCTGTTTTCAGTGAACCCCTTCATGCTAATTCACCTTTGAAAGCTGAACTTCTTCCCAAGAGTTCCATCCCACCATCCAAGAAAACACTCAAAAAAGGTAGTCATACAACAACTACTAAAAAGCAAATTCGTCGATCGGATACACTACCGGCTAATACTCCATTTCACAGTGTTTTGATCAGTGACCACGAATAATACTTCCAAGCTGAGGTTGGAGTTGCTTCATATGATAAACTATACTTTTTCTATGTGCAGAAGCCTTGACTTGAAACTTGGAATATTGCAGATTAATAGTATTATATCTATCTTCCTTTTAGTTTCTATTTTCTATTGTATATTGTGTATATGTTTAACAGGGCTCCTTTTGATAGCAGAAGCATTTTGCCACTGACTGGACTACCCTGTTGTTATTTTATTTAAGTTTAAATAAAGGTGTCTATCTATCTATCTCTCTAACTATTATTCCTGATCACTGACCAAAACTGTAAAATGGAGGATTGGGAAGTCCATCGTCAAGTTTCCAGTGACCACCATTACACTTTCCTTAATTACATTACTGCTTTCTAGATGTTACTAGTGTGCTGACACTTAACTAATAAGTGAGAATTAAACACCTATAAGAGAATAGTTAATAATTAACACTTCATTCATTTTGTATTCTTCTATTTTGTATTTAGTGTTTGTTATTTTTAGAACCACCTCTTCTATTTGTGTCTAATTTCAGGACCGTCCACCAAGGGGAAGACATCATTAGCTCAAGATCAACCATTAACTTTCAAGTCTAAAGTCAAGTCTTCAGGCTATACAGATGCTCCAAGGTACAATAAAACTTGCAAATACAGTCCCTTGTATGATTTTAGGGTTTACGAAAACTATTGTTAAACCTGAGGAATTATACAATTTCAGACCCGCTTGTACTTTTTTATACTCTTTTGTTATTTTATAATTCAAAGGTCGAAAATGTTTTCTCCAAAAACGAACTCTGCCAAGAAGAGCTCAGCTCCTTCAAAAAAGTCAAGCTCTGGGTTATTTAGTGGGTACGTCGGTTCTGAGAATCCCTTTCTTCCTTCCTTCCTTCCTTCCTTCCTTCCTTCCTTCTTTCCTTCCTTCCTTCCTTCCTTCCTTCCTTCCTTCTTTCCTTCCTTCCTTCTTTCCTTCCTTCCTTCCTTCCTTCCTTCCTTCCTTCCTTCCTTCCTTCCTTCCTTCCTTTCTCCCTCCCTCCCTCTCTCTCTCCATCCCTTCTTCTTTCCTTCCTTCTTTTCTCTCCCTCCCTCCCTGTAATCTTTCCTTTTGCATCCTTTCATTCATCCCATTTCACACTTCCCACTAAAACATCCAGTTTCCTAAAATGATGTTTCCACTTTAGTGTCATAGGAAAAGAATACCCAATGCAAAGCAATCCACCAACACACCTCCAGGAAAAGATGTCCCTGACCAGCCAGCCAACAGGCATCAATTGTATTACTTACAGTGGCAATGGTAGACATTTAGCGTGCGCCTTGTCCAACAAAAGCGCACGCATTCTTCGAGTACCTCCATCGAACAATAAAGACACGGTTCTTACAGGTATGGAACTGATAACATAGACTGTGATTTTACCGTTGATTATAGATAATACTAAATCAGAAATGCCTTATTACAACACGACTTTACATGAAAACAATCTTTTGTTTTAACGCTAAGAATGATGGTTGTGGGAGGGGGGCAAAACAGCAATAAAACAAAGAAAACAGCGGGGGAAATGTATGTTTTTAGAACTTAGAAAAGCAATAATAGACACCACTGAAATATCGTATGCATTGTAGGACAAACACCGGTTTATGAAATATTTCAAAACCAGACATTTCAGAGCTGTTAATACAGCTGCAGAGTAAAATTACCCCAATGTCGTATTACTCTTCACCATTCTGTCCCCCTTATAAACAAGTCGTGACGTCTTAGTAAAATAGGACAGTTGGCACACGGCACACGGCACTGCACGGCACGGCACGGCACGGCACGGAACGTTCACATTACCATTCATACAGATGCGCTATTTTCATAAAATACGTTTTACATAAATAAAACATCTTATTTTTCTTTCTGATCAGGACACGATGGTTCGTTAACCCATATACAGTTCAGTCATGACAATAAATGGCTGCTGACGTCATCTACTGATCGAACCGTTCGTCTGTGGAGCCCAGCCCTTTCCGATCCTCTATTGACCTTCACCACTGTCAGTCATAACTTCAACACTGAGTCGGATACAAAAGCAAAGAATAAGGTAATATTGGTAATATAGTATGTGTAATGAATTCATAATGTACGAGCAGTTGCGGAAGAAGTTTGACCACAGGTAGCCCGGTTAATCCGGGTCAAAATCTGTGACGTCTCTTATGTCTGGGAAGAAAAACGACTTCACATAGACCACTTTTACATTAGCCCGGTTCTTCCGGGTCAAAATCTGTGACGTCTCTTATGTCTGGGAAGAAAAACGACTTCACATAGACCACTTTCACTTTAGCCCGGTTCATCCGGGTCAAAATCTGTGACGTCTCTTATGTCTGGGAAGAAAAACGACTTCACATAGACCACTTTCACTTTAGCCCGGTTCTTCCGGGTCAAAATCTGTGACGTCTCTTATGTCTGGAGAAAAACGACTTCACACAGACCACTTTTTCAAAGAATGAGGGTAAAAGAAAAATACAAAAAAAATCACGATTTTTTGGGGTTTCTAGGAGAGAATGAATCCGGTTCCCCAATGAATTCGTTGTTTTGGACACTGTTTGAGATATAAAAATATACAAATGCATTTTGGGTATCCTTATTAGCCGACTCAGAATCAATAATGATAATGGGAAGTTCTTATATAGCGCATTTATACAACGTCTCAATGCGCTTTACATTAATGACCAGTGGAGGACTTTACGGACTGCATATTAAGGCGCTAGTAGCAGCCGTGCAGCTTACAGTCATGAGTGATTTGTTAGTACATTAGTGTTATGCCTCCAGACAGGGATTAGCCTACGGAAAATCTTATAGAACTTGAAATGTTTTCGTACATATTTTGACATTAACGTTTTTCATATCGTTGCAGGACAATCCCCCTTTTCCTAAGGAAATCACTCAAGCGTCGTTTTACTACGTGGACAAGTTTATAATGGTCAGTTGTGGCAATGGTTTGTATCTGTACAAGTACCATATTGACCCACAAAAAGATGATATCAAGAGGTCAGTATTAGATGTGATAATATGTTAGATGGTGCGTGAGAGAGTAGGGGTCTATTATTATTATTATTATCATCATCATCATTATCATCATCATTATTATTATTATTATTATCATTATTACTATTGTTATTGTTATTATTTATTATTATTATTATTATTGGAAGAGCTTTGGAGAGTAAGGATGCAGGAAGAGTGGGCAAATGAAAAGGGGAGGAAAAAGGGGAGGAAAAGAAAAAAGGGGAGGGAAGGGATGGAAAGGGAAGGGGAGGAAAAGAAAACAGAAGACAAGAGGAAGGAAAACTGCACTGTATCAATTTCCCCTTTCCTGTCATTCACTGGAATCCCTTGTCCTAGACCCAGGGCGTTTACGAAAAAGGGTGGAATAGAAAAATAATAATAAATGGGAAATTCCTTTCAGTTTCTCCATATTCGTTCTTCATTCTTTTAGGTATCAAAGCCACAGTAAATACAAACTGGTGAAACTCTTCCAACAAGAACGTGCGCAAAGCATCACGTGTTTCTCATGCGTTAACGGCTTCCACTCTTGTATCCTTTCACCATCAACTAACAAAAAAAATCACTACTTCTTTTGAACATCATTCACTTTGATCAGTGTGCCCCCAACCCTCTCCCTCCCAAAAGTGAAAAAAGACACGTAGTCTTTAAGCTTCGCGGATCAACGCCCGGAACTCGCGTAAGATTCAGGAGATTGGGCATTAAGCAGTGTCCACTTCTGGCATTGTCATTTGTCTATTACGTTTCCCCTTAGATAGGGTAGAACATGAACTCGGGTGATTATATACTTAACATGAATCCCTAAGATATTACACTATGTTGTGGTTCAAACAAATCTATTGAAGTGTTTGACATGAATGTGGGACGGAGTGTGCGCGTCCTTATGGATGCTCATTCTCGTCCTGCCCACGCTATTTGCCAGAATCAGGTACGACGTACATAGAACCGCTAGCATAAAGGCACAAAAAGGTTTGGATTCGAAGAAAAGGGCTTCCTCATCGATTACGCCTCTACCCCGGCTGAGACCTAGTTTGTTCCATACGTTGCTTCTTTTCCTGAATCTATACTTCTTTGTTCCGTATGTATGGATGGTCTAATATTATGCAGATACCCTCTAACCCTCGTTCGGATGCACGTAAAACAAAGTAAACCCACTGTTATATTGCATCGTTGTGAGGCATAGGTTGTATCAACAAAGAGTACAGACCCATTCAGTTTTGCGTCATTGTTACCCTTTTTCAAATTGCTGGGGAAGATTATCCTTTGATTCCAAGCTTTCCCACGCCACCCTTACCTCTTCACAAGTGTCATCAGATGATTACCAGCAACCGATGTCTTCCCACTTTTCTTATTCTCATTTTTTCTTCATTTAGGGATCAGCGTACGCATCCCATTCGCCCGAAGCGTACGACCTTTTCCTGACGGCTGCAGTAACCGATGGAATCAAGATGTGGGACCTCAGGACAAACCGGTAAGAATTATGATAAAAAAATCATCATTAATCATTATCAGTGACTATTAAATTTTTGGCGCCCATAAGTTATGAATTTAAGAAAATAACTATATTTGTTTGTTTTCTCTTCCTTGATACGAGTGGGTTTTTCTCCAGTTTTCCTCCCTCCGTAAAACCACGCTAAATTCCTATTTATTTTGCAAGTTAGCCATGCCCTGACTTAGATCAGCCCAGAGGTTGTTTCAGGGTTTGATCTGTGAGTAAGCCGTGCCATGACTTAGATCAGCCCAGAGGGTTTCAGGGTATCGATAAAATGTGAAGCGTTTGTGATTCAGGATATTGTTTTCAATTTAAGGTGTGTGAGACGTTACGAAGGACATGTGAATAGATCTCATCCCACAGGGATCGCTATCAGTCCTTGTTCAAGATACATAGCAACAGGCTCTGAGGATCGTTCGGTAAGACTCGAGTTTTACACAATATGTACTGCATAGGGTATGACCTCGAGAACCAGATTTCCCGTCGATAAGTATTCCTCTTTCTAGTAGTTTTATATCCTCTCGGAATTTGGACGAGCGCGCATTCTAGAGATTGAAAATTAATCTAGGATTGTGGTTTTGTTTGCCTATAATTATAGCATTTATGAATAATATATTGACTTTTTATAGATTACTGATGAAAACGAAAACACGCGCGCGTGCTGTGCGCAATTATAAAGCAGGCGGAGAACACGAGAGAAGTGTTCGGAACGAGTTAGCGAGTGCTTGGCCAATCCCCAGTGCTTTATAGAGTAGACTGAAAATCTTACGGCACGAACACGGTCGTGACACGGCAAGGCGTACGCCCGACCAATCACTTTGCCTGAGAATTTATTCTCCATCCAATCAAATACCCGGAACACGGCATAAACACAGCGCGGACACGGTCACGCCAAGGTCACGGCACTGTCAGACCAATCACATTGCGCGAGAAAAAAATCAGCCAATTAAAATTCTAAAAACTCACGGTTAAGGCACTGCACGCTTACGACACTGCGCTTTTCACAGTCATGCGAAAACTGCTATAACTAAGTACAGCACATCAATCACGCACGTCTTTATGTAACTTTTTTTTATTATTTGAGCAGCCGTTATTTTGGATACGAATGACAAGATAGAAAGTGCGCGCGTGTGCTGTGTGCTCTTAGAATGCACGCATCCCCAACCAATGAGAAAGAAAGATTAGCACAAGGCAATAACTAGTTTTGTCTTTTCGCTTTGTTTCAAGGTTTATCTTTTTGATGTTCGCGGTTCTTCGTTTTGTCATCGCTTGACGGGACATACAGAAGTAGTTGCTGATGTCGCATTTCGTCCTGCGCACTCTGAGGTAATCCATCTGCGTCATGTAATGCTTTTTGGTTACCTTTGCAAATATATATGTTATTATAAAGCCTGCACAAGAGAAAAAGTGCAGTGTACTACGACATTTCTTGCAACAACAGCAGCAACACTGTGCTGCAAGAGCAGTAATATAGCAGAAATGTCAATGTTTCAACACAGTGACAAGGGGATGGAGAGACACCATGCTTATCAAAAGCAATAGGGACAAGAGGATATACTGACAAGGGATACCCAGGGGATCCCCAGGGAGATGGCGGATACAGTCCTCAGTTTGGGGACAGGGGATACAGCTGTAGCATATAGTCCAGTGCTGGATACTATCTTAAAGTCAATCCGATAATCCATATAGTCTAATGAAATTCAAATCATTCGTTTGTTTTTCTGTTTAGCTGGCGGCTGCTTCTCTCGACGGAAAACTCAAATTCTACACCGAGGAATTGCGTTAGAGTCAGGTCCTCATACCATTGCAAACATGGTCAGGGAACAAGCGAAGGTGGGAATAAAAAGATTCCAGATGAAACATGAAATGTTTGCGCAAGTAACTCTCTCTTCCAAGAACGACAAGAGTAAAATCTTTTAGAAATGCCGCATGCGAGGTAGGAAGACCATATTATTATAGTTTATCAATGTGTATTTATTATGACAATCTCTCCACATAAAGGTTTAAAGAAAATTTAATATTTATATTAATAAAATGATTCTTAACAACTTTTTCCAAGAAGCATTAGCTTGATGAAAACATAATTTAAATATTCAATAATTTACAAGTGCGTTGTTAGTCCAAAAAATCCTATTATCAGATTAAAAAATATAAACCCCATTATAAATATGAACATCTTTTTTTATACATGTATATAATATGAAATAGCGCTCTTTACTTGGAGTGTAATGTTTTCCTATTTCAGACCATCATTCTCTAGAGTATTACTTCTTTGTTTAACGGTTGTGCATGAGAAGAAACATACGTGTCGGCGCCCGTAATCCAGCTGGGACTGCCTGTGGTTAGATGGCAGAACAATGAAATCCCTTTGCTCTCGGGAATTGAGTTCTTTCTCATGTAAAACGATTGTATTGTTCCTGCCATCTAACATGGCTGCCATCACGTGGTGGTGCAAAACCTCTATTCAACTCAAACAGGAACTTATTTTAAGAGAATGAAACGTGGACTGAAATAGGAAAAATAATATATTCGAGCTAAAGAGGTCTAATTCATACTCTTAATTAATGTAATTCAAGCTATGACACCCAATTATTCCTAAGTACAACAGTTAGTGATCGATATATTTGATGATTGCTAGTCCCAGTCCCTGCTTAGGCTCTCCGTCATATCCGCCGTTCACGAATTTCTCATACACCGGCCAACTACGATGATAGATTACAGCTACTTTGTCTGCCCTGAAAATCTCTTTGCTGGCGATGATAAAGGCGAGTTCTTTCAACAAGTAAAATACTCCTTCTTGAACATTTTCGTCATCTTCGAGCTCAGAGTCGGAGGATTCTATAAAATAAAATATATTATTTATTATTAATGATTATTTATATTTGAAAAGAGAACGGAAACACATGACGAAAACACGTTGTTTGTCAAAGGAGGAGGAAGTGCAAATACCAAGTGCCAGCGTTTCTATTGGTAAACTAGCATGAAATTTTTGATGCGGTTATGTTCTCTCATTCCCCATATTCAATGCAGCTAAACGTATTCATAACAAACTTTTCATTTTAAATGCGTTTATTTTAGTTGCATCTTAAATTCAATATTCTTAGAATCTTTTCGATTTCCGTCACAAATATTTAGTAAATTCTCAGAAGCGTCCTTCCCTCCTCAGAGAGCTCTCATCATTACACGTCGTCATTGTAACCTTCGACAATACTTTTAGTTCTGATTCTACATGAAGTAAATAGTTGAATGGTAAAATATTCCTTTATTCGAGTGATGCGTTTCTAAGTTATAAAGGTTTATACTTCCAATATGCTAATGAGTGTGACGTCTATTAAGGCTTAATTAAATATACAAAATCGAACTGGTTCATAGATACAGTATTTAAAAAGCATCATTATTTTACTCATGGTTTACATGAAAGCTATTTAAAACTATTATTTTCAAAATGGCCAGCATTTAGTATTATTAGTTACAACAAAAACACTAAAATACATTACCTGACGTCATCATCATTAACATATTGGAAGTATAAACCTTCATAACTTAGATACGCATCACTCAAATCAAGAAATATTTTACCAATCAACTATTTACTTTATGCAGAACTAGTGCTGAATGTATTGTCAAAGGGTACATTTGCACTTTAAGCTAAATGAAATAGTATTCAGTCGATCTTACCTGATCCACTGTCATCAGAAGACATGGTATCTTTTCCCAAGACTTTAGCAGTAGCTCTTGCTGTGTCAAGGCGAAACTCGAGGTTATTGTTGTAGAAATTGACGACAAAGTCCAACGCTGCGATGTACGCTTCGTGGGTATCCACCTCTTTGATCCAGTCCAGCATGTGGAAGTCTCCGGCTACATTTTCAGTTTTGCCAACCTTGAAGGAAAAAAAGGAATCGATCTATGAGTTACCGTGCCGTGACTTAGATCAGCCTCGTGAATGTTTGATGGATGAGCGCGGATGATTGAAACCTTTTCTACCTATTTCATCATCAAGTCTCGAGCATGTTCTACATTAATTTTAAAGATCGACCATACTATCTATCAAATAATTGAACTCGCAATTCTTACCTTCTCAATAGCTCTCCTGCAGTGGGATTTGAGTTGACTGGCATTTTTCTTAGCTCTCTTCACAGCATCCTTGCTACCCAATGCTCTATATGTGTGTTCCGCAGGTTGTTGTGGCACGACCACAATTATCCTTCGATTATCCTTTCCGAGATACTGTACGTAGTCTTCAATGACACGAGATTTGAAGTAGGGATTCCCGGGACTCATTCCAAAAAGTACTACACCGTTGCCTGACATCACTTCTCGGCCAGTTTGGTGGACACAGCTGTTTTCATCTTGATCAAAGTTAAGAACCATCTTGATGTGAAATTGCCGACTTTGGTGGAAATGTTCCAAACACAACTGAGATTTCGTGATTTCAGGCTGGCTAGTGTAATTAAAACAAACACCAAAAGATAATGAGCTTGGGGTTTTTAGGCGCGCCTTTTATATCACCCGCCGAATGCGAATTGGGCAACGATATTTGACGTCATCTCTGCTGTAACGGGTGTTACATCGGTGAAATTCCTACTAAGAAAACAAGATCGTTCTTGGATTATGTGTCGATAAATTTAGCCGTACTGTCGCTGCACTGGTGGCTGTCACGCACTTACGCCGATTTCTAAGAAAGATAAGATTGGTCAACTTTCCTTTGTTTTCATTTAACATAAAATAAAATACAAGCACTCTTGAAAAAAAGATACGCTCGATCAACTGGCTGTTGTGCAGTAGTTTGATTCCAAAAAAAGGCCCGTGAATAAGTATTTCATTTTAATCTTTGCTTTCATTTATACAGTCAAATTAAAACAAAATTAATAGAGTTTGGAAAATAGAATACCCCTGATCAGCTTTAATTTTGCACCGCTGCCTGTCGCGTAACTTCGATTCCAAGAATCACGAGATTAGCAAATTAATGAGTCTTGTTGTTTTTTTTTGTTTTTTTGTTTTTTTTTTGCTACGAACGAAATGAAATGTTGAATAATGATCTTATTCAGGTTTTTTTTACTGGGATTCTCCACTATCATTTTGTCAAATATCGTAAATCCCCTCGATTGCTAAAATATTAATTCATTGATTTCACTTCAGTCACGTCAACTAAAGCTTCAACTTTTCCCCACCCCACGTATATCAGTAAACAATGAGTTTATTTTCAGAGTAAAAACAATAAAGTGAAATACCTTGGGATCATGACAACATAAAGACAGGAACAATTGCTGTCATTTCTGAGAAAAAAAGGATCAAAATTCCAAAAATTACCAACTGGGTTCCTGTTATGACGTCATTGTAAACATGCATATTGAATATCTCATTTTTCAATTTTATGTGTGAAATTAATCGAGATTCAATATACACAAGAAGACTGTCATTCATATTTGCACACGCACAGGTGTAACGAATTTAAGACTGCAATAACTTGTTTATAGTTTGGTGCACTTTGGTTGGGCAATACCGAGCGGTATGGTATAATATTTCTTGGAAAGCTCAATCGATCAAGGAATGTCAATATAATTACGTCACGCATGGATACAAAAAGGAAAACTGAGAACATCTCGTGACCTGATGTTGACAAATCGTCCTGCGTTAGTCATATGAGATTATTTAGGGATTATTACCTTATTACAAAGAAAGACGCCACGAATAGATCCCCGAGTCACGTGAAGTTCTACTTACGTAGACAGGAAGTCCCCGGAAGGTTAACAAAACGATTGCGTGACACTTGGAAGCTTCATAGGGATTTCGGTTTTCAGTGAGTCCAGATCTTTTCCTTCAGTCAGTATTAGTATTGAGTAGTCTTGAAGATGATTCCGAGCCTTGTCATCGCCGTTATTGCAGTCTTGGTGGTTTGTGTACTGTGGGTTTATAAATGGTTTAATGAGGTAAGTCTTAGTGCCACAAAAAAAACATCCAGTTGCTCAACTCGCTTGAGTTTGCTACCCTGATTCTTTAGTCCATGCTACTCATGCTAAAAGCTGGTGAAAAACGTATGACTAATATCAAAGACACTAAAATATTTGGCTAAAGAAAATTTCAAAACACTAAAATCGTTGTAATAAATATAAAACTTTTTTTTTTTTTTTTTTTTTGCAAAATGAAAAACGGAGGGAACAAATTAAGAACCCATATATGTATCAGTATATGAGCGTTTTCTGTCCCAAATAAAATGCTTTAGGAAATGTCTTTAATATTGATTTTCTGGCTTAACTGATGTAATATTCAATTACCATTTGAAGGTTGTGAAATAATGTTGAACTAACTTCCGGTTTCTGCCGTGAATTTTTTATATGAAAAGTAAAGAATCAATGATATGAAATTAAACACTGTATGTAAAAATATTTGTAGGTTTATTTCTGGAAGAATGATTCTGGTGTAGTCATCAAAGGAACTTCCTTCAGGACGTTTTCGCCTCCACTGATAGCGATGAAGGATCAAACTTTGAAGAAATTCGGGATGTACCTGCTTCGATTCTTGCCTGGTCCACCAAAACTGTGAGTAAAAGTCTAATCGGACCCTTTTTTCCCTGGCTAAACTTGGAGGTGAACTCAACCGATTATCAGAAACTAGTGACGGAGTTTCGCTTCAGTAAAGGCTTTTCACGCAATGATTTATTTTCACTGCGTGACACTTACGTCACAATGGAATTTTCCCTTCCTTCTACGAAAGTTACTGGGCTTCTGCAAGAAGCAAAAGAAAAAAGAAAAAAACGCGTTCAAGTCACTGATAGCCGACAACACTTTGGGCGCGTAGCGTGTAAAAAGGAGGTCATACAATTAACCATAGAAATATTTTAAATTCATTCTGTAAAAATATTTATCCTTAAACAGAATAATAACCGATCCTCATATTGCTGTGAAGTTCATGGCCAAGCAACACAAGTATGAACGAACAAAGGACTTTCGACTTGGTTGTGTATTTCGCCAGCTTTTTGGTAATGCGGCTGGAACGGCCAGCGGTAAGGCACACAAGCGCATACGCAGTAGCTTTGATGGATGTTACAGTGCAGAGAGCGTGGAAAAGACGATCAGCATGATGGAAGAAGAATGCAAAGAGTATCTAAGACTGATTAGAGAGGAGAAAGAGGTATTGTATAAGGATTTGAATAATAATTTCTAACGAAGTTGTTGTAAAGAATGGATGGGTGAATCGGAGTGGGTGGATGCATGGGTGGATGCATGGGTGGATGGATGCATTGATGGATGCATGGGTGCATGGATGAACTGGGATGAGTGTATGATGTGGATGAATCGATGTTGATGGACGGACGGACCTATGGATGGATGAATGGATCGGAGTGTACCGATGAATGGATGGGTTGATGAATAGACGGGCGGAAAGAAATATCTCTATCCTGTAGCGCAGTCGCATCAGCGCGCTAATACATGTTTTCGTTCATTTTAGGGTCAATTCAACATGGATGACTTGATACTCCTGACGTTTAAAATGCTGATGAAGTTTACATACGGAAGAGATTTACCTGAAAAAGAGCTGCAAGAATTAATAGAACTAAGAACTCTTGTGGGTGCTTTAATTGCCGATACTTTCACGAATCCGTTCGTTAAACTTCCGTTTTACGAATACTTGCCTACCGACACGAACCGGAAAACGTCGGAGTTTGAAAGACGATGGCTGCAGCTCAACGAGCGGTAATTTTCTCCTTTTTACTTCATTAGATTTAGCATCTTAAAGAATGGAAGGCGCACAATGGTTTAATGTTTCAATTTTTTTACTCTTTATCACATTTTGATTTGATTTGGATTTGAATCGATGGGCTGCATGGAGTGGAGAAGAGACCATAAGAGGACATTTCTAAGATAAATAATTCATTCATAATTAATTATTAGATCCAGACTAATGTAGAATTTGCTTTTGTTAGTTTTCAGGAGCGTTTCGTGGAAGGAAAATCTAAAGACACAGATTGTGTTTTTTACAAGATGCAAAAAACTCTTGCTGAGAATCCAGAAGCTCTATCATGTGAAGAGGTAGGTTGTGCGCATGCGTTTCCTCCGAAAATAAACCCTATTGTTCTTCGAAGGTTTAGGGTAGTACCGAGTAGTTGTACAGGTCTATCAGGGACAGATTCAGGATTTTTATAGGGGTCACACGGAGTCTAGGGCTTTACCTTCTTTTATATGTTCTAGTTTCAGCAAACCCTGGAGGAGGCATCTCTTGCTAATGTAGACATCACGTGTGGTGCCACAGCTTGGCTTCTGTTTCATGTGGCTCTTCATCAACAAATCCAAGAGGAGCTCACGACTGAGATTAAAAACTTGACTTCAGAAGTAAGGCACCGTTCTTTTTTTATCGGGGAGGATGGGGGCGTGGAATTTGAGGGTTGTCATCAAAACATTTCCTCATGAGGGGGTGGGGGCTGGCACATAAATTAATCCGAGTCACACAACACTTTTAATACACTTACAATAAACAGAATGGAAAATATAGGAAAGGCCATTTTTTATGCAACAATGGAGGGGGAGTCAGATTTCCCCCTACCCCTTTCCGGGAAAGAAAGTTCTATAAGTTGACTAAAAAAATATCATTTCGTCCTACGAAGACTAAATGCGAGCATCTAAGGATATGTGAAATCGAACGTTGATGTTCACTGAAACTGTACACACCAAGAAATGAAAAGAGTGAAAAGGTTTAAAATACTGATGAAAAAGTGGAAACAACATTATCATCTCACATATAAGCTTTTTACGTCTTTAGCATTCAGGATCCTTAAATCTAGAAGTTCTCAACGACATGGACTTCTTAGGGAAGGTGGTTAAAGAATCAGCTAGAAAACGTCCCGTCATGGTAATCAGTACCCCAGAATATGTTCCCTGTCCAATGATGATTGGAGACTTCCACAGTCCTGCAGGGGTAAGTTAATATCTTAGATTGTCTGAAACCATGAAAAATATAAATAATAGACTTTTCTATCAAAAATGAAGTAATGTAACGAATATATTTAGCTCACAATCTCCTCGGTAAGGCAATGTTGAAATGCAAACAAAATTCAAAAAGAGTAAAGTGAGTCAGTTCAGCCATATTTGGTCGGGAATGTCAGGGCTGTCACTGGCTAGTACGACATTCTTTATTTCATTCCCAGTGAGAGTATAAGGTGAACAAGAATGTAGACTTGCGTATATAACAAATTGAATAACTAAACCAATTTCTTCATTTCTTTTGCGTTCAGATTGAAGTCTCAGTCGACAACAGTG
This sequence comes from Actinia equina, assembly GCA_011057435.1. Taxonomy (NCBI): domain Eukaryota; kingdom Metazoa; phylum Cnidaria; class Anthozoa; order Actiniaria; family Actiniidae; genus Actinia; species Actinia equina. The sequence goes on from WHPX01000087.1 coordinate 295,031, forward strand.
CAGTCAACAGCGACCAGGGGGTCTGGGAAGATATCGATACCTTCAATCCACGACGATTCGACAACGAAACACCGAGCATGCGCAAAAGCTTATGCCGTTTTGGAATAGGCCCACGCAGGTGTATGGGATACCGAGTTGCTGACGCTTTTATGAAGGTTCTACTAGTCACACTGCTAAGAAACTTCACGGTTACCTTGGAAACCAAAGTGACAGGTGATGACGACAGCGTGCCTGTACAGGACGTTGGACCTTTCTGTTATCCATGTGTAGAGTTTCGAGTGAAAGAGTCTCAGTAAAATTAAATGAAGAAAATAATTAAAACTATATGAAATCCAGGGCATTAAATTTGTAATTATAAAAAAGACGCAGTCGTAAAACCATACACGCTAAATTCAAATTCTAGCGCGCCACCCCCACTTAAAGCCTTCCTTCCTTTTTTTACGAGAATTGAATCTTAATATTTTGTCTTATTTTGACCTCCGTATGGAAAAAATATGTAGCCCCCCTCCATTAAAAGATGTTCATTTAAAAATGTGCCCTGTCACCCTTGGTGTAAATATAATAGAATTCTAATTAAAAAATGATATTGACATTACTTCTTGAGTTTTCGATTTTTTTATTTCTACACTTTTTCAGGAAGCATTGCTAAACTGCCGCCTAACTTGTGACCCGAAAAGTTTGACTAATAAAACTGAATCGAAAATTTTCCTAACTTGTTAGGCTACCTGTGGGTTTGGCGGGAATTTTCCCGCCAAAACGCGTGTGCTCGCCCAGCCCCCTCCAACTCAGATACTCTCGCAAATGTTTCCTCGCACGTTTCCTCGCATGATTGATAACACCGATATCATGCAAGAATTCCAACGAAAATGGCCTTATAAGGATTACCAAAAAAGGAATCCACGAGAGATCTGCAAGCAGCCGTCACGTTTTCTCAATTCTATTTGATCAATGTCCATGCGATCATAAAGCAGTGATTCCACGTGCAACCATGCATCATTCGATTCCTTGATATACTGCGTTTTGATTGGACGAAATGGTGTGATTGACATGAAAAATATCACGTGATCAGGTGCTTTATGATCTTTACCTCGACACTTTTGAATGCAGTTTCGAAGAAAAACTATGAAGCAGCTTTGGGAGAAAAATGGTAAGTTGGTCAAGGGTAAAATTCATCTCGTAACTCTACACATTATTCCCCTATACTGAAAAAGAAATTACAGACAAGCTTTCTATGTCGTACTTAGCTTTTACACTAGTAGATGTTTTCCTTCAGTAATTTCTTAGCATATTTTACAAAACTTCAATTCAGTAATGGCCGCATAATTTGAATGAAGCAGCCAAATTTCTTGTTATTTAGCGGCTTATTTTCCTTGGTATTCGAATGTGATGAAAGCCTTTCTTACAAAGAATTGGATTACAGTCAAAGACAGTAAAAGTTTCTTGCAATTTTATTATACTGCGTTGTTAAATATTTCAATAAATTAATAGCTATGTTTAATACTCTGCAGTTCGATGGAAATTCCAAACTGTTTGGATAGAAATAGAATTTATGAACGTTTATTTAGTGAAGTTTTTAAGGTTGGTGTCTAGTGTCTTCATTTCAACGGCTTTCATGCCAATTTATTTGAAACTTGGTAGTGAACTCTTTCTGTTTATTTCATGTAGTAAAAAAAGGCAAGAAGACGGTCAAAGAGCTGGGCAGGTCCAGACCTTGTAACTATTTCAAAGAAAAGAATAATCCACAAGAGATAGCATAATTTAAACTGAACTCAAACTAATACAAAATTAAACTTCACTCTCGTAAAAAGTATATGACTAGCAGTTTTCTTTTCAGTAATCAGCTCTAAATATTTGTAAGGATTTGAGTCTTTTCGTGGGTACAATTCTTGGTTTGCAATCAATCCCAAGAGAGCACAATAACAAAAGGGATGTCCGCCATGTTGGAAGATATAACAAAAGAATTCATTCATTTTAAACAAGCATGTATTATTTATCTTTCATCACAGGCATCTAACCAAGATCCATGATCAAGTACACGGCTACATAGAAAACCAAGGGTAACTCGTGTTAATATCAACGCAAGATACTTGAGCAAGTTTCCAAAAAAAAACATGTTTTTAATACCATGAATCCATATTTTTAATGTTCAAATTTTATTTTCGTTTCACTTGCTCGGGATATCGGTGAATTATTATTTTTTCTTAAGAGTGGGGTTTTTGGTCGTTCCTAAATCAAATATGGAACATGTGAAACAAGTCTTGACGTGCAATAAGTATTTCTAAAATATGTTTGGTTTTTTTTTAAATTTTTCTCTGTATATTTATTGCAAGTCAAGACTTATAATACTAGGACTAGGTCTAGGATTAGCAGGGCTTTGAGTATACGAAGCCCTAAGAGATGTATAGGTGAAGCTACCACGTGTAAATCTAGGTGGGGTTTAGTGTTTTTGACTGGCATTTGCCAGGGTCAATTGGCCAAATCTAGGTTAGTTTTTTTTAACGGCAACGCTGGACATCACTGGAAACGACCTGGAGACGACCTGGATCAACAAATCTATTCAATACGTCTTGTTTGATTTAGAATGGAGGATTTGTTACTTGTTTTTTATACAGTGCTGGTCGGTTTTTTTTCAATACACACACAAACTTAAACTGCGCCTAGGGTTTAGTTCGGTCTTTCGGTTCTAAGGTTAGCGCCGGCCATGTATTATGTGACACGAGTGAACGGGCACTTTTTCTCTCCACGATAGCGAAGGGGAAAGTGTGTGGTTGCTTGGTTACCTGCAACATCAATAACTTTGGCACAGTCAAGGTTTGACCAAGATCTTGTTTTTGAGTTCCCTTTTGTCGGCTCTGGAGTCACGAACGGAAAAGGGGCGGTGGAGCAGGTAAGAGGGAGCCTGAAACTGGTCTTAGATTTAAAAAAGAATCCCATGGTTTCTAGCTTCAGTCAAATAATAAAAATTACGTATCCGGCATTCACTTTTGATAACGGTCAAAAATTGGAAATACAATTTCGGCATTTAGATTTTTTTCCCCTCTTGTCTTCCTTTCTTCTTTCTTCAGGTTTCTTATTTCCTTTCGTTCGTTTGTTCGCTCGTTCTTTTTTTCGTTAAATCATTCATTAAATCGTTCATTCATTCTTTCGTTCATTCATTCTTTCGTTCATTCATTCTTTCTTTCTTTCTTTCGTTTATCCTTTCTTTCTTTCGTTCATCCTTTCTTTCTTTCGTTCATTCCTTTTTTCGTTCATTTCTTTTTTTTTAGTTCGTTCATTTTCTTTCTTATTTATTCTTCTTTCTTTCTCATTCAAATTCGTTCATTTTTAATTTTATTTCTCTCTTTTTTCTTGCTGTCTCCTACATTTAATTCCCTCTTCTTTTTTTTCGTTACATCTTTTCCTTTCATTTGTTTCGGAACGACAAACCTTGGCTATACATGTGTCATTGATAATAACATTCCTCCAGTATAGATCTTATTACTAACCCCGTACACCGAATGTCACGACAGTATCTTTTTACCTATTTAGATAGTCCATTTAAATGAGAATTTCTTTCTGTGCAAGTCGTGGCATTTAACTTCTCTTTCAGTCATCATCTTCCAAGAACAACCAAACTTGGTTGCGATCCACGAGCCTGCATTACGTTGAATCACTGGTAGCTTCTTAGTCTAGATTATCCTGGAAAAGCCGAAATTTATAGTTATTCATTATTATTATTCATTATTATTATCATTATTATCATTATTATTATTTTTTATTATCATTATTATTATTTTTTATTATCATTATTATTATTATTATTTAGTATCATTATGCTTATTATTGCCTAGATGTCGAATAACGTTTGCGAAAGTACGATTTTTAATTTCCTCTATGTCATTTGGCATATATTATGTATTTTGGATGTATTTTGGCCCGGTTTTCTACGTTTCTGTTCATAAGGATTTTCTTATAGGATACCACATGGTTCTCACTTCATTGACGACATTATTGAAATACGTTTTTTTTAAAGGAATAATAAGTTGTATCTTTAGAAGTTTGTGAGTGAGTGCGTACGAAGTAGGTCTATTAATGTACGGAACTGTATTCATATACATGATTTTCTCTCATAAAAAAATTCGACATCACATCTCAATTATGTCTATAAATATATCTAATTTTAAATTAGCTATGATAGTATTTGTTTCATTAATACTTATTAGGCCACGTAAATATTTTTTGTTATTAATACCTATTGCTAGATTAGGGGTCGACACTTATTGTATAGGCTCATTATCTTTATTGTAAAATTTTATATCAATTTAATAAAGTCGCTACGTTGCATATAACACCTATTACCCGTTTTATTAATTATGTCAAGAATTACTGATATTCTAGATTGTATAGTTGTGGGATTTTTGGTCCCGTGGTGATCTTTTTGACATGTTTTTTTTTGTCATTTCACTATTACATCCTAACTAATGATATCTGTTTTACCGGTTTATGAAAATCAAGCTAATGTGTATTAGACCTAGTAGAGTGACCACAGTAAATCCATGAAACACTAATTACTTAGATCTTATTAACCGAGCTTGGTCGGTCTGTACGGGATAATCTTGACCGAGGTCGGAATGTACAGACCGAGGTCAAGATTATCCCGTACAGACCGACCAAGCTCGGTTGATAAGAGTTTTATTATATGACCACTTTTCATAGAAAAGGACAAAATGTTTTCGCCGTAAGATTAATATGCGATCGGACCGGTTAATACCGGAGAATCTAGACCAGTCCGCGATGCGATCTATCCAATCAGATTGCTCGATTTGCTAGTGTTCAGGCTCTAAGATTCACGGTCATATAATACTAAATAGTACAAAATAGTGAACAATGGAATTTGCATGAAATTGTGCTATTTAGTATTACTAAAGTTTCACGGATTTACTGTGGTCACTCTAGCCAAATAGACAATATATATAATATGAGTGAAAATAAGTGTTGCGATATAATGAAGCAAAAATTATGTGACTCTCAATCGATCATTGAAAAAAATAAAGAAATTGAGAAGGTATAGACGTACTGAGAAACTGGTACTGTTGCCATAGTAATGAATATAGTGATCCCGATCATACTGAATGATTACTACCAGTATCCATTATAAAACAAAGACTTTAATTGTTTGTTGTTAAATAATAAAGTGGTCATCTTGATAAATTGACAAGTCGTGAAAATTTCATCCAATAAGCCTGAAGCGAGATGACGTTTTACCCCCGTCTCTAGACCATAATAGTTTTTAAAATTCTTTCATATTAAAATGTTTGATTCCTTAGAGAATACAGGAACAATAGTCATAATTAAAGAACAAAAGCACTGTGAAAAGGTTTATGGTCTAGAGACGGGGGTAAAACGTCATCTCGCTTCAGGCTTATTGAAGTATTTATGGGACTTTTTCTCGCGGCAGCCATGTTGGTTTAAACAATAGATTCTACTGCTAGTAGCCTCGCATTCAAGTCCTTGAGAATAAATTTATGCGGATTAAACGGCTTTTATTTTCATAAGAATAAACATGGCCGCCGTGTGATAAAGGTGCATATGCCTACATGTTGGTTTATCAGTCCTTTTTAAAAACATTTGTTTATATTTTGTAGTCTCTTTGATGGCTGATGATTTCTGGAGATGGAAGCCACATTTCGTAACGCTGTCTGCTGAACGGACTAGCTTTATCACCAGCTATCATTCGACAAACCACTCATTTTCCTTCTTGCCTTCGCCATTATTCTTCGCTAGTGTGGGGATAAGAATCCACTATTCCCTGCTCTGCTGAACTCGTCCTATCTCTAGCTAACGTAGCCCCTGCAGCTGGTAAAAGCGGGGTTTCTTCTGGCTCCGGTTCGCGGAAAAAGCACACAAAAAGAACAAGACCTAGAATAGTAAGTCCTAATGTTCCCATGAATAGAAACTCCCAACCTTGAATGCTTAGCTCGGCTTTGCTGACGAGGGGTGCGATGACTTTTCCTATTGACATTGCGGCGATGCAGTAAGGCATTATCACAGGCTGGAGAGAAAAAAAGAACAAAATAATACACTTACACTTACACTTTTATAATCTGACGTTTTTGAAGCAAATGGAGGAACTCGTACAGAATTTGTGTCAAATAAGACGGGTTTATCCTCTGTTTATTTTATTATTACAAATAAATGTATTTGGTGATACACCTAATAGCGCAGCGCAGCCGTGACGTCATAAAAACGAAGACGAAGGCGAAATTCGGACAAACAAACTTACAAGTTTACTTTCGGAGTACCCAAAATCCGGTCTTAGCTTCGATGATGTGACCTTCTCAAATTTTTTTTTTTCAATTAGGTGTATACTATATTTAGGCTGGAAGAGTAGTACTCACCATCATAGCTTTGGCTACGTATTTTGTCGTCATGGATGGCAATATTACACCAGCGACGGAATAAGTTAAAAACACTAAAATAACTCCACTAATGAAGAGTTCTTCCTTAGTATGTTGAGGCGAAGACTTCAAAACCTGAAGAAAATTAACATTCCGAATCAGTGAGAATGAAAGGTGTAAGATTTAGATTGTAGATTACAAAATTTAAAATTTACAGAACCCTCGACGTTGGAAGCCATTTAAGAGTCAAGTATACTCACTGATGGTCCCCCAAGATAAGCAATAATAATGGCTACAGACATGAAAATATAACAACCAACAATGACTCTCCAGTCGCCATATTTGTTGTTCGCCATGCACTTGGACTTGGACAAGAACGCCATGGTGAAGGCAGAAATAGTGGCTATGCCAGACACACCAACCATCAACCAACCGTACTCATGCACGTTAAAGTGAAAATGATTGAAAGCGACCAATGGCATGGTGAAACCAACCCACGTGGTCACGTAGCCGTTAAGAAGATAGAGCATTAGACCCAGTAATACACCACGTGACTTGAGCGAACGTGCGACTGATCCTCCGTCGCCAGCTTCACCTTAAGAAAAAAAGAAGCAAATAATCGAATATCTCTAAAGATCGAAGGTGTGCATTTATCTGTGCATATCTTTGTTGCGCACCGCGGCTGACTTCAGATAGTTGCGCGCGAACAAGCTACATACGTTATTGACGAGCAACTTTCAGGATTTGTTAAAAAAGACAAATAGACATTGGGTATAGACAAATTACAATAGGCGTTCGTTGGGTTTTTTTTTTGTTTTTTTGTTTGTTTTTGTATGAAGAATAGGACGTCTGAGTTAATACACTTACCTACTGGAGAACAGTCAGCTTCGTTAAGTACAAATGTCACCAGGATTAATGAGATACACAAGAAGAGAATGGTAAGGGCAGCTGGTGCTGTGAACTCGTTCAACCCCGTTGCTTTACCAAGAGCATTCTTACCAAACCCGGGAAGGAATGTTGCTGATGCTGGTTTTTGAGAAAATAAGATGTTAGAAATCATCATTTAATCTTCTCATGCCAAATATTTCCTCTGGCCTTGCGCATAATTTATGATCCTTATCTCATGAAAACATATCCTTGTCACGCAGGTTTACTGGTATTGTAACGCATGCGTGCTGTGTCTATGCTATTGTAACGCATTCTGTTGTGTGCATCACACAGTTCTTTGGTGCTGCATTTGTGCTATTATATACTGGTCTTGTAACGCATTCCGTTTGGTGCGTCACGCAGTCTCTTAGTTGTTGTTTACCTACTAGTAATGTGGTATACTACTCTTGTAACGCAGTCAAGAAAGCGCACACCGTTGCTGGAAAATTACTGAATCTTCCATGCGCAGAGGAGTTTTAACTTAAATCAAACCATTTACTCTTAATCAAACAAGTAACCAATTGTAGTTTTTGTCTTACCGATCGTAGACGACATCACTCCGATCATACAAGTGACTCGGTAATAAGACATCAGTTTTACGCGGTTTTCTCGGCTGCTGTTGGCCCCGATGAAACCATACGCAACTCCTCCACTACCTAAACAAATTTGACAGTCAAATCCAACGATATGATGAGTTTTTTCAAATTATTATTATTATTATTTGATACAAAACTGAAATAAAAAATGGATTGCATAACATGAAATAAAGATTTTTAATTTGCGCTGGTCGAGTTTAAAAGCTATGCATGCCTTGATCAAGAGTCATACAGTTCGACCATTTGTTATGACTGAATTGCCATTTCTATTTAAAAATTAGCTCCATGATTTTAAGCCGAGTGTTATCACGATAGAACATAGTTAATCGAGTTAATAGTCCCCTCGAATAACTATGCGATAGAACTCTTAAGGTGGCTCGAACCCCTCACGCTTGACCGCTACCTTCCACTTTTGGAACGCTAGTGCATAAACGTCTTTTATCCGATTGCAAATCTTTTTTGCACATAAGTCACATAAAGATTGAATTAATATTTGATGCAATTTTTAGTGAGATCGGACGTCATAACACGTGATTATGATGAAATATTTGTTTTCGTTTAGAAAATAAATTTAGCCTTGCAGAGCGTTCAACACTAAAATGCTTCGTACCACATAATTATATACTAGATGCCTCCATTTGTGGGGATTTTTGAAAAAATCTATCTAGCTAATTATGAGATATTTGAGATTATTTAAATATAGTGCATAATCTACTTCAAACTTAAACAATGGATTTCATACGGCCGAAATTAATATTTCAGAGCTATATATTCACAAAAGTCATTGCTCATTTAGTTTTACTCTGTATCTAGTTTTAAAAGGAACATTTTGAAGGTAATCGACTTATGCGATTTTGTGAAAACGTATAGTGCAGAAGACGGGGTAAACATTTGATGCGCGCTTTTCATCGCAGTTTTCTATTCAATCTTACTAGATCTTCCATTATTCTAAAATTCGCTGATCATTTCTCTCAAAATTACGTCAGGATACAAATTTGAACTTAAACTAATATTACACAAAATTGCAAGACTATTGAACTCATTTAAAGCGATCTAAAGCGAACGAGAAATACAGAAAACATTGATCGTTTCCCAACGATTTGATGCTCTGGGAATTCTATTGTTTGCTAATGATCATAACACCAAATTCTTTCGCACCATGCACGGTCTCATCTCGCTTGGCTGCTTTCCGATTTACTCCCACTAAAAATTGCATCAAATATTAATTCAATCTTTATGTGACTTATGTGCAAAAAAGATTTGCAATCGGATAAAAGACGTTTATGCACTAGCGTTCCAAAAGTGGAAGGAAGCAGTCAAGCGTGAGGGGGTCGAGCCACCTTAAGTTGTGACGTATTTCTGCGTCCAACTGCTCATAATAACCGCTATAATAAAGCAAAAACTCGTTTTCAATAATTTAACCTCCGCATGAAACAATTAGAACTTTGGACAAAAAATCTTGTCAAGATGAAAAATTACGAAAAAACTCCATAGAACTGATTTTCGTTTTGTACCCCGAAGTCACTCCCCCACTCCCATACGATTGACGTCACTACACCGTAAAAGCTCTATCCCAGCTTTGAAAGTACACTGATGTGGGCTACCAGTGGACGAGTACCTTACCTGCACCAAAGCCAGCCAAGGCTCTTCCCACAATGATCAGCACAACAGAACCAGCTTTCTGCGCTGCCATGTACGTCACGTTTCCACCGATGGCTATAATAAGAGAAGCGATAAGAACGATCTTGATCTCACTCATCTTCTTGACGAGAAGGCTGGCTATTGGTTGAGAGATTCCTTGTCCTAAAGGGAATAGACTTTGAGCCAAAGACAAGTAGACTGTAGCAGAAGCCACATCCTTTGACAGCTGTAAAGATCGATGAATAATAATATATATTGCTAATTTTCATTTCACGTCATATTATTTTGTATTTTTTAGGGGCCGTATGTAATATGCAAGGCTGGATAGTCGGTACCCCGAGCTCCAGAGGTCCAATTATCTCCTTTCGGGTAGGTTTAAGAACTCACGAGAAGCCGAAAATTGAACATCGAACACACTCGAGCAACGACGTGGTCAGCCTACATGTAAATAATTAAAGAATACAGAATAATCTTTCTTCAGAAGAAGAAAGCTGCCAGTACTTACCGATAGAATATATGGATATATTGTAGTCATGACTATTGCCCATTCTAAATAGTTGACAAATCCTACTAAAAGGACCACAGCGCCGTTCGTCTTGCTCAATGCCATTTTCCGAGAAAAAAACAAACTCACACGGGTGAATGAATTGTCTGTAAAGCTTCACAAGGTATGATTATCTTGTAACAAAGTCTGTTTCTAAATGTTGCTCTTTATAGCTTCTTAGGATGTTATATGGAAGAAGGATGCTGTATAAGAAAAAGTGAAAACAATGTATGTTAATTTCTCAGTGTTATTTCTAGATCTCCGCGTGACAGTATGACGTAATAACAAGATTAACTAACATAATAACAACTTACAACGTTTACTTTAGATTGAGTTCTGTTAAATTCTATTATTTTGCCCTACCGACGAACATAGCACCTAACTAGAGTTAACTTAACAGAAGATGGGATTCGTAATTAATTTAACTAATGTTAGATATAGCTCAACTTTAGTTAAACCTCTCAGTGTGGCCTCAGCCCAGGTCTTGTGACATTCAATTAGCTTATCATGTCCGGTTTCAGAGGGAAAAATCCCTTCCTCGTATTCTGAGAAAACTACGGCCGATGTGAAATTTTTTCTCATGGTTATTTTAGGAAATCCGAATCATATGACCTGTCTAATGTTTTCCTGGTATTGCGTTACTTTCTTTTCAAAGAATATATCTATGCGGAAATATAAAGATTGAAGAGTATCGAGGAGGCAAGTCTCTGTTGAGGTTTCGTAATGTGCAGATCGATTCGTTGTCACGCTATCGTGAGAAGAATATTTTACGGGAAGAAGCCATATTCCTCGCCGCTATGCACTGCAACAGATCCAAACAATCTCAGAAAAAAGGTAATCAGAAAATGTCGTTATATGAAGGCAAGCAATTCATATATTAACTGATACAAACCCCTTGCGCTTCATTCCATGCATCCTGGGGATCAAATCAGGAAAAAAAAACATTAAAATTTTAATCCTAAAATAAGAAGAATTCTTTTGTTTTGTCCCCCAGATTGAGAATTAGTGTAACAGATATTCGATTCTGAGGTTGAAGGAAAAACTGGGTCGATCGAGTTGGCATTGTAGTGGATTTTTAATTTTTGTGATTTCGTAGGGGACCAAATGGGCGCCATATTGGAAATATTTCCCCTATAACAGTCCCACAATGCACTGCAATGCCAACTCGACCCAGTTTTTTCCTAAACCTCAGAATGGCTAATATTTAATTTTAAATTAGAATCGAAATCTATTTGGAAACCTAAGTAAACTGTCAAACTGTTTCAGGAGGAGACGAAAAGGACAGACTTGCAGGAAAGAGTACTTCATTGGGATGAAAACCTACCAATCCCCGACCCTCCCTCCCTGAAATGCCTTGTGGACTTTCTTGTACGAAGAAAAACATTGTCTTGTACGACAAAGATGAAACTTGGTTTTCACAGACTTGTTGTCCAAACTGCAAGCGGTATCTTAGGACTCAAAGGTGCCCACAAGAGGTAAGAATGAACATATTCACTTTCCATACTGCATCTCTCTTACTAAACACAAAATATATAATCAAGGATGTGATGTTGTTTCAAAGCATGGGTGGATCTTGGAGTTTGAGTGGGGGGAGGGGGGTCACAAATTCAACAAGGTGCAAATTCTTAGCAATTAACAATATTTTATTTATACTAAGTCCGAGCTAAAAGGGAGGTCACGGAAGCCCTGTGAACAACCCTAAAATCTGCCACCTCCAAGGATTATTCAAATTCACTTCTAGAGGTGCTGAGTACCAGATAACCCCTTATTCTAACCCTCTAGATCAGGTCCCGTAAGAAGACAATTGTTTTGACCTTATCCCTTCCAATATAGGATGTGTGAGTTACATTCACAAGACCCCATAAACAACTGCTGGTATGCACCTGCAAATCACGGAGACACTTTTGGTATCCGCCATGACGAAGTGTATTTCCACCAAGACATTATCCCATCCCAACCTGTGACGTCATATGGCGTCTTGATCCGTGGGAGCCCAAGGCATGCTGGGACATCAGTGGAGGGCGGCATTGCAGAAAATGAAACCCCTCTAGCAGATAATGGTACAGTTTCATCAGAGGCCCGAGAAGAAGCTATGGTTAGCCGCGCTGCTTCGCTTATAGATGGACTTATGAAGGCCAGAGATTTTTACAACAGTGTTGAGTTTGATCAAGATACCATCAAGGGATCACCGCTCTCAATGCAATGGTACAACTATATTTTTTCTTGCTCGATGCAGTTTCGTCCAGGATCTATTGAACGTTACAAAGCCCCTGAAGAAAATTCGAGGCACATTATTGTGATGGTACAAGGACATATGTATAAACTGGACTTGATTCGCACCAACGAGCATGGAAAAGAAAGAAGGCTCACTGGTAAACAGCTGAGGGTGAGTTAGTAAACTCTTTTTTTATCTCTAAATTCAGTTAAATATCTGTTTTGATTAATTTTGATTATGATTTGCCTTCAGAAACAAATACGACTCATACTGAAAATGGATGCTACAAGAGACTTACCGTCAACACCAATGGCTGTAATCACAAGCTTGACTCCCTCTGAACGTTGTCAAGAGGAACAGCGCCTCAAGTGCCTCAGTCAAAGAAACGCAACAAATCTTGCACTCATTCGCGATGCTCTCTTCACTGTGGCGCTCGACCCTGACGACTTTCCACGAAGCGCCAACGAAGCAATGTTCGCGCTTTACTCGGGAAATTTCGTTAATCGTTGGTACGACAAGAGTGTTCAGCTGGTTGTGTTTGGCAATGGAGTTGCAGGATTCGTTAATAACTATTTAGCGGGAATGACAGGGACAGTTGGGACAAACTTTGTGCGGATTGCAGTTGGGAGTGAAAGTCTTTTTGAAGAGGAAACCACCACCGATGGTAAGTTATTAATTCGTATTTTAGCTTCACGCAGCATTTCAACTTCTGCGGCGCGCGCGAGGATAGGGTTTCTAGTACTCATATACTCATTTATTGCTTGGGAACTGGGAAACGCCCTTAAAGGGGTATACAGTACCATGTAAAGGAAAAATATAGTCAAGCCCGGTTAAGCGACGCTAGTATCTGGATGGGTGAGCTGACACTTATTCCTACTCAAGCTTTTGTTCTCCAAGCGTTAGATAAGCATGAGAGAAGCATGAGAGGTAAGGGCAACGGTGTTTGCACGTTAGCACGTGAGTATTCAGGTCAGTCCTGGTGTAGAAACCAATAGAAACGGTAGAAACCCTTTTGATTGACGTCCACCAAAACTCAATTTTTCGTTTGCGATGAAGGCCTAGTTGGTCGCGTGTGACTGGGAATCGCATTAAATCGTAGAATTAGTACCCACTTTGCCATTCGTTTATTCAGGCCAAGCACATTTATCTGTTGTATTATCTTCCAGACGCTGACGATTCGACCTATCCAGGACCATATCCAATCACCTGGGACGACACAACAGACGAGTACTTCCGACGGAGTATCGATTATAAGATTCAAACCAGTCGGGAATCAGGGCCCTTTAAGCCTTTCTCCACCGACGTCTTCCAGATTTGTCGTGGTTTTAGTTTTGAAGAGATGTGTAAAGGCCATGGAGCTACGCCTGGTGGTGTGTTTCAAGCTGGCATGCAGCTTGCCCTGGGCATGATCGCTGGAAGACCCATGAGTGTAAATGAAGTAGTTAGTATCAGGTAAACTTGGGAAAAAAGAAGAATACGTCCAATAGCCCTTATTCATCGTGGAGCGATGTTTTCCCATTTCAAACCACGTGTTATTCCCACAGTATCACCTATTTGTTTAACTGTTGTGCATGGAAAGACACATGAATATGAATACAACTCAAACGAAGAATCTTATTCTCTAGAGAATGTCACGTAGTCGGAAGTGGAAAAACATTGCACCAAGCTAAGAGGAATAAGATCCATCCATTTCACGACACGAGCATTTACTTGAGTATTGTTACTTTGTTTGTCAGAAACGATTTGATAGATACATAAATATGGATGAAAGTCAAGCAAAGAAATAATTTTCAGGGGAATGAGACGTGATCTGAATTGAGAAATTAAAACGCCACACCCAAGTTTTATTGGATCTATAACAACAAACACTATATATAGCTTTATGTTTGCGGAATTTCTCCAACAGGCCTAGATCTTTCAGCTTGAGCTTAATCGATTTTCCTATCTAAGATCACATGTCATTCCCTTGCAAATGGTTTCTTTGTTTTCTAACATGGCGGCTTTGTACACCAAAAATAACGACCTTAGTGTTTCTGTGCCGAAGGCAACTCCTTACGTGGCATGTTTAAGGTGCTTTGGCATCTGTCTGGATTTTGTCACTGACAACGTTCGCAAAAGTAAATTGTCCTTATTTTACGAGTGTAGAACATTATAACCTGTGGCTAACAAACCTGTGCTCTCCACCACGATTAAATTGTGTGTTTTTTGGGAGGGAGGAACTGATGGAGATCCCGGAGAAAAACCCTCAGCGCAGGAGAGAACCAACAAGCAAATCTACTCACATATAGGAACTAACCCTCTACGCCATAGCGGTTAGGCGACGCATCAGCAGCGTTCATCACCCGGCGTGCTTCTAAAACCTACTTTTTAAAACTACAATCTTAATGATACAATAACCTTATTTCCAAAGGAATTTGCGATTCGGTGGGATGACTTTCATGGACAGCAGTATGGCGGACATGAAGCAGTTCGTCCAACAAGCCTGTAAACTTAGGAGCAGCGGTAATCAAACCCTAATTAGAGAAGAACACTTACGACTGAAAACTTTGCTAAAGAAGGCATTACGAAGCTACAAAGACGAGGTCATGCGTTACAAGAAAGGGGAAATCAATCTATGGCATCTTGATTCCCTGTACAGAACTTTGGGGCTTTCCAATCGTCTGCCATTTAGAAATGCTCCTAAACCTAATAAAAGTTTGAAAGAAGTTAGTGTGGAGTATCTGAGAGCACCTTGGCTTGATATTCTGCCTCCTCAGATTGCGGAGAACGTCACTTCAAATCCATGTTGGTACCCCGAAATCGAGGCGATTGGAAGGCCTGGAGTCAAGTGTATTTTGCCGCCAAAATCAATGGCGCTTCATTATATGTTTGGGAGAAAAGCGATTTCGATCACTGTCAATGCCAATCCTCAGCATCCATGCTATGGAAAGGAAGTGACTTTTGTGAAAGAGCTTGAGCAATCGCTGGAGTTCGTTCAAGATTTGTTAGATTCTTGAATAGTGACTCAAGACTGCTGGTTCTGATCATTATAATCATTGTGAACACTGTGAACTGACCAAATGCACGACAACCAGACTTGGAAATGTAAACTAACTTTATTCTACGTAAAACGATCGATTAGAACTACGATCAACAATTAAAAAATAAACAATTTCATTGTTGATTTTACGTTGTTTTAAAGAGTCATAGTATTTACTTTATACTATCGACACTTACTATCTAGCAAAAACAATACATCGATAGATTAACAATTCAAAGTAACGTGTTTACTAGCATCCTCCGCAGGCTACTCCATATTTATCATACAGAATGTTTTTGGGATTCCTGTGTTATAATATATGGCAGAGCCACTGAGGAAGCCTGAGAGCCTAAGAAGATGCTTAGCGATCCGTGCTAAACTAAACTTGTCAATCATGCATATCTAGAAAAAATCCCAAAACTTGATCATTATAAGAGTGAATAACTTGAGACCAAAGAGCATTATTTATGTTCTTATTCTTTCTTGCTTGAAAACATCACTGTAATATTGTGTGGTTGCATGAAGCTACCGGGAAAATATACAGTTTTATCTCTCTTTATGTATGATTACGAATACGTTGGAAAACTTGACCATGCATTTATATACATTGAATCTGAAACTTTGCATACCCATTGACGAACAATAAAGAGAACTTTAATCGTTAAACTAGCACCTAACTGAACTAAAACGTAACTTTATTCGCCATAATATTTTGTATTTTGAGTGCGCGCGCTGAAAAAGATCAAGAATATATCAAACTTGCCACATGATGAACACCCCCCCCCCCCCCCAAACCAAAAAGTATTTTTAGATTGTTTTATAACTGGTTTAGAAATATTTTCTTAACGCTTAAAATAAGTCTAAGTAATTAAATTTAGTGTTCATCGTCATTTTCGACAGACCCCAGATTTTCCCTCATCACGAATTTACTTTAACTCGAAAGTAGATGTAATGTCTAATAGACCAGTTTTGAGTTCCAAATTACCGCTGTGTTCCTTGATTACAGACTCATTTGCACAGGGTTAGCCTCGTATCACTGTTTAAATATTCACAAATACCAACAGAAAAGTAAAGAATGCACAACTTCAACAATACAAACATTTTGAAACTCGACGGACCTTGACTGGAACACGTGAATATTGTGCACAAACTCGAGGCTAACCCTGTGCAAATGAGTCTGTAATCAAGAAACACAGCGGTAATTTGGAATTCGAAAGGGGTCTATTGCAGCTGTTTTGTAAAGGAAATAGTGGATATTGTTATTATACAACTCGTCTTTCTTAAAACTATTGTAAACCAGGGGTCATTTTGATTTTTTTATTTTCTTTTTATCTAATTAGTACCATTTTAACAAGATATTTAGTAAGTTCTAAATTATGAAATTCCTTATTCTAGGGCACATATTTTGATGTATTACTACATCAAAGGTCACTCACTGATAAATCTTTTATCACATGAAAGCATACGCTCCAGCCAAGAGAAAATGAACCAGGAGAAGGGATCTCTGAACGTTCTAATGAAAGATTCTAAAAAAAAGAATCAATGATTCTAAAAATGGCATCAAAGAGTTCTCATGATGGGGTGCGAGGATTCCTTTTCTTGGTTCATTTTCTCTTACTCCAGCATTAAGTTTGCACTACAGTGGATTCATTGAAGTCAGTAGGCTCGAGCAAGGGTCTGCTCTCCTGGGCGAAGTAACGCTTACAGCAGCCTACACAAACAAAAAGACCCATCACTGTGCAAAGACGAACAAGTTGGGAAACCACAGACGCTATGACCAACAAGATACAAATCACTGGTACCACACTTAATATAATCATTTGAATCGAGTCTAAGATTTGTGCACACCGCAGTAGAGGGCCTTGGGGATCCTGGCCATAAGTGGTCAAAAAACTTGCTTTGAACATGTTGATTATAGCAATGACTATCAGGCTTAACAGAGAAGCCATTTCTACATTATTGGCTTTCGCGTTACGGAATGGAAGCACGGTTAAGTGATGGATCAAGATGGCGACACAGACGAACGTTAATAGGAGCTGTTTGCACAGAGGGTCGGAAAAGGACACGTAGATGATAATGATGATCAGACGTCTGCCCGTCAAAACGCTTTCCCAGTATAAAGCACCGTAGGAGTCTCCTTCCCGAAGCCTAAATGCACCAAAAAGAACATCCTCGATGCACGCCTTCCATTCAGCAGATTCTTCACTGGGCTGACGCTGTCGGAAGAAGAGATGGCGGGCAAGTCTGAACACTAGGTAGGGAAGTGGAAGCGTACAGCCCAATAAAAACCCCTTTACCGATATGCTTCCCTTTCTCAGCCAATACGAACCAAGCCCAAGGATAAGTACAAAGTGCACAATCACTACACCTACAAATACCATCAACAAGTACTGCCACCACTGATAGCACAACACTTGACCAGAAATAAACAGCCGTGATTCTTCACCGATGGTCGTGCACTGTAACAGTTTAAGGGCTGTGTTAGCAAACACGGCGTAGCCTAGCAACATGGTCTCCAGCACAGCACCTAAGTAAGGCCCGAGATTTGGTGAAGGTAGGGACTTGCACTTGCGAACCAAGACATGGCAGAAGTAGCAGAACAAGATCATGATGAACAAACCAAATACTTGTGAAGCCATGAAGAGTTCTTTGGTGACGACTGTGAGACCACGGAAGGGACACAAGAAGCCACTGGATGAAAACCTGAACTGGAAGTTGAAGAACCCGACAACAGGCTGAAGAAGATGCGACTCTATGATGGTGTTATACGACGTGGAAATCAAGAGAAGGTTGGCCACTTGGTAAAAATAAAAGACTATTTTCAAGTATCCCTTGTCATGACTCTTCACCTTGACATTCCCATGTTCTGGAGGAACTTCATCATCGTTATTGGCTTTTCGAAACCAAAAGATCTGCCTTCTGATGAAGACACTAAAACGAGGCTTGTGAACCAAGTACATTGCCATGAGCAACAGCATCACAACTGCCACACCCCATAACCACGTGTCATCACATTCATTGTTGCGTCGACAAGATGGTGACAGAAGAGTTTCAGTGTAGTCTTCCTTACACTGACCACATAATATTCCACTTCTGTTGCCACGACAACTGTTGTACTTAAGAGAGTCCCTTTGCTCGGGATGTTCACAGTATCCCGCGGGACAGTTAGTGAAGGTAAGAGCGGGTGGGTTTTGGCGTGGTACTTGGTATCCCCAATAGTTTGCTTTTGCTTTAATGCTCAGTAGACATTCAGCTCCAAATGGACAAGACAAGCACTTGAAACCATCGATCTTTTCCAAGCCAGCACTTCGTCCATGCTGAAGGCTGTACGAAGCAACAGGACATGCCTTGCAATTAAACTGAAACACACTTAAGATAATCTTACACGAATTAGACTCAAATTCAGTGTTGACTGTGCTAGTAAAGTTCAAGAATTCCAAGTCACTCCCTCGTGGACATATCAAGGATGTGTTGTTGTCAAAACTGACATACCCTCCTTGGGACACCATGACCAACGGCTTGACGTCTCCTAACGACTTGGACTCTAATGAGGAGTTTTTCAATATCAAAGGACCTTGACTGTCGGTATCGATGAAAGATGCTATACTGAAAGACACACACATATGCTTATCATCATCGTTTAGAACTTGTGTTTTTCGTGTCTGCGTGAATTTCGAGTCATATATTAGTAAGCTAGTTGAGTCTGACGACGAGAGGATATGTCCACCTCGCAGGTTTGCAAAGTTATCCCGAAATGTACAGCTTTGCATTACGTGCTGCCCTCTTGAAAACGCCAATGCTCCTCCGCTTTGAGCCGTGTTATTGACAAAAGATGTGTCAATGATTTGGACTTCGCCGCTATAGTTCCATGATCTGTGAGGTGTGGAAGGGTCGTCGATAATTGAGTGCTTAATACAGCCCGGATCACTGATAATATCTTGTGGAAGGTCTATACACAATGCTCCTCCAACACTCGCCCGTGCAGTATTATCGAGAAAAACACTGGAATGAAATACTATCTCACTAGAAGCCCTTGCAATAATATACACAGCTCCGCCTGGAGTTGATAAACTTTGACAGTTTCTAAACGTTACGTTGTTAAACGTGGCATAGGCCTGTCCTAATATTAAGTACATACAACCCCCTGGACCCGGAGCAACACTAGACTCGAAAACAGAATCCGAGATCGCCATTGTTAGCGGTTTATCTGCCGTCAGGTACAATATTCCTCCTGGTGCAGCGGCTTTACAGTTCTTAAAAGTGCTGTTAGTGATATTTACTTCCATATCATTTTCACCCTCGATGTCTAGTACACCGCCTGGTCCTATGTACGCACTTGCTGAATCTATTGCGACTTTGTCCAAAAATAATTTTCTTACCCTGCCACCACTTATTAAACCACCAGGAGCCTGTGTAGTACTGTTTTTGAAAACAGTATTAGAAATTTCAATGTGTAAGCTGGCGCTGGATGTTTTAGCGTTACCCGCCCATAGCACAGCACCTGGTCCTTGAGCACTAATATTTCTAAAAAAGCTATCTTGTACAGTAATGTGACCATCGATTGAATCTATTGCTGCAACACCACCTGAACCAGTGCAAGAACAATGCTCAATTACAGTGTTTTTAAATGCCACATTCGCGCGCCATATTTCGCCTTGGCTGTCACAAACATTGAATCCCGCGTCAAAGACCCCTCCCGGTCCTTGAACATTGCTGCCATTGATCTTTGAGTCCAGCATTGTGATGTTCACAGACTTGCCTTTACAACTGGCCAACCCTCCAGGTTCATCCGCTCCGTTGGACTCAAAATAGCAACCCTGAAAGACAAGAACCAACGACTCTTCAACGGGCATCCAAAAGATGCCCGCGCATCGCGCGTGGTTGTTTCTGAACGTTGAATTAACTACTAGTACGTTTGCACCTCCGCTCTTAAGGGACATGCAACTCCCCACCCCATTGGTCTGAATGTTTGAAAACGTTGTATTGGTAATGATGACATCGCTTAAATGTTCTGAATCCAGATAGAATAACCCTACGCTTCCCTTTGGTGCGATCGGTTCTTCAGTGAAATAGCTGTTCAAGAGGCGAACCACGATACTGTAAGTGGCGTCTAGTGTCATAACGCGACCCATTGTACTGGTGGAGAAATATGCGCGGTTTATGACGACTTCGATGTCATGGCTTTCGATGACAATAATGCTAGCAGGGCTACGTGAAACAAATTTGTTGCCAAAAAACGAAAAGTTTTCAAGCAGCAACGATAAAAACCCATTATACCACAGAACACTAATGACACCTTGAGGACCAATTTGATTATTTGTAAAGACAGCGTTTTGTATCGAAATATCACAGGATATCGGCCCTGGGTTATCATCACTAGAAACCACTTGTATCGCCAAGGCATTGCTTGGGAGTGCCGGTGAACTCAACCGAGTGCCAGTTACATTACTGTTTGTAAAATGAATCCTTAAACTAGCTTGAGTTGTTTTTAGACGCAATTTACTTGCATCAACGATGATACAAGAACTGGTGTTCTGGCAAGACGAGTTTGTAAATAATATGTTGAGTGACCCAGCGGACTGGGTAAGATTTACAGCACTTGCTCCCTTGACGAAAGCGCAGCTGTCAATTTGAAGATTGACGTCATGAGCATATACAGGGCTTCCAAGAAACCAAATACTTGTCAAGTTGATTGTAGTACCATTATAGTTGAGATCAGAGTGGTCTAGACTTATACCCAGGCCATCTCGGCATCTGACATTGACGGGCGACTGGACCCCAATCAGCGAAAGGCTTTTATTGGCATAGATTCCCTGGAGCTTTAAAGTCGATGATTGACAGGAATATGGATTTGTTTGTGTCCCTGTACCATCTATATAGACATGAGCATCATTGTCCGCTCGCCATACACCAGCAGAAATAGATTTACAAGGCTGGAGTTGCGTACCACAGGATGATGTGTCGACACCTCTAGCTTGAGATACGTAGACTTCATTGAACTGTGTATCTGCTTTGTATGAAAATAATGATTTAAACTATATACTTATCTGGCCCCATGAATGCGACCCTGAAACTAACCACAGCGGGCGCGAGCCCATTACCTGAAGCATACAACTATTACCACAATCTCGAGCAATCATTTTCTCAGCAGACTGGTTATTTTTAGATTCGTATTGGTGCCAAGTTGTGCGCTCACTGGTAATGGGCTGCTGACACAGGGCATAGTTAATAGAGGGGAACTAGTTCCCCTCTATTAACTATGCACAGGGTAACTAGTCTGAGTACGGGCTGCTTTACTAACACAAATATATTCAATAGCGCAGCGCGCTGATTCTAAAAATAGCTTAAAGATTTGGACAAACATTGCATTCTGTTTAACCGCTACGAGGATTATACGAACCGATTTTATTATTTTAACTTAAAGTTACAATAATAACCCATGTAAACTAAGATCAACTGCGATCGGCTGTGAAAATAATCTGCTGAAAGTAAACTTGTAAGTTTGTTTGTCCGAATTTCGCCTTTGTTTTCGTTTTTATGACGTCACGGCTGCGCTGCGCTATTCGAGATATATTGATTGGCATCAAGTTTATCTTGATGATTTCAAATAACAAAATAATTCATGACAGCTAGCACTAATGTACGATGACTTACGATCGGGATAGCTAAAGATTAACCCAGAGCTAAAACACAGGAAGCCCAATTAATTATTAAATAGGAGATGAGATGGCCTTTATTGCAGAAAAAAATTAATAGCGTGAAATTAGTTCATAAATCTTTAGGGAATTACTAAATATTCTTACCTCGAGTTGCTACTATTTGAAAGAACAAAACAAGAATAATCTGGCCTCGGTATAAATGACAAAAAGACATCTTCTAATCGACGCTGTATCCTCGTGAACCATGCGTTAGCCGTTGATTTAACTGTCCTAGTCGTTTATCCAGGCAGACATGAAGATAAGACAAGATTTCACGATCCTTTCCACAATTTAATATCATCTGAATCCAGTGGAGTTTCACTTAGACAAGCATGTGAGACATGTGACTCGTTTAGTCCGAGCTCCCACCGGAAGTTGCTACGACACAGGGTGACCATTCTGCCACTCCGATATTATATCTTATTTTGTTGAGCCGGAGATTTTAAACACAGCACCACTGTCTTGGAGATGGAGGATTTAAAAGGGTAGTACTTAGGAATTTACTTGATAGGAAAATGTTGCTGACTAAATCCACTTTCTTCATTTTCTAAACATTCAGTAAAGAGTTTAGTGATTTTTCTTCGCAGAAATCATTATTTACTAAAACATATTACTAAATCAATTCACCGAATAAAAAGTCAAACTATGACAACGAAATGAACTGAAATTGAAAGACAAACAGGTGCGTGACAGAACTCTAGATCATAATGTAACATTTTTACAATGATTGCGTAACGCGAGAAGCGATAAGGGAGGAAGTGAAAGTATGATGATCTATCGAAATGATTGACTCGCCCTTCCTTTTCGCGTATTTTAACACTTCGTAATTTTTATACTTATACTTTTAGAAATTAAAAAATATTATATATGAATATATATATATATATTAATATATATTAATATATATTAATATATATTAATATATATTAATATATATTAATATATATTAATATATATTATTATATATATTATATATATTAAAAAATATTATATATATGAATTTTCACACAACAGAAATGATTTCCTCGATACTTTAATGAGATAAGAAAAAATATCGCAAAAAAAAAATTGTGTTACATTTCTTTCAAGATCAATTTTATGTAATCCGTTCGGAAGTTTTGCGCTGTGAGAACTATCAAATATATCTATTCTGTTGCCTACCTCGAATATCATCCGCTGTATTTTATTCCTATTTCTTCAAAAAGAAAAAAAAATACTGGGCTCACTCGAATTTCGAATTAATTCTTAAAATTCGGCACATCTTGTAGTTTTCTGTCGCTGGGAATTCCCTCCCTCGTGACGTCAACGCATATGTCACTTCAAAACATCGCGTCATAAACTTGATACGACATGATGACTTGTAGAGTTCGAAAGCAAAGAAATTCGCGCAATTTTTAAGTTAGGAATTTAATTTTCATTAATCTACATTACCTACTGATCTATCACCAACATGTGTATTTGAGACTAAAGAGGTGATTTTTAGTAGAATATATGACACCTATGGAAAGTTTTGCTTTTAAATCAAGGCTGCTTTAAAACTAAAAGTTTTTATCATGTTCGAACCTTTTATTTTAGAAAAAAAAGTTCCTAAAGCATTTCGAAGCAATAAAATATTTTAAATTGAGTGAAAGAATGAAAAATAAGGCTTCAAGATCTGAAGAACCCAGTAGATCGTCGAAACGTGACTACTTTCACTTTCATTTGGGTTGTTTACCAGATCACCGAACTCCTCCGCACACTTCTCTTCCGGTTTCCGCTAAATAAATGTCATTTTACTACTTACCCCTCCAATACAAGGGCAAAATTGTCACGATTTAGGTCACGCTAGAACGATTATGCACCGGAAGTAAGCCAATAAAGTGTCAATCGCATCCAAATATGGTGGTAATTTGGTCAAAGTACCTGTCATTAAAAGCCCATATACGGTGCGTGACGTCAATTGAGTGGCGTTTGTCAGGTCACGGCTAATCGATTTGCCTTTACGGGTTATTGTTGCGCTGCTGAACGTTCGAGAAACGAAGGAAGTTTTTTTGCTTAGCTTGTATTTCGATTTATTTCTCTTTTATTGCACCATAACTACTTTATGACCAGTTGACAGGACGGTAAGAGTCGATACTCTGAGTTTTAAACGTTTGGAGGTTTTTCTTGACCTCTTACTTTGGAAGATTGAGCTAAAAAAATCTCGGTAAGTTCATGGAATCTTGTTTACGGATGTTCGATGCTAAATAATGAGAAATAATCTACCTGCAAGTTTTCTTGACTTATCTTTTGTATTTGTGATCTTTTGGGAATAACGTTTCTTTACTGTCATACCAGATGTTTGTTTTCGTAAGACTTGTACTTGCTAGAGGTCTTGTATTTGTCTGTCCTGTTTCTTCTTAGATAGACATCGAAAGAAGTGAGCACAAGACTTAGTCTATCCATAATGCCGGCAGAATTAGTAGATCTTTACCATAACTTAGGGCTGATAAGCTCGGTATTTGCAAGAGGGGTGATAAGATATGACATGGGCAAGTGCATTTGGTATTGAACAACATTTGAATTCTTTAATTTTCAGGATGATAGAAGAGCGTGTACACGGAGTCAAACGTAAATTAAGCGATGCAGATGGAGACTTGCAGACTCGTTGCTACCAACGACAAACCATTTTCGATATTTCACTCTGCAAGCTCCGCAAGAACTACTGCAATGGCGAGCCAATGCTCAGCAAGACGGTGCTTATAGCAAACACTATAAGATTAATAGAAGAGGATATAGAAGAAGAGAGGGCGCAAATCAAGCAGTTGTTATGTGATGTACCTTGCTCGAGTCATTCTAGCGACAGTCGTCTTGGCGCTCGAATGATCGGCTCTCACAATGGATCTCTGCTTCAAAACAGATCTCGTGAAGCGCTTAACAAGCCAATGGATCTAATTCACTTTGAAGAAGAAATAAACTTGTTGGGAGATAAAATTGTTCGGGAATTGGGACTAGACTGTTGTAAGGTTTACGAGGAACGAAGGGAACAACACACGTCGGAAAACACTGACACCTACTGACTCAAACAACAATGCGAGCAGCGAGAAGGCCAGTGATTTAGAACGCGAAATCGTTAGCTGTAGCTCGCTTTTGGGGCTTGAGTTAACTGACGAGCTTGAGTTTGGAGATATAGATTTGTCTTTGTACGATTTCGATACTTGTAATGCTGCTGGTTTGTCGGTGGAAGTAGAAGAGCTTTGCGCCGCCTGGGGGCTTTCGAATTCATTGACAGCACGATGCGGCGAGAGTATGAAGAGAGAAAGAACGAATGAAAACTTTGATGAACTGGATCAAGTTATGCAAATCCTCGTTGGTTCATAGAAAAAAGTGAACCAAGAACGTTAAACAATGACAATCTTTCTTAATCTATATGTTTCTGATTCGTACGCTTTTAGAATCTCATAAATTCAAACACTGAAATGGTTTCTTTGGACATCGCTCACTAGCCTTTTCACATCGCATTTAAAGCTTTTCGTTTCCAAATTTTTGAAAAATATAAACTTTCCAAAAAAGTCAGGCGCCTTTTCAAAAACAGTTTAGCATTAACAAACATTCTGCAAACACTGCGGAGTGATCATTTAGTGAGACTAAGGTTATTTATATTTCAAATTTTACGAGTCTCGAGTTTTGGCCGTCCTTTTCCTAAATGAATATTTTATGACATTCAAAAATGGCCAGTAGGAATCTATTTTTTTGCATATAAAATATACATACTTCTATAAACATTATAGCCTTGAATATTCCAAAGCATAGGATATTTATTAGCGGATCAGCTTCTTGTTGAAGTACCAAAATAGAAATTTATAAACTGTAAATGTTTATAAGACATGCTAGGTATCATTGTCACAGATATGACACATAAATTAAAACTATAAATATCAGCCAAAATTTGGTATCGCTAAAGCTTTCTGCTCATAGTAGGAATAGACATTTTGTCAGGTATTGTCCATAGTAGGTTGTATAGCTTCAAATTTGTAAAGTATATAGAATAGCAATTTTTTAAATGAATAAATTATCCATATTTCCAACTAGATTGTAAAGACTACATTTGTGATAGCTTTAACACAATAAAATTTATGATAATAATGGTTGTGTTGGATTAGTTTTTTGAGTACTTCACTTGCTTTTTAAGTTTTAATTTTTTTTCATGCAGATTATTTATAATAAAAATCAAGATAACAGGTGAAAATTTAATATAAGAATATAAGAAGGAATTACTAGTATATACCCTGGTTGCCAAGCAGCCAACCAGGACCATTGGCATAAAACTAGATATGTAAATTCAAAAAGCTTTCTATTATCAAACTTCTAGCTATTAAATTTTGTTCTTATAAAATAAACTAAACGACCTCTTTCGTTACGAATTTGAAAATCACACATGAAATTTGTTTTCTGTTAATTGTAATCACGATATAATTTTTTTTTGTTCAAAACTTGAAAGGGAAGCTCAGGCTACTTACATTTTATTCAATTATATGCATGAGCTAATTAAGTTTTTAAATCTTTTCATCATTATTTTTTTCTATTTTTATCTTATATTTTCCTTGGAATTGTCTGAATAAATTATTATATTCCCTTATTCTCTCTTTGAAATCACCAAACTGACCTTCACAGAAGCTCAAAATTAGATAAGATCTACAGGAATTAAATGATCAATTGAAATCAAAAACTAAAATAAAAATGTAAATCAGGCTTTGAAAGAATGAAAAATGTCTGGATCATAAAGATTCATTCCATAATGTCTGGAAATTCTTTCTGGAAATCTCATTTTTTAATTTAGAACTTTTACTTTAATATTAAAATATTTGTAAATGATTGGTTTGGATGAGTCTTCAAATTTTTAGTTCTTCAGACTTCCTCTTCAATTTGGTAAAACCTTATGTTGATTTTTTTTTTAAACAATTTTTCATTTTATCTGCAGTCTGCCTTGAAACTGATTCAGTAATATTCTGGATCCAATACCAAGATTTTGAAGACTTGTCACCTTTTTTAACATTTTCACTATCACTTTCAGTATTGTATTGAGTTATGCTAATTAGGGTTCTATAACAAATGAGTTATAATTTATTTTTATTTATTAAAAAATTAAAAGAATAACTATAGCTGGTTCACCATATGTGTGTAGCCTGTTGAGAAATCTTACCCAGGTCCATACTAACATAGCTAATTTATAGATGTATGAAAGAGAATTGTTGACAACTAAATGCTCCTGATTTTGGCGTGGAGGTCTTCAGAATAAACAGGCCATGTGTTAGGTCTCATTTCTTTGTTTGATAGATGCACATGAAAAGCCCAAATGAATATTGATTTTTGACTGTCTTGTATTACTCAAGAGAATGACATGGTCTGAAATGGAAAAACATATTACACACAAGATAATGAGGTCTATAAAATGGTCATAGAGAAAAATGGCAATGTTTGTACATGAAAACTTTTCCCAAACAAAAATCTTCTATTGTTTAACATGGCTCCCATAAAACTGGTTTATTGCTATAAAGGGGAGTGGGAAAGTGTTGCCACCTCTATTCCTTACAAGGCATTTTACCTAAGTTTTTTTCCCCAAGTTATTATGCAACTTCTTGCGTCCATATTTAGATCATTAATCAATCCAGTTTTGAGTTCTCTGTTACTAAGGATTAATCCCGACTTTGTGTAGAATATTCATGTGTTCCAATCAGGTCCATAGAAAAGACCCCTTGCAGCATGTCGGAATGTAGCTCAACTTGGAGGACCTACCTATACTATCAGACTAAGGTGGTTTATAATTCTCTTAAGATTATTATTTTTTGCTTTGTCTTCCAAATTGATCTGCTGAAGTCACATGCAAGGGGTTTATTTCAAAGTGTTTGTATTCAGTTGAAGTCAGTTGTGCTTTCTGTACTTTACTATTGGTATTTTTCGATATTTAGACACTGGCACAAGGTTAACCCTGAGTAATTATGTGTCTATAATGAAGAAACAATGGTAAATTTGCAAGTCCAAAAAGGTCTATTAATCCACCCTACGAGTGATCAATTTATTCCTTTGTTATCTATATAATCATTTTAACAGGATTTATTTAGTCCCTCTGTAGTCTCCACTGCATATCCTCTCCAATAAAGCGTGACACTCAAAATCCCTAGGACAAGTTAAGACAACGACTTTCCCCCAGCTAGCCAACCCCCTTAGAAGTATATCATCCTCGAATATCCATCAAATATTCCTTGCACATGCAGTACAGTCAGAAATGAAATCTCAAATGCACAAATCTGTTAATGCATTTTTAATATCTCACATATAGAGTACATAAATATCATAGTATTACAAATGTAAATAGAATCTGTATCTAATACATATCTATCTATATTATAGACGTATATATAAGTATATAAGGTTTTTGGCATAATATATACAAAATAATTTGTATTTACTGTTAGATTTTTGATTTCTCTCTAAACTTTGATCATATATAGCACCCCAACTCGAATCAGCCAAGATGGTCAAGGTTTGATAAAATTTTAAGGGGAATGTGTATTCCAGAAAATATTGATATTCCCTCCCCTTTCCCACCCCACAAAGGAATAGAATTTCCTAGGAGTAGGGGAGGGGGGGGGGGGCAGAGAAAGAACTAAATTATAGAGTTTGTATGGAAGAACATTGAAATTTCTGGGGTTAGGGGGGCCTTTAAAGAAATTCCTCTCTGGAGGAGAGGGGTGTGGATAATTTCTGGAAATACACGATAACAAAATGCATGTATTGGTGGGTTAGATTACCAAGAGGTAAGCAGAGACTTAAGAGGGTACATTAGAGATGACTATATGCATATTAGTTATTACAAAACCATGCAAATGCTAATTTTATCAAACCCTGAAACAGTTACATTTATCTCATTACAAAATGGCAAGTTACTTCAGTGTAAATCAAGCTGTATTTGTGCTGTAATTTTCATTGCATATGAAACACTATTTTATGCCTATTCTCCAATTCAACTGGCTATTTTATGGTTTTACAAAGTGGAAAGCCATTTTAGTGTTTGATAAAGCCATGTCTTACTTCTGTAATTTCAATTGCATTTGAAAACACTATTTTATATGACAATCTTACAACATTCGCTTTTTTATGTTTTTACAAATTGGGAAGCCATTTCAGTGTTAGATGAAGTCATGATTCTGCCTGCTCCAATTTTCATTGCATATGAAATCACAATTTTATACTTATCCTTCAATTAAAATGGCTAATTTTGATGCTTTTATAAAATTGGAAGCCATTTCAGTGTTTAATCATCCCATGAATATCCAATAATTTTCATGCTGAGTTATATTCTTCAATCTGATTGGCTAATTTAAGGCTTTTAAGAAACGGGAAGCTATTTCATTTGTTGATCAAGCTATTGTCTGTTTTAGCTTCCACAACATAAAAAAACTAAAATTTCTTCAAATTTAATGGTGTTCTCAAATTGGATTGGCTACAGTGATGTTTTCTAAAGACATAACTGGAAGCCATTCGAATGCTAAAAAGCCATGTCTATGCTGCAACTGAAAATAGCTAAAATAATTTTTTCCTTAGGTCCCAAGATCAATTTAAAACTCTCTCTTTCATGTCTTAACAAAATTAAAAATTCATGAAATCTTCTGAAAATGTTTTCATGATCAAGGTTAGACATTCTATATTCTCAGTCTGTCCATGAATAATAATCTAGATATAATATTTCAAAATACCCCCAGGACTGCATAAAAAAAATTATAATTCCTATTACTGAAGTACTATGTTCATTTTACTTAATTTCTGAAAATATTAATAACCAATAAATTATTAGTTAGTTGGAAGAATTGACTGGTGAAGAACAATGAGAGCTATTTGTCATAATATATATTGTCCAAAAATACAAGGTAAATTATTTTTTGATTATTTGTAAACAAATGAAGTTACTACTGTAGTTCACCATAGTAACCATAAAAATCAACTCCCTAAAATTGAATTAGTCAAACAAATCAGATCTCTAGCAATTTTTTTAAGTTTGGATCTGAGATAGAACAGAAAAGGAAGGGATGGGCTGAAGTCAGGAAGACAGAAATCATTCCATTTGCATTCCAAAAATATGTCTGACAAAAAATTATTGATTAAAATCTTTGAGGAATAGAACAACAACAACAACAAAAAATCTTAAATGGGAGAATTTAGCCTAATGTTCCAGGTTGATACAATCTCAATTTGCATCTAATATAATTCACTCTCAGTGAATCAATAATATAATTCTTTGATGATTCTGTGATCCTGGATCGCTTTTGAAGATAATTGCCGGAGAATTTAATACGACAAAAACAATTTGCATTTTTCCAGTGTTAAAGGTTCAAATGACAATTTTTCTAACAAGATATTCTGTAAAACGCCAGAGAAAAAGATTGAAGTTGTACTCCTGTTGAAGTGTACTTACAAAAGCACTATAGATCTGTTAATTCTCTCTCGTGATGTCCCTGAACCATAATGATTCCAATAAACCTGTAGATGTATGGAATCGTTTGGTCACGCTATTTGAATGTCTCTCCAGACGTCTATGATTCCAAGGCGCATACAAAGCTATGAAAAACACTATCCAAATCACTAAAAATCGAAGACTCTTTCTCCAAATGTATATTGTCATTTTGAAAAACATCGTCTTCAAGATCCTCGTTCAAGACTTGGGCTAGTGTACACCGTTCGCAATTTCTTTCTTCAGGCGTTATTGTGCCTTCCCCCTCGATCGCTTTCCGCCTACAAAAACAAGAATTTCTATTCACTTCATTTAAAAAATATTTTGCTCTTTTTCGCGAAGGTTGTAGATTCAGAGGAGAGTTCCCCATGATTTGAGAGTCTACGTTCATTGTCATTGCACTTGTTAATCCAAAAGGGCTTTTAACTCCATAGATTTCGCGATGAACAAGTTTCAAAGTATTATTTATCAAACCGAGCGCCGGAGTGAAGATTCCGGGTCCTCCACGCGACGTAGTTTTTCGAACGACGCTTGTATTAGAAATCTTCCTTGTCGTTGAGAATCTGTCGAACCGTTTAAATAGTTACTCCTTGTTGCGGTAGGGGAGCATGTATCGGTCACTTGTTGTGGGTTTTGTACAACTTCATTATCATCTCTTGTACGCTTGATTCCTCTTGGGACTTTATCTTTGGCGGGAAATGCGTCTGCAAACACGAATGACAAACATTCAACAAAAGCTATAAACACTGTATTTGATAAACAATACGATAGGTTTGCTTGATTTTCAACTTTTGACCGGAGGAAAAATAGTTGACAAATACATATTAATCGTTGGGTGACTGCTTGAATGCGGCGGGTCAGTGATATATTTGACAAGATTGATCACAAGATCGATCAATGTAATCACAAGGTTGTACATGTAATACTTATTGACTTTCAATATTGTGTTCAGTTACCCGGGCTTCATTCAAACCACTGTACTGATCTTAACCCCTTAATTACTCCCGATAGACTATTCATTTACCTTGTTCTACAAGATTACTGCAGAGAAACGTAAAATCGTCGCTATTGTTTTCCCATCCATCCGTGAAAAAGCTGTCTTCCAAACACTGGTCCTCCATCCCAAAAGCATGAAAAGTCGTAGTTGGCAGAATGGCAGTCATCTTACATGGCCTTGTTTTCTGCTTTTCCTGAAAGATGAATTACATACCTGAAGTTAAGTCAGTGAATTACTGCTATCTACGATGTCATGTGTACAAATTGTGAAGCGTATTTTCATGCAAGGACCGATACATCTTCATGATCAGTCATCTACCGACAATGTTTAGCTATATTGAATATACGTTTAACCTGTTTAGATTTCAATGAGAATAACGCATACCTATCTTTAACAATAACACTTATTCATAATCCAGAAATTCCGCTCGGTTCTTTATCCAAATTTGCTAGTTGCTAATCGTCAAAGATCTCCTTTTCGACCTTGTTGTCTCATAAGACTAATCTTCTCTAATCAAAACCATCAACCATCATAATTATATCGAAATATGAATATGAACACTCCATTATTGGGGAAACTATGTAATAGCCAGTAGACGGATATACAATTAACCGAATAATCAGAAATCTGGAAATTTGAACGTGTTGGAACCCCTGAATGAAGATAAAGAGGAACTAATCTGGGTAGTTTGGCCTCTCAAACGGCAGATGTCTTCAAAGACACCATCTCTGCTGCTTCACAAACTATCGACACCGCCTCAGGTTCAAATCGACATTTGATTGGCTTCCGCAGCATTCAGCGGGCTTCCCATTGTTTGAAGTGTCAATAACTTGTCA
Source organism: Actinia equina (assembly GCA_011057435.1). Classification (NCBI taxonomy): domain Eukaryota; kingdom Metazoa; phylum Cnidaria; class Anthozoa; order Actiniaria; family Actiniidae; genus Actinia; species Actinia equina. The sequence goes on from WHPX01000087.1 coordinate 327,348, forward strand.
ACACACCTGCCCGTGTTTTCCCGACGGACCAATCACATTGCCGGGTAGGATTTCCGGATGCTCAACAAAGCATGAACCTAACTTGTGGCCAAATTAAGAAATTCTCCTCGTTTATAACTTGTTTTTTTTGACTCGTAACTTTTAAATATTTCATATATTTTAACTCTCGGAGGCATGATTAATTAAGGCATGCTTAAGTAAGCTTAAGCATTGTCCTTTTTTTGTCCAACGCTATTAAAATAGCGTTGCATCTTAGAGGAAAGCAAAATGCTGTCTACGCTGCAGACTTGCAAACTTCCACCCGCGACTGGAAATGAAGTTTAAATTTTCGCTTAAAAAAACAGGTCATAGGACAATAATGAATGAGTAGGCTGCTAATATATATAACATGCACATTTACGACTTCTATACTGAACTATTTAATTGTCTGTGTTGTTCAATATTATCTTTTTTTCCGCCAAAACTATAGCGATCCTCGGAAACAACAACATGCTCAGTCAAGTGTCTGCCAAAGAAAAGAACACGACAAACTGCAACAGCTACAACCGACTTTAAAAAAATAAACAAAAGCCGTATTAACTCGTCTTTTATCAACTTGAAATTATTTTGTTATTCTCTTCCTACCGCTGGAATTGCAAATAAATCGAAAACTCCAGGGTATATATTCAGTGTTTGATATGGAAGTGTACCTACACCTGCTTAGCCCAACAGCTTAGCGGGAAATGTCTTTTTATCAGTTTCCTAGGAAAATACGGGAAATTCCTTTTCATATTGGATCCTAATAGCGTATTATATTCGTCGAGGGCTGAGAAGAGAATTCCTTGAGTGACTTCTCGAGTCTTGAGGAGGCGTTTGTGGACTTTTACAGCGATAGCTTTATCATCAAATCCTAGTGTTATAAACACATGAACGTCCGACAGCAGAACATTTGAAAGATCAGTGTTCCGTCAACCATGTGCCATTTGTGTTTTAGACTTGGATAATTTTGATTGTAAATATTGAGTCTAAGAATTTCAATTCAGTGAGATACCCTATTAATGCTTTTAGCCCTTGTTCCTGTTTGCAGAAAACACTGCTTCGCAATCTCCAAGATCTGTAGAAACGATATTTGTTAATTCGGCTCGAATTCGAATTGTGCATTTTGAATTTCAATGCTTCGGTGAAAGACACTTCACCGTCGATCCCAGAAGAAAATTGAATAAACAAACTAATAAAAAAATTATGGTATTTTACGGTGAATTACTAAACAACCTACCCCATAAACTTCACCGTTGATTTATTCGAACTCTTATGAGATGCGATTTTATTAATTTCACTTTGAACTCTAAACATCAGTGCATCGTTCAACGGGATCAAATAAGGATTTCAATTATGTCGAAGTTGTAGGTTTCCAATACGAAGATCAAGGTTATTAAGAAGAATTAAACAAAATCAAGGTAAGCACTCACCGTCTACGTCGCTATAGAAAGTACACCATTCGCGCCAAAACCAAATGATCGTGATCCACATCGAAATGCCGTGTTCTATTTGTGAAGTCGTCTGATAGGAAAATTCTCGATGGTCGGTCCAATCTGCTTTGGCGGTTCAATTTTGCATTTCATTAAAATTGAATTAATGAGAAGTGTTGCAACCATTCATGTGTTGTGGTTCTAATCATTTGATCTGCATAATATTGTCTCAGTCTACAAACAAATATCATGCCATGCTATCTGATTGGTTTTGAGTTCTCGTATCAGCCGAAAATGAAGAGAAAGATTTGTTAATCGAGAGTGGCTAACGCGAATTAACTTTTATGGCACTTGCAGATTGCGTAAAGCGACAATATGCCGGCTGATTGCAATGTCAGCACTGAACTCTTGGCTTTGCGTAGCGATTTTTTCCCTCGAAAATCAATGCCAATTCATCGACTTTTCTGGAAACGATATGTAGACAGGAAGAAATAAATTCTGCGCAACTATACTTTCTGTTGGTGTAATTAAGGACTGTATCTTTTATTTGACGACAAAGTGTTACAGAATTTAAGCTTATTTTTTCACTCTTGGCTCACTAAATTCTTGACCACGCGAATCCCTTTTTTAATGGACGGAAGCCATTTTGCAGCTTGGCTGATTGATAAATTTCACTAAAGCCGGCTTTCGATCTTCAATCAAAAGAATTGATTGTTGACTTAAGGGAATTTAATGAATCTAACCGGCAAGTTAATCAAGGTTAATACACACAACCGTAAAACAAAGTTGGTTTCGATGTCAGCCTTTGATTTCCAGTAGCTCCAAGAGATCAGAACTTTTCGCAGCGGGAAGAATCAGGGAAAGGATATTAAAGAGAAACACGGGGTCCACGTTCATTACTCTTCCATAGAATAAATAATGTGCTCAATCGCAGTGTGGTTTCAAGGAGCCGCTGCATGTTGTACGAGGAAGTTGTTTTGGCTGGGATTTTGGGATTCAGCTACGCTTAGGGCGCGCTTTCCATATTAGGCCTCACCTACCAGTTCGATGCGGCCAATTCTCAAATGTATGCGTCAGTACTTTAGAACTGGTTAGCCAAGGCCTCAAAACTAATGAGAACTGACACGTACCATTTGAGAACTGGACGCTTGGACTGGTCGGTTCGACATAAATAATATACCACACATAGGCCGCAAACTATAACACTCAAGGTTAGAGCTTTTTTTCCCTTCTTTCTAATTCTTTATTTCCTTCCTTTTCTTTTTATCCATTATTTCTCTTTCTTTCTATTACTTGTCAGTTTTCTATTTCCCGTTCATTTTTTTTTTCATTTATCACACCACACGTTTTTGCTTCCTCTAACTCTTTCTTCCCGAATGTCGTTATGAAAAAAAATCCTGAATTTCATTCCAACTTTCTGTCGTTATGCTCTTTCCTCCGATCCTTTTCTTATTATTTGGAATGATTTTCCATTGTTAAGTCTTTCCAAATTTTCAACAGAAAATAACCAAGCAAACAAAAACAAACAAACAAACATACCGAAAGGTATCTGGGAAGTTATTTCAAGTATACCACATGCGAGTTTTCACTTCTTTAATTATATAGCTTATTCCATCTACCTTAATCGATCAATTCTAATTTAATATTTAGATATCTTCATAATTTATATTATTAGTGCACATGCCGGCAGTCTTCAAGTATAATCTAGTTAAACTACTATGTCTATTTTCATATAAAATAACAATTGCTTTACTTATCTCTATATATATAATGTAGATCATTCGCGATTTTATTCCCTTGCAAAATGGCTAGCGCGCAATTTAAACTAAACAAATCAACTGGAGTTCATTTTGCTCTATGATTTCTTTGAAATTTTGGCTCGGGGTCTTGGTCGTTAACATGAAAGTAGGGTGACGCTACTGCTAGACTGGCTAATCCTTTTACCTTTGATGTCCTTTGGGAGAAGAAAATGTTTTCCCCAACACCATTGTTAGGCCACGTCCACACGTATCCGAAAATTTTCGAAAACGGTCTCCAGAGTGGAAATTTTCGATTACGTTCCGAATACAGATACGTGTGGACGGCCGTATCCGCAAATTTTTGAATAAGCTGACGTAAACACGATTTTGCGCATGCTCAATAAAGAAAGCTATCCCTCAAAGCACTAGGCACTAGCACGCATCTGGGCGGATCGAGAAATTTCCGGGCAAGTGTGGACAGTGAAAACGATTCAAAAGCGATTCGAATACGCCGAGTGTGGACGCGAACATTTTCGCATCCGCAATTTTTTTTTTGCCGATACAAGGATTTCCAGATACGTGTGGACGGGGCCTAAGTTAGAGTGGTTACGATACAGTAAAATTGTAGTCGTACTGTAAGTATCTTACCGTAACCGTAACTACGCGTTGTGATTGGATGAATTACTGGAAGACAATGGGAGGCTATTTCAAAGTTTAAAACAGGGCCGTATAATTCCCAATCACACTAACTAAAAATTGGCCTTCTCTACCATAATATAAACGTAAAGGAGGCGAGAGTGACAAGCTGAGAGGTCTCCCTAGTTCAAGGTAATGGTATTTTTTTGAAAGGACACCAAAACAATAGAATTACCTCGGACGGTACGATCAAATTGTTCATGCTAACAGCTCCTAAATTCTTACCTAATAAAATTTACACTTGAATAAAAATATTTACAAAAAATTAATAACAATAACGGTCAATACCATAATATATTGATGAATTCAATCGTATTCTTCTAAATAAAATTTTAAAATGTGCAGCCTGGATTGGTACTCTTTTATATCATAATTTACGTGTTTCTGGTCCGTAGCTCTGTCGCTCGTTCTTCAGTCAGTGTGTCCTAGTGAAGCCCGTGGAATCTAAAAGTGTTTGTGTTGTTGTAGTTGTGCATTCTTTACTTTACTGTTGTTGAACACGGTGATGTTATTCTAAGACGATCTTAGGATAACATCAACGCATGCGTAAGAACAAGGCAAGACCCAATTTCGAATGCACTTAGAATTTTTTATTTCTTTCGTTGCTTCTTGTTATCCTTCTGGGTAAGTAAGGCGGTTCAAGTGTATCATAACAGACCTACGCTAGATCCAGGAACAATAGGCCATTCAGCACTCTCAAGGTCCCACACTTTCTTCTCCAAAGGACCACCGCTGGCATTTGGGGTTGCTGGCGGCAAATCACACGTGATTCCCTTTAGCCGAACTATTGCGTTGATGTAACTCGCCATTAAGAGGGTTATTTCTAAAATCTAAATTGAAAAATAGCATAAATTAAGCTAAAAAAAAAAGAGTTCATTGTTTTGTTTTTGCTTTGCTGTCTATCCCAATTGCTTGATTCGTAGGTTTTTCTACGGGCTCTCGGCGGTTCCTCCCTTCGCTACCCTACGATTCGATCTGTGAGTAAGCCGTAACCCTGACTTAGATCAATCAACCAAGAGGTTGTTACCGTGTAGCAATAAGATTTAATGTCTTTTTTATCGAAGGAAACACGGGAACTGAAACAGATTTCCGCTCCTCCAAACTTTGAAGTGACCATCCCCTGGATTACATCAACATGTGCTGACACGGGTTTCGTTTGAATAATATTGGACCAAAAACCTCTCCTTAATTGGAATTTAATAGAACGGTTCAGCTTTTTGGTCACAATGTTTTCCCATTTCAGGCCACGTGTCATTCCCTAGAGTATCGTTTCTTTGTTTAACGGTTGTGAATCAGTACCAGAAAACGACATGTGGTTTGAAATGGGAAAACATTACGCCCAATCCGAAAAGGTCAATTGTCCCCTTCACAGTTCCCTGTACCATCTTGAAAGGTAGCCGTCCCTTTGCATCGAAGCGAGACGAACGGTGAGCTTGAAATGATAGAGACATGTGAATAATCGTTCGTGTTAAACAAAGGTCTCTATCATTGCAAGCTCACGTTTCGTCTCGCTTCGATTCAAAGGCATGGTTACCTTTCAAGATGGCGCAGTAAACTGTGAAGAGGACTATTGTACATATTGTGCATTTTTGAAACGATTCTCGGTGCTGACCGAGGGGAACGTGGGCTCTGGATTGAAGATTGACAAATACCTTGCCCCTGGTCATATTGAAGAGCAGTCTTTGAGTGCCTTGTTCTACTGTATTACCGCCTCTCATGATAGACTGGTTGACAACCAACATGAAGTCATCCTTACAACCACCAAAGGTGACCACGTGTTTATACTTGTATCGGCACATTAGTCGCTGCAATAGATAAAACAGCTCTTCAGATATAATCTTAATTTTCGTTATTACGCGAAATGATAAATTGAGATGCCTGGAAATTTTGCTTTCGTGAATCAAATTTTCAACTAACTTATTTTGTTTCATGAAATCCCAAAAACTAATACTGAACAACAACAACAAAACAAAGGGGAAAATCAAATGTTATTCACAGAAATATGAAAATAGGTACAGTTAATGTCATTAACGTTGTCCACCGAAAAAAGACATTTAAACATTTACACATTTAGCTAAAAGATATATCACGAGTTTCATTATGTATTCTTTGTCTCGTGTGCGTCAGCCTGAACTTTAGATGTAAAATTCAACTCCTCCTGACCATTTAGTGAGGATTTAAGATTGAGAATGGTATTTCAGCATTTGTTTTATGCCAGAACCTTCGATGAAACGTGATATTTCTTTTAGTCTAAATGTGTAAATGAGTAAATGTCTTTTTTTGGTGGACAACGTTAATGACATTGACTGTATGTTAGTCACACGTATTTCATTTGTAAGGTTCTACTTTCGCTTTTTCGCACCTCACCCCAACCTCACGTTTTTATCACGCTTTCCCAATTCTCAGACTTTGACGTTTTTTTATTTTAGTAGCGAGTGGAGCGGAAGTTTCACATGCGGTAACGTGACACTTAAATGGCTTTCACTCTAAACCAATGATGGGTCCGGCAAAAATGAAAATGGAAAAAAATAAGGGCAATCTAATTAAGGTGCTTTAAAGTCACTCAAAATTATTATTAAATTATTATTTCTCAGTATTGCGCAAGTAACTACATGAAATATGATCAAATGCGAGAAAACGGGTTCTGATTATATCCTGCTTACCAGGCTCTCTCCTTCAAGAATACTAATGCTGTCTTCTTCTACTGCTAGCCAGACTGGCTGGGAATTCACGGAGGAAGAGGCTCTCCTCTTGCTGGAAGATGTTGTTTCTCTTTGCTAGAAATAAATGAATTTGGTCAGTATTTATTTTCATTGGGTAGTGGAGAAACGACACAGGTAATCCAAGCTACGTACTGATTTTATAATTTATACATTCCGAAATTCTACCAACTAGTGCGATATGTATTTACATGAAAGAATAAGAATAAATTATCAAATTGACAAAGTGTCTCATATTTTCATACATTCCCTCTAAAATTTCTCAGAGCCCATCCCCCAAAAATCCTTAGATGGTAGGATAAAGAATATAAAAAGTAAAAGTAACTTTTTTTAGAAATGCAGGTTTTATTCCAACACACCTGTGCTTTGAACAACTTGCTTCCAAAGAACGGCCATCTTCGAGCATTTTCCAGGTATTTGTCCACGCATTCCTGGACGTTCCAGCCATGGAATGTGGACCACTTCTCAGCCATTCTCAAGGTGAGAGATCGCTTCTCGCTGTCACTGGAATCGTCTTTCAAGTGTTTTGGGAAGTACCTTGAGATGACCGTCTGGACTCTCTTGCTTGGTAAGGAGTTGCTGTGAGCTTTGTAGTCGCCGTAATTTATCTGAAATATTTCAAAAAAGCTCAACTTATGGAACTTTTGTAAAATCGTGCGAGGAAAGTGAGTTTCAGGCAAGGGGATGAGAAAAAGAGCAAATGCAGGCTTAAGTGAGTCTCTGAGTCTTTATCTTTGATCATAAAGGGGGAGATAGAGGCCGGATCCAGGGGGAATGTTGTGGGGGTTGTTTAAGCAGAACATGTTATATTTATTGGTTCGGCGTGTTTTGACGAGGTGAGTGGCCCTTGCAGGTAGAAACTCCTCTTTAAGAAAATCTTGGATCTGTCCCTGAAGATGATAGATAGTGGAGGTTTCGTGGAGTCAGTAGAGAGAAATAACTCAGTGTTTTTGTCTTTTGACCCTGTTCCTTGAATCTAAACTGCAGCATAGCGTATAGAATGCAATATATCAATTGTGAGAGGGAAGGGACCCCCGGCGAAATTAACCCAAAAGCCTCACATGCTGGACATCAAAGACTGTAGCATGTGGTATAGTCGTACATCAGCTATACAGTTTATACTGACCTGTGCCATCAACGCAGCAAACTCGGTTGCAATGTCTCTGCTCACTGGAAATCTGCCTTTAACTACGTTAATATTCGTCTGTAAAATAACATTTGAATACATCAAATTAAGGAAGCCAAGCACAATTGAGGTGGCTATGTGAGTAGAGTTGCTTGTTGATTCTCTCGAGGATTTTTCTCTGGGTTCCTCGGTGTTTACACCCCCAGCAAAACTCTATCTATCGGCTGCCGTAACATGTGGGTTGAAAAGCTGGTGTTAGGCTTTCCGCCGGTTATCCTTGAGTGGGAAACTGATCCTATTAAATTAGAACCCTTTGGTGAAGTGAAACACCCATAAGTCATAAATATTAATTCACCTGAAAAACCATGAAGTACTTCTCCTTTGGAGTGTCCTTATCAGAGAGGCTTTTGAAGTACAATCGGTTCTTGAAAGAGAGTTTGATAACTCGACTAGAATCCAGTCTTCCTTTGCAATTACTGCGCATGGCCTGCTCCCATTTGCACATCACGTCACATAGCTAAAAAAAAGAGAAAAAAGCTTCCTTATAGAGAGTTTTCACTTGACGTCACAGCGGCCACTATGGGGTACCAAAACAATACATTTTTCCGGGAATTGAACTCTATCTTTATGCAAATGCTGTGCAGAAAGTTCCTATTGTTTATGGCTACCTTCTGAGTGAAAACGCTCTATTATTATGATTTTTTTTTGATGATTGACCTAGAGGATCCTAAGTGAGACATGTACATTACCCACACCAACCCTCGCAGGAGTACTCATTTCTGTAAATTTTAAAGTAGCAGGTAAACAGTCATAGCTCACCTTAACACTTGCTTGCAAACAGTGTTCCATTGGAGTAACAGGATTGTCTGTGAAGATTGCATAACCACTCTGAGATGAATCACGGATGCCAAGGCTCTGTAACGAGAACAAAGAGAGATATGTATATATGTGAGAACTACTTCCCCCACGTCCAATTTGCTATGCTTTATAGCAAACGTTTCTCAAGAATATAATCCCCACGAGAAAATTGCCATTCGTACGAAATCTGTTTCTATTGAGAGACTGCAACGTGGTCTTACCGCGTTTATTGTTTCAATAAATTCTTCAACTGTTGTCGAACCATCGAATCCAAATACCTTCAAAAAATAAACACACGTTAAAATGCGTAAAATAAATAGTAAGATTAAGTTATCCCAAAAAGATAAAATAGATAGAAGATAATAAAAAAGATAACTGCCTTACGTGAGTTTTGCCATCCACGAAGTGTACGGGTAGACTCATTGGACAGGAATGATCGTACGGGTTTTGAAGTAATATTGATATTACCTAGGGAAAGAAAATTATCACGATAACATTAATCAGAACAAATGTGACTGATATGACTCATCATTATTTGAAACCAGTGGAAGAATAGCCACAATCCATTAATATTTATTTTATTATGATTTTATTATCTATTTCGATTTATTATAAATATATATAATGTATTAGACAGTTTACGAATCTGGTAATGCTTAACACGCTACATATGTACACTGTTGTACCTCCATTCTAGAGGGTCTTGCTTCTCTTTTCCCGTTGGCTATCGTTCTCTCTAAGCTACGAACGCAGTACGCGGCATACTTTCCCTGCCGTGTTCTAAAAGGAAAGTGATCGCATTATAATCATTATGATTGTAATACTGATTCATAAAACGAGTATTGCTCGATGGTTGGGTGTGAGGGAGTTTGGATGGATCAATTAGAGATGGGATGGGTGGGTATGTGGAGGGATGGGTGGGTATGTGGATAGATGGGTGTAAATGTGGCTGGATGACTGAATGAAAAGAATGGATGAGAGCTTGGATGGATTGATGAAAATAGCCATTCCGTGCTGGAGGAAAAAACTGTGTCGAGTTGGCACTGAAGTGAATTGTGGGACTGTGTTATATAGGAGACACATTTCCAATATGGCGTCTATCTTATCGCCTAAAACAGTACCACAATGCACTGAAGTGCCAACTCGACCAAGAATGGAAGAAAAGAATGGGAAGACAAATGAGTAGATACTTAGTTTTTTTCCTTACTTTAAGTTGCAGGATCTTTTTAAATGAGCTTTAACAAAAGACAGCAGCTGTTCCTTAGGAACGAACAATGACGTACACAATGCCATCAACTGCCATGTTTGTAGATACACATACTCTTGAACAGGACGAAGGTCGATTGTCTCTGCTACCGACGCATCAGCGCGCAGCCACGAACGCTTGCCACAGTTCATCAGAAAATGCTGAAAAAAGACAACGTAAACATAAAAATCGTCCTTGTTTTAGGAGGACAGAGCAACCGTGCTTCCCGTTTCGGCATTGTCAAGAGTGACATTTACCATGCATACCCCCTTCCTCAGGTCCCCATACTTTATTACCCTAGTCAAGTGCAGTTCTTCTTACCCCTAAGTCCTCTGGTCCCAGTGGGTCTGTTTGACAACACAGGGATGTACCCTGTCCCCTCCCCGTGTCAGTCGTGTCTTCATACTCTCCCTGTTACCCTAATCATTAGCAGTTTCTGCTTACCCCTAAGTCTTCTGGTCCCCGGTGGATCTGTTTCGACGTCTGTTTAACGAGCATGCAGTAAATCTCGTTCTGAAGCTCAGGATGATCTAACACGATCTGCAAAGCATTCTGGGCCAGTGACACGTGATAATCAATCGCTGTTTCCTCTGTAGCAACAGTGGTGAAGAGCAATATCGACTGAAGAAAAATACAGTCAGTAAAATTATAAACTACCCAACAAATATACTGGCGTAAAACACGCGCGCATGGGAATTTGTCATCAGTTCGTTCACTTTTGCGCAACTACTTGTAACTGGTACTATAGAAGTAATGATACTGAAGGAAACGAAATGAGTGATCACCTTAATTGTGAACATTACAGGCCGAGAAAAGGCCGAGTGGGTTATTGAAGAGTTTGACGTTTTGTTTGTTGAATAGTTGGTCAAAAAGAGGTAGTAAATACGCAATAAACATATCTGTTGTTTTCGAACATACCTTGAATAATTTAATTGCTTCTTCTTCCAGTTTTTCAGATGGTAACGTGGTGAGTGGTTTAGTGATAGCTTCTTTGCTGAATGTAACTATAGGTGTGTTCCATAGCTCGCTGTCTGTAAACAGATTCATCAAAGTATATTGTCAGTATACACGAACTTCCGGTGAGTGAACAAGCACTTGCGGTCAGCGGACTTCCTAACTACTATAGTAGATATTACTGTGACCGTTACGGCATGGGATTGACGTCATTCGTTGAACCACGAGATTATTATTATTTATTATTATTACCAATAAAAATTATCAGATTTAAATCCGTCACGATCACGTGACGTCAGTACCGTGAGTTTTCAATCACACGATTAGCTCTAAAAAATAACTAGTCATATTGGTACCTGGATTGCCATCTAATGATACAAGTTTGGCGGCAACCTTCTCGAAATCCGTACCCTTGTTTCCAAGCCCACTTCCTGAAGAAACGATTAGGTGAAAAAGCCACGAGTCCTGCAATTTGTAAACAAACATTCTATTCCTTTCATTCTATTCTAAAAATAAAGTAACAAATGCGCACACTTAATGAATTTATAAAAAAAACTTTTTTCAACCTCGTGTAGTAAAAATTAATTTCAAATTTTTGCCCGTGCGCTAGTCGATTGAAGACCCTAGCCTACCCAAACCGATCGTCGTTTGGCCAACTTACTTTTTCAGCCTTAGAGTCTATTAAAAGATAGGTCGGACTAGATTGATTTTCTCCTTTTAGTACTAATGTAAAGTGTCTGTATGAATTGGATGGCGACTCGGAATTCCTATCTTCATCAGACTCTGCTGTTTCTAGTTCCTCCACGACAATCTCCATCAGGTTTGCCATGCTGTATGGTACCTACCAGGTTTGAAAAGAAAAGAGAAAATTTGGCCTCCAATACAAATAATTAATTGAATACGATCTTTCCAGATTTTATCGTTATCTAATTTGGGCTCCCTGTGGCCAAACGTACCGCGTCCGTTTCATTCTTGTAATAACAGAGATATTTCCCACGAAGAACACACCAACTTCTCTTCGACGAGCCATTTTTAACCTATGAAGTTAAGAATTTCAAATTAGTAAATAACGTCATCTCCATTTAACCAATCGCCCGCATCGTGCGAAAATAATTTCATCAATTAATCAGAATGCTGGCACGGCACGTATATATAAAGATATAACGAATTTTAAATATGGTTTCATCTATCAATCAGAATGTTGAGACACGTAACACCTAGCACCTAACATAAGTCTTGTACATATAACTAATTAAATATGGTACGTTTGTTATTGCTGCAAGTTTTGGCTGGTTATAAAGATGATATCATACCTTATCTGTTACGAGTCTCTTTTTATTACCGAAAGAAAGACGACAAAAGAATAGCAATGATGATGTCAGACGCAGCTAAAGAATAGAGGCGGTTCACACAAAGGTAAAAATGTCCTATTTCTAAGGCTAACGGTTTTGTGTTTGGTTTTCGACTCAACAAAGATATGACTCTACAAAAACAGGCATTGGAAAGAAATGCGATACTCCACTTCAGCCGGCTGGATTATTCCACGTGTTTGCATAACTAAATTAATTACGCGTCTCTGAGTCATTCTCTTGAGGTTTCAAGTTGCGGTTTCCACCTTGTCTACCTGACGAACAATTCAGCGCTAAACTCTTTAGCGCTGTGACCACAACAGGAAACAAATGTCAAGTGTGCGCCCCATGGCCACCTTGCCTACTTTTAACCTTCAATACCACCAAACATTCCTGAATTTCAATCATTTGTAAAAACCAGGAAAGGTTTGCTAAACGTACAAAATTCGGCTTGGTAACTGCGTTATATACTGCCGAACATGTTCCGACTGTCCCCTCCCATAATGAATCAGATGCCACGTATTTTCCCTAATATCAAGCTAATTAAAGGAGCTTCATTTCTTAAAATCGTGGCCAATGATCTGTCGTAACAAATGAACAGTCAACTGAAGGAGTGTCATTATGTTGCGCCGTGTTTTCGTGCCCATAGTGGATTGTCTTGCACCGCACTAACCACTTTGCTATTATCATTTCATTTTATATCAAGTTGCATCAAAAAAGTCTTTAAAATTATGTGATACAGACTAGTAATTGCCTCGTGAAAAGCCCGCTTGACGCTCTAATTATTAACAAGTGCTTGTCTCTGACGATTCCTGCATAAGTTTTAATTTTATAATGATTGCTAATATCATAATTGCTAGTATCACTCCGCGCGCATATGTCGACTTGATGGTGCCCACATTACCTAGAGTTAACCTACCCTGGTTCCAGCGGCCCTGCCAAATTAAAATCAAGCAACAAGTATAAGCCGCGAAGTAGAAAACCTATCAGATTTTGAACGTCACTTTGCAGCTTAAAATTATGGCATAGAATTACCTTAGGAGCTGGAGTAAAGCTGTTTTCTGCTGGACTCGTATGGCATATGGTCACATATGGTCTCAATATTTTATCCGCACCGAACAACATATAATATTTTACCACACAAATCACACATGCAAATACTTAATTTACCTTGGTTATCCAGCCCGACATAACTTCATTTTCAGGCATCTGTGCCAGGAGAGGGCTTGCCGTAAACTTCCGCATCACGTTATGCAAAACTAAAAACACAACCAAAAATAACACTTAACTTGCGGTTAAATTAGTCGTCGCTATGTCAGTATTTTCTGCGGGTTTCCTACGGCGCCCCCTTTCTTGTAGCATTACTTAGTCAAACTTTTAAAAAGCCATGATCATTTATAGCAGATTACATTTCTGAGTTTATTTGATGCTATCAAGGTGTGCCGAATATTTCTCGCTCTAATTGTTCAGAACATTTACACTGAAAAAATAACATCTTGACGGGCGTGAGATCAGTTTCTTCCACAAGAAGGAGAATCTTTTTTCAAATTATTTTCTTAAGTGTTCTGTTTTTGGGCAATTTTAACCAATTAAATACTTGCTCTGAGCCAAGACATGTAGCTATTGTAATATGTCGCCCGTAACTTTGCATTATCAGTACCTCTCAGCCACTCGTCCACTTCTTCTAATGTTTCGCCAGTAAGATAATAAGTCCTGTTAGGTGTAGAGACCTGAAAAGCAGTCAGCCATTTCAAAATCGACAAATCCAAAATCAAATGAAGTCGTATAATTGGAAGAGAAAGAATATCAAGATTACAAATTCGTTGCAAAAAATGAATCGGAACAAAAACGAATCCCACACAGGCCCCGCCTGCAAACTACGGCATACTGCCAGATATACTGCCTATACAGTAATTAGGTTGAGATCTTGGGCTTACCTCTATGGTCAAATCACCTTCTGTTCTTGATATTCGACAGGAACCATCCAAAGGAACTTGGCCTAAAGGTTTACGGTTTACATCAGTCTGTACAAAACAATACAATGATAGAATTAAATATTTGTACATCCTTACCGAGCACGAGTACATCAAGCGTTAATTTCATTGGCTAAGGCTGCGTTCATAATGTATGGCGGTGGGGGGAGGGGAGGGCAGGTGAAATCTTTAATTGACTAAACAATTCTCAAGGCATCCCCTTGAAGTCCCCCAAAAAATAACTATTCCCCCTCTCCCCCGGGCAATCTCTCGTAGCTTCTTCTAAAGATTTTGCATTCCCCCAATTCTCTGAAAAAAATTTCAAACCCCCTCCCCCATTTTACTGGTAAAACGTTTTCCGATCCACCTAAATTTCACCTGCCCCCCCCCCCCCCCCCCTCTCTGCCAAACATTATGAACCCAGCCTAAGATGAATAATGATTGACGTTTACCGGGGTTTTGTAATAATACAGCTTGCCATCTTCTAAAACGAACCACCTTTTCTTCCAGTTTTTGATTCGACCACCGAGTTTAGTTAAGTAACCTTCCTTCCTTTGGTCTTCCTGTAGGAACGAAACATTACGTTAAAACATGCCAAGGTTAGATGCTTTCAAACTTTAAATTTTTCGGTGTTGCGACATAGTTTACCTTCGGTTTTAGAAATAGGGGTGGCAACCAGAAAAGTATTCCGAGAAAATTTCGCTAACCTTTTTCAAACTGACCGTAGTATACGCAGCACAAGTTTTAAGCACTGTTTCTGTCTTTTCTTGGAAGTGATTCGAATTTTCTACCTCCGAGGTCTCTGATTTTACATCAGAATCGACAGGTTTAAGGTAATCGTCGCTGCATCTACTAACGTTGTCGTCATCATGATCTGAGGAGTCTGTTGACTCTCCTGAAAAAGGCGTGTTACGAATTTGAGATGCTCGCTGAAAAGAAGAAAACACTATTAATAAAAGAAACCATACGGTTTACATAATTTGAAGTGTCTTAAAAGAATAGGCACTTCTCAGATGGACTTCTGATGTTTAGTTCTAGCTTTTCGCTGCTTCTTATTTATGAATAACATTGTTCTACTTTACGATTAGTGTAACTATTTAAAATTGAAAACCAATTCCGTTTTTGTGATTCGTTTTTACTTGTTTTAACTTCTCGAAAATTTGAAAACATTCGAAAATATGCCTGTGGAATTACAGGCCGCGCAAAGCATGGACCACATACGACGCGAGCGCGCTTGGCAAGCTTTCAAAAGCGCGGGAAGCTTGGAAGCGAAGCAAGAAGAAGTAGAAGCAGCAAAAAACATGGCGAATTTTCAGCTCTTCTAGTTCAGGTAGAAAGCGCTTTATTATTTATTTTATTAATAGCTACATAACGTCTCTGAGAAACTGCCAAATAACTAACAAACTCAACAATTTCAAAACGACGAAACAACAAAGACTTATTATGGCCAAAGAGTGCACCAACAATGACAACTTTTGAAAACAACTGAGTATCGTACGTTTTTGAGCTAAGAGAGTCGAAAGACCATGAAAATTAGCTATGACGTGCTAAACTCATACTCCCTAATCTCAAGTTAGGAAACAACCTTACCCCTTTGAGTGTAGCGTAAACTGGACAGGGCGCCTGATCCTAAATAAAAGAGGGAAAAAACAACTAAAATCAAACTTAAAATCTACACACTAACATAAATCCAAGCAATTTTCATACATACCCCAAGTATTAGGTTTTTGGTGCTTTCGAGAGTAGCGTAGGGTGGTGAGTCAGTACCTGATAAGATACATTAAAAATATATGTTAGTTATTGCTGTTTTTCAATCATTCCAAAGGGACTAACACGGCGGCCATGTTGGAAGATACAAAATCATTGATAGTTCTTTCGTAAAATTTAATCAAGATGGCGGCTATGATGTCATGCGCAAACGAAGAATAGTAAGCCATATAATTCTTAAAAATACGCGATAAAATTTCTAAGAAAACCTGCTTTCTGCTCTTAAGATAGCTTTTACAATTGCTATTTTAAAAGACTTTTTTTACATACAAAATTTCACATACCTAAAGAGGTCGATGAATCACTCAGTTTCACCCAAGATGGCAGACTTGGAGCTATACTATCACAGTCAATGTTTTCTTGAGATGAATTAATTGGTAAATAACTAGTAAACTCTCCTAGTGTTCTAACTATGTCTTTTGAATTGGTGAAATGTTGGGGGATTGGTGGGACAGGAGGTGGAGTCATGCTTTCATCAAACCGAGGGGGAAGAGGTGGAGGAGGTGACTGTGGTGCTTCACTATTATTTCCTGACCTCCATTTTGACTGTATAGGCTTTACTATAGCTTCATACAAGCTGTTGACATCTAAAGTTGATGGGTCATTTGAACATAAGGAGGTGACACTATTAAGAATGCTTCTTTGATTGTGGTCCTCTGGAAATGGATCTTTATTGGCACTGATAAAGTCAAAAGGATTAGAGTAGGCATCAGCCAAGCTGTCTCTTTCAGAGTCTATTGTTGTGTTACTTTCATGTCGTACCAGTTGCATGTAAGGACTAGTGTTTTCCATGTCATGTACTTGAATATAAAACTTTGCTCTGTTTCCATCATTTTCTTTTCCTCTTTTTAAAGACATATAATAAGACACTTTTCCAGGATTTTGTTGTTGGTCAGTTTTGCCAGACTGGCCAATGTATCTAGGGATCTTAGATGGGGATTTTCCACTTGATGACCTCTTTATTGCAGTTTCAGAATTGTCATTTTTAGATTGATTTGTATCATCCTTTTCATCAGTCTGGTCATTCTCTCCTTGATGGTCACCAATTTGCCCATCACCTGTAGTCGACATAGGGGAAGATGGCAGTTCAACAGATGTTGGTGAAGTAGGGATATTAGTTTGCAAAGGTGTGCAACAGCCTGGACACTTTTCAGATGACTGTGGTACTCCATTCTCCTGGTTACATGTACATGTATTACTCTCCTGATCTTTAACTGGGGGTTCTAATATTTGGTATTCTCGACTTTCATCATTATCAAAATCAGCAAGTTCTTCAGAAAGTCTTAAAACTTGGTCTACAATAAACACAAGTATTTTGATAAAATCTAACTGATGGGTTATTTTAAATTAAGTATTCTGATTAGCTATCTTTAATAGGCCTATTATGGTTTTTTATGTAGCCCACTAGGATATAAATTAAAATGAACCAATTTAGTATATAGTTATTAAACTTGCCAATTATCAAATCCTTAATGACTTTCCTTGCACATAGTTTATTACATACCATGCATTAACCATTCATTTTAAAATCTGCTCTGATATTGTCCATCAAAACTCAATAGGGTAACACAGCACAAGATCTAAATAGATGCTATAAAGAAAAAGATTTTATAACTCTCATACCTTGGCTGAATTTAAGCCTGACTTTCATTTCCTTAATTAAAATGTCTGCTTGGTGATTAGCCTCCCTTAGATTGACATTCTCTCTCTTCATGTGCTCAATCTCTAATCTTAATTGAGATGACTCCATGTCAACCTACCACATATTAAAAGAAGAGGGTGTAAATTTTGCAGTTCCTAAGAGGAAGCAATATTTATAAAATGTGTGTGTACTTACAGCTACAAGCTATAAATGTAATTCCAAGACATGAATTATAAACATTAACCCAATTTTTCAATTTCCAGTACATTCCATTTACCTGTTGTTGGCTGGAATTTTCATGGTTTAAAGAAACATTTTAGAAAACAATGGATTACCTGGGACATTTTAGTTTGAACCCATTCTCTAATGCTTGAAGCCTTGGCTTCTATTTGCTGTGCATGTTTAATTCGTTCTTGTCTCTTTAACAAATAAGGAATAGAGTAAATCAATTAATTTTAAATACATTCAAATCAAAAATGAAAATTATTTCCTATTAAATACCTCTGATTCCAAGTCTTTGTTTAAATTACAAATTACTGATTCATTTTCTTTTAGTTTGTTTTCCAACGATGTAATCTGGAATAACAGAAAACAAACCTTCAATTGCATTTTTTGACAATTATTTCAACATCTTTTGCAATACAGTCAACTCTAGCTTTACAGACACCCTGATATAGAGGACAGAAAGAAAGTCCTCGGCCAAAATAATGACAAAGGAATGACCGTAATTAATTCTTATTATTGCGGCTTCCTGCTACATTATGGACACTTAGTGATCTTCCCAGGGGTGTCCGCTGTAAAGAGAGTTGACTGCAATGTGAAAATAGACAAATTAATATTAAAATTTAAAAAAAATTAATATTCACACTTAGTTAAGAAAATGGATAAACTCTGAGATCCATATTTTTCCTTTTATTCTTATGTATTTACTTTATGCATAGCTTCATTGACTTGTTCTTCTGCGCTGGCATTTTTCTCTTCCAAGTCTTTAACCTGCAAATCGAAATCAATTGATATCAGAAATATTTCTCATCAAGTTTTTTTAAATAAAACTGTGCATTTGTGTGCCATTATTATTACATGCTAACATACAAACATAGCCATCACATGTTTAGGAGTATCATACAAAACCATATAATTGTAAACTATAATCCTTTTACCTTGCATGCCTCCTTTACAACTTTTGCTTCTGCACTTGCAGCTTTTTGTTCTAATTCATTAACCTAAATTATGGGTCAAAGCCATTATATGCATTAATTAGTACAATATTAGTACACAAAATTAGCAAGAACGTACATCTATTTTAATCATGCTAAATATATCATGATATATCTTCATGCATTTCATTTGTTTTAGACATGAAAAAAAATACATTTAAATCTAAATATTGATAAAGTTTATACCAACTATGAGTACATTTTATCAGAGAACTCCATTAATAAGGTTACTGTAAAAAGCATGTAAGTTAAACAACTTCATTCAAATGTCAAAAAACCTGTAATTGGCTTTGAAAGTCCACTAACAAAATTTACAATATATGACCCTATAAGATACATTTACAAGAAGTCAAAGTAAGGGAAACTTTGGTAATTGGATAACTTAGGCATTGAGATAACACACTACACTCTTTTGTAAAAACACATTTGTTTTGCATTTTCTCATGGAATATGACAGACAGTAACAGGAAAGAACTGCCTTTATCTAATCGTAATGAATAGCTGTACCAAATAACTATGGTTAAACCAAAAATCTAACTTAATATATCTTATCATGATACTATCAATTAGTGAAAGATGGCCTACATCTAAGTGAAGAAACTTCTGACCATTAGCCAAAGGATATTGGTACTTTACTATTACAATCAGAGATTTGTATGGTGATTATATAGATAAATGGATTTCCTGTGAGTGGTTAGCTAGGAGTGCTTATTCTTTGAATAAAGATGTCTGGAAAAACCATAATAATTTATCTTAGGCATATATAACCTAAGGGGTTCTCTAAAGATGTTCTCTAAAGTCCAATGGTTGACTTTATAGCATCTGATAAACTACTTTTCTGCTGGTAGCTAGGACTCTCTAAATTTCATTTGAATATTCATTTCAATAATATTTTGCTTAGAATGAAAAACTATGACAATCTTCTAGACATACAGGTAGACTTGATGTTCCCAAAAAAACTGTTCACCCACAGTGTTATAAAAAGATTATAAAGATAAATTGCTTTCCTGTAAGTAAAGCTGGAAGTGAGTATATGTCAATCACATATGTACTCTGTACATTGGGTTGGTCTGGGAAAAGGACAATGATCTAGAGATAAACTAAAGCTGTGCACTAAAGATAAATAAATGAAATATCATTATCATTTTTGCTGTATACAGTGATGGCCACCCACCTGTATATTAAAGCACTTTTAACAAAACAAATACTAATTCAACATCTATTTTTTCTTATGCCAAATTAAGTAACCTTATGTTATCTACAATGGGATATTTCAGTTAAAAAATCATGTGCATTATGATAATTGCCTCTTGCACATGTTACGCTAATTCCTTTAAATATGTCCCAGTTTAGGCTACATACATGTAGAATAGACATAGTGAAGTCAGGTACACCAATATACCTACAAGCTTTTGTAGCACATTCTTAATTTAGCTGGCATTTTTAATCGAAAGAACCGGAAGAGTGTCAATATCAATATTTAGAATCAGAAAGATTTTAATGGGTTCTGTTATGGGAGTATGAGCCAAGCTGGCATCCATACATCCTGTGTAACAAATACTATTAGTATTATACATCACGAACAGATTAAATAAAATTAATATATTTTAATATATAATTTCAAAACAATAAATTACCCACTTAATAATATACCATTCATTTTTTTGACCGCGTTAAAAAAAACCACAAAATTATCACTATTTAGCTAAACGAGAACAACTCATGATCATATTTTTCATAGAAAAGATTTGAAACTGGAGCCTATAATAGTGTGCCATTGAATTCTCATGTTTTTGGAATAAATAATATGAATATTTGTAGGATTGTAAATGTACAAAGATTCCATCCTTGAGTCTCTACGGGGACACCATTCGGCGCGAAATTACTAGAGATCTTATCGAGTAGTATTTCATTCTGTTCATTCCAAAACAACAAGCAATATTCTTATTGTACGACTTGTGTCTCTGTTATTGTTGCAAAATACAATCAACAGATTTTTGAAAAGATGACAAGTTGTTACGATTAACATTCTTGTATAAACAGATAATTACAGTAGAGTTTAGATGTTACAATTTTATCGAATCTTTCAAATCATCAGACACCACATGCACATGGCATTATCAAGATCACTGCCAGCACAGTATAATGGCCGACATCATAAACTAGGAAAATAAAATGTTTAATTTTTTGCGCAAAGTTTCAAGCTTCAACATGCCCTAAAATTCTAACAGTATCACTTTCTTTTGTATATCTTTCCCTTTCCTCGCGAGAACTGATCTAACCCCGGGTTTAAAACGATCGCGTAGTCGTAGCCATCCGTATAGCCAAATAGAGAAACAAACACTTTAATTTTACTTTCATACTCATTGAATGACAAAACAAATAGTTTCTGCCAATGCAAAGAGCCAATGATATGTCTTTTGTTGAAGTACATTGAAGCAGACTTAAATGAGCGATGATTATATAAAAAAGAAATATTCACATTAGACATGTATAAAGGCCTAACAGCTTTACAAGCCCGACTCATGTCGGGTCGAGATTTCAATTCAGCTGGGTCAACACTTGTTTCTGGAATTCCAATATATATCAGCTGTACATTTGATGTATATCAAAATCTTATGATTAATAATTTAACATTTGAAATGGTGGTTACAGTCTTGACGATTGTATAAATGGCATCAATAGCTCGTGGTTTATTTGGAACAATCGAACATTCCATCATAGAATCATAAAATTATTCTGAGGTCAAAATCAATTTACGAAACAAGAACATTACATTATAGCCAAATATTCCTTCTTTTGAGAATCCGTTCACAGCTGTTAGTACTTTAATCCTAGGAGAATTTAATCAGATATTAAAATATTTGAAGGGAGTTTTCCGTGGCTATCGAACGAATATATTTTACCTTTTGTCCTATGACTTCGCGAACTTTAGCGGCCTGTTCTCTGAAACGTGCTAACTGTTCTTCTAAATCACCACAACGACTTTTCCAGTCCGGTTCATTGCCCTCCATAATGATAATGCAGTAAATTCACTTCGGTTTTACCACATAGATGGTACCGTGTGTTATCGTTCTCCTTAGCTGTCAATCGTTTGACGCGGTAATCTTCTTGAGTTTCGTATAACAGACTGTACAAAACGAATATCGATTTGCACTTTTAGTTAACTGTTCATGATGCGAGACAGTTTACCAACTGCATTTCCCAAATTATGTCCTGCTCTTTTCAACCAACTATTCTAGCAATGTTCATTGACGAAAGGCCTCGGAAGTCAGTAATACAAATAGAGGAAGATAGTGGTGACTCAATTGTTTTGAAGATTAATACGTGACTAAGTGACCTATGTGATTCTTAACGCGCGCGCCGTAGCGTAAAACTATAGGCCATCTCGAAATGTCGTTCAAGATGCTTTAGCCTTGCACTTATCGTGGAAACGCATAAATAATTCAATGTTAAGACTGTCTGGTTGATATGCTAATAGTACCTTTTCTTCCGGAGAAGCCATCAAACTAGATTTATTTCTTGACCAATTGCTTGACGCACAAACATATGTATACTACAGGCATTTAATATGGTTTGAGCGGGTTGTCTGGCCGAAGATATCGATTGATGTGTCAGGCGGCCGTTTGTTATTCAATCATTGGACCCCCTGTGCATGGCTGTCACGCTTCATGTGAGAACCTACCATATTAATCAGTTTATAAAACGTATTTAATATGTGTGATTCACATGTTCTTATTATGGCGGAGAGCGGAGAAGGTTGATGTTATCATCATAGCGCTGGGATAAGTGGTATGGTAAAAACAGAACTGTTATTTTGACAAAACAAACTGATGGTCATGTGATCAATAGAAAGATATTCATGCTCAAATATTCACCTTCCAGATCTTCAGGTGCAGCCAAAAGTCTACAGGACAAATATGGACTCAGGGTGCCGGGGCCTGGAGGCAACTGAGGAATAGTGTTGGTGGAAGAACTTGGAGTAAAGGTAAATGTTGAGTTATAAACTACTAAGTTATTCATTATTAAACATGCTGCATGTGCATATGTTGTTTTGTTTACTCTCGGTGGAAAATAGTCATTGTTCCCCATCATAGACCAACTATTAAGAAAAAAGTTTGTTTCACAGTCAAACATCAACGACGAACAAAAGAAATAATACTCAAGTGAAGAAGAAATTGTCTGAAATAGAAATACATTAATTATGTTCATCATCACTAAAAATCAACTTCTAAATTCTAAAAATCAATTTCTAAATTCCAATTGGAATCAGTGGAAGAAGAGCCACTCTGTGGAATCAACTGTTATAATTCCATTATTTACTAGCCTGCAAATATATAAGCTCTAAGACCCTGTTATGTTGAAACGTTTTTAGCTGAAATTTGTGTGCAACGTAATTCGGGTGCAACGGCCGCTCAGACAACTTTCAGTGAGAAATTGCGCCACGTAACGCCCTTTCCTTAAATCATTAAAAGTCTTTGAGGACTTAACAAAGAAAATCACTTACTAGCGTTGAAGTAGGTTTGATATTGTGGACCACTGAAAAAAGAGTCGACAGAGTTTTAAAAAAGTCGCCCAGCTAAAGAAAAGTCGATGGCCCTAAATGGGCTCCGTATTCCTGAAATATTTTACGACTGAATTTATCTTGACGAAGCCACCATATACTTCCCGCAATACTAGTTTACAAACTTGTTTTAATGCAATTTTCATAAACATACAAACTCTGTGTCAGCGGGCTGCACGGCGCTGTAATTTGTTTTTTTGCTGCCGTCTATCGGACCTAGCCAGTCGGCACCTTTAATTTCATATTTTTGACTGACTAGTTTTGATGTAATCATATGCTGCAGATCTTTCATATTATAAGTATTATATTAAGTTCGTTTGTCATTAAGAAGAGGCTTGAATATGGATGAAATGCTTTATTGATTCACTTTGTGATATTTTAATTCTTTTTCAAGGTGGTAACACACTCTGGTTTGATTTGAGGTTTCATGATCGAGTATGAACTATTAGTTTGACTGACATAAAGTACAGCAATCACAATTCTTTCAAGTTACAAAAGGATTTTTTCAGAATGCCAGTGTCCCAATTAAGTTTTCTTTTCTGGAAAAAAAAATGAAAAGAAAAATTAAGATTTAAATAAAAACAGGCAAATGAACGGAGTATGGTTTGGAATAGAACTACCAACCACTGGCGATGGACCTTGATCACACAACACCAGGTTTATTCTCAATAAAAACGACGCCGAGTGCAGGACTCAAAACCAATTTGGCTTGATGAGAAGCGAATGCTCTCACCTCCAGGCCACCCATGCTTACGTTATACCATTATAGAACAAACCTTTTGGCTTAATATCAGACATTTGTCTCATCTTCTGTATTTGCTTGAGTCCTAATCTCTTAGCAACCCTGATAAAATAAAATGATTTTAGTTAACTCTTAACTTTGGGTTACTTTTGGAAGCTTAAAGACACGTTTACACGAAGAAATCTTCTCTGCAACTTTTCTCGCAACAGCGTTTCGATACAAGGAAGACGCGGTGCAAGGAAGACGCCATCATTGCCAAAAGTATAAACAAATTGCTGAACTTGTCTCGCAACATTTTTTAAAATTGCACTGTAGGTTATAAGCGTTGCAATGCCCCATGCAACATGAGTCACAACGCCGTTGCGAGACAAGTTGCAGAGAAAGTTGCTCAGAGTTATCGCGCTTTAACTCTGATTGGGATACTTTAGGACTTTTGGGGTGGGGACTTCATAGTGGTTCCATCAGAGGATTCTAATTCCAATTTTTATCGAAACCTTCAAAAGTATAAGAAATTAAAAAGCAACTATACATACACGATCTATTTTAATATACATTTTCTTTTCTCATACATTGTAAATCGAAAGCCTCGTGGTTTCCCCTGTGGTTTTCAAGCTACTCACCAGGTGGTAACAGATGGAATATACTGGTTTGCATAAAGAAAGAACAGAACAGGATTGGGTGAAATCCACAACTCATCCAACTTATTTGCCATGCCAACTACGATCAAGTGAGCACATTTGCTAGCATCCATTCTTTTGTCCCCAGTTGCAGGCTCTGTCTTGTCTTTGACTTTCTGATGAAAAACAGATGGCTGATTGACCAAATATCTTAAACTGACAACTATGACTATTGTTTTGATATCTGTCCAATTCCAGAAATGTGGAGTGGATCTAGGAGTGACGAGCCCCCCCCCCCCTCCCCCCCATTAACCTTCATTAATCATCCCTAATCATAACTCATTGTTTTTGTCTGCAACAATTCCGATAGTCAGGCTGGTTTTAACTTACCACATTAACATCTTCAGTAAAGGCATTTCCTCTGATGTTAGTTGAAATTGGACCAGGGCAAACCAGTGTGACATTGATATTTGAATCAAAGATTTCTAACCTCAAACCATTAAAGTATCCCTTAGAAAATAAAAGAATATGGTATATTACACTGAGTCCTTGATGTGAAATATAACAGATTTGTTTGGTTATGCGTTCCAAGGCTCAGGTGCCTACCAAGGAAATAAGGAGTGTGTGGGAAACACTGCCCTCCCCCCCAACAAAAGTTTAAATAAACAAGCACAGACCTTCCCTTTTTTTCTTTTTGGTGAAAGATAAGCAAATCTAATTATTATTTCCAGGGGATTTTGCTTCTCATCAGCCAGAACCAATTAGTCAATCAACAAACATTTGTCCAAAGTTCAACATTTCCTAGTTCCAGGTTTTTAGCTCAATAAACCAGAGGTCTTGCTCAAAAATAAAGAAAATAACACTCATGCTTTGAAAGATTCGCCAAATACCTTTTTTAAAAATGATTTTTTCATTGTCCGTTGGTGGAAAATATTTTGTTTTGACTAGAGATAATAGAAAATACTTAGAAATTTTGGTTTTTGAGTTTTTGCACTGAAACTTCATTCATTTACGTATGTACGATTCCTGTGAATGTGAACTCAGAGAATGAAATGCATAAGTATGTGTATTGGTGGCAAAATGGAACATTGCCCACTTCCCCAATTGGACCACAAGACCTAGCTATGCTCTTTCCAAGCCTGCTACTGCACTGGGATCTAAATAAATTCAATATTACCCATAAAAATCAATATATGAACTACATTTCTTAATGAATGTAACAATCAATTGAGACACACCTGCAGAGCAAACTTTGTCGCACAATATGAGGCAGACATTGGTGCACCTGAAACCCGTAAAGTATAAATACATTTTTGAAAATCTAACATTGTATAGCATGATAAAGCCCTATTCAAACTAGTTCTGGTAGCTGAGTCAGATAAGACTCAAAAGCCATAGACACTTGCATACATTTAGAGATGATGCAAGGCAAATTCAGTAATGCAACATTTTTACCATTTCCATATCTACTGCTCTGATTGGATAACTCATGTGAAAAACAAGAGTTGGATTCAAAAGTATCACAGGCAGGCATGGGAGCATCATGATTTTAGGTAAAAGAATTTTGTTTGTTTGCATTTTTACTAGCCTTCTACAAAGAGGTTCTTAGGGTCTGTCACGCAACCACTCCCTCCCCATGAATGTCTGCTTACTTGAGCAGAACATTCCCCAATTATGAAAGCCATCATAAATAGGTTTTAACTTTACCAACTTTTCCAGCAGCACTGCTTGTAATGACAATATGGCCACTCTTTCTTTTCACCATGTGTGGCAACACTGCTTTTGTTAATGATATCACTGCAAGGGTATTCAACTTTAGCATGGCTTCCTCTACTGCAATGCCTGGGGTGTCAATCACCAATCCTCTCTGACTTCTCCCACTGTTATTCACTAGAATGTCAATCTGATGGTAATAGAGATAAAGATGTTTATCTTTTTGTTAATGATGAGCGGTACACCAAGAAAATAGCATAAGCTTGTTCTGATCCTGGATTACTGGGGTTTTTGATATTGTAAGAACTTGCTAGGTGTGAGCGGCACTCTGAAATTTGTTTTTTCACTGCCACCAATCAAAAATAAGCAGTCAGTACCTTTTATATTTATGACTGGCTGCATTAAAAATGAACTGTACAACAAGCTGTTAAAATGACTAAGATTACAGAATATTGAAAACTGCAGTAAATCTCATTGTTTGTTTGTTTGTCTTAATCACAAGAGGTAAATTCATGCAGGTGGATTTGGTTGCTAGCCATCCCCTTCAGAGTTTTGAAAGTAAGAATAATGAGAAATGGAAAATCTGAATAGAGAACTATATACTTAATTAAATTGACAAACAAAACAATGAAACCCTCATGCATAATTCCTAATGTCATGAAACAATTTCAAGTTCAAAGTTAATTCCAGACACTAGAAAACCCACAAATGGTACATGTAGCTCCCCTATCCCCTTTCCAATCATCATGGATCTGCCATTAAGTCAACTGGATAATCACTGATTTATGCAACTGGGCTCTGATACGTTAGAAAGACATAAAGCTATTGCAAGTTTGATAACAAAAAAGTTAGCCAAGAGCTGTATTACTTTGTGAAAATGATTTAAAACAGTATCTGTGTGTTCCTCATGTTTTTCAAATTCTGTCACATCCATGGGAAGAACAAGAATGTCTTGGTCTATGTTATACGATGGGTAAAGAGGTTGGGCGATTTCTGTGGAATGGAGAAAATAATATGTGTGAAAATAAACAAAAGAAACTACTTCATTATCTAATGATGAAAATCACCTTCAAAAGAAGGGATACAAAATTCCCAAATCTTACTGCAGTTTTTTATATTCTGAGACTAAACTTTTGCATACTAGTTTCTTAAATTCTTAAGCTTTCATTCCTTCTCCTTTTTCCCTGTGAGCATACATGTAGCCTCTCCTCTTTTTCTCCTTTCTTTTAAGGAGAGAAACTCTACTGATGTAGAACATTTCTTTTGTTATACTACAATGGATAAATGAAAACAGTTCTATAACCACTTTTTACTGGATACACATAATTTGCATAAGCAAATGCAATGCAACATGGTAGAGGATTAATAGAGGTTTCCAAACCCATAATACAGCTTGGGCTGCCTGTGGTTAGATGGCAGAACAATAAATCCCTTTGCTTTTGGGAATTAAGGAGGCTGGAAAGTGTTTTCTGCCTTCACATACACTCCCAATTATGAACTAAAAAAATCAATATGACTATAATATGACAGCAAGTAAACCAGGAAAACCAAAGACTATAAACCAAAAATCACAGTGAACATTAAAAAAAAGAGGTAAGATGTTGCCATGACAACATCAAAACCCTTGGTATGCCATTAAGAATGCTTATTTATAAAATCATAACTCAGGAAACAAATGGTAGAATGTTTTTTAAATCAGAATATTTAAAATTTTGTATTGTAATCTTTTTGACAAAAAAAGAAAACATTCTGTAAAATGGAATTCCTAAAAATCAATAAATTTGTTTGAAATTTAGTTCCCTTTTACAGAATTCTTTAAACTTTTCCTTAAGTTTTTGAAAACAAACTAAAGCCCTATGCAAAATTTAAATAAATTTCACTGCAGAATTTTTGAGATTTTTTAGTTTGAACATTAAAATTTATGAGTACAAAAAGTTTCCTTTTGCAAGTTCTACGTCATCAGACCTAGAGGGTGCGCGCCAGTCTCCTTAGATTCTTTCTTGTGTAAAACGATTGTATTGTTCCTGCCATCTAACATGGCTGCCATCACATGATGGCTCAAAACCTCTACTATCAGTTGAGCTGGCTCATTTTTTACGCAACTTGAAGTTGTGAAAGGCTTGTATGGCACTCTTCTTCAGTCGTTTCATCTAAGGCTCGTAATTTACCTATTAGGTATGTTCTTATTTGATATCCGAGCCCATCCCACATGGCACATTGCCTCATCTATCTATTATCAGTATGTTATTTGGCATGGCAGCTGTCAAAATCATGCAGAGGCTATCATGCAGAAGTTATCTCACATATGCGCGACAAATATAATGTCCTACATCAGCAGAGTTTATTTCCCCTTCTCAATTAATATCAGAAAAGAAATAGGCTCTACTAACAGGGAACTCCCCCTTACAACTAACATAAATGTTTGTCGTTTAGTAAACCTTGGCCATCATTTTATTCTCACTGTCGATGATGTATCTTCCTTTCTATTGGAGCTTTGCAATTCTTTTGATATATCTCACGTTCTTTATAGAACGATCTAAACTTGTAATAATATTCATGTCAGATGAACAGCTGATGAAGGTGAATGAATCAGTCTGTCCAGCACAACAGAACTTGAAAATGATTCATAGCTCCTTACCACCACATTTTCTTTTCACTCTCTCCAATTCATCCTTCCTTCTAGCCGAGAGGACCAACTTACAGCCACATTTCGCGAGTTCATAGGCAAGATTTTCCCCGATTCCACTAGAAGCTCCTGTGATCCAAGCAACACGGCCATAAAACTGACTCTTGGGAGAAGCGCCAAACTTCTCGCAAAGCTTTAACGTGAAATCACAGTCGCTTAGGAATATTAAGACCAGCAAAATGACGGGAATAGCCAGTAAAACGTAGAGAAATACCATTTTTGACGGGATTTTTCCTCGGTTGTGAAACTTACGTCTCTTCAAGTGCTTTTTGCTTACACAATCGATAATCAATCGATATGACACCACAGGAAACCCCAATTTGAAAAAAAACCCAGTGAAATTTGAAAACATTATAATATGAGAAAGATATCCTTATGCTTTGAAAATAAGAAGATCTTATCTGCTGAGAAAAACAGTTATTCAAACTATATCCTATCTTAGAGTTATAATTGAATTGTTAAGGAAAGTTTTCGTGACTCCGAGTAAATGTTTTGGGTTTCCTGTGGCTAACGCATTTATTTTTGAGAAGAAGGGTAACGCTTTGTTGCGTGTTCTAGACACAGTAGTTTTGGTTTTGAGTTATTAATTTCCTAAATATAGAATCTAAATGCAAATATGAAGCTATTACAAGCCTGTGGAGGGCTTAGGAGTCAATTCAATCGAATCCAGAGGTTTTTTATTACGCGACAGTCACAAAAAGCCGTTAACACATGGAGTCCTTTAGCAACTGCCTTCAACTACCCTCAAGCAAGACAAGACTCTTCTCTCAAAGCTACTGGATTATTTGGACTCTCAGAGCTTAATACTAGCTTGGGCTTTCATAAAATGAAGCGTCAAGCCTTGATAGAAGGGGAGAAGTTAGTAGAAAAGGCTTTAAAATTCGAATCAAATCTAAAGTTAGTCGGTGTATTTGATGAATTGTCTGACGTGCTTTGTAGAGCCGCTGACTTAGCAGAGTTTGTGCGAATGTCGCATCCAGATAAAAAATTCCGTAAAGCTGCAGAGGAAACGTCTTTAGGGATAAGTGCCTTTGTTGAAACGTTAAATACTAATCGTGAATTATACCGTTCAATGAAGTCAGTATTCACAAACCAACAAAGAAAAACTATAGATGAAGAGACATTGCAAGTTGCAGAGCTTTTTCTCTTTGACTTTGAATTGAGTGGAATACATCTGGATGAAGAGAAACGCAAGAAATTTGTAGAGCTTCAAGAAAAAGTCTTGATCCTTGGGGCCCATTTTAGTAATGGTGCAAGTATGCCGGTTTTAGTACCAAAGAGAGAATGCCCAGATAAGATAAGTAGTTCCTTCCCTACAAGTGGTAACAATGTTGCTATAGATACCATGTACCTTGAGTCATCTAATGAAGAACTCAGAGCACTGGCCTTCAGAGCACACCTCCAACCTATAGAGTCGCAAACACATTACCTTGATTTACTTCTGTCGGGACGAAATGAACTCGCCAACTTAGTTGACTTCCCAACTTATGCTAGCCGTGCACTGAAAGGAACAATGGCAAGATCGCCTGAGAATGTAATAGATTTTTTGAAGCTCACTGCAAAAATGCTTGAAAAACCAGCAAAAAATGAGTTGGAGATTCTAACCAACATGAAGCAGTTAGACAGTGGAAGTAAAGAAAGTTGCATAATGCCATGGGACTTACAGTATTATATAGGGATGGCCAAGTCACAGAGCTTAAATTTTAATTCTTCTTCTTTATCAGCTTACTTTCCACTTGGGTCTTGTATGGAAGGACTGAATGTTCTTTTTCAAAATCTGTATGGTATTAGTTTGGTACCAGAAGATGCATTACAAGGGGAGTTATGGTCTCCTGAAGTACAGAAGATTGGAGTTGTGCATGAGACAGAGGGCCTGCTTGGGTACATTTATTGTGACTTTTTAGTCAGACCTGAAAAGATCCAACAAGATTCTCATTTTACAATAAGGGGTGAGAAATTAAATATTTGTTTTGTTTTCCTCCTTTCCTAAAGAATAAGTAGTGGATACATAATATTATAGTGCAGGTTATTTAGTTATTATTAATTATTATTAATATTATAGTTACAAAATATAAAAGTGCAGGGCTTGAAATAGCAGTATGCCAATGGCCAAATGACAGGCCAAATTTCAAGTTTTGCAGGTGGAAATAGTGATACTCTGCAAAATGAATAATAAAATGGAATGCAAAATTTATTGGAATATCCTCCTTTTAGCATGCTTTCTTACTATGGCAGGCTAAAATTTTTCTATTTCTATATTTTTCTATTCATTTTTCTAGCCCTCTAGTGGTTACATATTGATTTCATACCATCCTTCAATTATGAAAGCTGATTCATGATAGCAGGATAAATAAAGACTGTTGTATCATATTGTATTAGTTTGATATCACTTCCCCAGGTATTTATGTTGACAAGAGTTTTGATCTCATGTTGCTTTAGGTGGCAGAACACTTCCAGATGGCTCCTACCAATCACCAATAGTAGCAGTAATATGTAACTTTCCACCTCCATCACTGTCAGCTCCATCACTTCTGACTCATGGCATGGTTGAGAATCTTTTCCATGAAATGGGCCATGCCATGCACTCTATGCTTGCTCGCACAAGATATCAGCATGTAACTGGGACAAGATGTGCCACAGACTTTGCTGAGGTTCCGTCAGTCCTCATGGAAAATTTTGTGTGGGATCCTAGAGTGTTATCCAAGTTTGCCAAGCATTATCGTACAGGACATTCACTCCCAGATGAAACAATTATAAAATTAAGTCAGTCTAGAAACATGTTTGGAGCACTTGAGATGCAGAGACAAGTGCTGTACTCCATGGTGGATCAGGTTTATCATGGAAAGCATCCTTTAGCACAATCAACCACTGATACTATGAGTAGCTTACAGAAGCAGTACACTGCTATACCTTATGTTGAAGGTCAGTAATCTATGAGTAAATTATAGCCAAAGGGCATGAGCACAAATTTTTAGCACAAAGTGTATTAGAAAACTGAAGACTTTTACCGTTTTGGAAAGTATTTCAACAATGAAAATAGCAAAGTAATTGTTTTCTAAGTTTTCTAATTTTTGCAGTAATTTTCCAGAGCAGGGCTTAAAATAACTGCTGGACATCGGACAATGTCCAGCCAGAACTGGGATTTGTCCGGTCAAATCTTTGCCTTGTTGTTTTGACCATTAACGTTTAGCGAAAATGAGATATGGCTAAGCTTGAACTAATTTGGCCCTTGCGGTTGAATCAAGCAGTTGAAACGTAAGATGTATCTACCAGTAACCCTTGTCAGTCTCATCTTTGTAGTTCGACAATCTTCAGGTGATTAACTTTTTTGAAATAAATAAATATATATATATATATTTAGCATATACCAACTTGTGTACTTCCTAAGAACGTGCACGCTCATTGGTTAATTGGAGGTAAATATGGTATGATATTCACCTCTGAATCTCGGAACATTGAATTGGCAACAAAATGACATTTGCCTGCAATCGTTTTGCTACAATTTCCAATGAGGAAATTGAAAAAAATGAAAGTAAATGCCATTCCCATCAATACTAAAAAGGCAACAAATTTGTCACGCAAACTAAAATTTTCTGCTTGTTTGGCAAATAAGTGCTATATAAGGGGGGCAATCTAAATCATAAATCATTTTTTATCCCATTTGTTTGTCACATATTATATGTAGGTACTGCATGGGAACAGAGATTCAGCCACCTTAACGGCTATGGAGCCCGTTACTATTCCTACCTGTGGTCACGAGCCGTTGCATCAAAGGTGTGGCATCAGTGTTTTGCTGCTGATCCCTTCAGCAGGGAAATGGGTGAAAGGTATCGGAATACAATGCTTGCACATGGTGGCAGTAAAGATCCCAATAGCTTAGTGGCTAACATGTTAGGACATGAGCTTACTATTAATGATATGGTGCAATCATTATGGGATGATCTTGTTGCTTCCAACCATTTCTATCAGTGATGAGGAGAATTACAATCAAAATTTGTTGATACCCCGATGGAACAACAACATATCCAAAAATAGAAATCCCACCTTGATGATTATGTATTCCATTTCCCGAGGGTAGTACATGGGTTCATGTGTTAAAATAGAAAAATGTGGAGCATGATTTGTAAATTCAAGGTTTATGTGACACTTGATTCTTCTCTTGAAATGTGCGTGATTTGTGAGATTAAAAGTAAGATTCAGTTAAAATTCGTGATTTGTTAATGTGTAAAAAGTAGTAGTAACAAGCCTATACCGCTTCGAAAGCGATGATGTTTCGGCCCGTTATCTATTTATTGTGTGGCATTGCTGAAAAGAATTTTGGTCTTGGCAGACGAGCGATCTCGCGGTACGCTTTTACGTTGCAAAGTGTTACGCAAATTTCGACGGAAACATTTGTTTTAAAATTCTCTTGGACGAAACACATCGTAATTAAGTTTTTTTGAGATTTTAGTGGTTCTTGCTTTGAAACATCGTAGTGTTTTGGGGAAAATCATATATGTACATATAACGTCTCGCCGAACGAACGAGAGATCCGACAATAGATATAAACAATGACTGAGTATCGCAGAGAGCAGAGTACTTGGTGTAAAATATTTTGGCACATGAGCATTACTGTACGCGCTATGTTGAATGTAGGATACTTTTTAAACCTTCATTCTGCTCTTTGACATTGATGGTAAATGTATCTAGCTCTTATGTCATAGCTTGAAGACAATGCGAAAGTCTCAATTCAAACGAAAAGATACAAGGCTTGTCTTTGACCTGCGCGCCGTCACCAATCTACTCAAAATTTACATCTTTTGGTGCTTCAAAAATTTACATCTTTTGGTGCTTCAAAAATATTACCGAATCCAAGAAATAATACTTTAAATCAGAGTATTAATAAATGAAAACTGATGATTTCAGACTTCTATCTTTAAAGTTGTAAAGTACGCACTGTTTGTTTGTGGGACCTAGTTTAATAGCTGATACCAAAAACATGTCCTCAGATGCGCACGAAGCTACAACATATCGGAAGCTTGCTTCGCAAAATGTATATGCATCAACTGTTAGTTACACAGATAAACTCACACGTTTTCTCATCTTATGCTCACAGGCAGCTGAGACTCTGGCAAGTTGCCTTGATTTGCCGCACAATCACAAAAGCTTTTGGATAACTTTTCAATAACTTACTTGGCGACTTGGACCTAGATACTAACTTAGGAATAAAATACGCATTGTCGTAGGTTTAATCAATAATATATTTTTTTCCAAAAAATGGCGTCCTGCGAAAAGGTATAATATAGTCTACACAGAGAAGATTCACCGCAACTCTTTGAAATACTCCGCATGGTGAAATGTTTTACATTTTCCCATTGCTTATGATGGAAACGGCATATGATTGGATTAGGTCCAAAACTCTGACAGCTAAATGACACGCACGGAGACTATTATGGGCCGGCAAACCAAACGTAGTGACTGTTTCGGCCTGAGGGCCGAAACAAAAAATGGCTGGTTCTAGCACACAGAATTGGAAAATAGGGATCCTCTGATTTGCATCACAGAACTAATGAAATATGCCAAGCAATGAAACCGATAAACATTCAAATTCTGAGAAAAATGGTGTGACAAAATTCTGAAAAATTTAAAGAAATCAGCCAAGTTTAAATTTCCAGGACCTGGTCATTTATTACTTCTACTAAAGTACACACAGGCAATTTTTATTCGGAGTATTGCAGCCTCTTAGTCCTTCACAAATTTAAAGTGGTCCTAACTTGGTCCTAATTTGACTAACACACTTTAGTGGACCCTAATTCCAATGTTTTCTTTTGTGTCAATGTTTTCTATTTGACTATTACATGCTGACTAGCATTTTCAATTTCACAGGTTTTTAAATGCCTTCACTCTACTAGGTAAATGATATGAGTAAACTCTTAATTTCTTTTGATTTTTATACACTTTTCATTTCATGATGAATTTGTAATTGTTTCTTAAAGCAAAGGAATTTAAATATATTTGGCAATGCATTTGGTTACAACCATTATTTGGTTTAATGCATTTTCCCTATCATCATCATCTTCATCATCATCATCATCATCATTATTATGCCATTATCTGTATTCCTATTCCTAGATTATTCAAACAGAATATTTAGTATTATTTTCATCATCTTCATCATCATTATTATTTTTATCATTATTATACCTTTATTTTTATTTCTATTTCTATTAATTCATTTAAATAAAATATTAATGTAAATCTTAAAACTTTCTGAAAATAGAACTGGAACCACCATACTAAATGGGGCGTGAGGGCTGTCACGCAGGGTTAAAAATTATTGAAAACTAGAATTTACAAAATAATGAAAACGTGCTCAAGAACACACGAAGCCCTAGAACCAACCGAGAACAAACAATGAACCGGAGAACCGACAGCTGTACTCGCCCCAGTTCTCCTACTATCGTCTGGCTTCTTATTTTGCCATTCTAAATACTTTAAAAGCCTAAAATCAACGATTAATCATTCTAAGGGACAAATTTGACTTATTACAGAATCTTAATCAGAGATAAGTAAGAAAGGATTTTTTAAATTGGATTTTCCGAGAACGAGTATTAAGGTTGAGTAGGGTCTGGGTACGAGAATGTAAGCTATTAGACTAATCGTCGCTAATCCGTTTCCATCATAAGGAATCTATTACAATAAAAAATCGAAACAAGAGATCGAAAATCTACTTATGTTCATTTACAGAAAAAAAATTATTGATCTATCAAGAGCATTCAGCTCTTGGGTTGGAAAACAATCTGTCGAAGTTATCAATGTTCCTTTTTCTGGAGGACAAGTAAGTATTAAAGACCAGATAAGAACTAGTAATGCCATGGCCACTTTGGAGAACGGCTTGACTTTGAACTGTTCGCATTTCTATCAAAAACTTACCGTTTTTATTCCTGTCGAAGACGAAAAAAGGCGTCGATTTGGCTCCTAACTTCCTGAGGGATGTTGGATTCTATGAACGTTTGAAAAAGATTGGTAAGTTTGTATCATTTTTGGGTCTTTTTCGGGAATAAAATTTAGATATTTTAGAGCTTTTTCGGTTGCGTCATCGATTGATGAAGGTGTGTCAGGGGGATTGTACTACTGAGCACAGAAAAGAATAAAGTGAAAATAATTTAAGATGATGGTATTTCTTTTGCCAACTTGCAATGTTCAACTCATTGATTTTACGAGTAGTTAAGCTTGATAAATCTATTCCCAGACGCACTACAAGTAAAATTATTTACCCCAAATTCAAGCAAGCTACTTCGGGTACTGAATCGTTCAGTTTTTTTTTTAAATTCTCACGCGCATATGTGTAATATAAACACGTGAATATAAAAGTATTTTCATGCATGTGTGAAGGGGATTGGTTGTCAAAATAAGGATATCAGATGTAGATTACTAACTAATATGTTGTTTACAAAAATCATAGACATGGTATATTCCAGAAATTACCCATACTCCTCCACCCCCACAGAGGTTTTTTAAAGTCCCTCCTACCCTCGAAAATTCCAATTTTCTTCCATACGAACTCTGTAATTTTGTTTTTTCTCTGATCCCCCTCCCATCCACCCCTTGGAAATTCCAAATTCCTCCATGGGAGGGGTGGGGAAATGGTTACATTTCTGGAACCAGGTAATACACATCATGCATCTGCAGGGATCAAAGCCTTATAATATTGTACTCTTATCATAAATCCAGATCAGTAATAATGGTCTTACTGTTTTCAGGTTTAAAAGTATCTACTGCTGAGGCTATTGACTTAGAACATCAAGACTCAGAACATCAGCCTGAAGTTTATGTTCATAACCAGCTTGTTAAGAATCCAGAAACATGCGGGCATGTCTCACGTCAGGTAATTATAATTGTTGAGTCCCTCAAATCAAAGAAGAGACCCAAAATTTAAGTCAAGAATCAACCCTAAACTTGAGCCTAGGGAATAAATGGTCACCGGGTGGTGTAGTGGTAGCCTACTCATTTTTTAACTTTGGGATACTATACTAGTTGGGTTCAATTTCCAGACTCTGCGCTGCACGAGAGTATAAAGTTTGTCAGGTCTCTCCCTTGATTATTTCTAGTTTTCCTGCCTTTGCATGCTAAAATCAAAACGAACATGCTTAAATTCCATTTTAATCTGTGAGTATATAAGCTATGTGCCTCACATTGAAAAGCTTGGATGAGCTGTTTTGGGGTAAATATTGATAAGGTTTTAATTTAAACTGAAGCTTGCCAAACAAAAGCTATAACATTTTTATGTTGCCTACCAGTCTTATCCTTGATGGATATGTATACATGTATCAGTGAATAATGAATGTAGGCTTAAATGAGAAATACCTAAATAGCTGAGAATAACGAATTTGCTAGCTATAAACATACCTCAAATTTTGATGCTCCTTTTTCTTCTAACTAGACTGCTGATTTAGTTTTCATGGCTTTGAAAGATGGAAAGACACCAATTGTGGTTGGTGGCGATCACAGGTATTTTAAAAAATGTAGAACTTTCCAAAAATTATCTTGACCTTATTTATTCCAAGTAAGATCACTATCTATTATATGTTGCACTGTATATATATAGTTTATATATATATATGAATACATGAATTATACACCTGTTTTAGAAAAGGTTGTCTGGAGCCAAATAAGCAATGTAGATCATTTAAAGTAAAAAATAATCAACTAAACTCGAAATATCAAGGTGTTTGAAATATTTCTGTCCACTTTAACCTTTGTTTCCTTGACAAGAATGATATATATATAATATATATACACATTATATACACACCGAACGCATAATTTCTACTTTATATATAATATATATAATAGTTAAGAAACTGAGTTATTCCAGTTTTTCTTTGTCCTATCTCCTATTACTTATTGCCTATACACTGGCCTTCATTTTCGATTTTTTAAAGAGGGAATAATAATAATTAATGTGTTTGTTGTTTCAATCGTTTCAGCATTGCTACAGGCACCACATTTGGGCATTATCTATTCAACAAAAATACATGTTTGTTATGGGTAAGAGTTGTATGATTTGACTGTATGTTTAGATGAGAACCTGCAAGCTGTGCACAGGGTTGTGATGGCCTATATGTATTACAGATATTGTGACTTTTGATA
The DNA here is from genome assembly GCA_011057435.1 of Actinia equina. Classification (NCBI taxonomy): domain Eukaryota; kingdom Metazoa; phylum Cnidaria; class Anthozoa; order Actiniaria; family Actiniidae; genus Actinia; species Actinia equina. Next base: position 365,537 of record WHPX01000087.1, read on the forward strand.
TTCCGTGGACATGTAAGTTACAAGCTGCATTCTGAAATTTGCATTTTCATTGCCATCAATCAAAAATAATCAGTTGGTACCTTCTATTGACTGGCAGCAGTAAAAACCCAATTTCATGTTATAACAAGCCGTTGGAATTTCTGAGTTTGCAGAATATCAAAAACCGCTGCATTAATATGTTGCTGAGAGGACAAAAAGGTGTAAACATCTATGGATGTAATAAAAAAAACAGCACCTTCTCCTCAGTTTTTTAAAGACTTAATTTGATTGATGAGATGAGCTGGCCAGGGGTTGAACCCACATTCAATTGATTCATAAACTAAGACAGCCTGGATACTTGTGATCAATGCACCAAATTCAATGAATATTTTATACACATTTGACTGACAGGTTGATGCTCATGCTGATATCAACTCTCCATTAATTACTACTTCTGGTAACATTCATGGAATGCCTGTCAGTTGGATTATTAAAGGGTTTCCAAGTGTGAGTATTGAATTTTGCATTATCATTATGATATGGATGTTCTTTACATTTACTAATATGTTACCTGAATAATAACTTGATGCTATAGATTGACTTATTATATTTACAGTTTCCAGTTGTTCCTGGTTATGAGTGGGTTCACAGATGGTAGGTATCATGATGATGATGATGATGAATAAGATAATGGTGATGATGGTGGTGATGAAGAAGATAATGGTGATGATGATGATGGTGGTGATGGTGATGATAGAGAAGATAATAATTGTGATGGTGATGGTGACATTGATGTTGATGATGATGAGGATGACGGTAATGATGATGGTGATGATGATAACAATGAGTATGATGGTGATGATTATGATTATGATGGTAATAAGAATGAGGATGGTAGTAGCATATTAAGAAGCTAAAACCAGAGCCATTCATTTACATTAGAGAAGGCTGTCAGTTATATTCACACAAAACGAAGAAATAAGAGTAAAATTGTGAAATTCATTTTTTGGCAAATTGTGGTGATAATAAAGGTGATAATCATTTCTCTTCTTTTCCTTGCATTCAGCATTCCTCCTAGCAAGATAGCTTATGTTGGATTAAGGGACGTTGAACCACAGGAACAGTAAGCAAGCCTTAATTCTGTTGCAAAAAGATGCCGGGTACTGTTTGAAAATACCATTACAACTAAATATTTCTCATTATTTTGATCCAAGATTGTAGCTAAGAAATATTAATTACCATCATCCATCTCCATGGTTATGAATGGTCCTATACACCAACAGTTTGGTTATTATTATGCAAAGGTTTCTGACACTGTTATCTATTTTTACCTTGAACAGAAAACTTTTAAATGATCTTGGTATTACAGCATTTTACATTAAGGATATCGATGAACTTGGTATCGTTACCACAATGCAGAAAGCTCTAGAGCAAATCAGTCCTAAGTATGTAATGTTTTAATAACATAATATAAATGAAATAAAATATAGTACTAATAATATTGCCCCCCCCCCCTCCCCCCATTGATATATACTAGAGTACTTAATTACTAAAAGATCACTAAGCAAAGTAAAAGAAATGAGATGTTTGCATGATGCTGTTAGTACAAAGATGCTTCCTGAATTTTCTTTCTTAATATTCAAATTTATATTTCCTCGTGAGAATAGTAAAACAATTGGTTTTATAAACTGAACAAAAGAAAGTGTGCAAGGGATTCTGGTAGTGGGAGTCAAATGATGCTATCATGCAATCATCCTAATTGAGAAAAAAAGAAGGAATGGTCATTTAGTACCAACGTACAGTAGGGCTTTCATTTAGATATTAGCTAGGTTCTCAAATGTTGCCCCACCCTGTCCTTCCCCCCCCCCCCCCCCAAGCAAGGACAGACAAATTAGGTTATATATGTGTTTGTTTCAGTTATTCGTAGATACTAAATAGAATTCAAATTTTAGTAACTATCTTCTGACCACAAATATCTACTGTGCTTTAAGTTACTGACTGTTATTTTGCAGCAATGAATGTCCAATTCATGTGAGTTTTGACATTGATGCAATGGACCCTGAAGTAGCACCAACAACAGGCACTGCGGGTACTAAAAATAACAATACATTTATTAATTTAATATGCCATTATATATATATTATTCAGCATGAGTATAAGGCTAGTGAGAAACCACTGTTATACAAGGGAAATATATCATTGTTAAGATATAGTGATTTGAAGAGTTATTTTCTTTTGTTGTAGTTCGAGGTGGTTTAACACTCAGTGAGGGACTATACATTGCTCAGGCAGTTGCCAAAACAGGTAATAAGATATGATTTTGATGATGATGGTTGATGATGATGGTGATGATGATGGTGGAGGTGATGATAATGGTTAATGGTAGTAATGCTGATTTTGATGATGGCGGTGGTGGTGATGATGATGGTGGTGATGATGATGGTGGTGGTGATGATGGTGGTGATGATGGTGGTGGTGATGATGGTGGTGATGATGGTGGTGGCCATATGCATTCTTGCCTAAGTTCAAAAAGTTTACCTAGTTTGTAGGTAAGTTTTTTGAACATGTTCAAAATTCTTACTTAGACATAGTAAACTTTTTGACATGTTCAAAAAGTTTACCTATTTCTAAGTAATTTATTTGAACATGGTACTCTTTTTGAACATGTTCAAAAATTTTACTGTTTTGTTTTTTCCTCATATCTTAGGAAATTATAGATGGTGAGCTTTGCCTTCACAGAATAGTATTTTCCCATTTAATTTCTTTCCTCTTATGTACTTTTTTAGTCCAATTGACGTATTTATAACTTTTTTACGCCACCATGCTAAAGTCCTGGTTTTTAATAGTAGATATACACTTTTTGATAAAATTTGGTTTTGTCGTTTCTCACTTAGTCATGGCTTGCGTTGGTTTCCAACTTGTCAGCTTTTCATTTACTGTTTTCCATTCTGTGCGGACCTTCTGGATGTACTATTGTCGCCATCATGATGCACTGTCATCTTCCCTGGTGCAGATTTCCTTTAACTCTTAGTATCCAAATTGGTTTTCAAAACCTTCAAGGATTCTAGATTTCCTTGGCTGTAATTATCTGAATTTCATGTCCTCTCCAGTTGCATTTCTTATAACTTCACTGTCTTCTGCACCGCCATTTCATCTGTGAACGTCGTTCTGAAACTGATGACCTTGTTTCAATTGCTATAATTTTGGAAACCAGTTCTGATATGAACAAGGCTCTGCGGATCAATAGTACTTCGTGGTAATTCTGGCTGGCTTTTTTTATAATATATGCTACTCTGCTCATTCTTTCTTCAACAGTAAGCATTCCCAAAATCTTTGACTTCTTGTTGATGTATTTTATTTCCTTGATACTTCGGTGTAATTTAAAAGCAACACGTCTTAAACAAGTTAAGGCTTTACTTTCTTCGTCTGCTCTCTCGCTGAATTTTGTAGGTCATCATTTGACTTGTTTTTCGCACTGATATAGGTGAGTCTAGGACAAATATTATAGGTATCTGTTCCACAAAGGTATCTGTTCCACTTCTGCAGCTAGTGACACAGTCTGCTCGTTAGGTTTTACTTTGATGGACTTTTCCTCGTTGTTGTGTGACTCAGTTGCTCCTTTTTATTTTGCGTTTTACATAGCAGTTTTGGTGTTTACATGTCCAAGATCAGATATGATTCCTAACCTTAAATGGTTCTCTACACTTGCTTCTACTTTGCTATGCAGCTTAAAAGTGAACAAATAGTCAGGACAATGCATGAGAAATGACTAATGTTGGGTTGATGTTGAAATAAATCGAATTTACTTTGAGATGGAAATTTAGGAAAAAATCAAATATATATTTTCTTTGTGCAGTCAATGGTAAAAGAGTATCTCAGTTGACAGATTATGTTCCAATAGTTGTGCATGCACCTTCTTGTGTCTTAGGATCTTCTCCTGCCAATTCCAATTTCTTCACAAACTCGACAGATCTTTGCCCTACTGCAGAGGAATCAAACTTCTCTCCGTTACTGCTAAAAAATACACAGGCCTGGCGTTTTGTCTACTTTTTCTCTGTTACAAGTAAAGGATTTACTTCTTCAAGAGCATGTATATGTCAGAAGATAGGCTTGGCCGATAAGCTAGATGATCCTTTATCAAAAATCAGAATATGGGATGAAGATAGATCCTAGTAAAAATGTCTTGAATCCTGATAAATAATATCTGAAATTTGAAAATCTCGAAACAACTGGTATCCCAAGTATCTCTAACCCTAACCCTCCCCCTCCCCCCTTCAAAACGGGGGTTTCGTAAATTTATTTAAAATGCCCAGAAAATCTATTAGGCACTTCAAAAAGTATAGACAGACTTCGTTGGATGTTTACTCAATGCATTATGCCAGCTAAAATTCGATTGCATGGTATTTTCTTTGGTTTTTTCATGCATTTCCATGTGAGGATAAGTTCGTTTCTTTTTCAATATTATCCCAAAATTAGTCACTTATCATGCTTTGTCCCGACTATTTGTTCATTTTTAAGCTGTATCGCAAGTTATTGAACATTCTAAACAAATTTTGGAAAATTTATATGCTACCAATTTTTCCCCTTAAGTGTTAAATAAGAAATCAAAATGCGTTCGTTTTGCATAGAAAATCTCTTACGTTGTTAGAGGACGCTTCTTTTTATCTGTTCCATGACTATTGTCGTATATTCGATATATTTTATAGTCGAAAAGAGCCAAAGAACAATTTTGAACATGTTCAAAAAGTTTACCCTCAGCTGTATTTTGCGTAAAATTACGAAATTCATGCAAATTCTTTTGCGAACCTTCTTCTTAACCTTCAAAAACCATGTCTAGCAAGTTTCATAATTTTGCGTCATGTTTTAGGCAACTTTTTTTCAAGTTTCAAAAATTGACATAACTTCGAAACCTAGGGTTCCAAGTAGTTATAGAACTTACACTAGACTTGCAAGCCTCGTAAATTTAACGTGAAACCAAAACAAGGTGGAGATCCTAGGTTGAACCAGCATAAGGAGTACTCCAGGGATCTCCACGATTTTTGGAGAAAAATTGAAAAAAAGTATTTTTTTCGATTTTTGCGGCAAAAGTTTACCTATTTGAACATCGTAGTTCGATTACTAGCTCAAAATTAGGTGGTGAGCCGCCAAACTCTTGCTGCCAAAACGTTTGGTCAAATACCAAATAATCACGAAAAAAGTTTTTGAAAACTGGCTATTTTCTACTTTTAATCAGCAACTGAACATGTCCAGGGTGAGGTTCAAAAAACTTGCTAGGATGCATCTAGTGGTGGTGATGATGATGGTTAATGGTAGTAATGCTGATGGTGATGATAATGGAGATGATGATGATGATGGGTGATCAGCAAAAACCAGCAATTTGGAATATTTTGAGTTGTTAAAATTGAAATTTTAGAATTTTGGCATTTCTTGGTATCTTTTAGGGTATCTTTTAACTCTGAGGGGTAAAAAACGTCTAATTACGCCCTCTTTAAAGGATTTACTGTATCTTTTAGGGTTATTTCTGAAAGTTTTAGACGAGCACGCCCCATACTTTTACCCCAGAGTCACCCCCTGGGGATGATGGGTGATGATGATAATGGCTGATGATGATCATTGGCTGATGAAGGGTTTTTTCTTGAGATGATGACAATGACTATGAAGTTGATGGGGATGAACTATTTAGTGTCTCTTTGGCCAAGACAAAGTATAAAAGTTTTTAAAACTTTGTTTTGATTGTTTCTGGATGTTTAATTCATAGGGAAACTACAAGGTTTAGACCTGGTAGAAATAAACCCAAGACTCGGAGATGGCATCGAGGCTTTAAAGACAGCGGAAACTGGCATGGAAATAGTTGAAGCAATGCTCGGAAAACATGTTAAAATACCAGAAGAAGATCTGGTACCCTACAATGAAGCTATTAAAGCTAAGTCGAACAAATAAGAGAAAAGCCTTTTTTAAACCAGCGAGAAAAAAAGCAATGCCTGCCACAGTCTGCTTAATTTCTTATGAGAATATTTTATTGATAACAAAATGCCTTATTAATGAAAAATTTTATGTTAATGATAATGATAATAAAAATCAATACAATTAATGATATAAAGTGAATGATAAAACAATTCCATATACCCAATGAACTAGAAAATAGTAAAGTCTAAGTTCTATACAATACAGTAAAGTCTAACAGAAATGAGTAAAAACTAATTCTTTTGTTTGCTTTTGTTTTTTATCCAACTGTCAAACATCAACTTACTGTTATATTCGTTTCATTGGTTATGTAAATTTACTCTAATAATGAAGATATACCACTACCAATATTAACATATCAAGTAGTTTTTGAAATAACAAGTCCACGCATTTGAAAGTAGATATTTTTAAATTTAACAGCGATAGTTCTTATTTTCCTTATTTAAGTTTGAGAAGCAAATTATGTTCAGGAAATATCTATACCCAAATGGCAGCCCAAACCAAACTTTTCCTCAATTGTTTTTCTTCTCTACAGACAATAGATTCATATTAGGTGTCCCATGCCGTTTTTGGTCTATCCCATGTTAACCTTCTCCGTAGTATGGATATTTTCTGTGCTAAATATATTATAGCATTTGTTTTTGCTTTGATACTGTACAGTAGTTAAGCTAGGCCTTCTCAGAAGAGAACGGCTTGAAGTGTTAACATGAATACACAATGAACTTGTGTCATAGAATGTAAATAATAAAAATAGAATTCAGTGTGTAATCTACCATTTTTTGTGCATTGATGATGTTAGTATCTTTAGGTGTCTACAGGATTGGTGTTGATGTTCTGGTACTTGGCATCCTGGAATAAGGAGAAAAATTAAAATAAAAAGTACAGGCTGTAAGGATGCTTTTAATGTAAAATGGTTCATATGGCAACGCTCTTGGAGTAGACACTGAGAGTATCAAAAATTTCAATAGATGATGAGTAAGGGACCAATCAAAACTGAATCAATATAATGATAATCACTGAACCTTTGATAACTTTCTTTCCACTGATTGTCTGAAGAATTTGAAGATATGTCCTGAAGCTTCCTTGCATGCAGAAAGACATTGGTTAAACTGACAGATAAAAAGACAAGTCAATTAGTGGCAAATGATCCTTGCTTTCATTTTTTTATTATTTAAACAAAAAAAAAACAATGAAAAAATGAAATTGCAAAATGGGATTCCCATTCACCTCAACACAGGTAACCCAACATGCACTGTTATCTCATTGCTCTCACCTGTTCTATTGTGAACATTCCCTTTGTAGAAGAAGTCAAGAGACTTTGATTTATACTGTCAAACACAAATGTCAAAACAGCACTGGCTTCCTGTTCAAAAAAAAAATCGATGAACAGAAGTAACAGGTACTTCATTTATACACCTGGGTGGAGAGAGGCCAGTGTTGGTCAGAGAGTACATGTATGATAGCACTATGAGCCCTCTGGTGTAGAAAGACATACTGTTTTGACCTATAAACACAATGTGAGTGCACTAGATAGAGCTTGAACATTCGGCCTCTAGGTCTCAAGACTGACACAAATCACCATGGCAACACATCTCCTTTCCTGGATCACCACACAGTACCTGTTCTTGTTCAAGAGTAGGGTCGAGCTGGATTTCATTATTGTCCATGAGGGCACATGTAACAGAGGCTGCAGTACATCTCATTGGGTAGCCAGCATCAATCATGGCCATACAAGTTGCATTGACCGCACATGAAAACAACTAAGATCTATTAAGGAAAGTACTATCTCATACTAGTTCTAATTTTGGTGGGCTTCCTGTGATATGCATTCCACAGGAATCCATAAGAAAGGATAAGATAAAAGTAAAAGATACAGATCCTGAGTTTTGCACCACTTGAACAATTATTGTCATAGCAGACCTTGGGTGTAAAGATGTCAAGATAACTGGTTCGCAGCTTTTTTTAATAACTTGTTCCAGTGACTTTTCAGCACATCCTGTTTAGAATTGAAAGAATGATCAAAGGAAAAATATTGTACTAGTGTAAATGTGCAAAAATCATAAAAAATATGGTCCTCGAAAGTGAAAAATGAGCAGTATGTGGAATGGATTCGGAAATGGAAAAAAAGCTAGTCACCACAGGGAGCCCAAACGCGAATTTCATCCATTCATCATTTTAATCCTTTAAAATCATAACTTTGAAGCCAACAAAAGATCTAACATTTTCATTAGAAAATGACCAAGCTTACCAGGAAGGCCGACTTTAGTTCTGAATATCACCTCTACGTATGATTTATCTAGCAACTCCTTGTTGGATCTGACTTCAACTGGCCCATATGCGGCTGCTATGACTCGTGTAGCTCCTATATTAGACAATACATGTTCAAATCACTTAAAACTACTGATAGCCTGACAGGTCTTGTAAATAATGTGAAGAAAAAACATGGATCAAACCTTGTTTAAATGATGCCGATCCATCGGTCTGAGAAAGAAGGTCTTGCTCGCAGTACATTGCTCTTATTTTGGATATCGCTCTTTCTGTCTCGATTTCCATTTTTCTTTGTCGCTCAGCTTTCTTTCTAAACTACACGTGATGACAAACTTTGCTCTCCAATTTGGCCGCCATGTTGATTTGCGAAAGAGACTGGAACTACGTAAGCAAATTTAGATTTAGGGGAGAGGGGAAAGGAAATGTAATGACTATTGTCACAAACATTATTGTGCAAACTTTTAATTGATGGGAAAAAAGATTTTCTAAGAAAGCTTGTCAGTATAATCGTGCATGATGAATGATAAACAGTTAATAGTCTTATTTTTAGATCGGTTTGAAAATCCTTTCCTAACCCCCCCTCCCTTATTTCTTTGGTAGCCTAACAGTACCCTAGAGAAGCTATTTTGTCACTGATTCAAGATGGCGTCCACGACATGGATTTTGAGGTCGGTTCTGCAGCGAACTGCTCCTCGTATTCTTCGTTCACGAACCATTCCTCACATAAGAACTCTCCCAAAAGTAAGAATAAACATTAGTTTTCTTTCTGACTGTATTTTAAAAACATCCTATTGATAATTTTATCGTTTTTTATTAGTTCTTATCCACGTCCTTTTCAACGCCAGAATACAACGAAAAGCCAAGATTTCCTGGAGCCTTGAATTGTGAATTTACAGAAAAGATAGAATTTGTTGACCCTAGTGATCCTCGAGGTATTATTCCTGTTTATAGAGTAATGGATAGAAGAGGAACCATCATAGACGAGGGCCATGATCCTAAGGTAAAGAGAATTGCCCATAAAAAATTAATTTTATGCATAGTTTAAAATGTTATTCATTTATTAAAAAAAAGAAAAAAAAAGGAAAGTCTCCCTATATTCCTGTTTCCTTAAAAGATAAAGGCACCTATACTTACGTTTGTAGTTCCTTCAGTTGAAATCAAATGAATTTAAGTTGCAAAACGGGTAACTTAGGGGGGAGGGAAGTTATTGTTTGCTTTTTTTTTTTTGATGATGGGAACATTATTTTAGTTATTTACAGAATATACATGGAATGGTATGTATGAAATGGTTTCCCATTTCCTGTTGATAATCTAATAACATTACATTGGAACATATCATTAGCCATGCCGTTGCAGACATTGTTTCATTGATTATCTATAGCTGGATAAAGACCTGATCATTGATATGTACAAGAAAATGACACTGTTAAATACCATGGATCGTGTCTTGTATGAATCCCAAAGACAAGGGCGTATATCATTTTACATGACAGCATATGGCGAGGAAGCGACACATTTCGGCAGTGCCGCGGCCTTAGACTCGGAGGACTTAATAATGGGTCAGTACAGAGAGGCTGGAGTTCTGATGTGGAGAGGATTTGGTTTGGCAGATTTTATGAACCAGTGCTATGCAAACATGCATGATGTGGGCAAAGGACGTCAAATGCCTGTTCATTATGGATCAAAAGAGCATAACTTTGTTACCATCTCATCCACTCTTGCGACACAGATGCCTCAAGGTAATTCTTGGATTTCTGTTTTTATTTTGTCAGACATTTCAGAAGTGGGCTAAAAATAACGGCTGGTCAGATGCTTGTCATGATCACAGGCCAAATTAGTTTTAGCTCAGTCATACCTCATTTCTGGTTCAATGTTGCTGGTCATTATTAACAGCAAGACAGGAATTTGACTTACAGTATGATGGAGCAGAGGGGAAAAACACTAAAAACATATAACATTTACATTAATGAGATAATATTACATTAATGAGATAATTTGCTAATAGTTAGTGAATCAGATTGGTTTGATAGTTGCAGTGACCGCCCTTAGTGCCTACAACTCATACTGACCAACTCTCATTCATAACTCATTGTAAAGCACCTTGGAACATATCCATATGGAAAAGAGTGCTTCATAGATTATTATTCTCATAACTCACGATAAGATGTGGTAGTTTCAGTTGCGGTTGACATGATGTTGAATATCAGTTTGCTGAAGGTTAATTTCTTGAAAATTTTCATTGCTTTTTGACCACAGCTTTTTATTTTTATTTTTATTTGTTGAATATCATTTTGCCTAAAGGTCAATTTATTGATCATTTTTCTCACTTTTGACCACAGCTTCAGGAGCTGCTTATGCCTACAAGAGACTAGGAAAACCAAACTGTGTTGTGTGTTACTTTGGTGATGGTGCGGCAAGTGAAGGTGATGCCCATGCTGCAATGAACTTTGCCGCAACTTTAGACGCCCCAGTTTTATTTTTCTGGTAAGTGAATATTATTAGTCACAAACATTTTTCATTCACACATTACATATTCCAAGAAAGGTAGAAACATAAATTTATGATTGAGACATACTGTTAGCTCATGTTATTATTTTTGGCCTTGAACTGGAAGCTTTATCCAAATTTTTATGCACTCTTATTGTTGTTCTTACAGCCGCAACAATGGATATGCCATATCGACTCCAACTCATGACCAGTATAGAGGAGATGGAATTGGTAAGTTTGAGTGCACTTATTATAGCTTCCCTTTAAACCAGGCTTCCTTAGATTGGGTAAATATTTGATCTGTGTTAATCCATACACTGGAATAGCTGCATCACCCTGGGAAAAAATGTGGCTATCTTCTTATATTTTCATTGTAATTAAATTATAGCATGTAGAGGAAGAAGCTATGGAATGTTAGCAATCAGAGTTGATGGCAATGATGTCTTTGCTGTGTACAATGTAACAAAGAAAGCAAGAGATATTGCTGTAAAAGAGTCAAGGCCTGTGTTGGTGGAAGCCATGACATATAGGTACGATCTAATAATATCTTAATAATTTTTATAGAGAATAATCTAATATTAAATTTTTTCTGGATTTTTGATTTAGAATTGGTCATCATAGTACAAGTGATGATTCATCAGTGTACCGTTCACTGAAAGAGGTTAATTATTGGGACAAAGAGGACCACCCCATCTCAAGGTTAAGGTATGCTTTTTATGAGAATGGTGGAAGGAGAAATCGTAAGCACTTAGCTGATGTTTCTTCTGTGAGGAAGATAAGGGGGACAGTAATTTTGTACTTTATGACATGACCAACACTTAGCCAACACACTGCCATCACTTTCTAACTCACTCACTTCTTTATGAAAGAATTTCATTCCAAGAACAAATGTATTTCACTTTGCCTTGACAAACATTTACCTGATTGTTGACCTTTATTTGTCAGACAGTCAAGAAAATGGTATGAATTACCAAGGGGGGGGGGGGGGGATTATTTCTTTCTTGAGGGTATTGGAAACCTCTTTTCTGAACAGAGAATTTCTCATTTTTCAACTAACCTTATCTAAACCATTTTTTTTTTGTTGAAAAGATATTACCTGGAAAATAAAGGATGGTGGGACCAGAATCAAGAACAAGATTGGAAGAAAGAGGCTCGCCTCCAGGTTATGACGGCATTTTCTGCAGCAGAAAAAGCCCTCAAGCCTTCAGTCAAAGAGTTATTTTATGATGTATACAAAGAGCTTCCCAAGCACTTAGAGGAGCAGTACAAGGAGTGTCAGGAACAAATTGCAAAATACCCCCATGAATACCCGACTGAGACACATGCTAAAGATTAGAAAGCAACATAGTGACTATAGATATGGTTTCGTAGATATAACTCTAGGTTGTAAAATAAAATAATGAGTTAGTATATTACAAATGTTGCATGAAAATATATTTGCAGATGCGACATGGTCATTGGTTGTCGCCTTTGGGGTGGGAGGTATGTCAATAGATGTGACCTTTTCAACTTTTAATATTTTTCCACTTAAGACTGCGTCATTCCTTTGAACAAACATGAAGAACCTTATCCTCAATAGAATAGGACAATGATATTTAATTTGAAATGAGGAAACATTATTCTCAACTAGCCTAAAAGATCTATTACCGTTACCCCTTTAATTGATTTTTGGTGAACACTCTCCTCCAAAACTTAACTGGATTGACAAATATACTCCTACTCATTCGAGAAAATATTTATAATAAGACTTAGATAATATTGTACCAGTCACTCTTTAAACACGGTTTTCATTTTCGTTTTTACTTGAGAATCAAATTATTCATCGTTATTTTATTAGTAATGGTACAGAGACAGGCTGTACAGACTGCTTTAAAAAGAATTATCCCATCAAGGTTGAATTAAAATGTTGTGTAAAACCTAACTATGACTAAACTATTATACAATTAGTTATATTATTGGTTGTACTATAGGCATGTAAAATTTGTCATTGATTCTGTTATATTCAATTATTATTAATCTTGTTATTGATTATGATATTTTGGGTTAGTAATGCCAGTGGTCCCAAAAAGATGCACAGAAATTGTCTTTTCTGCAATTGCTCATATGGAATAGATTTAATACTTTAATACTGACTGTATTTTGTATAAATTCTGTCCATCTTTGTATGAGAGTGATGTTGCAGTTCTACTAGCAGTACCATGAATATAAAAAGGAATTGGTAAGCGAATAGTACACACAACCTGCACTATGTTTAAAGGCGCACTGGATTCTTGAACAGATCGTACATTAGTAATTTAACTGTAACGTTTTCTGATAATCGTCAAAGCATACTAGGAGATGAGTGGGGGATGGGGTTGTGGATGGACCCTGCACCCACCCACCCTACACCCACCCACCCTACATGCCTGGGTACCCTCATTACAAGATTGTTATTTTAATGAAATTATAAACTTAAAAAACAATAATTAATTAGTTATTGACTAACAAATTTTAACATTATTTCATAACTTGAGTTTGCCAAGGAAAATATCAAAGTATGAACCAATATATAGGACACCATTTTCCTCATGTACTTCACTAGCAGATGAAACAACTTCACCACCAGGATCGTGGAAGCTCCTTAGAATTCTACCAGTGTCACTCACTTCAAGGATCAAACCATACTTTGGAACTAACTTTATTATCCATTCTTGAGGTATTAACTATAGAGAGGATAATGCAATGGTTAGATCATAAGATGAAAACACTTCAAGCTTTAAGAGTGATTTTTACTTGGCTTGTGAAAAATAGTTGTATAATTAGTGACAACCAAAGAAAACAACAGAATTTGTGTCTATAATTATGTATAAATATGCTTAATATTTTTTACAGCCCAAGTAAAATATCTCTCCCAAGGGTGGATCCAGGGGGGCTGAAGAAAAACAAAACAAAACTGAGGAATTAGATGCTTTTTTTTATTGTTTTCCATTGCGTTGACGGAAGAAACTCAATATTAGCCCCCCCCCCCCCCCCCCCCAAACTCAATTAGCCTCCCCCTAAAACTTTGGCTGGATCCGCCCTTGACTCCAAGGAAGTCAACCATTTATTAAGCTTGTCCCAAATGGTTATAGTTTGGTTAGTAGCATAACAAATATAATAAATATTTTTCTCTACCTTTGCAATAATTTTCCTCAACAGTGGTTTGGGGGCAAGCATATCTAACATTGAAAATGGTGCCTTCCTTACACCACTGAAACCAATCCAATAACCACCATTACTGCTTTGACGTATGTTGTCAGGAAAACCAGGAAGATTATCCATGAAAATCTCAGCTTTGCCTTCATCTGGACCTTTAATGTAATACCTAAAAGTGAAATATTGACTGAATTAGAATTATATATGTTATTCACTACCTGTATCTCGCTTCTGATTGGCCGAGAGCCTTCGGCCAATCCCAGATATCTTATGAATTTGACATGTTAAATGTATTACCTGTTTGTAGGTTTTTCTGCAAATTATACATTTAATATCTCAAGTTTAAAACATTGACTGATTATATATACATTTTACTCAATATCTTACTCCTAATTGGCCAAGAGCCATTGGCCAATCCCTGAAATATATGTATTACCTGTCTGTAGGTTTTTCTGGAAATAATACGTTTTTTTAAAAACACACTCCCATATAATCTACTGTGTTCTCTACCTGATGTGTACCCAGGATCATATCTCATTTATATATCCCACAACAAAGATACCTCATGTTTATTAATTTACAAATCGTACTCGAGATCGTGCAATTTCCTATACTAATTAAACAACAGAAAACAATGGAATTTGCATGAAATTGTGCTATTTAGTATTACTAAAGTTTCAGGGTTATATTGACAGTTTGCACTCTATTAAAAATATATTATAAACTAACTTGAGGATCCTTGACAATGCTGTTTCTACCACCAGGACAGCATCTCCTTCTGTGGTTATCTGTACACCATTGGCAAAGTGAAGACCAGATACAAGGACTTCTAGTTCTCCTGTCTTATGGTATGCCATGAGACGTCCACTAGCATCTCCTTCCAAGATTGCAAATCTATTCATATTTCAAAAACTATAATTTTCAATTTTGTAGTTCGAAACTCAAATTCTCTGTGCATTTTGGATTCACTGTAAACCCAGTTAACAAATTTAACTCTGTACTTCCTTATTGCATTAATCCATAAACATTATTATTTGATATTAAACTCCCCTCAAGACTAATTTTTTGAATTATTGAATTCAAGCCTGACCAGTTTAATTTTTTGGTACATTCCAAAATTAATGTTTGTAACTCAAAATTAATTAATAATGTCAAATAAGGGGCCATGCATTGTGTCTGGGATGGGGGGAGGGGTGGCTTGAATCAAAACTAATTAACCCTCTCCTATTAAAAGTATAATATTTTAGACTCCACATGTTTTTATGTGATTGCAGAGAAAAATGAAAAATTCAAGAGCCCAAAACTCCTATCTTGTATATAATTTGACTATTCCCCCTTTTTCTAGGTAAAGATTTTTACCAGCCCCTCCCTAGAGATAAATTAATAATGAATAGTCCCTTTTACCTGTTATCTTTTCTCTGCCATTTCGTGCTGGAGTCAGTAAAGTATATTGTTCCTTTACGATCAATGTCCAAGTCATTAAAGAATTTAAATGGTTCCTCATGGACTCCAGGTGTTGGTGGCACAAGAGTACTTATACTTCCAGATAAGATATCAACCTCTAGTAACCCATAATATGCATCAGCGACAATTAATTTGGTACCATATCTGTTAAACCTCATGCCAAGTGGTCGACCACAAGTGGATTCTAGTTCTGGGGAACCTGAAATTGAAAACAATGATGCCATTTAAATCAAATGATATTACAAAACTCTGGACTGGTTTCACATGCATCAATTTCTGACATTTTTGTGTGTAGTACCATCAAATTGATCTTAATCTTAATCTTAAGGTCAGGAACGATATAATAGCAAGCACCAATCTCTCAAAAAATAAAAGTTTTCCAGAGGAAATAATTCTACAAATAATAATTGAATATACATATTCATATACAGAGTGCACAGAAACTGACCACAGGGTGGTTTGCCAGTCCTTGCGACGTCAACAATTTTTCCATCTACAAATTTCACAATCCTTCCATCTGCAAGGCCTGTGTATACAGTTCCTTCAGCGTCAATGGCAATGGATTCTGGGCCAGCTATTTGTCCTTTATATAATCTTTCTGTTTTCCTAAGCTCTTCATTTTGCTCCAAAGGACCTTCTAACTTCGGCAAAGGCTCTGGCAAGCTAGAAAATATTCAGATTTTTCTTATATCAAATTACTTTCAACTTTCAAGAAGAAGAAGAAGAAGAAGAAGAATGATGGTGATGATAAATACCTAAAAGGTTTTGGGTCAATAGGAGATGGTACCAATAAGACTGTAGCAGCAAACAATCCAACTATTACTAATAACACAACAGTACAAATACCCATGCAAGACCTGAAAATAAAAATAAAAAATATTAAATTTTTTCTTTCAAAATGGAAACACTTAACTGATATGCCCAATATGAATTATTATCTTGAGAATAAATACATATATTTTATCCCATTTCAAACACGTCATTTTCTTAAGAACATAATTCATTGTTTGTAATGTATCCATATTTAATGTGTCTTCTTATGCACAGTCGTTAAATACAAAATGATAGTCTAGGAAATGATACATGGTTAGAAAACATTATACAGTCAATATAGTTGTAAAGTGGTCTATTTGCATTTCTAGGGCTACATTTGGGATATATATTCTTTTTCAAGAAATAAGGTTTGCAATAAATCATAAGAATTTTAGGAGATTTAAAAAACAGTTATAGTTGAAGCATGCTTAGTGAGTCTTGAACTGGGCTACCTGTGTTTTAATTACCATCTTGCGAAATATAGGAACTAGGAATATCCCAGCTCCAGGACTGGAGGAAAGACTCTCTCCTCCTGCCATGCTCAGCTCCTTGATCAATTTTATCAAAAACTTGATCATACAGCCTCTTGGCCGATCTGAAAGGAGTTTATTAGCATTTTATGCTAATATGCAACTTAGAACATATCTCAATATAAGCTTTGTAAGCAATACTAACAAACAAAAATATTCTCATTTTATGCATACTCGGCTCGTGCATGCAAGCTTGCATGTCAACTAGGTGCTGCATGCAAAATCCTCCACCACGCGATTGATAAAAGGGGAAGTATCTGATCTTAAGATTCAAGACCTACCGTCCGTTAGCTTCGTGGTTTACTTCTTTACTTTTCTTGTCCGTTTGGTTATCCGCAATTTTGTCTTTCCCCATAGTGATCGAGAGAAGAACCACAATTATGTATGAATATGCACAAGCTGCGGCCTACTGCCACGTAATGGCGATCTCGTCTAATATGAGCATGCGTAGGTCTGTGGGCTCCCTGTGTACATGTTTGGAATATCATGTTTGGGGCTACTTAAAGAAAGAGTTGTATGATGGCGGCCTTTTATGATAGTCAAAGAGTACCAGTTTTGGGTTTCCACAATCCAGCAGCTACCATTCTTTATCCTAAAGGTTTGTACTCTTATTCATACGGCAACACAAGAGGACAAGACGTGACAGAAAATCTAGGAACACAAAAAGACCAACACTTGGACGTACTGTTACTGGCCTCTGGCGATGTGAGAAATATGCTCTTTACTGTCTCAGGATTGTCTCTCAGAAAACCAAACGAACGTCCAAAGAGCATAAGCTTCCATTTGAATGACTATGATCCTTCTATTGTGGCTCGCAACGCTGTCGTTTTAGAAATAGCAAACATGATAGATCCTGGAGAGGATGGTGATGTTGACTTTTTATGGAATGTTTGGTACAACTTGGCTCTTTCTAAGGCTCATTCTGATAGGTTGCGAGCAACTCTTGCATCTCTCATAACGAGGGACTTTAATGGTTGCGAGAATTTTTTGAAGTTTCAAGAGAGCAAAGTCCTTCAAGAATGTCAAGCCATTTGGAAAGACTGGAAAGAAATGGAATTGGATGTTGACAGTGTAAAAGAAGAAAGGAAACAACTCATTAGTGAGAAATCACCGAGCCTGGAAAAATTTCATGTAAATGTAATAGAAAAGATAATAATGGCACCAAACGACGACAGCGATATCGATATCTTCAAGAAGTCCAGTCCGTATTATAAGGAAATAAAGCACTGGTTTGAAGAGGGGTCGACAAACGATGAACGACACTCTGTTAATCCCACCTTGATTCGACCTTTTGATCACAAATGGAGGGTGCATTATGCTGCTTGTGCATTTGAAGGATATTTGACACGTTCAAGGTAGGATTAAGGGATTGAAAAGCCTCATGAAAATCGCGGTGTATGATCATCATCACATTAATTATTATCCTCATTAATATAGAGCTAAATTAATAGGCCATTTCACGGTCCCCGATACTCAACCTCAGCCTCGTCAGTGTAATTATTCTTTAGAATTTGACTACAGTAGGTTGAGCCGCGGGATCTGTGAAATGGTCTATTGAGTATATACTGATATTTTTTTCAGAAGCGACCTCAAACGATGTCGATCCATCACAGGTTGTTGTAAAGAGACCCTCCGGTTGCTGGTGAAAAAGTTCCAACAATTTAAAACTGCTACGACGTTAACCGTTAGTACTCATGGCACATGGGAAATGACATAATTATAATATAATTTATTCATTTGCTCCATTCATGCAGTCGGTTTAGAATGCCAAACGCGTATAAAAAAAGAGGATGATGCCACGGGTCGCCGGTCACAGCATGCATCTAATTAACGTACTTCCCATGTGCCATTTCGGTCTCAGCTTCTATGTTCTATGTTTCTGAATCCGACAACGATTCTTCAATTGAGTGTATATATATATATATATATATATATATATATATATATAATATTATTATATATATATATATATTATATTATTATATATATTATTATAATATATATATATTATTTATATTATGAAATATATTTATTTAATTAGATCTCCTAATATTCATTCCTCGAGTATCTGGTATTTCTCTATGATCTCTGTAACGGGGTCTAAACGAATTTTTTTTCCAGGTATTTTCCTGGACCGGCGATGGTCTATTGCTTTGTACCAGCCGTCTCCCCCAAGACATGAGGTTTGACGTCATTGACACCAGCAACGTCAGTGATCACATTGGATTGTTGAATGTACTTGTTTGCTGCAGCCCAAGACTCAAAAGGTGTATACACCTATTTCAATGAACGTGCCTGCGTGCAGCCGAACCTAACTAACTAAAAGTCCCGCTGCACACAGTCTAGAAGATATTATATCATTCCGACATGTAAATGGTTTTGTTGAATACCCAAAGAACATTGAATCAGTCTCAACACTATGTTCCATGTTCTTGACGAGAATAAGAAGCAGAAACACAAGTCATTCCAGCCATTCAATTGATCTTGGAATCTAGGATCTATCGCTTTTCGCCTATGGCCTATTGCCTATCGCTTTCGACGATGATAACGTTTATTAAAATAGGTGTATATTTGAGGTCACATCATAATAAAGATCGATCTTACAACTGTCATCGCGAATGTTTTGGCCTGTTATTTGGTTGCGATTTATTTTCTTACTTTCATTTCGTTTTCGTTTTTAGACCCCTTGAGTCTCAGATGTTCACCTCGAGTATGCTGTTGTTTCAAGAGTGTGAAAATATCATGAAAAATTACAGCAAGTGTCTTGGTGTTAACACTTATCTTCTACCAACCATACTGGGCTTAAAACTAGCTGTGGATTTTGACTTAGGAAACAGGTACGTTGTTTATAACCACCCGGTTGGCTCAGTTGGTAAGAGCGACGGTCTGTTGTGCGGGAGGTCGCATGGTTCAAGCCTCGGCCGGACCAACACTCAGGGTCTTATAATAACTGAGGAGAAGGTGCTGCCTTTGTAATATCTGCAAATGGTTAGACCTTCAAGTCTTCTCGGACAATAAATTTTGAACCGTGTCTCCTAACCCTTCCTAACCTACAGTAAAAATGGGGGACATAAAAGAACCTCTGTGGACGTAAAAAGAAACCCTGGCAGTGACCATCCTCAGTGCCTACACTTCATACTAACCATCTCTCATGCTTATAAATTGCATAAAAGCAATCTGTCATTCACAACTCCATGTAAAGCGCCTTTGATTATATTCACATATTAAAGGGCACTATATAAATCATAATCATCATCAATCTGTCATTCACAACTCCATGTAAAGCGCCTTTGATTATATCCACATATTAAAGGGCACTATATAAATCATAATCATCATCAATCTGTCATTCACAACTCCATGTAAAGCGCCTTTGATTATATCCACATATTAAAGGGCGCTATATAAATCATAATCATCATCAATCTGTCATTCATAACTCCATGTAAAGTGCCTTTGATTATATCCACATATTAAAGGGTGCTATATAAATCATAATCAACATCAATCTGTCATTCACAACTCAATGTAAAGAGCCTTTGATTATATCCACATATTAAAGGGCGCTATATAAATCATAATCATTCATTCATGATGCATGCCAGGGTCACGCAATCTCGTACCCAGGGCCCTGTTGTACGAAGCCTGGCCTGGATAGCGTAGTAAGCGCTCACCCGACGGACAAATCTTATCCAGTGGATAAATTTATTGTATAACAGCATCGACGTATTCGCTGGATAAGGATTTATTCGCCGAATAGCGCTATCCAGATTTTGTACAACCGGGTTTATTTCTTACTTTATCGCAACGCATTTCGTCGCATGCTCGACGATCGAAATTTCGTCGAGCATACGCAGTTAAAAATAAAGGCTCTGGCATGCGCAGTATGAAGATTTCGTTAAAATAAAAATTGCATATTTTTGTAGCATTGATTTTGATGTTTCGAAGGTTTATATACTTTTATAATTGCAGAAGGCTTCCAGATGATATGTCCTCATCTCTGGAGATTTTTTGTTGGGTTAAAACAGAAAGGACGAGGACATTGCTAACACTAGGTTTGTAAAGCGGCATTGATCACTGCACTGATCAAAATTCCGACTGATTCCATATTCGAATGACGCAGTGACGAAGTCAATGTTTTTTCGTATCAATTTGGGTAGAACAACGAGCAGTGGCGGACCCATGTGGGGTCGATGGGGTCCACGGAACCCCTCTTGAAGGTTCGATCTTTTAGGTAATAGAAATATGTCTTATATAAATTTTAATTAAAAAAATATTAGTAGTTTTGATATTTGCTGTTATAATGTTTAATTTACCTTTAAGTTCCGTTACTAGATAGTAAATTAGGTGGTTAGAGCCATTTTTTGTCAAACATCGACTAAACAAAAGAAAATTATACACAGTTTAAGAAACGGAACCCCCCTGGATCCGCCTGGATCCTGGATCCGCCACTGATGAAGAATATTCTTGATATATACTCAAATAAGGACAAATAAAATATATTTAATTTTAACAAAGTAGGAACGTCGACAGGAACATACATTGATCCCGGCATTACGATTTAGTTATTTTTCTTTTGCAAAATAGAGGAAGGGGATGAAGTTATTCAAGCGCTTTTTATACTTGTCGAAAGATGTTTCGATCTCGTTGGACTATCGAAGGACCAAGTCTTTGGACCCAACCTGTCGTCGCCTCTTACTTTGCTCAGAATTCTACAGCAGCTCGATCAAATCGTTGAAGGCGGAGGTTAGTCGATAAATGAATAATTTAATTTATACATACATTTGGTCGGGAACTTTACTGATTGATTGAAGCAAAGACTGTGAATAATAAGTTAACTTAAGTCTAAACTGAAAATAATTACATACATGGCAAAATCAACATGTGAGCTGAGCGTTGTGTGCATGGCATATGCGGAATGAAGTGGTAGTGCGTGTGAGCGAAAAGGGTCTCCAATTATAGTGCGAAAGCGCTAAAATGACTAGACACTTAAATAAAAGTGATTTATTTATTTTTATTTAATTTTAAGACTCATTATTGCACCTTGCTAGTGCATTAACTTTGCATGCAATTTCTCTTCATGCAGCCGCTCGTATTTTAGAACTTCTTAAAGGTCAGTTACCAAGGGACTTTGAAGATAAATTTGGCCTGTCCTGGAACTTGATAAATGGATCACTTGGTAGCATAAAAGGTAAACTAACAAAGGCTTCCGCTAAGCCCTCTCCCTTCATTCCGTCTTCTCTATCTCTTCTCAATCTCTTCTTCTATCCAGTCGGCCGTTGAATTGTTCCCGTACCCAGATTGGATTACCTTTTCTTTTTATACAGAGCCCATAGTTGAAGTTAATGTAAAGATAGATATTTCTACTGCTTCATGGTGTACTCCAATCCCAATGATCATTATATTCGATGACATTTCCAAGATACCCCTAAAAGTAAGTATCCCCATGGCAAACCGACTTGGTTTCCTACAACGTGCTATACATTGTTTGTAAAATTTCGAATCTTCAACTATACTTCCTTTTCGTTTCACATCTCAAAACGTTCAAACTTGGCTATGGTACTAGTTTTGAGGTGCTCTTTCTTATTAGTGCAGTTTTCGTATGACTGTGAAAAGCTCAGTGCTGAAAGCGTGACGTGCCGTGACCGTGATACTTTCTAGAATTTGTCCGCGCCGTGTTTATGCCGTGTTCCGGGTATTTGATTGGATGGAGAGTAAATTCTCGTACAATGTGATTTGTCTGGCGTATTCATTATTGTGTCACGACAGTGTTCGTGCCGTGAACTTTTCACAGTCATACGAAAACTGCACTATGTCGCGATCGTTTTTTCATCAGAGCTGGTTTGTTGGTCACGTTGTACCATGCACGTGACCAAGTCCTGCAAATGGCCTATTTCGTCCGGCAGTAGCGCTGTATCATTACATTACCATAGCCATGGACAGTTTCACTACCTCTACTTTGCTATATCGATCGAATCACTACTGTCGTCATCATCACTTATTCACCATGAGTTGTTCTTTCTGCTAGTATCAGATCTAGGTCCGGTTGTACAAAGAGTGGATATCACTTTCCAACGGATAAATCCTTATCTAGTGGATAAGACGTTACTGATATCTAATATATTTATCCACTGGATAAGATTTATCCGTGGGATAGCGCTATCCACACTTCGTACAACTGGGCTCAGATGCACATACACAACTTATGAATCAAATTTATTCCCAGTTGTTTCTTTTGACTCCAAGGACCCTGAGTCTAATGAGTTTCCGCCCTTAAATCTCAAACGCCGGGTCATCTACAACAGTTTACGATATGACGATTCGAAACATGTAGTTACATTTCATATCCTCGAGAAAGATTGGTATGCGATCAAAGACACTTCATGCTTGAGTATTATGTCGAACACCCTGCAGCCAGCTACTATAGACAGCGAACCAGTCTATCTTGGAGATGAGGACGTAGTGTCCATTGTAAGACGAGTGGATCCAATAAAAATGTTTGGGTTGGATTGCGTTCAGACATTTGACGTTAGACCAAAGAAACAAGAGCACAGTGCACTTGAGGTGGGTTTCAGTATATGTGGTTTTATAGAAAAAGAGTTCATAACGGGGACTCTGTCCCTGATGGTCTCTTGTCGAAAGCCATTGTCCATCCGAATCTGCATATTCTTTTCATGTTTTAGCTAAATTCCGGTCTCTGCCTTGGGAGAGGGACATGCGTTGACTGTAGTGCTGAATTCGTAACGCTAATAATAACAGAGCAGATTTACTATGACTTTGCGCGACGGACGTCAGCCGTGCCGCGGTCATGTAGTGGGTACGACCGTTCAAGGGCGGATCCAGGGGGGCAAAGGGGGGCTTCAGCCCCCCTTCAGCAGAAAAAAAACACACAACAAAACTGAAGAATTAGAGGATTTTTTGTTGTTTTTCGTTGTGTTGACGGAAGAAACTCATTTAGCCCACCCCCACCCCCCTCTAAAATTTTGCCTTGTCATTGTTCAGAACTAAAGAGTTTAAGATTCTCGTTTACGGCAAGCGTGAAACTGAAACCTCTGTCAGTTGACAATTAAAAATCAAAAAGTCCTTTAAAATTAGTGAAAAGGAATCGAAAAAAAATCCAAGTAGTAGACATACAAAAATAACGTGGTCACGTTTGCCGTTTGGGAAGGAAAAACCGGAATCTTGATCCGCCTAGTAGCTTCGCTCAGACAACCGCTGTCCAAGTTCCATGCAGTGACCAACGTGGCTGTCATAGAAAAAAATTAAAAGCGTTAAAAAAATGTAATATTATAATGCTACATCAATTTGCGTGTTTTGCAATTCTTCCCGGATAAACAGTATACAATTTCCCGAAAAATGGGAAATCTTTCTTTTCAACTTTTTTAGGTGATTAAAGTCGAGGAAAGTGAATGTTCGTACGAGGCGGAACTTGCAATCCTTAACCCTAACAAGTGTAAAGCAAAAATGGACGTCCAATTTTATCCAGAAAAGTGTCCAACAAATATGAATGTGAAATTCGAAGATGGGGAAGAGTGAGTAACAGTTTCATTTTCATGGCGTAACTATATTTTTCTCCAGCTCCTGATTTTCTATCCTCCTACGCAAACGTTCTTAGGGTATTCAATCACGAAGCGTAGGTTAAATCTCTGCTCAGATCAAAGTCAGGTTAGCTCTCAGGTCGAATTGGAATATGGCTTTTCAGCCGAAACCCAGCCGGACGGCTGGAAATCAAGGCCTAACGGTTTTGGGGTGGAAGGAAAGCGACGTAGGCTAGGCTTTCGTTTAGATATGGAAAATATTAGTAGTATACGATAATATAGAACTAGCCTTCGTTGCCGGTAGTCTGGTTTTTTGTTGTTGTTGTCGTTGTATTTTATCGTTATATTTTTTAATCTTTTTGCAAAGTGTAGGTGCACTGTGTACTTTTCATGCTCTGTCGAAGAAAAGTCATCCAAATTCCAGATCTCGAGAAAGCAGGGTAAGATATTGTGTGTGATGCCCTAAAGAGAGGATGGAACAGTAGGAGAACTTGTGATACAGAATATTGCACCAGTTCCTTTCCACGCCTTGGAAATTTGGGACTGCGGATTTGACGCTACAGCGTGAGTAATTATCTACCCAGACTGTTGATAGAGTGGATTTAGTCAAACTGTTCAATAGTTGACGTAAGCTAAATTAGATAAGATATAATTACTGTTTTAGTTGAAGTAACACAAATTGAAAATTCAAGTGCCAGCGGACTGAAAATCAGGGGAGAAAACGAATATCAAACCCCCGGATTGGCGTCACCCGTGTAGGTGACGTCAACGCTAACTAGTTATTTAAGTTAAGAAATTAATCTTACTATTCAACAGTGACTAAAAGCACTCTAATAAGTATCGTAAACCCTAACGAAAGGAATAGAATGCTGTTTGTGGATCCGAGGTAGAGACCCCACAAACCATGTGCTCACATATGCTCGACCTCTATTCAGTTCGTCGACGACCCGGTTTCTAGATTCAACTGAGTTCATGTTTTTGTTTTTGTTATTATTATTATTATTTTTTTTTTTTTTTTTTTGTTAGAATAATTTGTGGTCATATGTTTCGCACGGAACTGGACATGAAACTGAAGAGCGAAAGAAAAAGTGGCGACGCATTCTTCGACTTGAGAGAATCGATATCGAAGATTTTACAAGAACATGTTAAAGAACCCAAGGTCATTAACATTCAATATCGCGGCTTTCTTACCATTCCGGCTTTGATCTGAATCAAGAGAAAAATCAGATTCTCTTGTCTGAATGTTTTGCAATTATTTTACTATAACTGTTGATCCAGAAATGGTTCCCTATAAGTATTTCCCTTAGTATACAAAATCAGTGCAAAAACTTAATTTTCTATAACCTCGCGAGAGTTAGTGTGTTCATTTCCCTACCTGTAGAAATGTTTGCCTATGATGCCGTAAACGAGATTTCATTATAGTTTCGCGGCATATCCTGAGCCAGTTAGTTTTGGATATCAGTTGACTGCAATGCATATGAATTCAACGATCTCGGTGGAATTCATAAGAAGATTAAACCCCTTAAAAACGACGTTGCGGCGTAAATCGTAGAGCGATAACTCAACGCTGTTTCCCCATGTATTTCCTGAATATACATTGTCAATCATTTTTTCGTATTCATCTTATAAACTTTTGTCAAGAGAATATGATAGTTAATTCTCTCTTGCTTTTGTATACTGTAGTTTCCAAAAGTGTACGCTCTTGAGGACAACCCACTTGTTAGAGCTCCTTATAACACCCTTGGTGGTATTAAGAAGAAGAAAGGGTTTATGATCAAAGTGGAAAAAATTTATCGTTGGAATTATCTCCCTCTTATCAAGATTATCTTCTACGATTGTAAAAAGTATGGTGACATTATGAAGAAAAATCCAACAGGCTCGGAAAGCGAGCTTGTGAGGTCTTTCTTGCCGACAATAACGAGAGAATCGTTCCTGAGAATATGGACTGGCCAAAAGGTAAAGGATGCAGAAGAGCCGTTCGCACAGTCTGCATCAGTGCGACTTCGCCACGATCATAGGCTAGAATGATTTGGCAAGAAAGGCTTATGTCTTTTTTAATGAAATCGTAAATTATTTCTAGTTACTAAAGCTTTTGTATACTGTAGTTACAGATGTTTTATTCTTTTCAACAGGAACTAGACCTGTTGCGTAAGATGCTGTACACAAATGCTGTTCGTATTCCACAAGAAGAAGTCAGTGCTGATTATCTGTGGAAAGCTTCTTTCGTGACCCCTTTGTTTCCAAGAGAAAGAAATAACATATTGTTTCAGGGTAGGTTTCCACTGATAATGAGACGAACAAAAAATAAAGCTAGAGAAACTTGGCTCCAGATAGCCTGTAGTTTCCACTCGCCCATTCCGTACAATGAAAATAAGTATTTCTGTATTATTTCCAACATTTTTCTAGATACATCAGCGATGCCGAAAAGCAACAGCAAACTTTTATTTGGTGGCATCACAAACACGTCTCAGGTTGCGCCGCAAATCCTGGCGCAGGCCCTTCCTAGATGTCACTTTTGTCACAAGACATCTGGAGACCTAAAGAGATGTATGGGCTGTAAGGATGTTTCATACTGCAGGAGAGATTGTCAGAAAAAAGACTGGAAACAGAACCATAAGGCAGTGTGTCGAAAAAAATAGGAAAAACAAAGAAAGACCTCGAGTTCACATCTGGTAGCCTCGTATCCAAGATGATTTAAAGAAATTTTTAAAATGCCTTTGGTCATGATTTCGTAATTAAAAGTATTATTATAATACTAGTATATATTATTAATTTATATGGTCCTAGTGCATTCTTAACTTTATAGTTATTAGTTAGGGCCTGTACTTATAGTTATGTAATTTTGTTTATAAACATGAATGTAATTCTAGGTACAATAAAGTTTCATTTTTTTAAATTATATACAGTGACCCTGACAGTGATAGGAGTTTAAAAAAATGCACAGGAGGCCCACTTTGCATTAAATTAATAGATTAAAAAAATAGCATAGTATTATTGAAATAGCAAAAAGATAAAAAATGCTAGTATACTCTGTCAAATACAAGCAAAATCAAACGAAAAATAGTTAATTTCAATATTGTCCTCTTTCGACTTATGATTTGAAACAAAGATCCAATATAAACAGTGAAGATAGACAAGAAAAACTCTAAAATTCATGTGCTGAAAATGAAATTAAAACTTAGTTTTTTTCCTCTTCAATTCCCAAACTTAAAAGAAATAAAGCATCATTAGAGCCCATGAAAGCCAAATTGTAGGGTGGGGTGGGAGAAATATCTTTGGAAATAAATGCATCTATTTGTTTTTACCTATGGGATTGTCTTGTGCCACGTACAAATAATGTCGTCACGTCTTACACTGAGCATGCGCATTATGCCATATTGCCTTCCCTACTTCACTTGTACAGCTAAGTGCTTTGGAAAACCTTTACAAATTCTGGTTTTATGATCTTCTAACCATAATTTGCACTTAACGCAGAGATGGACCCACCTATGAGCGGTATGTAGATATATTTTTGTCGAGATACGTGTATTTTTAATGTGTTTTTGCTGCAGTTCTTTGACGACAGTTGACTCCATCCCCCCAATGGTCGTTGCATCCTCACCTTCACTACTTCAAATCATTTTACTTCAAAGTCAACATATATCTCTATTCTAAAATCTAACGATCACTAAATAAACTTAAAAGATATACTAAAGTCTCTAAAGGTCTTAAAATATCTTCAATCTTTAAGTTTAATCTGAATAGTAAAAAAATACGTTTAAATTTTATAATTTATAATTTTATAATTTCAAGCCTAAAATTGTTTCATTTTTCTTCCTTTTCCTCTTTGAGTTAATAACGAGATTTCCTCTCTCGCGTTCTGTTTTACGATAAATCCATAATCCCAGACTGAAATAATTAAATTTCTCTGATTACGAACCAGACTTCTATATACACAATATATCCATTGTATCCATTATATCCATTGAGACAAAACATTCTTTATACTAACACCATTTGATTTGTACCTTAAAACCCTTCAGATTTCAACTTAAAATAATATTTCAAAACACTGGTTTTACCCCATATAAGCTGTTTTGTTATCACTTTGGTGATTTTGAAACAGTTTCCTCCAGAAAGAGGTTTTGGGAACCCTGTGGTAAATGACCAAGTAAGGGTTTGACTTCAAACAGAGAAAATTTTGCAGTCTTCTAAAACTCGTACATACTTAGAATCGTACATGAAATTTTGCAAATAAGGTGTTCTCTTACATCTCATCCAAACGAACGTTTTTGTATTTGAAAAAAATAATCTTTCTCAAAAGTCTTTTTTTGTTTGCTTTTTTCTGCCCTCCAGATTCTTATCCTAAAAGTTCTACTGTGCCAAGAAGGCGAATAACTTCTGTACATTCTGGTACAACTATAAGTACTACAGCATATTCCTTTTAATCCACCACTTGTTTCATTCTATTCTGTTTCATTCTCATTCTTAGTAACACACGTCATTCATTTCTTCAAGATTCCTGTTTCTAATTTGTTAGCTTTTGGGAGAAATTGGCATACACTTTCATTTCAACTTCCATTTGCTTTCAATCATTCTTTCTTTTCTATTTTCATTAATACAGTAACCTAAATTTATACCATATACCATAACTCTTGATTTTGATAAATCCTTTAAAAATGGCCTTTTATTCATAAAAAGTTCAATTGACAATGTTTTTTTACACTCACAATATTTTTTGCGTAAGTGATAAATTTTCTTAAATTTTAACTTTAGTAATGATAAAAATGTATAGGCAGTTACTCTAAAACCATTGCTTGCATGGTGATTAACGAAGCCTAACTTCTAAAGGTAATACTTTTTTAATGCTAAATGATAGTCTTCTAGAAGTTGGGCATTGCTTGATATTCTGCCCATTCATTTATATTCGGTATCAATGAAATTGTACATTATTTGTTTTATACTTCTAAGGCATTTAGAACAATTGTAGCTTGTTTCTTGAAGGCATAATTTGATAATCTGTGTATGAAGTAGAGACTAGGAGGCTAGAACTATAAGATAACTGATTTTAGCTTAAACAAATCTAAAATGTAATTGCCAGATGTTTTCTTAAAACTACTATATCTATGGAGTCCACTAAATCCCTATTTCACCAAATGTTAATTTCATTCATGCAGGTTTTGCACAACTCTTTCTATTCTTGGCATGTCATTTCAAATTAGGCCTATATGCTAAGTACGATTTCTTTTTCTTTTTGAAGCACAAATAAATATTGTTGAATTTTTGCAAATCACTAAAAATATAGAGTAAGAATTTGAAACTGGATTCCTGACATCCCATTGTTTATCTTCCTATGATGTATTCCTTACAGTTAAATTCTGGTTAGAAAGCTTGACCTTACTTTCTCTTATTAATTAATGTCTCTTGAAACAGAGGGCTCTTACTATAATCTGCCACCAGTTCAGAAGAGAAATGTCAGACAGAAAGGTAGTATTCGTTAGCTAATTCTTTCGCTGCTAATACATGTACTAAAAAACATTCTTTTCTAAAATCATTTCCAACCAATATTTTCATGCTTCAATACCTGTACATTCTTTCTTCAACAAAACTAAACCAGCACATTTCTGTTCAGTCTTTTTATTGAGTGAAGTTCAAGGAGAGATATACAAGTTTGTCCTCCTTGTGTTGTTCTGAACCTATTTCACTCACTTCATACGTCTTTCACTTCACACAAATAATAATGGCTTCTGTTTCAAATTGCTATGCTGGGTTGTGAAAGGAGAAGAGGCATCATTTTTAGAAATGTGAAAGAAAAAAAATATTTTGGGAAGTATATAAACTAAGATTTCTCCACACAAGAAGACAGTTTCTTTAGCTTTGTGTTAATTGTTTCATTATAGCTCATCAGAGACACCAGCCTGGTGGGTATGGTGCTGGTGGTATGGGGTCCTCCCATTTGTTTGACGACACCAGTGCAGACCAGCATGGACCAATGCCTGGTCCTGGTCAGCAGTATGCTGGCGTAGATTTCCTTCAAGCGCCTGTTACTAACATGGCTTTTCAGTATGGCACCAACATGGCATCACAAGGAAAAGAGTATGTAGAAAAAAATGTGAGTATTAATTTCAGATACTATGGAATCGTATTTATTTTGAGATCATCTTTGACAAGGGGCTGAGATAAAATCTGTTTAATATTTATATACTTTGTTTATTTTTCCTTTCAGCTCGACAGATTTGTTTCTGTTTCCAAATTAAAATATTACTTTGCAGTTGACACTAGCTATGTCGTAAAAAAACTTGGTTTACTTCTCTTCCCTTTTACACACAAGGTAAAATTAGACAATTCTCATTGTGATTGCATTTCTTTAAGTTGGATAATAATTCAGCATCATACTAGTATCAAAAGTGTCAAACTCACTTTTGTGAAGTTCAGCCAATACCTAATAGACTGTGGTGCATGCAATCTTGGTCATGAGATCAAAACGCTCCAGAATGTTTTGTCCTCGTCCTTTTCCAGCACTTAACCAGATAAGGATTGGATGGTTGATTGTAATTTCATGACGGTTTAGGAATCCTAGTATGCACAATGAGGCTGTTACTGCAGTCTTGCTTCAAACTTTGGAAAAGGGATTTCAGTAGTTTTAGTGTCAGCCTGTTAGTTGTTTAAATTCTCTTTTAGAACTGGGCAGTCCGGTACAACAAATCAGAACCTGTTGCTCCAAGATATGAAATAAATGCACCAGACCTATACATTCCTGGTAAATATATTGTATTTATTTTATTACTGGCTATATTTGCATGTGTTTTTTTTTTCACAGGTGAGGGTGTTGGAGGG
Organism: Actinia equina; assembly: GCA_011057435.1. NCBI lineage: Eukaryota > Metazoa > Cnidaria > Anthozoa > Actiniaria > Actiniidae > Actinia > Actinia equina. Next base: position 396,570 of record WHPX01000087.1, read on the forward strand.
GAAAATGGTTTTGGCTTAGGATGAGATACTGTATGTAAGACATGTTGTTGGTGGGTTGGAAGGGATGGATCAATATGTGGAAGTGAGAGCCATAGGATATTATTGGTTTAGTTTTTCCATCATGATTTATTCTATTTTGTTGCTTCCTTTCTCACTTGACCCAAAAAAGTGTTCTAGGATTATAATGGTATTGCCCAATTTAATACTAAAAGTATAAAACCTGTTTAACATGGTAAAGCATTAATTTTTTTCATAGTAATGGCTTTTGTCACATATGTACTTGTTGCTGGCCTTGTACTGGGAACTCAAAACAGGTATGTAACCTTAAAATAATCATCATAAATAATTGTCCATGGCAGAAAGTAGTAAACATCTTTTTTAAATCCACTTAATTCACCCCTTTGATCTTCCCTTGACTTTTCTTACACGAATAATTGCAATCATTTCTCTTCTATTTCGTACATTTAGATTCACCCCCGAACAGCTAGGAATCACAGCAAGCTCGGCCCTGATCTGGTTGGTAGTTGAAATCATGGCTATTCTATTTTCCATGTACGTTTGTAATGTGCAAGCAGAAGTGAAGACTCTAGACTTGCTAGCATTCTGTGGATATAAGTACTTTGGGTAAGCAGACATTCTTTTGATTTCCTTAGCAAAATTTTTGGTTTTTGGCATCTTCCATTCTTTATTCTTCAGAAATGTAGTTTTTTGGCACCCTTAATCCAGGGCCATCTAATCTTTTCTCATGCCAAGTTCAGGTTCCTTATCATTATGATTTAATTTTCCATGCATTTTTATGGGCCACATCTTTTTTTTTTATTTTCCCATTTCATCTTGAAGTGCAGATTTTTTTTTTAAATTTTTATTCATTTGATTTCCTTTTCCGAAAGAATTTTTGTTGCCATTTTTCATCCATCTATTGTTTTATAATGCCTAGAGATTAGGTTTCTTATCATTATCATGTTGCTTTCCATTTCAGAATGATTCTCAGTAGTCTAGCAGGTCTTCTCTTCAATTCTACTGGATATTATACTGTGTTTATTTACATGAGTGTTACTGATGCTTTCTTTTTGGTTAGTAGGAACAACTAATGTTTTATCAGACAAAATGTTCTTTCTTATATTGTAAAAATCTGATTGATAATGTAAAAATGACAAACAGGATAGAGGTGAAGAGGAAAAAGCTAAAATGGGAGAGAGGGAAAAAAAACGAAGGATGCAGTGATAGATAAATATTTGAGTATTTTGGTCATGAATCCATCCATCCATCAATCCAATCAATCAATCAATTAATTAAAAAAAGATGGATTAAATAAGAACCAAACAGTGTGAACAATTGAATAATACAAAATAGGAATGAAAGAGCTGAGGGAGAAAAGAAAAATGGAAATAATGAATGAGTAAATAAATGAAAACATCAGAAAATGCTAAATAAATACACAAATTTGACCAGTGTTTTAACTACTAATTTTTTGTTCTTTTCCCTTAGATTCGAACCCTTCGTCTAATTATCATGCCAGAGACAGAGTCAGATAGTATTGCACGTACAAGCAAAAGGCGGATCTACTTGCTGCTATTTATTGCTGCCTTGCAACCTTTCTTTATGTACTTCTTGACCAACCACTTAAGACCCTCCACAACTACAGTAGAGTCTTAAAGAAAACGTTTTTACGACATCTATCATTATTTTTTCATGACAGTCTAGATTTCATGTGTTATCTTGGTCACCAAATATGTATGAAGAAGATTTGATATTCTAGAACATCCTTAGAGAAAGTGAAAACTATGTAGACTATTGGTTTTCATGTTGTTTACAGCTCTATGCTGTGTTTGTAATTTAAGGCATAAGATCAAGGCGAATTTGATGTCCAGTTTAACCTGCATTCAACTCATTTAGTTTATGCTCTGAAGATCTCTGTGAAAGAGAGAAGTCAATGGAGGAGCCAGTATTTGGACGTCAGTGCAGGCCTACTCTGGTGAAGTTGATCTACACCCACGCTAGTTAGGAAAGGAACTTGGCTTACATGTAGGCAGGAGATGGGAAACAACTTAATTTGCATTATTGCTATGAAATTGGTGGCCTTTTGAAACTTATGTTTTTTCATCAGAAGATGATTTTGTAAAAAGTAAAATTATGCTATAAGCATGTGATGCATTTTTTGAATGACTGTCAGATGAAGCACATTAATTGCCCTATTTCACTATGACATCACTGCTTGTTTATGTGAGGGATAAAATCGCCAAATCCAATAGAAAATTCAACAAAGTTTGCTCCTAGCAAAACAGTTTAATCTAAGATGGCCTGGTTTTCAGATATAATATGTGTTTATATGTACTAAAAATATTCTGAGCATTTGCTGGCTATTCTACTTTTCTTCGTGGATTGATACGATTTTAATTACAGTTTTCAGTTAAATATCGTTGATTTGACCCCCTCTGACAACCATGATCCAACAATCGCTAACTATTGTTCCAGACAAATTTGCTAGCGGTCTGTTATATTTTCAGAGATTAAGAAGTAGTGACCCCTGAGGAGGGTTGGGGGAGTGAAAGTGCTGTGTTCTACAACTAAATTTGGTATTAAATCTGTTAATGACAGATGACAGAGAACTACCATTAGAACAAAAGTATTGTCTGAAAGTAAATTAGAAATCAATACATAAAATAAAGATGTTTATCAAGGCAAAACTATCTGAGTAACCTGGACGAAGGAAATAGATTTGAACAGAAAAGAAAATATGTCGCATTGACCAAAAAAGAAGGATACTGATCGCAAGCCCTCCCTATTTTGTAAATATTGAGCAAGGTGAGGATAAGAGTGCTTCCCTACCATATATCTCGTCTATGATCTAATAAATTACTCGTATGAATGATTGGGATTCCTGTGGAACCGTCACATCTCGGCACCTGTCGGTATCGTATTACAGGAATAGGTTCGATGTGTTCGGCGTCCATACCATATTCTTACAGAGGAAAAACCTTATTAAACATCCATCGCCCTAGGGTATGTAATGCTTTCATGATTTCTCCAACCCTCCAACAACTGCATTTCATGTAGCGCGAAATTTTATTGAACTACCAATACAACGTTTCTACGGACGCGGCCATTTGCAAACTAACTACCGAACCTTGAGAAGATCGAGGGTCTTTTCAAACGAAGACTTTGTTCTATTTTAATGAAAAAAACGATAGTTCATAGGTGTCATTGCTAAGGAATACTTAATGACTTTTTCCATTCAACACTACTGCAACGAACATTGACTATTTCGTCAGCGAAAGCCAACAAAGCTGTTGGTCACTCCATTGCAAAACATCTCAAGCGCTCCGTCTAGTAGATTAAGAATCACATTTCATTCAGGCTTTTAGTAAATTCCTTATATTTATATTTATATTATATTTATATATAGATCAATGGAGAGTTTATATATCTATTTTTGATCTTGTTTTGTTTTTAAATATTCCAGCGTTTCTCGCAAGAACTGTTAAGTTTCTTCTTGTAGTTTTGGTAGATAAAACTGAAAAGAAAGGTCAACTGCAGAATGATTATCTGCACAATCGCTTCAGGTAAAAACAGAATTAAATGCAATTCGAAATACTTGAAAAGTATTTTCCAAAAGAAAATTCAAGTTCCTAACTTTCAAGCATACTTATTCATAGATGAGAATATGTAGACCGCATAGCACTTATGAAATATATGAAGATATAGAAATATATTAGATAGATGAGGCAATGCGCCATAAAATATAGAAATATAGATAAGTTATAGTGCTTGGGAACGATGCGGTCTACATATTCTCATCTTTGCACTATAATTACGGATGTCGGAAATTAATTTTTCCGAATTTAATTCCCAGGACTTAATAGGAATAACATCGTTCCCAAGCATAATAACTTTTCTATATTTCTATATCATACTTATTCATAGATTGCGTGACATTTTACAATCGCTAAATACTTGACCTGTATGGATGTTATGAATGCCGAATTCATTCATTCAAATATATTGATATATTTTTTCTTTTGCAGATTCAGATTTCCAAAATGAAACAGCCTCATGCCCGCTTCAAGCAAAACCTTTAATCGTCGCATATTGTTTACTCTTTTCTGCTTATGCATTATCTTGGTAACGTTGTTCACCTCTATCCTGCTCGATTCAAGAAGCTTTGGAACTCGAGTAAAACTCCCATCCATTCGTGGTATTTTCGAAAGATTGCCGTCATGGAACAACAATTCTCTTACGAACCTCTCTCGACAGTCTTCTCCTTGTCCTACGTGTCCATCGACCAAGTGTGAAACTGCACCTCCTTGTGTCTGTGCACTGCCCGCTGGGGGACAAAACTGCCCTACCCTCCCCCCTGCCCACCACGTTACACAGACCTGCTACCGTTCAAAAGAGATTTAAGCATGAAGCTGAGTGAAATACACCGGGACTTGAAGAGTTCCCTCGATCAAAATGTCAAACCTCCAGAACATACGCTTTTAAAGCTTGAAGGTATATTGGAAGAACTCGACCGAAACTTCAAATACAGCAGAATTATTGAAGTAGAGAAGGAAACCTATCCTATCGACCTTAACGACACCCTTGACGTATGTCCAGAGCAATATCTCGGCGAGAAGAAGGGATATCCTTTCTTTCAGTTCGGCTGGGTCACACAAAACTGTTCCAACGTCAAGCCATTGCCTCAAGTCCTGACCATCTTACTTAACACTGTGGACTATCCTGAACCGTACGAGGACAAAATTGGGCTGGTTCTAGATGGGATAAACAAGACATACCCAGGCATCCAGGTGTACATAGCACCAAAAAACACAAAAATCAAAGATATGGCTGAGCAGTTTCCAAACGTGACTGCCATTACTGTCGAAGAAAGGAGCACAATGGGTAAGATTTGGAATAAATTGGTTGCCAAGGTTACCACGCCTTACGCCCTTGTCGCGCGCGATGTGGTTCATTTCGCGTGGTGGGTGCGTGTGAGGAGACAAATTCGTATGATAAGTGAAATGGACTACGTTGGGGTGGTTGGAGGGTCGTTTCGTAACTGGACTGGGCACTGGAAGATTGGATGTCGCCAGATTAAAAAGAAAAACTACGTTCTAGAATATACGGAAGGATACCACTATTCTTCTCGATCTTGTATGTTCTGCGATGATTTGGAGGGCCCATTTGTGGCCAAAACAAAAATCCTGAAATCCGCAGAATTTGGAGAAAAACTACCCAAAGAGGTTGTGTTTGAGGATTTCTTTTTAAAGGTGCTCGACATGGGATATCAGACTATGAGCTGTCCCGATGCTATGTATATCACCAACGAACAAACAGCTGAAACAAAGCGAAGGAACAGAGAAGTATGGCGTTTCTTTTCCGCAAAATGGGAATTCATTAGAATTCTTCTCCCAGGAGACGTAAAACATGCTTTTTCTTGCCAAGAAATTTCCTACAAGTGTCGAACTAGTGTGACTAAGTATGCTCTTATGCCATATTGTTGTCTTGAACAGTATGGAAGAGCTATGAACTTCTTTCAGAACTTCTGTGTGGAGCATAACATCTTGTACGAGCTCGACGCAGGCTCAGTGCTGGGTGCTGTGAAGATGAGTGGTTACATTCCCTGGGATTTAGATGGCGATATGTCACTGCTATCCCAAAATATGACTAATCTTAGAAAGTTCCAGGATTACTTTCGAGAAAAGGGGTTCAACTTGAATGGGTATTCAGCACCAAAATGGGACGCAAACGGACAGATATTAAAAAATCGCAAAGGGTATTTAGTGTTTCACAGTCCAGACATTTATACTGAAATAAATGGATGGCCAACATTGTCTGGATTTTTGTTCCTTCCCCCTGAGCTTCGAGATCCTGTCTACTTCACCAAGGTCCTAATCAACGGCTACTGGATTAACTCTATGTTCTCCCCAGGCCTCTATGCCCGTAATCGGTACGGATTGGATGTGTTGAAACACTCACAAAGCTGGCTTCAAGTTGGGGGTATGGGGTCTAGTTGGAGTCGTTACAAGCCGGGACGTTTTCTTACGTGTAAATACCCCAAGTTCCATGCATGTTTGGATAAATTCCCTGCTGATGGAAATATAGCATTCCAAGTTCCTTAACAACATCGGTTTAGCAGCCTGTTTTGAGTATGAGTCTGCTTTCCATCGTCTCGTAAACGTTACTCATGATGGCCTAAACACACCCATAGTTTATCTGGGTTACAGAAACGCGAAACATTATATGGATAAACTTGCCAAAGTCCATTAAAATCAAAAGGTAGAGTGACCCCAGTGCTGGCGACGTCTTTTTTTCGCCTCGCTCAATGGTCATCCAAAACAAAACAGTTAGCCCGTACAGTAGCGTCACTTTAACCTTCATTTATAATTATCATAGAGTAGATTTACGCGGCTCGATCACGGTACAGTATTGTTAACATCCGTATAATCCATGCACTCGATCCATTCCAAATAGTCCTATAGTGAGGTATTGAGATATTGATCTATTACTCTTCAGTAAAGAATTTATATGGACTGCTATGAGTGAGTATTTGACTTGCGTTTTTCGTAGAATGTTATATATTTAAAAGGGCATCTGCTCTAAAAAAAGGCATTGTTGGGTCCGAAGGTTACACTTCGTAACGGGCTTGCCCTGTCGTTTGGTATTTTGTCTTTTAGCAGTCCCTTTTCCGCAGCAAATTTGCCTTTAGGAATTTTAGCGGTATAATTTAAAAAAAAAGAGTTACAGTAACTAACGCTTTTCAAGGGATCAAAATAATATTAGATTATCAATTATTAAACTTGTATTTAAAGTTCTATTGGCCATGAGTTATATATTTGCTATAGATGTAGAGACTTGAAAGAATATTTTGCATATTGATTTAAAAATATAATGAGTTATGTCATTGTCTATTACAGCACGTCAGTGATAGAACAGGAAAGTTCAAATGGTAAAATGTCTTACTGTTGCCCGAGTGAGAGAGTTTTGCTAGCAATCCCATTTGAAGTAAAAGCATATGTTATCCTTTTCTGTGACTAGTATTGAACATGGTACAATCTACTTCCGCGACTTGCCTTTTGTGAAAACGGTTTGTTGGAGAGCTAGCTAGACTAATATGATTTTTGTCTATATGATATTTCTTCCAGACGACAAAATATATATTTCAACGTAATGCACAATACAATGCACTTTACAAACTTGTTCTCTTCAAAGATGCAAGACACGCCGAATTGATTGGGCTACCTGTGCAACACATTTGAAACGATTTTAAAATTTCCAAACAATTTTCTTAGAGTTTCAAAAATATTAACGAATGGTAATAGACAATAGCAATACCCAGGAGTAAAGAAAGGGATTTCAATTTGTAAGATGTTTTTCCTTTATGAACGTTAGAACGAGGCTGGAGGAGGGGTTAATGTTTACATTATCACGTGACTAAATAAGAAGGTGGAGGAGGAAGTTGCGTTCCGCCATCTTGGATATTCTCCCGGAGGGGGGGGGGGAGGGGGTTACTCCCATATATGGACTATACATGGATGATCCGCTAAACAGGTTATGATTTCTCGAGCTTCTTGTCATAACAGGGTATATGCAATTTCACTGAAGGTCCAATTTCTTCCTGAGTTTCTGTTGTCATATTCAGGGTTTCTACTTTTGTATTGACCGAAACTGGTTATTATGGTTTTCAAAAAACGATACGCGAGATGACATGATAATTGAAACAGGAACTCAGTTTTTATCATAAACAGGGTATCCCTTTCAGAATCCCAGCGGAACACCCCGCCCGGTGGGGGGGGGGGGGGGTATTCTGCCCAGTAGTTGTTCGTCTATCGGCTTACATGTAGGCAGGAGATGGGAAACAACTTAAATAAGAAATAATTTGCATTATTGCTATGAAATTGGTAGCCTTTTGAACTTCCTTAGGTTTTTTCATCAGAAGATGATTTTGTAAAAAGTAAAATTATCACTATAAGCATGTGATGCATTTTTTGAATGACTGTCAGATGAAGCACATTAATTGCCCTATTTCACTATGACATCACTGCTTGTTTATGTGAGGGATAAAATCGCCAAATCCAATAGAAAATTCAACAAAGTTTGCTCCTAGCGAAACAGTTTAATCTAAAATGGCCTGGTTTTCAGATATAATATGTGTTTATATGTATCAAAACATATTCTGAGTGTTTGCTGGCTATTCTACTTCTAGTCCAGTCATCCTGTGGTTTAGGTTGGAACAAATTGCAACAGAATTTTTCTCAATGTTGTTTGACCCGTTAGGGTAAGTTAATCAACATACTAAAAGTCCCAAAAAATCCCTTCGGTGGAACATCCCTAAAAACGGCTTTTAATATTGTCAAGGATTACACAGGAAGCCCAATACGGGGAAAATATCAATTTTCCAAATAAATATATGTAAACTTGTTTCTTTCTCTAATTTTGCATTGTGCTGAGGCACTTATATCAAAATTAAGTATAATGTTTTCAATATCAAAACAAATAAGATAATAATCTGGACAGATTCTTCAATAAATGCAAATGTCAATAACACAGGAAGCCCATACTTTGTAAATTTATCACTTTGACTTAAAATGTTGATAACATTGTTATAAAACATAGAAATTTAACAATATATCATTTGAAAAACTCCTATCATTATCAAAACATCTTTACAAACAGTACTGAATCCATTCACCGCCTATACATCCAACTGCTGGTTGGTAATATTCAAACAACTCTGACCCTGACAGGTACCACATGCAGGAGAACAATCCAAGTTATACTTTTTGCAAGTGCATCGATTATTGTCGCAGTTTGACTTGCAATTGCATCTGATTATCCCAAGCAGTGCCTTGTGAGCTGCTGGACGATCTGTTTTGATGGGAAGCAGTTTGCCATCCACAATCTGCCATCCCCAATCGGAAGGTGTTAATGCGTTGTTCATTTTCCATTGTTGGACTTGGTAGAACACTCTCATACTGTGGTATGCAGCTGCTCCAGATGTTGGTGGTAAGTTTTCTGGCTGAACAAATGAAGATCCAGTAGAAACCTTTTGACAAAAAATTGTATATCGAAGCTCATCAAGAGTTTTATCGTTTCTGTTGTTGTACATAGATAAAATCGCTTTTTCTCCTGCAGCAATCAGATCGTTCTTTGTGGTTGCCTGACACCCGAAAACTTTTGCCTGCTGACGGAAACTCTCATCTATTTTAAACTTCTTTAATGCCAGCCCTTTGCCAATTCCGTGAAGTCGAGAAGTGGTATCGCAGCCAAGTATTGCGTGTAAAAAGAGTATGTTGTCACACACGTTGGGCCCCAAAATCAACTTTGTTTTCTTGATGTCCCACATTCTTCTTTTCGTAGATCTTAGTTTTGGCTCTGGCTTGAAAAAAACGTCGTGTGCGCTTGAACTGTTTACGTGGTACAACAAAAGAATCAGCAAGTCTGTGTCGTCACCGACTAAAATAGTTGGAAACAATTGACTCATATCAATGGCAGTTAGCACAATACGAAGATCAGCATCACCAGGATCATGGACTGTGATATATGCAGCTGATTGAAGCTTTGCGCTTAGCAGGTTGATAAACCGTTGTTTGTTGGAGGCATTTGACAAAAAATGCTCCTTTTTGCCTTTCATCTCCATGTCTGGTTGAAAACTCACTGTCTCCTCATATTGTCCTGTACGTCTCATGTGGGTACAGTCCTTTATACTAGGACCGTCTTCATACCCGTCGAAAACCACCGTGACATTGCCGGGATACCTAAAACGTATATACTGGATGTATAAGTCACATATTTCATCGTACGTCAGACCACGAGGCCATGAAACTCTGTGAAGTAGGGCACCACCATCCAGCACAAACGCATATTCGTGCTTTGGAAGCTCAGACGGTAAATTATCTTTTACTTCCTCCCAGATAGCGTCGGCTAAGGCAGGTTTGTTTGCCTGTCGTGGTAGGAGAGAAGCATCAAAAAGTGCTGGAGGGTAACTACTCATTTCAAACTGGAACAGTTCTTTTGGATTGTCATACCTTCCGCCAGTGGCAACGAGAACGAACCTTTGGAACAGGAGCTGGGAATCTATTTGAACAGTTGTCCCTTTAACATTGATGATGGTCTTCGCGGCAAGCGTTACAGCTTGTTTTTTCTTTTTAAAAGTGTGTTCATGTACAAGCTTACCCTTCATTGAAATAAGTATACTTTCTCCTACTTGTTTGGCTTTATCTGCGTTGACCGTTTCTTTCGCAACTACGCCTGTCGAAATACTTCGTAACGAAGGATCTGCGCTGAACGGATTCCTTGAGTGAAGATAGGCAACTATTTCCATCGTATCTTTAAAGTCGCGTTCTTGTCTAGTTACTGATGTGTCTATATGCTGCTCACTAGTGTAATAGTTTACACCTGTTAGACTCTGCATAGTGTTGTTGACTGCTGCACACATAGGCATGGACATCACCCATATCAATCGCTGCACTTCTGTCATTCCACGGCCCCTGGTAAGACCGCCACTTGTTTTTATACTTCTCATTAATACTTGCTCAATGGTAAGGTCAGTAGAAAGTCCCGCCCAATATCGATCACTTCTGCGCACGACATGTAGACCCTCCTGGAAACTCTTATACACTTCAGGGTTCTTATCTTCAAGGTCAGCCATCATTTGCAAGTAGATGTAAGCTGACTTGGCATACATATTGTGTCCCGAGGCAGCAAAATATGGCAGCATTTCATGAACGGATTGGAGATGAAGGTCCCAATTGCCTGTTCTTTCAGCCTTTTGGAATTTTCTGAGAATATCGATCATATCCATATATTGAATACATAGCATGGCAGTGCGCTGGCCTTTCATTGAATTTCTAAAACATAAAAAGAATGTTTATTTGTCATTTAATAATTTAGAATAATACGTCTTTATATATTTCACTTCATATAATGAATATAGCTTCTATTATATAAGATACCTCTTATTCTCTAAAATGTTCGCAATATTCTGAAGCGCATTGGCAGAGCACACTTGGGTAGTGGTATAAGAACCTTCAATAAGTTTCTTGTAAAGATCTCTGACTGCCACAATATCTTGTTCTGCATTTGGCACAGCATTTACTTCTTGGTCTTCAACTTGTGTATCAACCTCTGGCATAGCAATGTTCAATGCGTCAGAAATAAGTAATGAATTTAAGGCTGCATCAACGAGTAAATGGCCCCTTACAGCTCTTGATAATGCTTTACCAGTAAGCATGTGGACAACCGCATTATTTGCATATACCAATTCAAGCACTTCCTTTAAACCAGAGCCAGCCATTAAGTGACCAATACAGCCCAGAAAGCTCATTTCGATGTGCAGTCCTCCTAAACGTAAAACCATCGATTTCATGTCACTGTTTAAAGGCTCATTCTCTATTATTGTTAACGCTTTCCACCATAATGGCTGATCAAACGTGATAATTGGCGTGACGTGGTAGCGTTTTGCGTGGCGAGTTATAAACCAAAGAGTAGAGTAAATGCAGGTCATGTCCCCAGGGTCCATATCTATCATTGGTAAAAACAATACTGATGACTGACCAGGGTGCGATCCCTTGCACACAAGTTGCATGGTCCCGGACCAAGCTGGCCTTGGAGACCATAGTAATGGAAGTGTTAACTTAAACAGAAGATCAAGGTTTGAGGTATGATCTCGCACATTAACATTTTTCAGCTCGTTGTACTTTAATGACGTACATTCGCTTGGGCCTCTGTGGTTGACTATATCTATCGCTCCAGCAGCACATATTTCTTCATTTGTGACCGATTTCCTAGGGATTCTTTGACTGGATGTGGAACATGGTGTTACGGCAGCAATCATTCCCATGCCGTGGAAGGTACCAGTTCCGTCAAGTGTTCTTGTATTGTGGTCTACATTGTCTGCTACGTACTGCATAAACTTGCCTGGTATCCAGCCTGTAATTTCAGTTCCACGTGTGGTTGCAGCGCTTCTTTCAAAATTTTGAACAGTAGTATAGGATGAGCAAAATCCATGAGAATTCAACGAATCAATTAAAAACTTCGAACCAAAGTGGTGGTGCATTTGTACTGCAAGTCCAAACTGCAGAGGCGCTAAAAGTGCTTTTGGTCTAACTGCTTGAGTAAGAGCTTGGCCAAGCGATGCAATCTTTAAATGGACATCTTTACCTCTTATCAGCAAACTTAAAAACTTCTGAAGTAAGCTGGGAACAAATTTCATCGCTTCGTGCATGTGTGGAATATATTTCATCGAGTGAAGGATAGTCTTCTCCTTTAGATTCTACTTTTTTAATTTCACTCTTGATTAGCTCCGCTGCTGTTTCAACTATACGTATCTTCTCTGCATCTCCCTCTTCTTGCTTGGGTTGACGATAGAACTCGTTTATTATTGAACTTGCCGTACGGTTAAATGTTACAACATTAGCAACATTTTTGATGTTTGTTATGACGATGTCATCACCAAAATGCTCCAAGAGTTTTGTTTTCATATATTTCGTGCTATAAGCCTCTTCAGTAGACTCACAAAGATACTCTTTCATCATTTTACATAAATCAGCGACACTCAATTGCTCATCATCATTGTTTTTTAAGAACTCGATAACTTTTGAAAACGCGGCATTCTTTTCTTCATCGACTGGTCTCCCTGCCTGCTTTTGCAGTTTGCTTGGCTGTTTGGAAGACTCATTAAACTGCTTTGGAATTTGTTTGTTCGTTCGGAAATTAACGCTACATTGTTGGTGATAAATTGCATCAGCAGCATGCAAATCACTGACGAACTCTATTCTTCCAAACACGTCTTTCGCCCATTTATCATTTCTTGTTTCACACGTTTCATAGATGGACTTTTGGAAGTCTATGGTTCGCACAGGTATGACTTCAAATCCCCTTTTTTCCCCATCATATTTTGCTGGTTTACCACACAAAAAACAGTGTTCTTTAAAAGCAAATCTTGGGGTAAGCGAACGTCGGTTAAGTGATGGTACCTTGATACTTGCTTCAAGGACTGATTGGGTGTTGACTGGTTTAGCTGGTCTACGTGAATAGTCGCGTCGACAATTAACATGCACGACTTGGCCAACATTGACTTGGATCTCTTGACCAGAAAGAGACGAGATTCTGTTGATACTAATAACTCCTTTCTCTCCCAATACAACTGTTGGCTGATCGTTGTTCAAGCTTTCGCCGCAAAATGAGCATGCATCCATTCTCCATGTCTTCTTTGTGTCATTTATCGCTTCTAGAATCAAAATTGAAACAATGGTTCTACATTCATAAAAATATAATTTAGTCACAAAATACATCAGCTATGTATAATTTTTACCTTCATCAATATAGAAAGTGCTTAAGGGTAAACGAATAAGCAGCCAAGGCAATCCCACAGCAATTTTTCGCTTTATAAAAGACTACAACTTCCAGACTTTATAGTTCAATGTAAACATCTGAAAGGCATCACTTACCTTTTCCGAAGAGAGGTCTGGAAACTAATTTAGACGTTTCTTTTCAAATTTCTTAAATCCTGGCTTCTCAATAGACGAAAAAAGTACTTATAAGAGATAGATAAGTAAAGAAGAGAGTCATTACTATCAAACTACTTATTTTTAGGGCCCATTTAATTCTTTTATAATAAATTTACAAAGTATGGGCTTCCTGTGTTATTGACATTTGCATTTATTGAAGAATCTGTCCAGATTATTATCTTATTTGTTTTGATATTGAAAACATTATACTTAATTTTGATATAAGTGCCTCAGCACAATGCAAATTAGAGAAAGAAACAAGTTTACATATATTTATTGGGAAAATTGATATTTTCCCCGTATTGGGCTTCCTGTGTAATCCTTGACAATATTAAAAGCCGTTTTTAGGGATGTTCCACCGAAGGGATTTTTTGGGACTTTTAGTATGTTGATTAACTTACCTTAACGGGTCAAACAACATTGAGAAAAATTCTGTTGCAATTTGTTCCAACCCCACCCCCCAAAATTTCACAGGATGACTGGACTATTCTCTTCGTGGATTGATACGGGTTTTAGAAAACTTTTCAATGAATTTGCGTTGATTTGACCCCCTCTGACGACCATGAACCTTTAAACGATAGATTGTTTTGAAGTGACGTAATAGTGAAATATGGCAATTGTATGTCCCAACAATTACTCCAACCTTAAGTGTGAACCATTAATTGTTCCAAACAAATTTGCAAGAAGTCTATTAATTTTTTCCTAGATTAAGTAGTAGTACCACCTGAGGAGAGGTGGGGATGAGTAAAAGTGCTGTGTCCTACCACTAACATTACGTACTAATATCTATATTTAGCCACTGTCTACGGCGGAGCTCCCGATACAGAAGTCACAGGCAGAACAATTTGAATATAATAATAATAATAATAATAATAATAATAATAATAATAATAAACTCTTTATTTACTGAGGGTAGCACTAAATAGCAATATGCTAACAAACCTGTGGCCCTCTAATATATAAACTACGAATATATGTGTATAAAAACTATAAAATTATAATTACAAGATAAAAACCCCTACATGACACTAAAAAATAAATTATAACTAATAGTTAATAAATTATAATAATAAATAAATAAGTAAGTAAGTAAGTAAATAAATAAATAAATAAAATAAGATAAAATATAATATAAAAATAAAATATAAAATAGAATGCACTAGATTATACTATAAAATGATTTAAAGTTTTTTGATTATCTAAGAAATAATTTCTTAAAGAGCTTTTAAAAGTCAAAGAATCGTTTTGACGTAAGGCTAGAGGCAAGCTGTTCCATAGCTGACAAGTAGTTACACTAAAAGATCTCCCTCCCTCCGTCTTACGCTTAAAAGAAGGACATACTAAATTATATTGGGAATATCTTGTTGTGCGAGAATGCAGATCACAATTGCGCTTTAAAAGACCACCCAAATAAGAGGGTACATTGCCCTCTAACCTCTTAAATGCTAAGATTAATTTATTTAACTTTGCTTCGTCATAAAAGGGTAACCAACCTAGGGTATTGAATAGAACTACTGAGGAAGATTGCTGGTCAGCATTAAGAATTATTCTTGCTGCACGTTTCTGCATTCTTAAAACCCTACCTAATAATTCCTGATCACAGTTGGTCCAAACGACAGCTACGTAATTTATGACGGGCCTTATCATGCTATTGTAATATAAAAGCCGCTGCTTTAGAGGCAAATAACCCCTGATATTCCTTAATATTCCTATTCGTTGCGCTAGCTTTTTGCATACATTTTCAATGTGCGGTAAAAAAGATAGTTCTTTATCAATTTCGAGTCCTAACAGTTTTACACTATCTACTTTGGAAATTAAATTTCCATCAATGTTAACGATTGGCGAGCAGTCCATCTTGGAGGAGAGACGTTTACCAGTAACAATCAGTGTCTTTGTCTTTTTCTCATTTATGGGAAGCTTATTGGATGTAGCCCAGTCATGTACCTCTGTCACAGAATTGTTTAGTGCATCTTGAAGCTTGACGATATTCTTTACGTCTGCAGACGAAGAGAGGGTGGTGTCATCAGCATAGAGGTCGACTTGTGATGAATTAACATGGAGTGGTAAGTCATTTATGAAGACAATAAACAAGAGAGGTCCAATGATGCTCCCCTGAGGCACCCCATGCTTGATGTGAGCATAATCAGAATTTGTGCCATCAATAGTAACAAGTTGATGCCTGTCAAGTAGATATGAATGGAACCAAGACAGTGAGGAATCAACCACTCCATAGGCCTTGAGCTTTTCCAACAAGATCTCGTGATCGACCATGTCAAAGGCTTTGCGATAGTCTACCAGAACGAGGCCATTGACACGATTGTTGTCTAGGTTGAATAAGAGGCCGTCAATAATCTGGATTAACGCTGTTTCTGTGCTGTGTCGCTGAATGAAACTGAAAGGTAAAAATAAGATCGTTCGGGGGAAAAATCTTCAATAATTGTTTGTTTTTTTTCGAAATGAAGATAATTTCTCCCATAATAAAAACAATGCAGTGAAATCGAATCGAAATGCACTACATCGTTGTTTTTTTTTTTGTTTTTTTTTAGCCCCCAGGGGCTAGTTTTGTTCTTGGAAGATTCTTTGACAAAGTTTTCCAAGTCCGACAGTTTTAGGCTTTGAATCTCTTTTACTTAAAAAAAACGGAGGCTAACTACAGATAATACAATACAATATCAAGTTTAGTGAATTTTACCTCGGATGTCATTGAAATCGAAAATCTGGAGATTTAGGACAAATCAAGACCAAAAAGCAGAATTGAAAACTGGTTGAGGTGAGCAAAAAATTAGGTTTACTTCATTAGGTCTTTTACAGTTTTCCAAAAACAAAAAACGGAATTGTTCATTATCTACCAAGTGAACCATAGCTTAACTGTTTATGAACACGTTTAACTATTGCTACCCAAGACGTATCTTTCTTGGAGTACTTCGAAGATCATAGGTCATTGATATTTCGCCATGGCCAATTGTGTCTTGTTTCCCCAGCCAAGAGAGAAACTCTTCATTATTCAGGTTGCTTGTGACAGACCTTGGTAGAAATGGCAATCTTAATGTGCTCAATGTTCAAACACAATTCAATATATACTGAATATTGTATATGTAGCCCTAAAACTTTAGAATTTCTGTTGTATTTAAAAACGAAAAAACTCTCTCTGAAAAGGACTCATTAAATAAAAAAGTATTTGCTTCCTTGCAAAATTGTTGTTACTGTCAGAATTTTTTTCATGTTTTGGGCAATCACATTTGTCACCCTTTTGTGCACCACTCTTTGGGCTATCCTTTTTTGGGGTAGACCATAACTTCATAACTCGTAAAAGTTCTTTTTCATGATGATTACTGTTTGCAATATTGCATTATAATTTATTAATGAGGATTTCTCATACTTGTATGAGTGGCCAGGTTGGAGAAAAAGAATTACATAAAACAACAGGGGGGGGGGGGGGGATATAAAATTAAAGTTCAGCTATCCCATATAAAGACTTGTCTAACCCTTACATGTAAGAACTTCAATGCCTTCTAAAATAATCAGGTCACTTGAATAATTAGACAAATGGAAGTTACTAGATAGTTACTCTGACAACAATAATAATTATTGCTATCATGCAGCTGAACCAATGACTGACTTGCAGTTACAGCAATGAATAAGTTTAGATTAAGGATTTTGAATTAGTGACAAATTAATGTTCTTATACATACATATTTCTTCTTTCAGCATTGCCAGTTAGCAATGTTGTTAGTTTTTTAACAGGTTTTTTTAACACCACCAACAACAATTTATTACTTCAATACTTTATTTCTTTACAATATTACTGTAAATTCATTACAAAAAATATACAACTACACTTTATAACTCTCATATTTATATAATTGAGAGTATGTGATATATGTATGTGGTGTATGTGGTATATTCATATAATTATTAAGGCAACAGACAACTTAATAACTCGAATGTAAACTTCATTGTTCAAGTCTGTCTTTCTTTTATTCCGTTTGAAGACTAATCGTGCGCAATTGAGGTTTTCATAACTTTCTTGGGTTGTATTTTTGCACCCTGTACTATGATTATTTCATTATTTATTATGTGAAGGTCATATTTGTGAATAAAAAAAATTTTCGAACCTACTTTGTTTCATGACAGTTTTTAACATCGAACTAAGCTGTACCAATCATTAAAACCTTGTATGCGCCATTTAGGACACCAGTAGAAGCTGTTGGGTCAGTTCTCTTCCTTTTTAAATCATAATCAACGCGACTTTTTTTGAATGATTCCCTGAGGAACAAAACAAGAGAAATATGAGTAGTCCGCCATCTTGTACTATATAATTTCAACCAATCAGAGGGCTTGTAAGAATTATTTTCAGGAGCCAATCAAAACGCGCGATATACCAGCCAACACCAGGGTCTTCTCCCCGACAACCGCAATATTGAATTGGAGTCGGCCGAGAGGGCCGTGAGAACGAGGTTGAGTAATTATTCGATATATCAGTTTCAAACAGGTTTAAAACGTTTTTTAGCATTATATCCTAAATATAGTAGGGTTTTTGTAGGAAAAGTAAAGAGTGCTTCCCTACCATATATCTCGTCTATGATCTAATAAATTAGAAAAAAAATGCATAATGGTCAAAGGATATGTTCGTCGGCATTTATAACATCCATGCACTTGTCAAGCAATCTCGTAGCGAGAGCCTGCGTTTCTTGTGGCCTGCGGCGAAGAGCGAGGGCTCTGGCATAATCCATTTCTTGAGACCAGGATTTCTTGGACTTCCGGTATAAGAGTGCAAGCGTTCAAAGACTTGCCAAAAATTAATCGTATTTTTTAATCGTATTAATCGTAATTACTCGTATGAATGATTGGGCTTCCTGTGGAGCCGTCATACCTCCCAGACGCCTGGCAGTATCGTATTCCAGGAACACGTTGGATGTGTTCGGCGTCCATACGATATTCTTACCGAGGAAAAACCATATTCAACATCCATCGCCCTAAGGTATGAAATGCTTTCATGATTTCTCCAAACCCTCCAACAACTGCATTTCATGTAGCGCGAAATTGTACTGAATTTCCAATACAACGTTTCTACGGACGCGGCCATTTGCTAAGTACCGACCCTTCGAGCAGATCCAGCGTCTTTTCAAACGAAGACTTTGTTATGTTTTAATAAAAAACGTTAGTTCATAGGTGTCATTGCTAAGGAATACTTTATGACTTTTTCCATTCAACATTACTGCAACAAACATTGACTATTTCGTCAGCGAAAGCCAACAAAGCTGTTGTTCACTCCATTACAAAACATCCGAAGCGCTCCGTCTAGTAGATTAAGACTGAATCACATTTCATTCAGACTTTTAGTAAATTCATTATATTTATTCTCGCCCTTGCAGCGATCAATGGAGAGTTATTATATCTATTTTTGTTCTATCTTGTTTTGTTTTTAAATATTCCAGCGTTTCTCGCAAGAAGGAGTGTAAGAACTGTTAAGTTTCTTCTTGTAGGCTTGGAAGATAAGACTGAAAGGAAATGTCAACTGCAGAATGATTATCGGCACATGCGCATTAGCTAAAAACAGAATTAAATGCATAATCCATTTTTGGCGGAATAATCCGGAATAATTCTGGCATAATCCAATTTTCCGGAAGTGAAATATAATAAATGAAAAACATGCTTTAAAACTGCTTTAAAACAGAGTCCTGTGTTTATTTACCATCAAAACAAAAATAAGAAATCGGGATCATATGTTTTTAATTTTTGGCAAGTCTTTGAACGCTTGCACTCTTATACCGGAAGTCCAAGAAATCCTGGTCTCAAGAAATGGATTATGCCAGAGCCCTCGCTCTTCGCCGCAGGCCAGAAGAAACGCAGGCTCTGGCTACGAGATTGATTGACAAGTATTTTTCAAAAGGAAATCCAAGTTCCTAACTTTCAAGCATACTTATTCATAGATTGCGCGACATTTTAAAATCGCTGAATACCTGCATGGATGTTATAAATGCCGACGAACATATCCTTTGACAATTATGCATTTTTTTTCAAATATATTGATTTTTTTTTGCAGATTCAGATTGCCAAAATGAAACAGCCTCATCCCGCTTCAAGCATAACCTTTCATCGTCGCATATTGTTTATTCTTTTCTGCGCATGCATTATCTTGGTAACGTTGTTCACCTCTCTCCTGCTCAATTCAATGAGAAGCTTTGGAACTCGAGTAAAACTCGCATCAGTTGAATTCAAAAGAGATTTAAGCATGAAGCTGAGTGAAATACACCGGGACTTGAAGAGTTCCCTCGATCAAAATGTCAAACCTCCAGAACATACGCTTTTAAAGCTGGAAGGTATATTGGAAGAACTCGACCGAAACTTCAAATATAGCAGAATTATTGAAGTAGAGAAGGAAACCTATCCTATCGACCTTAACGACACCCTTGACGTATGTCCAGAGCAATATCTCGGCGAGAAGAAGGGATATCCTTTCTTTCAGTTCGGCTGGGTCACACAAAACTGTTCCAACGTCAAGCCATTGCCTCAAGTCCTGACCATCTTACTTAACACTGTAGACTATCCTGAACCGTACGAGGACAAAATCGGGCTGGTTCTAGATGGGATAAACAAGACATACCCAGGCATCCAGGTGTACATAGCACCAAAAAACACAAAAATCAAAGATATGGCTGAGCAGTTTCCAAACGTGACTGCCATTACTGTCGAAGAAAGGAGCACAATGGGCAAGATTTGGAATAAATTGGTTGCCAAGGTTACCACGCCTTACGCCCTTGTCGCGCGCGATGTGGTTCATTTCGCGTGGTGGGTGCGTGTGAGGAGACAAATTCGTATGATAAGTGAAATGAACTACGTTGGGGTGGTTGGAGGGTCGTTTCGTAACTGGACTGGGCACTGGAAGATTGGATGTCGCCAGATTAAAAAGAAAAACTACGTTCTAGAATATACGGAAGGATACCACTATTCTTCTCGATCTTGTATGTTCTGCGATGATTTGGAGGGCCCATTTGTGGCCAAAACAAAAATCCTGAAATCCGCAGAATTCGGAGAAAAACTACCCAAAGAGGTTGTGTTTGAGGATTTCTTTTTAAGGGTGCTCGACATGGGATATCAGACTATGAACTGTCCCGATACTATGTATATCACCAACGAACAAACAGCTGAAACAAAGCGGAGGAACAGAGAAGTATGGCGTTTCTTTTCCGCAAAATGGGAATTCATTAGAATTCTTCTCCCAGGAGGTGTAAAACATGCCTTTTCTTGCCAAGAAATTTCCTACAAGTGTCGACCTAGTGTGACTAAGTATGCTCTTATGCCATATTGTTGTCTTGAACAGTATGGAAGAGCTATGAACTTCTTTCAGAACTTCTGTGTGGAGCATAACATCTTGTACGAGCTTGACGCAGGCTCAGTGCTGGGTGCTGTGAAGATGAGTGGTTACATTCCCTGGGATTTAGATGGCGATATGTCACTGCTATCCCAAAATATGACCAACCTTAGAAAGTTCCAGGATTACTTTCGAGAAAAGGGGTTCAACTTGAATGGGTATTCAGCACCAAAATGGGACGCAAACGGACAGATATTAGACAACCACAAAGGGTATTTAGTGTTTCACAGTCCAGACATTTATACTGAAATAAATGGATGGCCAACATTGTCTGGATTTTTGTATCTCCCCCCTGAGCTTCGAGATCCTGTCTACTTCACCAAGGTCCTAATCAACGGCTATTGGATTAACTCTATGTTCTCCCCAGGCCTCTATGCCCGCAATCGGTACGGATTGGATGTGTTGAAACACTCACAAAGCTGGCTTCAAGTTGGGGGTATGGGGTCTAGTTGGAGTCGTTACAAGCCGGGACGTTTTCTTACGTGTAAATACCCCAAGTTCCATGCATGTTTGGATAAATTCCCTGCTGATGGAAATATAGCATTCCAAGTTCCTTAACAACATCTGGTTTAGCAGACTGTTTTGATGTTTCTATGGCAACATCCAGAAGTATGAGTCTGCTTTCCATCGTCTCGTAAACGTTACTCATGATGGCCTAAACACACCCAAAGTTTATCTAGGTTACAGAAACGCGAAACATTATATAGATAGAGTAGTAGATAGAGTGACCCCTGTTCTGGCGACGTCTTTTTTTCGCCTCGCTCAATGGTCATCCGAAGCAAAACAGTTAGCCGTACAGTAGCGTCACTTTAACCTTCATTTGTAATTATCATAGAGTAGATTTCCTGAGCGATAAACTGATTGCGGCACGCCGCTCGATCACGGTACAGAAAGGAGTACTGACTGCTATGAGTGAGTATTTGACTTGCGTTTTTTGTAGGATGTTACTATGTATTTAAAAGGGCATCTGTTCTAAATAAAATGCATCGTTGGGTCCGAAGGTTTAACGGGCTTACCCTATCGCTGGTATTTTGTTTTTGAGCAGTGCCTTTTCCACAGCAAATTTGCCTTTAGGAATTTTAGCGGTATAATTAAAGAAAGAAATGAGTTATAGTAACCTTAACGCTTTTCAAGGGATCAAAATTAATTTAGATTATCAATTATTAAACTTGTATTTAAAGTTCGATTGGCCATGAGATATATTTGCTATAGATGTAGAGACTTGAACGAATATTTTGCATATTGATTTAAAAATAAAGTGAGTTATGTCATTGTCTATTACAGCACGTCAGTAATAGAACAGGAAAGTTCAAATGGTAAAATGTCTTACTGTTGCCCGAGTGAGAGAGTTTTGCTAGTAATCCCATTTGAAGTAAAAGCATATATTATCCTTTTCTGTGACTAGTATTGAACATGGTACAATCTACTCCCGCGACTTGGCTTATGTGAAAACAGTTTGTTGGAGAGCTAACTAGACCAATATGATTTTTATCTATATAATATTTCTTCCAGACGACAAAATACATTTAATTTAATAAAGTTAGTAACCTGAAAAGCTTTAAAGCTGAGGCCGACAAGGATTATGGGTAGATTCATTTTACACGTTCAACCGCTTGATAACTGTTCATGGACTTGTGAATCTTTTACCGGTTACAGTCTCACCTCTTCTGAGCATCATCGAGCTGTAGTTTATATGAAAAAAGATTTGTATATATATATATATATGACTTTTTACCCCCGTCTCTAGACCATAATCTATTTCGCATTGCTTTTGTTCTTTAATTATGACTATTGTTCCTGTATTCTCTAAGGAATCAAAGATTTTAATATGAAAGAATTTTAAAAACTATTATGGTATAGAGTCGGGGGTAAAATGTCATCTCGCTTTAGGCTTATTGAATAAATTATAATAAAATTATGTAATTTCCCATGTGCCATTTCGGTCTCAGCTTTTATGTTCGATTTTTCTGAACCCGACAACGATTCTTCAATTGAGTGTATATATTACAACATAAATGGTGCAATGCACTGTGCACATTACAAACTTGTTCTCTTTAAAGCTCCAAGACACGCCGAATTGATTGGGCTACCTGTGCAACACATTGAAAAGGATGATAATAAAACTCCCAAACAATTTTTTTAGAGTTTCAAAAATATTAACAAATGGCAATAGGCAGGAGTAAAGAAACGGATTTTTTGTCCTATTCAGTCCTAGTTGTTAGATTTTTTCTTGTACGTACATAAGGACGAGGCTGGAGGAGGGGTTAATGTTTACATTATCACGTGACTAAATAAGAAGGTGGAGGAGGAAGTTGCGTTCCGCCATCTTGGATATTCTGCCCAGTAGTTGTTTGTCTATCGGCTTCCATCCGCCATGGACGCAAGCGGTAAAAAAGTCATCGTATGCGATAATGGAACCGGGGTACGTTCATCTACCTTATGGATGTTTCCTTTTTAAGTTATCTACTACTAAAATCCTTCTTTTTTCAGTTTGTAAAGTGCGGATTTGCAGGATCCAACTTTCCTGCTCACATATTTCCGTCAATGGTTGGAAGACCAATCATACGATCAACACAAAAAGTTGGAGACATTGAAATAAAGGTAAGAAACCCGAATTAAAACTCAATAGCCTTAACTTCAGCAAAGTTCAATACAAGTCGTACTGTACTTTAAAACCGCTCAAAAATATAACTTCCTGGTGTTTTGATAGGATTTAATGGTCGGTGATGAAGCAAGTAAGCTGAGATATATGCTCGAAGTAAATTACCCTATGGATAATGGTATCGTCAGGAGCTGGGACGACATGAAACACGTTTGGGACTACACATTTGGCGAGTCTAAACTAAACATTAATCCTCGGGAATGCAAGGTAAGAATGACAAAGTTTTGATTCTTTGACACGAAAGCTTGTAGGTGGGGTTTCTTCTTTATTTCCTGTCGTACTATACCATCACAAATTCTTTTTATATTCTTAGGTTTTGCTGACAGAACCGCCAATGAATCCCATGAAGAACAGAGAAAAAATGGTGGAGGTAATCATTTGACACAATTAAGTAAATTAGATTGTATATAATAAAAAGTTATCAAGTCTAGTCTTGTTATTTGTTTATATTTGACTGCCCAATTACTTTACATTTTGTTACTAGTACGATAACGCCTTTTACTAGACTTGTATGAAATCTTAAGAAAATAAGTTTGATATATCTGAGCTAGATAACTGAATCGGTTTAACAGCTGAAAAATTAATGCTTTTCGAGAGTAGAAATATCTGAACTTGTGTGCTGAAACTTGAGCTTATGTAGTTCCTATTGTCAAATCACGGCTATTTGCAATACTTTGTTCTAAATTTGGCCTATTTTATTTAAATTCAAGTTGTATATCAGGGTTATTTTGAAATGTCTTTAGTTGTCATATTGGGTAATCAGAATTCTAAGTGAGATTTTGAAGTTATGAACTGTGTAACTGATATTTGTTATTTTTTACATGGTCGCTTGTATGATGTGAGGGATTTTTTGGCAAGAGGATTTATGTTATTTTTACTCTGTTGTTATTATTTTTTTAGGTTATGTTTGAACATTACCAGTTTGATAGTGTTTATATTGCAATTCAAGCAGTTTTAACTTTATATGCCCAAGGTAGGAATGATTGCTAGAGTTGTTGTTGTATTGACTAATAATTGCTAAAGCTGTGTACTTTCAGTTATGTTTACAAGTATGTCATGTCTATTGCAGCCCCTTGAAACCCTCTGCATCTACAGCAGCAATCAACACTCAATTTCAAATAAATAGATGTATTATTATCATTATCATTATATTTATTATTGTTGTTATTTTTATGATTATAATTATTCACATAGTTTTGCTGTTTCTTTAAGGTCTTCTAACTGGAGTTGTGGTTGATTCTGGTGATGGCGTAACCCATATTTGCCCAGTATATGAAGGTTTTGCTCTGCCTCACCTCACAAGAAGACTGGACATAGCAGGACGAGACATCACTAAATACCTCATTAAAGTATGGTTGGTTCTTTCTATAAAGTATTTGTTACAATATGAGTGAACAATCCCTTTGAGAGACTTTCCATTCACTTAGTCACTCCACACTAAATGAATATTTACAACATATATACAACACTCCACTCAAATTGCCATTATGCTTGTCTTGCATCTCAATTTCAACTATATTTTTACAATCTTTTTAACAGTTGATGTTGCTTAGAGGATATGCATTTAACCATTCTGCTGATTTTGAAACAGTCAGAATGATGAAGGAAAAACTTTGTTATGTAGGGTAGGTAGAACCAATATCTTAACTTTTCTGTTTCATGGCTATCAGACTTGTTTCTGTTTCTAACTTTTATGACACTGGCATTTGTTTAACAATACTATTGATACTTTATTAGGTACAATATTGAACAAGAACAGAAACTAGCATTAGAAACAACTGTGCTCGTAGAACAATATACTGTGAGTATATATAGTACTTTGTTTTTAACTTTTCTTTGTTGTGTAGAAACGAAAACTGAAAATCACAAACAATAGGAAAGACCCACCAAGATCCACATAGATGTGAAGCTAACATAAAAATACAAAAGAAATAAAACTTTTTTCTCGATGGAATTTGTGGCATTTTTCTTTTTTGTCCTGCATTCAAGAAAATTTTAAGAGGGGTGCAGAGTTTTCAACTTGGGTATTGAAAGGGTTATTTATGTGATCACTTTGATATAAATTTTTTAAGGCACATTTTCTAATCTTATTTTGGTAACCAAAATGTCTCATTGATGTGTATTTGTTCAGCTTCCAGATGGAAGAGTAGTCAAGCTGAGTGGAGAACGTTTTGAAGCCCCAGAGGCACTGTTCCAGCCTCACTTGATCAACATTGAAGGAGTTGGAGTAGCAGAGCTACTGTTTAATACAATTCAAGCAGCTGATATTGATACTCGTTCTGAATTCTACAAGCATATTGTATTATCTGGTGGTACTACTATGTATCCTGGCCTGCCGAGTAGACTGGAGAGAGAGATCAAGCAATTGTACTTGGAAAGGACACTCAAAGGAGATGTGTCAAAACTATCGGTATGAGTAAATGGAATTGAAAATGCGAGTTAGCTGGCAATGTTTTGGTTTTCAAAACTGCTACTTTTCCCTACTAGAGGTCTATCACTAATAGACCCCTTGCAGCATGTCAGAATGCAGCTCAGTTTGGAGTACATAACAGTAGGTTTCCAATTCTCAGGATATTTAAATTATTTTGTTTTGTCCTATAAAATTGAGCTGCATTAATAGTTTATAGACTATTAATAGTTTATAGACTAAATTATTTTAGCAGTATGCTATACAGTACGGTTGTAGAAACATGACTCTATCTAATAGCTTTAATTTGTGTATATATGATAGTTCCCTTTGATTAATATTTGCATGTAAATTTTGTTTTCCAGAAATTCAAGATTCGTATTGAGGATCCTCCTCGGCGAAAGCACATGGTCTTCATGGGTGGAGCCGTGTTAGCTGATATTATGAAGGACAAGGATAACTTCTGGATGACGAGGCAGGAGTATGAAGAGAAGGGTATAAAATGCCTTGAAAAGTTAGGTATCAAAGTTAGTTAAGGAAATAAAAATTAATGGTCCAAGTTACACAAATTACGAGGAGGTATGTGTTTGAAAACCTGAACGGCCCATCCATATTTGAAAATACAATTTCTTTAATCATTTCTAGATAATAATTACTCTTTGATTTATTATCAACTTCTTTCATATCACGCTTAGGAGAAATTTAGGAAGCTTTCATGTATTAGACAAATGGGGATTCCTTTCTTAGTTGGATTTCTTCCCTTTCTGCCAATAATGGCAATTTAAGGATATTACATTTTATATTTTGCTATCCTTAAGAAAAGCTTTAGACAAACTCTATGCTAATATCTGAAAGTTTTCTTAATAATGTTTTTTTCTGGGAAGTATGATTCTAATAAAACAAATGTAATTTTGCTATAGACGCATTGAGCCTTATTAAATGTTGCACAATTTCATATCACCCCATCATTTTTTTCTTTGAATATTGTTTGTTCTTGTGCTTGAAAAGATATATGATATAAAAAGCTCCGAATTAAGGTTGAATTTTGGGTGATTTGAAAATGGCAACATGATGGCAGAAAAAACGATTTTTCATCGGTAATGATGAGTTGTTAGAATTATTTTTTTTGTTGTGTTCACAAGTTGTCCAGGCATTCATTTTGCTTGCTATAGTATTAGAATAAATGTGGTGAACTCATTGATAGGTCATTATCATCATCGAAAATCATCAACATCAGCAATATTTTATACTGTACTTTGTATAGATTTGCTGAATTAAATGCCATAATAATCAATAACAGAATAAAGTAAAAGTAGTAATAGCATAACTTACTGTAAAAGTGTCAGGAGTGGAGAAATATTTTCAGGTCGTAAGATGTCTACCTTCATGTTGTGAATTGATAGACATTGACACGCGTCAGTCGTGTTTTCAGTATGCATTAGCCAGAAAAGGGAAGTATTTTTCTATTGTTTTAGCCACAATAAGATTCAGCATAATATTATTGTAAATTTCTCATTGAATATTCTTGTCAAAATATTTCTTTTACACTTAGTGATTTTATAGAAAAGCAATAAAAATACTAAATCAAGTATTCAGCTGTATAGTATATTTATTGAGGCTTAATTTTAGTATATTGTGGAAGAAGAATCACTTCTTCTCCCATCCATTTTCTTTTGGAGAGGGTTACTATAGAAAACATTCTTCCATGATAAAATAGATCATTTTCAAGTTCCAAATTCCTGCTGTGTTCCTTGAGGGCAGATTCATTTACAAAGGCCTAGCCTTGTATCAGTGTTTAAATATTCACAAATTCCAACTACAGTACCGTAAAGTAAAGAATGCACAACTTCAACAATACAAATGACAAACACTTTGAAATTACATGAATATTCTGCCCAAAATTAAGGCTAATCCTGAGCAACACAGAACTTGAAATTGGAGTATAGATCCCTTGCATTAATTGTTCTAGAGGAATTGTTTTGGGGGGACAAAATACTTCTTGGGAGTCAGTGCAAGTGGTCTATTGAATCTTCCATGCTTTCTTTACGGCCAATAACTTTTCACACTATTTACATCTTTTTCTATAGAGGCATATGTCTTTGTATGTTACAATTTATTTTCAGATCTACACAGGACACGCATAAGAATTTGACTAGTCCATACAAATTACAGTGGGTACCCAAATTCATAATCCTTACAAAGGTGAAACATGCACTGGAACAGAGACAAGTCCAGAAGAGTACACAGGGTACCCAAGTGGGGGGTCGGCTGCTTGTATTGTCAGGTTTCTCAAGAGAACAGGATGGGCCTGAATACTGTATCTCTCTTCGTCGTCATTGGTGAAGTAAAGTAATTCAAGAGCTAATGACGCCCAATGTCCACGAACAACTTCACTATTTAAACAACCAACAGGTGCAAGGATTGCTTGTTTTGTTAATACTCGACTGGTGTACGTTCCCTGAAATACAGATATAAAACACTTTTTTTACGGGAACACAAGATGTGCCAAACAAAATGGGCAATTCCTAGGCTGAAGAGTCACCCCCAACCCCCTGGGACCATTTAATAGCTATAAACATGAAGAGTGACCAAGATTAATAAAAAACAGACTGCTCCCAGTCTAAACCATGATCGTTTGAGCATGCTGATGGTAACACACTTACGTCATCTGGGTTGCGTCCAAGCGAAAACAAGTTGGGTTTATTGTTAATGACTGCTCTTGCCCAGTCCTCATCAGTGTCTTTACCCATGTACCAATCATTATCATATTCTGTCAGAACCTCCGCTAACTCCTCGTGGCTCGTTACTTCACCAAGAACAGCCTCATCATACATTACCTTAAAGGCATACCTAATGGAATGGGAATGTTTAAGTGATTAGAAATCAAAACACAATGTTTCCCTTGCACAGAAAATTCTTTATATAAATATACACCTGTATGCCTTGACAACGAGATCCATAAGCTGACCCTTCTTCTGCAACCAGTCTGCATGTAGTGACCACGGAATCTCCCCACTAAACACCTTTAATGGGTGCACAGGTCCTGAACTGAAAGACGATGCCCCTGGATACCCCAATACCTCGACTAAAGCAAAACACGTAGACACCAAATGCTCGTAACATTCCATCAGTACCGAGTCACTTGCTATGGAATTGTCAGCATTTGCATTTAATTCCGAAATATTTAGGACATGTTGATACCACGACAGGGGAAACCTTGTAGTGATGGGTTTTAACTGTTTGTCCATAAGAGGCAGTTCTGACTTCCATTTTAAAGGCAAGTCTAATTGGTATGAGGTCTCAGAATGGAATGGGGTAGCAACAAATGTGTTTGTCTTTGTGCTATTAACATGTGTTTCTTCAACTTCAATTGTGTTTAGAGTAGTTTCTCTAAACTCTCCACCAGTCTTTGTTGCCTTCTTGCCTGTATCAACTGCTGGAAATCCCCCAAAAGAAAACTCAGGAGTTTGAGGTTTTTCTGGTCTTAATGCAGTAAGTTCATCAAGTTCAAAGGAATTCAAGCTATCAACATCCTTCCCTTTGTTTTCATGCTTCGTTTGGGAGAGCCCCTTAGAAGAAAAATTGTCTCCAACAAGTAAGCTGTCTTGAGACCAGATACTTCCATTGATGCTAGGTAAAGAGCTGCTTCTGGGCAAAGCTATGGGCTGTGTTTTCCTAGCTTCAGAAGAAGTAATCATAACATTATCAACATCATTGCCATCATGACTTGGCCTTCTGACAACAGTTATTTCAGTATTAGTTGTGCTTCCCCCTCTAATTTCTCCACTTTTAATTTCTCTGGTTGCCATTCCTTCACCAGCATTCCTGTTGGAATTTTTGCGGTCTTGAATAAACACCCAAATGAGAGTTTTTAAGAAATTCTCTGAGACTTTCTGTAAATTTTCTGGTTGGTCAATAATTCCAGTCAGGACATTTCTGGCATCAGAATATGTGTCAAGCTTAGCAACATCGCAAGGTCTTAAAGTGTTCCAAGGATAAGGGTTACAGTAGATTATAGATTGCTCATCTTCACGTACAAATGCAGCTTCAAAAACCTCATCCAGCCTTGCTGCTTCAACAGTATGACATGACGTCTCCTGCATCTCTAGTCCCTTGACTATAGCACAGGAATACCGGTAGCCACACTCTAACACATGAATCCAAACTAATCTATCCTGGAATCTCAGCATGAAATGATCTCCTGCTTGTCTACTTCCAAGGGACCCTGTTGCAAGGGACTGACTAAGTGAAGATATTACTTTTGGAGTTAATTGCTGGTAGTAAACAGCATCAGGACCTGACGAGATAACAGTGTCTCCTCCATGAGGCCATGAGCGAAGTGGACGAGGGAAGCCAATGACAAACAAAGGAAGACAAAATAATGGGAGAAGAGGTGATGACAAGACAGCACTCACTAGAATCACTGATAACACTATGGGAAATAGGAAGACTGACAAAATAAGAATGGTAGGAATTGATTTGTGGCGTTGCTTCTTGAGACCGAAAGAAGTCACGGCAATGGTGAACATGAAAACAACCTTCTGAAACAGCTGTTGGAGTCTGTCTCGGCATACAGCTACCAAGACAAGCTGTACTGCAAGGCCAGCATTGTTCCACCAAGTTGCAGTGTATGCTACAAGATATGTGTTGATGACACACACTATGGAGAGATCAAGAAGACTGTTGAAAGTGTTCTGCCACACCTGGAACAAATCAACACATATAGGTTAACAGACTGAATTCCTTGCAGAAGACATATACCAGCAATAGAGGATATTAAACACTTATCACCATGGCAACAGGTTTAAAACAATGCCATAATTTGGGGTATAGCCCTTTTTAACTTCCATGTAATGTTTTCACATTTCAGACCACTTCTTTCTTTCCCTTTATGAGATTCTGTGTTTGAGTTTTATCCATATTTATGTGACTTTTCATGTGCAACAATTAAACAAAGAATTCATATAACTCTAGAGAATGACGGGTGGCCTGAAATGGTAATATATTATATCCAAGCCAAAATGGTCTATTTGAAGCCATTTTTCAGATGCCATGCTGTAATTTTAACACAATAAGTCCTGTAGAATGCTGTCAATTCACACAAAATCTGTTCTAGAACCAGTACCTGTCTTAGAGCCCTCACAATACCAAGAGCCGTCATGGCTGCCAAGAATCCAGTATCTTTTGAACGAAGTCCAAGTCCAAGAAAAGTTACCATGCAAAGAGGACACACTGCAAGCAAGGATAATTAGGTAATAATTATTAGAGTTTCACTGGGTTGCACTGTGGTCATGCACCCATCTCCCACCTTTGGGGATAACAGGTTTGATTCCTGGACTCGGCATCATGTAATGAACATAGTTTGTTGGGTCTCTCCCTTGGTTTCTCTGTCATACAACAACCATATTACAATGTTCTGGTCTACTGAAATCCACTTCATTGAATTCTATTACCTTTAGTACTTACCAAACGACAACAAGAAGTGGTACACCCAGGCAATATATCTGAGTTTACCGTTTCTCTTATCAAAATTTGTTCTCGACTCTATACTTCTGGGGTACAAAGGATTTCTCACAAACCCCATGAAATAGACTCCTTGCACATCACCCATACACTTGAGTATAAATAGCAGAACACAAAATGTTAAGCCAAAACCATCCAACGAAGTGACTTTATCAGAGAGAACAACACCAACACTTCCGCATGCCACATCCAGGACTAACAAAGTCAGTGTTATTATAATTTCTTTTATGGACCATTGTTGGGCACTTAGTCTTTTGGGAGAAATATTATTAGTTATCTTCGATCGTATCAAGGCAGCCATGCTGAATATGTCCAAACTTAAGATGTAGCCAAAGATGCTTGAGAGGATAATGACGACAACATGGCTGGGAATAAATATGGCCAAAATTGCAGGAATTATGGATAAAAGTAGCATGACAATAAGCCTAAAGACAAAAGAATTAATGTCAGATTTGGTAAGGATTATTTTTATTATTAAAGTGCACCATTATGTATACTAGGTACAAACCTTAAATCTGTGGCCATGGGAGATCCACCAAGAATAAATACCAAGAGCTGCTCTGTTGCCCAGGAAAAAAGGGCATCCAGTGGAGGGAGGGTTCCAAATGTCCACAGAAAAAGTAAAAATGGGAAAACTGCATGAAGAACTTGATCCAAAAGAATGAGAGTAGAATGAGACCTGTAGGGTGAAAACATCAAGATATCAATGAATGAAGGATAAATTTATGGATGGAGGAAGGTGAAGAAATGAAGTTAGTGAGAAACGGATGTGATGAAATATGTGGATAAGATAGTTGAATAGGTGGATAAATGGAAGAATAAATGGTAAGCAATGAGTACTCATGGATTCCTTGAGAAAGCAATGTCTATGGCATAAGTGGATATTAGGATTTTTAAGAAAAGGGACTGAAGATTTTTCAAACAACTTCATTAAAAAACATACCCTATTATCAAGCCAGAAATTCCAAACAGCAAAACATAAAATGGTCGCATGAATGGGGCAATATCCACCCACAAATGTCGTCTGAATATGGCTGGCTCTGGGGGAGGGGTGGCAATGATGGAATACTGTGCAATACAGACCACCAACCAACCAAACCCATGAATAATCACAGTTACTGCGGTGTTGCTGTAGAGACCATTTAGATTGACAGGTAGCAAGTAAAGGAACATTATTGCACCTAACATTCCAGAAAATATTCCTTGGATAACGATTTCTGCTGCATTTTTCTTGGTTGAAAATATAAACTGGAATGTCTCAAGTCCACAGCAAGACTCAAACTCCACTTCGTCTTCCTCAGCCAGGAGATTAGGCTGTACTTTAGAGACGTTCGTATATCGCCTGTTTGTAAACCATACAGCGAGATTTGCGGTCACCACAAGACAAGTAACTAAGCATCCATACACATAGCAACAGATCGAAGATGACAAGACTTCATACTCGGAAATAATCGTCAGTACTCCACCAAGCAGTAAAGGCACCAGAAATACCAAGACCTGGTTACAATACACGTAAAAAGGAGCATCGTAGCCAAGGCGAAGTTTTATTCCTCCTAATAATGTTTGTGGAAACCGTTTCTTGAAGAAGTCTAGTTTATAGTCGTTAAGCAACGGTGCTCCGGAGTCACTCATTTGATCGAATCTTGACTCTCGATTACTGAGTTTACTTTAAAACCATGATCTTCGTAGTCATTTGGGAATATAATGCGACTGTGGTGATATTCCTGGGCTCTATTAGTCTCGATTCTAACGGTAATTATTTGTTTAATTCGTCGTGAAGGCGATTTTCTTACCACTTGAACATCACAAACCGAAAAAAACGATGCCTTGGGACTGTTCTGGGGTGAATCAGCCTTTAGCCACATTCAGAAATGACATTTAGTCTTCGTTTGTAAGATTCTGTCGTAACTTGTTCAGCAGAAAGGTAAATTCATGCCATAATTTGGTCCAAAACATCACACATTGAGTATTCGTGAACGAAGAAAAACGACTTGTGACGTCAAAATTCCGCTCGCCACAGGAAACCCATATCAACCAAAGGAAAAACACAGCACTCCATTCGAAAAACTAGAAAAAGTGGACGATTTAACAAATAGACATCAGTTTTTTAAATGTGTCTGTCCTCTTATTGACGATAAATTGCGTCATCACATTGTGAAAGTAGTATACTGATCCACTCGGCTACTCCTTGTGGTTCCAAAGAACGCTGGGGGGAGACTAGCAATGAAGTAGCTAACTATGGTGTGGTGTGGTGGGTGATTGTACAATATTTGACAACAAAGGGAGCTCTGTTCTAGAGCTGTACCAGTTCAAGGGAGAATGTATTTTACTACAGAAAGTTAAGAGTAAAGTTTACTAAACTTAGTCTGTTGGTATTAAAGCCCTGTGCTCAACTGCAGACAATTTCGAGGGTTTTTCTCCTGATCATTTTATGAATCTCCTTAGAATAAATGCCGACAATGAGGCTTTTTATATACAGATAACTTCGGATCCTTTCGCACCCCTTCGGATCCCTTCGGCGAGGCGGGGCCCGGGGAATTAAACAATGCCATCACATTTTCCCATACAAATCCTTATTTTATAAAATATTCAATTTCAATTTTATATTTAATGCCATTTCTGCTATAGTCAACATTATAAGTTAATCCTTTGCCTTCTTACTAATATTGAGGTGCTCTTTCCATTTCTGTTGTTCATTTTGACACAACCTCTCTCTTTAGGGGTTGGGTCACGTGACCTGTTGTTGCTATAAAAATATCGACCACAGTGAAAGGTTATCTTTTCTACGACGTATTAAACGTGTAATGGCGGATCGCCACGTGTTTCTTGTTGTGTTAAGTAGTTAATCCTGATTTGAGACCCTAAGTTACAACAGTTAACGAACTTTTCAACATCTTTTGATATAGTTTTGAACGTTTAACAGCTCTCATACTGACCCCCGCAGACCGTCATAGCCCCCAAATATGGTAGCACAGATTCTGTAACGACCCGTATCATCGTTACAGATGAAGAGTTGAAGCCGTCACAGCACGTTTATGCAATGACAAAATGACAACATAACTCGGTATTAGACGAATTTGGAAAGCATACAGCACAGAGAGTAGCAGTGTCATTAACATGATTCTAGTAAGCTTTCTCGCTTTGCTCACTTTAAGCTCTCTGCCTAAAATTTTTGGGAATCCACTTCGAGTGTCGTCGAGCTCGTATCCAAAGCCTTTCACGCGTGAATTGAAACTTCAGGATCCTCCGATGAAAGGTAAAATAAAATATTTGGTTTACCTTTTTCCGGGCAGACTTTTTTCCTTTATTTGTTTGTTCTTCTTGTAGAACTTGTTTTTAGCTGTTCGAGAGAGAGAACGGCACTTACGTAATGTTTTGCGCTGAATTGGAATATCAATCGGTGATTTCATTACAGTCTGACTTTAATAACTTCCGTTAGTTTAATAACTTTTTTAGCGGAATAAAGCCAGCTTAGGAATAACTATCGTTAGGAAGATTTTCAAAATTTTTATGTAGCCATTTACGTAATACAGAATATTTTCTATATAAAGTCTATATTTCTATATTTTCCACGAGTCGTAGCTTTTGCTCCTTTGTGTGTTGTGGTCGCTCACCTAGCGACGATGATCAGTGTGAGCGATATCCAGAATAGACAAAAGAGCGAAAACACTGAAACACTGGAATCAGTTTAAATAAATATACATTGCCTCTAGAATCTCAAATCTTTCTTTACACATAGAAGAATATAAAATAAAAGTGTTGGCAACGGGAAAGCATCTTTTACTCTGTCCATTTTCTCTGGGCTTCATGTGGTACGTGAGAATAGGGAAGGAGAAGAAAGTCGGGATTTTTTGTTGTGAAAGTTTTGAATATTTTTTGAATAATATTTAAAGTAATGAAATGTAACTTCTCGTGTTCAGGATCAGATGTCATAGTATTACAGAGCTTGTTGGCCAGGTGTCCTGCCGTCACGAGTATAAAAACCACGGGTGCGTTCGATCAACAAACACAGACAGCATTAGCTGACTTCCAGCGAATCAACCATGTGAATAAGTATGATGTCTAGCTCATAAGTAACGAAGATCTAATATGGGTGTGATACCTATGGACACTCAAATGGTTTACGCTCTAGCAATCACACGATTGGAAAGCCATTTCAGTGCGTGTCACATGCCAACGCATGCTTCCAACTCGTATAAAATCTGGTTTACAGCGCTTCTAAATCACGCGTGAAATCGTACAATTTGCCATCGTGACGAAGGAGGTTTTGGTGGACGTCAATCAATGCGTTTCCATGACATTCATTCCACGTGCCCTTAATAACTTTGGGCTTTCCGACAATATGCTGAGAAACACTTTGATTGGCGTCCACTAAAACTCTATTTTCCGCGAAATTTTTTCAACGATTTCGCGCGTATGATTGATAAGCGTTTTAAACTCTTTAAATATTTTAAGTTTTATAGTTGTGCATATGATGACGTAACAGTATTGAAATCGTATATGCATGCATGTAAAAGCGTACAGATCTTGATATGATTTTCTACCTAAAACTGACATCCGTATTGAAATGGAAGACTGAGGAGGAATAATGGTCTTTTAAGAGTTTTCTCTTTAAATTTTCAACGCTTTGAGGGCACTCGCCTCAAATGGTGCCGATTTTCTTGTTTTCATAGTTCTGGTAAATTGGACATAAAAAGCGCAACACTGGTGCTGAATCAGCTGATGTACGACGGTTACAAAGATGACGGGAAAATCCCCAAGGGATACAAATTTAAGGTGGGTATTTTATCGTGCAGTCTTTCAACCTGTGCACCATAGGATCATCCGTCGTGATTGCAATTAGAATTTCATTTATCCTCCTTAATTTATTTTCCGTCCATAGCTTTACATTCCCGTCCACAAAGATCGAAATATCGAGACAAGTGCGACCTTATACGACTCTAACTACCAGGTATTCAATGATTTATTGTTCACTTATTTCTGGACGTGTCATCTCATGTAGAGCTTTTTGGTAGGTCTCCCTTGATTCGACGGTTTTTCCAGTCTTCCTTCCTCTGCAAAACCTAACTAGCTAAATTCCAGTTAGCCTTTTTCTGACTTTGGTCAGCCCAGAGATTGCTGTTTCAGGGTTATAAATTTGAAGGTCTCAGTTGAGGGCGACAATAATGTTCAACCTTCTTAGCTTTTACTACGGGGAATTTAGTACGAGTTCAAATTTTTTAACTTTCTACTTGACAAAAGCTTCAGAGATACGGCCGTGTAAAGACCACAGGCAGGGGTGCGGACCCTGACAAGATTAACGTACTACAGCACTGCATCATTTATATTAATAAGAGGCCAGTATATGTTTAATTATTTTGCATATACCATTAGGTTAGGTATAGATTTCTAGTGCGCACTCATGGTCACATCACAGGACACAGGCGAAGAATTAAACCAGTTGACTACCAATGGTAACACGCCAACAGGACTTGCGGTAAGTCATTGTATATACAAGGTCCAAGAGCGTGCTCATTGCTTGTTTAGCTGGGACTGCGCATTTCGGAATCCCTGTTATTTATTTTACTCAAGTTGAACGGATTATCCCATCGAATTATTTTCAGTATCACTGACCATTACCATGACCTTGGCCAGATGTTCAAGTTTGCAGTTAAAAATAACAGGGTTTCATATACGTGTTCATGAGTGACCAGCTTTCGATCTTTTTTTATTCTTCGTATCTAAAAGATTCAAGCAATTTTTTCCCTTGTTTTTATCAGTAGAACTGGACACAGGAAGGTCAGAAAGCACGGAAAAAGGAGAAACGAGAGCCACGAATCTTAGGCTGATTATTCATTACTATTTCGCAAAGCTGATTGTAAATGACGGATCGATGTTTAGAATTCAGGAACAAGATTTTGAATTAAACCCAGTCAATGAGGGCCGAGTGTTAAAGTCCCCAATATAAAATGCGCACATTTGATAACAATTTTCATTTTTATTTTTCAGACTTTCGATCTTAACAGTCCTGAACCGAATCCCGTGTTGTTCGGACCGTAAGTAAACAAAAGCACTGCTATCATAACTTTCGAAACTGTTAGGTAGAGGTGCGCAAAAGCGAGCCTTGTTTCAAACTCAGTTGACAACTCGTTAACTCCAGTGTATGCGGGCTTAGCCTCACTTCTAAGGTCGGTAAAAAAAGTGGAAATTAGAATAACAAAACAAGCAACTCCTGGATTCGAGGCTAAGTCCGCATACACTGGAGTTCAAGAGTCGTCAATATTTAGACCTTTGGCATCGGGTTTACCGCTAACCGCTTATCACTAACCGCTAGGAATCAAGCCTCGAAAAACGCCCGCAAACACTGAACTCGGCAAAAATGAAATTTAATTTGGAGACTCTTCCAGCAACAACCTCATTATGACGCGTTGATGAATGTCAAACGTTTCACGAAAAAAAGCCTGCGTCGAACTGCAGTTTGAGGTTTGCGGTACCTAGCAAGAACGTTATGGTCTTAATAGTAGCCTTTGACATGATCGTGAAAATTGACTTGTTATTTTTTCAGATACCCGGTAGTTCGACAAGTGAAAGGACTTGAAGGTACGTTTCTACAACTAAAAGAAGCAGATATTTTGGGAGTTTGTATTTTAAATAAGCGGTCGTTATCATTTCCAGGCAACGTGGCTATTGGTCCTAATGAGAAGAACACCTTTATCCCATACGTAAGATATGGAATATTACTTCACACGGGGGAATGGAAAAACTGGAATTCATCAAGGCCAATGCCCAATAGGTAAGAAAAGCCTTTGACAGAAACTAATGCTTTTTTTAACACTTAATTGTCGCGCAGGGATTGGGAAACGCGCCTTTGGGTAGACAGTGTACCCAAAAATGTAGAATTTCATTGGCCGTATGAGTGAGAGAACATCACGTCGCGACAACTGCAGAGGTGTTTAACGCGCAACGCTGGAGATAATTTTTATTCAAATTTTTGAATGTTGCGCGTAAAAGTTGAACCTTTTTCTAACCTAAGGTTCACTGAGCCGTCCCGCTATGAAGAGAGTAGGCTTGGCTTAACCAAGAAAGACTCGGTGGTCACGAAATTGTCCCAAATGAAATTGTGGGATATTTTTAGGGATACAACACATTACCCAGGACTTCAGTTATGAGGCCTCTACAACACGGCCACTCATACTTAATTAAAAACTGTTATCCATTTGCTTTTGTTTGGATTCCAGAAAGTGAAACTCGCGTGCCAGGCGTGCCTGTACATAAGCCGGCGAAGCTGTAGTATCTCCCTTGCAAATTTTGCTCAACAAACGAGAAGAAAAAAACCTTTTGGTTTTTTAATATTTCTTTATTTATTAATTTAATATCACAAATATTTTCTTTCCTACTAGTAATGGCTGCATACATGCTCACCCAACCGACCTGCAAAAAATTGATGAAATTCTAACTAAAGATCTTGGAGTGACTGTTAGATCGAACCCATTTGGTACAATCCCCTATCCATACCAGCCCCAAGGTCTTCTCTCTATCGAACAAATTGATCATTAGTTTATTAGAACGTGTCACGCGACCCAAACAACTCCAGACGCGGCATTGTGTTTTGCGCTGCCATCCATCAATCTCTTAGTAAATTATTTGATTGACGGAAGCCAGTTACCCTGGTTACCTAGTAGCTTTGATATTGCATGAGCGCCGCTCGAATCAGGGTGTTTCCTATATAGCGCGGTTGGTCACGGCCACTTGTTTGGTTCCAAGTTAAAATGAGTGCATGCTACCACAGGGTACCCGAGTCTAATATCAGCCAATGTCTATGTGTGCAGCGCCCGACTTTAAAGCAATTATATGATTAAGCTTAATTCAATTGGTATCTATATTCAAAATTATGATATTTGTATTATATATTATTTTTTCTTCTATGCAAGATAGAGGTTTGAAGATGAATATATAATAATCCTAGTTAACTTATGATTGAAGACTTTCTAGTTGATGCATTGACAGTATTAAATAACTTGATGTACCTGTGTTTGCCACGAAAATGGTAGATATTTAAAATATTTGTGAATTTCTTTTTTAAAACAGTATTTGAGTAGGACGTTTCGGTGAAGAATGCACTGCGCAAGTTCAGAAACTCACTGACATTAAGCAAAGATCAGTTGGCGAAATTTTCCTTCCCTAAGGTAATTGAATTGTCAACTAAACCTTGCCTCGTGTTCACATAGAAACATAAAAGCCTTTTCACATGTAAGAGAGGCTTGTCTGTCAAGAACAATAGTTATTCAAAGTGGTCGCCATATTTACATTCAGTGTATTGACTCGGTTCTCGTAGGCCATTCTTCCGCCCAAATTTCGAACATCCGCGGTGCTATCTTTACATTCGTACCCTTATAACGTCATAGGTGCCCCAAGAATACAGCCATTATCTTGTCCCCTCCAGACTCGTTTTGACCCTTCCCACTAAGAGACTGGATGGTCAAAATCGAGACTTATAAATCTACATGCCTTACTACTGAAGTTTGCGGAAAACTTGTGTTCGCTGAACTTGTTCTTTCTCTTCATTCTTCCTGTCCATGACAACAATATTCGTTAGGGAGGAGAGGGTGACGATCCAATTTTTGCAAGTGTGTAGCTATTTGCATGAAGTTAGGGTGTTGTCTACGCGTTGAACTGAATTACACTTCCCATGAATCCAACCATTTGTAGACTGGAGCAGTGGAGTTGACATGGTGAGCCATGGGGCCTGACATCCCATAAGATAGACCGCGGAACACATAGAAGCTGGAATACAGAACAGAACGTAGAAAGAATAAACACGAGATCTCTTCAGATTGGACGTAATGGTTTCATATTTAAGACCACCTGTCATTCCCTTGAGTATCATTTTCTCATTTAATGGTCAGTTGCGCACGATAAGACACGCATATGGATACACCTCAAACAAAGAATCTTATCTGACATGCAACATACCTGACAACAGACATGGCGATAAGCAGCCCAATACCAGTGTAATACGTCATGACTCGCCACTTCTCTACCTTCACAAATGATGAAATGGTATCACAGAGGAACTCACACATCACACCTGTGAAGAAAAGGGAAACGTTAACTGCCTTACTGGTAATATAGTTAAGACTAAGACTTGGATTACAGGTTTAAGGGCCCGCCGGACAATACATATTAGACAAGGTACAGGGTCTGTGGAAACCAGCCTACATAAGAATGCGCTATTTGACTTACCAGCCATCATGGCGCTGAACAGATAGGCAGGAAAGTAATGATGGAAATATAGAACACGTCCCATGGCGTAGAATGGAAAGTAATGGAAACTCCAGGCAATCAGTAGCCACACCACGATGGATTCAACTCGCTTGCGACGAGCTGTTAGAAACAGAAACAATGCTGAATACTATATCACGCTGGATCTTTACTTGGTATCATTATATATGACAACTGGTTGCCTTAAAAAGACCTTCAAATCTTATCGCTACCCTGAAACAACCTCTGGGGTGATCTTAGTCAGGGCACGGCTAACTCACAGATCAAACCCTAAAACAACCTCTGGGGTGATCTAAGTCAGGGCACGGCTAACTCACAGATCAAACCCTGAAACAACCTCTGGGCTGATCCAAGTCAGGGCATGGCTAACTCACAGATTGAACCCTGAAACAACCTCTGGACTGATCTTAGTCAGGGCACGGCTAACTCACAGATCAAATCCTGAAACAACCTCTGGACTGATCTAAGTCAGGGCACGGCTAACTCACAGATGGAACCCTGAAACGACCTCTGGGCTGATGTAATTGCGTTTCTTGTCTGCGTTACTTGATGACAGATGATTACATTACATACCTAAGAACTGTGGCGGATCTACGTAACCACGCTGAGCCTTCAAGGCGTAGAAGAAGAACATCATGAAGGAGAAGATCATGAGGCCAAAAATGAACCACCAGATGACCTACAAAATAATATTACTGTCACCTTAATTTTGTCAATCGTGTAAGATGGTAGGGATCAGAAAAGTACCCCCACGGTACTCGTAATTTACCTACTACGGATGTTCTTATTTGATATCCGAGCCATCCCACGCGTATTGCCTCATCTATCTAGTACCCCTACGGTATGTACAGTGCGGCCAAACTTCGTACATCCTACATGAGATGATCCTCGCCCCTCAAATGCGTAACAGAATACCATACCACATCTACTAGAAACGAATTTGTACGTGCCGCGGTAACCGAGGTATTGCGATTGGATGTTATTAATTTGCTTCGCCCACTGCAAAGTATCGTCAAATCTGTACATGAGCTGTACATAAGAAGTGTGCAATGCCATTAAACATGTCTTGCGCGTCGAGTGAATACTCCACAGTGTTGCGCATTACGTCGAAAGAACGCGCATTTCTTTTAAAGCAATAAATAGGTGTACTTACAGGATTACCAAGGAGGTAAACTCTGTTGTCTGCGCCAGAAAATACTTGGCCCTGAAGCACGAATTCCAATTCATTTTTGTTACTTTATTTTCGAACATATGACGACGTTAAGTATTACTTTCCAATTGAGGGGAAGCCTAACGGCGCGATTAAACGGAGCAATTTTCTCAGAAACTTGCCTCGCAACAGCGTTGTAACACAAGTTGCATGAGTGCTGACACGCTGCAATGGAGACGTGTTTGTTGGCCAAATGTAGAAACGAATTTCACTTTTTGCGACGATTTCTACAGCTTTTCTCGCAACATTTTTTGAAATTGCGCCCGTAGGTTACACGCTGCAATGCTCCATGCAACTTGTGTAACCCACGCCGTTGTGAAACAAGTTGCAAAGAAAACAGCTCCGTGTAATCGCGCCGATCGACACCGCATACCCTATAGTTTATAGGCCACTGCCATGGTTGAGAAGTCACTTCGCCTTCTTTTGGCTTGAATCCTGCATTTGTCTAGAAAAATATCATGATCTTAGTTGCGTGGGCTACAGGAAATTACGAAAAAGAAATTGCATTTTTTCTCGCTAAAATTTGTTGTGCTATTTCTTTCATTTTTTTTGTCTTGCATCCAAGATAAATTTGAAACGATTCTGTACGAGACTTGACAGTCTAAAAATTTGATTAAAAAAACTTTGAATACTTTTAGAATAATTATAAGTTACTTACCTGTGCCATTACTAAGTGCGATTCATATATAGTCTCGAAGAAGGATGGTTTGTATAGTTCTGGACTTCCTTTCGGAACTGGAGAAAAAACAAGCTATGGAATGAGTATTTCTTCCTAAAATGAGGTACAAATCAAACATCTATTCCGTACCTCGATCATTCTCATGGCCTTCAACATTCCACAAATTATTTTGATGATAAATCGTTGGATTACAGGACACTTCAAGTTGTTCCCATCCCCTGAAAAGCAACAAAGACACAACACTTAGTAAAGAAAAAAAGCAAACATTTTCCTGTCATATTTGAAATCATTTCCACTGAAAAACAAAAGCTTTTGGCATTGGAAAATTTTGACCTACTCGTCCCCCCCCCTATCCCCTGAAAATGGATTACTATCTGGATTTTTTCTCATTGGATTTACCCCTCTATGGTGGATGGAAAGCCTAACAGGTTTTGCAACCAACTTGAAATGATAAGGCTAACAATAGATCGAATACGAATTTGAAGTTGAGTTTTGTGGAAAAGCTGGAGCCTGAAAAGCAATGAACACACAGAGCCGAACTCTGACAATTTAATGAGGAGAAAGGTGTTCTTTGAAGCTACAATTGGCCTACAACATGTCGTGTTATAAGAATGAAATACTAACCATTTAGGTAGTGTCTT
The DNA here is from genome assembly GCA_011057435.1 of Actinia equina. Taxonomy (NCBI): domain Eukaryota; kingdom Metazoa; phylum Cnidaria; class Anthozoa; order Actiniaria; family Actiniidae; genus Actinia; species Actinia equina. The sequence continues at coordinate 439,818 of WHPX01000087.1, forward strand.
TGTGCTCATGTGTAAAGCACAGCCAAGGTTGACATGTACGAGTCTAAAGATGGTTTTCACTGTCTTGACAAGATTATCTGCATTTGCACCACTCACAATTTCTACCCTCCAGAAATCATTTGCATCTCCCTTACCATTCTGGAATCGTGAATAAGAAGATTAGTCTGTTAATTATTGCTTATACTGAGGGGCAACTTAGTGTTGATATCATAGTGCAGTGTGCTCAGTGAATTTAAAGTGCTTATAAGCCTTTGCACAATATTTTCAGAATTGATTCTTTAGATAGTGGATAGTTGATTGTGAAAATATTTCGTCATTTGAATGTCGGGTCTTTAACATACGAAGGTTTTTATTCCCAATATGTTAATGACTATGACGTAACATAAGGGATCATTTAATATACAACACTGCACTCGTTCTGGAATACAGTATTTTAAAAGCATCACCCTTTTACTCGTGACTCACGTAAAGGTTCTTACAAATTCGTTTTCACAAAATGTCCAGCGTTCAACATTAAAAGTTGCCACAAAATAACTCAAATCCCTTATATTACGTCATAGTCATTAACATATTGGAAATATAAACCTTCATATCTCAAAGACCCGACATTCAAATGACGAAATATTTTCACAATCAACTATCCACTATTTAAAGAATCAATTCTGAAAATATTGTGTAAAGGCTTATAAGCACTTTAAGGGCCTCTGACTTAGGAAACTTTAATCCAAGTTTCATGTCTTTACAGAGTTGAATAGTTTAGCTCTTGAACAAAAAGATGGAGAGATGCATGTGATGGATTTCAAGATTAAGCTTTTTGAAAAAGTCAAATTGATACTAGAATCTAAACCAAAATATTGAAAGAGTGTCATTGCAGGCATTGTCAAGAATGTGGGAATATTTTAAGATTACTCACATCTCCATAAGCTGTTACTTGGTAATGGTGCTTGGTCAAAGGTGGTTTTTCATTGTGGCTGTGTACATTTCTCTTAGTCCTATTCAAATTATACAGAAGACTGCTTAATAATTTATACATATAATTTTTTTCTCATTTTATAAACTTTTTTTGAAAGCAGTATGATTTACAAAGAAATGTTTGGTCATGTGGCAAGAGTTCCCACACAACAATACATTCTTTGTAAATTTTTGTTTTTTCAAAAACATTTTACTCCCAAAATATTGAGCATATTACTCTCAAATTTTCAGTAGTTAATAATAAATTAATAGTTACTAATTCTCTTTCGATTTCTGGAGTCGGTTTGTTTGGAGCTTGAAATTTCTTAAATGCTAATGAGGAAAAAAACGAAAGCAAAGATTGGCCTACACATTGGTGTTTTGGTGAAGAAGAAGGGTCCTCCTTCAGGCCAAGAATGGAACCCAAGATCTCAGAGGTGAGTGCATTAGATACTGCTACACCATCCTTCATTCCCCAACAATGGTATAATTTCATAGGCAAAGTATTATGATAATATTAGTGCTTTCTGATTGTATGAACAAAATCATCCAAATTGCCATCGTGACAAAATAGGATTTTACTGGGCTTCTGTCAAGTGTTAATTCTCCATGGCATTGTTGATAAAGGTTTCAAAGATGCATGTCTATGAAATGTCATAGAGACCCCTTGATTGCCATCCACCAAAACCCAGTTTATATGTTGCAATGATAATTCTGCACACACTACATTGAGAGGCACTGTAAGTAATCTTAAAGTTCATTTTTTTCATGCCAAAATTCTTACGCGACATGCTCCAGTCGGATCCAATCTCCATTCTTTACAAACTCCACAGGTTTTTCGCTGTCTGTGGATAAAGAAAATTTACTTTACTTTAATTTACTTTAAGACTCAAGAGTATCCCATTTATAATAGATTTTAGTATACCATATTATTATGATATCATATGCCCAACCACATCCAATAATTACACTAAGCATAAGTGTCCTATACCATATTCTTCATATGCTTTCTTCACCAGCCATTTATTATTGTCATCTTTATGTGAGTAACCAGTAACCTGTCATTGAAAGCAAAAATCATTTTTGACCACCTCTTTTTCCCTTACTACTGTACCTATCTGAATTTCATCAAAGAAAGTCTGGCTTGTGCCTTGATCACATTATCCCCTTCATGGAAATTAGGTAGGGATTTTTCTATGAACTACGTATTACATTCCCTTCCTAAATCCTCAGAAATCTTTTTTCTTGTGATACCTTAGACCTCTTGCATGTGACATCAAAGCAGATGAATTTGGAGGATGAAAAAAAAAATTATTTCAATCTCCTGAAAATTTGAAACCTATTGTTATGCCCTCCAAATTAAGCTGCATTTCGACGTACTGCAAGGGGTCTATAGCTAATAAAATGCATAGTGTAATACTAGCAGTAGATGAATGTAACTGACCTGCTGTTGCTCTGGAGGGTGTTCTTTAGGATACAAGTGAGTGTGAGAGTGAAGTAAAGCACCACCTCCTCTATGGTTCTTTAGCGTGATGATGGAGCCAAATGCAAGATCTAGAGTAAATATTATCAACGAATGAATGATGATGATGATGGATGGATGGATGGAGAGAGGGAGGGGGAAGGGAGAGAGGGAAGGATGGATGGATGAATGGAGGGATGGATGGAGGGATGGATGGATGGAGGGATGGATGGAGAGAGGGAGGGAGGGAGGGGGAAGGGAGGATAGATGGATGAATAATGGGATGGATGGATGGAGGGATGGATAGATGGATGGATGGATGGAGAGAGGGAGAGAGGGAGGGGGAAGGGAGAGAGGGATGGATGGATGGAGGGATGAATGGATGGATGGATGGATGGATGGAGAGAGGGAGGGAGGGAGGGGGAAGGGAGGGAGGGATGGATGGATGGATAGATAGAGGGATGGATGGATAGGCAGATGGATGCATGCATCCCCCTATATGGTCAAATGCAAAAATAATAACAGATAACAGAGGCACCAAAATTATTTTTAAGATGCCCTCTAAGGCTATGACTGTCAATTTTTCACTTAATATTTGATATAGATGATACAAACCAACTAACCTTGTGGGACTGAATACATGTAGAGCTGGTTTCCTTTTAGTGTTGATTGAAAAGCAGAGCTGAAAAACCCATCACCTGGCCCACTGTGTGAGGAAATATTACAAAAAAGACTAGTTATAAATTATACTTGACTATAACTGAGTGTTTGATCCTGAGTGTTTGTTTCATCAGAGAATACAATATTACTGGTATTACTTATCTCAACAACAAGCTGACTTGCTGATGATAAAATAGTTATACCATAACAATGATGATGATGATGACAACGACAACAATATGATGATGATGATAATAGAAGTGTTTAAATCCTATTGATTTACTCACGTATTTGGAAGCATCCTGAAGTGCACAGCAAACCAGAATAAGTAGACTGTTATTGGAACAACAATGAGACCTAACACTCTGGCAATTAAATGTTTACCAACATCAAACTAAAAATAGAAGAGTACAAATCATGATGTATTATGCATTTGTACTGCTGGCATGGACAGTCATACTCTCTTTTGAGGACAAGGGAGCTTGAGTGAGTAAAATATATATGATATGGGTACAGGGCTTCAATTAATGGTTGATTAGGCGCCGGTCATGACCACAAGCCAAATAAGTTTTAGCTTTATATAGACTTAAATCATTGATAGCTAAACATTACAGGTCAAAATGACCGGTAAGTCAAAGATTTGGCCAGAAAAGTACCAGTTCTGGCCAGACATTGTTTAATGCCCAGCCATCATTTTATGCCCTGGGATATTTTCTGGGAGGATGAAATACATCACTTACCAGTGAGATTTCCAGATTACCAAGAATTTCCCACAATTCCATAGCAGTGGTTAAACCAGCCCAAAGTATAACAAACAGTCCTACCCATTTGCAACTGAAATGGAGATACAGAGAAAAGAAATATTGGAAAAAGAGATAAAATTGAAAGGAACTAAATCAGTATTTTAAGAAGAGGTTCAAATGGACATGAAACAAAATATTTGAAGGTAGAGAAGCTTTGTTTTACCTAAATGCACATGAAAGAGAGATTCCTGTTGCAAACATCCAGATCCACCATTCAATGGTGTATGGTCTGAATAATAAAATGCAAAAACTAGTTTTTAAAATGTAATTAATCAATAGGCCCATGGACAAGCTTTGCTTTAGTGTCCACCCAAACAATGGGTAGTTTTCTAAAGGAATACCAAATGTCAAACCAATGAAATTCCTCTGTGGGGTGGGTATGGATAATTTCTGGAACTACACAATGTACCTTTAGAATGCATCATTTCTAAGACAGACATTTACAATTTCAGTAATCGGTGCCTGTTCCATGCTGTATGTATATTAAAAACATTTTTTCCCTTGTCCGACATAGCAACAGTTACTAGAGAGGTAGAACAATGAATGTGGGATCGGTGTATTCACCTGATATTGAAAGTAAAATCAATAATCTCATGTATAAGGTCTAGAAAATACCAATGGTACAGGGATTCCCTTAAACCCTAAACTCAACTCCTTTTTCCCACCCCTTGGAAATTCTGATTCCTCTCTCATTCTTCATGGTAAGACTTTTTAAAATAATTTACTATGTTATACTTACTGATTTTTGTATGACTGGAACTTTGTAAGGCAGAATGCAGACAACATAATGAAAAACATCAGGATTGGATCCAGGAGAATGTATTGAGATATTGTGATACATCCATTATCTAAAATACCAATAGTACTAATTAATATACTATTAGACATAAATACTACAATATGGTATGCTGTACACTATGGTACACTGCACACTGATAGACCATATCATGTACTTATAAAAGCAACCAAAAATAACTTACTCAAACTGTTTAGAGCTATGATCTGGGACAAATAGTAATGGACTGCATAGTGGTTACCAGAGGCACCTCTAAATGCTTTCAGTCCAACCTCATTGAGCTGCACCACTGCGGTACGTACTTGAATAGTGATTAGCGATAACATGTTTTTTTAAATAGAATTATCTATCCATGTACCTACCAAATATAATAAAGCAAGCAGCTAAGACAGATGCTGTTGTTGATTTGGTTAGCTCCCAGACCATCAAGTAAGCAAGAGGAACACACAGAGAACCAAGCATTGTACACAGCTATAGAGTGGAAATATAAATAAACTCTTGTCATATGAGAACTTAGAAAATGATGGGACTAAAGATTTTTGGGCAAAATATGGATGATCTTTGGATCAAATGGACAATGTTTAACAAGTGCCCATCAATTCATAACATACCAGTCTCATTCCAAGATAGCTGTGTTCTCCATAGTCATCTCCTGGCTTGTCGAAAGCAAATGATCCATCATATCCACTCAGATAACCAGCAAAAGCTATCAACATCTATTGGCATTCACATCAAGAGGTCATATCAATTAGTAAACTCACACTGCATATGAATTAATTGCATGTAGCATGGCAGCCAAACAGCTTCCCAAATATTGCATGTAGCATGGCAACCAAATGGCTTTCCCTGTATCGCATGAAGGACAGTGTCTAAATGGCTTCCCTTGCATTACATGTATCATAAAAGCCAAATGGCTTCCCTTGTATTGCATGTAGCATAGCAGCCAAATGGCTTTCCTATTATTGCATGTAGCATAGCAGCCAAATGGCTTTCCTATTATTGCATGTATCATAGCAGCCAAATGGCTTTCCTATTATTGCATGTAGCATAGCAGCCAATTGGCTTCCCTAGTATTGCATATAGCATTGACAGCCAATTGCCTTTCCTGGAATTGCATATGACATAGCAGCCAAATGGCTTCCCTACAGTAGTATTGCATATGGCATGGACAGCCAAATGGCTTCCCTAGAATTGCATATAGCATAGCAGCTAAAAGGCTTCCCTATAGTATTGCATGTAGCATAGCAACCAAAAGGCTTCCCTATAGTATTGCATATAGCATAGCAGCTAAAAGGCTTCCCTATAGTATTGCATATAGCATAGCAACCAAAAGGCTTCCTTATAGTATTGCATATAGCATAGCAGCCAAAAGGCTTCCCTATAGTATTACATGTAGTATGGCAGTCAAAAGGCTTTCCACTACTGGATAGATTATTTAAATTACAATTCAGTTCACATTTACCTTGGCTAGAGGGGGGTGGACGTCAAAGAAAAATTCACCCTTGATATAAAATTTGCATGCTTTCCAAAATGTGTTTCATCCCAACTGAAAATAAAAATGAAAAGAGACAAATTCATGAAGCGTGAAAAAAGAATCATGATAACCTTCAACTTGAAGGAAATTTTCAACTACCAATGACAAATGTTCTTCAATTTGAAAATCATTCTAAATGAATATTAGATGAGTAGATGTAGAGTTCAGCAGAATGAAGTTTAAAAGTTTTTTATAAACCTAATATATCAAATTATTTTAAAGATTTAATTTCAAAAAATATATAAATTCAAGCTATTAGTGTGCTAGGATTCATACTCTTTCACGATTTTGAAAAATGCTTATTTTATTGACAAAATGAAGCAGTAAAAGCTGAATATACTAGTAACCCAAGTTAAACACAAAAACAGTTACTTGTGAAATATTAAATTTGTAGCCAAAATCTTCTGACTTCAATGACCTGTCACACAAAACTGATGGACAGGTGCTGTTATGACATAGATGTCCATGGTGCTCCTATTGACATCTAATTGACCGAATCAGAACTTCTTAGCTTTAAATATACTACACAAAATAAAAATATGAAGATCATAGATCAAAGAACGACTAGATAATACGAGTGGGTTTTGAATTGTACATGCAAAAGTGTAAAAAGTTTGTAAAAGTTGGACGAAAATTTGAATTGTATTTGCAAAGGTCTAAGCTTATGTATCTGTACTCAAAAAAGATGACAAACTTTATAAAAAGCTTTGGTATCTTTGCGGTATTTTAAGCTATTCTTGTTACTAACTATTCTATCTAACTATTTATGAGCTTGAATTATGAACTTTACTTGAAGTAGATCTAATTGAATATTTGTAATGTCAAAACACAAAAACTCAGCTGTTTATTTTAGTCAAGGGTGTAGTCCAAACATTAAAATTAACTGAACACAACAAATAATAAACTACCTACAAAGCATCTAAGCTTTAACTTAATAACAAAAAAACTAATTTTAAAACTAATTTTAAAACAAAATTTCGAAACCGGCTCTTTAGAATATTCTAAAATTCCAAGTTTGCCTGTGCGTTTTCTTCCTCGTAAAGCGGGATCGAAATCCTTTTCATACTTACCAGATGTGCCTAGGAACGCTAAGGTTATAAAGTCTAGTAGCAAAACTGAGGAGTACAATGCATAAAAACGCTAAAATCCGTCCAAAAATCTTTAAGTTAAGATTTTCAAAATCATTTCCAGTTTGTTTCACGATCGTTTTAGGTTCATCTTTCTTTACTGTTGTTGTCTCTTTCTCTTCTTTTGGCTCGTTCGTCTTGTCTGCGGACTTTCTTTTCTTTTCTTTCTTCGTAGGAGCCATAACCATGATTCACACTAAAAGTTAACTACACTAAAGTGGCGATCGGAGCTAAAAATTATTTACAATCAAGCGAAGGAACATTTGGAAAACACTACACAGAGTGACCTCCAGCGTAAAACCTAGTATAGGAACTGATGGTCCCCAGTCCCTTTTCAACATTTGTAACCGGAAGTAATATTTTACTTCCGGTGGGTTTGCTAGATTAATTTTGATAGATGTGTTAATCATTAATTTTAAGATTAATTTTAAAGAAGTATCAAAAATTACGACTTAAGTTAGGTTTTAAGACTCTCCTCGTGTCACTATTTCAATATTTAAGAAAACTTAAGAAATTCTCGGGGAAAATGAGAGATAAAAATGTTTGGGTGCCGAACAGTTCCAAGCAAAATCACTCTTATATAGCTATGAAAGTTTTCTCTCTTTGATAAGGAAATAAAATTAACTAACTTATGTAGATTTTTTTTTGTAAAAGAAAGCAAAAATTTACAGTAAAAGCAAAGAAATAGAACTCATAGATCATTAGAAGTTATCAAAGACGAACGATCAATTTGTAACTAGAGTGGAAAAATGAACGAGAGAAATCCCATTCTTTTCTACTTACCAAATGTGAGGGGGATCATTGAGCTTGTAAAGTCTGGTGGCCAAGGTGAGTATCACCACTACGACAAGCGCTATCAGACCTCCACAACTGCTACACATTTTCTGGAAATTTAGTTTCAATGACTGCCCTAAACTGGACTTCGTTTTGCTTGAGGGAAAAAGTTTCGGAGGTTTTTTGATACCGTTACTTTTCTTGGTATTATCAGGCTTGTTTGTAGAGCTCCTTTTAGCCTTACGTAGACGAACGCTACCATTCTGGTTGGATTCGTTACTCGCTTCTTGCGATTTCTCTTTCACAAACTTTTCGCCTTCCTGATTTTGTGACTCTTTTTCTTCTGTGTCAGAAAGTTTATCCTTCTTTTGCTCGGATTCCTCCTTCATTTTTATGCCTAAAATCTCGCTGTTGCCTTTTGGTTAAGAGTAGTCTTAAGCTGGCATCTTAGAAAAGAAATAGCACACGTTTAACTTGGTTTAATAAGTTTACACGCAGGCTGAATGCCATTGAAGGCGCTGGTCGTGATCTATGGCAACAGCTGTGATGTGGCAGCGCGGAGACAAGAATGTCGCATTATATTATTATTAAAATGGAGTAAGCTGATTCTCTACGATTCATTCAGATTTTATTTCTAATTTTTAAGGACGAACAATTAAATCTTTCTTCGTCATTTGTAGAGGACGCGATTTTATAAAAGCAAAATCACTAAAAAATTAGGCAAAATGGGAGGACGAAAGGGAAACGACAAAACGCCCAATAAACGACTAAGGACATTAAAAAGAAAAAAAACTCTTTGTTTTCGCCGCATAGGTAATTTTATTTTGAGACGACAACGAAAAAAAGATACCAATTGAACTATAATTAAACCCTAAAAACCTAACAAGCTAATAGAAATTCGAATTGAGTTAAACATGTCCTGGGCTATTGACGTTGAGCTGCCCAGTGGTTGTTTCAGGGTTTCGATATCAGTGCTAGTTAACCATGCCCTGACTATTGACTATTGAGCAGCCCAGAGGTTGTCTCAGGGTTCAATCTGTGAGTTAGCCATGCCCTACTTAATCAGCCCAGAGGTTTTTTTCAGGGTTTCGCCATCAGTGCTAGTTAACCATGCCCTGACTATTGACTATTGAGCAGCCCAGAGGTTGTTTCAGGGTTCAATCTGTGAGTTAGCCATGCCCTCACTTAGATCAGCCCAGAGGTTGAATCAGGGTTCAAGGTGTGAGTTAACCATTCTCTGACATTGAGCAGCCCGAGGGTTATTTCAGGGTGCTTCTGTAGGAGTCATTCTGATTTCTCAGATGAAGATGGGCTTGAAATTGCAATTAATTTTGCTTATGCCTGTGATTTTTTTATACAGAACTAGCACATTTTGTTCAAGTATTTTTTACTTGCAGCATTTTTGCAAATACTACACATATTTGATTTCTCTTACACTGGGCTTCCTGTTGCTGTACCAAGCAAATGCTATCAAAACAGCACTAAATAGAGTGAGAAATAAATAACGTCTGGACCCCAGGGTAGTTTTCCCTTAAATTAATGTCAAATTCACATTAAAAATAATTTGCTCATCTTTATTAAGGTTGACAATGAGGAATTTCAAAGTCAATAAAATTTCACAAATGAATTTCAGTTTCCACTGGAGTTCCATTTCTGGCTTTGCTGCTTCTGTGACAGTTTGACATAGATGAAGTACCAAGATTTTGATTATATCCTAAACATAAGTTAAGCAGAGTGCAAGTAGGGGAGCTACTGCTATGATACTCTGGTGTGTGGTAGAAATTCACTGACTATAACTGAGTATTATCTACTTATACCAATATTTTATGTGCTCTTCTAACATATCCTCATTGCTTTTTATTATCAAGATTTTCATCACCATCATCAACATGATCATGATCATTTTCATTCTTGTCCCTGATTAAGTTTTCAGTCTCTTGTCTGTTGATTGGTTGTTTTGGAAACATTTTAACATATGCAGCTGTACAGCACCATTTACTGTCTCTAAATGGTTGATCGTTATCTTCTAAGACAAATTCCTCTATGTGATCACTACAGACTCCATCGCTTGCCATTATCCTCTCAAGATGGCATTCTTTTGCTTGTTGTAGACCTTCTAGTAAATCTTTTGATGAAATCTCAGATTTGTCTTGTCCTTTTATTTTCTTCAACCTTTTTTCTGTTAAAAAAATGTGAAGATTTTTCGTGAAGTCCTTTTTAGTGCCCCCACCTCCATCTGTGTTTGTCCAGAATATAAACTACCACCTTCCTTAGAAGGGATTTGAATCTTGATTCCTATCCTTGGATAAACATTCGTCATACCCATTTCCCTGAACGATAAACCCAGGCTCTGTTAATCTGTTAACCATCAAAACCTTGATTGACAGATGTCAAAAAAAAACAATATAACTAAATAAAGAAGAAGCTTGGTTGTTGGATACATAAATCAAATATAAAATAAAATATTAGATAAAAATAAAATAAAATGAAATATAAAATATTACTTAATAATTAGCTTAATACTGGTAGAAAATAGATCAACAAAAATCACACAAGCTTAAACTTTTTTCCTTTCGACATGATGAAACCTTTTTTTAAAAAGTATGTTGCTTGATAATTTCAATCCTATTTCTTACCAAGTACTGATATATAAGCTTCTGAAGTCATAAATTTTGGTTTATCACAGGGTTTTTCTAGTACAGGACATTCTGTAGGAGTTAAATCCTCTTCTTTGTCAAAGGAAACCCATTCACTACTGTCCCCAATATCCGCCATTACTAAATGCACACCACAGGTAACCCATTTAAGGACTTTAAATTGCATAAGGAATATTTTAACTAGTTTCATTTCAAAAATTGTAAGCAATAAATCAAATGAGGTCTTAAAACCTCATCATTTTGTTCCTTAGTTTTAAGCTTTGTCTTTGTTAAAGCGAGTATTACTGGTTACTGAATGTATTTCCTTGGTTGGGATTCCTGCGTATTCGCTGATCAGTAATGGCGGACGAACATCAAGGCTTCCAGGATGAAGTTAAAGGAACTTGAAGGCTATTTGGAACAAGTAGAAGTATTTGACAAGCCCAAGGTCGTGCTAGAACAGTATCCTACGACACCACACATCGCTTCACACATGTTGTACACCATTGATCAAAGCTTTGATGACATCGAAGGAAAGTTTATCGGGGATCTTGGCTGTGGATGTGGTGTTTTGAGTGTTGGTTGCTCCATCCTTGGCTGTGCTGCGTGTGTAGGGTTTGACATCGATGAAGATGCACTTGAAAAAGCTTCGCAGAATTTTAAAGAATTTGATATTACCAATGTAGACTTGGTCAAGTGTGACCTGTCACAGCCGTCACAGTCAGACCAGACACAAACAGAATTATTTGCAGGTTGGAGGAAGAAGCATTCGATACGATTATCATGAACCCGCCCTTTGGAACGAAAAGTAATAATGGTAATAACTTAAATTATTCAGTTATCATTCATTATATTTTTAGGGGGTCGGAAAGGGGGTATAGTTTTATTTGGGGGTAAGGGGAGGGGGTAAAGCTATATTTTGAGGAGTAGTATAGCTATATTTGACGGGGGAATAGCTATATTTGAAGGGGGTAGGGGAAGGTCTACAGCTAGGGGCAAGATCAAAATAGTAACTTCTCACCTTCTATTAAATTAAAATGTAAAGGATGCTTGAGCTTCATAGCAAATTCTTGCACTTTCTATTCTTTTATTTGATGCATTCATGACTCTAAGAGTATATCCTTTCTTTATATAAAATAATTTATATTCCCTGCAGGTATTGACTTGCTTTTCATCCAGACAGCACTTTCCATGTGCACAACGTCTGTCTATTCCTTGCACAAAACAGCAACAAGAAAACACATCCTCAAGAAGGCTTCAGATTGGGGAGTTGAAGTGGAAGTCCTGGCAGAATTGAGGTTTAATTTAGCAAAAACTTACAAATTCCACAACAAAAAATCAGTTGATATTGAAGTTGACTTTATTAGATTTAGCTTCAAAGAAGATGAGGATAGTTTACTGTATTGGTAGTCAATTCTTACTTACTTATGTTTTTCTTCTCTGCCAAAATCATGTGTGCTTTCCATTATTCTCATACACATTTCATAACAAATAATTGATTGATATTGATGTTGACTTTACTGTATTGGTGGTCCATACTTACATATATATTTTTTTCATTATCAAAATCATGTGTATTCCATCATGCCCATGTGTGTTGTGATGGCAAAGGTCCTGTTTATATATGTTTTATGAGAAAACAAAAAACCTGAATAATCTTGACACTTTGATAGGGAACATCCTTTCAGTCTTTATTTATGATAGATATCTGCTGAACTAAAGATAAACTGCCTTCAAAAATAAAATTCTGAACTAGCAAATGTTCTGTTTAGCTGATGAAACTCTTTTCATTCCATTCTCTTTTCTAATTTCATATGTCATTAAAGATTCTTCTATTTATCGTTGCAGATGAATAGAAGAGATATTCAAAAGGTTAAATATAAAATATTTTGCAACCTCTTCAACGTTGCACTAGACTTTTTGTTATTTTCTTTCCTTCTTTCTGCCCACGACACTGGTATGAGAAGGGCGCTTGATGAAGAAAAAAGTTTCAAAATGAAATATGTATGGCGCAACAACCAGTAGACAGTGGTAGTCTTGAGGGTTTCGTGTTCCATATAGATTATACATGAGGGTTTTTTTCGGTTTGAAGCGCAATGTGTTGAAAAAAGTTTTGAAACATTTTTTTTTCAACACATCGTGCTTCAAACCGAAAAAAAACCCTCATGTATAACCAGGAGACAAGTTATAAAGAAACTATGTAGGCTTCATCTTCTAGTTATCTTTCGGCTCTCATATTTCCTTAAAATATTTTCTCACAAATGTTTCCTTCAGCTTTGAATACCAATCGAGATAATTTTCGACTATTTTATTTCTCTCCCGTCACGTGTGTGATGTTTATATAGTCGTGTTTCCTCTGTGGAGTTTGTTGACCCTGGAAGACACCCAAGTTTACTGTACACACCCTAAACTGATTACTTCGTGCAATCTCGTGTGTACTTTATTTTATCAACACTTGCTTATATTAGACAACAGTTTACTGTACACACCCTACACTGATGTACTTCATGCAATCTCGTGTGTACTTTATTTCATCAATACTTGCTTAGATTAGACAACCGAGTTTACTGTATACACCCTACGCTGATGTACTTCGTGCAATCTCGTGTGTACTATATTTTATCAACACTTTCTTTATAGATTATATTTTCTCTGACAGAGACAAGAAAAGTGCTTGAAAATGTCGAAAAATGCCACGATAGCAAACCGTAGGGGAATTGTAAGGAAACTGGAATACGAAACTATTATCTTGCTCAGTGGAAGTTTATTTAAAGTGTTTCAAAACAGTATTTCAGTACCATTATCTCTGCTTAGTACTGATTTTTTTTAACATCTAGATAGCTAGTTCTAATAAAGGAGATTTTGCGCAACTTTCAGAAAAAAATTATTGTTCGTCATTTTTGTCCATTTTTGTACATGATTTATTACGCTTTAGGATCTCTGCCCGGATTTCCCGTCAACAAATTGGTTGTAGAAGCGATTAGTAAAAAGAGATGTTGTACGTTTTGGCACGCAATGGAATTCGGCCACGATGCAAGGCCATCGTACTTGATTTAAAATCGTTGAAATTATAACAAAAATAATAAAAAAGCTAACAATAATAAGGGTATCATATTTTCAAAATTACTGTGTTTTCTAACATGTTCTTCGTTGTTTTCTTGCCCTCGAAGAAGGTCAGGAACACGAACAACTCGAACATCGATCTTCCTATGTGAGGACATCTAAAAGGCGTGAACTAATCAGGACGTGGAATCCTGCCATCATTTGAAATTATTGCGAAACTTGTTTGAATATCCTTAGATTACTATTTCTATCGAGGGGGTTCTAAGATGCTGACGTATGCAGAAAAAATCCTTTGCAAATAATTCTTTGCAAAGACTGAAAGGATAACGGCGAAACACTGTAAATTTCGTGATGTTCAATTGATACAATATTAAAAGTGTTGATAGTTTCTTTCAATTGAAGATTTGAGTGCTCAAAATACCTGAATATTTAAACTTTAACGCCATTCTACTCACTATTGAAATATTATCTCTTTGTTTTTCCACTTTCATGTGTGGTTATGACAAAATACCGAGAAAATTATTGATATATGGACTGGAATTTGCGGAACAACTATTTGAATCACAAGCAAGTTTATTGAATAATTTATCTTTTTCAAATTATTTCTTAATTTACTTTTTTTTTATCTTTATAAATTGTTATCTTAAACTTTATTACTTTTCAATTATTGAGGAATGATTTTGATTGGCTTCTTTTAATTTCAAAGCTGGTTTTGTCCGGATATCCTTAATAATAATTACTTGGCAACGGTCCTGGCAAAAACTACCGCCAGTCGACCATCTTCTACATATTGCACTGAACACTTTGTAAAATCGTAGGTTAAATGTAAGGAAGTTTGTTTTTTGTTTTATCTTTGAAAGCCACTTGATTAGATTGCGGTTTTGGGATTTCTATATGAACTTGTTTGACTCCTGTTTTGTGTGCCATAATTTTGGGAAAAACTATTTTATCTTTCTTTTGAGTTGTCGTTTTGACGTTATTTTTCGGATCATGACTGTCTTCATATTTGAAGGGAATATTTGTATCAACTTCTCTCTTTCCCGTTTTACACATTCCGTCTATTTTTTGGAACAAATACAAAGATTCATCACCCAATAAATGGAAATACTTCTCCTGTCTGTCTTTATATCGCTTGACTAAGTCCTCAAAAGAGTTTGGTTGGCGTCGCATTTGTCTGGCCTTTTGACTCGAGAATCTTGTGTTTGCTAAGGTTGTCGTTGCTTCTCGAATTACATCCTTTTTGGATCGCACATCTTTCTTTATTTCAGCTGATTTCGTTAGATTTTCGTATTTCGAAGGCTCAGAAACCGGTTCGGAGGCAAAGAATAACTGGTTTCTCAAACTATCTGAAGGTTTAAATGAAGTAATAACGGTAAAGTGGCCAAACTCATTGAACATCTTTTTGTCTTCTGCATACACGACCAATGGCCCTTCCTTCCCTACGTGCTCAAACTTACTCAGATTAAGCCCTTTAGTATCCGATGGAAGCGGCATTCGAGAGCCGTTTTCTATCGCTGATCTAATCCTTGCGTTCTTAATACTCGATTCTGGAACCGTTAAGTTAGATTCATCGTTATGTTGATAGTGTCCCCGTGTTCTGGAATGCTGAGGTTTCCGGGCTCTTTTCTTGACTTTGCTGTTGAACTTCCTCATCTTTAAGCTTTATGTCTTGTTAGGTAACTTAAAAACTAAGTTCAATCCACGTAATTAAGTTCAAATTGTTTACCTCTTAAGAAAATGACTAACAAATCGATGCTTTCCAGCTCCTCAAGTGAACCATAGCAACGTAAAGCTCATGAATAAAGATGATCATTCACGGTAAAGACTGGACCGGCAACCGAATCAGCTTAAAGCACTAATTGATAAATCTTCCTTTAAGCCAATGATTACTTATCAACAAAGAGATTAAATCAGCAGAGAGGTGCTAAACAAAAGGCTCAAAATGGGTGGAATCAGGGGGAAAACTTAGAAGAATGGAGCATGAATTTGGTGCCCTGCTGTAATCCTCGCAGCATCGCACGTTGTAAAGGCACTCTGATCGGTCACGCGTGAAATTCGGCGCGAAAATAAACAAAAGTCTGTCATCAACATGGCAATCGATATTGCAAGGGTATTGTGTTTCTATTTCCTCTCGCTCGGTGACGCAGTTCATTTGACCTTGCTTTATGAAAACCAATCGTAGAGTCTCACAGATAATGCGTAGCCTAACAAAGCACTAGACTGGAACTAAGACATTCACTAAATCACTTGCTCAGTTCGTTTGTTTTATTACTACGACTCAATTCATTCAATCGATTTGAAACTGATTCATTATATTGGTGGTATTGTGAAGAAACCGGCAATTTGAACACGTTTAGTGGCGCCGATAATAAGGATCTTAATCGTGCTCTGATCGGAGGACGACGAGCGATTGTGATTCTAAGAAAATGTCAAGCGTTGGGTCCAGAGCTGAATTTCCTAACAGAGTGTACAGCCCTACCCCTGAAGACGACTTTGATAATCAAGAATTGCGTCCTTTGAATCCGCGTCTGCCTTTATCTTACGAAGAAATGAATGGAGTAGACGATAGTTATACAAGAGAGGGGCAGCTTCACCAGTATGAAGACCCTCGGCTTCTTGCTGAACAGATGAGGAGAATGAATAATTCGAAGATCCCACCCCCTTGCGACCATGAAATCAGACCAAGGAAGAAAGCAAACGACCTCTACGAGAGATACCGAACTGATAGCGATGGTTCTGATAGTTGTAAAAAGTCGTCGCGTTGTAGAGGAGCGATGTGTTTTTTGGTTACTCTCAGCCTTTTGCTCGCTCTTGCGGCCGTGCTGATGACCGTGTTGTTAGTGCTTGGACTTCTTGTGCCGAAGTCTTGCGAGAACTGTTTAAAGAATGTACAACACAGTGAAAATGTTCCACAAACCGGCACTTCAGCATCTACGCCCAACACGAAGCACCTAGAACAAATGATCAGAATACTGCAAGCAAACCTGACCCAACTGCATCAGATTGTCAGGCACAGAGATGATGTGATCAAGAAACTAATGGAAACAGATAAGTCGCATACCGAACAGCTCAACATACTTTTCCGAAATCAACTCAGCGACATACTGAAAAATGCTAGATACAACGTCACAGCTCAATTAAAGAAAGAATTAAGGGGAGAAAAAGGACCGCGCGGACTTCAAGGCGAACGAGGGCCGCCAGGAGAACCCGGAAAGCCCGGCAGTGGAAACATCTCTACTTGTGTTTACAAAGTTGCCCAGGCCAAGTTTTCTCCGTCGCGTTCTTCTTCTCACGATGTCTTTACTCTTCAGCCAAGTGGGTGGCTTATTATAAGTGCTACATGCTCAACTGATGGTGCTGCTCAGAGCAATCTTAGGCGCGTGGAAGGACGAAACGGAATACGATACAGCTGCCAGTGCAAAGGTATTGCTGCGGCTCATCAAGGTGGCCCCGCGACATGTTTCATCCATTACTGGCAATGTCCTAAAATTTAAGAACACTAGGTACTAATTTGACAATATAAATAATAGGAATAATTAATTAATAAGTGATATAAATTCATGTGCATAAATACAAATTATGAATATTAATATCGAGAAAGGAAGGTATTGAGGAATGCATTTTGAGGAGATCTTAAAACATAGTGTTGAAAGAGTGCCAAGGTTTGTCAGAAAGTTTAGTATTGTGTAAATATAAGTAGGGAAATTTCATTGTCATAGAAATTTTTTTTTACAGATGAATGTTAACTTTGTTTGTTTTTCCGTATTCCATTCATTCTTTTCAAAAATTGAAATGCAAAAAGTTTTTTAACATAGAAATGATTTTCGCAGAAATTTTTGAAAGGTTTTGGCAATTCATCTTAGTGAACTGTTATCGAATGTCATATCTTCACTTTGTACTTCAGACTGATCGACATCAAATTCCGATAAGATTGTATTTTAAAAACAAAATGTATAAACTGTGTTTATTGAATAAACTGTTTTTATGGGGTTTAAATGTATCGAGTTCTCTTTCTTTGTTTGCAACTTTTATCTTGTGACTAGATAATTTAGATTGTCTTTTAGATAAAATCTGATCATCCGAAAAAGCAATGGCCAACGGCTCGAAATTATTTTTCCTTGAAAAAAAGGAGGTATTCAATTGGCTCGCTGGAACAACTTACTCAACAAGTTGTTATATTTTGGCTTGTTACACAAAATTTCCGGAAAATTAAGTGGTTAGTTTGCTTGTGTGACAAATTGAATTGCTGCTGAAAGTCTTCTCGAACCTAAATCCGGTAGCCAAAGACAGGACTGGGCAAGTAGAAGGGCTTGTCTCGTCATGGGAAAAATGACTGGCCTTTATACCCTAAAGTTTGAAAACATTAAAACACAGACGCTGGAGTCGCCTGCTTCTTCTCTAATTTCCCAGAAGTGGAGTCCTTATTACATAACGTAGCCAATGGAACAATGGCCCAAAATAAATATGTCAAGTATTTTTATCGCTTGACTAACTAGCCAAAGCCACGCCTGCTGCTTAAAAGCCCTAGGCTAGAACTGTTTGACTTCTGACCTCCCACAAGCGATACGTTAGGAAGGTAAAATTACAAACAGAAAAGGAAAGGATAGGGAAATTGTAGTTAAAAGCAGACTTGTAAATCTAGATCTCTGTTGAAACATTTCCAGCTTTGTTAAATCAAGCGTGCGCAGTCCTAGTCGAAGAATTGCTGTGGTCGTTAAAATGAGGTAAAGTAAAGCGCAGTTCCTAGGGAAGGGTAGGATTATAACGGATTCACTAATCAATTAGCCATCGATCCGTCTAAGCCATGTCTAAATAACCAAGCTCTGCCTGCCCATGCACAATGGTCCTTACCATTGTTTAATGTACGGTTTATTATTAAACTCTTTGAATCTCCGGGAAACTAACTCTCTATTCTCTTCAGTTGCTTGGAGTCAACTGAAAATTCTAAATCTTTTCCATTCAGAATTGTGTATGACTTTTTATCACACTGCTATCCTTTTTAATATGTTCTCCACGCATAGGCTAGACAGCGATGAACTTTTTATTTGGTCTTCCTGTGGTGCATCAAAATCAGAGCCCGCGATTAAAAGTCAGCGTGTTTATTTCTGAATTCAAAATGGCGTCTTTCATGAGTCGTGCAGGTCTGTCGTTATTTAATCGTTCAACTGCTCTTTCTGCGAGACAGTCTATTCCTCTGAGACATGCTCCGAATGTAAAGAAAAAATCCAAACAGGGTAAAGACGTCAAGAAAAAGAAACCCAAGATCGTAATTCGCAAACCATCGGAAATCGTCCCTCCAATTGATCCAGAGGCCATTCCGAACTTAGAACTTCGCGAGTCTTTTAGAAGACGAAGTCTTAACAAAATAAGCGAAGAAGAAGAGGAAAAGAGAGTATTACTACTTAAAGAATGGTCTAGATTTAAGATGCAGCAGCACAAAGAAGATTTACAGCGTATTCAAGAGATGACGAGGTGTCGTGGGGAAGCCTTGAAGGAACTGAAAAAAAGCTCAATGTATCTGTACCTAGAGGCCATAAAAATTGATAAGACACTGTTTCCTTTGGAGTTTAATGGACCAACTGAAACTCCACCAATTGCAGGTTATTCAGCACCAGACTTGGATCCAGATGAAAAGAAAAAATAGTCCAGTTGCTTTTATTCACAGTTTGATGTCACGGGTGCCATGTTGGAGGAAATAACAAGAGTTTTCTTTAATAACGTTTTTGGTGTTCTCTTCTAACATGGTGGCCTTGCCTTTGGGACTGGGAAATGATTGCATACTAATGATGGTGGTGATGTAAGGTTTTGCCCTTAGGTGGGAATCATTGGTGTTAATATATCTATGCTAACAGATAAAAACCCTTTTATTAGAACTTCTTCTGATATGTAGCCACTTTCTAATGTCCAATGCTGGAAAAAGTAAACTACAAGCAACACCACGTTAATCCTCTAAGTAAATGATTTGTGCAATAAAATATTTTTTATTAAAAATGTCTCTTTACAACTATTTTTGTCACTTTTCATATTGATATCAGCATTTCCTTCATGTAATTGCAATTCCTAATATTTTATTTTTTACAGATTTAAATTATTGAGTAGATACATTTTACCTGTGAAGCACTACTAAACTTGTCGTGCACTTACTAGTACAAAATATTGCTATGTCTTTTGTTTCCTATTGCTTCATAATTAGTATTATATTTTATTACAAATTAGTGCACATTATATAGTACTGTTTCATATATATATTTGTATTTATTCGTATAAATAGTTCAATTATGTCCTGAGCATTTCTTTTTTGGTCTGAAAGGTGACACTGCATGCTCTTCAGGATCTTCATCTTTGTGTCCTTCTCTAGAAACAACCAAATGGCAGTCATAAAGTCAAACATTTCAGTTCCATACCCCTCTACCCCACAGTGGAGAAATGTAGTGAGATTAGGGCATACCCTGGCCCTAAAGGTGCGACTACACAAAGCAATTTTCTCTGCAATTTATCTCACAACAGATCTGGAACCTTGCAGCGTGTATTAATACAGCGCAAATTTAATAAATGTTGCTAGAAAAATTGCAGCAATTGTTTCAAAGAAGTAGAATTGGTTTCTACTTTTGGTAATGATTGCGTCTCCATTGCACCATGTAAACACTCTTGCAACTTGTGTTGCTATGCTGTTGTGAGACAAGTTGCAGACAAGTTTGCTTCAAGTACAGGGCTACATGAAAAATGTTTCAGGATCCAGGATTGCCTCCATGCTATAAAAAATATTGTCAGCTACGTTGGGGTGGGAGGGGGGGAGGGGGCTGTGCACCCCCTACACCCCTTCTCCTAGATTAGCCCGTAATAGGTATTTCTGGAAGTAAACAGTATTGCAAACAAACCTGTAACATCTTTTGCAATATAAATCATCATCACAACCATGGCATCGCAGTACTGCATTAGAATTACATATGCAACACCAAGGTAGTTCATCTTCATCACTATCTGCTTCATATTCCTTGCTGAAAAAACTCTTAGCTTTACTGTCATCAATGGCATCAACATTATCCTAAAATTAAGCAATAATTAATAGACTCTGGAAAAAATTAGGGATGGGATGATTGATGAGCAGAAAGACAGGCAGATGTGTGGATAAATAGCACCACAGTCCACTAAAATAATGTTTTACAAAGTAGTACATTCTCCACCAGATTGAACCAGAATATAGGGATGTTACTCATCTGGAGTTTTACAGAGAGAGGTAACATCCTAAAGAACAAGTAAGAACCTAAAATCTAAGTTAACATTTGTGACACCAAGCAATCGATATGATGTTGGACTACCCTATTGATTGAGGTAAGCACCCTAAATGATTATTAAGATGCCTTCCAAAACTTACCTTGCTTCTTTTATTTGTTTTCCCTTGACTTTTACCTTTTTTGGAGTCCTTATCTTCAATATTCTTTTTAGTCAGATCTATAAAAATGAATAAGAAACAATAATGAACAAAAAAACCATTGCCAACTATGGGACAAAAACAATTGCCTGTCCTTGATAGTGTGGTGTCTGTATTACATTTGTGTCTGTATTACTTGTGTACATCTGTAAAGTATAGTTGGACCAAACTAACCAATACCCATGGCTTTTGTTTTGTCCTCAAGAAAAGCCTCGCTCAGAACCTAATGAGAATAAAAATATACAAAGGGATGCCAGAAACATGATGAAAAGAGGCAATTAAAGTCAGAGAAGAAAATGGAAAGTGCAGCAATGGAGATGTGCAAATATTGTTTATGATGATGTTGTAAATGGTGATAATGATAGATGATGGTGATGATGATTATAATCATGATAATGAACTATTAGTTGATGAAGATGATAACAGGAATGATCATAATGGTGCTGGTGGTGATGAAAATGATGTCTATGATGATGGCAAACTGGCAAAAAACCTGTTGAAGGTATCTTTGATTATATGTCTCCTCATCTTCATCACTGTCTGGAACAGGATTCCTGTAAACACCTTGGTAAAACAAGAAATTTTTTTCACTTTTTTGTATATGAGTCAAAACATTTTTGGAAATACCAGTACTAACTTGGATCAACATCCTTAAGTTTTGCCAGTCTTTCCTCTATCTCTCTGTCAGTATTCTTGTCATCTTTACATTGATTCATTGTTTTTGTTATGAGGTCTTGAACATCATCCTGTTTACTTGATTCCCCAACAGCACCTGGTGTGTCCACTTCTTCCTAATAAAAATTATCAAAATACAAAAAAACAAAACTGCCATGAGTATCACTTAGAGTTGAACAATCAATTTGCAATTTGTCAAATGGAAACTCTTGCAGGTTGTAGTGACTTATTCTCCCTCCCAGCAGTTGAGAGTGCTGAGAATGATGACACTAAAATCATCTGCAGGGAGAATATGAGAGACTATGCTTCACTCCAAACTTTGACTACGACTTGTCGTGCACAGAAAGTCGTTGAAGGTTGTAGGAATTAAAAGATTTAGTGCTGCTATTAGTGCAACAAACAATCTGAAAATACAGGTTGGGCAAAGTGCAAGTTATTTGAAACAAATTTTTTTGCAAGACAACTTGCTGCATAAGAAACTGTTGTGTGAACAGCATTTTAGGACTAAAGAATTTACCTGGTTGGATTTTAAACCACTGTCTAGTTTGCACTCATCACCAACTTGTTTTAACAAATCAGAAACTTCTTCTGTTTCAGTCTTCTTTGGTTGAATGGCATTCACCTATTAAATTAAACACAAATGTCTATTTGCAAGTTACCTGTCACAGCATCATCATGGAACTGCAACTAGAATCTATCTCAAAAATAATGTCACATAGAAGGGAAAGATGAACTACCAATATTGAATATGAGCTTAATCCTTACATTTGTTTTTTGTGTGCTAACTGCCTTTCTTCCAGATAGCTCTTCAAATCTTTCACCAATATCTTCATCTGTAGTTTTCGTTTTAACTGTTATGGAAATGGAATGGCATAAATTTGTCCAGTTTTTTGAAAGCAGAATAAAGTGGATAATACCTAGCTATTTCCCCATGAGATCTCTCAAATTTGAGTCGCCTTCAATTTGGGGAGGGGTGATGGGAGGGGAATGAATATCCCTTGAAACCAATAATAATACAATTTTTTAACTTGCACTAACCATTTGAATTATCTTTTAGCTGTATTAGTCTTTGTCTTATGCTTTCATCAGGATCCTCCCCTTCATTTTTCTTCTCACTGGCAGGTATATTCTTAATGTTTATGACAAAATAATTTTCAAGTTATTAAGATTTCTTAGAGGAAAAATGAAATGGTGGGAAGTGGAAGAATACCTGAGAAATGTTGACATTGAAAAGAAATGCAATAAATATGAGTGTTAGGGAAATGATGCAGGGATAGCAAAAGTGAAAATGAGGGTTTTGGGAATAAAAAAGTGAAATAATGGGAAGTGAATAAATAGTAGGAAAAAGATGAAAAGTATGCTAACCTGTTTAGAGGTAAGATATTGGAAGCCATTTTCTCTTAATTGAGTGATCTTGTTTAAGTCATTTTGTTCAGTGTGTTGTCCTGGTTGTACTGATTGTTTTGGTGTGCTATAATTAACAAGCATATATTACTAATGAGCCTGAAGCGAGATGATATCTTACTCCCGACTCTATACCATAATAATTTTACATTTCTTTTCATCTCCAAATTTTTGATTCCTTAGAGAATACAGGAACAATAGTCATAATTAAAGAACAAAAACAGTGTGAAAAGGATTATGGTTTAGAGGTGGGGGTAAAAGGCCATCTTGCTTCAGGCTTATTAGGATACAGAAATTATAAAATGTGGGGATTAGTAGAACTATGAGGAAAGCATTAGGTGAAGCATGAAGATTAATGGAATGATCGATGCATGAAGATATTATCCTTATTTAGAATTCTTTATATAAAGAATACTAATAAAAAAGAAGTGTGAACTTTATGGTCACTCCAATGGACCACTTCCGAGATATGCTTTACCCGTCACACACAAAGGTTTCAGTATTAGTCTATGACAGTGCTATAGTAAATTTATTTTTACCGTCTGTCACGAATGACTGAGCATTTACCACTAAGCCTTTTAATGAAACCTTTGTGTGTGATGGGTAAAGCATTTCTTGGAAGTGGTATATTGGATCTAAGGCTTATGAATTATTCATTGAAGTTTTTCTGAAGCTCTCATAAAGCACATGCTACAAACTGATCAGGAAATGAGTTGTAAAAAGTTTACCTTGTTAAAAGTTTATAACACTTGAAGCAAACTTTATGTTTCCCTGTACCATGTTTTGGAACAGCTGTTGATTGTGATGTGCACTGACTACAAAATATGTGTCCACAATTCTTACAAGAATGCTGAAAAATAAGATAATTAAAAATTAATAAATTAAAGCTGAATTATTTAATATCATTACTCAGACTTACATTAAATTGGTGTTCAGTTATATTAATTTTATAGAGAAATAGGTAAATAAACCTAGTGTTATATGTGTCAGAGAGTCCAAGTTTTAATACGGTTTCAAAAAATCGAAAATGAAAAAAATCGAAAAGAATTCTATGCCAAAAAATGTCAACAAATGCTAAATTGCAATTTTCAGAAAAGCATTTGAAAACTATTTTCTTTGTTGACAAAATAATGATCAACTAAGAAAAATAACATTATAAATCCTTTAGTCTTTGGTTGAGCATGTTGGATTGTAAAATAAAGGTTAAAATACCTCTCTTTTAAAGATACCAAATTGAGCTCCACAACCAAAACACTGCAGGCCAGACGCCATTTTAAATTTGCTACTATACTTCATGTGGAACTCAATATAGTGTTTCTAGCTCCCAATGCTTCTCGGTCTTGTATCATTATGCAAGATGGCGCACCATCAAAAGAGGGGTAGAAAATTAGACGAAGAAATACAAGGAGAAGACGACGAGGAAGACCCTTATGACGTGAGGATTAAAAAATCTGGATGTGCTGACTTTCATTTTGCACTGCAAGTAAGCCATGGAGCTTAAAGATTTTTTTTGAGAGCCCCCCCAAAAAGTTGGGATTTTATCTGCAAACCCTGCTTATGGTTATAAAGAGAATCACTATTAAATTGGTATTAATCTTTGCTTATTCTTGAAGGATTGCTTCCATGAAAAACACGACTGGAGGGAATGTCAAAAACAGATAAAAGAGTTCAGGGAATGTATGGCGAATCAAGAGAAGAAGAAGACGTAATTATGGGCCAGCTAATCGAAACACTCTACTGACATTGCGGGAGAACTATAAGAGCTGTATCTTTTAGGAAAGTTTGAAATATCTTCAAGCGGATTTCCTGACCTGGGCAAGAGGTACACAAACATTCAAAAAAGATGGATAGGAAGATGTTGGAACACTCCAAAAAGTACATTTTCCACCAAATCAAATCATGTATTTTAAC
Organism: Actinia equina; assembly: GCA_011057435.1. Classification (NCBI taxonomy): domain Eukaryota; kingdom Metazoa; phylum Cnidaria; class Anthozoa; order Actiniaria; family Actiniidae; genus Actinia; species Actinia equina. Next base: position 465,046 of record WHPX01000087.1, read on the forward strand.
TATGAATTTTATTTGTATAAGTTTCAGTTTTTGTATGTATTAATAAGGATAATAAAATATAGAGAATATTGATTATTTTATTTTGTTAAATTTCGATCGACCGTGGACATGATCATGCTTTCGTGATTTGTGGGCTACCTGTGTGTCTTGTATTTTCAGCGATGATGTCGTTACCCAGCCAACCTAAACGAATTTGCTCGTCAACAGCTAAAAAGTCCGTCCTAAAATGCCAAACTGTGAAGCACTACAAACTACTACCCACAAGATAAGAGTATCTAGCCTAAATTTACTGCTTTTTCTGGTAAGGAGATAAAGTACCATAAGTATTACAGTAAGGGGCTATTGAGAAAATGGTGGAATTGTAAAGATGGCGGACACGAACAGGCGTCCGTGGGCTTTGCTCAGTCCTGAAGGATACTACCACGAACTTCAAGGACCTACGTTCTTTATAGGAAGACATCACAACGTACAATTAATACTTAAGGTGAATATCGCTGTAGTCTTTGCAAGTTTTTACGGTGCTTTTTTGGACCCTTTTTGGGCATGGACTTGCAAAATACAGAATGTTGTTGGAGCTTGTGTCGACTGCAGACTGGTTGTCGACTCGTTGGCAGAAGATGTATTTGCAAAAATAAACTTCAAAGCTTAGGCTTCCAGGAAGCTTTCTATTACTTTAGTTTCAAATGTATTGCGTACAGATTCTTATTTATCTAAAAATAGAGAGAGTCTTGTTCAGTGATATTCTAACTTGACCTGAGTGGTACTCTATTCAAAGGGGATTTCTACAAAAACGCGCCAAAATCTTTCATGTTGATTATTTCAACAGTCGAGGAGTGTTGACAAGGAGCATGCTGTGATAACGGCTCTGCCTGATCAAGGGATTTATTGTATTCATGATCTGGAGTCTTTGAATGGGGTAAGGTTTTCAACTATTATAAACTAGTGTGTCTATTTTCTGTGCACCGGTATCCTGTGAGGAGAGGCTATTTCCCCTCTAAGGGAGGGCAGGAAAAACAAATCTGCTTGTAAGGTAATAATTGAGTGTTTTAGTAGTGTTGTCAATTATTATTGAGACCTCCTCCCCTCTTGCATAATGTTTTCCCATTTCAGACCATGTGTCATTTCCTTGAGAATAATATCCTTTGTTTGAATTGTATCCATATTCATGCAACTTCTTATGTGCAACTGAGCAACCGTTAAACAAAGAAATGATACTCTATGGATAGATCTGTGGTCTGAAATGGGAATACATTACACCTGAGGCAAGAGGTCTATTCTCTCCCTTGCTTCTAATCTTGCTTCAAGGATTTTTCTTCAGTTTTTCTAGATTTTCACTTCCTCTGCAATAATCATCTTCTAAATTCCAATTTGATTTTGGGAGATATTTTCAATAGGGTTAACCTCTTATATCTCTTTTCACACTATAATTTAATTAAATTTATTTATTTTAAACCAGAATTCCTTAATAGGTGGAGGGTTGTTACTGACCCCACTTACCTCTCACCTTGTACATTTGTTTTATTTTTTTTCAAGGCTTTTTTTTACTGAAGTGAAAAAATTCATTTCATACATTAAATATATATTGTGTGTGCTTTTATGTAATTTTCACTGTTTATTCTATTGTTTTCTTAGACATTTGTCAATGAGAAGAGAGTGCAACAAGCTGTGCTTGGATTGAAAGACACCATCAGATTTGGATATGATATCCTTTGATAGTTAAAAAAGGTTAAATTACAGCAATTGAATATTTTTACTCCGACGAAGGACTAGTGTCCGAAACGTCAGTAAGTTTTTTCATCTTTTCACGGTGTATAATTTACCTTTTCATCATTACTGCAATTGAATATTGCATCACTATTTTGTACTTCTGTTTGATGAATTTTAAAAGGAACACTGGTGTCAATCCTCAAACATGAAAGGCATCAACTGATTTATTTTGATTGACTGAAGTGAAAAACCCAAATTTCAGCCGACAACTTTCGACCACTGTGTTTGAAAGCCATTGAAAACTAATTTGAATGAAAATTCTCAGGATGGTATGAGGTTGTCATTCCTTAGGGTTAATGAAGGAAGTGGAAACATTTCCCCCACCCCTACCCCCTTAGTATAATCATGACTTGTCTGAAGTAAAACAGATTTGTAAAATCACATTTGTTTATTTAGCCTGAGAGCAGGCATCTAAGGTCATAATGACATCATCTGTGTATTTTTTTCGAAATCTAATTATTACACTATTGTTTACTATGAGATTACAAAGTATAGAATTACTACAAGACTGTGGATTCCAAAACATAAGAAATAAGCCATGCAATGATTGATATACATGGAAATAAATGTATATATGTGTATGGAGCATGGGTTATGTAAATGAGGCTTGAAAGCAGGTTTTTGATTACCCGCAGGTGTCTCAGAAATGACAAGAATATACCATAAATGATTAATGTCGATAGCAATAGTTCCTGAAAAATGTGTGTTAAAATCAAGTTATTTCTTGATAGCCACTTTACTCATTTTTTCTAACTTGTTTGTTTTACATTAGTTTTGGAACTAACCTTTTCTCAATTATTTTTCTATTTTTTGTTTTTGTGGTTTTTGTGGTCTTGTGACAAGATTACAAGCTTTGATAGACACCCTAAGGTAAACTTGTCTTAGAAAAAGAAATAAAACTTTTTTGAATAGAGAATTAATGTAAAACATTATTCCTTAAATCAAGTAGTTTTGAAATAAGTGGAAGAATTTTGGATAGTTAATTGCACTGGTTTAAACTAAAATGTTTTTTCTTAATTTTCAATTTTTTTGTAGTTATTACCAGGATGTAAGAAAGATTATGTAGTGGTTTGAGTACCTGTTCTTGTTTTTTATCCAAAGCCTCTGTTTTGAATGAAACACTCATGTGTAGCCACCTGTTGATGGCCACAGTATTTCAACAAAGAACTCCAAATTATGAACCTTTTTGAGCTTTCAAACCACATTCTAGAGACTCTCTCACCATGATTGTGTTCTGTGTAAGGGTTTGTCGCGGGAAGGATGTTCTTTTCCAACCCAAATGGGTTGCAATCGAAGAAGACAGAACGTTTGTGGATTTACTACGGTATGCAACTGGAGTACAGTTTACTAAAACTAAAATGGTAGTAGTGGTTTGTGGTGAGATTTCCAGGGATCTCATGGTCCGAGTTTCTATCAAAGATTCAGTGATGGTGTTAGAAGATAAGGACAAGAAGATGGTTAGTTATCTTCTTGAACCAGAAAAAAAATTAAGCCTACTTTTGGTAAGAACATCTCTATTATATCTCTACTTAGTTATTGTGATATAACTGTTCATTTTTATTCAATACTTCTTCTTGTGAAATTAATGATAAAGCATGTATGTACCTTAGTTTGTAACATACTTCAGTTATTTGAATGTACAGCTTAGTTTGGATTTCAATTTCAGTTCTTCTAGCTGTGTACTTTTTTGTACAGAGGGGATGTGTAAACCTATACTGTATACAGTGTTATTATCATGGTAGTAATGTTCGTTGATAAAACTCTAATGTTCTTAAAGTACTTACATTATATGATTGCATTAGACATTCAAGATTCAAAAAATCATCAGATGTTTTTTAAGTAATCCATTGTCATACCATTTAGATTTAACGCTTGTCTTTACTATAAGCCTAGATAAACCTGTCACATTATTTACTTTTAAGTTGTGCTACTTGATGATATTCTTTTCTTATGCTAGCTTTTAATGAATTCTATGTTTCAAATTACAGTAATTTGTATTTTGAATTTTTTGAGATTTACTCTTGATTTAACAAACTTACAATGTCCTATATGCTTCATAATACTCCAATTTTTTGAGTTAGCCTTTGCCTCAATTGTGTCAAATATGTTCTACAGAACAATACAAGTTGATTAAGATTCCACAGGTTTTGGTTGAATAGTTTTAATATTATAATGCACAATCGAGACTAAGGCTGAGAAAGAGATAACTTGAAACTGGAGTATTAATATCATGTCATAATATACTGTACTTATCTTTTCATAACATTTCATAGTTTAAAATTCATGGATGAGTGGCCAGAATCCTCAAAATTCCATTCTTTCTAATATTTCTTTCTTCTTCCATTCTAACAACTAATATTATTATTACAACCCATGAACTGGGTTTTAAAAGCATAGTGTATATAGTTTTGTTGCACTTAAAGGTTTGCATTAATGAAAAATAGCATATTAGAAAGTGCCGAGTTGATTTTTAATAGGGTAGTTGATGCATGGAATGTGTTACCATTTTCTGTGCGGCAAGCTTCGAATATCTCTAGTTTTAAAATGGGAGTAAGGGATTATTTATTTTCTTCTATAGTCTAATTATATTATTTTATATATTGATCATTCTTTTTTTTTTTTTTTTTTTTTTTTTAGAATATTTTTATATATGATTGTTTATAGTTTGATATTTTAATGTTTTTTATGACTGCTTAGGTATATTCTATTTGTTATATTCTATTTAACTATATTTTTTTAGCTGTATTGTTCCTTCAGGTGGTTTGCCTTGTATGGGGTCCTCGACTCTTTTGTAGACTATCCTTATGGCTTTTTCTTTTTTTTTTTTTTTTTTTTTTGTATGTATGTATTTTGCCATTAAATTGTAATAAATAAATAAATAGATTGAAAGACTTGAAAACTCAGTTTTATGTCTTGTTATAATAGTATGACCAACAGCAATAAGGAATTTCTTATATTTCTATGCTAAATATTTTACCAACTTTATAATCAAGGATGCCATTTTAGTGTCATAAAGCTTGAGAAAAGTAATAAGTATCCGAGAAATCTTTGGAGCTGTAAAAACTTTATTTACCTTAACACTTTATACATATGAATACCTTCCGAGTTGATTTGCTCCCATGCGAAGACGCTAAACCAACAATGTTTGAGGAAAATAATAATACTCAAGGTGGTATGACGACATGTCATGATTATCTACAGGATACTGAATATGTAAATAGTGTACTATTAGACTAACATGTATACATAACAAAGTTCACTAGTTTTTCAATGTTCTTTATAATGATCTGCCTCTCAAATGAGAATTGTTCTGCACAAAATATTATGCTGTTACTCTTAGTTTTGTATCCCAGCTACAACTTTGTATTAACTTGAAACATTTGGTTTATGCTCACAACACATTCTAAATGCCATAGACTAAATGCCATTGATATAACGCTTTTATATTTATGTTTCTAATCCTAGTTTCTAATCTTTTTTCATTGTTGCAAGGGTTTGAATGAATCGCCAAACATTTCCTCAGATCAAGTTATGTCCAGGTTATGTCACAACTGTAGATCAAAAGCAGCTGATGCTGATAGGTAAGTATTACTATTATTCATCAGTTGCAACACCTGTTATGATATCTCCAATATCCTGCAAGGGGAGCTTGATGAGGGCATGGACAGGGCATTGACCTCCTGGTAGAGCACTTTGCAATCTTGACGATCTTAAACCATATCTGTAATGGAAAAAAAACCATAGAAGTATTTAGTTTTATATAGTCTGTGAAACATGTAGGCTAAAGTACACCTACCCAGAGGCTAGGGAGTGGCTCTAGATGCAAATTGGAATTTTGATATTCAGGGCTTAAAATAATTTCCAACCTGGCAGAACTGAGACTTGTCTAGTCAAGTCTTTGCCTTGGTGGTCATTTTGACCAGTAATGTTAAGGCTTAAACAGGGTATGACTAAGCTAAAGCTAAGTTGTCCAGTGATCATGACTGGAGACTGATATAAAGATTTGCTTGCTTTTCTTACTTCAAGGCTGACTACTATTGTCAAAGGAAGCAAGTTGTATGGACAACCATCTTGGTGGGGCTGGGAGTCTTCAGATGAGGAATTCTATACCTACCCCAACTGCGCTACTATCGTAACACAGGCTGGAACATTAGCTATACCGACACGGCATTGTACTGTTCTACAATCAAGGATACATAGGAATAAAGCTAAAATAGAACACTCTTTAAAGTCAGGATCTAGTTATACTAAAGATGCAATGCTAACTACAGAACCAGAGGGGGAAAGAGAGGTCTTTAAGGAATGCCGTCCATCCCCGTACCCTCCGTCAGTACCATTATCGTCTAGTGGGCTTCAACAGCTTGCTCACCCTGTTTATAATGTACCAACATTTGGAGCCTGGGAAACTGTGCCTCAAGGACATTTTGCTGAAGGTACTGAGGATTTAGGCTTGGATGGAGATGATAAACTTTTTAGGACTTCTCTTTCTTATCATATTCCACTCATGCCAGAGTTTGGAGAGATTCCTGAAAAACCTGTGAGTGAGAAGAGTAGTAAGTCAACAAGAAGGAAAAGTAACAGAAAACAGTTCACATCAGGTATGTCTTTGACCAGAAATATAATAAATAAGATTGTACAGTTACCCTGAAATGGCTTCCAACGTTCATTCTGGACAACTGTACATATCTGAACTTTATCCAATCAAAGTGCTTGAGATGGGAAGCCATCTATAGTATGATTAAGAATAAGAATACATTGGCTCTCAAATGGCTTCCCAAGGGTATACGTACAAATGTGTATCCTGTTCAACCATAGTGCTTAAGATGGGAATCCATTTAAGAGTCTGGCAATCAAATGGCTTTCCAAAAGAATACATGCGAAAATTTACCTTGTTCAATTGCGGTGCTTCAGATTGGAAGCCACTTCACAGCCAGAATATAATGGCTCTTCAAATGGCTTCCCATCTGAACCTGTTAAAATATGTTCCTTGTCCATTCATAGTGGTGGAGATGGTAAGCCATTTATATTTGTCAAAATTTCATGACACTAAAGTGATTTCTTGCTCATTTGCACGAACTACACACCTTGTCCAATCATGCTTGAGGCAAAAGCCATTTAAGAGTTAGAATACCCTGGCTCTAAAATGGCTTCTTAACTAAACTTGCACAAATGCACTAATTTGCATGTCTTGTCCAGTGACAGTTCATGAGATCCTTTTTTTCCACCAACAGACCTGTCTTGTAGCTCAAGTTTCGCGAGTGAAGCAAGTGAATGTGATAATGACAGGACTCAACCATCACCAGACCACCCTGGACGTGTGTTTGGTATGACTGAAGTGAATACCCAGGAAAATATTGATGTACAAAACAATGAACACTGGCCCAAAGGTTAGTTAGTACAGTAATGTGTTTAACTTTAATGACCACTCCAACTACAGCAGTAAAACAGCTCAGGGAAGAAAAGCTATGTTCAGCGTACTGATAGTGAACATTTCTTATGTACCTTATCTTATGCCTTACCTTGTAAGACAACAACAGCAACAACAACTTTATTTGTACTAACTAACTAATAATAACTATAACTAATTTAGAGAAGTTAGAATTTGTGCAAAATTGATGCCTGCTAGTGTTTGCTGAAGTGGGAGAACCTACGTAGTAGTACATTGTAATATATATTTATTTAAGAGTATGACTAAGTATGACTAAGTTCACGGCACGAACACGGTCTTGACACAGCATTGGGATAATTCAGACCAATCACATTGCTCGAAAATGTACTCTCCATCCAATCAAATACCTGGAACACGGCATAAACACGGTGCGGACACGGTCACGCTAAGATCACGGCACTTTTAGACCAATCATATTTGCGCGTGAAAAAAATCAGCCAATTAAAAGTATAGAAAGTATCACGGTCACGGTACGTCACGCTTACGGCACTGAGCTTTTCACAGTCATACGAAAACTGCTCTAGTTGTTGTGCTATTTGACGGATATATGGTTTGCACTCTATCCATTGTCTTTGGTTGTATTGCAGTCTACTATTTCAAGTACGATACATTAATATATTATCATTTTTTGGACCCTTTCTTATGATTGACGTCCACTTAAAAACCTCTAAGAAATCTGTAGTACTTAGATATCTTGTACTGAAATAATGAAATCTTTCAACCTTTAATCTAGACATAAAGTTTGGAAAACTAAGTTCACCTGTTAAGGTCAAGACGTCTGGCCCAAAACCATCCACTCCCCGCTCTGTTACGGTAAGCACTGCTGTTATCCTTGGTTTTTATCTTACACGTTTTCTCTTCTCTCCTCTCCTAGAAGCAGGTGTAGCCCAGTTGGTTAGTGCGCGACCTTCAGAGCTTGAGGTCCACAGTTCGATCCCTAGGATCTCCACATTTGTTTCGACTTCTCTCTAATCCGTGTAGCTTCAGCTTTAAATACTCTTAAAACAGAGCACTGATGGAGAGAGGGGATAAAGTGTGCACCGTCGGCTTCCATTGATAGCAGTTAAATTTCAACTAAAGGAACTACCGACGTTAAATATAGGTGTTTTACCTTTTTTTTCCCTCTCCTCTCCTCTCTTCTCCTCTCTCCTCTCCTCTCCTCTCCTCCACTTCCATTTCTTTATTTCGTTTTAGAGGGAATAATAGACCATATTTACCTTGGGTGTATTGTTTACCGATTTCAGAACATGTTTCATTCCCTAGAGTATCATTTCTATCTTTAACGGTTGCGCATTAGAAGAAAACATGAATATTGGATACAATTCGAACAAATATGAAATAATGAGCCCAAGCTAAGAAGCCCTTACTAGTATTATTATGAAGAATCTTCAATCTGTGCCTTTGACGAAAATGTTACAAATCAGTATTTTTACTTTTTTCAGGAAACTGATAAATCTAAACGCGTTCATGGCACCAGCGAGGATATGACAACGTCAACCAAAAGCACACGTCCCGTAAGACGGGCCCCTTCATCCGGGGGATCATCTGTTCCCAGTGACTGTGAGTCTAGGGATTCAGACAGATCTCAAAACCGTAGCGTATTTACTAGTACATCAGATGACAGTGATGGAGAACAAAGAGGGAGGACAACGAGTATTGTCGACAAGCGAGACAGTGTAGAAAAACGCAAGAAAAAATCGGGATTATCTTCGCGTGAGAAAGACAAGTATTCAGGGGAACTATTTGATAAAACCCCCAGAACTTCATCTGGTTCTAGTGCGCTACCTCGTGCCAACAAGACCGCCATGTTGCGTGCACAAAACAGCCGTGAGGCTGTCAAAAATTCTGTTTCTTCATCGGGTAGCCGATTACATTCATGTAAGAAACCCCGACATAGACATTCTACCCCCGCAGCAACGTCCAACAGGGTGGATAATTCACCTGTCGATTCGAGTTCTTCGCTTAGAATATGGAGTCCGAGTATCAGAAAATCCCCTACATTGATATCACCCAAGTCAAAGAGACCGTTAAGTGGAGGTTCTACTCCGAGAAGCTCTCGTACAAGTAATCATTTATCTGGTGATTACGAGGCCCAGGCAGCAGTGGAGGCTATATTTGAGTCCACCAATAAATCAATGTATGTCTTGCCAAAAGAATTGCAGATGAACAGGAATGACTCGAAGAATAAAACGTTTGTGTTAGGTATGTTATGTGTTATATTAGCTATGAAATCAATCTTGTTTTTTTGGTTGGTTGGGGGCATGCTGTGTGAGAGTATACAGCACGTGCGCAAAGTTTCTATTTCGTCACTCATATCCAAAATAACGGCTGATATTATTTGTGTTTTACAAAAAAAAGTCTTGCTTGCTGTGCAGTTCTCCTAACACTTCTCCTGTGTTCTGTTATTCCTCGTGTATTTTTAAACTGCACAGCTAGCGGCTGTGCGTTCCTTATTTCTTTAGGTAAACTGTGTTTGATCTAACATTACTTTTTCCCATCAGAAGAGAAAATTGACCAGTCTAGTACCTCGTCAAAGGAAAACGAACAAACGAAAACACCAGACGCAGACATTCCAGACATTTCGAAAATAGGTACTATAGATGTACTTCCAGAGACACCCCCAGCCTCCAAAGATAATAGAACACTTCCCAGGCCATCCCAACCACCAGTCAATGCTTGGATGTCTTTACCAGATAAAGGAAGATCAACGTCGCCGGAGTCCCTTGTCTCGGTGCCTTCAGCTGCCTCACCCTCTCCTCCCTCAACACCGCGTTCGTCTGCTAAGACTCTCATTCAGGAGAGATTGAACTGCTGCTCAGCACCACCTCAAGCTAGGCGACAGTGGGATGTCACTGACAAGGTATAGGTCTATTTGCGGGGTGTATTCTAGTCGTTCTGCTTATGCGTTGCAGGGAGCAGGGGGAAGGTAGGACGGGCTGGTTAGGGTTAACCTCTCTTCCCTTAAGTCTCCAACCTCTCGTTAGTAACTTGCAAAACAAGGTTAACTAGGCAAGACCTGATAGCTTATAAATTTTGAAACAATTTCAAGACACATCAACTACTAAATTCCAGTTCGATGATGTAGCGAGGGCCACAGGTTTGTTAGCCACTGGCTATTAAGCGTTATACATCCGTAAAAACAAGGACGGCCGACATCCCTCAACCCCCAGTCGTCACACAACCACCACCCACACCAGTACTAAAAATTACAATCGTATCCCTTTTTTCAGCCAATCGAAGATCTGATGCTGTCCTCTGTTCATGCTTTCACCGTTGAGCTGCGTCTTGCATCTGAGTCGGTCCTTTCTAAAGCCAGGTAGTTACGCAAAACGTTACTAGTTGAAGAGCACTGAACTAAAAAAAATTACCAAGACATTCGTAGCGAGGGCTTATCCAACTAACCTCATCATATTCCTTCCTTTCCTCCCAACGTCCCGTTGGCAGTTTATTTTTAACGGGGTCACAAGCACTCTAGGAGTAAATTGAAGAAATTCCACTCAAGGAAAAAACTTTAAAATAAGGCCATTTCAGTCATTCGGAAAGTAAAATATGACATTAAATATCGCTATCTGAGGAGAGAGTTAAAATTTTTCCCTTGGCTTCCATTGCGCTAAGGAAGGCCTGTACCTGGTCACGCATCGTTAGAACAGTTTTGGGATGACTGTAAAAAAGTTGGTGCCTTATGCGTGCCTTGCCGCGACCGTGATGTTTTCTAGAATTTCGATTGAGGGATTTTGTTTCTCGCGCACTGTGATTGGTCTGGCATTGCCGTGACCTTGGCATGACCGTGGCCACGTTGTGTTCATACCTTGTTTCGGGCATTTGATTGGATGGAGAGCAAATTCTCGTGCAATGTGATTGGTCTGGCGTATGCCTTTCTGTGTCACGACCCTGTTCGTGCCGCGAGTATTTCATAATCATACGAAAATTGTTCTACTTAAACTTGGTGCTACTACTGACACTTGATGTTCCGTCCACAACTTTTGTAATAAATTTTGAAAATGAACAACTTACCTAATCCAAATTTTATTGCTCTTTTTCAGAGATCTATACGAGTTTGTCTCAGACGAGACGACGGAACGAAACAAGGGCGACGTTTTAGGTTCGAAAGGTAAACAAGACAGTCATAGTAATATGCCTGAATGGAAAAGCTCTCATGCGGTAAGTCAACTCCTTGTATCCATTAATCTACCTGCTTCTTTGTCACTCGAATAGTCCATCCGTCTGTCTACCTGTCCGTGGTCAGACTCCCTCTCTCTCTCTCTTTCTGTATCTGTCTGTGTACTTGTTTACCTATCTGTCCGTTTGTCCGCGGTCAGACTCCCTCTCTCTCCCTCTTTCTGTATCTGTCTGTGTACTTGTTTACCTATCTGTTCGTTTGTCCGTGGTCAGACTCCCTCTCTCTCTCTCTTTCTGTATCTGTCTGTGTACTTGTTTACCTATCTGTTCGTTTGTCCGTGGTCAGACTCCCTCTCTCTCTCTCTTTCTGTATCTGTCTGTGTACTTGTTTACCTATCTGTTCGTTTGTCCGTCTGTTTGTCTTGCTATAAAAGTAGCTAGGAAATACAATTCCCCTTGTTCTTTTACTTGTAATTTCAAAGACCTTTCACCAATACCACAGGAAACCCGCGTGGGAAAATAGTGCAAAATATCACATCTCAAAAAACGGCAAACAAAATTTTAAGAGCTTCAAATACATTGTGTGAGACTTTATCCTGATAAAGGTTTTCAGATATAAACTTTTTTTATTTGTGTAAAATGGGTGGGGGGTAGGTATGGTAGCTGGTTAACCTACTCATCATCCTTAGCCTGGATCCGTCCATGTTTCGCGTTCCGAGAACTCAAAAACTGAGCATGTTAATATCGGAATGATTTATACATGTTTACGAGTAATATTATATTTATTATATATGATGTTGTTTCACTATTTTTTTCCACAGGAGATTGCTGGGGTTTTTCGAAATCTTCGACGTGTGGAGTTTAATCTCAAAAGTAAGCCATTATCAACATTATAATTAAATATTAATAGTAGTGTACATTGTGCTTGATTAAAGCGAACTCTATGTAGCACTTCATCATAACATTTATCGTATTTGATTATTATATGCAGCGATGGACCAAGCTCTTTCTTTCCTTTGTTCGGCGTCAGGAAAAGAAACATGTAAAGTGAGTCACATTTGTTCGTTTATTTCCTATTATATACTATTATATCCTGTGGATGTGCGCGAATAGACCAGTTTCGAATTCCAAATTACCGCTGTGTTCCTTGATTACAGACTCATTTGCACAGGGTTAGCCTCGTATCAGTGTGTAAATATTCACAAATACCAACAGAAAAGTAAAGATTGCACAACTTCAACAATACAAACAGTTTTGAAACTCGACGGACCTTGACTGAAACACGTGAATTCTGCACAAACTCGAGGCTAACCCTGTGCAAATGAGTCTGTAATCACGAAACACAGCGGTAATTTGGAACTCGAAAGGGGTCTATTAACACTCGTCCTTACTGAGTCTGGAGGGGAAATTGGGACCGCTCACTTAAAAGTGCCCTGTAATGTCTGTCTGTCTGTCTGTCTGTCTGTCTTCTGTCTGTCTGTCTCATCCTCCTCTTTCCGAGTATCCCTCTCTCCACTATTTTTATAATTTTATATTTTCTCTGAACATCCACATGATATCCAATGTTTTCTTCCTTCTTCTTCTACCCATCCATCTCTTTTCTTCCCATTTCATCTTCTCCAAATGAGAATATCCATTTCATTTCAATAAACGTCGAAGAAATAAGGAAGACCATAGGGGGAAATATCTTTTTGAAAAATTATTAACGTATTGTTATTCAAATCATGTTTTTGTTTGTTCCAGAGTCAAAGTCGGCCACGTCTTCCCGAACGTTTGGGACAAAGTAAGTCACGAATGGCATTTTATTTCGTTAATGCTTGTAATGTGGCCTTTCAGAGACTTTGACTCTTGAATGGCTTCCGTACAGCATGGACTTCTAACATCACGCACAAGACCTTCAAGACCTTCATACCTTCTTTTGCTGCGCTCACTCGTGAAATATTAGCACCCCTCGAAGATAGACTTCAGATCTTCGTGCACCGTGAAATATTCTCTGTATATCTGTATATACCGTATCGTTATCCAATCATACGTACAAGAACTGCTCTTTACTTATCAAGTAATAAAATAGAATTGAGATTTCCTTGATAGCTCAACAGGACATTTCCTGTACCAACATTAGCAGTCACTTTCTTTATCTGTTTCCTTTATTTGTTTTTGTCACGCAAGCATTGTTTTGAAATTTTTCTAGCGCATTGATATAAAACACAATATCCCATGTCATTCGTCAAAAACCATCCATCCATTCTTATTTTCTATTTTGAATTTAGATTCTCAAAGTTGGAAGGATTTCAAAGTTCGAGCAAGGACATTTTCCTGGGCAGAGGAAAACAAGAGCAAATTCCCCACAGGACCCCCATCAGATGACGAAGAAGTTACAACTCCTTGAAGACTAAACGCATCCAGTTTGTCCGGTATTAATTTGAATATAGAATTTCTAGCTCATTCCACAACAGATGTTCCTTGTAGCGTGCAAAGCACGCGGACAGGACAACCGCGATTTTCGTTAAAACGCGTCCCTCTTTCCTTCCTTCTGTACTTTTTATACTTAAAATACTCTAAAAGTATTATAGTGTATTTATAAATGACAAGCAATTTATTTTATATAAAATTTGGAGAAAATATAACACAACGATCTTCACAATTAATTTATTCTTTTTGTTTAATCCAACTAAACCATGGCTTGACTTCATGTCTTGACACTGATGATATCGCGTGTTAGACAGGTTCTAGAATGACCATGGATTATTCCCAGTCAACGGCTTATAACTAAGTAATCTGGTTGTGGTGGTTAGAAGATTTGATCTTGAAGCCTATAATCCTCCTCGGTTCGAAGTCATGTCTCTGGATATCATTTAAGAATCGTGCAGTGAGCCTACACCTTACCGTTGAAAGACTTCCTATTTCTTTGTTTTTTTCCCCCGAATCCTAATAATCAATCCTTTGATGGCTTTAAAATTGCTTTCTCATTGAAAGGAAGGACGCTAGTTGTCGGTGGAGGCCCCATCCTCTTTGTCCTTTCAAAATCAGTGACATGCTTGATTAAACATTCTGTGGTCGGGCGACACCCTGTTTTTTTCCACTTTCTAGTCATAATTATAAAGTAAGGTAGATTTTTCTAGAACACTTGGTTCTGTCAAGCCACTAAGGGATGAGCCATTACTAGCGAATAGCATAACCATCAAAATATTGATCGACAAACGTCTGTTTACATTTTAACATCTGTACTCTCTTTGCCCATATATAAATATTGTCTATTTTATCCAAAAAGTTGTGAATCTTTTTTTTTAACCGTACTGAAAGAATCTTTACAACCGCAAAATTGTAGTCTTTCTACTCACCGTCTTCGCCGACCGACGAAACACGTGATGAAAACCAGACGAATCTGTAAAGAAGTGTTTTCATGTTGATTTAATATCGTATTTAATTTCTTTAAGAGTTTTATTATTATTTTTTACGTCCCACGCTGCCTTTATTTTAAATGATGTCTTGGCGGTCTTTTTTCGAGAACTTATCTTATAGTTAAACTTTTCAATTTTACTCTCAATTACACAGATGGTACTAATCAGAGCGTGAAGGGGTAAGAAAGAGGTTATTCTTCACTAAAATCTTATTATTCATCGAGTAGTTTTCAAAAACCACTTGTGCCTCTTGTAATTGTTTTCACAATTTGGCCAAGTAACTTTCTTTTTCGACGATTTTGTTTGGCCATTTTGAAAAGACTTCGAACTTTCTATATTATTGCGTTCGTTCTTTTATCTGTCAAAATATAACAATATTAACAATGTGTGAAAAAATGAAATGAATTTTTAAGCAACTTTATTGAATTCGTTTCCATTTTACTGAGAAATTAAGAAGAAGAAAATCGACGCCTCGCATTTCAATCCTTTGGTCTCTTCGTTGGGCCGTTCACTAGCTTCTATTGACTTTGTACTCCCTATCATTTCCAAACTCTGTTCTCCGGCTAACGTGTACATTTGATTTTCTTGTGAATATTCAACACCATGTTTTAATGTTTTCTAAAAAAATTAATTTTCCAAAATAAACTTTAATGGTGAACGACCAAACTGGTTGGTTTTGTCGTATTTCCCTGTCTGCTTCATCCTCGGGAACCCCGGGGTAAAAACACTTTTTCTGGTAGCGAGAAACGAGCGACAGGACTTTCCCTCTGGATTCCCGTGGGTGCGGTTACTTTAGATCACTTTTCTTTTCTTTCTTTCTTTTTTCTTTCACGTTACCAGTGATCTTCTAGATTTTTCTTCATTTCTTTGATTCATTAGGGGTTTTTTCTTCACTGAAGATTTCGGTCGGTCGATTTTATCGTCGAGACAAAAACATGGTCAAAACGTATATAAGGGCACACAACAAAGACTTTCAAGTCTTTACGAACTTTCACTGAGTAGTGTCTTCTAGTGCTTTCTTAAGAAAATTAAATTCTGCCAAAAAACTGTAATATACACATAGCTTGTTTGTTTTTACCATGGCATAGTTATAGGATATTACATGGGCGCGCGACGAAATAAATTTCGTATCTCCAAGCGTCCATGTAATATTCTGTTTATTATATAATTATCCATAAAATCAACTTAAGAAGTTTTTATTTATGAACTAATAGCTTAAATACACTTGGTAACGATATTTTCACATGTGAAAATAACAGTTTTTCGAAAAGGAGAGGTGTTTTTATGGATAATTATATGATTAAGACGATTCTTTTCCTGGGCTCTTCAGTACTTCCCTAACAACCCAGTAATGTTTACTAATGTGTTCCCTTAATGTCGGTGTTTATTTTAGTTCAGTTCCATCGATTTTATGTTATGCATATATAGTTCCTCTGTTTTCTTTTATTAATTTATTTATTTCTTTCTTTCTTTCTTTCTTTCTTTCTTCTTCCTTTCTATCTTTCTTTCTTTCTCTCTTTATCTTACTGTTAAGCGCAGTCTTCGCTACCAAGTGCCTTGCTGAAAGCAAGAGCCAACAATTTCTTAATCTGCGCTCTGCCTTTTTTTACGACAATTTTTTAATCTCTGCTCGAAGAAGTACACAGAAATTGGAGTGTGGTGCAAAGCGTTTCTAAAAATGTAATGTCTTACTTTTCGCAATAACTACACACCCCAAAACCACAGATTCGTCTAAACTCTTTTGTCCAACTGACTTCCAAAAGTGCGTTCTTATTTGGAGTCTTATTTGATTTCAGAGATTGCAAGATTCAATAAATTGGGAGACCTTTCTAGAAACGTCAAATTATGCACGAATGCAAGAGAAACAAAAGTCCTTGTTATTCAAGTAGCAAATTCATCTAATCTAGGTTAATACCCTTATTTATATCAATAATTCATACCATGTTGAATTCAATATTATTTATTTTAGGAAAGTTGACGTTTCCAATAATTCGAATTTTCGAAGTAAGATTAATTACTTTCTAGAAGCCGCAATACATTTTCTATTCAAAAATATCCCTCGCTAAAATTAATTTTCACAATTAGAGAAGATTAGTATTATTCTTTAAAAACTTTATTGTTTTTGAATTTAAACTTTTTGTCGGGACTTTTTCCCCTCTTCTGGAAGTCTCTCGTAGACCAAATATTTTTGTAATCACCTTTGGTATTTTTGTAAATCGATTGAACTTTGGTTTGCTGATTGTTTTGAAAAATATTCCAAATGTTTGTTTTGAGTTATTGGGAAAAAACTGGAACATTCTGTTTCATTCAAACCGTTTCGAACTTAACGAACAGTTCTTGTCTTTAGCTTCGTTTTAGTTTACGTCTTTATATCTCTCTTCGATTTCTGTCATTTGATAATTTTTCTTCAATAAGACGTAACGAGATACGGAATTTAAAATCTGGACTCGAAAGCGTAACCAAAGTTTTCATGTTTCTTGAGCTGCAGATTCGCCTCGCCTTCTTTTGTTTGTTAACTCATCTGGATCTGGATATAAGAGTCATTTAATTTCTATTCTCCCGACGAATAATGAATTTTCTCGTCATATAATCATCAAAATAATTGCACCCTTTCTTCTTTGGGTTTCTCTTGGACTCCATAACTCAAGCTCTTAGTTATAGGGACTCCATCACCGAGATCCACGGACAGACTGAAATGGGAATCTCCAAAAAATGCCGTCTTGCTTGTTTTGCGTTTGAGAGGGGGAGGTCGCTTTTGTTTCTTGCCCTCTACAACCAAAAGCCCGCCTCCGACGCAAAATCTGACCGTCACTGTCTTAGCAGTTATGTTTTCGGGGATCGGAACACATCGACAAAATTTACTCCCTGTAGCCCCAGTCGACGTACTCTTTGATTTTTGCCCGCGAATGCAAATGCTCCCATCTTCTATTTTCCAGTTTACTTCCTGTGGATTATAATTTCCAACTTCAAACGTAGCTATTCGTACGATTTCTGAACTTGCCTCTGATAAGCTATCTTCCAAATTTCCCTCTTTGAAAAAGTCGTCAAATAATGTTGAATCTACGATGTCGCGGTACATAGTCTCACTTCCGTTCAAACTGAAAAAAAAAAGGAAAAAATACAGCGATTACAATAAAATAACCGTTAACGATATCATAATATGTAATAAATCTTTTGATTTCATGGTTTTGCTGGCGGGAATCGTTATTATGTCACATGAATCATCATCTCTTATAGAAACACACACTTTCTTTTCCTTTCTTAAAAAATAAAATAAAAACGAAAATTTTAACTTCATTTTTAATCTTTTTTAAAGAGAAAGAATAAGTAGTCATATAAATACCATTGGTGTTGTTTTGTTTCAAGCACTTGGTAAATTTATTCAAAGACGAACTTTGTCTCCAGTGCTTCATCGAATATTATGAATCTTTTCAATTCAAGCCCCCCCCCCCCCTCCCCTCAAAAAAATGCTCGTGAGTTCTAAATTTTAAGCTTTGGTATTTTTCCGTTCTTAATAAGGAGAGATGTAGCGTAGATATATATATATATTTTTAAATATACCAGATTCATAAACATTACTAGGTTCTACATGCTAGTGTAAACAAGATTGTCTAATCAATTTTGGCACGACCTTCTAAAGTGCTTAAGAAGTCTCTGGAAAGGACTCCACGAACGACACGTGTTTTGAGCGCTGAAAAATTAGAAAGAAAGCATTCTCTCAACCCAACTACGTTTTTAATCTTATCTATGCACAGAGATATATATAAGAACAAAAAGATTCGCGGCTCATGAATCAACGGAATTCTGTTTTGGATTTGCCTGAAATGGAATTCAAAATCTTACGTCTTCCGTTCCAAGCTAATAGTAATATTAATAATACTAAAAAAAACTGTTTCCCTAAATTTATTTTTCAGATTCAATTTTAAAATGTTTTTGGGTTTTTAAGAGCTTTGGAAATCTATTCAGTTGGTACTAGAGCCTCCAATTAGCTCGAAGTGGGTTTTTAGTCTAGAGTAAAATTCTTTTGTCCGCTGAACTGGACTTTCACTATTTTGGTCGCTTGCCTTTTGGTTTGGACGATAAACATATAAGCGTTTCGTCTTACAATTGATTCTCTGACTTATATTTATCACTTATATCGACTGGCCAAAAGCTGTCTTACGTGGTATGTTCGTCCAAAGTCTTTCTTAAACAGCCAATAAAAAATAAAAATAAAAATATATCTACTATTCTGCTCTTACCCATCTTGAAGAAGGTTGACCAATGTTTGGTGAGACTTTGAGTCCGCCATGTGCAGCTTGGAAGTTTTCTGCTGCGGCTAGGAATTGCCCATAGATCTCAAAACATATCACAAGCACTTTAGAGAGACAGTCCACAAAATATGTGGTTAGTAGGTGCACTTTTTAAAATTATTTGAGGGGAATTCGTCTCACCCAGCCAAAACCATGTTATTGTGACGTTCCGGTCGGCGACCGAAGTTAGCTAGAACGTTCCGACTATCTTTACAATGAAAAAACACGGAATTAGCATGAGTAAATACAAGCCTAGTCCAGTTGTCCCAGCACTTTCGAGCGTTGTTCGGCAGAGCCCATTGTCAGACAACACTTGTAGCTTGTTTTCAAGACAATCGAAGATTCCAGATGAAGATATTCGGATTTTATGTCGCGAGAATAAATTTCCGCAAAGTTTTCGGTGAAAATGAATGCATTTATTTACTGCAAGATGTTTGACACGGCATATTTTGTTTCTTCCAGAAGTTTCTGCCGCGCGTTGCCTGCGAAGTTCGGATTGGCTGAGACGATTTTCAATGGTGACCTGTTGTACGGCCGTTTTTTTTATATCAATATTATTGGTCTTAAAAATCTAATTCCATGCGGAAAATAGAAAATATCCGAACTGTGACCTGTTTTAACGTATCTTCTTTCTCAATTATTAGTTTTTTGCATTCTAATATCATTTGATATTCAAGTTTGTGGCTTAGACAAGCGATTGCATGAGAGGGAGTAATTTGTATCGCTCAAGTTTAAATATTACGCTGCCTGCCTCGTCTACCAAGCAAACTAAACATATTAAAGAAATGAATATTTTTCGCCGTAAATATACCAAAATTTTCAATTTTGTCTGATTCTGCTCACATACTGAAATACCATTTAGTAAATCAGTCTAGCGTGTTGGCTTTATTTGGAAAAGAGGGTAGTTTAGCTTCGTTTTGAATAGTTTGTTGTTGTTTTTTGTTTTTCCTCCTGGCTATCAAAAGTGACTTGATAATAACTTCCTAGGGTAAATATTTCAATCAGAAGAAAATGTGTATGAGTCAGTTAATAGTTGAATAGATTGTCTCGAGATATCCTGGGAATTATTATTGGACCAAATCATAGCGTACAATACCTGCTAACTAAGATATTGGAAAGCCACCAGTTAGTTTGTCACTAAGAACCTCTCAGTAAAATAAATGCCACGGAAGCCTACTTATGTTTAGTGGAGCGATTCAGTGTACACATCATATACGGGTTTACATAATACCACTTGAACAGAGTCTGTTATATTATAAATATATAAATATAAATGAATAAATATACGTTACGAAGCGGTACTTAACAGCGCTGCTCACACCCTACAAGAGAACAGGGCTAGGGGTGTTGGGGTTCTTCCTTTAGAGTGAAGTGGATGATCATTATTTTTCATTTTATTTTTATGATGAAGAAGATCAACCGCAAGTAACTAGAGTAGACATGGACCACGAATGTGGTAGGACTTGGGACGTCATGGAAAGTACTCCAAGCAATTTTGTCATTTTATATATATATGTTTTTACTTCTCAGTTTGGATCACTTCTATGTGATTGTAATTTCTCAAAGATGGTTCTATATCCGGCACTTCAAAAAAGCTATGTCGTTATGTGGTACAGTTGATCAGAAAGAGTATTATAACAAGATTTAGAGACCTCGTGCACTATAAACTTTTAGCTCAGTCGGTAGCAGACACATCTTCCTTGTGCTCAAAGGATGATAAATCCGGCGGACCGTGCGTTTCTTAGGATTGCTGTCGTTCCGTGTGCCACAATCACAACAGGAAGCCCAATCAGTAAGCAGGAAGTCCAATCACAAACAGGATAAGCCCACCAAACCTAATCACATTACGGTGGACGCTTTCCCACCGTGTGTCAGCGATGCACAACAAAAACTATCAGACTGATCCCTGCTATGTTCGAGTGTTTACCTAAACAATGGAAAGTTTTCCCAATGGAATACAGAATGTTCGAT
Source organism: Actinia equina (assembly GCA_011057435.1). Taxonomy (NCBI): domain Eukaryota; kingdom Metazoa; phylum Cnidaria; class Anthozoa; order Actiniaria; family Actiniidae; genus Actinia; species Actinia equina. The sequence continues at coordinate 486,045 of WHPX01000087.1, forward strand.
CATTTTTTCTTAAGAATGCACTAGCTCTAAGACAATTACAATTCTCAGCAATCGGTGTCCGTTCCATGCTGTATATCCCGAATGTCAGTAATCAGCATCTCAGTTAATTTACGTGTACCTTTTAGGGTCATTTTCAAAACCGTCCGTCGAGCCCCCCTACCCGCTTTTCAAGAGAGTCCTCCCGATCCCCTAGTCTCCCTCGCATCCGTTTTTAGTGTCGTCGTGACGCAACGCTACCTCCCGACGACCGACACTAAATACGGATGCGAGGGAGACTACCCCCCCACCCGGGCTGTATATGAAAAACACATTTTAGATTGTACGACATAGCAACAGTAACTATAGGGAGTCGGTGCTACAGGTAACTACAATGAATGTTGGATCGCTGTATCCTTGGCCAACTGGTGAGACAACCCTTTTACTTGCTATCTCATGGAAGCCCTTGCTATCGGTAGACTGAACTACGCGCAAAACCGTAATTCATAAAACCTGTAGGGGAAAAGATTAAGTTAACCAACCGACATAAGACGTGGATAAAAACGACTTTTTTATTTTTGCCGGGGCCGATTGAAGATTAACCCCCCACGACGTTTACTTTTTAGGATGATTTTACTCGAGACCGGCTGACCTTGTAAGGATTACCTGTGAAAACTATGATACATCTACACCTGGAATACACCTATTTCTAGACTGCGAGAAGTCGTTCAATTTTCCCTTGGTCACTGTCCGTCTGTTTTTCCGTGTCGATTGGCCGAGGAAGATTGGTTAGACAGGTAATCGGCACGGACAGACAGACGAACAATTGCCAAGGGAAATAGAGAGACTGCTCGCATTCTAACCCATTTCAAAAAAACACGTCGACGCTCCGAGATCTGATACTGTGCTTTCATCAATGGTGTTTTCTAAGTAAAATGCGAAAAATCATATTTCTTACTCATAAGTCATCCTTCATATTCCAATCTAAAAGGGAACTACGTTTATCGACTGTCAATACTGCGTTATTTGGTATCGTGAATTACGTGCTGTAAATCAGTGCCGTATGTTTCCTAGTCATATACGAAACCGCTCTAATAATGAAATAGTAGTTTCTAGAATAATTTTTTATCGCTTTCGTTCGACCTCCAGCGTGATCGGACCAAGGCTTATTCAATTCACTACTGGCCTGGTATACAATAGGCCTTTAAAGTTTCCAGATCGTTCTTGGCCATGTTGATTAGTCCGTTTTTTTATCGATGTTCATACATAGCGGTGGAATATCCGAGAAGTATTTTCCTGAGGCACTCAAATTACTGGTGTTATCTATAAAGTAGGAAACAGCCTACTGCGATGTCAAAGAATTTCATTAGGGTAATAGATTAGGGCGTTAATCTCGACTTACTCATTTGCTTTATCGGTTTACATCAAGGAAATAACAATTATCCTCTCTAAACGACAGTCGTCGAGACCGCTTGAGAATATATAATATTGGAGCACGCAGTAATGACATCGCGTTCGCTTGACTGACTAATGGTGGGGAAATTGCGGTAACTATCGTTAAATTGGTTTTAAAGTCAAAGAGCCTCAAGCTCGATTTTCTAGTATCACATGACTTGGTGCCAGATGACTGCATTAACTTGTGCTTTTGTATGACAGAGGTCTTGATGGTACTACATCGGATTCACTCTCAAGATGCGAAGTGTTGGCGGATTCTTTCGTATCTTTGCAGCTCGTGTTCTGGTACAGAAGGGGTAATTTCCTTCAGTGCTTCTAGGAAATCTTCTTCGATTACAAGAACGTCGCTATCTATTTCTTCGTCAATACCTGGGATAATAATATACATTGCAAATGAATATCTAGATAGGAATATGGTTTTAGTGAAGAGGGAGTTGCCGAGTTTTATCTCGTGGGAGGACGAGGTCGAAACCGGATAATTTTCAAAACGATGCAAAGGATATCTCTTTACGCACTCTCCATTTTCCCGAGCGTTTTTGTCAAAATCGGTCACCATTTGTCGGGCTCAATGGTCTTATACAACTACTATACAACTATGTATATATTAGAAATGCCATTTTTTCCAGCCTGGTCAGTGGCTGTCCGGTTTGCCTAGTCCTCGCCCTAGATAAACAGTGCTTCAAAGAAGCTAGTCGCAGAATGGAAAGTATCATTTAGGATTTATCTTGGATGCGAAGCGAACAGGAAAATACAAAAGAAATGCCACAAATTCCATGCCAGGTTAGCCTGGCATTCAAAATAAACGCGTAAAAGGTCCGCCAGAACATGTTAAATGCGCGCAAAGGAATAACCACTGACCCTGATGTTTGTGTAAGCATCTTTTGATGGCACGGAGCATGGAATCACTGCACAATGCATACAGGTCGGCACCGGTGAAGTTTAGAGGACAGTGTTTGCTGATGCTTTCTAAATTACAATCTGAACTCAATTCAAACCTGGTTTTTGAAAAAATAAAATAAAGAGTTAAAACCCAGACGTAATAGAGTAAGACAGTACTAGAGTGCATAAAGATATATCCGAGAAAAGGATAGCAAAATTGGATAATTTTGTGTAGTAGGTCTACTGAGGTCCACTGAATTTACTAATTTGAGCAAATTTTAATTGGCAATTTATCACAAATATCACGTTCTTTCGACTTACTTGGAAGTCAAAGCTTTGAGAATCTTCAGTTGAGATTCATGATCTTCACTAATGCCGAGGTACAGCAGTTTGTCAAATCGACCAGGCCTTAAGAGGGCGGGGTCAAGGAGATCAGGTCTGTTGGTAGCACCAATGACAAAGACATCACATGACTTGCGAAGTCCATCTAGCTCTGCTAGTAGCTGGGAGACCACTCTGAAGCAACGCGAGACAACAATGTTAATAGGAGCTTATAAGATTTGCTCCATCACGTGAAGGCAGCCATGACAGAAGGCACAACAATAGAGTCTTTTTCCCCTGGGAAACTGAATTCTTTCTCATGTAAACCAGATTAGAGCAGATTTAACTGTTCCTGCCTCCTGTCATGGCAGCTATCACATGATGGTGTAAAACCTCTACGCTTGGTAGATCAGGAACAAGTTATTACTTAGGGGGTAAGGAAGGGGGGGGGGGGGTGAAAATTATTAATCGTCTCATTATTTCTACTGTTTATTTCTCTGCTATAGTCAAATTGCTTCTTTTTCATACTTTTCATGGGCCAATGGGCCTTTCACAACTTTAAGTCGCGTAAAAAAATGAGCCATACATATTATTGATAAATTAATAATTAAATGGAAGATTAGGAGAGTTTATTAGGTCTCCCCCTGGATTTGTGTTCTTTTTCCGGATTGCCGGTCTATTCTTTTTCCTCGAACCCTACTAACACTATTCCAATTCCATCCGTGAGTTCGGAAGTTAAGAAATTTGAAAAGGAAGGTTCTAGAATCGATGTGGGTCTAAATTATTTTATATTGAACCAAGCCAAGAGTGCAATCTATGTAGACCATCACCATGCACTCAAGCTTAAAATATTACATTAGCAGCCGATCCTTTCTAGCCACATTGAAGGGTATAATGGATCAATTAATGGACCTACTGGGGCCACGTTTACTTTAAGAAATGACAGATATTGAACTGTACTCTAAAAAACTCCATTTAATGTGAAAAAGTGAACACTTGTCCATGAAACGACATTAAAAATGACAGTTTTAATTGTCAAATACACGCTAACCTAACGAACACGATAACTAATTCGATGTGCCATCCCCTTGGTTCACACACGCACCATTGAAAATATAAGATTAAAAAGGGGAAAAAACAAAGAGATATCTGAACTATATAAAAAAAGATGATGATTTCAAAATATTATTCCTCAAGTAACGTTCTTTAAGGGGTTCAAAGTTTCAAAATCTATGGACGACCCTGACACATTTCTTTTGAAATTATTATAAAAATAAATATAATAATGAAAAATTCCATCGATTACCAGTGAAAAAAATTAAACTTACATTTCAAATGCGAAAATCTTATAACTGAAACTAAAAAAACCCAGTGAAATTAGGTATCTCTCAACCACTAGTTTTTCTCTCTTAGCCGCCTTGACATTCGACGTATGACATAAAATCACAGCATAAGAAGCTCTGATAACAACAGGACTGTCTAAAAAACGTTAATGTAAACTTTTGTATGATAACTCACCTGTCCATCACGCCCCCGGAATCGCCACTCCTCCCCCTGTTGGGGGCCAGTGAGTCCAACTCGTCGAAAAATATCACACAAGGACTCGCGCTTTGAGCTCGGGAAAATACATGACGTATATTTTCTTCGCTTTGGCCAACATACATGTTGATAAGCTCGGGCCCCTTGATGCTGGAAAAAAACCCAGTTTTTAAGCAATTATTTATAGAAAAATAGTTTTAATCTGCAATATTAATGTCAGAAAATCATAGATTTTAAGGTGCGCGATGGGTGGTGCTTTGAATTATTTAAGAAAAATTAGAAAAAATTATATAGTAAAAGATTGCGATGGATATTACTATGCTGTGGAAAACGCTTGACACTGTAGTGCGTTCGAGAAGGCAGAGTAATCCACTTGACTGCGTATCAAGTCTACGTGCAAAGCTGGGTAGATGAATAATAAATCAACGAAAGACAAAAGGATGCATTAAATCTTAAATGTTTATTCCGATGCACAGGTATTTTTTTCTAGCTTCTGTGTCTCATGCCGTGCTACAAAATTCCTGTGGTCTGCTACGTTAATCCTAATTCATTCGCAGGTTTTACTGTATATTTCCTTATGATATAAATACTAGTTTTCAATCCAAAACTAGAAAATTTGATTACATTCGTTTAAAGTTTTAACCTTGTGAACCCACTTTTAAAAAAAGCAAGAGGGAAAATAGCAACAGCAACGAACACTGAAACAAAAACAAACAAACAAAAAGAAACATCACGACATCCAACAACAACGACGACAACAGCAAAACGAGACACACGCAAAGTAAGATTTTTTCGTGCATTATAGAATTTACACTACACTGCTAGCAGAGTCTCCCTCGTTTGCGATTCTTGGCAGAGAAAATGGGGGAAAAAATTCTGTCAAGGATCACCAACAAGGGAGACTCTACGGGAAAAATGTACAGATGCGCACTAAAATATCTTTCATGGTCGGTCAGGGCAAACTTTGTCTTACAGCAGTTTTCGTATGACTGTAAAAAGCTCACGGCAAGAACAAGGTTGCAACACGGCAAGGCATACGCCAGACCACATTGCGTGGGAATTTACTCTTCATCCAATAAATTGCCCGGTATACAGTATGAACATGGTTGGACATTGCGGCACTGTCAGACCAATCACGTGACGTGAGAAACAAATGACGAAATCAAAATTCTAGAAAACATCACAGTCACGGCAACACACGCTTACGGCACTGGGTTTTTCACAGTCATGCGAAAACTGCGCTATCATTTTAAATAAGTAAATGCGATACCTCAAGAAGTTCAGAGAACATTCTGTAGCAACAGCCTTGGCTAGTAGTGTTTTTCCTGTTCCTGGTGGTCCATACAGCAAAACACCTGTGAGAATTGGACAAAACGTAAGCGTCACGTGAAACGTTTATTCTTTTCTGTTAGCTTCGATGCCAATGTCAAATTCGAGAAAGTTCCAACAATGAAGTCTGGTCGGACCTGTATAAAGCGAGCATCCTTTGCGCACCTTTATATTATCACGGATATCAACTACTTGGGAGATTGGTCGGTAATATTACATGATATTAAAAATAAATAAACAAACTTTTATTTATGTCGAATTGTAGTGCGAAAGTCAGGTTCAAGAAAGTTCCACCAAGGCAAGAAAGTTTGGTTTGACTTGTGTGAAGCGGTGTTTGATTACTTTTGATTATTGTATAACAGTTCAACATTGAGCAAACGCATGAAGCCTTGAAGCAATCTGATTGGCTCATAGTGCAAGCCAATTGAGAGTCACTTTAAATGATCGTTTGCAGTCACATCCAACGCGCTCAAAAGCATAAAGGGTTTCCTCACCTGATCGTCGCAGCCCTGAAGCAAAGAGTTCCGGATGCTGTAAGGGTAATTGAATGGTGTCTAAGAGGTCGGCCTTGGCATCTGCAAGTCCACCAATGTCCTGCCATGACACGCTAGGGATCTTAGGCGCACCAATAGCATCAGAATGTTCACCTTGAATCTCCTCAAGTGCATCTTGCAGGTCTTGCAGGATTATTTTTGGCCCACATCTTAGAACATCCTTCCAAAGATCATCCATTTCACAGCCTCTATCTTCTAGTGTGTTCCGCCAATCATTCTTGTCGTAGCAGTTCCAGTCGTGAAAATTCAACAAAGGTACTGTCGTCTCTTAGGCAACCATAATGGCGGGAAATTCGTTTCGAAGCGACACCGGTGGCTTTTGCGAACAGCGCCACAAAATCAGCTAAGACCAAGCCTGCTGTTCTTTTGGACAACACCCCAAGAGATACATCACTAGCGACACAACTCATTGACACTAGAGCTTCAAGTATTCTTTTTCTCTCGTTCTCTGAAGGAGTCTTTACTTTAACTTCATGAAGGAAGCATGAATGAACTTGAGCAGACATCTTGGATGTTGAGGACGTTGCTATGACGGCTACTGGCCAGTTGGAGAGCTTCTGGAGACCATTGATAGACTGCTGGAGTGTACAAGCAATGCGTGGCTCATTTTCAAGTCCCTCTCTGTCTTTGGCCAATACGTTGATGTGACGGAACAGCAATATGCATGGACGGCAAGCAATCGCTGAAAAAAGGACCAGAAATATAACTTGTGTATTATCTAAATATACTCTTTACGGTAAGCTAAGAATTTCGTTTGGCCAAATTGCGGACAACTATGTCCACTCACATATTTGGTTTTCTATTTCGGACCATCATACCGAGTCATTTCCTTGAGTATTATTTATTTGTCTTGCTGAAATTGTTTGAAGCAGTCTTCTAAAGGCTCATATACAACCCACACCCCAGAATAAATTCTTAGCTGCTTGAACATTGAAAAAACTGTAAACAATGCTGAGTGTTTTTCATTGTAAATATTGAACGTAATGGTTGTGTGTGGAGTGGACTTCAAGGGAAAAACCTAATTGTGAGTGATGGTTATAACATTTTAAAAAGGTAACATGAATCCCCCGGCCCCCCTTTAAAAAGAAACAAGACAAAACTTTAACCCCTGTGTCTTTGCCCAGCATACCTTTTTGGAAAATATTAGAAATTCTTGCCTCTGTTGCAGCAACAGAATCACCTATGAGGTCATAACAATTGATGTTCATTGTGAACAGACCTAGTTGTCTTCCTACTGCCATGACCATTGTTCTCTTTCCTGCTCCCTGAGGTCCTATGACAAGAACAGCTGGCATCTTCTGCACACTAAACAAAAGAAAAGCAAGCAACATGAGGTGGTATAAAGTGTAAGAACTCTGTGAGCCTTCAAAAACCTTCTAATTTCATTGACACTCTGAAACAAGCAAGCAAGGAAACTTACTTCTGTCTTAAGTAGGGTTTGATAATACTTTTCAATCCTTCTGTAGCCACCTCCAGTCCAGGTGGTGTTGATAGATCCCAATAGCTTGTTTCCACTTTCTGATCTTCTTTGGGATGCAGTATGACATGTACAAAGCTTTGTACAGAAGATGCCTGTAGTGTAACACAAATGAGTCAATATCTACTTACCTAGAGGATAGAGGGGGGGGGGGGGGGGGGATCAGAGTAGGAGTATTTGAAGTGGTATAGTCTATACACTGTATACTGTACTTAACCTTTGCTAACATATAATTAAGAGCATTTTAATGGATAAGACATACCTGGTACACAGTGGTGTGGTCCACATCAACCAAACAAGAAACTTTTTCACTCCCAGTACATGCAAGCTTCATGACTTTAAAATACACCATACAATTCTCAATTCTCTGACCATCAAGCTCAGATGACAAGGAATACATTGAATCCTTATAACCATCAAACTTAATACAAAAAATATCTCCTACTGTCAAAACTCTTGGCTTTGAAAAATGTCTTTCCAGGATTTTGTCAAACACATATCCAGGCCTTGTAAAAACTGTCTGAACAAGAGAAAGTTGTGCTTCTTTAGCATATGGTGGAACACTGTCCTGAACAGGCTCATTAGCTTCATCATCAGATACCTCTTTCTTTTCAAAAGAATATGGAATGAGTCTCAAAAATAACTCTTGTGGGTCTTGTAAAGGGTTTGAGGAGTTATTAATAAGATTGAAGTACAACAATGGAGAGACATAGATAATTTGATTGACAGAGTAAGAACTTTGGAACACAGAAATCTGTGGAGATTTTGCATATGCATGTAAAATACTTCCTTGATAGTCTAATGCATATAACTGGGCATAATGATAGACAACTTTAATCTCAGTTGGGTTGGTATCTGTAATTTGTTTGTCGGTTGTATGACTAATGCTGTGGGTTAATTTGTTGTCATTTTGACCAGAAATTTTAGCTATTCTACCCAGACTTTCATGGATCCATATCTTCACCCAGCTTCCATTCTGTATGCCAATATCCATGAGTGTTGTTAAGGAGACATAAAGACAATGACTGCTATTCATATCATGCTTGCTACCATGGTAACCCGAATCCAAAAATGATTGATGCAAACCCTGCCAATCACTAACTTGAATTTTGAGCTTTGCTGTCTTACATCTTTTCTGTGGTCTATCACACCATATACCATGTAGAGGTGTGGTAAAATCAGCCACAAGAAGAGAAAGCATGTTGATATTTGTGGTTGAGGCAAATTCATCAAGATCTGTGGTTTCTTTAGATGTTTCTGATTCTGTGCATTTTTCGATTGCCTTGAGCAAGATTAAGTTCGTTTGAGTGTCTATTACACCTTGAGATACCGGCTCACACTTCAAAACATCAAAATTCATCAGACAAATACTGCTGCCATCCTGAGCAATGTTATCTTTGAGCTTGAGTTTCCTTTGTACCGATAAAATATCACTTTCTCTGACTACTCTTCTATGATCCCTAAAATACTCTGACAATTGTGAAACAAGTTTATCTTCAAACCTGTATCCAGGTTTAGTTTTGAGGACGACTTTTGAAAGTACAACAGGAAGAGCTTGTTGTAGCCAAACGTGTTGTCCAGACTTGATTCCGTGTTTTCTTAGAACGTTTGCCCTTAAAAGCAGAAACACTGGTCGATCTGGGTTATCATTACCCTCTAAATTATCGTCACTGCTTGAAGTTATACTCAAACAACTGATTTCGTTCTCTGTAATTGGTTTGTATCGCACGTCCAAAAGTAAACAACGTTCGGGATCACAATTCGTGGCGTTACTTAGATATAAGGTCAACCGATCGTTGCCAAAAAAGACTTTTCCCTGTGAAGAAACGACACCATCAACTTTAAAGCTGTCTTGACCATAAAGAGAAGAGAATTGAGATGAAGAAATACTGAAGACTTTGGCAAGAACCTTCCCGTTGTCTGCCATCTTGATTTGTGTGAAGCCTGGTAACAGGCACAGGGAGCCCACGCTCACTTTGTGTGTGTGTCAGGATAATATAGTACAAAGATAATTACAAAATACATAAAAATACATAAAAATCATAAAAACTTCTCAAAGTCTTAGAAAAAAATAGCGATTGATTTATCAACTAAATAAATTTATGTTTTTATAACGGGACATTTTAAGAAGCAAGCTTGGGCTCCCTATGTAGACCTGGTCACTTGGTCATTGCATAATGAGGGAGATTTAAAAGGCACATGGTACAACTTCAAAATATTGTTTTCATACTTTAACCCTTAAGTTGGAATGGAAAATAAGTTCCAGGACTTAGAGGAACCATTGCTGAAGCACAATCCAAATAGATTCGTACTGTTTCCTATCCAGTACCCAGAATTTTGGCGTTTTTATAAAAAAGCTCTAGCTTCAATCTGGACTGTTGAAGAAGTTGACCTCAGTAAAGATTGGAATGATTGGGAAAAACTAACAAATGCTGAAAAAGATTTTTTGTCCAAGGTTTTGGCATTTTTCGCAGTCAGCGATGGGATAGTCGGAGAGAACCTTGTGGAGCGGTTTTGCCAAGAAGTACAAATCCAAGAAGCGAAGTGTTTCTATGGTTTTCAAGTGACAATGGAAAACATTCATGCAGAGATGTACAGCCTTCTGATAGACACTTATATTCGCGATAAAGAGGAAAAACATAAACTTTTTAATGCTATAGATACATTCCCTTGCGTAAGTAGAAAGGCTGAATGGGCTGTGAAGTGGATCAAGTCCAACACAGCTTCATTTGGAGAGAGAGTTGTAGCCTTTGCTGCAGTCGAGGGGATTTTCTTCTCCGGGGCGTTTGCTGCTATTTTTTGGTTCAAAAAGCGTGGTTTACTGCCGGGCTTAACTTACTCTAACGAACTAATAAGCCGTGATGAAGGTCTTCATTGTGACTTTGCTTGTTTAGTGTTCTCATATCTGAACAACAAGCCTCAACCTACGACAATTGTTGAAATTATTCGCGAAGCTGTTGATGTTGAGAAGGCATTTTGGGTCGATGCTCTGCCTTGCCACCTCTTGGGAATGAACTGTAATCTCATGGTACAGTATATTGAGTTTGTAGCTGACAGACTTCTAGTAGCTTTGGGACTGAATAAGTTTTACAATACCAGTAACCCATTCCCGTTTATGGAAAATATCTCGCTTGAAGGGAAAGCAAACTTCTTTGAGAAAAGAGTTGCAGAATATCAGAAAAATGGAGTAATGAACAAAAATAGCAAGCATTTTCACTTTTCTTTGAATGAAGATTTCTGAACTTCCAAGTATTGAACAAGCTTTTTTTTGTTTCACTTATAATTCAGATTTTTTAAGCAATAAGTCTTTGTATATAGCTGTAGTAAGATAAGGTGTGATATAAGTTATGGAAAAATATTCACATCTTTGGACTGAATTTATATTTTGAAGTTCTGTCCGAGGAACCTATTTATATTTTTTTATTATTACAAAGTATGAAATATGTATTTTCAGGAGTAAAATATTTCTGGCAATACCGCAGTACTGCCTTTGATACTAAAAAAAATAATTTAACACAAATATTTTGTAAAAGAAAATAAAGTGAAATAAAACTTTTTTGGGATTGCTGCGTTAGACTGCCCAATCCCTCACGGTCATGTGAATGTTCAAAATGGCGGGAGGTTTAGATTCTCAGCACAATTTTTTACAAATGAAAGAAAAGTTGAGATTTGCTACTACCTCGTTACAAAACTGCATGAAATTTTCTCACGACTGCAAGTATTTGAGTTTGCTGTGTGACTTTGGAGAAGCGATAGTTATAAAAATAGAGGGTGAGTTTGAAAAAAATGTCTTTTAAAAATCTATTCAAATCTTCACACTCGCGACTCTCAATCCCAAAGAAGCTGTTTGTGTTGTTTGGTTCCTTTTGCCTACACTTCTCAAAGACATAGAAGCATTACATTGAATTTTAAGGTCGATTTTTTGAAATTCCTAAAAGTCCAACATTTCGTTGGGGACACATTTCTAACTTGCCCCACCACGGCATTTCTCATTTTCTTGTACAGCCAATTAAAATTAAGTCGCCTTTCGTTCTATATGGCTATATGTAATTTAGAGACAGTGTAATCGTTTCGTGTACTCTTTGCTTTACCCAAGACTTCTGCAACAGAAAACAATTTTCATAGAAAAAGAAAGTCTTTTTTTATTCTTGCATTGTTCTTTCCCTCTTGGCTAGAGTCAAATTTTTCAACTTCGCTTCAAGGTAATATTTACAAGAAGCTTGAGCATGGTAATGGAGAAACCTTAGAAGGACAGTCATGGTCACCAGATGATGAAATCTATGCTGTACTTGGATATAAAGCTTATCTGTATCAGGTGAATATTACAGAAGTGGTTCAATATAACATGATTAATGGTACTTTCTTTGATATGCACAGTCCACCGACCCCACCCCACCATAACCTTTCTCATCCCATCACTAAGATGAGGTATGATAGTCACACCCAGATAAGCGTCACATTCTCCATATAACACCTTTTTTAGGTTTGTAATGACTTCAGCCTATTTCATGCCATTCCGTTGTATTATATACCAAAAGATATTGCCATATCAACTACTTTAACGGAGCCGAAAACCCAGCCTAAGGTAATGTAAGAAGAGAGTTAGTCTCCTACACAGCTGTTCTTAGTGTCGTCACACAACACTCACTCCCCTAAGCTACTTAAGGAAATTAGTATTGGCAACACAAATAGCAGCTGCATAGGAGACTAGGAGATAATTATCTCAGTTGAAATGTTGAAGAGTAAGAGATCCAAAAGGCATTCCCATATTGTGATGGGTAGCCTGGGCATTGTTAATAAGAGAAGGGGGACTTCTGTATGCGCTGATTCATACATGTTACTGATGGGAAGTAGATCCATGCACTGTTTCTATAACCTTGACCATGTTCTTTTTATTTATATGTGGTTAAAGCTTAGAAATAAAAGAAATAAGATATTTTATTGTCTTTTTAGTACAAAACAGTTATTGCTGGGCCAAATGGAGTTGAAATTTATGACTTGGAAGTAAACAAATCTAGCATCAGTGTGGTTAGTTGACTCTGTTTCCTTACAATTTTAAGTATTACTTACTTATGACTGCCAAAATAACGTAAAGAGCAATTTTTAAGTGGTTGACTCCTTGGAAGAAATACTCATGGTGAAGAACATTGCCACTGGTATAGAATATATTATATAAAGTAGATTAACTTCAATGTTGGGTCATAATGAAACATTTGAATAAAGATTTCAAAAAATCTGAATAATGATTTATGATCATCATCACCATCATCATTATCATCATCATCATTAATATCATCATATCTTCATTTTTTCGTATTTTGTTGGGCTACCTGTGGAGTATGCAGGAATTTTGACACCAAAACACGTGTGCTTGCCTCTCCAGCACTAAGGTGCTCTTACTATGCTGCTTTATTGTTATCTGATTGATGGTATTGAGTTCTTATGTAGTTTTACTGTGGTTTTATTGTACAGAAAGAAGGTCTTCATCTCCATGCAGATCTTGCTATTGTTTTAGTGGATTTTTCACCTGACCTACAGTACCTTGCAGTAGTGAGTATGGCATTGTTTATAATGTCAATAACAAGTTTGGTAGCTTATTAACTGCAAGACTTTTTATCCAGGCTGCACTGGATTGCCACTTTGGAATATGGAATTTTCAAAGTCTCCAAGGAGAGAAAAAAGGTAAATAGACTTTTTAAGGATTGATAAATGGAAGAATCAAAGAAAACGATATTAATGATCAAAATGAATGGGAGGGAGGGAGGGATGGATGGATTGATAGTGAAAGAAAGAAAATTCATTAGTATTGTGAGCTGTTGTTGTGTAGATGAACAAATCACATATGAAACACTAAATGGATTAACTTCATGCCATTCACTTTTATTCTTTCTTTCTCCAGATTTCTGGTATACACATCTGAGTACTGTCAGAATAACAAACATGGCATTTTCTCACGACAGCCAAAGTATTGCGGTTGCATGCTGGGATGGTGTATGTTACATTTATACCAAAGTAAGTCTGCGATATATTTAGAATAATTAAATGGAATTTAAGGGTGGAAAAGCAGTAGCCCATTTGCCGCTGGGGTCTCTGGTTTGATTCATGTAAGTAGAGTTTGTTAGATCTTTCCCTTGATTGAGGGTTTTTCACAGAGGCTCTTTTCTTTTCATTTCCCTGTGAATTAGCAGTGCCCTGACTTAGATCAGCCCAGAGTTTGTTTCAGGGTATGAACAAACAATGTTGTTTTTTAAATGGAACTATATCCTGCACTTTTCAGGCCAATCTTCATAAACTACATTTTATTTAATTGATTTTATTCTTTGTACTATAAATCCTCCTTTGAGGAGGGTATGGATATTCTTCTACATGTTGAATAATAAACTAGCTGCATTTAATTGATTCCAGGCGCAGCCAAACACACAAGAAAGCAAGACCCCATGCCAGTGGATTCAGTGTAATCACATTTTACAGTCTTCAGGTGAAAGAGTTTGTGGCTTGTTGACAGGATCTTTGGTTTGTTGGGCACCAGACTCCATGTCAGTGAGGTAAGACATGCAAACTTAGCAATAAAAGTATTATCTTGTCTGCCCTCCATCATTACTGCAGGATCAGTTGTGTCTAAGATAGGCCGTTACTAACCAAAAAAACCATACTGTCCTTCATTATTCAATTCCCCCCTCACATTCTAAGAAAAAACAGCTGGTATTTTACTCCCTTTTACCACCAACAAAATTAACTTCCCATCCCCTCCCTCATAAATTTGTTTAAAAAATTGTCACAAATTTGTTTAAAAGTTGTTTGTGGTTTGTGGAAAAAATCCCTTAAATTAAGGGAGATAATTAAGCTATGGACACACAATGCAAAATTGTGCACCATGTTGGAGGCACTTGATGTTGGAGGCACTCAATGCTGGAGGCACTCGATGTTGGAGGCACTTGATGTTGGAGGCACTCAATGTTGGAGGCACTTGATGTTGGAGGCACTTGATGTCGGAGGCACTCGATGTTGGAGGCACTCGATGTTGGAGGCACTCGATGTTGGAGGCACTCGATGTTGGAGGCACTCGATGTGTGAGCCATGACCCACAATGCAGTTTGTTGCACGCTCAGCAACAATGTCTGCAAGTGTGTGGAGCCCGTGTGTCTGCTCACTCATGTGGTGCTATGTGTGGTGCTAATGTATGGTGCTAAATATCCTTTTGTTCCATTTATGTTAAATAGGTTTTCATTTGCAAATGAAGAGGGCTCATGGTTGAATACCCTTGATGTGAAAGATGGAAAAAGTTGGACTGAAAAAATTGCTGAAAAGGGTGTTGAAGTGAAGGGAATGAACACCGTAAGGTATAACCACAGAAGACTTGCAATTCAGTCAATTTGAAGAAATGCTTCATCTGCATTTCTTTATTTTGTTTTTTATCCTATTGCAAAAGACTTCACTAGTTTGAAAGTGTACATGAAAATATACCAACAATTTGTACACTTCCAAACAAGAAATTGCGGTGGTTGTGTACAAAGTTGTGAAAAATCAGTGACATGGTTGACATTTAATTTCAGTAACTTCTGATAAACTTGAATTTCAAATTCAACTTCTTTTTCAGTTGCCAGGCAGGAGATTTCTCTGTATGTTATCTAAGTTCACAACAACTTCTATTTAGTAGATGGGCCTTTAAGGACAAAAAAGGTAAATGACAAACACATTGATACTGTGATTCTATTAAACACAGCCCTTAGTAGGCAGACAACCTTCATTTAACTGACAGCTAGTTACACTGTCTTGAAATTTAGAACTTCCTTAAGATTTTTAAATAGTCTTAATAAATAATTTTTTTCGGTTCAGTACTCTTTCAAAAACTCGGAAATCCGTGATCGCTATAGTCCCCTTGCAGCTCATCAGAATCGCAGCTCACTGATCTGGAGGACATAACAAAAGGTTTCCAATTCTCAGGAAATTGAAATTCTTTTGTTTTGTCCTCAAAACTGAGCTGCTTTAAATGCCACATGCCCGGGGGGGGGGGGGGGGGTTACATGCAAGGAGTATATCGCCACCGTTCTACCCTTTTTTCTATTCTTATTCATTTACATTGGCCTGCCCTATACACATAGTGTTGAATAAGACCTTTTATGCAATTTTTAACCAGTAATATCAAGTAAAAATCACGACAATCAAAGAGAGGTTCTTTTGTACGATGACCTGATGTGTTCCGTTTGGCTTGTCCCTGAAGATCCCAAACGCCTCTCTGGGATGAGGCTGAGATGGTGTTGCTATAGTGACGAAGACCTGGAACAAGTTAAAAACATTTGTGAAATGTTATCTGTGAATCGTAGGAATTGTAGTAATGCTGAACAAAAATTTAGGAGTGGGGTTTCGCTTGATGCTCGACCTGCTGAGAAATGTTTGTGGGATCCAAATAAAAGAAGAGGAAAGAAGGATGATGCAAAAGGAGAAGATTCCTTATCACCATCTACACTACCAGCACCATCATCCTCATCATCATCTTCACCGCCATCATCATCATCTTCTACACCTCCACTACCACAATCACCTTTATTACCACCACCACCACCACCATCATCTTCTACGCCTCCATTACCACCATCATCATTATTACCACCATCATCATCATCTTCTTCTACACCTACACTACCACAATCACCATTATTGCCACCACCGCCACCATCATCATCATTATCATCATCCAATTGTACTGTCAGTGTACCATTTTACGAACCTTCAACACTACTATCAAGCCTCTCGATCTCCAATCCAGGACATTTTGTATTGGCGTCGAGAATGGTAGTGTTGCTAGTAGTGTTACCATCGATGGCGTATGTTTGTTATCAGAAGAACAAAGAATGGAAGAGCATCGTGTTTAGGGACGTTGTTACCAGGTGCTGTCTAGTGCAAGGTAAGTCTTTCACTCTTTTTAGGGCATAAGCAAACTTTTTCCAAATTTGCTGGGATAAACATAAAACATGGGTCTCAAGAGTGCTCTTGATAGACAATTCCATTAAGGTTGGGGTTCTATTCCTGGACTCTGCAACAAACGTGCATGAGTAGTGTTCGGTCTTTCCTTTGATTCTAGGATTTTTCTCCGCATTCTTCGATTTTTCTATCTCTGCAAAACTTAACACGCTAAACTCCCGAATTCGATCTGCGAGTTAGCTATGCCCTGACTTTGATCAGCGCAGAGGTTGTTTCAGGGTTCAATCTGTGAGTTAGCCATGCCCTGACTTTGATCAGCCCAGAGGTTGTTTCAGGGTTCAATCTGTGAGTTAGTCATAAATTGACTTTGATCAGCCCAGAGGTTGTTCTTAGTCTTTAACATCGTTTCTTTGTAGAGAATATCTTGGTAACCTTGAGTGCTAATGGGAACTTGAGTGCTTGGCATTTGACAAAGAATAATAGTTTTACTTGTTTGGATTCACTCCTGATCAAAGGTTTACAAACAGAAAGGTACTAAAAAAATCACAGCGTATAGACTCCTTGCAGCACATCTGAATGCAGCTCAATTTGGAGGACATTGTAGGTTCCCAAATCTCAGGAGATGAATTTTTTTTCAGTCCTCCAAATTGAGCTGCTTTGATGTCACCTTTCGCACATTCAAAAAACCATCAGATTGGGATCGATGCAACTGCTTCCTATAGCATGCTAATCTTTGTTTGTTTTTGGTAGGGCAATTGTTGTGGGGGATATATTTAAACCTCTGGTCCTCGTGTTTGATGTTGACACACAAGGAGAACAAAGAGTGACACATGTATCATTGCAAGGTACAAATATATATCAAAGAGATTTCTGCCAGGCGCAGAAATGCCATGATGCTCAAATGGTTCGGATGACTGCGATATAGGATGGATTCTTTTCCTTTCTTTTAGCTCAAAACATGTCCACCATGTTGATGGATTCTGCAAAATGAATCATGATTTTTTTTCCATTTTCTTTAAAGGTGATACATTAGCTCTTACCGAAAAAAGAACAGTGTGTATGCCAACACCGCCGTTAACATCCTGCAGTTCAATGCTAGGAGTCTGCGTCTTCTTCACTATAGAAAACAACTCGTATAGCGTGCTTGTTCCAGGTGAGGTGTAAGTGTATATTTTTCTGTTGTTTTTAATAGAAAACTTATTTGTTTCGTTTTGCTAAGACTATCAAAATAAAACCTTTATCATATTCCAGTAGTACTGACAATGCATTGGAATGCCAACTCGACCCAGTTTTTTCCTCAACTCCGGACGCGTCCGTCACTGAAACTTGGCGGGAAAAAGACGCGTACATTTGGCAGGAAGCAAATCCTAATATTTATGATACTGGAATAGTTAGTATCGGAAATCGCACGATCTCGAGTACAATTTGGAAATTAATAGACACGAGTAATGTTTTGAAAGTTCTTGTAATTGCACGAGCCTTTAGGCGAAATTTCAATAAAAAATGCGAAGCGACGCCGTTCATCTTTGTCTATATGGCAGCCGATTTTCAGTCCATAGCGCAGCTGAAATGCATAAAAAAGATTAGTTCTTACGGCTTTGAAATTTTATTAATATGTTTTTTTAAGTACAAAATGATAGAAAAATAATTGTTTTGACATTGTTTTGGCCGTGTTGCCATAGCGACTTAATTCGGTACTCCTACGGAGTACAATTGACGCTATAATTGTATTCCTCTCGACCAATCAGAGTCGAGTAATTTTGTTGAGGGTATACTATAAGGTGGTAAATATATCGTACTCTTTATTAATAAAACTTCAATCCATATAATAATATTTATTACCTGTTTGCTTTGTTGTTTTCAGAGCTGCGTATAACTTATGATATTGCGTACGATGAACGGTACTCATCGTTATTTCAATGTTTAATGGAAAACAAGGAAAAGCTTCTGGCTTTTGTCATCGAAAATCAACAGAGCTAGCTGTTACACAGGTAAAATACTTCCTTTGTAAAAATAATTCTGTTGAAGGGGAAAACAGCTACACCTTCTTGGTTCGTGTTTAATATTTAACGATTTCAAAGGAAGTACCGATCATTCCTTTAAAATTTATGGGACGAAACTTAAATAATACTATTCCTAAAACCGGTGATGCTGTAAAAACACAACCAGCCAAAATTATTCACTGATTACGAACTTTTATTGACATATACATTTGTATATTTTTGAAACCAAAAGCACACTCCCTCCACGAATAAAAGATAAGCTAAACAGCTAGTTTTTTTTCAATCAAGAAAAATTGAATAATATTAAAACTGTACATATTATGTTATTTAGCTTGTCAGGCTATCTAATCACTATATTATACATGTACTAATCTGGGATTGATAGCTTCTAAGTATTATGAATGGTATATTATTTGCATTACTGGATAAATTACTGTAGTATATCGATCTTGAATAATAAGAATCACAATTGAGGCCATGGATAAATTACTAAGACTCAAAAAAACATGTATGGTACATTCCGGTCAGTTCGCTCGTGACGCTCATAGCATTTGTCCACGTGATAAAAGGTCATTCGGCTCAGTCACCTTGCAAAAGCGAGCGCTACACCCATCAGTTATCAAACAGAGTATGTGTATGTAGCTCGGCTTAATCAGTAATTAAAGCATGCACCCATTTATACATTTGAATGACTTCATTAATATAGTACATTTGAATGACGTCATGCTTAAAGTAGAGCACATATAGTAATATAGTACATTTGAATGACGTCATGTTATACTAGGGCACACCCAGAAATATAATAGTAATAATGAAAAAGTAAATTATACACCGTGAAAAGATGAAAAAACTTACTGACGTTTCGGACGCTAGTCCTTCGTCGGAGTAAAAGAGAAAGAAGTGGTAGACTTCTTTCTACCACTTCTTTCTCTTTTACTCCGACGAAGGACTAGCGTCCGAAACGTCAGTAAGTTTTTTCATCTTTTCACGGTGTATAATTTACTTTTTCATCATTACTGTTTCATTAGAAACACCGACGCAGCTCACACTAGTTTTAGCTAGTTATATCCAGAAATATAATACATTTGAATGACGTCATATTTAAAGTAGGGCACACCCAGTAGTAATATAGTACATTTGAATGACGTCATGTTATACTAGGGCACACCCAGTAATATAGTACATTTGAATGACGTCATGTAATAATAGGGCACACCCAGTAATATAGTCAATTGAATGATGTCATGTAATAATAGGGCACACCCAGTAATATAGTCAATTGAATGATGTCATGTAATAATAGGGCACACCCAGTAATATAGTCAATTGAATGATGTCATGTAATAATAGGGCACACCCAGTAATATAGTCAATTGAATGATGTCATGTAATAATAGGGCACACCCAGTAATATAGTCAATTGAATGACGTCATGTAATAATAGGGCACACCCAGTAATATAGTCAATTGAATGACGTCATGTAATAATAGGGCACACCCAGTAATATAGTCAATTGAATGATGTCATGTAATAATAGGATACACCCAGTAATATAGTCAATTGAATGATGTCATGTAATGATAGGATACACCCAGTAATATAGTCAATTGAATGATGTCATGTTATACTAGGGCACACCCAGTATTATAGTACATTTGAATGACGTCATGTAATAATAGGGCACACCCAGTAATGCATGACGCATTTAACTCCATTGAGCGAACCAGGATTGAATAACCGCGAAGATCCCTTGCAATGACAGGTATAGACTCTTATACCCCTTGTAGGGTCCAACTCGCTGTAAAATTCTGCTTCTTCTCCGTACCTTGTGGTACATGTTACACCAGTGATCTTCCAGCCCTGCCATCATGAATTTAAATAAATAAATAAAAATTAAAATATAATACAAGCGCAGCGAGAAGATAAATAAATGCAGTAATATGTGTGCTCTCATAAAGCACGCGCTCCTAACCAATCAGAACGCGTGTTTTATAACAGTTATTTTATAACGAGATATATTTAACTTGTTTTCGTGCACTAACCGGGATCGAGTTGTCGAGCAGACGTGTCAAACTATTCGTCGTCTCCCCAGCCGCATGAGTTGTAGCTGTTTGTTCTCTATGTTCACAAAGAGTCAGATTTCCAGTCCCTGTCTCCCCCTTTGGACCGGGTGGCCCTGGGGGTCCTTGAGGTCCGGGTGTTTGATCGGATCCATTTCCAACCAGGGGTCCTGGTATACCCTGTGATCCGTTATATCCCATAGGACCTCGTACTCCCGGTATTCCTGTTGGGCCGGGCGGTCCTAGTAGACCCGGGGGTCCTTGTATACCTTGTGAGCCGTTATATCCCATAGGACCCCTTACCCCCGGTACTCCTGTTGAACCGGGTAGTCCTGGAGTACCTTTATGCCCTTGAGGTCCTATAGGGCCTGTTATTCCTTGTATTCCTCTAGGACCATGTGGCCCTGGAGCACCGGACGAGCCTTGAGGACCGGGTGGGCCCGGGGGTCCTGGTGGCCCAGGTTCACCCTTGTCTTTTGATATCAAAGCCTAAACAAATGATGAGATAAAAGATGTTTTAATATTTACTTAGAAAGGTTAAGAAGGCTCGCAAATGATTGATTCTACCTATTCCAACCAATCAGAGCGCTACTTATTTATGACAAAAAAGCGGACTAATCTGTTTGGGGTGTTTTATATTAAATGGGTCCCTTTTACCCCTAATCAACTTGAGCGTTATACCTGTTTGCAAAGGATTATATATATATATATATAAATTCTTCTGGTCTCCACCAATCAGAGTGAGCGTTATACTGTATTTACTGACCTGGGTAGAAGTTTTTATTGTGTTGACTCCCTTCTCCAGCTCGGTGATGGTGTTAACAATATCTTGTATTTTAGTTAGATTAGCTGTGGACACAAGCATAAAATGGTGATTCTGCTTCTCGTTTTTTATTTCTTTGCGCTTTACGTTTAGTTTACTAGAATTAATATATTACCGGCAACGTTGTTTTGGGTTTTTTACCTCACAAAAAATCAACAAAGAAGCTGAATTGAAATAGTTTCTGTTCCTCATGAACCTGACATATATTTAAGCTTGTAAGCGCATTCCGTCCAATCACGGGGGAATTAACGGCAACAGAACATTGAAATGGCTTCTGGTCTTAACCAATCATAAAGCTCGTAAGCGCATTCCGTCCAATCACGGGGGAATTAACGGCAACAGAAAATCACAAAGGTTTCTGGTTTTAACCAATCATTAACGTGCAATTAACAGAAAATTGAAATGATTTCAACAGCGAATCAAACAATTCCAGTCTTATTTTGCGTGAGCTGCGTTGATGGCGTTCAAGAAGAGCAGTACGTTCGTGTTTTATTGATTTAGCCGCTTTAACCGGCTTAATTGAGTAGGAAATACTTAAGCCAGAATGTAGCGTAATTATGGGCGGCCGACACCACCAAAAATACATCGTTTGTCGATCGGTCTAGCTATCGATGTCAAATGGTATAGCTAACTATCAATCGGTCTAGCTTGATGTTGAATGGAATAGCTATAACTGTCGACCGGTCTAGCTTGATGTTGAATGGAATAGCTTACTATCGATCGGTCTAGCTATCGATGTCAAATGGTATAGCTCTAAACTGTCAACCGGTCTAGCTATCGATGTCAAATGGTATAGCTTACTATCGATCGGTCTAGCTTGATGTTGAATGGTATAGCTTACTATCGATCGGTCTAGCTATCGATGTCAAATGGTATAGCTTACTATCGATCGGTCTAGCTATCGATGTCAAATGGTATAGCTTAATATCGATCGGTCTAGCTTGATGTTGAATGGTATAGCTTACTATCGATCGGTCTAGCTATCGATGTCAAATGGTATAGCTAGTCTCCCGCAGAGCGTGGTTTCTCGCAGACACAACTTACTAGGGAGGGGTGAGTTGTTGGAGTTAGAGCGCAGTGATCATGAAACCTGATCGCATCCGATATCTGGTCACCACGTTGGCATCTTAACCTTTACTCTAGCTAAGTGATTTGTTGTGTGCCCGTTTTTCCTTTAATTTAGATTTTTTTATCGAAGTTTAAGTTGAAATAACCGGCTTAGTAGGGTAGGGAACATATCAGCCCTGCTTTAGGACACAAATTTGTCAAATCGATCAGCTATTTTACTTTATAAAAAATCTGATTGAAGTGTTTGTATAACCCTAGCCGCGTGAACTGAGTAATTTCACTTGAAAAGCAGCAATTTCCTTCATACAAAACCAAGAATATTTTAGGAAACTGCATTTATTTCCAAGTCCCCCTTGTCCAATTAGTGTATAGACTTCAAAAAAAGACCTGAACGTAGTGGGTCGATTGAGCGTGCCTTGGTTTCACTTGATGTTATTAAAAAGTTAAAATCTAAACTATGCATCATACGTGCCTAGAAAAAAACGTATGTTACTGACTTCCTTCTTCATCTTTGTCTGATTCTTCTTTGTCATCAAAAGATATTGCAGATTTTTTATAAAGTAAAATAGCTGATCGATTTGACAAATTTGTGTCCTAAAGCAGGGCTGATATGTTCCCTACCCTACTAAGCCGGTTATTTCAACTTAAACTTCGATAAAAAAATCTAAATTAAAGGAAAAACGGGCACACAACAAATCACTTAGCTAGAGTAAAGGTTAAGATGCCAACGTGGTGACCAGATATCGGATGCGATCAGGTTTCATGATCACTGCGCTCTAACTCCAACAACTCACCCCTCCCTAGTAAGTTGTGTCTGCGAGAAACCACGCTCTGCGGGAGACTAGCTATACCATTTGACATCGATAGCTAGACCGATCGATAGTAAGCTATACCATTCAACATCAAGCTAGACCGATCGATAGTAAGCTATACCATTCAACATCAAGCTAGACCGATCGATATTAAGCTATACCATTTGACATCGATAGCTAGACCGATCGATAGTAAGCTATACCATTTGACATCGATAGCTAGACCGATCGATAGTAAGCTATACCATTCAACATCAAGCTAGACCGATCGATAGTAAGCTATACCATTTGACATCGATAGCTAGACCGGTTGACAGTTTAGAGCTATACCATTTGACATCGATAGCTAGACCGATCGATAGTAAGCTATTCCATTCAACATCAAGCTAGACCGGTCGACAGTTATAGCTATTCCATTCAACATCAAGCTAGACCGATTGATAGTTAGCTATACCATTTGACATCGATAGCTAGACCGATCGACAAACGATGTATTTTTGGTGGTGTCGGCCGCCCATACGTAATATCTGAGGAAATGGGCGGTATTAACTACAGATAAGTACACTGAAGATTTTATCAAATTACAAAAATAACTTCGATCTGTTATTTTTCATCACAATCACTTTAATAAAACACTGATCCCCTGATGAGCACGCCATCGTGTTTGTTTCTGTAAATCGTCATGGTACCAGGATAGGCAATAGTTCTATCGCTAGTTTTTAAACTAACCTACACTGATTTTTGTGATTTTGACTATACAAGTACTTTACATTGATAATAAGAACGTTGAGCTTTTCCCCCTCAATGCACAGTGCCGTTTCGATAGTTCTGTTCAGGACACTTATCTTTCTTATCTTAGACTCTAGTTATCTATGTCAACTATTGTTTCAAGTTACGGTTTCAAAGAGGGAGAGAGAGAGGGGGGGGGGGATCTAATGTAGTTAAAACGTCTAACTGAAATCTCGATATTTAGCTGCACATGGTATTTCTATTAGTCCGTCTGAGAAACAATTTTGCGCCCTTTAGAAATCAAAGCACTTTCAGTTTTAAAAAATAAAATCAATTTTAATTGTCACTAGTAAAAAAATCTTACCTTTAGAGTTATTTGAATCGCGACATCCACAAGACACATGAAGATAAAGTGTAAATATCAAATTCGCCACACAAAAGCAAAGCAGTACAATCACCAGCGATACTAACAAGCAATAATCCTTAGATCTTGTCACACGCTTATTCGGTGCCAATTCTTGTGCCTTCACTCTTACGTCTATTTGAGATAGAGTTCCTTGTGATTTATTCTGTTCGTTTGAGAGTTGAAGTCTCGAGGTATTCTGGGACTTAAGAGTCTCTTGTGCCTGAGCTTCTGTTTGTGTCCTCTCATGGAATTCTAAACTTGTATTTACTGCAGCTACTGAGATTTTGTTAGATTTTGCTGGCCCTCGGAACATCGCGGTTTCGCTATCAGCTAGGACACGATGCAGTTACTTACCCAGAACAGGCTAATTGGAGAATAAATAGTTAGTTATCCAGATAAAAAGAACAGTGTTTACATTCGTGGTTTTTGTGGGGCAGTTTGACACGCAAAAGCTTGTCTTATGCCATTATGATATTAATTTTACAAGTATCAAACATCTGGATATCAACTATCCTCTTACACAAACAATGAAAGGTACTGCCAAGGTCAGGTTTCTCGTTGTGTTTTAACAATGGAAGAGATTGTGTTGTTGTCAACAGTATTTTAAATGCCTCAGGGGTCATAGACTTTAGGGTCAAAGTAATCTGAGGAGATGCTTACGAGATAATAACTATAGGAAATTATGGACATTTAAAACATGGTTTATTCTCTTGAGTGCGATTTCTTTGTTCGCTAGTATGGCTTTAGTCATTGGCATGTATAGTTGGTGTGGATAGAAAGTCAACAAGGTGACACTTTCCTGTGTTGTGTATTGTAAACCTAAACAAGATATTATGCCGCGAACGTATGACACTCAAAAGAAACCAAGACCCTTTTTTCCCGCGCTTAAAGCCACGCGCGAAATTCCCCCGTGTACTAGTTTTTCACTGCTACCTTGGTCGTTTACTATTGGTCGAGAGGGGAAGGGAGTGACGTAAAGGGAGTGTCAATCGACTAGAGCATGAAATATGATATCTAAATAATCAGGTTCTTTTAATATAAACTTTGATAAAAATTGGTCTTCGAGACTAGTATTGCATGGCTATTTTGAATCACTCATCGAACGATTAATAATTATTTAACAAACAATCTCTTTTCTTTGCCTAAACGAAAAGCGTCATACCATGCATTAAGGAACCTTACTGGTTTCCCGCTTCGATAATCTTGACTTCAGTCCAATTTCTATTTATAAATCTTATGTCTTACAGTCGGACCGTCGGTTTTACATTACTTTTCACGACAGGGTTCCGAACTATGTTCTGAACTTGGTTAATGAGAAACTTCGTGTGGAAGTTGTTCGCCAGCCTTGGGAATATCCGGAAATAGCTCGGAACCCGATCGTGAAAAGTAATTTGAAACTTACTGGAATTATTCTAGTATTTATTGGAAATAATAATTTTAGAGCACTGAATAATTATATTTGTAGTGTTTTTTCTTTCTTTACCGAAGTCGATAATGGAATACTTTGTAAAGATTTCTCCTCTTTTTTTCTCTTCTTTTCATTGAAATATTATTGCGTCGCCCGCTTCTGACACCAAATTTTTCTTGCACTATTTGAATTGATCAATCACGTGCTTGTTTAGTTTAAATTCTATATTTTTGCTGATAACCCATAATGCTTTGCGTTTTAAGGGTAACCGGTTCTTCGATCGGATGTTCCTTATTCACCATTTTCCATACATTGGTTCACTGGTCAAACTCAAAGCGCTCAAGCGAGGCACCAAGGTACTTTCAAAGGATTATTCAATTTTGAACCTTTCAACCTCGACTGAATGCTTTGTGTTTGACCATCAGTGAACCGATGTGTAGAAAATGGTGAATAACTAGATTTATCTTGAAAATATCGATTATCAGTTCATTTTGAGTTAATTTTGCGCGTTCGGAACATCAAGGGGCTTTGTAGATAGTCGTTAGGTGTATCGTGGGCATTGCCAGTATGACATATAGCACTTCATTTTACTCGATATTTGTATATAAGACGATTCACCGTAGCACGAACAGGAATATTTTCGAACTCCACTAGTTTCTACATATTCCATCATGACCAATGCGGCACGGTCTGTGTAACAATATACACCCATGATGCGCTTGTCCTGTCAATGAATAAGAATGATAATGAGAATAAGAATGATAAATAATTTATTGGTGGCTTTTCTGCATAGCAGCTCTACATTCATCAAAACATTCGTCAATTAAAAAACATCAAGTGTGCCTCCGCAGCTTACTTATTACAGACAACAAAGTTGAACACAAGAATGATGTAGTGGTGCACTGATAGATTTTCTTAGCTGTACTTACGACTGGCTCAGCAATGTATACATAGTTTGAAGCAGATGGTCCTCGAGTGGACGACGGACTGGCAATATTCTTATGCTCGCATTGTGATAGGTTCCCAGCTCCTGCAGGGCCCTGTATTCCTTGGGGGCCAGGAGAGCCCTGGGAACCATTGAATCCCGAAGGTCCTTGAAGGCCCTTCGTCCCGTTAAGTCCCGAAGGCCCCTGTGTTCCGTTATAACCACGTGGACCCATTGGACCAATCATCTTGGAGATATTCTCTAACTGAAGTAATTGATATAGTAATTAACAACTATGTTAAGAAAAAAAATACAACTTGATTCAGTTGTACCACTGCTGTTCCCATGGAAATGTTGTCTTCGGGCACGGCCCTAACGCATTCAACACATGTAGTTTCTATGTGTTCTGATACAGTAGGTACTCGGATGGGATACCTCTTTATCAAAAAAAATGTCACCATCTCATAAACCATTTTTCGTACCTTCTCACAAAGGGTCTTATTCATCTCCATAATGCTGTGATAAAGGCCCATATCGGTTGTTCTCAGCTCTTGAGAAGTCGTGTTTATCTAAAAGAAACCAGACGTCTTTGCCTCAAATTTTTTTTTTCAAACTCTGATAAATGTGGTCCTCAAAAGAAACAGTGTGAATCGCATTTTTACCTTTTGCACAACATCTTGGTACTGAAGCATGACTTTGTCATTTATAGACAACCAAATCTTGTTTATCGATTCCTCTGACTAAATGTAAAGAAAAATAACCAAATCTTGAGCAACCCATTTCATTGTGACGTCATCTCGGTTACCGGAAGTACACGTATCAATGGTAGCTCAACTTATTACAAATAAATTTTACCTGGTTTAATCTTCTGTCCATCGAGTTTTCTAGCTTCGTCATATCATCAACAACCTTGTTGAGCTTCTTAGACGTTTCGTTTGCCTTTGATAAAAGAAATAATTAATCTGAGACATTCTTGTTGTACTTCACTGTATTTTGCCTTTCTCTGTTTTGTCTATTTATTCAAATTTTCATTTGAAAACCCACAATTTCTTAAAATATTGTTAGATGAAGTTCCTACCATTTCTTCCACACCAAGCCTACTTGCTCGTTCTATTTCTAGTCTGGTATTAGTCGAGTTCAGTTTCATCTCGAAGTTCTTACAATCCTCTCCTGGCGCATTACTGGTGTTTGTCGTGGTCTTTAAGTGTTCTATTGTCTGGAGCGCAGAATTTAGCATAGTAATGATGTCCCTCGTTGTATTAAGCTGTCGGACCTACAAATACAACTATTAATTCTAAATAGATTCCTTCCGAAATTGGGAGCAACGAAAACAAGGTAATCATATATAAGAAATGACACCATTTCTTGATAAAATATTTCCATTTCGTTTACGTTTTCATAAAGCTCTTTTGGCATCTAATTTCGAAAGTGGTCTGCAGTACAGTTTCTTTTGCAGTCTTGGTCGTACACACATGCACAAAGCTCAAGTTTTTTCTGTTGCAAAATTTTATCTTTATCTGGTATTCATATTGTCAGCTTCTATAAAAGTGTATTTCCAGTGTAGTTCTTATCCTTCTGCGCGGCCATTGTTAGCCGTGTCTGGGAGGAGGTGTGGGTATGATCCCATAGAGTTTCCATGACAACAATTCTGACGTGTTCTTAAAAACACCCCTTACCATGTTTGTCTGCAGTAGGGTGATGTTTCCCTTCATTCTCGCTATCTCGTCTTCAATAGACTGTAGTGACAAAACTGACCTGGTGCCTGTATATTGTTGCTTTGCTACTGTTACAGAGACCAATCAAAACAGGTGAAAAATACTGGGTGAAAGTAAATGAATCTGAGGTTGCCACATTTTTACCCCAACAAAAGGGTAGAAAGTCATGGCTATGTTTGCGCAGTACGTGATTCCCTAAATAGAAAATATGGTGTGCCTCAACAGTAAAATGGCTTTCCCTGACGGCGGAATGAGGAGGAATATAATGAATAAATTGGGATTTAAAGCGGTTGCAAAGTTTGGCTCTTCTTCAACTGAATCCAATTGGAATTCAAAAGTCGATTTTTGCGGAGGGCAGAGACCCGGAGAGCTCGTAGGAAAACCCTCGAAGCACAGCAAAGAACCAAAAAGTAGCTCTACTCATATTTGACAGCAAGGCCGGGACTCAAACTTGGGTCGCATTCAGACTCGTACCCAGTCGCTTCTCTTGTCTTATTGATCTCACGCTGTGGTTGATGGGAAGGATTTAGTCAGTTCACGGTGCCACCGCGCGCATAGCCTGTGAACAAGGCTCTCGGAGAGGGGAGAGGAGAGAAGGGAAGAGGGAAGAGCCTCGTTAACAGGCTACCGGGCGCAAAAAAGCTTGAAACAAATGACGACTGGGTACGAGTCTGGGTCGCATTGGTGAGAGGCGGGGCATTCATGAGCCTCGCACACTACCAGCGCTTTCTTTTTCCATCAAGTTCAAAGGACCTTGGCATATGCTGTAACAAATTTGGCATCCCATGGCTTTCCATTTACAAGAAACAGCAAAGGACGATATTAAAGTCTTTAATCAAATCGCTCTATTAGTTTATGTGGTGGGATTTTGTTTGTGATGTTGCCGACACAATCCAGGCTTAAGTCGGACAGCTAGGAAGATTACTTAAATGATTATAAACACAACTCGAAACAGATGTAGTCATTTGGTAGACATGCAACCCAGCTTCTGAGACACGCTCTAAAAAAATACAAACTGCGTTAATTATCAGGAATACCCAGAAAAAGTATCCATAACTTTCAGTTTTTAGTTGACTTCTTTACTAAGGCAGAGATTTCCAGTTTTCACGAAAACATATCAAACATATTAATCCTTGAAGAGGTAACGTTTGATTTGGTAATCTTCGAGGTTTTCATTTCAGAGTTTAAGTTATTGAGAGATTAGCTGCGCTATACTTGATTAAAAATCCTAATCCTAATAAGATTTCGGCTTTAATTGATGAAACGTTTTTATCACCAGCT
Source organism: Actinia equina (assembly GCA_011057435.1). Classification (NCBI taxonomy): domain Eukaryota; kingdom Metazoa; phylum Cnidaria; class Anthozoa; order Actiniaria; family Actiniidae; genus Actinia; species Actinia equina. Next base: position 515,728 of record WHPX01000087.1, read on the forward strand.
TCAAGTAGTTCACCTGTCTTGGCTTGATATTCCCTTATAATAATTAAGTTTTGTATTATTTTATCGCTTTCAAGTTTGTTATTACTGATCGTTTTTAGGCAGTGAGATATTTTCGGTGTAATTAGATGTATTCTTTGTAACTAATTCATAGCGACATTCGGTAAATAAACAAGAAAAACAAACACTGAAAGCTTAACATTTGCCTAATTTGAAATGGCAACTGTGAAGAACTTGAAAACGTTTTAAAGTTTAAACTCCTCTTTTCTGAGCCATAAACTCACGGCAAAGGCCATGCAAACTATGACAAAAACATCTAGTTAAAGAAGTTTCTTTTACTTTTCGTGGTAGAAAATTAAGAACAAATCTAGTTAAGAATGCCCTGGAATACTGAGTAGCAATAGAGTAGTAGTAGCAAATTATACACAGTCATATTTCTAACATAAAAAGGCTGTGTCCAATTCTTGATTTTCACGGTATTGTATACGATATTTAATGATTTTTCTCTATCCTTCAATATCTTAAATTCTCTCAATCAGCGCTCTCTCACATCAGTGCAGTCCGGACACTGAACTCAACGATTTCATGCATCCACTTCTTCAATTGCTTTCTGTCTTATTTTTGAATTCCACGAGGCTTAACACCGACTTGATAACTAAGGCTTAGTGAGCAAACTCCTTATTGTTTTGCAAAACAGGTAGATGAAAACCAACGAATTTCTATCTAACTTCTTGGTTGCTGAGATAAATCCGTCGCGACCGCACAAAACGAGGATTTAGGAAAAATACCTAGTGAAGAACTGATCGACTGAAAATCCACGCCCTCTGTTCTGCCACCCAGTCAACAAGTACAATAATTTGTGAATTATTCGTGTCGCTATACATTAGGAATTCAGTCTTTTATTCTCCTTCTATAGTCTTCAGTTCGTAAAGCCAAACTATAAGAGAAATTCTGTGTCCCTCTGATCCTTGGAGATTTAGGATCCCAAAACTACACGAACCTGGCACAGTGATATATATCGAATATCTATAATCATCCTTTGGTACACAAGTCACTTTGCCTAAACTCAAAAGACAATTAACTACCTTTCTTCATTGAGACCTTAGCACGTCAGTGCAGCACCTTAGAGCTAGTATATATAATCACCTTTCTGTCACTCACAAAATAAGTTTTCTCCTTGATTCAGTTCAAGTGTCGTTTTTTTTCTTTTTATTTTCTGCCATCTACAAAGCCCAACGAGCTAAATTCCAAATTAATCTGTGATATGGCCCATATCCTGGCTTTGACATGAACAGCGCACAGGTTGTTTCAGGGTTCGATGTGCATATGTGAGTAATCGATAATCAGACTTTAATTAGCCAAGCGGTTGTTTCACTGAGTTCTATCTGTGAGTTAGCCATACACTGACTTAGATCAGCCCAGAGGTTGTTTAAGGGTTCTATCTGTGAGTTAGCCTTACCCTGACTTAGATCAGCCCAGAGGTTGTTTGAGGGTTCTATCTGTGAGTTAGCCTTACCCTGACTTAGATCAGACCAGAGATGGTTTCAGGGTTCGAGCTGTGGGTTAGCTGTGTTTCAGGGTTTGATATCATTGATAACTCACCTTGTCCTGTACATGAACATGTAGACCCAATAAACCCCATGATCAGCAGCACCACGAGCACAAGAGCAGTGACAGATACGACGACAATCAAGAACAGCACTAAATTACGCAAACAGGAATCTTTACCATTTGTTTGCCTATCATTCGAAGAATCTAACGACCCCAGGAACAGTTTTCTGGAGTACAGTGGACCTGTAGGCTCGTAAAGGTCGTTATTCCTTCTGCGATGGGAAGAAATTGCGAGCACGTCTTTGTTAGTCAAAGTAGAGGGATCTTCGTAATGGTGGTGATGCCATCTAGTATCGTTCTCATATCCTTCGTATGCTATGTTAGTATGGCTTGCCCTTGGGATTGGTTTCATGTTGACGTACTCATCTTTAGTCAGGTCTTCAGTCGAGTAATGCGGGTTGACGGTGATGTTTTGTACAACGTTACGCGCGCGAGACATGTCGGCCATTTAACAACTCTATTTTTTATCCTATTTAAGCAAGTCTCGTCTAGTTATGTCAACAAGAAAACAGTTATATAACGTGTTTGTTATTACACATGACGTCACTACCGCCATGTTCGCGTAATTAAGTATAAGACGTAACGGCAAGGCCTTGTATTGGTTGAAGACCAGAAAGAAAAAGCTTTTTATTGGCTAAATAAAATCAATTCGAGGTTATATCAAGCACTTTTGCACTCCTCTACTATATGCATGCAACATCCCGATTATATTTTTATAGCACCATAATATGTAAGTATATGTATGTTACAAAAAAACATTGAAGTATATATATATTACAGACAGGAATAAATAGAATATCCATAGCGTTTTTGTTCTCGCCTTTCTTCTACTAATGCTTATCAATATTATTACACCCACAATTGGCCTATCTTCTAATGTTTTTTAATGTTAACTTTAGGGCAGCACACATAATATGTCTGAATGTAATCGCGAACTGCCAAGGCATAGTCGTTCCTCCGTCAACGGAACTAATAAATGGTGACTTTCAGTCCCTCCTTCCTCTTAATTTACACTCTTCCTTACTCCCGCCTCCCACTCCCCTTACCTAAGTCCTTCTCCCTCCCTCCCTCCTTATTTCTTTCTTCAAACACTGGAAAATGTAATAAAATACTCGGAGAGTTAAAATAATAGTGCTTTATCTCATTCTTTAGAGTAGTTTTCAAAAACCCTTGAAACAAAGTATCTTTAATCTTTAATCGTTATCTTTAATCGTTATACTTCTAAAACAGCAAAAACTATACTAGAAGTCAAGCTAAATAGATAACACTAATTTATAAAAGAAGAAATTATAAAAACAAAAATAGTAAAAAAAAAAAAAAAAGAAACAAGAGAATAAAAAAATTAAGATAAATAGCTATATATATATATATAAAATATATGGCAAGTAACATAGTAATTGGTTTAAGATAAATTGTATCAATAATTAAAATATTAAATAATTAAATAAAGTTAATATAAAATGACTGCTAAGTATAATAACTAAGGTGTAATAAATTGTAATACACCAAAAAGAAAATCAAAAGTAAATGCGGACAATAAAGTGTATTAAAGTGTAATACGCTAAAGTGTATTTCACGGGTTTTTAAAAACCACTCTATACAAAACATTTATTAAATGTAAAACATCCTGAATGAATAAAATGTCATTCTCGCGCGTCTTTTTTTTCAACCCAGTCTCTTATTTTCTCATTTAATTCGTTCAAATATCGAATCATAATCATTCCATTTCTTCATTAAGTAAACTTTAGGATATCCATACCTTTATTCATTTATCTTTTTGTTTTCATTTGTTCATAAGTCAATTTAAACGTATCATTATAGTACACTGCAGTCACTTCTCATTTTTGTATACAAATTACTAACAAGAGGATCCCGCGGGTATCCCGCCCATTCTCCATAACATGACTGTCTGTAATATTGGATGTGTGTCATTGACATATGATACGTACCACATGTGAAACTTTTCACGAGTCTCTTTACGTGATTTTCATTTATAGGTATAGCTCCTAGTCTTAGTACGGGTAACACACAACTGGCAGAACGAAGCCTGGGAGTGGATGAACAAACAATGATCAATGGTGAGATTAAAGAAAGAACGCAGCTCACATGTAGAATAATAAACATTGTTTACCATAATCCATGCTTTCTTTGTTTTTGTTATTTTATCCAATCCCAAGCTTTGTTCTACCAGTGGACACCGACCCCTTAGTACCTGCTGCTTCGATTACAGCGGCTACCTGTACTGAATATGATATTTATATAATATATATACGTGTCTGTCTAAACTTAATCAAAATAACGTTACTCCCTCCCCCCAACTTCCATGCGCTAATAAATGAAAGCCCCCTAAAAACTTAAAAAGCTGAAATATTTTCTGCTTAAAAAATCTTCAAAATTATCCAAAGAGTTAATAACTAAGAACTATCTAAAACCACGAAAAATTCGGGTCTACAATTGATTGCAACTACAATGACACTGGTGAAAAACGCACTGCGCACGCTCGGAGATGGCGTACGTAACTAAGGGCAACTCATATTTTTGATGCCGGTATTTTAATTGTTTTACAAAATCGCAAAACTTAAGAAAAATACTGAAAACTTAAGGTTTTCCTTTTCGCAATAGCAAGATAATTTCGATCGTGATACACAGCTGATTTATACAAAAAAACTTTTGTTCATACAAAAGCAAAAATTATCTTTGAAAATGTCGCCACACCCGACGTCGACATCCATGCAGCATGGCTAATTTGCAGATAATCACATGGTCGGATTCTATGTAAAGAAATCTAAAAATATCTGTAAAATTTCAAAACGAATATTTAAGAAATAGCCTTGTCGGTTAAAATAAGGCAAAGCTTTAGATGTGATAAATTGCTATTGTTCGCCAATTTTTTTTTCAACGCATGCGCAGTGCGTTTTTCACCCGTGTCAACTACAATAGGACATTTACTGACTTAGCGGCCACCCCGCGCTCAGAATTGTCAAGTGGCCCGCGTTATAGACGTTGGTGGCAGTGGTTCTACGACGAGCGATAGCCTGTGACATTGATCAGTAAGTTAATTTGCCTAGCGCCAAATATCAAGGCCTTTAGTCCAAAATGTCACATTAAAACCACGATGGTGAATGATGTTTGGAAGTATAAAATGTTTGTTTGGAAAGTAATCAGGAGATCAGAGGACATTCTGTGTAGGTTATGTAACATATCATGTCGCCTGCTGGGAAATTATTGTAGCTTCCTTGTCCATAGCATGTACATGTGAAAACTTTCTCTCCAGCATCATTGGCTCCTATTTCTTGTTCTACTGTATCTGCTTTATTAGATGAACATGAGGCGCTCAGAATCTTTTTCCCCTGTTGAGATTAAATTAACATTATATTAAATTCAACAATCTTAACGCGCCGATTTCTCAAAGCAAGTTAATTGGTGCCAAGAAGCCAACAAAGCAGAGTTTACTAAGGGGTCGAGAGCATGGATGTATTGAACCTTGTCAAGTGCTATGCTTCTTTTTATCTAATATTGATAATTTTTGATTCTTTTTGTAATATTAGTGTGGAGAACCGCAATAATCCAATCTAACAGATAAATAGCTTACAATTCCCTCTATCACAGTGACTATCCGCTTTGCAGCAAACCCGCCAGCCGCTACTTCTTGTTTTGTCTTCACCACACATTGTGTAAGATTTCCTGCTCCTTGGTCTCCTATTGGACCAACGGGTCCTATTGAACCATTGAAGCCCCGTGGACCCGGTTCTCCTATTGCACCAGGTGTTCCCTGCGGGCCTGTTGAACCATTAGTCCCCGGTACACCGGGTGACCCTGGAGTTCCATCTATACCCGGTGGACCCTGGATTCCTTGAGTATACCGTTGATTCCAGGGGGACCCTGTGGTCCTGGAGGTCCTGGCATCTTAGACACTGCATCAATCTGTTTATGTTAGGAAAAACCGTATCATTTGAATTTCAAACCACAACTGTTAACCTAAAATGTTGAAATGGAGGAGTATTTTTCTCAATTTTTTCCCAGGAAAAAGGCTTGAATGTACCGAGCTTTGCACAGGGACCACGTCTATTAAGAGAGTCTTTCTTTCAGCATACGCCATAAATTAAACGGACAGCCAGTTGCAAGGGCCCGACATTTTTCCACCATATTTATGACATGTGTGAAATTAGTTCTTACAAAATGGTCCCACATGAGAAAGTAGTCACCTGAGGTCAAGTTGAATCTAAGCCTCCTTTTTAAAACACACAAACCCGTTGACCTACTCTTTGCTTTGCCAAAAGAGACACTTTACTTACTTCAGGTGAAAAAGGTCAATTCACAACGAACCAGGGTACCGTGGTCAAACCATGCATTACAGATTCGTACTCATTGTTTTTCGCTAAGTTTTTAATGTGGTACTATTAACTTTGAGCTAACCATACCTTTGCTGTTAGTGTATCGTTGATATTATCTACAAAGGTTGTGAGTGACTGATCCGCTGTTCTCAACACTGTGGTATAATTTTCCAGCTGTTGAGAAGGGGAAAAAGATAAAGAAATAAGTTAAGACTGTCCCTTTACACGTGGAATGACCAAACTGCTGTTTTAAACACTTTTATTTATGAAATGTAGATCTGCTCACTGTTGGTGGTGAAAAATACCAAACACTGCGTAACTGAGACCAGGAAAAAAAAAACACAAAAAAGTCGCACCCCTTTTTACGGTGGCTTGTAAGGGCCAACCACATACAAAAAAACTTGCCTTGTATCGCGCGATAACACCTCTCTGATTATCGCGCGATAAAACAACTTATCGCGCGATAACACAACTTAGTCACTATCGCGCGATAAATATCAACTTATCGCGCGATAAATAGCTCTTATTAACCGAGTGCGAGGTCCGTACCGTAAATTATGGACCGAGTTTTTTTCCACTGCCTTATGGCCCAAGCGCGTAGCGCGCGGGCCATAAAAAAGTGGAAAAAACGAGGATCCATAACTTGCGGTACGGACAAAGCAAACGAGGTTAATAAGATATTTATTATATGGCAAGGCATTGATATTAAAAAGAGGCGAAAAGCAACAAAAAGGAAAAGTTGACGGCGCATGTCAAACGAGAACTGCATTGGAAGGGCTTCCTGTACGTGCCAAAAGTCATGTAGTGTTTGAGTCGCTCAAAAAGAAAGGTTTTAGTTTACTTTGAGAGAATATAGCTACGGTTTAAAGTTTTGTGAAATACTAGTTAACAAAAGTGAGGCTTTCTTTTGCAAATCATGTAAATGCAAAGCATAAAAGGCATCAAAAGAAGGCCTCAAGAATTCAACATGAGATTGAAATGAAAACTGTCGTACTTCAAACTTCAAGATATTCACAACCAAGATGAAAAATACTACAGCCTTCCATTTGTTTTCCTGCCTTTTATTGGGAAAAGAACTCAAAAACTCTCTCCAGAAATGAATGAGAAGCTTTGGAAAATTACGGCTCGCTGAACATGGTTAGTTTTTTTTTTTTTTACTTTTCAACGTTTTGACTGTTTGAATCAGGGCGCCATATGCACAATGGCTGAAGTCATGAAGACGGCACACTTTCGACTCAATTAAAAAAGGTACTACTGACTCTCCTGTCCACAAATGCATTCAAATTCAAGTGTAGATGAAATATTACTGAAATATGGAAATACTTCAAGAGCGGATGAGCCTAGAAAACTACTTAAAACGTTAACGAAAGAAACTACTGGCTTCTTCACCCGATCGATTCAGATAAGTTCAAACTTGACGTTGTAATCTTACTGAAATAATAAATTTACGTTAATTCTACTTGTAAACCTATCTTTATTTCATTTACTGAATTAGCCGCTATTTACCACCCTTTAATTCATAGTTTGACATAGTTTTAGTTTTAGAATAGTTAGTTTTTCTACTTTTTTCTAGTCGTACAAAATCGCTCAACTCACAGTGCCATGTAAATCCTTGATCGAAAGAGTTGTCGCCCTTGTTTGACAGAGTTTTCGCTGGTTTGATAAGTTTTACATTAAATTCCAGTGACTTTAAGTTATCTTTAATTATTCATTAAGGTTTCCCGACGATTTTCATCCAGAAATATATTTTTAAATGAAGATTTGAATGTTTTAAAAGATCATAAGTACGTACACTCAGTAAACCATTTCATTTTTCGGTCCGTACCGTAAGTTATGGACCGCAAATTGACCAATCACAGCGCGTGAAATTACCTTGCCATATAATAATAAGCAATTATTGGATGAGGTTGAGCATGATATCGTAAATTATCAAGACCGAGGATGTGTTATCTGCCGAAGCCGAAGGCTGAGGCAGATAACACAGCCGAGGTTTTGATAATTTACGATATCATGCGATAACCGAATTCAATAATTGCTTTATTATACATTTTGTATACTGGAAAAACATTAACATAAACATTAAATTATAGAGACATGGAATATGAACGCCATGATGTCGAGTGAAAAACGCTAAATTTTTATTTGAAAATATTTCAATAATTCTTCACAAAATATATGAAAATAATTATTCCTTAAATAATAATTGTTTTTGTACATAATTCTGGAATTAAATACACATAATGAATAAAAACAAAGCTACCACAGCATGACCTTGAATGAGCTTGACATGATAAATGTATTATCTGTAGGTTTTCCTACAGATAATACATTTATCATGTCGAGTTCACATGATATCAGGAATTGGCTGAGGGCTCTCGACCAATCAGAATTGAGGTACTTAGTAAAATGTATAATAAAACAACTTATCGCGCGATAAAGCAATTTATCGCGCGATAACACTTTACTAGTGTTCAGGCTCCTACGGCCATTTCGCACATGGACAAGATGGCGAGCGAAGTTTAGAAGGTGAGTTAACTGAATTTCCGCCCTTCAAATTGTTTAAAAAAAAAAGCAATTAGCATGGGAACCTTAGGAAAAGTGATTAGTTGTACTAGACTCTAAAAGAAAGCGTGTTTCCCTGCTTTATTTGATTATATTACGGTATAAACATGGTATAACTTAAACTTCGAATTCCAGGTAGCTGGGTGAATTTCGTTTTATCTTTAATTATTTTTTTATGTTTTTATATCGATAGCAATGCGTTTTTTTATGTTTTCTTTCAATTGAGTGCATGTCAGCTAACTATGAAAGACCTTAAAATAAATTGATGCCTTTAACAACAGGTGAGGGCAGGTGAAAGTTAATACTAGTGAGAATTAGAGGAAGGGGGGGCACCCTAACTCTAGGCTAGCCCCCCCTTCCCCAATGCTTGTCACATAAAAATGTTGCATTAACTTTTATGTTGCTAACAGAGCCAATATATAAAATAGTGCATTTTTTGGTTTGGTGCTCCAGTAAAATTCTCTCGCTATAGGAGTGTAAAATGATCTTTCTACTGTTCGTGTTCTACCTTCCAATGACAGAATGCGTTCTTCCTTCCTACATACCAGCCATTGAGGCAGACCGGATCAACAGGCCGGCAGTAGTTATCATCACACAGTATTTCCATTTAGGTTTAGAATATGTTGACATTCTTGCATTTTTGGCACTTTACCATGGCATCTTCTTAAGTCTTCGGCAACTCAAGCGCATTCTCAAGGAGTGCAACTTAAGAAGACGAAAAGACCATTCCAACACAGTGGATGTCGTTAATGCAATTGAACTAGAACTTCAGGGTAATGGAAGCTGTTTAGGCTATCGACAAATGCATCAACTGTTAAGAAACAAGTATTCCTTGGTTACATCAAGAGAAAGTGTACGTTTGGCTCTAAGAGGACTAGATCCAGAGAGTGTTGAGAAACGGTCAAGTCACAAGTTACAGCGTCGACAGTATTTTGCAAAAGGACCAAATTACATTTGGCATTTAGATGGCTATGACAAACTCAAGCCATTTGGCTTTTGCATTCATGGAGCCATAGATGGATATAGTCGCTGCATTCTCTGGCTTGAAGTTGCCTCTTACATACATACATACATACATAGTTTATTTGTTAAAGCAGGTTAATAAAATTGGCAAGACTAGAGTCCTGATGTGGACCTGCATACTAATAAAATTTACAAATATAAAAATATATTATACATATAACTTACTATTATTATTACAAAACACATATAAGCAATATCTAATAAAATTCATATAATAAATAAAATCATAAAGAATTTAAAGTTAATTTCAATTAATATCCTAGTGATATGACTAAAACATCTTAAACTGAATTTATAAATAATTTAAAAGTAGACAAAATCATCATTTTTACTCGCAATCATGCATGATTCCTTATTATACGTTATTATATTTAGGGTGTTCTTGTTTTTCTTTAGTTCATTTCTAAAACATGATACACTTGTAGCTCCCTTGATATGGTCCGGAAGAGAGTTCCAAGCTACTGCAGCTCTGTGCTTAAACGTTAGTCTTCCAACTTCAGTTTTAGGTCTTGTAACTTTAAGATTAAGCGACTTTCTCAAGTTGTATTTATGGTCAGTCTTCTCAATTAAGTTGTTAAGGTGCTCATTGTTAAGTCCATGATACGATTTATAAGTTATAGTCAGGATCCTTTTGGTGTAGAAATATGAGATTGGGGACCAGCCCTTTGACTTCTTGACATCACCTATGCTGGCATCCCTCTGCAGATTGTAGATTATCCTTGCAGCTCTTAGATGGATACGTTCTACTTCCTTCTTCAAACAATAACCCAAACATTGTTGCTCAATATTACATTGATTGTGTGAGGCAATTGTCAGGAGTTCCCAGGATGGTTAGGGGTGATTGTGGCACAGAAAATGTAAATATTGCTCACATTCAAAGATTTATAAGGGCTGATGATGATAATGCTTTTGCCAGAGAAAAGAGTTTCTTGTATGGAAAATCTGTCTCCAATCAAAGGATTGAAGCATGGTGGTCACATCTTAGGAAGAGTAACTCTGATTGGTGGATTAATTTTTTTAAGCAGTTTTAACTGAGAATCTGCACAGTATAATGACAGCAGTCCTATTGAGGTAGAATGTCTCAAGTTTTATTTTATGCCAGTAATACAAAAAGAACTTCACCATGTTGCTGAAATGTGGAACACTCATCGCATACGAAAAAGTACTAATATAAATTCTCCTAGTGGTATACCCGATATGCTTTTCTTTTTACCTGAAATGAGAGATACTCATTGTTACAAAGTACCAATCAGTAATGATGACATTGAAATTGCAGAAGAGCTATGTGCTGAGGAACCATTAATAAGAGGTTGCAGTAAAGAGTTTAATGAGTTGGCTGCAATGATTATGGAAGATTATGGTCTTACAGATGCTGCAAATGCAAATGAAGCTTTAAATCTGTACTTTGACATTCTTAGTCATTTGAGTGACCTATAATAAAACATGCTTCATTTTTTTTATGGTGAACAATGGTGGTGTAATTATTGTTGTTTTGGTATGAATGAAAACTGTAATATATTTTTCACCACTCTTTTACTTTTTGTCAAATTTTTATTTATTTATTTATTTTTATTACAAAAATGTATGGTTTACCAGAAAGAAAAATGTTATCACACTTTACCATTGTGGTGATGGATGAAAACTTTAGAAAATTCTTTTGTGCATTGGTAGTATAGTAGTGAGAGTGCTCGCCTTTCAACACTGTGACCTGGGTTTGATTCCAGCTTTGGTCATAGGTGACCTGAGTTTGTTTGATGAGTCGTTCTCTCTCATGCAACAAGGGTTTTTCTCTGGGTTCTCCAATTTTCCTCCCTCAGCAAAACTCAACACCGTGAGCAGAGAGGTGTGATTTAACAGATACCTGATTTTGCCCCAAAAAAAGATAATACAATCAATCCTGCCCAAACTAACTGGAGTACCTGATAAGGCAAATCATTTACAAAAGGAAGGAGTCTGTTCCTACGTGGTCTTATTTAGTTAATGCATAATTCAGGTGTTTTAAAATCTTAATATTAAGAGTGCAAACAATTAATCCACAAAACACTAATTACTAAATAGTACAAAATATATAGTGCTAATTAAACAATAGAAAACAACGGACTTTGCATGAAATTGTGCTATTTAGTATTACTAAAGTTTCACAATTATAGAGTACAAACACTAAGAGTGTGCAACAATTTGCACTATTTAGTAGTAAATAGTGCTAATTAAACAATAGAAAACAATAGGATTAGCATAATTTAGCAGTATTTAATGGTATTTATGCTACACACTTATAGTGTTTGTACTCTATTGTTTGCACTCTATCTACTGCAAAGGTAAGTTGATAAATACAGTAACTGTTAAGATTTTTTTTGTTTTGACAATTCCATGGATATAACATCTATTAAATGATAAATTGCTGTCATCAATAAAATCATTTTTGAATCATCCTATAGCGAGGTAAGAGCTACTAACAACAACTGTACACAGTCACTCTTGCACGTAAAAACAGTTGGAAAGTCTGTTATCACCTGAAGTTCAATGTGAAGTGATAAATTCCAATATGTGCAAAGCTCAAACGAACTGAAACTCAACTACAATGAAATAATAAATTTGAACAGAGAGGCTTTAATATAAGTTGGTTAAAGTATGGTCCCTGCACCAACAGGACATTTCTAGACAAGACAACAACTGACTCAATGCCCTGCAAGGTACAAAGAAATAAGGAAAAGTCAATATAAAGTTTGGTCTGCTTAATACTGAACTATATGTGATAAACGACAACATCTCAACAATTGAAAAGAAATTGTACATGAAGTCTTTCTAGCCTTTAAAAGCCTTTTACAACTGATAAACCAGTAGAATCACAGTCTGTTTATGCAAATTTGAAGTGGTAAGCAAGTGGATTCTCGAGAAGAGAATCCATTGTATTCTTGAAAAGATTGTACGAAGAATAGCCTGATGATGGCATTTCAAGCACAGCTCCACATGTGTGAGCTCTTGGAAGAGGTTGAAGGGAAGACGATTTGAAAAAGGCTACTTGGATTTCGTCTACCACGATGGTGCTGCTTGCTGTGCAGTATCTTAGAAACTCTTCGCATCTTTTCTTGTCAGCCGAGTTGATATATCGCTTCAAGTAACTGAAGATTTTTGCTTCTTCTTTAGTCAGCTCCTCCTGTCTTGTGATGACCAATGATGCTACCTTACTTGGTTCTGGAGCTTGCCTGCCATAAATTCCATCGATGTCTTGTTCAGAAATATTCTGCCAAATGTTTTTTCCTTGCTGGCACGCCATCATTCCTGACTTAAAGTGCACATGAACCCTTCGACAATACTTTCAGTACTGATTCTACATAAAGTAAATAGTTGAATGGTAAAATATTTTGAGTGATGCGTTTCTAAGTTATGAAGGTTTATACTTCCAATATGCTAATGAGTGTGACGTCTATTAAGGCTTAATCAAATATACAAAATCGAACTGGTTCATAGATACAGTATTTAAGAAGCATCATTATTTTACTCATGGTTTACATGAAAGCTATTTACAATTTTTATTTTCAAAATGGCCAGCATTTAGTATTACTAGTTACAACAAAAACACTCAAATACCTTACCTGACGTCATCATCATTAACATATTGTCAAAGGGTTCATTTGCACTTTAACCTTGAACATAGTGTGCAATGGGAGCTGTAATAACTCATTATTTGCGAGCTCCAGTACAATCTTTCTTGCTGTTGTTGGTGTATCAGGATTTATTTGCAACCCTACTCTGTCTTCCAAGTCAATGATAAATTGTTTGTCTTCATTATCCAGACTTGAGGAACTCAATATTTCTGCTAACCTGCCTCCCTCATGAGAGCCAAGATACTCCATGTAACTATTTAATAAGAGATCTTCAGATACCTCCTCTTCGCCAAGTAGCATGGCCTGGATGTATGCTCTGTTGATGCATACAGGGAACATGCCAGTGAGTATAAAAGAATGGTGAATTACTTTTCCGATCACAACTAGATCATCTTTCGAGATTCCACTGTGTCTTGGAATAAAGGAATAATCACTGCCTTCAAAGAACCTAGTAGAACCTTGTTTCCAAAACAGTGAGTAAACTTCCCTGCTCAGACCACCATGATCAAATCCCAGTTCACCTTTGAAATTGAACTGCAGAACACAATCCAGCATATTGTCATTACAATACATCTTCAGCAAAGCTGGGACAACATTCCACCTTTCCAATTCCACAATCTTTGGTGTGTCAAGGTTTAATGGCTGTTGAAGTGCATTTTTTCTTTCTTTTTCGATGGAATCAGACTTGTTCTGAAATGAGAGGGAAAAAAAAATAGAAAACACAATATTATACCAGGCCCTTGTTTGTTTTGTATGAGCAATAAACTCAAGTAAAGAAAAGCTTCTTCTGGTTTGCTGCATGATTACGTCCATTTTATACCATTACATACATAAACAATTTCACAATTACCTCTACTTGCTGCAGGATTTGTGGTAACATCACCTGTCTGAAGTGACGCCCTCTCTATAATAATATAATGTTGAATAGGTAATTAAATCAAATTACTAGTAAACTTGGTCTGTGCAGATTAAATAATATCATAATCTTTACAGCACTTAGCAAATACATTATATATAATCTAGAGATGAGGTTTAGGTTATCTCAACCCAGGTGTTGTAGCTAGTGAACGCATATTGACAGCGTTTGCATACTTTATCAATCCAACTGCTCATGGCCAAAGTACACCTGATTGTGGTTTACAGGTCAATCAAGGATTTTAAAAACATCTTAACACTTTAATAATAAATTATGTTACGATTTATTTGATAAATTGAATTTAAAAATGTGTTGACTGAGAATTCTAACACAAATAAGTACCTCATGTTGTGGAACTGGCTGTGATGTTAGTACAGATGGCATCACAATGTCATCTTCAGGGGAACTGAAAAGTAGTTTATACAAGTTAATAAAAACTCCTAATTGATTAATTCTTTTCTGGCACAAAAGCCATACCATCACAATGATAATAATCACAATGATAATTATTATCCACAGAGCTATTTTTGTTTCTTTGGGGGACTTCTTTCAACACAAACGGCTCTGCAGGTGGCAAAGGATAAATCTGATTCTGGTATTGTTGCCAATCTGATACTCTGGCTTCGACTGAAAATGGGAGAAAATAGACCCAACACCAGCCCCACAAAATTATTTCAAAACAGCAGTACAGTGATTTATTGTAACTACCTGTAACTTTTGTTGAACTTTTGTTGTTGACAAAAAAAATTAAAAAGTACTATGATTCCCAAACTAACTTTTAAGGTATTTTGGAAGAAATGAAATTAGCCATATAATTTTGCTGAAAATCTTACCTTTCATCATCAGCCAAGAGTTGGTTAGGAACATCTTCATTCACATGTTCAATGTCAAAGCCTGCCATCTCATTTTCGTTGTTATCAAGCATTGTATCATCAGGAAGCTGATCACTTTGATCAGGACCATATCCAATGAAGGAGATCTCTTGTTCATTGGACTCTTTTGCCATTGGTATAGGATCTTCAGTGACTGTCATATGTACCATTTCCCCCTCTACGACTACTACAGGATCATCAGGTGTTAAAGCACAACTTGGCTCAACAGATAAATGAAAATGTTCCGGAAGTTTGCTTAATGACCCACCCAGTCATAAACAGCCATCATACTATTACCATAATGGAATCGTCGTCTAATTACTCCTTTTTCATAGTGCCGCACTTGTACTGTAACATGCATCTCTGTGGTTGAAGGCTCTGATGGGATTCTGTTTTGTCTAGCCAGCCTCAGACTTTCAAGTCTCTGATCTCTATCTCTTTCATAAACTTCTTCCCTCTTTTCTGGTTCCTTTTGTTTTTCTTTTGCTTGATCTGCACAAAGCGATTCAAGATATTCTCTATTCTGAACAGATCTTAAAGTGTTGTGCTCTTTTGTAGTGCCTAAGAGTAGACTTGCTGAAGGCAGATCTTTATTATCATCAGAGTCTACAAGTATAGTATTCTTTTCAGATGCAGGTACTTTTTTTGAAATTAAGTAGAGCCTGAGTCTCGAAAGTTTGTGTGTTTGCAAATATGCACCAAGTGAAAATAGGCCAGTAATAACTTCTTCTTTAAAATTTCCCAAATTAAACATCATGTCACATGAATTTCCAAATACTGATGTGTTATTTGGAAAAAATAATGACTTTGCACACTCTAAGATATCCTCCTTAGTACTGTCAACACTTAGGGCTACATCACGACTTCCACCACCTCTAGAATTGCGGACAGAACAGTATTTTTTCTTCTTTTCATCATAATGCAGCCATCCAAGGCTTACATTTATTTCTTTTTCTAGTTGACTGTGTCTTTTCATCAGACTTGCCTTTCTTTTTTTTACCTTGTGTTTGTGACAGAGTCAAAAGACACTATTTTGGACAGTAATTATTTAGTCATAAATCTATATTTTTAATTAGGAATGCCTCGTGTACACATAGGAATGTAATTCTTTAGTTAACTGTTTGCGTGGAAAATGCGTAAGCAAGAAATAATTTCCGTACGTAATTACATTATAGTGAGTCATGCCTAGGTTTGGCGCTTGTTTACGTAAGTTCGTGTTTGGGACATCCTGTTTGCGCCTAGGGCGTGCAACATGCGTAGGATGTGTAAGGTCTTAAGAATGCAGGTTTTCCCATAAAAGTAGGCCCAAACTAAGCTTAAATCAGTGTAGTAAAAGTTCTTGAAGACGTTGCGTTGTCTACGGATATTTTCACATATCAAGACAAGGAATTCTCTTCGATGTTAAGGTATGAATCTTTGCAGCCTTTTACACTTTTACCTAGGATAGATTTAGGACAAATCTATGTTAATATCGTTAACTAGTCGTTATATTTTATAGCTTAGATTATCTATATATTTGTTAAGCATTCGTTTCATGTTTTAGTAATGCTAGTCGCATTAGCGCGTAATTTAGTACAAAGTTATCAATTTCACGCAGTAGTAAGTTAGTAATCACGCTAAGTGTATTTTGTCTTTTAAACTCGGAATTCGCAGTTAAATTACTTTTAAACAAGTTAAACAGCTTAGCAGTAAAGGATCTAAAGTTATTTAGAGTTTTTCCAGTAAACTTTAGCTACGTAAACGCGTATAAACTTCACTTCACAGTTATCAGATAAATGTCGCGTCGCTCGTAATTAGCTAGCCGTCATGTATAAACTCTAGTTTTTGCTTTTAAACTCTTTAAAACGTTTACTATAGGATCGCTACCGCCTTACTCGCTTGTTTAACCTTTTTACTACGTTAAATAGCCTTAACTGCGGGATAAAAGACCTTTTTTTAATCAACCTTTTTGTTCACTACTTAAACTCTACGCTCAAGGTCATTTGTCGCGACCGCGTGTTCAGTAAACCGCGTAATTCTTAGTTTGTCATAAACAAAGGTTAAAACACTTACCTAAAGCCATAGTTAACCTCTAGACAATTTTTCCTGTTGTTTTTTCCATTGGTTTAGTTCATTTTAAACGGTTTATAAACTTGTACATTAAACTTTGCAACCTAGTAATTTTCACTCGCGTATTGTAAACACTGCTAATCAGTATGCAATATTCAAATTACCTGTGACGTAATTTACGTATTTCCGTTTCTATTTATATCTAGCAAAATTGATAAATTAAACGAAACTTACCTGTAAGTTGAAGTTTGATAGAGATTCTACCGTAGCATTTGCAGAAATGAGGAGGTCACGTGAGATAGCAAGCATGCGTATCCGAGCTCAGTCTTTAAAGAATTTTGGGTGACTTTGAAAAGTACATATGAGGGCATACACTAATGCCCAGGGTGAATGGGTTTTAGGGAGGGATGTGACCTCCTCATTTCTGCAAATGCTACGGTAGAATCTCTATCAAACTTCAACTTACAGGTAAGTTTCGTTTAATTTATCAATTCTACCTCGCATTTGCATACAATCGGAGGTCACGTGAGATTTCAAAGCTCAAAGTCTCACAAAATTAGCCCTCACAACAGTAATAGCTACATGAATTTTATTTCTACTGAGATTCATGTATAATAATGTCAAAATGAAACCTTGTAACATAGGTAAAAGAACAATTAACAATAAATTTGTAACAGCAATATAGGACTAAGCCTGAATATTAATTGTTCGAGGAAGCCAACACTGCTTCTGCAAAGTTATTTGGCTTTACAACTGGTCTGTCATAGAATCGTGCAAATACTGACTCTGAACTCCAGCCAGCTGTGGTCATTATGTCTTCAATAGGAACATCTGCAGCTTTAGCTGCTGAAGTTGACGCTGACCGAGTACTATGACTTTTAAAAACGCTAGTGTCAATTCCAGCTGCTTTCATGGTTTGTTTAATCCACCTAGAGATAGAGTCTCTGGATGCTGGTCCATGAGGCTTGGCATGACAAATAAGCAGTTGACGAGAATTCTTCCTAAGGGAAGCAGTTCTTTCAATGTAAACATTCAACAGAGTAAGCACACAAAGTTTTTCATCTAAAGTGTAACGCTTGAAGACAATGGGAGTCAAGTGTCTGTTTTTCCCCCCAGTGTTTCTGGTCTGTTTTAGGCATGAAGTTATATTGAATGAGATTTCATTTGGCTGTACATTCATGTTATCTAAAGACAGTAACTGGAGTGTTTGTGTTCTTTGAGCAGATATAAGTACCATAATCATGACTAGCTTATGCGTGAGCAGTTTGAGAGATAGTTCTCTGGCTGTAGGGAATTTCTTCAAGTGAAGTAGCACTTGCTGTGGATCCCATGTGGCAATATATCGTGGCAATGCAGGTTTGAGGTTAAACAACCCTGACATAAATCTGGACACAACAGGATGGCTGCCCAGCTTCACCCCATCAATTTTGATGAAGCTTGATAAAGCACTTCTAGCTGTTCCTACTGCACTGTAACCCATAGATTTAGATAAATGACACAAAAATTGAAGGACATTTTGAAGGCTGGGCTGAAAACTATGAACATTATGCTCCTCGCAGAACTTGACCAATGCTGCAACATATGTCTGATATTGCTTACGAGTCCCTGTCCTCCAGGATTGAAGTATAATGTCAAGAGGTTCGCCTGTTACTCCTTGATTTGTCAGAGCTAACCTGATACAAGACAACCAAGAAGTTGCAGTTTGGGGTAAAGTGGATGTACCTCCTCTGGGCTGTGAGGCAGCATCAGTGTTTTTCGTTTGTTTGTTATCTTTATTGGTTGAGCTTGGAGCATTTGCAATAGCCTCGGATACCAGAACTGTGTTGTCCAATGAGGAATTATCTATCTCCGGCATTCCCCAACATTTTGTGAGGTTTTGAAAAGAGTCTAGGTCAAGGGACCACTCAGTATTGCTGTCATTTTTCCGGCTGGCTTCATCTGCCTCAGTGTTAAGACAGCCAGGCAAGTGGGAGACAGACAGTTTTAAGCTTCTTTCTTTACACCATAGTATAATATCCCTTGTAATTTCATTACATTGTGGGGAATGAGTGCCTCCCATATGCTGGAGGTATGCGACTGCTGTGGTATTATCACATAGCACTTTTATAACCTTGTCATGCAAATGATGACATAGAGATTTAAGGCATAAAAACACTGCTTTCATCTCTAGAAAATTAATGTGGTTAAGTGATTCCTCTGGTGACCATCTTCCCCGTGCTATTAAGTCTGTTCCTTCAATTATGCCACCCCAGCCTGAGAGTGAACTATCAGTTTTTAGGGTGAGCTCAGGTGGTTGTAATACTAGTGGGCAAGGGAAGAGGTCACATTCCCTAATCCACCATTCTAGATCTTTCCTAGCAACGGGTGAGATGCTCATTTCACTATCTAGATTCCAATTATGTGATTTTAGTGCATTTGTTTTGTCATTCTCTAGGGACCTATAAAATAGGGGTCCATAGTACACTCCAGGGAATGAGGCAACCATAAGGCCTACTACAGAGGCAACTTCTCTTATAGGTACAAGTCCCTGATATTTTAATAGTTTTGCACATGATTGTTTTAGCTTGTCAACTTTATCAGGAACCATAGATATATCCATAGTAGTCGAGTTAATAATGAATCCCAGGAATTTAACTTGCTGTGATGGTGTAATTATTGATTTGATGTCATGGACTGTAAAGCCCAATGAGCTAAGCAAGTTAGTTGCATCTTTAGTTTGATTATTAAGTTCCTGAGGGGTATCAGCTAACAAAAGAATGGCATCGATATATCCCACTAAATGGTTGCCCTTAACTCTAAGGGTAGCATAAACTGGTTTCATAAGCTTAGTGAATGACCTAGGGGCACTAGATAGCCCATTAGGTAAGCATGTAAATTCATATAATGTATTTTTAAAATTAAATCTGAGGTACTTTCTGTGTTCAAATGCTATAGGCACTGAATAGTACGCATCCTTGAGATCAAGAACTGCCATCCATGACCCTTGTTTAACGAGTTGGGCAGCTGATTGTAAGGACTCCATTTTAAAATGCTCATAGGTTACATGTTCATTGAGTCTTTTTAGATTTAGGATCAGCCTGTGTGATCCATCTATTTTGGGTCTTGTGAATATGGTTGATATGAACTCATCTTCACAGTGAGTAGTTTCCACAATAACATTTTTATCTCGCAATTTAGCAATCTCTTTGTCTATAATTTGTTCCTCTCCTTTGGAGAAATGAATGCAGGGAGCTACTGTTTGATCAGGCTCTGAGTCAAAGGCTATACGATAGCCAGTTACGATCTCAAGTATGGTACTATCGGATGTTAGCAACCTCCAGGTGTCTATAAAATTAGCTATATTACCAGCTTTAAAATTTATGTTGATAGTGCATGCACTTACCAGGTCATTAGAGCTTTTTGTGTCTATTTTGACTGTTGTCGTTGTTTTGTGCTCTGTCTCTGACCTTCTTTCCTTTTCCAGGGTTTGTAGTCCTGGCCTCTGGAGTTTTTTGAATTCCTGTATTTGCTACCATGCGAATTACCATATGAATTGTTGCTACGGTAGTCTTTGGATTGGATTCTGGCACCAATTTTGTTCTGGTCACCAATATCTTTCAATTGTTTTTGGAGGTCATCTCCAAAAAGCATGTCAGAGAAGGGAATCTGTGAAGAGCACAGATAGGCATAATCCTTGCCTATGTCTGACTTCATAAACAATTTTCTCTGCACATTTATTTCATAGTTTGCATGTGAGAAGAGAGATAAGGCCTCTAAGCCCTTTTTCTTCATCTGCTGAAGTTGGTCGCCGCTCAGGTGCCCTGTCATGGACAGGTCAGTCATGCGCATGACTGGTATCATTCCTTTCACTAGAGCTTGTTGAATTTTGTACATTTGTGCATCAGTTTTTCTAGTGTAATCTCTGAGCCTTCGCCAGATGCCTGGATTCACCCTAGTAGGCTTTGCATTTTGACAGTTTTCCGGCCTTTCTATGCGATCTAACTTGTCTTTTAATGCTTTATCCGACATACGATGTCGAAGCATTTTGTCAACTAGCTTAGCGAGCTGGTTATGTTGGAGCTTGGCCCCAGTTATGTCATCAGACTCGTACTCCTTTTGGAGTTCGGCTAGTGTTTCATCAATATCTGACTCACCAGATTCATGTTCGTGTTCAGATTCATCTGAGACATTGTTTTTACCAATGATCTCATTCATGATTTCCTCAGGGTCTCGATCATCCTCGCCATCAGGCGTGCTCGTGGAGCGGCCATCTTGGCGCCGTTTTTTGGCGGGACGATCTTCAGGGGCCGCTGAACGTTTTGCCGGCCCTTTGCCTTTTCCCTTCACGGAAGGGGTTCTTGAAGAGTCTTCTTGCAATTTTGTAGGATTTTCTTTGCCAATTAGATGTTCTGTAAGTTGATTAATCGCTGATGTTAAGCGGGTAAGTTGGTCGGTTGATGTATCGAGCGGCATGGCCGACTCCGAAGTTCCTTCACCACTGTCAACGGTCTTCTTGGAATGACTTTCCGGTCCCTTTCCTTCGTCTTCAGAATCTAGGCTGATGTTTTCAGCCATTTTTAAAACTATCTTGGGATAATTTTCGTCGAAAAGAAGCAATTTCAACTCCTCTAAGACAAATCGCGACTGTATGCTCGGACAACAACTCGCACTGAGCTCGGATACGCATGCTTGCTATCTCACGTGACCTCCGATTGTATGCAAATGCGAGGTAGAACTGTATTTTATTCATAACTTTTTAGCTATTAATTTAGATAAGCTACAAATTTTTTTAAAATTATTTTATCTCATCGTAAATAGTTTTCTTGTTTTCATTAGAGATATCCTGTTTTTTTTCATGTATTGTAAAGTTGTGTGAATTTTTCAATAAATTCTTTTGTCAAAACCACTTGCAATCTGATTCATAGCTGAGCGCCTTGCCGCCGGTTACATGTTATTATGTCATAAAGCTCTTTTTTCCTTTTTTCCCTGTTCTTTAAGGCTTCTGAAACATCACTTGGGCTAGCACTCGTAGATCTTCTGATCTATTTTTCCATGTCAAATTATAGCAGTTTTGAAATATTCTTTAAGCAATAAAAACATCTTTGTATAAAGTTATGATATTCATTAATAGTTCATAAGGTTTCTGTCCAGGGTGGTCCAGAGCTTAGGATTGTAGCTATTAGATCAGAAGTTCTGGGTACAAGAATGGTCTGAATATCAGTCTCCTCCCCATTTCCCCTCTCCTCTCTTGGAGGGGATGATGCTAAGGCTAGAAACTAGTAGATTCCTTTTCAGGACATTCAAAACAAGTTAAATATTATAAAATCAATAAAATGCTACTGATTTTCCATCGTATAATCTTATATATATGCTTTCCCATGTTTGTAGGTAATTTCAGATGTCAGAATGTTGTCTATATATGAATGCTAGGTACCACTCCCCGCAAGATGGATTATGTGACATAATCATACTAGTGAGTTGTGCATGACGACAACAAATATGAATATCAGTTTGAAAACTACGAATTTGCTAACCTTTTCCTCCATGAATTTCTCGGTGACCGCATTAGTTACTCCTCTTTGTTTCAAAAAGTCACATACCTACAGAAAATTATATATAATTTAATATATAAAATGTTCAGTAACCAACTTGTTAATGAGATCTAATCACTTACAATATACACAATGAGAGAGTTTGGATGACAATTGGGTGGAATTCCCCCAGGAAATGAAAAATCATTCCCAAGAGGGTCTAGGGAAACAATGAAAGGAGCTTGTTATGTTTATCGATTCGACCATTGATTGGATCTGAATTGATTGGAATTCTATTGAAAGTGATAAGGATAATAGAAATCCATGTTTATTGACTTCGAAATTTCAAACGAACCATTAACTAAAGATAAAAAAAGAAAGGGAGGTCTTTATCCATGTGAAAAGGTTGATCAAATTGTAGTAATTTGATGTTGACCAAAATACATATTAAACGAGCAAACCATTTAAACAAGAACGCAGAAGCAAGAAAAACACTGTTAAAGTGAAATGGCTTTTAAATTAATCAAATACTTATTAAAACTTATTAAAAAAATTACCCTACCTTTGAAGGATAAAGACATCAATTTGTTACATGCGTTTAACTCACCTTCTCAACTTCGCTCGCCATCTTGTCCATGTGCGAAATGACAGTAGCAGCCTGAACACTAGTGAAGCACTATCGCGCGATAATCAGAGAGGTTTTATCGCGCGATAGAAGGAAAGTTTTTTTGTATGTGGTTGGCCCTTACAAGCCACCGTACCTTTTTCCTTTTTTCTCAAAGAGTAATTTGAGGTATTTATAGCGGTCATATTCTCAGTGTTAGTGACTGATGCCAATTCTTATGAAGAACGTGCAAAATGAATTGTAACTGAATCAAACTTGGTTTGATCGACTTTGGTTTTAGTTTCTTGAAAAGTATTTCAAAAACATAATACACTAAAGAGAGGTAATGTTGTGTGCTTACTGATAAATGCCAGTGACGTCAAGCATGGCAATGCAAATGATGACAATCATATCCTTTTTTATACTGGATACTCATATATGCACCCGACAAGACAGGACCGATTAATCACTGGCAAGTTAAAGATATAGAGGCCAGAAGAAGAAGATATGAGATTTTACCTCAGAACTTAACGTGTTGTTGACAGTCTAAAGATTCCCCAAGATAGTGGTATCATTTGCTTTTAGTTGGTAAATAGTATCATTTAACTATCAACAAATTAAGACAAATAATATATTTAGTACAAAATGCAAAAACAATGCACATTTTCAATACATACTATACTACCACAAATCTAAATTGAAAATACCTTTGAAACATCGTTCTGTTCCTTCGCCTCTTGTGCTGTTAGTCGTGTAGTAATGGTGGTATCATCTGCTTTGCTCATTTCTATGGTGTCATTGATGGCCTTCTGCAGAAGGTTGACATCGTTCTGCTCCTTCACTTCTTGTGCTGCGAGTCGTGTAGTAATGGTGGTGTCATCTGCTTTGCTCATGTCTATGGTGTCATTGATGGCCTTCTGCAGAAGGTTGACATCGTTCTGCTCCTTCACTTCTTGTGCTGCGAGTCGTGTAGTAATGGTGGTGTCATCTGCTTTGCTCATGTCTATGGTATCATTAATGGCTTTCTGCAGAAGGTTGACGTCAGCCAGTTCCTTCGCCTCTTGTGCTGCGAGTCGTGTAGTGATGGTGGTGTCGTCTGCTTTGCTCATATCTATGGTGTCATTGATGGCCTTCTGCAGAAGGTTGACATCGTTCTGTTCCTTTGCTTCTTGTGCTGCGAGTCGTGTAGTAATGGTGGTGTCATCTGCTTTGCTCATATCTATGGTGTCATTGATGGCCTTCTGCAAAAAGTTGACGTCGTTCTGTTCCTTCGCCTCTTGTGCTGCTAGTCGTGTAGTAATGGTGGTGTCATCTGCTTTGCTCATATCTATGGTGTCATTGATGGCCTTCTGCAAAACGTTGACGTCAGTCAGTTCCTTCGCAAGAGCAAAGCTAGCCCCTGGGGGTGGTGGTGAGTTGTGTACAAAATTCCTAAGTGGGAGAGTATGTACTCGCGCTAGACAAAACAAAAAAAAACCAATGTAGTGCATTTCGATTTGATTTAACTGAATGGTTTTTATTATGGGAGAAATTATCTTCATCTCGAATAAAAAATAATTGAAGATTTTTCCCCCTATCTTATTTTTAACTTTCAGTTTCATTCAAATTGTTCTAACTGTGACTTCCGTATTGGGAGCTCCGCTTTTAGGCAGTGCCTAAATATATATATTAGTATACCTGTTGACTTTGAAGAACACGTACAACTTGGTCCCAATATACCAAGAATGATGAA
The DNA here is from genome assembly GCA_011057435.1 of Actinia equina. Taxonomy (NCBI): domain Eukaryota; kingdom Metazoa; phylum Cnidaria; class Anthozoa; order Actiniaria; family Actiniidae; genus Actinia; species Actinia equina. Next base: position 540,546 of record WHPX01000087.1, read on the forward strand.
TATGACAGGAAGGAGCGCACTTATCGATATGAATAGGATCACGAATAATATGATGCAGTTCCTGCGCGCATCTCTCTTCGCGGATCCATAGAGTTCCGAGTCACTTTCTTGATGTCTTTTCGACGTTTGCTGAGGTTCAACGAAATCGTACAAAGCATTGGGTTTGCGTCTTTTTAAAGCTCCTGGTTCTTCGTAATGAGGCGAAGGGTCCAAGTTGGCTTTTTCAGCCGGTTCACAGTTCACATAAGCAGGGTTTTCGACTCCTTTTGATGAAAGATCAAAAGGAAAAGGCTTATCTGGTTCGTCAATTGCGTAAGGACTAAATGCCGGGTTTTTGGAAACCATTTTAATCTCTGTAGCCATGAACAATGTGAAAGAAAAGCCACCTGCGATGTTACGCTAAGACTTGGAGACGTTTCTCAAGAAGAAGTTTGTCGGGTGAACCTTGCTTTGCTTAAATGTAAAATCTGATCTTATGGATGCGCATAACAAGAACGTTCAGTCAAGCATACTATACAAAAACAATAGATAATGATCCCAACTATTCTAATCAAGAACAAATATATTCTACCATAATGTCGTTAATACTTTATATAAATAAAACTAATATTAATACTAGTTCCTTAGTTTTAACTTCGTAGCAAACAAAAAACGAAGTCAGATATATCTTAATATTTAGAAAAGTCTAGAATATTTTGTTTTGATATCAGTAATATTCAACATGCGATCCACCTACGCATTTCAGTATTTAATAACGCTATTTAAAAACACTAGGAACAAGCACGGACATTCCAATAATACTCCAGGGGAAAACATGCACCTACTTATTGGCAAATAAGCTTAAAATATTTCTGCACTTCCTTGATTCTATAATCATCCTTTGGTACACAAGTCACTTTGCCTAAACTCAAAAGACAATTAACTACCTTTCTTCATTGAGACCTTAGCACGTCAGTGCAGCACCATAGAGCTAGTATATATGATCACCTTTCTGTCACCCACAAAATGGGTTTTCTCCCTTAATTCAGTTCAAGTGTTGTTTTTTTTCCCCCAATTTTCTGCCATCTACAAAGCCCAACAAGCTAAATTCCAAATGAATCTCTGAATCCTGACTTTGATATGAACAGCGCAGAGGTTGTTTCAGGGTTCGATGTGCATATGTGAGTAATCGTACCCAGACTTTAATCAGCCAAGCGGTTGTTTCACTGAGTTCTATCTGTGAGTTAGCCATACCCTGACTTAGATCAGCCCAGAGGTTGTTTGAGGCTTCTACCTGTGAGGTAGCCGTGCCCTGACTTAGATCAGACCAGAGGTGGTTTTAGGGTTCGAGCTGTGGGTTAGCTGTGTTTCAGGGTTTGATATCATTGATAACTCACCTTGTCCTGTACATGAACATGTAGACCCAATAAACCCCATGATCAGCAGCACCACGAGCACAAGAGCAGTGACAGATACGACGAGAATCAAGAACAGCACTAAATTACTCAAACAGGAATCTTTACCATTTGTTTGCGAGCGACTATCATTTGAAGAATCTAACGACCCCAGGAACAGTTTTCTGGAGTACAGGTCTTCAGTCGAGTAATGCGGGTTGAAGGTGATATTTTGAACAACGTTACGCGCGCGAGACATGTCGGCCATTTAACAACTCTGTATTTTTTATCCCATTTAAGCAAGCCTCGCGTCTAGTTATATGAACAAGAAAACAGTTATATAACGTGTTTATTATTACACATGACGTCACTACCGCCATGTTCGTGTAATTAAGTATAAGACATAACGGCAAGGGCTTGTATTGACTGAAGACCAGAAAGGAAAAGCATTTTATTGGCTGAAGAAAATCAATTCCAGGTTATATCAAACATTTTTGCACTCCTCTACTGTATGCATGCAACATCCCGATTATATTTTTACAGCACCATAATATGTAAGCGTATGTATGTTAAAAAAACATCGAAGTATATACATTTTACAGACAGGAATAAATAGAATATCCATAACGTTTTTGTTTTCGCCTTTCTTCTACCAATGCTTATCGGTATTATTACACCCACATGCAATTGGCCTATCATGTAATGTTTTTGATGTTAACTTTGGGGCAGCACACATAATAATATATCTTAATGTAACTGCGAACTGCCAAGGCACAGGCGTTCCTCCCTCAACGGAACTAATAAATGGCGACTTCGGCGGGTTACACACTATAGTTTGTCATCATGTGCTCTATCTCCTTTCCCTCCTCCATTCTCCCTTTCCCTCCCTCTTCCTTACACTCTTTCTCACTCCTCCTCCCACTCCCCTTCCCTAATTCCTTCTGCCTCCCCCTCCCCTCCCTCCCTCCCTCCCTCCCTCCCTCCCTCCCTCCCTCCTTATTTCTTTCTTCAAACACTGGAAAATGTAATAAAATACTCGGAGAGTTAAAAATAATAATCGTGCTTTATTTCATTATTTAGAGTGGTTTTCAAAGTGTAACAACGTGAAACAAGCGTACTAACTAAGGAGTAATAAATTGTAATACACCGAAAACACAAAAGAAAATCAAAAAAAAAATGCGGACAATAAAGTGTATTAAAGTGTAATACGCTAAAGTGTATTTCACGGGTTTTTGAAAACCACTCTATACAAAACTTTTATAAAATGTCGTTCTTGGCTTTTTTTCATCACCCAGTCTCTTATTTTTTCATTCACTTCGTTCAAATGTCGAATCATAATCATTCCTTTTCTTCATTCAGTAGACCGTAAGATATCCATACATTTATTCATTTATCTTTTTTTTTCATTTTTCCATAAGTCAATTTAAACGTATCATTATAGTACACTGCAGTCACTTCTCATTTTTCTGTACAAATCAATAACAAGAGGATCCCGCGGGTATCCCGTCCGTTCTCCATGACATGACTGTCTGTAATAATGGGCGTGTGTCATTTGACATATGATACGTACCACATGTGAAACTTTTCTCTTTACGTGATTTTCATTTATAGGTATAGTTCCTAGTCTTAGTACCTGCTGCTTCGATCCCAGCGGCTAACTGTACTAAATATGATATTTATATATATATATACGATTTTGCTATTTACATTATCCTTCTATTCGTGTCTCTCTAAACTTAATCAAAACTAGACGCCCTTCGTGGCGTGAACTCGGGCTACCATAGTGTATTTTCAGTAGCATTGCTTTGTATGCATGTCTCAGTAATACGCACTCCTCTGAGTTCAAATAAACCTGTTAAATTGTCATATAAACTTTGGAAGTATTTCATTAAAGCATTAAAGTCATCAACATCAAGGAGTACACAAGTAACTTGGGGATGGGAGTCAAATATCCTAAATCTCCCATCGCCATTACAGCAAATAGCTACTGTATTACATTAAATAGTTAACAGGAATGACTGGCAATTTTCTCCAATTAAAATTTGCAAAGCATTGCCTAAGGGCATGCACTAGAGTAAACGAAATCGACAGTAGTTGAAAGATCATGTATATTACCAGTGTAACTTGGACTGTATTCCATCAGTTTCTAATGACTCTTACCATTTAAAGGTAATTTTGTCAAAAGTAAAAAGTCTTGGTTGTGCATTAATCTTGACAGGACAGAATATAACTCATTCCCAGTATACGTAATGCTTACTAAATCTGCTGAAGAACTTATTGAGTTCCTATGTTTATATATTAATGCACACAGTGACATGGCTACGCATTGACGACCAGCATTTGGCCCAAATAATGCAATATTACCTTAAGTTGTGGAGCAGAAATTGGGATAAACATGGGTTAAACTACTTGAAGTACATTTTTGTAAACTTGGATTTGTCAACAGTGGAAGACAATAAATAAGCTTGGCATTCATTGCTCTCTTATGAAAGTTAAGAAGTGATTTTCTAGACCCAAATGGTTTTCTTCGTCTGGGAAAAGAAGCTGGGTTTCTGTAAACTTTCGATAACTTTTGGGATACTTCATTTCTTCGTGATCAAAATTACATTTATTTACAAAGCAATGCATTCTAGATGACATAGGCTCATTTTTAACGACATATACACGAACCCTTTTCGTATTTTTCTGCTTTTGTGCAAAAGACCTGTGAGCTGTTTGACTGGAACTCTACTTGGTTCTTGACCACGCGAAACAAAACGAGGCTTGTGCTCGACATGAGTATAAAGGAATTTAGCATAACGAGACCTGTATTCCTTTGATAAATATGACTCTTTATTGGGATGAACAAATACATATAAATGTATAGCTTTTGCGAATATATCGCAGTTATGCCGTAAAGAGTTTGCCAAAGTCTTTGTTGACACATTTATGAAATGTTGTACAACCAAACCATGCACAAGGAAATGATCAACACACTCGTAATGATAGCTGAACGAACGATAAACTGCTGAAGGAACTGTTCAAAATTGCAAGCAAAATAATAGACGAAAAACTTATCCTCACTGTTATTGATGTAAGTCCAAGACTTCTTGATTATATTCTTCTGGAAACGCATTTGTTTTCTAGAGAGATTCCAATATGGCATACTATCCATGTTATTTTCTCTTATCAGACCGCCGAGCAGACCGCAGACCGCCGAGCAGCGCAGGCTTACACATTTTTGACAACGTCGATAGATAGATAGACTTATAGAAAACCGAAACTAGACTCGGGCTTACCACAGGTAGCCCGAGTGGTAAGCCCGAGTAATAGCGTAACTCCTCCCCCCCTCCTTCATGCGCTAATAAATGAAAGTTCCAGCTAAAAGCTTGAGTAAAAAGTTAAAAAATGCTGCTTAAAAAGTCTTTAAAATTATCCAAAGAGTTAATAACTAAGAACTATCTAAAACCACGAAAAATTCGGGTCTACAATGGATTGCAACTACAATAATAGAACATCTACTGACTTGTCTACAGAATTGTCAAGTGGCCCGCGTTATAGACGTTGGTGGCAGTGGTTCTACGACGAGCGATAGCCTGTGACATTGATCAGTAAGTTAATTTGCCTAGCGCCAAATATCAAGGCCTTTAGTCCAAAATGTCACATTAAAACCACGATGGTGAATGATGTTTGGAAGTATAAAATATTTGTTTGGAAAGTAATCAGGAGATCAGAGGACATTCTGTGTAGGTTATGTAACATATCATGTCGCCTGATGGGAAATTATTGTAGTTTCCATGTCCATAGCATGTACATGAGAAAACCTTCTCTCCAGCACCATTGGATCCTACAGCTTGATCTACTGTATCTGCTTTATTAGATGAACATGAGGCGCTCAGAATCTTTTTCCCCTGTTGAGATTAAATTAACAATATATTAAATTCAACAATCTTACAGTGTGAATACTCCAACCAAAGCCACCTCGACAAATTTTCCACACATTATCCAATCGATGTTTAAGTATTTAGACAATAGATTAGCGGCAAATTTTGAATTTAATTACATTCTTCTGTTGTTCCGGTTGATAAAACTAAATGATGAAGAAGAGCTTGTAATAAATTTTCTTCGCGTACGACTTCAAATACGACAGGAAAGCAAAGATATTATCAGGCTGACACAGTTACATCTTATCATTATGTTGCTATGCGCAGCACGTTTATAGTCGACAACGAAAGCGCTGGCAGTCTTCTAAGACGTGTAAACCCATGGATATTTGTCCGATTTGTAGCAATTCTATTGTTCAGATTCCTACTTTTGATTGGATATTTTGTCGAGGTGGCTTTGGTTGGAGTAGTCGCACTGTAACGCGCCGATTTCTCAAAGCAAGTTAATTGGTGCCAAGAAGCCAACAAAGCAGAGTTGAGGGTCGAGAGCATGGATGTATTGAACCTTGCCAAGTGCTATGCTTCTTTTTATCAAAATATTGATAATTTTTTATTCTTTTTGTAATATTAATGTGGAGAACCGCAATAATCCAATCTAACAGATAAATAGCTTACAATTCCCTCTATCACAGTGACTATCCGCTTTGCAGCAGACCCGCTAGCCGCTACTCCTTGTTTTGTCTTCACCACACATTGTGTAAGATTTCCTGCTCCTTGGTCTCCCTTTGGACCAACGGGTCCTGCTGAACCATTGAAGCCCCGTGGACCCGGTTCTCCTGTTGCACCAGGTGTCCCCTGCGGGCCTGTTGAACCATTAATCCCCGGTACACCGGGTGACCCTGGAGTTCCATCTATACCCGGTGGACCCTGGATTCCTTGAGTACCGTTGATTCCAGGGGGACCCTGTGGTCCTGGAGGTCCTGGCATCTTAGACACTGCATCAATCTGTTTATGTTAGGAAAAACCGTATCATTTGAATTTCAAACCACAACTGTTAACCTAAAATGTTGAAATGGAGGAGTATTTTTTCAATTTTTTCCCAGGAAAAAGGCTTGAATGTACCGAGCTTTGCACGTCTATTAAGGGAGTCTTTCTTTCAGCTCACTCCATAAATTAAACGGACAGCCAGTTGCAAGGGCCCGACATTTTAGTTCTTACAAAATGGTCCCACATGAGAAAGTAGTCACCTGAGGTCAAGTTGAATCTAAGCCTCCTTTTTAAAACACACAAACCCGTTGACCTACTCTTTGTTTGCCAAAAGAGACACTTTACTTACTTCAGTGAAAAAGGTCAATTCACAACGAGCCAGGGTACCGTGGTCAAACCATGCATTACAGATTCGTATTCATTGTTTTTCGCTAAGTTTTTAATGTGGTACTATTAACTTTGAGCTAACCATACCTTTGCTGTTAGTGTATCGTTGATATTATCTACAAAGGTTGTGAGTGACTGATCCGCTGTTCTCAACACTGTGGTATAATTTTCCAGCTGTTGAGAAGGGAAAAAAGATAAAGAAATAAGTTAAGACTGTCTCTTTACACGTGGAATGACCAAACTGCTGTTTTAAACACTTTTATTTATGAAATGTAGATCTGCTCACTGTTGGTGGTAAAAAATACCAAACACTGCGTAACTGAGACCAGGAAAAAAAACCACAAAAAAGTCGCACCCCTTTTCCCTTTTTTCTCAAAGAGTAATTTGAGGTATTTATAGCGGTCATATTCTCAGTGTTAGTGACTGATGCCCAATTCTTATGAAGAACGTGCAAAATGAATTGTAACTGAATCAAACTTGGTTTGATTGAGTTTGGTTTTAGTTTCTTGAAAAGTATTTCAAAAACATTTTCAAGTTTTTTCAAGTCTAATTTCAAGTTTTGCTCAAAGCGTTCCCCTACCTGTGCTTTAAGAGCATCGTACTCATTAACATGAGCATCAAGTTTGTCCCTAGTCGTGTTTGCTTGTAACCACACGGTGGCCAACCCATTCTTCAGTGATGTTATATCATTCGCATTCTTCATGGCTTTAGTGTTTACGAATATGTATTGTTGCTGGAGACTTGTAGTCGTTATGCTCGAGTTCGTCTTCAGGAGTTCTATCCGCTGTTCTGCTGCGTCTAGTTTATTTTGTAGTGTTCTCATTTCTTGTGTCTGTAAAAAGTAAAAACAAATGTTCAGTCATCTTAAAGTTGCTTTGAACCACCGCGTTGCATGATCGGGGTATAGTCGTATAGAGCTTTGAGTGCGACCTCAATCATTCGGAAAAACGACTTCTGGGTCCAGAACGAAAAGTATTTCTATACAAAGTTTTCTTTTTCCAGGATTGTTTGTCCAATGTTCTAATTGTTTCAGGTGGAGGTTAAATAATTGGGAAAACATTTCGCTTTATTTTCATTGCGGTTTTTGGTGAGCAGTTTGACCTGAAAATATATCACAACTTAGTCCAATGTTTAAGAAAATGTAAAGAACGTTTTCAGCAATCTGATACAAGAGGTATAACTCAACCATTACGGATCATTCGACAACTTCATGAGTAAAAAGAATGAAGAAAAAACTTACCATTCGTGTGGACAGAGTGGAAAGGTTTTTTCTTAACTCAGCCATTTCATCGTACAAAGGATTAACAGAGGATTGTGAAGCAACATTAGGAGACGTAACTAACGATTAAAAAATACAAATAATAACACTGTATTGAGACATTATTATGAAGCATGAAAATACAATTTCAAACAGTTCCGAAACTGCTTCACTGATAAACCAGTAAAAGTTGAAAGTCATTCAAAACACTTTTCTTATTCAAATATCGCAGATAAACTTCTGAATAAACCAAGAGCGACATACAATACAATAATTATGACTTTTATTTTTACGAAGAAGAGACTAAAAGAGATGGTAGTAGCAAGCACAGACTTTATGTCATATAATGACGTCAATACAAACCTTTTTTACAGATACAGCACAGGTAGCCCAAGCTTGGTTTCTGTGGTGTCCTGTTATAAGGAAATGTATGATGAATCATCAAAAATTTCAATGAAATCATCAAAACGTGAAATAAAGCCTCGAAATTTTACCTAATCATTGAGAAATAGCACTTCTTTCGCTCTGCGTGGTTATTTTTTGAATTTAGCCCGTTTTAAGATTTTTTTTACCCACCACTAATAAATAAGAGTAATAGAAATGGGCTAAATTCAAAAAATAACCACGCAGAGCGAAAGAAGTGCTATTTCTCAATGATTAGGTAAAAGTTCGAGGCTTTATTTCACGTTTTGATGATTTTATTGACATTTTTGATGATTCCCCATACATTTCCTTATAACAGGACACCACAGAAACCAAGCTTGGGCTACCTGTGGATACAGCGGCCATCTTGAATTCTGTTGTCTTAATATAAAGACATTATGGGATGCTAAGGAGCAACTATTTATAGTCGTAGAAATGTATAGACTGCTGAGTGTCAGGGTCTCTGCTTATACAATTGCAACTTTACGTTTTTCAATCAGAAGCACAACTAAAAAGCAATGTGCTGGTAGTTGAAATAAAATGTGCTGGAAGAATGACAAAGACTTCAAATTTTTTAGTGAATACGTCAACCCCGCCACTCTCATATTCTTTATAAATCTTCTACGTATTTCTCCCTTGACATCCCTTAATTAAAGACCGTGTCAGTGGCAATAACACGTCTCAAAATTCATTGCTTGACATTCCGTAGATGGTACACTCGGTTTAAGTTTCTTTTTAGTAAATTGTGTCTATAATTTTTTTTCCAATTCAAACGAACCGCGAAGAAAGAGTATTGAGAATGCACTTTCGAAAGTAATCGCAGCCACTAACTTGATCTGATGACCAGATCGTCGGCTAATACGTCATTACATATCTAAAGCGTGAGCATCTCATTTACAACCACCAAATTCGTTAGTCTCAAACACGCCCTTTTTAATTAAACCAGTTCTAATGTTTAAAAGTCGTAAGTGACTTTCTTTTAAACCTGTAGAACATAACAGTATTTATACTGAACCGTTTGTTGAGTAGATCTTGAATATATAATGATAATAATAATAACTTTATTTCTATAGCGCTTTTACCTATGATGTTCAAAGCGCTTTACAAACAATATAATAAATATAAATAATTACTGAAATATCAAATAATCAAAAATGTAACTACTAAACTATCTTAATGACTACATTCTATAAAATTATAATAATCTAGTAATTATAAATATATATAAAATGAATAACTAATCTAAAAAACTAACCATAAGCCTCTTTATATAAAAATGTTTTTAGCTTTTTCTTAAAAGCCTCTTTATATAAAAATGTTTTTAGCTTTTTCTTAAAGCTATCCAAACTTGAACATAATCTAATATCTTGGGGAAGAGTATACATATATAGTATTTATTTTTTTCCGGTCCGGTATCCTAAAAAATCGTGCGTTCTGATTGGCTGTTTGAGCGGACGGTATTTTGTAAGTATCTGCCCGCGCGCGCGGTCCGGTATCCTTTGCCGCTAAACGACAACACAAAACGATTACCAAAACAAGTAAAAAAAATACGGGAAAAAAATAAATAAGCTTATTTACCGTCCTATAGTCGGTCCGGATAGGAAAAAACTGTGCCCTCGGTCTTGAACACGGACCTCGGCCTAACGGCCTCGGTCCGTATACTCAAAACCTCAGGCACAGTTTTTCCCTATCCGGACCTCCTGGCTGGTAAATAACATATATATATATATGCCACTATATCGAAGCCAATATATTGCTCCAGCTTAGTTTTATGTTCGTTCGATAAAAATACGACTGAAATGTCACTAAAATTAAAGCCGGTTCCAGAGTCTCTACGTTTATAAGCATTACTATTCTTGGGGCCATCGCACGACTTGCTAAGAGATGAGACAGAAGAAAGTGAGGTCTACTTGTGAAAGTCACTTACTAATTATATTCTATCAAGGGTTCGCGGCTTGGTTTCTCATTATTAGTTCCTAAGGTTCTTCCAAGTTTATACAGGAAGCATAATATCGTCTTCCGTAAAGACGAAAGTGAAAGACAACGACAAAAAAAAAACACGAGACATAGAAAGTTGAGCGCTACGGAGACATAGTTCTTCGACTTTTGACATCTTTGGCCGATATGTTTCGTTCGCTCAAAACTCAAAAAGCTTCAGCCTTAGTAACATTGTCTTTTCTCAAACTATAATTGGAAATTTTGATGCAGGATTATCCTAAATCAGGAATGGAATGCCTTCAACGAAACCTTTGATGAAAGTCTCGCAAGAAAGTTTGAAACTTTGATCTTAAACGAAAAGCAAAAGATTTGACAAAATGCGAAATATTTATTACTGGGGTCTTGACTTTAAATCCTACTATATCCTATATCAACTGCCATAAAACAAAAAACTGAATATAAAATTCAACTTAATTGTCAGGATTGTTTTATTCTTTATTTCGTTTGAAGACGAAACACAGGGGAAAACGTTCTTTTACTCATTTCATTCATCTTCTTATATTCCTAAACTGAAGTTTCGTACTTCGACGTAACCCAAACTAGTTTACTCAATAATTTTCTCTTGAATAGTCTATAGATCGTATTCATGTGACGTCACGGCATAATCGGCCGCCATTTTGGAGCACATCTACCCACGTGTATCATATGTAAATTATGTAAACAAAACTCTCACAGCTAAATTTAAAATGACTTCTTTTCGAGATTCCTCAATTTCTTCAGCTAATAATGATGAAGAATTATCTGTTCCTCTTTCACAATATGCTAAAAAATTAGAAGGAAAGGTAAAACAGCGCTACATGGAGAAAATAGCGAAGATTGGAATCGATCCTGTCTTGATGGAGGGGAAACGTGTCGAGCCGGACTACCTACCACCAGTCAAATCAACTGATTTACTTTGCTATCTAGTTTTAGAAACTAGTTTCTATACTCAGAAGCAATTTAAAGCTTTCAGGAGTCTTGGGGCATATAACCAAATGGTTTCAGGCTTTATAAGCGACGTAAAAGGGCACAAATTGCAGACAAGTTTGTTGTGTTGGCCAAGGTGCGACATTCTCAACGAATGAATGACACATTGATTTTAGTATGGATTATTACAGAAAACGATGGAACAATAAACTGTGCTCACTGTTTGGGATGTAAGGCAGGATTAGCCGAATCTTGTTCCCATGTTGCAAGTGTTTTATTTTACCTTGAGGCTTGGACCAAGGTAAACGGAAAGCTTTCGTGCACTCAAATGAAGTGTTCGTGGATCATACCAGCCTTCGCGAACGATGTCGAGTATGCTAGAGTCAGCGATATCAACTTTAAATCAGCCAAAAAAATGAAAGCCTACCTAGATGAAAGTATAGACAGATTACCTGAACTATCTGAAACCAAAACAAACTCGAGAGAAAAACCTGACTGTAATGTTGAAGTGCCTGCGCCGAGTGAACCGGAAATGGCGAAGTTGTATCAAGAACTTAGTGAATGTCAGTCGAAGCCAGTCATACTCTCCCTAGTTTCTCCTTATGCTGAAAGCTTCTTCTGTCTTTTAGCTTCTCTCTCAGCCTCACGTTGGAGTTCTTTTTCTTTTGCAAGTTCTCTCTTCGCTTCTTAAGCCCCTTGCTCTCTTCTCACGTTTATCGGCTGTTTCTAAATTTGAGAGATACTTTTCCCCCGAAGCACGTTTATTATGGCCCAAATCCAATGACGGTATCCAGTCTGGGTGATTTCTTTGCATTAGAGGAGCTGGTTGTCCCGAAACAAAATGCTTTCCACAAACGCTACCACTTTCCAAAATGGCGTCGGTAAGGTCTTCTCTACTAATCGCCGAAATCCACGAATTTCGACGTTCCTCAGACAATTTTTTCACTTCTTCGCCTTGGTTTGTGATAATGGAAGGTATCCTTGCCATATGAATACCTTTATCTCGCCCACTTCGGGTCCCACAACCGACTATCGCGCATAAAACCATTTTCTTAAACTCTTCGCTTTGTAATTTATTTGTATTACATGTGCACCAATATGGCGGCCGATTAATGAATAGGTCACGTGACTGAATACGATCTATAGAATCTGTCTAATAAAATAAATGACTGCAATGAGCAATATATGCTTGTGTTGTGATAAACAAAAACAAAAGAGTCCAACTTATGGCGTTTCATTGCTTTATTATTTAGAGCTTTCTCAATGAAAAACTGCTTGCTAGGAAAATCATTAATCGAAATATGTAATCTTGTAAGACTTTTCTACTCGACTGTTAATGAAACAGGGGGGTGGGAGAGAGAATTAAAGTAAGTTTTTGATATGAAATTCAGGATGATGATGATAACAATAGACCAAATGTTAACTAGATTAACGATTTATAAGGATAGTGAATAATTGAATAATATTGACAAACGTTTATAGTATACCTGTTGACTTTGAAGAACACGTACAACTTGGTCCCAATATACCAAGAATGATGAATATGACAAGAAGGAGCGCACTTATCGATATGAATAGGATCACGAATAATATGATGCAGTTCCTGCGCGCATCTCTCTTCGCGGATCCATAGAGTTCCGAGTCACTTTCTTGATGTTTTTTCGACGTTTGCTGAGGTTCAACGAAATCGTACAAAGCGTTGGGTTTGCGTCTTTTTAAAGCTCCTGGTTCTTCGTAATGAGGCGAAGGGTCCAAGTTGGCTTTTTCAGCCGGTTCACAGTTCACATAAGCAGGGTTTTCGACTCCTTTTGATGAAAGATCAAAAGGAAAAGGCTTATCTGGTTCGTCAATTGCGTAAGGACTAAATGCCGGGTTTTTGGAAACCATTTTAATCTCTGTAGCCATGAACAATGTGAAAGAAAAGCCACCTGCGATGTTACGCTAAGACTTGGAGACGTTTCTCAAGAAGAAGTTTGTCGGGTGAACCTTGCTTTGCTTAAATGTAAAATCTGATCTTATGGATGCGCATAACAAGAACGTTCAGTCAAGCATACTATACAAAAACAATAGATAATGATCCCAACTATTCTAATCAAGAACAAATATATTCTACCATAATGTCGTTAATACTTATAAACTAATATTAATGCTAGTTCCTTAGTTTTAACTTCGTAGCAAACAAAAAACGAAGTCAGATATATCTTAATATTTAGAAAAGTCTAGAATATTTTGTTTTGATATCAGTAATATTCAACATGCGAAAACCTACGCATTTCAGTATTTAATAACGCTATTTAAAAACACTAGGAACAAGCACGGACATATTCCAATAATACTCCAGGGGAAAACACCTACTTATTGGCAAATAAGCTTAAAATATTTCTGCACTTCCTTGATTCTATAATCATCCTTTGGTACACAAGTCACTTTGCCTAAACTCAAAAGACAATTAACTACCTTTCTCCATCTATCTAGTACTACATTTTCGTGGGATTGCCAGCTCACTAGATGCACTGTGCTGACGAGGCCCAATACAGGCCGAAACAGCTGTCCACAGTTTCTAGTTGAGCTGGCTCATTTTTTACGCGACTTGAAGTTGTGAAAGGCTTTTATGGCACTCTTCTTCAGTCGTTTCATCTAAGGCTCGTAATTTACCTATTACGTATGTTCTTATTTGATATCCGAGCCCATCCCACATGGCTTATTGCCTCATCTATCTAGTACTACATTTTCGTGGGATTGCCAGCTCACTAGATGCATTGTGCTGACGAGGCCCAATACAGGCCGAAACAGCTGTCCACAGTTTCTAGTTGAGCTGGCTCATTTTTTACGCGACTTGAAGTTGTGAAAGGCTTTTATGGCACTCACTTCTTCAGTCGTTTCATCTAAGGCTCGTAATTTACCTATTACGTATGTTCTTACCTTTCTTCATTGAGACTTTAGCACGTCAGTGCAGCACCTTAGAGCTAGTATATATAATCACCTTTCTGTCACCCACAAAATAAGTTTTTCCCTTGATTCAGTTCAAGTGTCGTTTTTTTTTCTTTTGATTTTTCGATTTTCTGCCATCTACAAAGCCCAACAAGCTAAATTCCAAATGAATCTCTGAATCCTGACTTTGATATGAACAGCGCAGAGGTTGTTTCAGGGTTCGATGTGCATATGTGAGTAATCGTACCCAGACTTTAATCAGCCAAGCGGATGTTTCACTGAGTTCTATCTGTGAGTTAGCCTTACCCTGACTTAGATCAGCCCAGAGGTTGTTTGAGGCTTCTATCTGTGAGTTAGCCGTGCCCTGACTTAGATCAGACCAGAGGTGGTTTTAGGGTTTGAGCTGTGAGTTAGCTGTGTTTCAGGGTTTGATATCATTGATAACTCACCTTGTCCTGTACATGAACATGTAGACGCAATAAACCCCATGATCAGCAGCACCACGAGTACAAGAGCAGTGACAGATACGACGAGAACCAAGAACAGCACTAAATTACTCAAACGGGAATCTTTACCATTCTTTACCGGGCGACTATCATTCGAAGGATCTAACGACTCCAGGAACAGTTTTCTGGAGTGCAATGGACCTGTAGGCTCGTAAAGGTCGTTATCCCTTCTGCGATGGGAAGAAATTGCGAGCACGTCTTTGTTAGTCAAAGTAGAGGGATCTTCGTAATGGTGGTGATGCCATCTAGTATCGTTCTCATATCCTTCGTATGCTATGTTAGTATGGCTTGCCCTTGGGATTGGTTTCATGTTGACGTACTCATCTTTAGTCAGGTCTTCAGTCGAGTAATGCGGGTTGAAGGCGATATTTTGAACAACGTTACGCGCGCAAGACATGTCGGCCATTTAACAAATCTGTATTTTTTAAATCCTTTTAAGCAAGTCTCGTCTAGTTATATCAACAAGAAAACAGTTCTATAACGTGTTTGTTCATGGCGCAGAATGCCTATTGTTTTAAAGGACATATTCAAATTAGGCTTGCTGAAACAAAAGCATCCCAATGGAGCATTGTTATTGTTTATTGCCGTCACGTGAACTGCATATGACTTAAACAGAATATTTAATATCTTGTCAATCATCTCATGATTGACAAGATTCTTGTACTTTTACGACATAACGTATCTTAATACGAATACGCATCAAATACGGCATCTTATAGTTTATTCGTTGCCAAGAGAAACTACAAACAATCCAAACAACACTCATGATTCTAGTGATTCTAGTGATACTCGAATACGGCATCTTATAGTTTATTCGTTGCCAAGAAACTACAAACAATCCAAACAACACTCATTATTCTAGTGACTCATAGATCTACTAAAAGTAAACTCATTCTCGAATACGGCATCTTATAGTTTACTCGTTGCCAAGAAACTATAAACAATAATCCAAACAACACTCATGATTCTAGTGATTCATACTATCTAGTAATCTATAAGATTAGACTCATTCTCGAATACGGCATCTTATAGCTTATTCGTTGCCAAGAAACTACAAACAATCCAAACAACACTCATGATTCTAGTGATTCATAGATCTAGTAAGAGTAAACTCATACTCGAATACGGCATCTTATAGTTTATTCGTTGCCAAGAAATTATAAACAAATGAATCCAAATAGCACTCATGATTCTACGGGTTCTTTAGCGAAAATGTACATATGGATCACTTGAGGCAGTGAGGAGGCGGAGCTTAGTTCTCTTTTCTATGAATAATAATGAACCGTGTTCACCAAAATCTTCATTAAAATCTTTAGATAAAAATGGATACTATTAAACAAAATAGTTTTATGATGATTTTGGGCTTGTTGCTGAATATACAAGAGAGTCTTTAATACAGTCAACTCTCGCCTTACGGACACCCCGCTATTACGGACACCTCGATATTACGGACAGGGAATAAATCCCCGGCGAAAAATACAAAGAAATGACTGAAAGTAACTCCCGTTATTACGGACTCTCGCTATTACGGAACTACGGACACTTTGTGTGGTCCCAATCGCACGTTTTTCGTTGTTTAACTCTCGTTATAACGGACACATCCTGTAATTAAATACTGCAGTACATTCATAATTTCAAGTGGTTTATTGAAAAATAACAGTACAATTCTGTATTGAACTTTCTTGTTCAGCGTGGGCTGACTACGATTGCTAGTGAGTTTTCAAGTTTAAGCAATAAAGTAGCAGAAAGTGCACTCAAACAACAATCGCGCCGAAGCACAATCGATAGCTTTTTCAAATCTTAGAAGAGTCAGAGTACAGTCTACTACAGTACTGTACCATGCAATTTTTAATTCTATCACATGACAGGAAGTCAGGTGATCCCATGAGATAGCACATGCTGAATTTTTTTCTTAAAGATTCGTTTTTATCTACTTCTATTTTTTGTTGTTGTCGTTGTTGTTGTTGTTGTTGTTGTTTGTTTTTGTTTGTTTGTTACCGTTATCAAACAAAACATAGACAAATTACTTTCGTGTCTTCAACTACGTTTGGTTGATTGGTTGCTCACTTATCTTTTCATTATTCTTATTGTGAATTTTGTTTATTGTCATTAACTAATATATAGTTACTAAATTCTTTATTTTTTACATCTTTTCAGATTTGTTATTCGGTTATTTTGTTCGTTAGATTTTCCTTTCCAATTCAAAAACATTAGATTTTGTTTTTTCAAGCTCGAGCTGAAACCGTCGTGGGTGAAAGCGCGCGCGCAAAAAGAACTGTTTAGACAACAAGCTCGAGCTCAAACAGTTGAATATGACGCGTAACCAAGCTAGTCAAAATACTACCAACAACAACGCGCTACGTCGCTGTATGTTGCTCATCTTAACGTCAGAGTCTAAGATATAAAGTAGACGACATCAAAATGCTCCTTCAAGAACACAAGTACGACATTCTGGCAATCACCGAGACATGTCTGGACAGTTCTGTACTAAACAAACAGCTTGCCATTGACAACTACAGACTACTGCGGCGAGATAGACATAGAGGATCAGGCGGTGGATGTGCATTTTATGTTGCAAACCACTTATCTGTACAACATCAAAAATGCTTTGACTACAGTAACATCGAAGCAATTTGGATTAAAGTAAGGGCTAGTGCGTCAATGGTGCTTATGGGAGTTGTGTATAGACCACCAAGTGATAACGAACTTTTCTCCAACTTCGCCCAACCTCTGGAGAGGATCTGGCTAAAACAACAAAACATAGTCATACTTGGCGATCTGAACTGCGACTTATACAACAAGAAAACCGGTACTGCAGGACATCTTGGAAATAAGCTATCAAATCTTCTGAATCAGTTCGGCATGCAAGTCTGCAACGACACGCCAACAAGAGTCACCCTCAATACTGCAACACTGATTGATCTAGTGATATCCAATAAAGTTGGTCTGGTCAAATCCACTGGAACTAGAGAACTTGGTATTTCAGATCACAAGCTTGTTTACGCCAGCCTCGACGCCAAGATAAGACGCCCGCCTCCCAAGATCATCAGGGCGCGTAACTATAAGAACTTCAACCAGACAGACTTCCAAAAAGATTTAGAAGATGCACCATGGTCTGTTTGCCACACGTTTGATGATCTTGACGACACATATTGGGCCTGGACAAAATTATTTGGAGACATCTGTGAAAAACATGCACCTTTCAGCAGAAGCTTTAAAGTGCGCAGCCAGTCACTGCCATGGATAACACCTATGATCAGACACAAAATGAATCAAAGATACAAGATCTACCATCAAGCCATCAAGTTCAACGACCCCATCTTATGGAAAAAGTACCGAGAAATGAGGAACCAATTGACGACAGAGGTTAGGAAAGCAAAAGCTGAATACTACAAACAACTGTTTGATAAAGTTAAGGACACCAAGAGCTACTGGAAACTGGTCAACGAATCATCATCTCGTTCCAAGAGTTCATCTCCTATTAACGTTATCAGACGTGAAGACAACACCCTAGCTACAGAAAACCAGGAAAAAGCTGAAATTCTGAACCAACACTTCTCTACAGTAGGAGAATTATTGGCCTCTGAGTTACCACCAAAACAACCAGAAGCAGATCATGTAGCCACATATACTAGCCAAACTCAACCACTGTTCCTGCCCACCATTAATGTGACTTGTGAGATCATCCGTCAACAAGTCTCTAAACTCAAATCATCTAAATCCATGGGTTTAGACAACGTGTCTCCCAAATTACTAAAACTCGCAGACAACGCTATAGCACCATCTTTGACTGACATCTGCTACAAATCTGCAAGCACCAAATTAATACCAAATGCATGGAAAATTGCAAAAATTTGTCCCATCTTCAAGAAGGATAACGAACAAGACAAATCTAACTACCGACCCATCTCACTTCTCTGTGTGCCAAGCAAAATAATGGAGACTACTGTTGCTGATTGCCTTACTTTACACATGTCATCCAACAACCTGTTCAGCCATTTCCAGTGGGCTTACAAACCTGGTCTCTCAAGTGAACTACTCCTTGCCAACATGATAGAACAGTGGAGGTCGGCCCTTGACTCCAACTATGTTGTTTGTGCTGTCTTTTTTGATTTCAAGAAAGCTTTCGACTCTATAGACCACAGCGTTCTCCTGAACAAGATCACCATGCTCGGAGTGGCTGATGACGTACGATTGTGGTTAAAGAACTACCTCACAGATCGCGCTCATACAACGGTTGTCAACGGTGTATCATCGAGTATTCAACGAGTTAGATATGGCGTTCCGCATGGATCTGTCTTAGGACCAGTCCTTTTTTCTATCTTCTGCAATGACCTGCCAGATATTGCAACTGGTGAGGATAAGTTATACATGGACGCTGAGATGATACTACGATATTCACCATTGGCGAAACAACCGATATTGCAGTCAACAGAATAAATGCTGTACTCCATCGACGACGTACGCTTGGTGCAACACAAACCGGATGACTGCTCACCCTGGCAAGTGCGAGTACATGATTCTGCGACGTTCTCCATTCATTGGTCCCTTATCAGACGTCACATTTGGTAAAGCATCGCTGAAGAAAGTCCAACACACCAGATGTCTAGGCCTAGAACTAGATGACAAGCTGTCTTGGTCTTACCATGTAACAGAACTCACTAAATCTTTTGTGCAAAAACTAAATCTACTCAAATCGCTCTACTTCCTTCCCAAACTTGTAAAACAAGACTTCTACTACAAGATCATTCTTCCAGCCGTCACCTATGGTATATTACTTTGGGGTAACTGTACTCAAACACTCATGGATAACCTGGACGAGCTACATTACAGAGCTGCACGTGTCATCAACCAGCTGCCCTGGAACACCCCAAGAACAGAGATAAGGCGCCAACTGCTTTGGAGACCCCTCAAGTTCTTTTACACTATCAAGCTGGGTGTTTTCATGCACAAGTGCTACTACAACCTAGATTCCAACCAGGAACTGCAGGACCACATCAAAAAGAGAGATGTTGGCTACTCCCTACGTAGTTCCAACCAAATAACATTGCCTCTTTTCCATACAGTCAATCATGGAAAAAAGGCAATAAGGTACCAGGGTGCAAAACTGTGGAACGCGATCAACAACAATACCAGAGAATCGAGTTGCCCCGTTATTTTCAAACAAAAACTTAAAAAGGACATATCTCAACTAAAGATGTAATAACTCTTTCCAGTCAAAATATTAAATTATGTAATAATTAGCTTAGTAGTAGATAAGATCGAGAGAATGAGAGAGAGAGAGAGAGAGAGAGGACTAGTATAGCTTAGGACCTAGGATTAGAACACGACCACATCAGCTACGCTGTATATAACTTATCGTGTATAAATAAATATTATCATTATTATTATTATTATTATTATTATTATAACGCAGTTAGTCTAGCAAGAAATCTAGCTGGGATCAACGTAGTTGATACCTAAACGTTGTTGTAAGGTC
This sequence comes from Actinia equina, assembly GCA_011057435.1. Classification (NCBI taxonomy): domain Eukaryota; kingdom Metazoa; phylum Cnidaria; class Anthozoa; order Actiniaria; family Actiniidae; genus Actinia; species Actinia equina. The sequence continues at coordinate 560,657 of WHPX01000087.1, forward strand.
CTAACGTGGTTAGGAACCGACGTACACTGGTACAATATGGGCGACGAGGCCGGTGAAGGCTCGATTGTGGCGGCCAGAGACACGCCACCTAATGGTCATCATGATGTGAATGGCATGTTTGCCGCATTGCTTGGACAGATGCAAGCAATGAACCAAAACTTCGCTTCTTTCTGTTCAGGAGAAGCCGAAGAGGACAGTGACCAGGAGTCCAGTCGCCATGATCATGAAGCGGGACAGGGTGATATAGTCGACGAAGCCCTACAGACACTCATCAACAGTTTAGAATGGGGTAAAAACGCCAGAACCCGATGTCTTACAGGACATAGCAGCCGATCTAAATGTAAACGAAAAGACGGATCCTGCTATTCATGAGGGACTGGCGGGCATATTCAATACCCTTGTCAAGTCAAAGATGAGCGAAGAAAAGTTGAAGGAAAAAATGGACAAATATGTTCGTCCAGAAAACATAAAGGACCTACGGGTCCCTAAGGTTAATCCACTAGTTTGAAACCAGTTGTCGTCCAGCATGCGATCGCAGGACTCAAAATCACAAAAGTCGCAAGGCATTTCGATGGGATCCACCATGGCATCCATCAAAGCGGCAGATCTGGTGATGAAAAAGTATCCTGGTGACCGGGATCTATTAAAGATCATCACCGACAGTGTAGCCATGGGCTTACAGTTTAATCATGAGGTGAACCTATCAAGGAGAATGGCCATGAAAAAAGAGCTCCACAAGGATTACGCGTCTCTCTGTAATGTTTCACCCGCAGGGGATGGTGATTCGGAATTTCTCTTTGGCGACTTGTCCAAAATAACCAAAGACATCGCCGAGGCAAACAAGCTGACAAAGAGGGTTCGTCCCAACTCTACAACAGCACGTGGGGGTCATCATGGCGGCCGCCAGAGCTATGGCTACAAAGGGAATCGCCGATTCCAGCCGTATGGCAGAAGTAAAAACAGTTCTTTTTTAGACAGAGGCCATCCCTCCAAATACAGGAAGAAAAAGGAGGGGACAAGCAACCAACGCCAATAAAGGTATGCCCTGATGTCCATATGTGCTATGATATAGACAATGACATATTATCATGGTTACTTAAACCTGCTGAGTTTACAGCGGGGAGGCTAACTGAATACCTTGATCAATGGTCTGAATTAACAAATGACCCATCTATACTTAACATAGTCAAAGGGGTTAAAATTGAAATGATTTACGGTAGTGATATGATTGCTCGACCTAATGCCAGACCTAGTGTCTTCAATTACAATGAACATGTCATTGTTGAACAGGAAATTGATAAGCTAATTAAGAAGAATGTGATTATAGAAACATCTAAAAAACCAGATGACTTTATATCCACTATATTTTTACGACCCAAGAAGGACGGCACGCATCGTATGATTCTCAATTTAAAACAGTTCAATGAGTATGTTGTGTATCATCATTTTAAGATGGATACATTGGAGCATGCCATCCAATTCAACTTATGAAACCAGGGTGTTACATGGCGTCGGTAGATCTTAAAGACGCATACTACACAGTATCTATTTAAAGTTTGCATCAGAAATATCTAAAATTCTGGTTTGATGGCAAATTTTACCAGTACACTTGCTTACCAAATGGGTTAGCTAGTGCGCCGCGCTTATTTACTAAGCTACTAAAGCCAGTTTATTCGACACTCCGCAGCATGGGGTATGTTAGCTCAGCATATATCGACGACTCTTATTTGCAAGGTGATAGTTTCAGAGAATGTTATGACAATGTTGTTGACACTGTGCGGCTGTTTTCTTCATTGGGGTTTTGTGTACACCCCGACAAATCAGTATTTACACCAACGCAACAACTGGTCTTTCTAGGATTTATTTTAAACTCGAACACGATGACAGTTGTGCCTACTGATGAAAAGAAAGAGAAAATTGTCTCTGTTTGTTCTGTGGTTTTAGCTAAACCTAATCCCTCAATTAGAGAAGTCGCTGAGTTAATAGGAACACTCGTTTCCAACTTCCCCGGGGCTGAATTTGGACCATTACACTATAGGGAACTCGAACAAGAAAAATATTTTGCCCTTGTTCTGTCTAAAGGAAACTATGCCGGGCCCATGAGTTTATCAACGCGTGCTGTCTCTGAGATAAGATGGTGGTTAGATAATGTACAAAATCTCAAACGTGACATTGTGCGGGACAATCCTGACATTGTTATTAAATCGGATGCTTCTAACCTTGGTTGGGGTGCTATATACGGAGAGCAAAAAGCGGGAGGGCGATGGATGTCCTCTGAGGCCACGCTGCACATCAACGTTCTGGAATTAAAGGCGGCCTTTTTTGCACTGAAATGCTTTTGCTCTAACTTAAACAATCAACATGTACGTATCTTTATCGATAACACCACAGCAGTATCCTACATTAATAATATGGGAGGTTCTAAATCTATAGTTCTTAACTCCCTTGCCATTAAAGTGTGGGATTGGTGTATCGCTAGGAACCTGTGGGTTTCTGCGGTGCATATCGCAGGAAAACTCGACATCGAAGCGGACGAAAAGTCGCGAAAGTTTAATGACAAACATGAGTGGCGGATTAACGAACAATGTTTCAACGAGATTATCGAATTGTTCCCTACAGTTAACATTGATATGTTTGCTAGCCGGCTAAACAATATGCTTGACGTATATTGCTCGTGGAAGCCAGACCCTGGCAGTAGCCATGTAGATGCGTTTTCACTTAATTGGTATAATTATGAATTTTATGCCTTTCCTCCATTCAGCCTAATCCCGAAATGCCTATCCAAGATAACACAAGACAAAGCTCATGGAATACTGATTGCTCCATTATGGCCAACTCAGACATGGTTCCCATCACTACTGCAGCAGTTATACCGACAACCGTGGATCTACGCTCCGAGAATGGACCTACTGCGACACCCGTCACGCAACGAACCACATCCACTGTGTCGGAAACTATGCCTGATGGTATGTCCCTTATCAGGGAACACTATGGAAACTTGGGCATTCCAGCAAACGTTACCGAAGTGCTCTTGGCCTCTTGGAGACCATCCACTCAAAAACAGTACAACACGTACTTCCGGAGGTGGATGGCGTTTTGTAATCAAGGAAAGGTTAATTACCATTCACCAACGTTAAAACGACACTCTTAAATTCCTCATTTTCCGCATTTCTTTGGTCTTGCGACAATCATTGTTGCCGTTAAGCAAAGAAAGACCGAAAACAATCTCTTTCTGACTTCATTGTTTTCGGTCTTTCTTTGCTTAACGGCAACAATGATTGTCGCAAGACCAAAGAAATGCGGCTTATTCACCTATTGGGCACTCTTAGTCCCAACAGGATTAATGAACGCTTTATTTTTAACTAACCTTTCCTTTTGTCTTTTGATTGTTTGTTTTTGTTTCCTTGCCTACCTTGCTCTCATTGGTTTCTTTTGTCTTATTCTATCATATATACACTCCTTTCTTCCACTTCTTTCTCTTTTACTCCGACGAAGGACTAGCGTCCGAAACGTCAGTAAGTTTTTTCATCTTTTCACGGTGTATAATTTACCTTTTCATCATTACTGTAGACAAAGTTTATCATTACTTATTTTGCAATTTCGGATGAGCATAAATAAAACATTGTGCACTCTATCTCAAGACCGGTTCAACATCAAAAGCGAACAAAGACCTGATAACAATAGGTTTATAACCATAACTAAGAGAAATTCTGTGTCCCTCTGATCCTTGGAGACTTAGGATCCCAAAGCTACACGAACCTGGTACAGTGATATATAATGAATATCTATCTAATCACCTTTCTGTCACTCACAAAATGGGTTTTCTCCCTTGATTCAGTTCAAGTGTTTTTTTTGTTTTTGTTTTTTTTTTCGATTTTTCGATTTTCTGCCATCTACAAAACCTAACAAGCTGAATTCCAAATTAATCTGTGAATTGGCCCATATCCTGACTTTGATATGAACAGCACACAGGGTGTTTCAGGGTTCAATCTGTGAGTTAGCCATACCCTGACTTAGATCAGCCTAGAGGTTGTTTCAGTGTTTGATCTGTGAGTTAGCCGTGCCCCGACTTAGATCAACCCAGAGATTGTTTTAGTGTTGGATCAGAGAGCGTTAGCCGTGCCCTGACTTAGATCAGCCCAGAGGTTGTTTCAGGGTTTGATATCATTGAAAACTCACCTTGTCCCAAACATGAACATGTAGACCCAATAAACCCCATGATCAACAGCACCACGAGTACAAGAGCAGTGAGACGGATACGACGAGAATCAAGAGCAGCACCAAATTACTCAAACACTTTACCATTCTTTACCGGGCGACTATCATTCGAAGAATCTAACGACCCCAGGAACAGTTTTCTGGAGTGCAATGGACCTGTAGGCTCGTAAAGCTCGTTATTCCTTCTGCGATGGGAAGAAATTGCGAGCACGTCTTTGTTAGTCAAAGTAGAAGGATCTTCGTAATGGTGGTGATGCCATCTAGTATCGTCCACATATCCTTCGTATGCTATGTTAGTATGGCTTGCCCTTGGGATTGGTTTCATGTTGACGTACTCATCTTTAGTCAGGTCTTCAGTCGAGTAATGGGGGTTGAAGGCGATGTTTTGAACAACGTTACGCGCGCGAGGCATGTCGGCAATTTAAAACTGTGTATTTTTTAATCCTATTTAAGCAAGTCTCTTCTAGTTATATCAACGAGAAAACAGTTATATAACGTGTTTGTTATTACACATGACGTCACTACCGCCATGCTCGTGTAATAGGCCTTTTGCAACAATAGATCACGTGTCAAATTCCCCCATAGCAACAAGCCCCTGGCGGGCAAGCTTTCCAGACATTCCTTGACAACAACAAGAGTTTAAGTAGCGGAGCGTGACCTTTCCAGAACTACAGTGTCTGTTTTATCCTTTTATTCTTTCTCAAAGCCGTTGATTTTCCAGAAGTACTTTGTTCAGATATTTTCCTCTCTTGTGAACGTGTTTTAAACGTTTCAAATCAAAAACAGAAGGTTTTTTAGCGACTTGAAGACGAAGCGTCGAGGGTGAGACGTACGTGAAAATGGCGGAATTTTCAGTTATTTTAGAAACTAATATTGATTATTTCATAGAAATACTTACAACTATATCATCCGAGTTTCTTTTCGGACTCTTAACTATGGTTTTGATAGGCGGCATCGCCGAGTTTAAGCCATTTTAAGTTCGAACAAACTACCTCTTGTGCTTGTGTAGTTGAGATCGCCATTGCTCTTGTTGGAACATACCATGACTCATTGAAATGAATTTTTCTTTTTCGTAGTGGCATCTAGTGATCTGTCAGGCATTCCTCTGATCACTTTCAGTGAAATAGAGGCGTATTCTAAAAAGGAATCTGGCTGTGACAACACTTCTAAAGCCTATAAGTTCTTCGCTGAGCCTGGCTATTTGCACGAAGTCAAAGGTAATTTTCGATTGACTTTTATTAGATGTTCCGTGCTGGCTGACGTCTAGGTACTTTTCAAAACTATTCGCATAATATTGTAAGCCCTATTGTTCTTTATTGTTTTTTATTGTTTTCTAGTGGCTTACTCTCCAAATATTGCAAAAGTGACATGCAGATGCTACAGGTCCATGAAAAAGTCAGAGGCACCTCACACACTGGAATCAGATATCAACCTTGCTACTAAAGCAATAAAAGGTAGATGTTCCTGTGTTGCTGGTACAGGAGGATTCTGCCATCATGTCATTGGATTGCTCTTTTATATATCCCACTGCAAGCAACTTGGTCTGAAGTCAATACCTGATGATCTTACCTGCACTAGCCTGCCACAAAGATGGAGTGTTCCAATAGAAAAAAGATAGCAAATAAAGCCATCCAGGAACTTTGGGTGAAGAAGCCACGGTTTGGGGCAAACTACTCCAGATTTATCAAGAGCACATTGTACTCGCCTGCTGAAATGTACCCCATAATGGAAAGGGAAAAGTTAATGAACCTAGATCCTCAGCCACTGATGTTCACCCAGGCTCCAAAGAGAGAAGATATGCAATATCTTGAAATGGTACCATCTAAATTTGGAAATGTCCCTAGAAATTCAGTTCTTGCATATCAACGAAAGCTCTCTCAAGAGTATGTCATTAATGACTTTTCATGCACAGAGTTTCCAGCATTGCTTTTGGAGAGCGCTGTAGATAGGATTAAAAACAAAGTCAGCATCTGTTTACCACAAGAGAAACAGGCAAGCTTAGATTCTCTCATCATATCTCATGATAAAGCTGTTGAGCTGGAGAATGCAACTCTATCACAATCTGATAGTCAACTTTCATTTGGTTCTCTTTGAGAGAGAAACGCATAACTGCAAGTAAGTTTGGACTTGTAGCAAAACGATTGTCAGGTTTTGAAAATCTCGTAAAACAAATAAATCCTTCGAGAAGGGTTGTGACTGCAGATATGCAGCGTGGTATGGAGGCCACTGCTGCCTCAACATATGCAAGCACTGCTAAGGATGGAAAAGTGAATCTGTATCCATCAGGACTGGTCATAAACCCTGCATGCCCATGGCTTGGATGTACCCCAGACCGAAAGGTGTATGACATGGATGCAGAGGAACAAGATGACATGCCTTTCGGTCTTCTTGAAGTCAAAGTCATTAAAGAGGGTACAACTGACTTCAGTTCTGTACAGTATATGACTGTTGGACAAAATGGTAATCTACAGCTCAAACGAGCACAATATTACTACTACCAGGTACATTGTCAGCTGGCATTCACAGGGCTACCATGGTGTGACTTTTTTAGTTTCATCAATGAATCAGTATTTCATTGTGAGAGAATTGTCTTTGATGAAGGATTTTTTGAGCAAAGTAAAGATAAAGTTGATCTTTTTTATTTCAATTATTTTCTAAAATAAATACAGCTGCAGCTCTGAAGAATCTAAAATTATTATGTAAACTTACATGAATATGGTGAATATGAGAAATATTTTAAAGAATTTAAAATTATTATATAAACTTACATAAATATGCCACTTACCGTGATGCACCGCGGTCACAGATGAATTTCGTGGTCCATGAAATTCAAAGATTCATATATTAGATAATAACTTCATATTAAATCCTTTTCCGATATAGCACTAAGGCACAAAAATGATTCTTTTACATTCTTTTAAGAGTTTATTCAAAAGGTTAGAATTGTTTTTTCACAAGTGGTGACACAATTCAAAATGTAAACAAATTGTGATGCATCACGGTAAGTGGCAATGGATCTTTAAGTATAAGACATAACGGCAAGGCCGTATTTGCTGAAGACCAGAAAGGAAAAGCTTTTTATTGGCTGAAGAAAATCAATTCGAGGTTATATCAAACCTTTTTGCACTCCTCTACTGTATGCATGCATCATCCGATTATATTTTTTCAGCACCATAATATGTAAGCGTATGTATGTAAAAAAACACTGAAGTATATGCATTTTACAGACAGGAATAAATAGAATATCCATAGCGTTTCTGTTTTCGCCTTTCTTCTACCAATACTTATCAGTAATATTACACCCACAATTGGCCTACCATTTAATGTTTTTGATGTTAACTTTAGGGCAGCACACATAATATATCTTAATGTAATTGCAAACTGCCAAGGCACAGGCGTTCCTCCGTCAACGGAACTAATAAATGGCGACTTCGGCGGGTTATACCCGATAGTTTGTCATCATATGCTCTATCTCCTCTCCATCCTCCATTCTCCCTTTCCCTCCCTTCTCCTTACACTCTTTCTCACTCCTCCTTCCGCTCCCCTTCCCTAATTCCTTCTGCCTCCCCCTCCCCTCCCTCCCTCCCTCTCTCCCTCCTGATTTCTTTCTTCAAACACTGGGAAATGTAATAAAATACTCGGAGAGTTAAAATAATCGTGCTTTATTTCATTCTTTAGAGTGGTTTTCAAAAACCCGTGAAACAAAGTGTAATAACTAAGGAGTAATAAATTGTAATACACCGAAAACACAAAAGAAAATAAAAATAAAATGCCGACAATAAAGTGTATTAAAGTGTAATACGGTAAAGTGTATATCGCGGGCTTTTGAAAACCACTCTATACAAAACTTTTATAAAATGGAAAGCATCCTTAATGAGTAAAACATCGTTCTCAGCTTCTTTTCATCGCCCAGTCTCTTAATTTTCTTTTTCATTCACTTCGTTCAAATTTCGAGCCATAATCATTCCATTTCTTCATTCAGTAAACTTTAAGATATCCATACATTTATTATTTCATTTGTCTTTTTGTTTTCATTCTTTCATAAGTCAATTCAAACGTATCATTATAGAACACTGCAGTCACTTCTCATTTTTCTGTATAAATCACTAACAAGAGGATCCCGCGGGTATCCCGTCCGTTCTCCATGACATGACTGTCATAACGTGATTTTCATTTATAGGTATAGTTCCTAGGTTTAGTATCTTGGTTAATGCAGCTGCTTCAATCCCAGCGGCTAGCTGTACTGAATATGATATTTATATAGTACATATACGATTTTACTATTTACATTATCCTTCTAATCAAAATCACCTTTCTTAATCAAAATAACGTAACTCCCCCCCCCCCCCCCCCCCCCCACCACACACACAACTTTCATGCGCTAATAAATGAAAGCCCCCTAAAAACTTGAAGAGTTGAAAATTTTCTGCTTAAAAAATCTTTAAAATTATCCAAAGAGTTAATAACTAAGAACTATCTAAAACCACGAAAAATTCGGGTCTACAATGGATTGCAACTACAATAATAGAACATCTACTGACTTGTCTACAGAATTGTCAAGTGGCCCGCGTTATAGACGTTGGTGGCAGTGGTTCTACGACGAGCGATAGCCTGTGACATTGATCAGTAAGTTAATTTGCCTAGCGCCAAATATCAAATGTCACATTAAAACCACGATGGTGAATGATGTTTGAAAGTATAAAATGTTTGTTTGGAAAGTAATCAGGAGATCAGAGGACATTCTGTGTAGGTTATGTAACATATCATGTCGCCTGGTGGGAAATTATTGTAGCTTCCTTGTCCATAGCATGTACATGAGAAAACCTTCTCTCCAGCATCATTGGATCCTACAGCTTGATCTACTGTATCTGCTTTATTAGATGAACATGAGGCGCTCAGAATCTTTTTCCCCTGTTGAGATTAAATTAACATTATATTAAATTCAACAATCTTACAGTGTGAATACTCCAACCACAGCCACCTCGACAAATTTTCCACACATTATCCAATCGGTGTTTAAGTATTTAGACAATAGATTAGCGGCAAATTTTGAATTTAAATACATTCTTCTGTTGTTCCGGTTGATAAAACTAAATGATGAAGAAGAGCTTGTAATAAATTTTCTTCGCGTACGACTTCAAATACGACAGGAAAGCAAAGATATTATCAGGCTGACACAGTTACATCTTATCATTATGTTGCTATGCGCAGCACGTTTATAGTCGACAACGAAAGCGCCGGCATTCTTCTAAGACGTGTAAACCCAAGGATATTTGTCCGATTTGTAGCAATTCTAATGTTCAGATTCCTACTTTTGATTAGATATTTTGTCGAGGTGGCTTTGGTTGGAGTGGTCGCACTGTAACGCGCCGATTTCTCAAAGCAAGTTAATTGGTGCCAAGAAGCCAACAAAGCAGAGTTTACGAAGGGGTCGAGAGCATGGATGTATTGAACCTTGCCAAGTGCTATGCTTCTTTTTATGTAATATTGATAATTTTTGATTCTTTTTGTAATATTAATGTGGAGAACCGCAATAATCCAATCTAACAGATAAATAGCTTACAATTCCCTCTATTACAGTGACTATCCGCTTTGCAGCTAACCCGCTAGCCGCTACTTCTTGTTTTGTCTTCACCACACATTGTGTAAGATTTCCTGCTCCTTGGTCTCCTATTGGACCAACGGGTCCTATTGAACCATTGAAGCCCCGTGGACCCGGTTCTCCTGTTGCACCAGGTGTCCCCTGCGGGCCTGTTGAACCATTAGTCCCCGGTACACCGGGTGACCCTGGAGTTCCATCTATACCCGGTGGACCCTGGATTCCTTGAGTACCGTTGATTCCAGGGGGACCCTGTGGTCCTGGAGGTCCTGGCATCTTAGACACTGCATCAATCTGTTTATGTTAGGAAAAACCGTATCATTTGAATTTCAAACCACAACTGTTAACCTAAAATGTTGAAATGGAGGAGTATTTTTTTCAATTTTTTCCCAGGAAAAAGGCTTGAATGTACCGAGCTTTGCACAGGGACCACGTCTATTAAGGGAGTCTTTCTTTCAGCTCACTCCATAAGTTAAACGGACAGCCAGTTGCAAGGGCCCGACATTTTAGTTCTTACAAAATGGTCCCACATGAGAAAGTAGTCACCTGAGGTCAAGTTGAATCTAAGCCTCCCTTTTTAAAACACACAAACCCGTTGACCTACTCTTTGCTTGCCAAAAGAGACACTTTACTTACTTCAGTGAAAAAGGTCAATTCACAACGAGCCAGGGTACCGTGGTCAAACCATGCATTACAGATTCGTATTCATTGTTTTTCGCTAAGTTTTTAATGTGGTACTATTAACTTTGAGCTAACCATACCTTTGCTGTTAGTGTATCGTTGATATTATCTACAAAGGTTGTGAGTGACTGATCCGCTGTTCTCAACACTGTGGTATAATTTTCCAGCTGTTGAGAAGAGAAAAAAGATAAAGAAATAAGTTAAGACTGTCCCTTTACACGTGGAATGACCAAACTGCTGTTTTAAACTATTTTATTAATGAAATGTAGATCTGCTCACTGTTGGTGGTAAAAAATACCAAACACTGCGTAACTGCGTCGCACCCCTTTTCCCTTTTTTCTCAAAGAGTAATTTGAGGTATTTATAGCGGTCATATTCTCAGTGTTAGTGACTGATGCCCAATTCTTATGAAGAACGTGCAAAATGAATTGTAACTGAATCAAACTTGGTTTGATTGAGTTTGGTTTTAGTTTCTTGAAAAGTATTTCAAAAACATTTTCAAGTTTTTTCAAGTCTAATTTCAAGTTTTGCTCAAAGCGTTCCCCTACCTGTGCTTTAAGAGCATCGTACTCATTAACATGAGCATCAAGTTTGTCCCTAGTCGTGTTTGCTTGTAACCACACGGTGGCCAACCCATTCTTCAGTGATGTTATATCATTCGCATTCTTCATGGCTTTAGTGTTTACGAATATGTATTGTTGCTGGAGACTTGTAGTCGTTATGCTCGAGTTCGTCTTCAGGAGTTCTATCCGCTGTTCTGCTGCGTCTAGTTTATTTTGTAGTGTTCTCATTTCTTGTGTCTGTAAAAAGTAAAAACAAATGTTCAGTCATCTTAAAGTTGCTTTGAACCACCGCGTTGCATGATCGGGGTATAGTCCTATAGAGCTTTGAGTGCGACCTCAATCATACGGGAAAACGACTTCTGGGTCCAGAACGAAAAGTATTTCTATACAAAGTTTTCTTTTTCCAGGATTGTTTTTCCAATGTTCTAATTGTTTCAGGTAGAGGTTAAATAATTGGGGGAAAATTTCGCTTTATTTTCATTGCGGTTTTTGGTGAGCAGTTTGACCTGGAAATATATCACAACTTAGTCCAATGTTTAAGAAAATGTAAAGAAAGTTTTCAGCTATCTAATACAATTTGTTTTAGGCATAGTAGATGTAGATGGTATAACTCAACCATTACGGATCATTCGACAACTTCATGAGTAAAAAGAATGAAGAAAAAACTTACCGTTCGTGTGGACAGAGTGGAAAGGTTTTTTCTTAACTCAGCCATTTCATCGTACAAAGGATTAACAGAGGATTGTGAAGCAACATTAGGAGACGTAACTAACGATTAAAAAATACAAATAATAACACTATTGAGACATTATTATGAAGCATGAAAATACAATTTCAAACAGTTCCGAAACTGCTTCACTGATAAACCAGTAAAAGTTGAAAGTCATTCAAAACACTTTTCTTATTCAAATATCGCAGATAAACTTCTGAATAAACCAAGAGCGACATACAATACAATAATTATGACTTTTATTTTTACGAAGAAGAGACTAAAAGAGATGGTAGCAAGCACAGACTTTATGTCATATAATGACGTCAATACAAACCTTTTATATAGATACAGCCGCCATCTTGAATTCTGTTGTCTTAATATAAAGACATTATGGGATGCTAAGGAGCAACTATTTAAAGTCGTAGAAATATATAGACTGCTGAGCTGTCAGGGTCTCTGCTTATACAATTGCAACTTCACGTTTTTCAATCAGAAGCACATCTAAAAAGCAAATTAATGTGCTGGTAGTTGAAATAAAATGTGCTGGAAGAATGACAAAGACTTCAAATTTTTTAGTGAATACGTCAACCCCGCCACTCTCATATTCTTTATGAGTCTTCTACGTATTTCTCCCTTGACATCCCTTAATTAAAGACCGTGTCAGTGGCAATAACACGACTCATAATTCATTGCTTGACATTCCGTAGATGGTACACTCGGTTTAAGTTTCTTTTTAGTAAATTGTGTCTATAATTTTTTTTCCAATTCAAACGAACCGCGAAGAAAGAGTATTGAGAATGCACTTTCGAAAGTAATCGCAGCCACTAACTTGATCTGATGACCAGATCGTCGGCTAATACGTCATTACATATCTAAAGCGTGAGCATCTCATTTACAACCACCAAATTCGTTAGTCTCAAACACGCCCTTTTTTAATTAAACCAGTTCTAATGTTTAAAAGTCGTAAGTGACTTTCTTTTAAACCTGTAGAACATAACAGTATTTATACTGAACCGTTTGTTGAGTAGATCTTGAATATATAATAATAATAATAATAATAATAATAACTTTATTTCTATAGCGCTTTTACCTATGATGTTCAAAGCGCTTTACAAACAATATAATAAATATAAATAATTACTGAAATATCAAATAATCAAAAATGTAACTACTAAACTATCTTAATGACTACATTCTATAAAAATATAATAATCTAGTAATTATAAATATATATAAAATGAATAACTAATCTAAAAAACTAACCATAAGCCTCTTTATATAAAAATGTTTTTAGCTTTTTCTTAAAAGCCTCTTTATATAAAAATGTTTTTAGCTTTTTCTTAAAGCTATCCAAACTTGAACATAATCTAATATCTTGGGGAAGAGTATACATATATAGTATTTATTTTTTTCCGGTCCGGTATCCTAAAAAATCGTGCGTTCTGATTGGCTGTTTGAGCGGACGGTATTTTGTAAGTATCTGCCCGCGCGCGCGGTCCGGTATCCTTTGCCGCTAAACGACAACACAAAACGATTACCAAAACAAGTAAAAAAAATACGGGAAAAAAATAAATAAGTTATTTACCGTCCTATAGTCGGTCCGGATAGGAAAAAACTGTGCCCTCGGTCTTGAACACGGACCTCGGCCTAACGGCCTCGGTCCGTATACTCAAAACCTCAGGCACAGTTTTTCCCTATCCGGACCTCCTGGCTGGTAAATAACATATATATATATATGCCACTATATCGAAGCCAATACATTGCTCCAGCTTAGTTTTATGTTCGTTCGATAAAAATACGACTGAAATGTCACTAAAATTAAAGCCGGTTCCAGAGTCTCTACGTTTATAAGCATTACTATTCTTGGGGCCATCGCACGACTTGCTAAGAGATGAGACAGAAGAAAGTGAGGTCTACTTGTGAAAGTCACTTACTAATTATATTCTATCAAGGGTTCGCGGCTTGGTTTCTTATTATTAGTTCCTAAGGTTCTTCCAAGTTTATACAGGAAGCATAATATCGTCTTCCGTAAAGACGAAAGTGAAAGACAACGACAAAAAAAAAACGAGACATAGAAAGTTGAGCGCTACAGAGACATAGTTTTTCGACTTTTGACATCTTTGGCCGATATGTTTTGTTCGCTCAAAACTCAAAAAGCTTCAGCCTTAGTAACATTGTCTTTTCTCAAACTATAATTGGAAATTTTGATGCAGGATTATCCTAAATCAGGAATGGAATGCCTTCAACGAAACCTTTGATGAAAGTCTCGCAAGAAAGTTTGAAACTTTGATCTTAAACGAAAAGCAAAAGATTTGACAAAATGCGAAATATTTATTACTGGGGTCTTGACTTTAAATCCTACTATATCCTATATCAACTGCCATAAAACAAAAAACTGAATATAAAATTCAACTTAATTGTCAGGATTGTTTTATTCTTTATTTCGTTTGAAGACGAAACACAGGGGAAAACGTTCTTTTACTCATTTCATTCATCTTCTTATATTCCTAAACTGAAGTTTCGTACTTCGACGTAACCCAAACTCAGTAGTTTACTCAATAGTTTTCTCTTGAATAGTCTATAGAATCTGTCTACTAAAACAAGTGACTGAAATGAGCAATATATGCTTATGTTGTGATAAGAAAACAACAAAAGAGTCCAACTTATGGCGCTTCATTGCTTTATTATTTAGAGCTTTCTCAATGAAAACTGCTTGCTAGGAAAATCATTAATCGAAATATGTAATCTTGTAAGACTTTTCTACTCGACTGTTAATGAAACAGGGGGGTGGGAGAGAGAATTAAAGTAAGTTTTTGATATGAAATTCAGGATGATGATGATAACAATAGACCAAATGTTAAATAGATCAACAATTTATAAGGATAGTGAATAATTGAATAATATTGACAAACGTTTATAGTATACCTGTTGACTTTGAAGAACACGTACAACTTGGTCCCAATATACCAAGAATGATGAATATGACAAGAAGGAGCGCAATTATCGATATGAACAGGATCACGAATAATATGATGCAGTTCATGCGCGCATCTCTCTTCGCGGATCCATAGAGTTCCGAGTCACTTTCTTGATGTTTTTTTTTCGACGTTTGCTGAGGTTCAACGAAATCGTACAAAGCGTTGGGTTTGTGTCTTTTTAAAGCTCCTGGTTCTTCGTAATGAGGCGAAGGGTCCAAGTTGGCTTTTTCAGCCGGTTCACAGTTCACATAAGCAGGGTTTTCGACTCCTTTTGATGAAAGATCAAAAGGAAAAGGCTTATCTGGTTCGTCAATTGCGTAAGGACTAAATGCCGGGTTTTTGGAAACCATTTTAATCTCTGTAGCCATGAACAATGTAAAAGAAAAGCCACCTGCGATGTTACGCTAAGACTTGGAGACGTTTCTCAAGAAGAAGTTTGTCGGGTGAACCTTGCTTTGCTTAAATGTAAAATCTGATCTTACGATATTTTTATTTATTTCACGTATGGATGCGCATAACAAGAACGTTCAGTCAAGCATACTATACAAAAACAATATATCAAAAATAATAATGATCCCACTGATTCTAATCAAGAACAAATATATTCTACCATAATGTCATTAATACTTATAAACTAGTATTAATACTAGTTCCTTAGTTTTAACTTCGTAGCAAACAAAAAACGAAGTCAGATATATCTTAATATTTAGAAAAGTCTAGAATATTTTGTTTTGATACGATAATATTCAACATGCGATCCACCTACGCATTTCAGTATTTAATAACGCTATTTAAAAACACTAGGAACAAGCACGGACATATTCCATACTCCAGGGGAAAACACCTACTTATTGGCAAATAAGCTTAAAGTATTTCTGCACTTCCTTGATTCGTGAAAGTGAAATTCGGAGTCAAACTTCATTTGGTTCGTAATCATAAATTGAAAAGGTTAATAATTAATTGGTTTCGAATAGTTTAAATAGTTAAGATCAGGCGTGAGTAGATTATCTATAGTTGTGTTCTAGTGCCGCGAAGTGACGTCATAGAAAAATGACATATTGTAGTGACGTCAGTGACGTTAATATTGATAGCGAATGGCAGCCAAGGAAGCACGAATTATTTTGGGGGGAAAGGGGGAGGATACACAAGAAACATGTTAGTCATTTGTTCATCAATACTTTATTTGTTCTCTGATAACTTTGATGTCTCCTGTGTATTCATATATAGATTGATTGTCATTGATAGTCATAGTATTGATGAACAAATGACTAACATGTTTCTTGTGTATTTGATGTGTATTTGTAGATTGATTCACTTGAGTGATATCGACTAAATAGGCACTAAATTGCGACTATTAGTTAATAACTTTTTTATTTTTATTTCACGGATTAAGTACCATCGCTTTAGATTATACTTCTTATATCTATTACTATTTCCTTTATTTTTTTTCTTAACAAATCTCGTAACCACAAAATTGTGAGCAAAATAAACTTTATCTTATTGTACTCCATAATAACGACATTAACGAATCAGATAGAATCGTTTTGACTGATACTGCGGCCATCTTGAATGATGGGATGCCAAGAGGGGATGACAAAGTGAAGTCAAACTATTGATAAAATGTAAATTTTCAGCTCCTTTGCTAGTGAATATTGCCAGGGAGTTAAGTTCATGTCGCGAGTAAGTTTGTTTGTGGATCAATGTTCTACTTAGACATCTAGGTGTTGTCCCATATTATCATGCAGTATATCTCAGTACATGTGTTCGTGGATCAATGTGCTACTTAGACATTTCTGGGTGATGTCCCATATTATCATGCAGTATATCTCAGTACATGTGTTCGTGGATCAATGTGCTACTTAGAGATCTAGGTGTTGTCCCATATTATCAGGCAGTGTATCTCAGTACGTGTGTTTGTGGATCAATGTGCTACTTAGACATTTCTGGGTGATGTACCATATTATCAGGCAGTGTATCTCAGTACGTGTGTTTGTGGATCAATGTGCTACTTAGACATTTCTGGGTGATGTACCATATTATCAAGCAGTGTATCTCAGTACATGTGTTTGTGGATCAATGTGCTACTTAGACATTTCTGGGTGATGTACCATATTATCAAGCAGTGTATCTCAGTACGTGTGTTTGTGGATCAATGTGCTACTTAGACATTTCTGGGTGATGTACCATATTATCAGGCAGTGTATCTCAGTACGTGTGTTTGTGGATCAATGTGCTACTTAGACATTTCTGGGTGATGTACCATATTATCAGGCAGTGTATCTCAGTACGTGTGTTTGTGGATCAATGTGCTACTTAGACATTTCTGGGTGATGTACCATATTATCAGGCAGTGTATCTCAGTACGTGTGTTTGTGGATCAATGTGCTACTTAGACATTTCTGGGTGATGTACCATATTATCAGGCAGTGTATCTCAGTACGTGTGTTTGTGGATCAATGTGCTACTTAGACATTTCTGGGTGATGTACCATATTATCAGGCAGTGTATCTCAGTACGTGTGTTTGTGGATCAATGTGCTACTTAGACATCTGGGTGATGTCCCATATTATCAGGCAGTATATCTCAGTACGTGTGTTTGTGGATCAATGTGCTACTTAGACATTTCTGGGTGATGTACCATATTATCAAGCAGTGTATCTCAGTACGTGTGTTTGTGGATCAATGTGCTACTTAGACATTTCTGGGTGTTGTCCCATATTATCAGGCAGTTTATCTCAGTACGTGTGTTTGTGGATCAATGTGCTACTTAGACATTTCTGGGTGATGTACCATATTATCAAGCAGTGTATCTCAGTACATGTGTTTGTGGATCAATGTGCTACTTAGACATTTCTGGGTGATGTACCATATTATCATGCAGTATATCTCAGTACGTGTGTTTGTGGATCAATGTGCTACTTAGACATTTCTGGGTGATGTACCATATTATCAGGCAGTGTATCACAGTACATGTGTTCGTGGATCAATGTGCTACTTAGACATTTCTGGGTGATGTACCATATTATCAGGCAGTATATCTCAGTACGTGTGTTCGTGGATCAATGTTCTACTTAGACATTTCTGGGTGATGTACCATATTATCATGCAGTATATCTCAGTACTTGTGTTCGTGGATCAATGTGCTACTTAGACATTTCTAAGGGTGATGTACCATATTATCCTATATTATGGGGAAGCTCGGGTGGCATAGCGGTTGGGCGAGGGTTCGACTCCCGGACAGGGCGTCGTATGTGAGTAAAGTTGCTTGGTTCTCTCATTTGCTTCGAGATGGGTTTCCTCTGTTATTTTTCTTCCTCCAAAAAATCAGCTTTAAATTCCAATTGGATTCCAGTTTTGAATGCTGCTGTCCCATAATATGAGGCAGTTTATCTTTGTCTTGTCTTACTGATCTTAAACTGATCGATACTTTCAAAATTACGTTCTTGACTCTTCCACAAATCTGCTTGATAGCTGCACTTTCTCTCCGCTCTAGTGATTGTGGAAGAGTCCGTAATCAGACGGTACATTCTGTGTAGGTTATATAACATATCATGTCACCACCCGCATAGCCAGTGTAGCTTCCTCTACCAGTGCATGTACATGAGAACGTTTTCTGGCCAGCACCATTGACTCCTACGTCTTGTTCTACTGTATCTGCTATATTGGATGAACATGAGGTGTGCAGGATCTTTTTTCCCTGTTAAAGAAATGTAATATTGATGATGATGATGATAATAATGATAATGACAGTCATCATCATCTTCATGATAATAGTTACAATTAAAATAATAATAATAATAATAATAATAATAATAATAATAATAATGTTTAATAGCCCCCGAAAAAGAAATAGTTTCAATTTACATTTTAAAGGTACTTTTCGTGACATTTTCACTCCCTAACACTGCATTTAGTTTTTTTTTTACGCATTACTCTTAATTAACAGATTGATTTTTGCGGAAGAAAGAAAACCGAAGAAAAATCCACAAATTCTTCTTGTTCTTAAAGCTTAGCTTCGAGAAAAAAGGCGTAAATAGTTGTCATTTCTGCATTTAAACATTTAACCTACCGCACTCTCCGACACTGTTACAGAAATATTAGCATTGATAGAAGCAGGTACTTGAGAGCTGGTTTTTCTGATCACTAAACATCGAGAAAGATTTACATTAGAGCCATTGATCCCCTGTGGTCCTGGAGGACCCATCAGTCCTTGAGGGCCTACCGAACCATTTACCCCTGATGGCCCTGGTGGTCCCCTTGAACCCTGGGCACCGTTTGCACCAGGTGGCCCCTGTGGACCGGGAGGTCCCATTGGTCCTTGTGACTTGGCTTCAGCATCTACCTAAAATCAGATTGAAAAAATACTGAAATGCAAGCATAGTACGATTATAAACCAGCGGCATGAAGGCAATTTGTTTTTGCCAAGTCGTTTATGCCAAATGTTCATAAATTTCATTCGAAGAATATCTCATATCTTACCACTCTTTTGGTCAACCTTGTAAGATTGTTCTTCAGCTCTGCTAATTCTTCTACCACTGCATCTGAGTACACCAGAAAACGTGTCATTAACGTATATGTGAATATTAAATGGGCAGAACTGTGGTGGAATAATGATAGATGTGTTGATCATCACAGTGAATGAGCGATCTAAGCGAACGCTGTAAAGAAAGACTTGAAAAAGTGATTTCAAGCTTCAACGTATATGTATCATATTATACGCTTATTTCAATAAAGTTGGTCACCAAAAACCTAGAAAGCTGAGATCACTGACCATCATGGGAATCTTTTCATATCAAAAAAGCATATATATACAAAGGTTGTTTAATACATGAACTGCATTTCAATGATGCTCAGAAGAGGTGAACTTGAAATCAAGTACACCCACCTTTCGCCGGACAGGAGCAGTTTTTACGACCAACCATTCCAGCAATATCCAAAATTACAAGAAATAGAGCGAGTAGAGAAATCACTAGAATGATTAACATCAAGCAGTATACTCTGTTAGGTTTGCTGCTTTCCGAAGATTCTTTAGATTTCGTGTTGGAAGCAGGAGGTGTATACAAAGCGGGATCTTTTATAGTGTTAAGAGGTTGATATATATTTTCGGAGTTCTGTGACGGTTCTCCGCGCCAAGTTTGTGATAGTCTGTAATCGACGTCGCTTTGTAGCTCAAGATAAGTGGGCACTTCATCCGCTGGATAAGTTGTGGATGCAGTTGCTATTCCTCTTTGGTTGTCAATAGCATTCGTTCTTTGATTTCGTACCGTTTGTAGTCCCGTTGTTAGGCTTACAGGATTATCATAACCGATATCTGCTATTTCGTGGTCCTGGGCTAAGTCGGAAGCTATCTCGTAATGTGGCTTATCTCTCCTTCCTACATCTTTTTCACTGGATCTCAGGGATGTTGTTGATGTCATTGGTAAATTGTTGGCCATTACCAATGTCAAGTATCTTTATCACATAAATTTTCATATACACTGAATCAGCTTGCTCTCTCAGCTAATCTCAATAAATGCATCAATGCATAAATGCATTTTCACATAATAGTGACCAATAGACCGATCAAATCTATATGTAAATCAATATACTGTCAATCCCTTTCTTATGAAGTACTTTTAAACATTAAATGCAACGCTACAGGAATTACAGGACCTTCCAAAGAACTTAAAGATAGTTTTTGAATTATGCTATACCAATCATGAATTCCTGAATAATTAAAAACGAAAACATTAATAGAAATGATCACCTAGGAGAATAGATTCATCCTCATTTGCATTCATCATTAACTTGGGATTTTCTTTGGCTCACAAATCTCACAATCTCACGAATTTTAGTCACATTTGGTAACAATATTCTAGTCCAATCTGTACTGGTGGACCTGTATGGGCTTCAAGACGGCTATGCATGTATTTGTTAAGCATGTTATATACGAGTGTAAGTGGCAGCCGTTTTGAATTTGATGTTAATTAGAGATGCATCAGTGGACTAGCTATACCTCATATGTTCATTCTTGTGTATAATTTCGTTCAAGGCTAGCTTCAGAGATCACCAGTTAATTACCGAGACCCATAAACACAGATTAAAGGCTTGTTGCTAGTTCAAATTCCAATTAAATCAAGAACGGATCCAGTTTATTTGGAGCTATATTTGTAAACACTGACTGTAAAAACGCCGAAATTGATCAATCGTTTTTAGACACTAATTTATACAGTTAAAAAAACTACATCAAACACTCAAGGATATTTGTTGTTTTTATTGTTTCATTATTATCCTTTTTGATATATATGCGTATATATTTTTCAGAAGCCATCCTACTATTGGCCGGCAGCCATGTTGGAGGGCAGGGAAGAAGAATATTAATTTACATAAGAAAATATTTGTTTCAAGATGTTATAATGTCATCCAGCATGGCTGCCGTTATGTAAGTGATTGCCGAACTTCGATTGTACTTTACATTTAGAAAAGTTATGTCTATGTTCGTGTAACATTTGTCATTAATATATATATATATATATGATACTGAGAGTAATGCTGAATTTATGTACCATGCTAGGAGAGCCTATTTTACTTTTGTTTTGGAGTGAGAGAAAGAAAAGGAAAATAGGCTCTGCTGGCAACGAAGAATTTACCTATGTATAACTGATAAAAAAATGCAACCGTTTTAGTATTATGCGAGACGGGAAGCGTGATAGGCGTCTAGAAATCGTTCAACTTCCGTATATAAAGGAGTTTGTGGACTAAGAGTCTGTAATCAGACGGTACATTCTGTGTAGGTTATATAACATAGCATGTTACCACCCGTGAAGCCAGTGTAGCTTCCTCTACCAGTGCATGTACATGAGAAAGCTTTCTGGCCAGAACCATTGACTCCTACGTCTTGTTCTATTGTATCTGCTATATTGGATGAACATGAGGTGTGCAGGATCTTTTTCCCCTGTAAAATAAATTTTAATTTAAAAGAATGCTTAACACTAGCTCTTGAAAAGGACTCTATGGGAAGACTTCATTATTTATCAATTTTACGTTTATATTCGACACACTGTACACTTGCTACTGACTACGTGCGTTTAATATTCAGGGCCGGGTTGTTCAAAGCTGGATTAGCGCTATTCCAGGAATACCTCTATAGGTCTTATTAAGAGTTAACCAAGCATTAGCACTAATCGGGCTTTGAACAACTGGGCCCAGTAGTATGCACACAATTCACACATGAGATGTTCATTTTACGAAAAACCTCTATGTCAAGAGAAAGAACAACACATCATAATTGATTTCCATTCCAGCATGTATACGATTTACTTACCGCATTCTCAATAACGCTTACAGAACTTAGAGCATTTCCATCGGCTAATATCCCAGTACTTTCCCGTCTGATCACTAAACATTGTGAAAGATCCGCTCCATCGGTACCATTGGCACCAGCTGGACCTTGAGGTCCAGGCATCTTTGAGACGGCATCGATCTATTTTATTTGTAAAAGGAAATATTAATTTCTAGCGTTAGACGTTTCTGGTTTCTTGTGACTTTTTCTAAACCAGATGAAACTACAGCTTTTTGAGAATAGAAATGTAAATGGATGTTGGACGGTGACGTGTTTCATGACATTCATTCATTTAGCTGATTGATGCCAATCTTTGTACGTTGGTGTTTGAAAATCTCGCACAAGATATCGATATATTCTGCTAAAGTCTTCCATGTAGGTATGTCAAACTATATGGATTGTAAGCTATATCTAGAGGTGCTGTATCTGGTATACAACTCGACCCTTTGATAAATATATATATATATACCTTTGCTGTTAAAGTGTCATTGATGTTGGTCATGGTGCTTGATAGAGATGCGTCTGCTGCATTTAGAATTGTTGCAGTAGTTTGTAACTAGTTCCAAACAGAAACGGGATGTTAGAATTTAAGTTTTTCGCTGTCTACAGCAAAAAAGGAATATGAGCAAAAGAAAAAAGATACAGATGGAGGGAGGGACGCAAAAAGTATGCATCATGGATAACGGGCAGAAATTAAACTAACTAGCACCTCCCCCTAGATAGGATAGGTTCTTAAGGCGATAATATACTAAAGAGAGGTAAGGTTATTTGCTTACTGATAACTGCCAGTGACGTCAAGCATGGCAATGCAAATGATGACAATTATATCCTTTTTTATACTGGATACTCATATATGCACCCGCCAAGACAGGACCGATTAATCACTGGCAAGTTAAAGATATAGAGGCCAGAAGAAGAAGATATAAGATTTTACCTCAGAACTTAACGTGTTGTTGACAGTCTGAAGATTCCCCAAGATAGTGGTATCACTTGCTTTTAGTTGGTATATAGTATCATTTAACTATGAACAAATTAAGACATCAAATAATATTTCGTACGAAATGCAAAAACAATGCACATCTTCAATACATACTATACTACCACAAATCTGAATTGAAAATACCTTTGAAACATCGTTCTGTTCCTTCACTTCTTGTGCTGCTAGTCGTGTAGTTATGGTGGTGTCATCTGCTTTGCTCATGTCTATGGTGTCATTGATGGCCTTCTGCAGAAGGTTTACATCGTTCTGTTCCTTTGCTTCTTGTGCTGCTAGTCGTGTAGTAATGGTTGTGTCATCTGCTTTGCTCATGTCTATGGTGTCATTAATGGCTTTCTGCAAAAGGTTGACGTCGGCCAGTTCCTTCGCCTCTTGTGCTGCTATTTGTGTGGTGATGGTGGTATCATCTGCTTTGCTCATGTCTATGGTGTCATTGATGGCCTTCTGCAAAAGGTTGACGTCGGCCTGTTGCTTCGCCTCTTGTGCTGCTAGTCGTGTAGTGATGGTGGTGTCATCTGCTTTGCTCATGTCTATGGTGTCGTTGATGGCCTTCTGCAGAAGGTTGACATCGTTCTGTTCCTTGGCCTCTTGTGCTGCTAGTCTCGTAGCGATGGTGGTGTCATCTGCTTTGCTCATGTCTATGGTGTCATTGATGGCCTTCTGCAGAAGGTTGACATCGTTATGTTCCTTTGCTTCTTGTGCTGCTAGTCGTGTAGTGATGGTGGTGTCGTCTGCTTTGCTCATATCTATGGTGTCATTGATGGCCTTCTGTAGAAGGTTGACATCGTTCTGTTCCTTTGCTTCTTGTGCTGCGAGTCGTGTAGTGATGGTGGTGTCATCTGCTTTGCTCATGTCTATGGTATCATTAATGGCTTTCTGCAGAAGGTTGACGTCAGCCAGTTCCTTCGCCTCTTGTGCTGCGAGTCGTGTAGTGATGGTGGTGTCATCTGCTTTGCTCGTGTCTATGGTGTCATTGATAGCCTTCTGCAGATTGTCTCTCGTTTGATTTAGAGTACCATAAAGTAAGTTGACATCGTTCTGTTCCTTCGCTTCTTGTACTGCTAGTCGTGTAGTGATGGTGATGTTATCTGCTTTACTCATATCTATTGTGTCATTGATGGCCTTCTGCAAAAAATTGACGTCGTTCTGTTCCTTCGCCTCTTGTGCTGCTAGTCGTGTAGTAATGGTGGTGTCATCTGCTTTACTCATATTTATGGTGTCATTGATTGCCTTCTGCAAACGGTTAATGTCATAATCTTCTTTGGTATCTTGTGCTTTTATTCTTTCTCTTGTCGTTACATTTGCTTGCTGCAGTTCTTCAATTTTTTTCCGAAGGTCTATGATCATGTCATAAAGCTGTTTATTTGAAAGCTGAAAACCAACTTGTGGATCAGCACCTGTTGATTAAACATTCATAGTTACTGATGTGTTACGTACAGCAATATCCAAGAACAAGAATTGATATGACTAACCATGTCGAGTGCATTCTACTAATTGATTTTCGTATGCTAGTTGGACAGCAGACTTTATGCGTTTATAATCTTCCTTATAACTTTTTAAACTATTTCTTTTGGCACAAACAATATTTGTCAACGCTACCCATGCATAAAACTTGAAATGCTCGTAAGGCAGCGATGGGATTATTAGTTCAGTTGTTTAGTCCAGTCAACTAGCAATTTTAAAACAAGAACCGTACAGCTCATTGTTCTTATTTAATACTGCTACCGTCCTTCCGACATTCAACTGTCATTAGTCTTGTAACATAGATACGTAGATGATTTTACTAAATTGCAACAAAGAGCACAAATTACTAGCTTTCTTCTCTTTTTTGTGAAAGAAAATTTGCTGCTAAATTTGTCGCTTCATTTTGTTTCTTTTTTAATTTTAAAGTCATCAAAACGTCTTTTTATTTGTAAAAAAAAAAAGAAATAGAATTAAAAGAAACAACAGTGTGAAGTTCATGCACAAATTATTCCGCCCTTCAGTGAAAACACTTGTTATACCATTTTTTTAAAGCCGATGACGTCATTAAAGCCTATAGTTATTTGACATCACTTATTGTTTCATTGTTTTTAAGCAGTTTTATTTTGCAGATATCAATTCCACAGGTCTGTGTAGAATATTCCAAACATATAATGCCTTAAAGAACGACTTTATAAATTGGTAATTTTTGAAATTACCACATGGAAGACCAAGTAATGGCTTACAATTTGATCGTTAGGTTTTCTTAAAAATTTTCAGTAAATTCTAAGCTCTGATACTCATCAAATCAGCCTTTGCACCTTTGATTATGTTATTCGGGCTTTGTTTGTTGGCGTCTTTATGTGCACATGCGCTTATAGAATTGATAAGATACACTTTAGTTTTGTTAGCAAGTTACAAAATCCTCTTATTGATTTAAATACAGATTACAATACTAAACTTACAAGAATGACTGAATAGCACAACTAATTCAATATAATTAAGAATCGCAAGACTATGTATTAGGGCAATTTTTTCAAGATGATTAACAAAGCCTAGTATTATGAAAAATTAACATTAAACTAACATTCTTTGTTTTCAAAACGAACAGTTTCTATTCAAAAGCAAAAAATTCTGGTTAAGTTTTTAGATGTTTATAATGAATAATGAGTCATAAGTCATGAGATGTCTTTCCGTTTAATTGTCGATTAGTTTGTGGTCAAAAAAATTTATAAATATATATATGTCCAATTAAATGATGTTAAAACAAGTCAAGTGTAACATAACATATCAACGTACCTTCTTGCTGATTCGAACTCCCATCTCTGTTTATCGTACCCGTAACAAGTAGCAACGACAAAACCATAGCCGTAGCTGACACTAAAACCACCAAAAACAAGACAAACTTGGCAATCCCCGACAGTCCTGATGCCTGTTTTTCAGCCGGTTCAATGCCGAAAGATTGCATAGAGTTCTCTCTCAAAGTATTTCTGTTTTCTTCTAAAACTTTCCCAGCTGCAATGTGAACTGGATCTTCAAAGATGTCTTCACCAAATGTGGGATTCTTGATAATCCCTTCTCCGTGGCCAAACGAGCTCATGGTTAAACAATTATCCCAACTGAGAGAAGTTCATTTTATTCGTGAAAAAGCTGTCTCCGTTGTTTCAAATGACTGCACTTTGACAAAAAATACTGTGAGAGCTATTCTTAATTTTTTTTAATTGACCTAGTTCTGACGATCACAAGATGTTTGCGCCGTCATTCTGATCTAACGAGATAGTATAGCTATGTATCCCAATCTTTCTTAATTGACTTTTTGAGTCTATATGAGATAGAAAATATCGTTGAAAACTATATGGAGCTATTTTTTTAAAAGGATTTAAGCTAATACTCCAATAATGATGTTTTGATTTAAAGGTATGCGAGTAAATGATTAATAGTGACGTTAATATTAAGTGGAATGCAACAGATAAGTAGTGCTGAAAAGGTAAGCGCTCAAGGACCTTCATGGACAAAAGATCCCATTGTCAGTTTTTTATTTTTATTTTTATTTTATTTTATCTTTTTTATTTTATTTTGCACTATGAAAGACCATCATACTAGAAGTAAAATAAGCAAATAAAGAGGGAGTCCCCAACTTCGTTTAGCCGTCAGAATACACGTGGAAGTTCACCATTTTTACGGTAAAAACACATGATCAAGGTAAACATAAAAAGCTGTCTAATTAAGTCATATTTAATTGAAAAAATAGAAATTGGTCGTCCTCATTTTTCACAGAAGACTAGACAATAACCAAATATCTAGTAAGCATTCGAAATTTGTCTTAACAATTAGGAATATAAAATGTTATTGTGCTATAAGTGTGTGGATTTGAAGCATTCGCGTAACGTGAAATTCCACTCCAATTATACACAAAATAAGAGGACATAACTAGCTAAAAACTAGTGTGAGCTGCGTCGGTGTTTCTAATGAAACAGTAATGATGAAAAGGTAAATTATACACCGTGAAAAAGATGATCGCATTTGCAATCATCTTTATGATATTCGCAATAACGATCCCACCAAACCAGTTTCCCGGCATTTTAATCTAGCCTGTTCATAAAAGCATTTAAAGTTCTTTTTTTTAGCTTCAGAAATATATTTTGTCCGTCAGAGATACAGGAAAAAGAAACTATCCGAATTGGACCGCTTTTAGGCAAGTTATTTACTCACAACCTAACCAAAATATTCACAGGATACTGGTGTAAACTACTGAAAGTTTAAATACGTTTTGCCAAACGAATCTATGAAGGTGAATGCACAGCTGTTCTCCTTTTAACGGGAGAAGTATTTTGGCAAATAATTTGGGACTCCTCTCCTTACTTACAGTTATTGATAGACAATGATATACATTGAAAATCACATACTTTGAAGACGTTTTGCCGAATGTTTTCATTTGAGACAACAGAGTTACATTACTTCGGTGTGGCATGTGTTCACATTTCTAGACGTGCAGACAAAGGGAAACGTATTCGTAGGTACGTAAAGAATTCAATTTTATTATTTTATAAAGACGCCATATTGATACCTGTAGACAACCGATTACGGCGCATGCTCGGCGGCCATGTTGTACAACATTCTTGCTCATGACATTTCTATCAGAGAAAGCTTTCTTGCCTCTACTCAGGCTTGTTATTGTACGCTTCGATATACACGACGGAAACACTGCATGTAGACTAAAACACTAGAACGCTTTTTCCCCCAGACAAAAAATACAACGCAAGAACACGTCAATAAATTCATTGAAAGCATACTTATTGCCTTTATCATTCCATTATTATCTTACTTGAGTTATTGTTTTAACTTCACTTCCTCAATACGGGCTGGCAGCCATGTTGGAAGACAGGAAAATAGAAAATCAATATAATATACATATAAGAGAGCATTCTGTTCCGCCAAGATGTCAATCTGTCATCCAAAATGGCTGCCGTCACGTCTGTGATGATACAGAACTTCTGATCCATTTATGAAAACGTGTGTCTTTTAAATAAAATATTTGTATGAAACAGACTTAATGCAGAGTATATGTTATTAACTGATGTAATGCACGCTATTGTGCGAAAATGAAAATGGGGAGTGATTAGGAAACTAAGGGGCATTCTGTGTAGGTTATATAACATAGCATGTCACCACCCGCAAAGGCAGCGTAGCTTCCTTTACCACTGCATGTACATGAGAAAGCTTTCTGGCCAGAACCATTGACTCCTACGTCTTGTTCTACTGTATCTGCTATATTGGATGAACATGAGGTGTGCAGGATCTTTTTCCCCTGTAAAAGAAATTTTAATTTAAAAAAGTAATAAAAAAAAGGGCTCCTGAAAAGACGGATGTTTTACTGTAACTGTTTAAAATATTTTTTTCCTGTCCTCGTTTAACAATTTCATTGCCAAATATCAGGTAATGTTGTGATTTTCACTTCTTGACCGGCCCGTATACTTTATTGACGGATCACAATTAATTTAGTTTACTTCAAAGGCTGATGTATTCGACACACGCACTTTGCATTTCCTTGCACTTCAATTTCGCTTATGTGAACACAACTCAGGCATGACATGTCGATTTTTAGGGGATCAGAATTTTTTTGGGAGAAAACCAAAATGTTTCCATTCCTATTTACGTGGATATACTTACTGCTTCCTCAATAACGTTTACAACTATTGCGGAACTCGCATTAACAGCCACTGGAGCGCTAACACTTCTGATCACCACACATAGTGAAATATTTCCAGCTCCAGGTTCTCCTGGTGGACCCTGAACTCCATTGGTACCGTTGGCACCAGCTGGACCTTGAGGTCCAGGCATCTTTGAGACAGCATCGATCTATTTTATTTGAAAATGGAAACATTTATGTGATTCTTTTTACGAAGCCAGTTATGTACTGCACGTTTTGAAATATAAATGTAAGTGGTGATCTTGATGTATGGAAGGTGGGCAGTGAGGATTTCATGAAAATCATTTAGCTGATTGATGTCAATCTTTGCACCTTAGTGTCTGTAAATCTCGCACAAGATATCGATATATTCTAAGAAAGTGTTCCTTGTATGTATGTCAAACTATATAGATTTGCGGTTTGCAAGCTATCTAGAGGTGCTATCTGGTATACAACTCGACAATTATTCGCCGAAGGCAAGGTGAATATTGAGGAATATTTACCGAACGCGAGCCCTCGAGCGGCGAGGTAAATATTCTCCGATATTCACTGAGCTTGAGGCGAATAATTGTTTAGTATTTTTAACAGAAGTGAATTAAGTAAATAACGGAGAGAGGTTTTTTTTTTGTCTTTTAAGCGGCACAAATCGACAAACGAACGTGCGCGTGCGCGAGTTATATTCACCTGTAGGTGCATATAGCAGTATAAAACGTAAATTGTGGCCAATGAGCGCGCCGGATTTGTCGTATTCACTTGTGCAAAAATATTATAAGTATAAATATACCTTTGCTGTTAAAGTGTCATTGATTTTGGTCACGGTGCTTGAAAGAGACGCATCTGCTGCCTGTAGAATTGTTGCAGTAGTTTGTAACTAGTTTTTAAAAAACAGAAACTGGATGTTAGAATTTTTACAACTTTTCTATGCTGTCTAAAGCAAAAATGGAATATGAACAGAGAAGATACCATGAGATTTGAGGAAGGACGCAAAAAGTATCCATCATAGAAAGCGGATGGACAGATATTAAAATGGGAGCTTTGTATATAAGAACCTCCTCCCTAGGTTAGTAGGGCAATAATACAATAAAGAGAGGCAAGGTTGTTTGTTTGCTTATTGGAAAATGCAAGTGATCTCACGCATGGCAATGCAAATGATAACAATTATATACTTTTTTCTATTGCATACTCTGATATGAACCCGACAAGACAGGACCGATTATTCACTGGCAAGTTAAAGATCAAGCCAAGTTGAAGAAGAAGAGGTTGTAAGATTTTACCTCAGAACTTAACGTGGTGTTCACTGTCTGGAGATTCATCAAGATGGTAGTATCAGTTGCTTTCAGTTGGTTAAGAGTATCGTTTAACTATATATAAAGAAATTAAACCATCAAATGATGTTTTGTACATATTGTATATAATGCAGTAGCCATGCACATTCTCAGTACATACTATACTACCACAAATCTAAATTAAAAATACCTTTGAAACATCGCTCTGTTCCTTCGCCTCTTGTGCTGCTAGTCTTGTAGTGATGCTAGTGTCATCTGCTTTGCTCATGTCAATGGTGTCATTAATGGCTTTCTGCAGAAAGTTGACATCGTTCTGTTCCTTGGCTTCTTGTGCTGCTAGTCTTGTAGTGATGGTGGTGTCATCTGCTTTGCTCACGTCTATGGTGTCATTGATGGCCTTCTGCAGATTGTCTCTCGTTTGATTTAAAGTAGCATGAAGCAGGTTGACGTCCGCCTGTTCCTTGGCCTCTTGTGCTGCTAGTCTTGTAGTGATGCTAGTGTCATCTGCTTTGCTCATGTCAATGGTGTCATTAATGGCTTTCTGCAGAAGGTTGACATCGTTCTGTTCCTTTGCTTCTTGTGCTGCGAGTCGTGTAGTGATGGTGGTATCATCTGCTTTGCTCATGTATATGGTGTCATTGATGGCCTTCTGCAAAAGGTTGACATCGTTCTGTTCCTTCACTTCTTGTGCTGCTAGTCGTGTAGTGATCGTGTTGTCATCTGCTTTGCTCATGTCAATGGTGTCATTAATGGCCTTCTGCAGATTGTCTCTCGTTTGATTTAGAGTAGCATGGAGCAGGTTGACATCGTTCTGTTCCTTCATCTCTTGTGCTGCCAATCTTGCAGTGATCGTGTTGTCATCTGCTATGCTCATGTCAATGGTGTCATTAATGGCCTTCTGCAGATTGTCTCTCGTTTGATTTAGAGTAGCATGAAGCAGGTTGACGTCGGCCTGTTCCTTGGCCTCTTGTGCTGCTAATCGTGTAGTGATTGTGTTGTCATCTGCTTTGCTCATGTCAATGGTGTCATTAATGGCCTTCTGCAGATTGTCTCTCGTTTGATTTAGAGTAGCATGGAGCAGGTTGACATCGTTCTGTTCCTTCGCCTCTTGTGCTGCTAATCGTGTAGTGATCGTGTTGTCATCTGCTTTACTCATATCTATGGTGTCATTGATTGCCTTCTGCAAACGGGTGACGTCATAATCTTCTTTAGTTTCTTGTGCAGCTATTCTTTTTCTGGTCGTTACATTTGCCTGTTGTAATTCTTCAATCTTCTTTTGAAGGTCTAAAATCATGTCATACAGCTGTTTATTTGAAAGCTGAAAACCAACTTGTGGTTCCAAGCCTGTGGATTATACAGTCAGTTATATTTCCTGATACATTTGTTACATCAATATCCATTAACTAAAATTTTTATGATCTGATATGTAACTTAATGTCATGAAGGGAAAGTGAGGGAGAGATAATTTCCCTACGAACACAAAGATTTCCTCTGGGCCAGACTCTCTTTAATATAGGTTTATTTGGCTTTCTCGTACAGCGTAGAGGTTGCCTTACTTGACTAACTGTAGACTGACTGTATCGATCGAGACTGTACTTGCTTTCTTCTCTTTCCTTAGTGCTAGAAATTGCATAAGTTGCCGGTTTAAAATTTATTTTGTATCTTTTATATCTCGATAATTAAAACTATTTTTTGGGGGGATTATTTGTACCAAATATCTGAAGACTTATTCCGCCCTTAAAGACATGTAGCTTGTTATACCATTCTCGTACCCAAAGCTAGCTTCTCAGTTTTCTACCAAAAAGTCGACGACGACATATAAAAAACCCTATGGTTTGACATCCCTTAAAAATCGACCCCACCCTAAATCCATTTTTGATGTAGGTTTTTAAATTCGTCGGAAAACCCAGTTTCTTAACGTTGGGGGCGGAATGGATAGTAACGGGGGAGAGCGGGGCTGAATAATAAACCCAGGATTAGGTTTTTGATATTTTTTTCTCTATCGGAACACAATAGAGTGGAAACACGGATGCATTGTAAGCACTATTTACAAAAGAACAAAGCAACATCTCCTGAATTCAATATAATTTAGTATTTCGTGTTTTGCATCGAAACAATGGAATTTAGGGCTTGGTTGATATTTTAAACCAGTTCAAACGCACGGGCTCGGTTTTGCATTAGAATTCAAGACGTCGCCCTAGCGTTTGAACCTTTATTTATTGTTTCATCGTTTTTAAGCAGTGTCATTTTGCAGATATCGTTTGCATCAATATTATATAGTACGATATTAAATACTGAAAAGGCTATATACAAAAACGAATTGCTCAGCTTAAAGCAATGATTTTTTTTAAGAATCGCAAGACTATGTATTAGGACAATTTTTCCAAGATGATCAACAAAGCCTAGTATTATGAAAAATTTACATTAAACTATCATTCTTTGTTTTTTGTTTCAAAACAAAAAAATCTTATTCAAATTAACTATACCTGAATGTCCAACTAAATGATGTTAAAACAAGTCAAGTGTAACATAACATATATACCGTACCTTCTTGCTGATTCGCACTCCCATCTCTGTTTATCGTACCCGTAACAAGTAGCAACGACAAAACCATAGCCGTAGCTGACACTAAAACCACCAAAAACAAGACAAACTTGGCAATCCCCGACAGTCCTGATGCCTGTTTTTCAGCCGGTTTCGCAATGCCGAAAGACTGCATAGAGTTCCTTCCTCAAAGTATTTCTGTTTTCATCTAAGATTTTACCAGCTGCAATGTGAGCTGGATCTTTAAAGAAGTCTTCAAAAAATGTGGGATTCTTGGTAATCCCTTCTCCGTGGCCAAACGAGCTCATGGTTAAACAATTATCCCAACTGAGAGAAGTTCATTTTCTTCGCGAAAGAGCCGTTGTCGTCTTTTCACATGGCTGCACTTTGACAAAAAATACTCTTGGTGGACTGTTTTTTAATTTATTAATTGACCTAGTTCTTGTATTACCCTTAAATATAATGACAACCATAACTGTAATAATCGACCTCGCTATAAATGTAATAAAACTTAACCATAAATGTAATAATCAAAACCCACCATAGATGTAATAACCCTCCAATCAAGTATTCTGGAGTTTCAAACAAAGTGTTCAATCAACAAACAACTTTGAGCAGCATTGTTTGAAGTGTTTCGTCAAACACAGTGGATGTGGTCACATTCCACGTGATAGCCTGTGTAAACAGCCGTTTTGAATACGGATGGAAATGCAAGAAACAGCTGTTAACGCAGGCTTATCACATGACTGTGGGACTTGTTTTGTGACATAGAGAAATATGATGTAATAGTCCTAATACTCCGACGAAGGACAAGCGTCCAAAACGTCAGTAAGTTTTTTCATCTTTTTCATGGTGTATAATTTACTTTTTATCATTACTAGTCCTAAAATAAATAATTTTTTAAAACCATTATCGAAATTGTGCGAAACTTTGCTCCTGTTGACGGAGGCTATTCATTTAACCGTAGGATTTGTGAGAAAATATGCAAGGGCTGTTATTACATTTTACTGTTTTAAGGTGAAGAAAAGGAGGAGAGGAGAGGAGAGAAGGGAAAGGAAGGGAAGGGAATAGACGAGAAAAAAGAGAAGGGATGGGAAAAGAAGAGACGAGACGAGAAAAGAAGAGAAGAGTAAAGGAAAAAAGGAAAAAAAAGGGGGATAAAAGATAAAATAAGATATATATATATAAAATAAGTAAAAATAAAAGGTAAAGAAAAAAAACGTGGCAGTACAAACACTTGATCAGCGGTACGTGATGCCCCATTTCCCCGCCATTAATTCAGGTCAGGCAAGCTGCTCACGGGAGAAGGATGAGGAGGAAGCAGGAAGGACAAATTGCAGGTTCGTGCTCATTAACTCTCTTTTAAAAACCCTTAAATAGTATTTCTAACATAGTGAAAGACTTGAAAGCTTTTTTCTAATTTAGGGGCATTTTTTGGCCTTTTCTTTTGGAGAAATATCAATGCTAAGAAACTTTAAAAGGCTTCGCTGTTGAGTCTGCTTTGTATACGTATTATAATTTTTGAAATGATTTTTTTAAATTCAATGCGTCTTTCCCCGAAATTAAAGGACGAAAATAAGGATTTTGATGTTTTCCATTATTTAAGACAGTCGGAACTTTTGAAGCCTTAGTTACTAGTTAATGCCTCTAGTTGACAGGTTGAATTTTTTACGGTTGTAATGGTTGAAATCCTTCCTATCCCATGCTCAGTCAATGATTGTTAATACTTTATTTTACTGTATTTATGTTCGTTTACATTTTGATGTTATTTCACAGCCATCAGAAATATAAAACTAGAACCTAAAGACTTTCTATTTGATTATTATGTCCTATAAATATACCAATCAAATTATGTAATGAAATATTTGCTCAGCAAATTTATTTGATTACTTGAAAATTCTAAAACCCTAAAGAAAACTAATGGAAAGCCAAAAAAACTTATTCTATTTACATATAGTGATTTTTAGTAAAAAACCCTCAAAACTTGACTTAGCTCAGAGCTTTATTTATCAAAATAATGATAATACTTTATTTGCTCAGCAAACAGTCTCAGGTCATGAATTTATTTATCACCAGTATTTATAGTATTTATAATATGATACAGTATAGTTATACCAGTGCACCTTTATACTTATATCTCTATTCCACTGATATAAAATACAACTTTAGCATAAGATTTAACTCATTTGATCTCAGAAATATAATTGCATTGATCAATATATTTTGTAATCAATAAGCAAGTCCTTTTGATATGCTTTTGCATTATTTGCTAAACAAACAGTAGTAGTATTTCCTGCAGCCATTCGTATTGTCCTCCCTAAAAAATGCTGGGAGTATAGTATGAGCACAAAACACCTGCAAGGGATAGTACAACACATTGCCCTCCTTATAGTTTGTTTAGCAAACCAACACTCCTTGTAGACTGTGCAATATATGGATTTTTGGTGAAATTTACCTTTCCAAACTTCATACTAATAAAATAAGTTAACTGGATTTGGTAACAAAATGAATAAGCTCAATCATAGTCT
This sequence comes from Actinia equina, assembly GCA_011057435.1. Classification (NCBI taxonomy): domain Eukaryota; kingdom Metazoa; phylum Cnidaria; class Anthozoa; order Actiniaria; family Actiniidae; genus Actinia; species Actinia equina. Next base: position 595,734 of record WHPX01000087.1, read on the forward strand.
TTATTTGAACTTTGAATAGGCAAAACCATACAGTGCACAGATTTCACTACTCTCTACAAACAATGATAGATGTGTTGATCCTCACAGTGAATGAGTGATCTAAGCGAACGCAAGTTTTGACAAACATCATGGTTAATAGAGGGGAATGGTTATTAAACCTATTGTTATAGGTCTGTTTGCTGTTGAGGTTGAACTAGTATTAGCAGTGCACGATGTTTGATTTATGCTCATCCGAAATTGCAAAGTAAACAATGTTTATGGGATTGTTGTAAGGAATATTCAAATATCTCTTATAAATCTTTAAGTATTTTGAACTATCAGTCAAAAGAAAGATTTTTTTCTGTTCACTCAGCCAACAATGGTAAAACAAAGGATTGTGCACTGTCTCACTTGAAAAAAGTGAATGAAGATCTGTAACAATAGGTTTCATAACCATTCCCCTCTATTCACTATGCAAACATACAACACCACGTTTCACTTCAAAAACTTTACTTTGAATACTAATGAAAAAAGTTTTTGAAACAGCTATTTTTTTGCCTTAAACATGAGATTAGTGTAAAATCCAGAATGTGCACTGTTACTTTAATATTTTTTATAATTTAATGTTTATTGTCATCACTGACAATCCTAATTTGCGATAACTTAAATATGTACAATTCTTTTGACTGTGAAGTCCCTCACATAATGTAACATAAATATATATATATATACATGTATAAATTATACATACCTAAAATAATAGATTGTCTAAAGAAAACCAAATCTTAACACTTTCTAAATTTCATTTTTTAACAAAAAAACAAAAACAGACGAAGATATTTTTTGAATATTGTGAAGCTTCAAAATGGATTGAAATTGTCATGAATTATTTAAATAGGTAAGGAGCCTTCTTATTATGTTCTAAAATAACCTTTATATACATTTACATGGTATTTGGACAAAGCCAATAGTGAAGGAAACACATCACCTTCTTGTCTGAATTTCCAGGGTTATCTGGATCTTGCTGAGGAGGAAAGAGTGTAGACACACCCTTGCAAGTGCACTCATAGTTAGGATTACCACCACCTGTGGGAATATTTACTTCCAGATTGTATTCTTTTGCTCCAATAGTAGAACAGAATGGTCCAATGATAACAAAACCCTGTAGAAGGCATTAGATGAAATGAGGGTTAGAATTCTTTTAAGAATAATTCCTAAGCAAAAACATTTTGAAAATAGATCTTTTAATTAGAAAAAAAAATTATTAATTTATTGTTCCTCAGATAATATTTGACTAATCATATTGCAGCGGTTTTTTCTAGTGGAATTAGACCAACAAACAATAAATATTACACAGTCTCTGTTTTAAAGAGTACTACAGGAATTAGGAGGCAAGTTTTTTTTCCACCAAAGGACAGCAAACGATAGAAGCAATTTATAATCAACTTTCCACAATCAGAGTTTTAAATTTTGAGATACTGTATTCTAGCTAAGTTGTTGAGCTTGTGGGATATAGCAACTGTAACTATGGAAAGCAGAAACATAATAATAAAAAGCCTATATATTATAATAGATTATTAAGCTTATAGGTTGCTTTTAGCTTTTAGGTTGTTTCCTGTGAACTTTCTACTGTTTCAAACCCTATCATATGAAGTATTCAGTTCAAATACAACAAGAGATCAAAATAAATCTTACTTCCAATTGATTGACTACAGGGATTGTTTTTTTACTGTATACATTTTTTTAAATGACAAAAAAAATTAAAGTCCTCACTGCAAAAGGGACTTGCTAAAGTACTGACTAAATTTTAACCACATAAAGGATAAGAGAACTGAGAACTTTAAAACTCTCATTGAAACTTACATCTGGCTGAAGTTTATTAACTGTTACACTTGTTGCATCTGCTTGCAAGTGTGTCACTGCTTTCTCCTTGCTATAGGTGCACAGACTAAAGTTGCCTGGTCCAGGGGGCCCTTGTGAGCCATTTAGACCTTGAGCTCCTACAGGGCCTTTAGGCCCATTAGGACCTTCTGGTCCCTGGGGTCCTTGTTTACCAATGGATCCATTTATCCCAGGTAGTCCTTGTGGACCTTCCATCTTTTCAACAGCTTTAATCTGAAATTTAATAAATGAGAAGCTTTGTTACATATCTGTTCAGGGATAAGTACTTATATTGTAATATGACATTTAAATTGTGCTGCATTAAGTAAAGAAAGTGAATCTACTTTTACCTTGATAGTTAGACTACTGTTGACTGCCATAAGCTGTGACATGATTCCATTATCAGCTGCATGAAGCTTATCGCTTGCCACAGCAAGCTATGAAAACAAAACAAAAAAATAGACAGGAAATATTAATTTATTTTTGGAACTATTTTACCAGAATGTGAAGGTATTAGGTATTTAAGGTTATTACTGTAGTTTTGCACTGCACATCCCTATTGCAGGAAATATTCAGATATACATAACATTGAAATAATAAGATTTAGTCATTAATTAGTGGCAAAATTTCTCTGACAAAATGTACTGGAGAAACTGCTTTGTGTCTGATATTAGGTTACAACTGATGCTAAAAATATATTTTTGGAATAGTTATGACTTTATTAATAACTGTGCAGAAAATCTGATTGGCTTTATTTCTAACCAAATATTACCTCCTTTCGTTACTATTTATTCATCTTATTTTACTAAAAATTATCCTCTCTTGTTCGGTCATAAAGTCCATGATTTGTAAAGTCAGTTCTATACTTTTGCCTAAAATTATATACCATTTAATAGGACCATAAAAAGTTCAGATGTGGGAGTTTTCACCCCCCCCCCCCCCCCCCTTCTTCCAACAACAAGTATTATTTTGCACCTGAATAGCAAGAAAATCATATAAAAGTACTTCATTGATAGAAGTAAATCAATTATCACCATCAAATCCAACATCTGCTTACAGCCCACAGCAAGTCTATATAAGTATATGGATAACAATAATTATAGAAAGGCTCACTTTTGAATTAACATATCTCTGAAGCTCCAAGATTGAAAGAGATCCATTTGCTAAGGGAAATGGAATGGTTTCATTGGCTCTTTGCTCATTCTAAAAGAAATAATAAATAACATTTAGGCCTGTACTTATAAGTGTTTTATCTATATCAATAATTATTGATTACAATATTTAGATACTAAATCTGAACTTTCCATAACCTCAAAGTTATATCACATTTAATTTAGTATAATATCTTTTAGCCCACTAAAGTTTAAATATTATTTATAAATTATTTTTCATTTATCAGTGATTAAAAGATATTTATGACTTACCAATAACGTCTCCATTCTACTCAGATTAGACTTTAAACTGGCAATGGCCATTTGTAATGGTTTCACTGAAAATGACTGTTGTTGTGTTGAGGTTCCTGTAAGACATTTTAAAAATGAATAAATTAAATTGATGTCATTAAGAAAGTTGTGCGAGCTAGAGGTTACTGTGCACTGCAGTGACAATGTCAAATTTGGTAGTGGTCAAGTGTGTAACTCCAAAAGAGCGTAACTTGAAGCGCATAACTCAAAGCGTGTAACTTGATGAATACCTGTCCTTGTATTTAGTGACAAGTGAAAGACATCTGATTATTCGCTAATTCAAAAATATGTAAATAGGACTTTAAATTATGCCTGATGAATTGGACTTCACATAATACCAAAACTTAGGTGTTCATACTAATTGAAACTTAAGGCTATTCTTTGTGTTTGTTAATTTAGTATCTTGGTCTCCCAAAAGTATACTCACAACATTTTTGTATACTAAGAGAAAACAAACATTAATTTTATTTTCTCACTCTATCTCTTCCAAATCCTTTGAAAACATGCTGAAATACACACATGTGCAAATGTTTTTCATTAGTGTCATATTTAGTAAGATTGGTTTTTAAGTACAATTCCTACCATAAATTCAAAAATTGAATGTGTAGTTCCAGAAAATATCATACCCCACACACTGAGGAAATTGGAAATTCTGGAAAAAAATATTAGAGAGTTCATAGAGACATTTCCATAAATACTTATTTGTTCTTCGATGTATCATGTGTTTTTTAACTCCTAAGATAGTTAAATAAATGAATAAATAATAAAATTAGAAAGGTTAGTAGAAGTGTATAAGACTATTTCACGATTACACATTGAATACTTTTTGGTACACAGATTAAGTAAAATCACTCAAGTTCAATGTCCATCCCATCAGGAAGGCAAAAAATGCAAATTATTTTGTCCAGTTTTTCCATTGTAACTTCCTGTACTAAAAGTATGAGAACTATTTATACTCATTATATATCGCATTCTCACTTTGTTCCAAAGAATACTTTATATTTCATATGCTTATCTACATTAATCTGCAACCAATTGTAGCTATAATAAATTCTATAACATACTGTATGATAAAGCATAGTGGCATTGTCGTACAATAGAAATACCAACAATACGTCCAAACTGAATAGCTCTAACAATTTGATCCTCGGGTTTAAATACACTTCCTATCATGCAGTCTCGAATATATTCTGTACCAATCAAACCACGAGTAGTTGTTTATACAATCCTTCTCAGGGTGGAATTGACAAATTTTCGATTTTTTTTATATGAAAGTGGTAGAGGGAGCTAGTATTCCACCACGAAGCAATGGCGTCAGTAAAGACCAAAGTGAAGCTAGCGTCGGATTGGCAGCGTCGGATTGATATTCATTGAGATTCAGAATCATTTCCGGGGGAGGTCAAACAGGTCATTCTACTAAAATCCTCTGTTTGTGGCAAAATCACAAACGAATTCCGATTAAACTTTCTACTCTGATTTCTATTTATGATATTCTATGCTCTTAAGTAGAATACACTGCCTATTCTCGACGAATTTACTGATTTTGCTCTCAGCCTCGGATTGGACTCGTATTACAAGTCACGTTTGAAACATTCAACAGACTGACTTATAAATCATCAAACATTCAATTTATTCCCTTCTAACCTTCATAGTGAACTCGATTTTACTTCTAACCTTCGTATCGGAACCTATTTACATTTGATTATACTGATTTTGCTCTCAGCCTCGGATTAGGCTTGAGTTACATCTCAGCCTCGGATTGGGATTGTATTACATCTCAGCCTCGGATTGGGATCGTATTACATCTCAGCCTCGGATTGGGATTGTATTACATCATTACATCTCAACCTCGGATTGGGATTGTATTACATCTCAGCCTCGGATTGGGATTGTATTACATCTCAGCCTCGGATTGGGATCGTATTACATCTCAGCCTCGGATTGGGATTGTATTACATCTCAGCCTCGGATTGGGATTGTATTACATCTCAGCCTCGGATTGGGATCGTATTACATCTCAGCCTCGGATTCTTTTGTAGTTTTTGTATTTGTAATAGGACTCAATCCTGTCCAATTAAGAAATAATTGGACGAGGAAAATTCCGAGGACTGACAAAATTTGGACGACGTAGGCCGAGTCAAATTTGGCAGGGTCAGAGGAATTTTTCGAGTCTAGATTACCTATTAATTATATAGCTGCATGATTAATTCCATATCAACAAAACCTGTCCAATTAGGAAAATAATTGCACAGTTGACTATATGGGATTAATGAGAAGCTGTATAATTATTATAATAGCTTATTTCGCCACATTTGCAGGTAAACTGAATTACAGTGGGGATCATACTAATAATAGAAGAAATTTGGCGCGATAATAATTATTCATAGATATGAACGAGCTTTATGCTTCATGACGCCAGGTTTTGATTGATTTATGAATGGATGGTGGATGGATGGATAGATAGATTGACTTAAACGTAAGAACATGATAAGTTGCTACCGAGGATCGTTTAATACTATGCCGTTCATAAACCATTACGCAAGACCGTTCAACCTGAAACCATAAAAGAGTTGATATCTCCGTTTTCGATTCAAAGTTGTTTTGTTAACTGATATCTAAGGAATGTTAACTTTATAAACTTGTTCTTGGAAAGCGTGATAGACAGGGTAATCAATAGCCCGGCAAGAAACTATAGCTGTAGAATCCGTGTCCAATAATACGAAGCTAAATAAGTTTACATGAACTTCGATTTAAAGAGCTGTTTACAAATGCTATTTAAATATATATTTTTTACTTTTGTCAATCAAATTAACCATGAATCAACAAATTTTCCATTTCTAATGCCATCGCGATGACAACTGCATGCGGCGATAATGTAAACTTATTAGTAATTTGTAAACACGTATACAAATTTTAAGCTAATTTCCTCGAGTATGTTGAATCATATCTTTTAGATTTAATGTGAAAACATGATCAATCCGAGGTTGAGATGTAATGATGTAATACAATCCCAATCCGAGGTTGAGATGTAATGATGTAATACAATCCCAATCCGAGGCTGAGATGTAATACGATCCCAATCCGAGGCTGAGATGTAATACAATCCCAATCCGAGGCTGAGATGTAACTCAAGCCTAATCCGAGGCTGAGAGCAAAATCAGTATAATCAAATGTAAATGGGTTCCGATACGAAGGTTAGAAGTAAAATCGAGTTCACTATGAAAGTTAGAAGGGAATAAATTGAATGTTTGATGATTTATAAGTCAGTCTGTTGAATGTTTCAAACGTGACTTGTAATACGAGTCCAATCCGAGGCTGAGAGCAAAATCAGTAAATTCGTCGAGAATAGGCAGTGTATTCTACTTAAGAGCATAGAATATCATAAATAGAAATCAGAGTAGAAAGTTTAATCGGAATTCGTTTGTGATTTTGCCACAAACAGAGGATTTTAGTAGAATGACCTGTTTGACCTCCCCCGGAAATGATTCTGAATCTCAATGAATATCAATCCGACGCTGCCAATCCGACGCTAGCTTCACTTTGGTTCAGTAAAGCACTCATGCATCTCAAGCTCATTCATTCTAGACTGAGTGCTAGAATGTTGTGAGAATTACGTAAATCGACAAGCATTTTGATTCCATCGATTGATTCCACAAAGCTTGCTAGAATCGCACTTACTTGCCTTGAAGACATTTTTTCCATTGAAAGGAAATGTCAACGCTGACAGTATATTAAACTATTGTGCTAAAAACTAATTCCTTTTCATCCTTCTATATAATTCATTTCTTGTGTTTATTTGTACAGTAGTCTATGGGGTACAATATTGATTATTTGAAATACATTTCTTATGAAAACTATTAAAAATCTGATATTTTTGATTAAAATTTAGGTGTGTCGCTTTCAAGCCTTGCCAACGCCCACAGCCAGATTTTTAGAAATTATATGAGCTTACTACTTCTCTTTACTAATGAATATTTGATCATTTGAAAATCAAAAGACATCGAATTTTATTTAAAAATCGATACCTTAAGAAATGTTTCACTTCACTGTGGTTTCCATACGATTGAAATGAATGAGAAGCAGATAGATATACACTAATATACCCGAGTAGTGGTACTTTGGTCTGAAATTTTTGATCTGAAATGTCTCAAAAGAAACGGGAAGTTGTAAGCCTAAAACAAACGTGGTGTGCTTCCAAAACCGCGTGGTCTTACCTTTGCTGTTTGTTATACCGTCCCCACAATGACATTTCGGTCCAACCACACCAGCAATCATCAATATAACTAACACAGTCGCAGTCAACGATAGCAGTAAAACAAGATATAATATAAATCGATGGCACCTAGGTTCTTGTCCGTGATATGTGTAGCCCGCGTCGGAGTCGTCTGACGATCGAGACATAGACCGTACTCCACGTTTGACTTTGTTCAAAGATTGTAATGGTATAGACATTTCGTATAAGTCATTCGTTTTTTTTCCTTGGTCCAACATGTTCCCTAGTTAGTGATTGTTGTGCCAAGCGAGCGGGATCCTCATAGTGATGATTATTTGAAGTGTCTGGGTTTTCTTCGTTAGTATACATCGGCGTTAGTAGCCTTTGACTAGATCTACTACTCGGATTTGGCACGAACTGTACTTCAGGTCTATTAATCCCATAGGAGAAACATTCTTGTTCGATTATAGCCGAATCTCGATTCATTTTTTCTCGGATATAACAGCGATCTAAAATTGTTATGTTCTCGTATTTGGGTCCTTTCTTATTCCTCGCGCCGTGTCAATAATACTACAGATCGTGCTACCAGTCAGTAGTTTTACAACAGACGTCGCGCGTAAAGATAAAGCAATGCGATTGGTGCTCTGATGTGTTACGATAATCCGTCAATATGATACGATAGCTAGGCTGTGTATCAATACAAATCTGTTGCCAGGAAAATTAATCAAAGCCTTAAACAAAAATGTGTTGTATATCACAAGAAATTCCTTCTCCAAGATAAAGCCTGTACGAAGGATAATTTTCAGAAGTAAGACTTCGTTTTAACCAAGAATATGCCTTGTGTCACGTTCTGTTGCAAGTTGTAGTGACGTAACTTGGAAACCACTAGCTACGAAATTAGTAAAGCTAGTTTTAACTGCGAAACTAGAATATCATATTTAAATCATAGGCTTTTTTCGGTAAAAGTCAAAAGTTTCGGTAGATGATATTTGCTTAGATATAATGATGAAATCTTATTGCATCAGACTAAGACACCTGAAGACAAATGACAACACACGAAGAGTCGACACGTACGCAGCCTCGTCCGCCCACAACACTCCCTCCCACGTGACTGTACTTACGTATTTATTCGTTCCGAGAGTTTTTGACGCAAAAAGTAGTTGCCTAGGATACTGCTATTATGGCTCTTTCTCTAGCATGTTCACGAAGAGTACTCAACTGAGGAAACAGTCGAATCTTGTATCTGGAGTTAAGTAAACAAAGCCGGTAAAACAGGTCTAAATTAGTTTTTTTCCCCAGTAAAACCAAGTCGTGCGACTTGTAGTGAATTACAAAACCGCCCGGATTTGACGAACAGTAATACACGTTATAGTCACAAACTTCAAAGTCTCGCCTGGCGTTAACTACCTGGTCTTGTCAAGCAGGTAGATGACACACTACAGCAAGCACTTGTATTCTTTTATTATATTATTATATTTTTCATCCTGCTTCGCTACTGTGTCAGATTGAGGCTTCGATGAGTCTCAGTCTCCCGCGGCTAGAGGTCGTTGTCAGTATTCATGAGAATGCGCTCCACGCGGCCGTCTTGACAAAAGAGAAGCTAAAATAGTTTTAAACGTTCATCAACGCTTTAGAAAACTAATAGCTATCTGTCCATTTCAACCTTTTTTCTTTTTGCTCGTTTCCGGCTTTCATTTTTATTCTTAACAAAAATCCAAAATAAATTAGTTTAAATTGACGTCTAAGAGGTTACACTTCCTTACTCCTTCAGCTGAAACTTACCAGGGAAGCAGGCTTTAGGACTTCGCCTAAAAGTTAGTGCAGTTTTATACTTTTAATAAAAATCTTATCTCACTCTCTAAAATCTCAGTTAACTATCCAATTTAAAATGGCACCACTTTCCATACTAACTGGTCAAACAACGAAGCATTCAACCGAGCCGGATTTCAAGGTTTAAATGCGAATATTCATCTAAAACTATCTTGCAGTCTAAACGTAGTTCTTTGTGTTTGACCATTCTTCATGTTTTAAATAACTTGCCGATACAGCAGCTTTTATCCCTCCCTCCTGCTATATATATATATATACTCCTTTAAAACATAGGCTTACGAGTTTGAATTCATGGTTCCACTCCTCCTAGTTATCGTTCAGCTATGTCCCACGAGCTCAACAAATGGGCCAAATCCACTTGGGCGAAATGTTTTGCCCATTTCAGACCACTCCCTTAATAATAAGATTCTTTGTTGGAGTTGTATCCATATTCACGTGTCTTCGCGCGCAACCGTCAAACAAAGAAATAATACTATAGGGAATGACACCTGGTCTGAAATGGGAAAACGATAGCGAAAAATTGATTATAAATTGTTTCTATTGGTTATTGCCCTGTTGCAAGTAAATTACATCAAATCCTTGTCGTATTCCTTAAAATATATACTGCGTAGGTGTTTGTGGGACAAGATTTTAATTCCACTGGAAAAACTGCTGGAACGGTAATTGGGTTGTATCGTCGTGTACGGGAATTGTCAGGGGAATTCTATTCAAATGCAAATTTGGAGTAATCGGCTAGTAGTCGTACCCTACGATAGCATAAATTAAACTATAATAAATATTTATGTGCACATGCTAATGATACATCGTTTAAATATGACTCAAAAATGAGACCACCCAACCGAATTCGCTTCGTGGTCTAGTGGTTAGGTTTAGGGTTAGGGTTGGGGTTGGCATTGTAGTAGTCCTTTGGTGCCGAAGGTACCGAGTTCGATTCTTGGTGTCTTCACTTAATTTTTTTTCTAAGTGAGGAGAACCAAAATTTCTAAGTCTCACTCGTGTGTTCGGAAACTCTATGACGCACTTTGTTAATCCGTACACGACGATAGAACCGGTAATTGGTTCGCTGTTGTCTGAGGGGGAACCATGAAATGGCAGGGTCTGATAATGCCGCTGACCTAAAGTTCTGTTGTTTACTCATTTGAATATGAGATATTTCAGTATGATATGACCTTAGGGGAAAAAATAAAAACTTTTGTTGGGAGTTGGGTGAATGGGGGAGTGATGACAGATGCAGAAAAAGAAAGGTTTACTCGATGGATGGTGATAAATTCGTATACTAACCTTTGGTCTGCGCCTGGACATTAGTCTCTCTTAAATGTCCTGTCATTACCATAATAAGAAGAATGAAGCAAAGAAGACAAAGTATTGCAATCACAAGCAAGCACAGCTTGATCATTCGATTTTCTCGCAGACAGCTACACCTAGAGCCTTCATCAGTACTTTGACTTGGTGTTCTTTGCTTTTTATTTAAAGAAGGCTCATATAGATTGTTAGTCTTATGCCTCGCCATCGAATGTCTTGGAACGTTATCCAGTTCAGTAACGGCTTGATAGATTTCCCCTGATGGGGCAAAGTCCTTTGGTTTTTTAGGGCTAGGTAGATAAGCATATTGATGACCTGGGTTCTCGCTGACTTCTTCATATTTTTGATTTAATATTCCCCTTTTAGTGATTCCTGATGGATCAACTTCGGCCTCCGCTTCATCTACCGCGTATGGATTCACAATTCTACTCCCGTGAGCGTCGTTTTTTCGACCCACTATCATTAATGGTCGAGGAAGGCTTGGTACTATGTGACTATAATCCGACAAATCTTGATGGACAACGTCGACTGGTGTCTTATATGCCATATTCTGATCGTACTTTAATCGCGAATTCTTTGGCTTGTTTTTGCCTTGCTCTTGCTCAACTATATCTTGCATGTCAATTTCATCATGAGCTGGATTATCAAAACCAGAGTCGATAGCGTATGGATTCAGCGAATGGTTATCCTTTGAGGTCCGTCTATTAAATAAAGACATGACTGACTGTATTACTCGACAAGAGGAATAATTGCGCGACTAGACCAACTTGATCCCGAAACGAATTTGAATTTGCATTTGATTCGTACCATTCATGTAATATCCTACGATTGACTGACCATGCAAGACAAGCTTTTGATACTTGAAATACTTTAGCTAAACATAGTGCCACGTCAGTCAATGGGCGGTCATGCTAAAGTGTATTAGCCCTTTTGGACTTATTATTAGATATTAAATATCACCAGTTACCAACCATCACTACCCTGCACAAATTATTAAATGAAAACAAAAACAAGTTAAAGAAAACAATGTATAATTCTCGAGAGGAATTAACAGCCCAAGAGATTAAGAAATGCAAAGAAAGTAAAGCCCAAAAGTGCCGCGAAACATGCATTATGCCTCGTTCTTCAAAACGTGAGCATGATAGGTAATTCCGCTTTAGGGTCTCACACGTAAAGTCACTGACCTTTTCAAGACAAGTTTGTACAAAACCAAATAAATATTTATAAATTTCTTAGGGAAAGACTTAGGGAAACAATAAGAAGTTTTTTTCTTGCAAGGCCACCGTCTCCACGACAGTTAAATCAGAATCTAAATAAAACAGTAGTGGAAATACAGAAACGACGTGACGCTCGAAAGCAGATGAAAGTCTGATGACATCATCGATAATTGAACTTGCATTACACAAGTTTGCACACCTTTATAACATCACTGATGAACAACGTAACTACTGATACAATCGCTGTCTAGACCTTCGTCTATTTGTAAATATCATATTTCCTCTTCTTATGTGTGCCCTGCAATAGGAACACATCTTGCAAATTCGTGAAGGACGACCGCCGGCGACTGGGAGCTTATTAGACGAGGGGGAGGGGGGGCATTGTTTAACTTTTGGCGCCTCAAACTTGGGGTTATTAAAAGGAGGGGTCAAATCTTTGGAGGTTGGGGGCTTTTAAAATAGAGGAAATACGGTATATTTTTATTGTAATTTATTCTACGCTGTTCAAGATACCATTAGTTATCATTCTTGTGCGTATTGTCGTTACGCCAACGCAGTTTATACTAGTTGTTTTATACTATTAGTTGTATGTCCTAGTCAGCACTATAAAAGGAAGCAATTTTGAACGTGTCCTCCAGCTGAATTGTGTTTTGTTTTTCTAAAGGACGATGTAAATTACTCGTATCATTGTGTATCGGAATTGTGTTCATCAGTTGCAAGCAAAGGTAGCCTTACTTGACAAGTCATGCGCGAGTAATCTACAATATTATGGGACGAGAGGGAGGGGTAAAGTTATTATTTTGGGAAGCTCAGTTGCAGAAGAGGGTGCTTCGTTTCCAGATCTAGACCTACTTTTCCTTGACCACAGTTGCGGTTGAATCCTCATCATCAGTGTCATGCACTTGCTCTTTTATCTTCATCATCACTTGAAACAGCAGTCTCGATCTCTACCTTTGTCAACTCTTTTATCTTCTCTTCATAAATTGTCAATGATTTATCCTCTGTAATACCTCTTTCTTTTGCATCTTTCCAGAGTTTTTCCAGTTGTTCAAGAGTCTTACAACGTCGAAGATTACTGCCAAGAAATATACGGTCCATGAATTCTTTGGAAAATAGTTTGCATCCATCGACCTGGCATAGGTTGCCTGCACTTGAGATTAAATTATCGGAGAAAAACAAAATCCCAGATTCCTTGGTTAGAGTGTTTATAGGAACCTCGAATTCATGCAGTTGACGATCGTCGCTGATTGGTTGGTTAGGGACAACGAAGGCGCCAAGAAGAGGAGGACTGTCTTTTCTGTCTGCTAAAATGACCTTGAATAAGTGGGTTGGTACAGCAACTTCGCTATCACCGATCACCTAAGAACAGGGCATATCTTGCTGAGTTTTCCCCTTCAATTTAAGTGAGAGAGGCGACCAAAGAAGGAAAAGCATTGAAGAGCAGAGATGAGACGAAAGGGAAGAAGAAGAGAAAGAAGGAGGAGAGGCCGGAGGCGAGGATAGGAAAGGAGAAAATACTGAAGAGAGATATAGAAGGGAAAGGATTCTTAAAACGAATTTACACTGAAACTTACCTCATATTTCACTACTTTGCTACCATTTTCTAAGTCGAAAGATGGTAAAATAGAGGTCCTGATAGAACATACACATCAGAATAGCGCTTCGTAAGGCCTCGACAGTAACTTTCAAGTCGAAACCAAAAGTTAATGTTATTGTTGGAGTTTTGAGGTACAATATTAGACAAGAGAAATGATTCATTCATGGCATCTTGACTGTACTTGTTATCAGCTGCAATTTAACAAATACAATACTATTGCAGTGAATTGTAGTGCAAAATACCTATAAGCCTTAACAGAGTTGTAGAAATGTGTTGCATTATGCATATTGCTATTTTGGGGGACGCTTCATCAGTCGGTTGACATTTTATGCTTCAAGATACCAAATTAATTTGAAAATTGATACTTCACTTTGAGCAAGTGAAAAAGACGCTATACAGGTCAGAATTTTAAAGCGTCCCAAGAGAGCATAAATATTAGTGCTCTCTTGAGCGTCCCTAAAACAGCCACGATGTAACGCTTTCTTCAACTGCGTAAAGGCTAAGTATCAGCCATGCAATGAATAACGACTTAGTCCAGTCTCACACTCTCTCTTTCATTCGTTCGTTTTCCCCTTTCTTCCAATACCCTTCCCCTTCCCTCTTCCTCACCAGCTGGCGCCATGTGTCCTCTATTCCATCCACTTCTCAGATAGTCTTTATTATGAGCTTGAAACACAGCTGGAAGATTCAGGTCCTCAGTAAAGTTAGCATGATCTCGATCAGCTGTTCCCTTCAGTTTATCTCGTGTCAGATGCTCAGCTACCCAAATCGGAATCTTTTTGGCTTGATCATAACAAACCCAGTGATTTAGGTACTTAAGTAACATCACCGGACTATGTGGCGCTCCGTATTTACAAAATTCGTTCGCAGCCGAAGAATCGACCAAATCTCTTTCCTCATTCAAATCAATCGTACGAAACGCCTTCCCTGATTTCAAGTTCTCGTTTTTCTCGATAATTTTCTCGATTTCCTCCTGATTTCCTGAGCTGTCATCTTTAGTCTTCCCTGTTGTCTCGTAGTATATCTTCGTCAACCCTGCGCCTACTAAGACACCCACAAAAACGTCTTTTAAACCTGGAAACTTTGAACGAATCGCTTTTAATGTTGCCATCTTGGATCAGAAACGACGAGAGAGAATGGGAACTAAATGACCGCTGATCCATTTGCGCGCGTTTTTTATAATTTTCAAAGAAGGAAGTTTTGTGTTTGTTGTTGAGATCTTAATCCCAATTTTCTCCCCTTCTCGCTACCCTGGGGTTAAGAAAAGCTAGGTTTTTAGTAGTGGAATGGTTGATCTAGATGATTCAGTTACAAATAATCGAAAAACTATTCATAGTGAGTGTAAATTGTTTTACTTAAACCACGTTCAAATCACCGCTTGTCAAGTGACGCTTTGTACATGACTTGGTATGAAGCTAACCAGTCTTTCTTTTTTCTATTACAGATAAAGCATCAGAAAGCCTTGATTATTTGCGTTATGCACTTGATTCACCGGTGAGCTTACCAATAAATAACGACAGTTACTCTAAAGCAGGTAGATAAAACATTTTAATGCTAACAAATCTACGAGCTAGAATTAAAGATTTTAAAACGAACTTATTTTGTATTTTAGTTTCTCGCCTTAAACATCTTCTTCACAGATACAACCATTATCAGGTAAAATATTTGTATTCTGCTTTAATTTGTATTTGCTTTTTGATGTTATGATCCTTAATACTTTTTTTGCTAGTGAAGTTGGGTCGGTGTCCACTGGTAGAACGAAGCTTGGGATTTGACAAAATAACAAAAGCAAATAAAGCATGGATTATGATGAACAATGTGTATTGTTCTACATGTGAGCTGCGTTCTTTGTTTTATCTCACCATTCATTGTTTGCTCATCCACTCCCAGGCTTCGTTCTGCCAGTTGTGGATTACCCGGAAAGTTTCATTAGTAATGATTGATTGACAGCTGAATCTTTAAGTCAAGGGTGTTTGAATGGATGATTCTGACATATGAACTATGCTATGCGACATATGCTATCAAACGTATTGTGGGTAGCTAGGGACAATTTCAGGACAAATGGCTTTGTTGTAATTTTAATTTTTGCTAAAATTACATTGCTATCAAGGTTGCCAGCAATAGACCTCCTTTGACCTCCTTGGCTCCTGCATAATGTTTTCCCATGTCCGACCACTTGTCATTCTCTTGATAATAAGATTCTTCGTTTGAGTTGTATCCATATTCATGTGTTTTTCTCATTTGCAACTGTGGGGAGGGAAGGAACGAGCCAACACTAAAAAGTCTGCACAGCAGGCTACTGACACGTGGTCTGAAATGGGAAAACATTACGCCTGAACCTAAGTGGTTTTGACAGCAATCATTAGATCTTGGAACAATACTGTTGTGTGGGTGATGGCACTTGCTTCCAAATGCCAAACAATTTGGCATTTGAAAAAGCTTTGATAGACATATATCCTTCAAAACTTTGTAATATTATTGTCAATATTATTATGAAAACACAAAGACCTTCTTAATTTTCACCTCTACAATTCTGCAGATGTCTCTTAAAATAAGAGTAATAAAATTATGACCACGAAAACAATGATGGATTTTGTATTGCCATTAATGATACTTATAATGAATTTGAAATATATGAATAACATATACTGATTGTGTCTTCAAGCAAAAAGAACCAATACATGTACATGTACCTGCAACCTCACAAAACCTACCTGGAGATCCATCTGGATTCATTCCTGATCCTGATGAGTTGACAGAATTACTAAACAGACATTATTCTGTGGTGCAACATTTACAAGCTAAGGTTGATTTCTTAAAGGTATGCCATGTCAACCCAGCATTTATATTGAGGTATGGAAGCTGATTGAGACAAGAAGGCCTGACAGGTTAACAGGCAACTGCCCATTCTTATTGATCAGTGTCAATGAAGTTTTTTTTCTTAAGTCTTCATACTTCGTTTTCTATTTTTAATCATCTTACAGGATGCTCTGGGATCCCTAAAACAGAAAACTAATCTCATCTGCAAAGAAAACCAGTCACTACATGAACAGCTAAAGAGCAAGACAGTGGACCAACTCATGAACCACAAGGTTAGTTCCTACTAAACAATATAAGGTAACTGCTTTTAATACTTAATTTACAGTATGAAACTCATTGCAGCTCAAAGACTCACAATTCCACTGTTAGTCACTTCGCCTTTGGTAAATATTGTTATGTATGACTTTAAATTACAAGTATTGGTCTTAGGAACTTGGAGGAACAAGAAGCACGACATACAACTATATTGCAGATGATAGTGGAGAGAAAGATAGAAATAAGGAAGGATTGCTAAATATTGGACAAGGAACAAACTCAGAAAATGATGAAACAACTGAATGGTTTCCTGTAGAAATGGATGGAAGTAGAAGTACAGCTAAATCTGTGGATGATCAGGTACATTAAGTATGTTTTTAGGGTCAAGTGTTGTTTAGTTAGCTAGTGCTTGACAAGGCACAGGGTCCATAGCTCAGTCCTTGCTGAATTTGATACACAAATTTCAATATATCTCCAATCCACATAGCCTTTAAAGCTTTCAGTACCCTAAAAATATAATAGCACTTCTGGGGAGTGGGAGTGAAGGGTGCACCATTGACCTCCCTGATGGAAACTCAAAAAAAAAATTTAAATAGACATTTTACATGGTAAAATGACACTGGACAACAGCCATGCTGCATGGCAGAAACATTATACAATTGCTTCTATATAGAATTCTGACATCTGTTTATAAGTTAAAGCTTGCTCCTTGAATATATTTTATGATTGCTTGTTAGCCTCGCAAGCAACAGACTATTGAGTAATCAAAATTATTAATTTTCTTTGTTATTTTTTAGCTCTTTCTCTCTCCAAAAGAAAGAAAGTTTGTGATGAAAATGGAAGATGAAGTGGTGAGTTTTCGAATGCTTTTATTTTTCAGCACTAATTATTTATGATATCTAGACAAGGTGAAAATATCTTGAAACTCTTGAAGTGAGAAGTGCCATGAACGTATTCAAACTAAAAATACTTTTACAGATGTTTTTCAGTTAATCCAAATAGTCATCTCAGCTCACTGATGTACTGTATAATGCTAAAGAACAATAAATATTTGTTATTTATAGTCTCGTTGATAAACTCAATGGTGCCATGCACCAGAATTGCATTATTCTGTAGGTTAATCTGATTAAGACTTACTGTAAGAGTTGTTATTTCATAAAAATGTTTAGTAGGTACTGACTGTGGTTTTCCTTTTCATGATAAGGATAAGATAAGAAATCTTCATGAGGGCAAAACAAAACAGCTAGAGTCACTACTGTATGCTGCAAGGTAACTATTACCATTCCCTGTTACATAACGTCTTGAACTTCTTACTGAAATAATGCTTATGTGACAGCACACACAATGCACAAGTGCACACTTGCAGATACCAGTTCCCCCCCCCCCCCCCCCCCCGTGCACACTTGCAGATACCAGTTCCCCCCCACCCCACTCCCCACAAATTAAAAAGGTATCATGGTGAAATTTAAAATAATCAGTGTTTCAGATTATTTTTGTTATATCTTTTACATGCATGACAAGTATGTAAAAACTTTGTCAAAATCTGATGATATTTATCCAAAAATAAATTTTTCCATCCATATTCCATTTCCCAGTGACTATAAACACCATATGTTATATTCAACTCCCAACTCCTACAGTACCCTGACCTGTTATCAGTGACCATACTGTAAACACCAGTGACCATAAACACCAGTGAACATAAACACCAGTGAACATAAACACCAGTGAAGCCAGAAAAGCCCATCACATTGCTGAACATGTAAGTCTACATTACTAGATCTATATCAATCTTGTTGAACCCTCAACTTCTTGGCTTATCTAATTCAGAGCAGGGTTTACTTATAGCAGTATTGAGAAGGGAGGAAAACAGGATATAGCAAAGAAACCCTCGTAAGACTCATCAAACTCTGCTCACAGGTGATTCCAGGTTCAGGAATCAAAAGACACCCCAAAAGCGAGAAATTTAAGAATGTGAATGATTTTTACTAATTATTGTAATCATTGTTTGTTTGTATGACATCTAGCCTGGTCAACCAGTTCTGTGTGTTAAGTGTGGTCATCAAGAAGCTGTGCTATCGTCCACCCATGGAGATGCATTGAACAAGACCCTAGAAAAACTGAAGAGGTTAGTATATAATATATATTTATACTCACTTACCAATTAACTGAATCAAGTTATCGTAGATTTATAAGTTTTACACCGTAGTGAAAATAGAAAACTGACGTTTCGGACGTTAGTCCTTCGTCGTTTGACTCCCACGAAGGACTAACGTCCGAAACGTCAGTTTTCTATTTTCACTACGGTGTAAAACTTATAAATCTACGATAACTTGTTTCATTAGAAACACCGACGCAGTCCACGCTAGTTTCACTAGCCATCATCTAATTAACTGAATCATCTGACTGATTGAACAACTGACTGACTGACTGCGACCTACTTAATCGACCAACTGACTGCCTGCCTGCCTTTTTATTGTAATTTATTCTACGCTGTTGAAGATACCATTAGTTATCATTCTTGTGCGTATTGTCGTTACGCCAACGCAGTTTATACTAGTTGTTTTATACTATTAGTTGTATGTCCTAGTCAGCACTATAAAAGGAAGCAATTTTGAACGTGTCCTCCAGCTGAATTGTGTTTTGTTTTTCTAAAGGACGATGTAAATTACTCGTATCATTGTGTATCGGAATTGTGTTCATCAGTTGCAAGCAAAGGTAGCCTTACTTGACAAGTCATGCGCGAGTAATCTACAATATTATGGGACGAGAGGGAGGGGTAAAGTTATTATTTTGGGAAGCTCAGTTGCAGAAGAGGGTGCTTCGTTTCCAGATCTAGACCTACTTTTCCTTGACCACAGTTGCGGTTGAATCCTCATCATCAGTGTCATGCACTTGCTCTTTTATCTTCATCATCACTTGAAACAGCAGTCTCGATCTCTACCTTTGTCAACTCTTTTATCTTCTCTTCATAAATTGCCAATGATTTATCCTCTTTAATACCTCTTTCTTTTGCATCTTTCCAGAGTTTTTCCAGTTGTTCAAGAGTCTTACAACGTCGAAGATTACTGCCAAGAAATATACGGTCCATGAATTCTTTGGAAAATAGTTTGCATCCATCGACCTGGCATAGGTTGCCTGCACTTGAGATTAAATTATCGGAGAAAAACAAAATCCCAGATTCCTTGGTTAGAGTGTTTATAGGAACCTCGAATTCATGCAGTTGACGATCGTCGCTGATTGGTTGGTTAGGGACAACGAAGGCGCCAAGAAGAGGAGGACTGTCTTTTCTGTCTGCTAAAATGACCTTGAATAAGTGGGTTGGTACAGCAACTTCGCTATCACCGATCACCTAAGAACAGGGCATATCTTGCTGAGTTTTCCCCTTCAATTTAAGTGAGAGAGGCGACCAAAGAAGGAAAAGCATTGAAGAGCAGAGATGGGACGAAAGGGAAGAAGAAGAGAAAGAAGGAGGAGAGGCCGGAGGCGAGGATAGGAAAGGAGAAAATACTGAAGAGAGATATAGAAGGGAAAGGATTCTTAAAACGAATTTACACTGAAAACTTACCTCATATTTCACTACTTTGCTACCATTTTCTAAGTCGAAAGATGGTAAAAATAGAGGTCCTGATAGAACATACACATCAGAATAGCGCTTCGTAAGGCCTCGACAGTAACTTTCAAGTCGAAACCAAAAGTTAATGTTATTGTTGGAGTTTTGAGGTACAATATTAGACAAGAGAAATGATTCATTCATGGCATCTTGACTGTACTTGTTATCAGCTGCAATTTAACAAATACAATACTATTGCAGTGAATTGTAGTGCAAAATACCTATAAGCCTTAACAGAGTTGTAGAAATGTGTTGCATTATGCATATTGCTATTTTGGGGGACGCTTCATCAGTCGGTTGACATTTTATGCTTCAAGATACCAAATTAATTTGAAAATTGATACTTCACTTTGAGCAAGTGAAAAAGACGCTATACAGGTCAGAATTTTAATGCGTCCCAAGAGAGCATAAGTATTAGTGCTCTCTTGAGCGTCCCTATAACAGCCATTTGATGTAACGCTTTCTTCAACTGCGTAAAGGCTAAGTATCAGCCATGCAATGAATAACGACTTAGTCCAGCCTGCACTCAATGAAAGGGGTACCAATTTCAATAATTTCTCACACTCTCTCTTTTATTCGTTCGTTTTCCCCTTTCTTCCAATACGGTTACCGGATGTTTCGCCCACAAGTCAGTTCGCCCACACCGTTTAGCCCACAACCGTAAGTCTGTTCGCCCACACGTGTCATGTCATATAAATATACACTTGAAAAGCTTTATGAAATAGAATTTATGTAATTTTAAGTCCATCAAAGCAATGATGGAACTTTTAGGATAGCATTAACTCCAGTTGTCTCGATGAAAGTCAAAGATTTATTGCGGTGTATATCGCGCTTTGCTGTGCAGCGAACTCGGATGTAAATGTCAACAAGGCCTAAACTCATGGCTTACTTTTTACAGAACAACATACTTTATATTGAAACGAAATTAATGTTTTACCAGCTGGAGAGTCGGGTCATCGCTAAAGCCATCTTTCGTTTAAATTTTTTTTTTTTTGCCATCATTAATATTTTATTTACAAATATACAATTTATTTAAAGGTTATATGGAAGTAATCAATTTATTTACAGGCAAAAAGTTTCAACAAAAGAAATCTACAATTAAGCTTAATGGCTTAATCTGTAGCCCCATAAGGTTAGCTTCTTTATATAAAAATTGAACAAGCATGTAGAATGGCAAGTGGACTTTGCCACTTGCTCTACGGTTGAGGGCATTGTGGTAGCCTTCCAGGTCAAGCAAATTATTGTTCTCTGCTCATGAGAGGTGAGAAAGATAGGAACAATACATGATCGCGTGTATTGTTCGTAAACATAATGCCGCGCATTGAGGTACAACCTCGCAAACAGCACAAAAGCGACTTTATAGTGATGCCGTGATTTTAGGAAAACGACTTAAATCTCACTTAATTTCTTAATATATATTTACAAAAACCTTCGATTAGAATAAATAATCATGTTTTTAATAACGATTTACTTCAGAAAGCCAAGATTTGTTTCGAAAATCTGACCGGTTGTTGGTTTCACTTCATTGACGAGCATTTTAGCCCACACAACAAAGTCGTTCGCATCTGAAGTTTTCAGTCTTGCGTGGTGTTTTACCTTACCCATTGATCCCCTTGATACTTACAAAAACCTTCGATTAGAATAAATTAATAATCATGTTTTTAATAAAGATTTACTTCAGAAAGCCAAGATTTGTTTCGAAAATCTGACCGATTGTTGGTTTCACTTCATTGAAGAGCATTAGCCCACACAAAGTCGTTCGCGTCTGAAGTTTTCAGTCTTTCGTGGTGTTTTTCCTTACCCATCAATCGCCTTGATACTCACAAAAACCTTCGATTAGAGCAAATAATCATGTTTTTAATTAAGATTTACTTCAGAAAGCCAAGATTGTTTCGAAAATCTGACCGATTGTTGGTTTCACTTCATTGAAGAGCACAAGCTTTACACTTTTAACTATTTGTTGCCGTCACAACAAAGTCGTTCGCTTCTAAAGTTTTCAGTCTTTCGTGGTGTTTTTCCTTACCCATCAATCGCCTTGATACTTACAAAAATCTTCGATTAGAATAAATAATCATGCTTTTAATAAAGATTTACTTCAGAAAGCCAAGATTTGTTTCGAAAATCTGACCGATTTTTGGTTTCACTTCATTGAAGAGCAAGTCTCCGTCACAACAAAGTCGTTCGCGTTGGAAGTCAATTCTCAGCGCTTGGACTTTCATCGAGACAACTGGAATGCTATTCTAAAAGTTCCATCATTGCTTTGATGGACTTAAAATCACATAAATTCTATTTCATAAAGCTTTTCATGTGTATATTTATAAGACATGATATCGTGTGGGCGAAAGTGATTTGATGGCCGATATGTTGTGGGCTAAATGGTGTGGGCGAACTGACTTGTGGGCGAAACATCCGGTTACCTCCAATACCCTTCCCCTTCCCTCTTCCTCACCAGCTGGCGCCATGTGTCCTCTATTCCATCCACTTCTCAGATAGTCTTTATTATGAGCTTGAAACACAGCTGGAAGATTCAGGTCCTCAGTAAAGTTAGCATGATCTCGATCAGCTGTTCCCTTCAGTTTATCTCGTGTCAGATGCTCAGCTACCCAAATCGGAATCTTTTTGGCTTGATCATAACAAACCCAGTGATTTAGGTACTTAAGTAACATCACCGGACTATGTGGCGCTCCGTATTTACAAAATTCGTTCGCAGCCGAAGAATCGACCAAATCTCTTTCCTCATTCAAATCAATCGTACGAAACGCCTTCCCTGATTTCAAGTTCTCGTTTTTCTCGATAATTTTCTCGATTTCCTCCTGATTTCCTGAGCTGTCATCTTTAGTCTTCCCTGTTGTCTCGTAGTATATCTTCGTCAACCCTGCGCCTACTAAGACACCCACAAAAACGTCTTTTAAACCTGGAAACTTTGAACGAATCGCTTTTAATGTTGCCATCTTGGATCAGAAACGACGAGAGAGAATGGGAACTAAATGACCGCTGATCCATTTGCGCGCGTTTTTTATAATTTTCAAAGAAGGAAGTTTTGTGTTTGTTGTTGTGATCTTAATCCCAATTTTCTCCCCTTCTCGCTACCCTGGGGTTAAGAAAAGCTAGGTTTTTAGTAGTGGAATGGTTGATCTAGATGATTCAGTTACAAATAATCGAAAAACTATTCATAGTGAGTGTAAATTGTTTTACTTAAACCACGTTCAAATCACCGCTTGTCAAGTGACGCTTTGTACATGACTTGGTATGAAGCTAACCAGTCTTTCTTTTTTCTATTACAGATAAAGCATCAGAAAGCCTTGATTATTTGCGTTATGCACTTGATTCACCGGTGAGCTTACCAATAAATAACGACAGTTACTCTAAAGCAGGTAGATAAAACATTTTAATGCTAACAAATCTACGAGCTAGAATTAAAGATTTTAAAACGAACTTATTTTGTATTTTAGTTTCTCGCCTTAAACATCTTCTTCACAGATACAACCATTATCAGGTAAAATATTTGTATTCTGCTTTAATTTGTATTTGCTTTTTGATGTTATGATCCTTAATACTTTTTTTGCTAGTGAAGTTGGGTCGGTGTCCACTGGTAGAACGAAGCTTGGGATTTGACAAAATAACAAAAACAAATAAAGCATGGATTATGGTGAACAATGCGTATTGTTCTACATGTGAGCTGCGTTCTTTGTTTTATCTCACCATTCATTGTTTGCTCATCCACTCCCAGGCTTCGTTCTGCCAGTTGTGGATTACCCGGAAAGTTTCATTGTTAATGATTGATTGACAGCTGAATCTTTAAGTCAAGGGTGTTTGAAACTATGCTATGCGACATATGCTATCAAACGTATTGTGGGTAGCTAGGGCAATTTCAGGCAAATGGCTTTGTTGTAATTTTTAATTTTTGCTTAAAATTACATTGCTATCAAGGTTGCCAGCAATAGACCTCCTTTGGCTCCTGCATAATGTTTTCCCATGTCCGACCACTTGTCATTCTCTTGAGAATAAGATTCTTTGTTTGAGTTGTATCCATATTCATGTGTTTTTCTCATTTGCAACTGTGGGGAGGGAAGGAACGAGCCAACACTAAAAACGTCTGCACAGCAGGCTACTGACACAGTGGTCTGAAATGGGAAAACATTACGCCTGAACCTAAGTGGTTTTGACAGCAATCATTAGATCTTGGAACAATACTGTTGTGTGGGTGATGGCACTTGCTTCCAAATGCCAAACAATTTGGCATTTGAAAAAGCTTTGATAGACATATATCCTTCAAAACTTTGTAATATTATTGTCAATATTATTATGAAAACACAAAGACCTTCTTAATTTTCACCTCTACAATTCTGCAGATGTCTCTTAAAATAAGAGTAATAAAATTATGACCACGAAAACAATGATGGATTTTGTATTGCCATTAATGATACTTATAATGAATTTGAAATATATGAATAACATATACTGATTGTGTCTTCAAGCAAAAAGAACCAATACATGTACATGTACCTGCAACCTCACAAAACCTACCTGGAGATCCATCTGGATTCATTCCTGATCCTGATGAGTTGACAGAATTACTAAACAGACATTATTCTGTGGTGCAACATTTACAAGCTAAGGTTGATTTCTTAAAGGTATGTCCATGTCAACCCAGCATTTATATTGAGGTATGGAAGCTGATTGAGACAAGAAGGCCTGACAGGTTAACAGGCAACTGCCCATTCTTATTGATCAGTGTCAATGAAGTTTTTTTTCTTAAGTCTTCATACTTCGTTTTCTATTTTTAATCATCTTACAGGATGCTCTGGGATCCCTAAAACAGAAAACTAATCTCATCTGCAAAGAAAACCAGTCACTACATGAACAGCTAAAGAGCAAGACAGTGGACCAACTCATGAACCACAAGGTTAGTTCCTACTAAACAATATAAGGTAACTGCTTTTAATACTTAATTTACAGTATGAAACTCATTGCAGCTCAAAGACTCACAATTCCACTGTTAGTCACTTCGCCTTTGGTAAATATTGTTATGTATGACTTTAAATTACAAGTATTGGTCTTAGGAACTTGGAGGAACAAGAAGCACGACATACAACTATATTGCAGATGATAGTGGAGAGAAAGATAGAAATAAGGAAGGATTGCTAAATATTGGACAAGGAACAAACTCAGAAAATGATGAAACAACTGAATGGTTTCCTGTAGAAATGGATGGAAGTAGAAGTACAGCTAAATCTGTGGATGATCAGGTACATTAAGTATGTTTTTAGGGTCAAGTGTTGTTTAGTTAGCTAGTGCTTGACAAGGCACAGGGTCCATAGCTCAGTCCTTGCTGAATTTGATACACAAATTTCAATATATCTCCAATCCACATAGCCTTTAAAGCTTTCAGTACCCTAAAAATATAATAGCACTTCTGGGGAGTGGGAGTGAAGGGTGCACCATTAACCTCCCTGATGAAAACTCAAAAAAAAAATTTAAATAGACATTTTACATGGTAAAATGACACTGGACAACAGCCATGTTGCATGGCAGAAACATTATACAATTGCTTCTATATAGAATTCTGACATCTGTTTATAAGTTAAAGCTTGCTCCTTGAATATATTTTATGATTGCTTGTTAGCCTCGCAAGCAACAGACTATTGAGTAATCAAAATTATTAATTTTCTTTGTTATTTTTTAGCTCTTTCTCTCTCCAAAAGAAAGAAAGTTTGTGATGAAAATGGAAGATGAAGTGGTGAGTTTTCGAATGCTTTTATTTTTCAGCACTAATTATTTATGATATCTAGACAAGGTGAAAATATCTCGAAACTCTTGAAGCGAGAAGTGCAATGAACGTATTCAAACTAAAAATACTTTTACAGATGTTTTTCAGTTAATCCAAATAGTCATCTCAGCTCACTGATGTACTGTATAATGCTAAAGAACAATAAATATTTGTTATTTATAGTCTCGTTGATAAACTCAATGGTGCCATGCACCAGAATTACATTATTCTGTAGGTTAATCTGATTAAGACTTACTGTAAGAGTTGTTATTTCATAAAATTGTTTAGTAGGTACTGACTGTGGTTTTCCTTTTCATGATAAGGATAAGATAAGAAATCTTCATGAGGGCAAAACAAAACAGCTAGAGTCACTACTGTATGCTGCAAGGTAACCATTACCATTCCCTGTTACATAACGTCTTGAACTTCTTACTGAAATAATGCTTATGTGACAGCACACACAATGCACAAGTGCACACTTGCAGATACCAGTCCCCCCCCCCCCCCCGTGCACACTTGCAGATACCAGTTCCCCCCCACCCCACTCCCCCACAAATTAAAAAGTTATCATGGTGAAATTTAAAATAATCAGTGTTTCAGATTATTTTTGTTATATCTTTTAAATGTATGACATGTATGTAAAAATTTTGTCAAAATCTGATGATATTTATCCAAAAATAAATTTTTCCATCCATATTCCATTTCCCAGTGACTATAAACACCATATGTTATATTCAACTCCCAACTCCTACAGTACCCTGACCTGTTATCAGTGACCATACTGTAAACACCAGTGACCATAAACACCAGTGAACATAAACACCAGTAACCATAAACACCAGTGACCATAAACACCATACAGTACAGTATGTTACTGTAGTACAGTATGTTCAGCTTCCAACTCTTTCAGACTTGACCTGTTATCATTTCTACTACACTTTAGAAGCTTTGCCTACATGTATATCAGTCTATAGTACAAAATAAATAAATCTAAATCAATATGAATATGCTATTGTATATCTTGTTCATATGCCACAAGATCATATCTGTTCTTCTAGGGATGACATAGAAGAGTATGTGAGACATATTGCAAGGCTGGAGGACAAATTAAGGTTAGATCACTGTCATTTTATTGTACAGAGTGTACAGTACCTGACTTGTATTCTAGGCTGTTTCTGAGGCAGTACTGGGCAGTGCCCTATATAATGTAGAAAATGGTTTCCTATACTGTAGATGTGTATTGTTAGTAACTTACTAACATTACATTATTCAAAATTTCAGAGCCAGAAAAGCCCATCACATTGCTGAACATGTAAGTCTACATTACTAGATCTATATCAATCTTGTTGAACCCTCAACTTCTTGGCTTATCTAATTCAGAGCAGGGTTTACTTATAGCAGTATTGAGAAGGGAGGAAAACAGGATATAGCAAAGAAATCCTCGTAAGACTCATCAAACTCTGCTCACAGGTGATTCCAGGTTCAGGAATCAAAAGACAACCCAAAAGCGAGAAATTTAAGAATGTGAATGATTTTTACTAATTATTGTAATCATTGTTTGTTTGTATGACATCTAGCCTGGTCAACCAGTTCTGTGTGTTAAGTGTGGTCATCAAGAAGCTGTGCTATCGTCCACCCATGGAGATGCATTGAACAAGACCCTAGAAAAACTGAAGAGGTTAGTATATAATATATATTTATACTCACTTACCAATTAACTGAATCATCTGACTGATTGAACAACTGACTGACTGACTGCGACCTACTTAATCGACCAACTGACTGCCTGCCTGCCTAACTGATTGACCAAGTGACTGCCTGCCTGACTGACTGACTGACTGACCAACTGACTGACTGACCAACCAACTGTCTGATGGACTGACTGATGGACCAAACAAATGACTGAAAAACCAATTGTCTGACCCACTCACCCACCTACTGTCCAACCAACCAACCAAAGGATGGAATAAGCAACTGATCAACCAATCAATTGATTATTCCTACTTGTAATTTTCTAAGGGAGAGGGATGATTTAATGGAAACTCTCACAAGCCAGAACTCTGCCATGGCAAAGGCTCGACAGAGAGAACTCGATGCCTACACACAAGTGAAAAAGAGTTGTGAGATGGCTGAACATGCTCAGTTACAGAAAGCTGAAGTAAGTATGCAACTTGCCAGAGAAATGTAAGGGGCATGCATCCCCCTGAACTAACGGCATAGACCCTTTTAGCTTGAATGTGATTTTTCTTAGGGTGGCATGGGTGGCATCATCACACTGAGTCCAACGGATCGGGTTGTTGTTTCGAGGACACAATAATTGAGTTTGTTTGATGTGTTGTCCTCTCCTATGCTACGAGGGTTTCCTCCCTCCATAAAAATCAACATTTGAGTTGAGCGTTGTGT
Source organism: Actinia equina (assembly GCA_011057435.1). Lineage (NCBI taxonomy): Eukaryota > Metazoa > Cnidaria > Anthozoa > Actiniaria > Actiniidae > Actinia > Actinia equina. The sequence continues at coordinate 624,077 of WHPX01000087.1, forward strand.
GCATAGAATATTGAATGTAGTGGTAGTATGTGTAAGCGAAAAGTGCCCCTAATTAGTGCGAAAGCACTGGAACCACTAGACACTTATATAAAGGGATTTATCTATTTATTTATTTGTGTTCAAACTATGTGTTATTTCTTAGAGTATTATTTCCTTGTTTAACAGTTATGAATGAAAAAAAAACCATGAATATGGAAACAAACAAAGAATCTTATTCTAAAGAGAATGACAGATGGTCGGAAATAATTAAACATTAGGTCCATTTCAAAAGGGTGTATTGACTCTGTATTTTCTTCTGTAGGCAATCATTCAAGTCCAACAACTCAGGCAAGAACTGCAACAGCAGAAGGATCGATACGATAAGTATGTAACCAGTGCAAAGGAACGTGCTGCGAAGGATCAAGAGACAACTAAGTCTGATTACCTGAAACAGATGGATGCACTCAATAGCAAGGTAGGATAATATTGGATTACTATTAGGGAATCAATTCCAAATTTTGTAATGAGATCTTCCCAGAATTTGCTTCAGTGACCACTAAACAATACAGTAGCTCCAAGTTGAGGATGGACTCGATAAAATTAATACAGTCAATGGATGAACACATTAAGTCCAACCTTGACTTCAACCCATTTTCGGTAGTCACTATAGCAAATTTAAGGAACCCAATGTGTGAGATTTGTTAGTTATGTTCAAGTTCACGAGACTGTTTCGAAATCTGTATTGAATTAGAGTTGAAGTCAAAAGGTCGAAATCCTGACTTATTGATGTGTTATATATACATACCCTGATATTTCTTTATTCATTATCATACATGTACTTTATGTTATTTGAATAGGTTAAACAGGCAAATGAGGAACGTGCAGCAATGGAAAACCAATTGGAAAAAGTTACTAGAGAAAAAGTAAGCTACTTCTAACTTGGATTATATTAGTTCTGTGCATTCGTCTCTAATAATATAAATTTAAACTAATTTCTAAATATTTACTTTATTTTTCCCCCAAAAAGGTTGCACTGTTATCAGAGTTAGAACAAGCTAAGGCTCAGATCCTGGCCAATGCTTCTGATGTATCCAAGGTAATTCCCAGCTGTACGTAAAAGCTACATTAGGCTGTCTAGGTTTGCCATCAAGTAACCATGACAGCATGATTTGTTTAGGTTGGTCAAGATAAGATAAACGAGCTCACAGAAACTCAAGTGAAGCTTTCGTTAGCAACACAAGAAATCTCATCACTCAAATCTGCATTGCAGACGTCTAACAGACAACGTGAACAGGTAATGGTCGTCCATGCCTTCATTTCGCATGCTTTCACACCGTTGAGGCGCACTTGGCTCAGTAAATATCTTCTATGTTCTGTACCATTACTGTGCATGCAAGTACCGTACATATGTATCGTTTCATAGTTATACTAATTCTTGTCTAACTGGTCTTGCTCTGGATAGCTTTGGATAATGTTTTAGTATTTTATCCACAGGAGAAAACACGCTTTACAACAGAGATGGGAGAATTGCGTCGTCGCCTGGAGGAAGCTGAAAGAGGATGGATGGATAACAAGGAAGAATGTCGTCGACTGACAGAAAAACTAGACAATGCTGAGAGAGATGTAAGATCATTTTATCGAATTCGTTAAGTCGAAATCAATAAATGCGGGAAAGAGGGAGAAGTTGAAGAACTAACAATGCTATAGCAAATCTCATATAGCCTACGTCGACTTTGACAATGGTTTAGACGTCAAGTTTTATCAAACCCTGAAACAACATCTAGGCTGATCGAAGTCAGTACACGGCTAACTCTCAGATTGAATTGGAATTTAGCGCGTTAGGTTATCAGCCTGCGGTGCATGGGAGGAGAACATGAGAATCGGAAGAACAACCTTAGAATCAAGGGAAAGCCCTGTGATGAAGAGAAGTTAAAGCCGTGTATTTTCTTGGAAGGTAAAACTGGAGAGAAAATGAACCCAAATGTTTTTCCTCTTTCAATTTCATTTCTTTTCTTCTAGGTTAAAATGGCCACTGCAGCGCGGATAAAAACAGAAGAAGCAAGGACTAACGATGTCACGAGCATCAGACAACAAGCACACAAAAGAGAACAACACATGTCTGCCCTACTGCAAGAAGCAGAGAAGAGACACGGTGAGTCAACTAGGGAAGAAATACAAGGTCTATTAAAGCAGAAGTGATAGATAAATTGATAGAGGGAGGAGTTTCGGGTGGGGGGGGGGGGGGGTAGGGGGGGGGGGGAGAAGGTAGCAATGAAGGAGAGTACGTTAAGAATTTGGACCAGTAGATGGGAGGAACACACAAATTATTGTTATGTACTTCGGAAAGGGAAGGGTAAAGGAGGGAGGCTAAAATGCTATTTGATAAACCATATATAAACAAAATATACACATAACAGCATAAAGAGAAAAGCGTAAATTAATCCGCAAATGCAAACTCTTAAATATCCAACTCCAAACATTTTGTTTTGAATTGAATTAAAAATTACCTTCAAAATCGGCAAACGATGTTACTTAAAATTCGAGCCATTTTTATTGTTTGAGTACATCCGTAACAAATGCTGTATCCTCACTGACCAGCACAAGTACGTGTTGAGCTCGAACACATGTTGGAATCTCAGCTCCAAATATCAGCTGACTTAAAAGAAGAATGTAAAAAACTTACCCAGCAGCTGCAAGACATTTCAGTTAAGTCAAGGTGAGTTTTCTATGCTAATATACACTTTATTAATTAATAGACACTAATTCCATTGTTTTCTTTTGTGCTATTTGACTATTACACGTTGACTCTACTTTGTCGTGTTTTAGCCGTCTCTTTGATGTCGCCTGCGTATTGATCAGTAAGCGCGCTTCTTTTTACGGTGATAGTGACAGTGAGAAATTAATTGCCACTAAATAAAAACTATTACGCAGTAGCAATTTTATTTTATTTCAGTTCAAGGATTAGTGTTTGCACTAAATAATTATAACATTTTTTCACGATAAGAGGGATGGCATTGCAGATGGACAGGCTCATTTAATAAAGCAACACCATAAGCGGTGTATCTAAATATGTAGCTACATTAAAAAGTTATCCGGCTCCCCTTGTGCATCTTGCAAGTTTGACGTTAAAACATTGAAGGCAGGTGCGCAAACGTCTATTAGACTTGCTGGAGGGAAGTCATTAACCTCTGAAATAAATATTAGACTAATACACTTTAGTAGATTCCAATTTCATTATTTTCTTTTGTGTCAAGTTGACTATTGCACGTTAGTATTTTTTGTTTTATGAGTTAAATGCCTTTCGGCGTATTTTGCTGTAGGCTGAACCTAACTACACAAGCGTAGTATGAGTATTATAGGAGGAAATTTCTCTGTTTAGTTTTCATAGATATTGTTTTGATATAGGGGTGAGATGAAAGAAATTATGAAAGAAAATGAAAGAAAGAAGGCTGAGATAGCGAACCTGACGAGCAAATCTAAAGAGCTTGAGAATAAAGTCCAACACAAAGATAAACAGTTGAATAAGATGACCAGTAAAATATCAACCCTTGAGAACTATATCAAGAAGTACACACAGCAGGTATGATGGTGGGACGTACAGGGAAGAACTGAAGTCCCCCTTGTCGGGATTATCTCTAAATAAATGTGCCTTTGCTTACCCCAAGTTGCCTTGCTTAGGGCGTGGCTATATTTGTTATTTTCCGCTTAAATCTACTTTTCTTTTCCGAATTCCCTGTATTCATCTCTAAAGGATCTTTAAAGTGGTGACAATATTTTTATATTGAAAATTTCTTTCTCAATAATCGACAGCATACGTTTTTCTTCTGCTTACCCCTGAATTTTACTCTCTGAAAATTATCAGAATGTATAGTAATACTTCGAACTTTACCGGTGTTTCTCCTCAACATTCCTCCAAGATTTTCCTCTGTCTTTTACTTGACTCCCCTGAATCCTTAATCAGTGTGGAAAGGGGTACCTCCTGACGCAAAAGTGACCAGTGTCTTCCTGCTTCGTTCTCTCGTCTCTTCTCTTTTTCATGCTTTACATTTACAATGCTGTTGTTTACATTTTGGTAGATCTACGAATTGCTTGTAAAGCAGAATAAACTATTGAAAGACAGACAGAATTTGACCAGAGAGGTTGATTACTGGAGACAACAGTTACTTGCGTCACGAAAACTAGATGACGTGACACCTACTGACACAGAAAGTAACGCAAGTGTGGCGGATAACATAGATTCTTAGCTCTGATTGGTTGGTATTTGAATGTTATTTTTATGAGTCTGATTCTTAACAGGAGTCCAAAAATGTTTTGAATGATTTTCTTATGATGAACCTACACTGAAAATAGCTTAATAGTGATCTATCACGACCTTCAAATATTTTTATATTTTTTAAATACATTTTATTAGTTGTCTTTAATGTTTTAACACATGCTATTTACCAGCATGTTTTAAGGTATTAAAACTGGGTAAAATTTCTATGAGATTCATTTATATTATTCAATACACGCAAATGAGTAATTGATAATATATAGTTGAAAATATTTTAATTAATCCTGAATTAAGCATGTTTTTTTTAAAAAAGCATGTATTTGAAAGGGATCCGGCCAAGATGGGTCGTATTTTATGTCTTTTACCAGAGATATTAGTTTCAAAGAAAAGACAAAAAAATGTGACCACATCTATCTATACCCATGCCAGAATCTAGGCACGACGCAAAGTCGAATCTTATTCTGCGCACTGTGAGATTGGTAGCTTGGGTATCCTGTGTCTGAGCACAGAACCATTTTACGCACTAGTTCTGAAGCATGCAGCAAATGTAAACACGCCGTAATTTTAATGAAAATATAAATTTGTATATCTTGAAAATACAAACGCGTACATTTCTTGTAGCACCGTTGTTACACACTATCTTTATAGTGTTTTACAGATTATACCTACAGCACTTGAACTCATACCTAACCATTCCTTGTGGATAATCACTTCTGCGCTTAAGAACAAACGTTTGAATAAACTCATTTGATCTACACTGTACGTTGTGTCGGTCCAGAAACATTAACTCGCCGTCCGCGCGGTGGTTCCAGCTGGTCCTAGCTCTGCGGCAAGTCACATCGAATCCATCAAAGCGATTTTCAACCATGTTGGCTTTTCTTCTCAGTCCTTCGAAATCGGCCTCCGTCGTCTGAAACAACGATTTAAAATATATAAAATGAAGCGTGAAAAGCGGAAAGTAGGCTGGAAGGGTAATAGACAAAGCACGAGGGATGGGCAAGGCTTGCAAAATAATGCCGCATACGGTTATGGTTCGGAACATCCTTTAGGTGGCTTGTAGATTTTCCCGATAATGCTTCTGACTTGAAGTGGGTGGCTATTCCTTTAGCTGGATCGATTAGATTTTCATACCAGATCAAACGCGCATGCGTATTCAAGATTTCTCTTGCATTTTCCAAATTGATTTATTTTAAAACTCATCTGCTAGAAATACTGTTCTTTAGGATCGTATTTACTTGAGTGAATAATGTAGGGCCATGCATCCAGACGTAGTGCAGAAGCACACTGTCGTATCTAAACCTTACCGATTGTAGACCTTCCAACACGCGCATTTTGTCTCTGTATCGTGTGATATCCATTTTTCGTATTTCGAGATCTTGCATGATGACTGATACTTTTCCTTGTAGTCTTCCGGCTAGCTTATTGACAGAAAACTATTGCATAACACAAAGAAAATTAATAAATATGTGAGTACTTATGAAATATTTTAAATATTCTTAAGTGCTGGTAAGATCAGATAAGAACTAAGAAAAGCAAATTATTACTAGCTTAAACGGTAATAATACTAAAATAAATGAATTACTAATATAAATAGGTATGTTATATCGCTGGGGCGTATAGGGTTCCTTGGGTGTTCGTGATCTCCACCAATACTCCCACTGGAAAAACTCTTGCAATGGTTATTGGTTCGCCATTGCCTGAGTCGGAAGCCATGACATGAACAGACTATCTGTAATGTGCATGACCAATGTCATTAGAGGAGGGGAGTGAGGGATGATTTGCATTTGAGGTAAGTGGTGGCTGACACTCCCCTCCCCAGGTATTAAATCCAGAATGCCCCCCTCCCCCCTCTTGAACGTGGTCTTACCATCGATGCCTTATCTGCAATGAGCCTCTCAAAGTCTTCGATCATCTCGTTTTGCTTTTGTATTTTTTCATTCTGTGCTTTTATAGTTGATTCCATTGAGCTCAGTTTCTGTGAGAAAGCCATCAGGGATCCTATGACAGAAGGATTGAGGACCACAGGGCTTGTTGGCCTTGCGGACTGGCGCTAGTACAAATACATATGAAACAACTGAGAAAAATTCCTGATTTCGTTGGCTATAACAAAAACAGCAATTCACTAACTAAAGGAGGGGAGGGGTGTGGCTTGCACCAACGGATGCTCCATTAGGAGTAAAATAGGACTAACTGGATTCTTTTTGGAAAAATAAGAAGGACGGATACTAGGATCTACTATGACAGGCAAATGGGTAGCAGATTCTCGAACGTGGTATTCTATCACTGAAACTACAATATTATAAAATGTTATGGGTTCCTCCCCCACCCCCAGAGGATCCAGTCATCGCATTTAACGTCGTCTAACTCATCGTATTTAATATTCATGAGTAATTTGTTCGAAAATATTTCGTCTAACAATTTCTAAATATTAAAGATATCGGATGATAATTGTATTTCGAACGAAAAGGAGCTCAGCAGGAATCGGTCTCGTAGTCTTTTTCTCGTACGTCACCGTCGTGCTGCTTAACGAACTGATCGTGAGAAGAAACAGTTGGCAGATTGCAAGATGATCATGCTTCTTACCTTGTATCGCTTGAGTAGTAGAGGATTAGAATATGAATGATGGATAGTGAGTAGTACTAGGATAAACACCAGCATGTTAGATGCGGCCATCTTGATTTGCTTGCGTTTATTATGACACCCTGCCTGTCTGCCTTTAAGACTATAGGTTATTGTCCATAATTGACATATCGAAACGCAATATCTATGTTTTAGATCATTACATGCGGTATTGTCACGCTACGGTCATGACCACATCTTTTCAGCTAATCACAGCGCTTGAAATTACTGCTTGTCCAATCAAAATGCTTAGATTTGTTCCCCGTTACAGTCACGGCATATCTCCTACAAACTATTCGTTTTTCTCAGTAATACAAAATCTAACCAACACAACGACTTTAAGAAAGTGAAACACCAAAAAGTTAGTGGTATAAATCCAACTACATACTTTTAACTGCTTGACTAGATTTTATATATTGGAGATATATAGATATATTTTATACACAAGATTTGTGCAAGATTTGACTTCTGCGTTGACATTTTTGTCCCATCTCCTGACGTAAAGCGTTAGTCACTGATGAGTGATAGTAATTCAGTAGACAGAAGTACTCAACTTACACCAGATACAAAGCTGTATTGTTCCATCGTGCCTTCCAAGATGGCGGCGCAGTTTGTTATTATCTTGGTTGTACTCTACTGTGTCGGTAACATTCAGCATGTATCAAGTCTATCCTTTGACAAAGAGAAGCTAGGCCGATTAAGGTAAATTGGTTTATTTTATCGTTCTTGATGAATTATTTGTGCTGTCTTTATCGTATTTAACAGATGTTATCGCAGTTTTATTTTGTGTTGTGTGGAGTTCTGCTCAGTTCTATTTTGATTTCAAGTTGTTTTGGGATGCAAAATCGAATTTATTCCTCTAGCATTATTAATTGATAAAAATCAGCCCTCAATTTATAATGTTGTCGGATTGAAAAGTCAAAATGATAGACGAGGATGGCTGTACATGGCCTACCATGCCTAGTAGTTCCTTACCCTCTCCCCTTTAGGAAGAAATTAGAAAAAAGACACCGCCCCCGCCCTGGCCGTTCCTCATGAGGAGAGGGGGAAGATTCAAGGGCAAACTAACTGCTGATGATGACCATATTCCGGAATGCAAGGTTATTTTTACCTTTACTTTCATCTAGTCCTCAGTTACCTTCATTTGAAAAACTTGAGTTGTGCCCAAAGTGACCTTCTGGGGTAACCTTCCAAGAACAACATATCGAACAAATCCTCTGTCTGCCTTCACTAATAGCCATGGTCACATGGCATAAGAGTTCTTTTGAATATCAGTGGTACATCGTACAAGGATGATGGGAATAATGAAGAAGATAATGCTGGTCATGAGGATGTAGAACAGGTTCTTGGGGGTGGGGGTACTAATCTACCTCCAAGAACCAGTGGGGTGTTGGCTAGATATCCACTGATGATGAAAACGACGATAATTCAGTTTCTGTTTCTTTCTTGTAGCGACATGTAGGAGAAGAGTCAGTTCAATCGGTCTTGCAGTCATTCATTTCTCGAATTGATGCCATGAAAAAACAAGTCCAACAACAGGATAAAATACTAAGCACTCAAAGCAAGGAAATAAGAGATTTGAAGTGGTATCTCAGACGAAAGGTATCTCTTACGTGCTAGAATATCGTGCGGTTCACATCTTGATACAATTGTTTTCTATAGATTGTAGCCACAGGGACCGCAAAGGAGCTTCAATGACCTCCTTACTGTTTTTCTGATACGCTCATTTGCAAATACATTGTTTGACACAGAAAGCTGAGATCGAAAGGTGTTCTGGGAAATATTATAATCATCCTCTGATGTATTCATTTAAGATACACAGTCGATATAAAACGTGTTAAAAGCCTCCATGTTATCTGTCAGTACAACAATTTATGAACATTTCATGAGTTGTTTCGCTAGATACCTCTCGTTAACGTACTTCCCATGTACCATTGTATGTTCATTTTGAACTCCACAATGCAGACTTTGCAATTGAGTGTATACACTGAAGTCTCACACCGTATTTTAGTCTCATACATAGAAGTCATATCTTCTCTACTCACTTTCAAGGGTGTCCCGTGCTTGGTCGTTATTGGAGCTATGAGTATTAATAATAGTTATTAATAATTCAAATTCAAGTAGCGCAAGTTCCGAGAGCTTATTGGTGCGTGTTTAACGACAATAATAACTTAGTTTGTATTCGTTACAACAGGGTACTAAGGAAAGACGTGGGGAGATAGAAAGAGATGTGGATCACCAAACATTGTTACTCAAACATGCTGTTGACATCAAATCATTGAAACAATTCAAAACTTCTGTCGATAAATTCGAAAAAAGAACTAAAGTAAGTATTGGAGTACCTCTCTGGTGGTATGTAATACCTATTGACGACTCTTAAAACTCTCCAGTCTATACGTGCTTAGCCTCATTTCTGAGGTCAGTAAGCAAAAGCAGATATTAGAATAAAAACAAAACAAGCAACTACTAGATTTGAGGGTGAGCCCACACACTGTAGTTTTAAGAGTCGTCATACCTCAAACATAAACATATTTATTATAACATAACCCTAATTTCAATATATGAGCTATACATGTTGATGGTTTTTACAGCCGCTATGTTGGATGAATAGAACAAAAGATTCGTCGTTGTTACACCTCAAATAATCCTCCAATCACATCTCCGTATTTTAGACACGTGGCGATCCATTATTTTGCGATATTGGGCAGCAACCTATTGGACTGCAATTAAACTTATTGCTATGGCAATATAATAGTCTTTGGATTGAAAAATTATTCGTTCGATATAAAAAAAACCTATAGGATTGATCGTCGCCCATTATGGCAGATATTGAAGTCTCGACTTCGTGTGTATTAGTCTCTTTTGTTATATCATCCAACATGGCGGTCATGTCTTGGGAATGATGATTGCAAGCCAGCAATAAACTTTCAATCAATTCTTAGGTCTTATCTGCTGGCGTCCAAGAACGCAAGAAAATCATTGATGAAATTTATTCCCGAATCTTTCTTCAAGACGGGAAGATTGTTTGTCGCAACACCTTCACCTCCTGGCAAAAGCAGGCAGATTACAAGATCGGAGCATTGGATAAACATTATATCGAGTGCAGGGATGATGAACTTCTGCAACGGTTTCTCTTAGAAAGAAAAGATGGCGAGCTCGATTCTTTGGTGCGCTTTAAATATAGATGTTGTCGGTTTAATGTTAAGGACAAGTGGAAGAAAGCACCGAAGAAAATGGCGAATCAATGATAAAACACTAAATATCTTGAGTTTCTGTTCTAGCCTTCTTTTTAAAATCTTCTCTCAATTACTTTGACATGGACTATTAAGGAAAAGTATAACATATATTTTAAGAAATTGTTTCTAGAAAATAGAAAGCCATGGTTTTTAGCGGGTCGATTTTAGATGTTTTCTTAAAACAGCCATGAATAATTCATAAGCTTATGGTCCAATTGGAGCCACCATACACGTCACTTGCATGGACCTTTATACCCGATAAAGTCCTCCTTATTAGTATTCATGTGATTTTATATAAAGACACATGTGTCTATATAAAATCACTTGAATCAGGTATAAAAGCAGGAGGCGTAGCCGAGCCTACTCGCTTTTTAAACACTACATAAACATCATTCCTGAGATTCTGATATAATAGTATATTTTAAATATGACTTTTTTTGTCAAAACTATCTTGAAAATAAAAAGCCATGGTTTTTAGCGGTCGATTCTAGATGTTTCCATAAACATATGATTCTGCGCGATACATGCATATGCGTCATTAAAGTTATAACACCGAGGTATTGCAGCAATAATATAAAGACAATTTCTGCTTGTAGCTTAATTTTAGTCCTTTTTTTCCTTTTAGCTTTCACGACTCGTTTCTCCAAACAATTCTTTTACAAGAGAAATATTTCTTCCGATTTCCGTATCAACTTTTATGTCATATGATTTCCAATCTTTCTTCATTCCAAGCAAGATTTTTTTTTTAGCTCCTGATCTAACCTCGTAATCATTTGCCCAAGCTATTTTTAATTCACTGTAAAGAGAGTTGATTTAGTTCTCTTTGATTAGTTCATCAAGATATTGTGTTTTGATTATTATTTCAGCCGTTAGCTATACTCCTAATTAATCTTTTTTAGTGTGTTTCCTGTCAAACATCCATCCCATTCCCACGCTATTCACATCACCTTTTATACCCAAGACTGACAAACTCGAAATTACGAGACTAGCGTTATAAGTCATTTTTGGTCAAGCTCTCATCCAAAATATAAGTTGTGAAATTATAAATTTGACAAAAAATTAATGAATTATTTATAAAAAACAATATATTTTGGGAAATTTTACTCATTTCCTAATCTTATCTTATCTTATATTGAGCCTCGTAGTAAAATTGATCAAAGTTTTTGTTAGTATTTTTCCTTTTTTTCCCCTCTCTTTTCTTTCTTTCTTTGAATAGTTTGCCTCCCTACTCTATACTACAAGGTATTTTTATCTTGTTCTTACAAGAATTTTCCTCATTTTTCCGCTTCGATTTTGTCTTCCCGAAAAAATGATCTCAGCTTTATAATTTGGTAACATCATTTCTACAAACTGGCTTGCTTGATGGTATACAAGTAGCATGTATTCATATTAATTACTTCATATAAATTATACTATCAATCAAGCCAGTTAATGAATTTGTTTGTGGAAATGTTACCAAATCCATAATCCTTCGTTATTCGTTACTTAGTGTATTTTTCTGACTGATTGAACCAAAAAACCACACTAATTTGTCTGTCTTTGCGGACTTTTTACTTAGACTATATCCTATACAGTTTTGATAATTTTTTAATTATTTAACTTCATTCAGTATATTTTTGTGTTCATATATATACATTGTTTGCGAGGTTCAGCCAGAATCTGTACTGTTCAGCAACTAATCTGCATAGTTTACAATAAAGGACTGAAGACTTGTGTAGAAGTCGGCATCTCACATGTAAGAAAAGTTTTTTAGGTCTTTCCCTTTAATTGAGGATTTTTCTCGATACAATTAGAAGTTGTTGTTTTTTTAAATTAGGCACTATGCGGGAAAAATTAGACTAAGAGCCTCAAAACTTTTCATTGATTCGTGTGAAACTAGTCCCCTAAAAGACCTGTAGCCGATGGAAGAGGTTTGCCAATGGACTCTCTAGAAATGGGCTTTAGATGGAGCCTTTGAACATATCCAAAGATATCTTCAACTATTCCTCTCTTCTTTTCACTTTGTTCTTGTTCGTTGCGGCACATGTCCTATGATTTAATGAGACGTAAAAAGAGCCGAATACCTTCTTAATTCAACGCGTATTCAACGGATATTTTAATATACCTTATCCGTGTCTTCACATGTAGTATATCAAGGAATACGAGATACTAATTAAATGAACTTTGGGCGGATACCTCTCCTCTAATATAAGAGAATATGACTTAATCTCCGTCTTTTCCTAAGTAGTATCTCACTGGTACTAATGTTAGACAGCAATATCAGTCGCCTTAATTAAGTACCTAAGTAGCGGTCTGTTCTTTGGGTGAAGAAATTCTAGACTTCTCAAAAACCTGTCAACCCAAAATCTGGTCGCGAAGATCGAAACTTAGTCTGCTTTTTGATTTAATGAAAAATAATATGAAAGTATTACCATAGAAACAAATGATTAGAAAATTTGAAAAAAATCCAAGATGGCGGCTATGACGTCACGGAGATTCGCTGACAGCTGGTGAACTTACGATCAAATACCAATATATTTCAGTTTAAATCAAGTCAATTCAGACCCCTATTGTATTATGGTTAAATATACTATAATCGTTGACGAATGTTATGGCGGAAGAGTAGATTGGTTAGGAGTAGGAAGAGTATAGGAAGGAATAAAATACAGGTTGACCAAGTGAAAGGTCTGACGTGCAGAATGTGGCTATAACGATGAAAAAATTCTTCGATTTTATCAAATATCTGAGGGTAATGCAAGTCAGGGCATGGCTGACTCACACATCCAACCCTGAAACTACCTCTGGGCTGATCTATGTCAGGGCACGGCTAACTCACAGATCTAGCCCTAAAACAACCTCTGGGCTGATCTAAGTCAGGGCATGCCTAACTCACAGATCTAGCCCTAAAACAACCTCTGGGCTGATCTAAGTCAGGGCATGCCTAACTCACAGATCTAGCCCTAAAACAACCTCTGGGCTGATCTAAGTCAGGGCATGCCTAACTCACAGATAGAACCCTGAAACAACCTCTGGACGGTCTAAGTCAGGGCACGGCTAACTCACACATCCAACCCTGAAACAACCTCTGGGCTGATCAAAGTCAGGTCAAAGCTAAATTACAGATATCAAATTGGAAATTAACGTGTTGGGTTTTACGGCGAAAGGAAAACAGAAGAGCCCCTATAGAAAAACCCTTTAATCAATATCGAAAAGGTACTGTTACAAAAAGGGTTGAGCTGAACTTGATGACTCGCTGTACCGGGATACCGTGAGCAATTATGTACTTTGGTTCTATATTTAGTAGAGGTGAAATTCAATGAAGTTTTTAAGTCCCTTAATTGGTAAATATCCCAAGTACATCAGGATTATTCTAAATAAATATGATGCCTTTAACGTATATCCAAATAGATCAGACTAGCTAAGACTGAAAACTTAAACCGGGCACTAAATTAAAACTTTAGGAAAACTCTTGTACTAAAAGGATTGGTTCATTATTTTACTACTTAAAGCCGTAATAACGGACGTTGATAGTCTAAGGATAGCAGATTTAGTAGCTTGAATACTTGAATACTACTTTTTCTTATCATTTTGTAATATTAATTTTCTCGGTAAATAATAATTAAGAACAAAGAGAGATGGAAAGGGAAGGTAGGAGTAAAGAGGCAGTGCGGGAAGACCGGCTGAAGAAGATTAAGTAGAAGCACGAGAAATACTATAGAAGAAAATTCCTTCTTTGACATTCATATTTTCTTCAAGTCTCTTAGCTTCCCTTGTTTTTTGTCCTCGTTTTCCTCTGACTCTATCCTCAAATAAAGTTCTTGATAAATACATGCGTTTAATAAATTGCGATACTTATATTTTAGGTCGTGAAATAAAAAATATAAATATACGTTTAAACTAGTCACATTTGTGAATTGATGTACTTTTTTCGGCTAAACTTTCGTAAGAGCGTGTTCACACTGTTTTCACACTTGGTTTCTGAGTACGATGCCTGAGAGTACAATTCCTACTGAGCATTAACGTGAACACCTTTTAACTTGAAGTACCCGCGCTAAAATACAAGGACATGTCCCGTGCCCATTAGTACAAGGTTGGGACTCTGTGTCCAAGCACCATAAGTATGAACACGCTTTATATTTAAAATTTTTCTCATCATTAAAATCCCAGCAGAATTATCTCGTTTCTCGAGCCATTAAAGCTGCCTGTCGCCTCATGAATGCTCACAGCGTTATATGAGATAGAAATTTCATATTCCACCACAATTATTTATTATTTACCTTACACACAAAAAAGATATTGGTTTTTATCAATTATAAAACATTTCAGTTAAATTATCCTAGTTTTGCCTTCTAAAGGGCTCGTTAAAATTTACAACGGCGACTTCTTAAATAATTAAAATTAATCTTCAAAATGTAAAAATAGTGGAATTTACAGTATAAAGAATTAAAAAAAACAACTTTTTATTTATAGCAAATTTTATAACAAAAGTTAATGTTCTCTCTCGGGAGCTTTCAGTTTCCAATTGTTCATGATAGTCCGGCGAGTTCTTAACGAAGTCCCAAAGCAAACATTGCTTCCTACCACACTTGATCTAATTGAAGGTCAACAGCTCTTTCAGTAACAGAACAAATATCTTTATAAATTTCTTAGTCCATTTTTTTCATTTTCTTTTTCATCCTTTTGGAATGCTTTTCACCAACGCATTAGAATTGTACCAGAATATAGTACAATGTGTGTGGGCGTCGAACTCTTCCGCGCGCTCTTTCAGTTACGTCCCTTTGAATTAACTTTCTTCAGTTATTGAACACCTTTAAACTGACCTCGTGAAGCAATATTGCAAAGTTTACCAAATTTGATTTTGGAGTTTGATTTGATTTCGACCAAAACTCGTGATTCAGTTTCTCCGATGTTTTTTGATGGGTTTCCCGTCTGTCTATGCCTGTCTAAGTTTAAGAATAAAATCTTAATAAAAAATGACAATAGATAGTTATCACTATTCAGTATGCTACAATTTCTTGCCCACAGTGCTGATTCCAATCTCAACACTGTAGCATGATTGCATTAGTGTCTTTCTGTTTGCCGGAGAGCCCTCTTGAATGACGGCCGGTCATTCTTTTTTAATTTTCCTAAACTGAGTAATGAGAGGTTTTTGTAAAACATTTTCTAGTGCTTCCTTTAGAAAGGAAATTGATGTTCTTTTCATTATTAGGCATAACCCTACTCCCTCGAGAATTCATATCCACAGCACTGTTGGTGTCAAATTTAGAACACTAACGTCATTTGACAAGAATTACAACCAATTAATGTCCCAATGTATTCCGTGAGACCATATACTGCCCTTAGACACCTGTCTTATTGCCTTTTGAACATATAAATAGACGCTATCTGCCTTAGCTCTACACATAGTTTGCCAGCAAAGCCAACACAGTTCCAGAACAGCACAGATATGGCATCAAACAAGACGATTCTGATCAGTCTCGCCGTAGCACTGTTCTTATCCTCTTGCATGTTAACGCCGACGCATGGATTGTTTCCTGGAGTTAGCTATGGCAAAAGAAATATGGTAAGAAGATTTTAACGTAAATCTGGTGTAATTCCTACCGGTCCTCTCTCTTCTTCTTCTTCTTCTTCTTCTTTTTCTTCCTTTTCTTCTTCTTCTTCTTTTTCTTCTTCTTCTTCTTTTACTTCTTCTTTATCTTCTTCTTTTTCTTCTTTTTCTTCTTCTTCTTCTTCTTCTTTTTCTTCTTCTTTTTCTCCTTCTTCTTCTTCTTCTTTTTCTTCTTCTTCTTCTTTTTTTGGCGTGCTTACTTAAAATCACAATGTCAAACCAGTTAAACTCTAAAAACTCTTTGGACAACTCTAAAATTAAACAAATATAACTCAAATTAATATATTAGCGGCCATCGGAGAAGATCGATTCAGTAGTAGACAAGAGAAGAGGTATATTAATTAAAGTGTAATGCTCGGTTTTCGGTGTGACGACGCTCTCATTAATACTCGGTTCTATGAGCAACACCAATAAGGAAAAAAAAATTGAAAAAGTGTTCTTCAGTGAAGTCCAAAGTTAACAATGAAGTACTTAATATTGAATCAAAATTTTTATGACCAATAGTATGCCGGCAAGGTTTAAAAAAAGTATTTTTAGTAACCAGGTGGTAACTTGCTGATCAATAAGCAGCTCAGTTAATAGCATTTTTCACAACAATTTCACAAATGCCGTTCAATTTTTTATAGTTTACCCAAAATGCCAATATATGAGAATTTCGAAGGAAAGGTTCCATAGATTCGAATGATGCTTTAATTTCAACACAATTATTTAGAGAAATGTGCATGTTTTTCTAATCAATATTTCAAACGCCGTTTGTCCAAAATGCCAATGGAAGTTTCGAAGGAATAACTTTCCATAAATTCGAAGGATTATAAATCCCAACATCAAAACAAATTAAAATTGGTAATTCTCTATGCCAAATGATAAAACTTGCAGCGAGATAAGATGAAATTGCGTGATTAAAAAATTGTTCCCAGAAGTGTCCGGCTAGTATAATCTTCTATTTTATCAAACCTTTGTGAAAACTCAGTTTTTTTTGTGTGTGTGTTTTTTTTTTGGTTTCAAAATAGCAAGCTTTTTTCTTTTTTTTCTTTTTGCTCCGGCTTAGGACTTGATTATATAAAGTATCTTTGGGTCCCTAAGGTTTGCTTCTCCAGTTCATTGTTTGGTGAACTTGGGACACTTTGTGACGGAAATAGGATACGGTCAAAGACAAGAGTCATTTCTTTTCTTATCTATACCATATTCAAAGCACAACTGACGTCATGCGAGGTCTGGTGACAGATTAACTGACTGATTGTGGCCACTTTGTTGCAATTACGACTATAAAAAAGACTTTGATCATTATCGTTTTTAATACTTGTCCTTCGTTCACTCTTCCTCTTTGCTTTCTTTACCTGTTGAAGTGTCTAATTAAGTCTTGTGTTTCATGAACGTACGGATTTTGGACTAATCCATGACATTACGCAGGACACATTTGTCTGGATTGACTTTTAACTTGATTTTTCATATTCTTTTCTCTTCTTCTCCAATTTCTTTATTAATCTCATGCTATTGAAGTATACCCCGCTTACGCAATGCAGGCAGTCCTTTGAAGATTATTTTTATGCTCAGGAGAAAATGAATTTTGGAAATTGAAAAAAAAGATTTCCCGTTGTGATACAAAAACATTGCGTTAATAGTGCTGTGCTTATCAAGGTTATCTGTTTGGATTTCTCATAACATCAGCAAACACGACATTTAATTTATTTTTTCTTTCTTTTTTTATTTGTTTTTCTAGCTTTTTAAATACTTGCGTTTTAAGAACTTGCCGAATAAATGTTCACATTTGGGTTACCAAATATACAACAAATTTGACTGAATCACTTATATATGTTTCTAATTTTCCAGCATCCAAATGAAGAGGTCCTGGCAATAAGACAAAGAATTTGTCAAGCAACTCAGTTTTTACGGTGTGGTGAAGACCTCTCCGACGCTATGGACACCAGGACCTCAGACCAACGAAAAACTATTCGCAACGCACGACATTAACTGTTGCAACACCAAGACTAGCTTGACTGACAACCACATAGATATTTTTTCAAGATAAAGATAAAATATAAAAATACAGATAAATATCCATTTATCTATTTGCTAGAAAGCCGTTTTAATACACTTTTTAAAAGAGATGTACACAGACGTGCCTGAGTGATGATCGAAGCATGTGAAAGACTTGAATTTGTATATCTTGTAAAAATGTATTTTTATGGCTGTTGCACTAGTTAATATTTGCATTGATTGAATATTAAAAAAATACAATCATTAAAAAAAAAGTCGACTACTGAAAAGACTGGGCTCTAGGGGAGAGTTAGTGACGTCATAGCAGTAACCAACGCATTTGAACCGACTTTAAACGCACCTCAATGAGTAGTATCTTGTATCTTAGAGTATCTTCGGGTGTTTAGTCATCATTAACCTCGCCGATAACACACAATAATTATGGTATATCCTCCATGATATTCTTTTTCAGAAAGTCCTATTGATATACATTTGGAATAAAAAACGGCGCGCGTGTCTATATACTGTGATATAAACACGATGGGAGCTGTAGAGGCAGAGAGAAGTCGTTGAGAAACACAAGGCGTAACCGAGTGTTTCTTTGACTTCCCGAGTGCTCTACAGCTCCCAGAATTTTATAAAATATTATCGAATGATTTCGCGCGAGCGTGTCTCTGCCACCCAATCAGCACTCGCGTTATATCTCAAATATTTCATAAATATATATATATACACTTATTTCAATAAAGCTAGTCACTTGAAAAGCTATATGCTGAGACCAACAAGGATCATGGGTAGATACATTGTACATGTTTCAACCGCTTGATAACTGTTAATGGACTTGAGATCTTCTACCAGTTACAAGTTCACGTCCTCTGAGTATCCTCAACTGCTGCTGTTTGTGTCAAAATCTTTGCTTGTTGGATGTAAAATGTTTTCAATGATTCTCAGCGATCACAGCTTTCTAGGTTTTTGGTGACTAACTTTATTGAAATAAGTATATATATGCACACTCATGATTGCAGAAAGGTTGTAGTATGCATACTACAGTAGTATACCATACTTCTCTTGTGATTCACATTTCACACCATGTCAGCCCAGTATCTCATCGTTTTCAAAAAAATTATATTAAAACTTCATTCGAAGTTTATTCCTCCATTTTTTCCTATTACAAATCTTCTAGACAAGAAAATGCTTCCTATAGGAAGAGTATAGCAGTATCTAATACCTGGCCTGCTTTTATTCTTATCTTGTCGCTTGACGTTCTCCTTGTAAAGAAATACTTATTAGCATGTGGTATTTTTTATTTTATTTTAATTTTTTGGATCTTTAGTTACAGAAAAAAGTGTAGGTTTTATAAGAAGAATGAAAAGAGGAACCGTTTGTATAAATAAAACTTATAGAGAAACACGCAACACTCACAATCATAATCAAAGTTTATTAAAATTAGCTTGTAGCTTGTAGTTTTTTTCTGTGTATTTTTTTGTTTTGTTTTGTTTTTTCGTTTTTTTTGTTTTAGTCGTAAATTCCATCCAAAAATGTCAATTCTGTTATTCTCGTTTTGAGTATGCAGAAACAAGAATTCCAACCTTCAAGGCGATATCGTACCTTTTAAGGGCAACGAAAACATATTTCAAACATTTGTAAAACATAAAAAAACGTTTTTAAAAATCCAGTAGTTTCGTGTGCGCCCTAGTCATCGAAAGCTTAAGTGCAGTCAAAATGTTCATTGCTTATTGCCTTCATCAATTTTATCATTTTCTATCATTTGTGTAAGTGTCTGAAGGAGTTCTTAGTTCTAAATGCAATCAACATCCGCAGGGCATTGTGAAGATTGGGGTCAATTTTGAACCGGCTTTTTAGCGTTTTTTCCTCAGGGCACTTTTATCATACACTCAAAGTGGAGAATATGTTTATTATTCCCCTTCTTTTCTCTGTTTCTCTCCCATTTTTCACTCTGCCACTGTAGTTTCGCTTCCATCTACTATCATTTCAAACCAATATTCTCCACTCCAACCTTAATTTTCTGCGCGGAATTCTAATTTCTTGTACCGTCTCCAAAAAAAATTGCATGTTAGAACATTCCGTGTATACAAAAATACGATATATATTCGTATTAATGTATATGTATTTCATGTATACTTGCTTGTATTCCTAAGCTTGTTTGTCTCGTGTTGATTCAATCTAGGGTCATATCAACACGCTTTTCTCTCGCTTCTCTCATGCTCTTCAGGTCATAGTGGACATTTTCTCTTCGGGGTGTTCTTTAAGGCTCTGAATAAAGAATTTTTCGCAGAATTTTATCTCGTAAATCATTCTTTGGCTGATTGAAACCATTAAAATGATATCGCTTTTACCTACTGATGATATAAAAATAGCTAAAAAAGATCACTCCATTATTTCACAACATGTAAATGTTGAAATATTTGATAAAAATGAATTTTCTCGCTTAGCAGGAAACTGACGTTATTTTGATCGTGCGTTTGTGAATCCTACTTTCCCTCGTGAACCATATTTGTCCCTCTACTGTAGGCGTTTTGTCCCGTTATGTTAAATATCTATCATAAATCATATGCGCACTAAACCATTTTGTTATTTGTAGTAGATTTAGTTATATTAGTTATCAAGTTTCAATTTCCATGCTGTTGATAGTTTCCCACATGGTTAAGG
The DNA here is from genome assembly GCA_011057435.1 of Actinia equina. Taxonomy (NCBI): domain Eukaryota; kingdom Metazoa; phylum Cnidaria; class Anthozoa; order Actiniaria; family Actiniidae; genus Actinia; species Actinia equina. Next base: position 644,418 of record WHPX01000087.1, read on the forward strand.
ATATACCAACCCAGATCAGCTGGTGGGAGGAGGTTCAAACCAAGCGGTCACCTTTGTAAAACGACCAATAGTAAAAAACAAATGCGTGAGTCAGTACTGAGGTGATCACACACGGCTTCGCAGCAATAATTGGGATAGAACGCGCGCTACGATTGGTCGAAAACCATGTTTGATGAGGGTATCATAACACGCTCGCGTCATCCTTGACAAATAAATCAGAATAATACGATATGTTTTTTGGCGTGTTTGTTATTCTATAAAACAGATTATAAAACGTTTTCCGTGTTTGATACTATGATCAAAACACTTGGGATGTTATAAGAACACTCGAGAAACTGGAAATCACTCCGCTACGCGTCGTGGTTTCCTACGCCCCTCTCGTGTTTTCTCAACATCCCAAGTGTTTTGATCAGAATATCAAACACGGAAAACTTTTTTCGATCTGTTTAAACTAAGATTACGGCTGTAGTCCTGATACCAACGTTTTACTAAGCATGCTGATGATTTGAATAAAGAAAAGATCGATTGACCTATAGACGACCAAATAGAGATAAGGCTAATCAGTAAAAATAAATCCCGCCGATTAAATATCTCTGTTGATAGAAGCCAGCAGAGTTCGAGTCTGTTGCGTTGTATTTATTCGTCGTGTTTATACACACGTATTGTTAGCTACCTTGGTTGTGAGGTCATCAGCTAGTCTAATGACATAATTCAATGCGTGGTATAAATATCTCATCACCATTTGACAATTGAAAAGTTATGTTGCGATGCGTGTGGTCTCTTTAGGGAAGAACGAGTGACGTAATGCGTAATGAGTAATGAGTAATCTCTGCTTCTCACTAAGTGAGACACGGGTCCGACTACCGGATCTGGTGTCGTAGGTGAGTAGAGTTGTTTGCTTGTTCTCTCGACCTCCTGGGCTTGGAGGGTTTTTCGTTTTTCTTCGGGTTCTCAGGTTTTTCTCCCTCCACAAAAATCAACTTTTAAATTCCAATTCGATGTGAATTTGATAACGGAACGAGGCGACAGGTTTGTTTGTGTCGCCTGGGATGCTTGTCAAGTAGATTATCATAGTGATGTAACTATTGCAAACGCTCATAATTCTAACAAATCCAAATCACTCACACTAATGCGCGCCAAATGAAGTCATTTTGTTTACAAAGTAGTCAGTGTCCATTCTGTGATTAGTGCGCATGTCCAGCGCAGGGAATTATTACAAACCGGGGCAAAGGCAACTTAAAAGATAGTTTCTCGTTACCTCTCAGATCTACGTCTTTTCTCATTCAAAGTTTTATCTCGGAGTATCGATCTCCTTGTTTGATAGTCTTTTTCTTATATCTTATAATTGGTCGAATAAGTTTTTAAAGATCTCTTTGCAAAAACGTCTCTCCTGCTTTGAGACTACTGAACTATTGAACGAGTGAAATATATAGATGCGACCTGATTTTGAGAGGGCAACACTTGGAGGTTGCACAATGTACTAATAAACTGGTGGCCATCAACGCTTAACGTCTTTAAATTTGCGGATATAGGGTTTATCATAGTCAAAAGAGAATCATTTCTTGGATGAGTAAGATTGTTCTTTTTTTCCTGTAGCGCTAGAAAATCGGAAATTAAGACTTAAATTTGAATTATCGAGCACTTTCACACTACACTTAAAATGGGTGCAGAGAGTGACGAGAAAATTATTGTAGAATTGTTTTTAAGTGGTTATCTCGTTACATATCATTGTCTCTGTGTGGTTTTTCTTGCTCTATAAGGAACCAAAAGAACCTTCTTTTGGTTAGGTATTCTTACTAAGATGCGAAAATTAATCGTATTGTCATTGACTCATCTCGCTATGTAAGTTCGCAAAGCATTCAAATATACAAAACTTTCAAAAATGCTTAGTAATTGGAAGTTTACAATGCTAGTGTGGCATTTCTAATTATTACTTCAAGAGCAACAAAAATATCATGGTTCTAAAGAGCATGTTAAAGTTCATTGTAATGTGGAGAGTCCGAAGAAAAGGACCCAAGTCAGTAATGACCAAAGATTGCCAACTTAATAAGAATGTGCAAACTTTGGACTTCAGTGAAGTTGTTTCATCTCGTATTTGCTAAATCTAAACAGATGGTTTTTTTAAAGGAGTGATTGCACCTATCTTTAGAGTTGTTTAATTAATAATTTTATTGGATGCAGATATTTTTTTATATTAAAAAGTTAGTGGAATCGATTGGGTACGATTATTCTATTGGTCTAAATGAGTATTTCTTAATTAGCAGCAACAAACTACTTGATATGACTCTTTGACTCATGGAGCTCAATTTAATATGTTCGGAAGAAAACTTATTCAATAAGTTGGTGAGATTAATTCGCATATATCCTATGGCTATTTACCAAACACTTATTCAACACCAATAGCGCGAAAGGGAAAATATGATGAAATTAGGACGATTTGAAGCGCTAAAAAACTAACTTTCTAACTTTCGGGATTAATTACTGAGCTTGGGGCGTGCATAAGGCTAACTAGTTTCTCAAGCGTTTGAGTCCAATTGTATTACGCAGCCCACAAAATTACTCGGCCTACCACCCTACAAACAGTGTTTAGTGTCAGTATGTTCCACAGATCAATAACTTTTTCTACTTGATTTGAATATAAAAAAATCAAGGCATAAAACCCCGTATGCCTTCTCTTAACTTTTTATTATTATTTTAGTCTTAGGATTAAATCTTGCCTGGATTTCGTTTCTCCTGTGTCTTTTTTAAGTTCCTTAATAAGCTTTGAATTCGTATTTAATAAAATGAGTTATTATGTTGGCGTTGGACAGTTGAAAGAGAGTTGTTGTTTTAGAGTCCTGGAGTTTGAGGCTGTTGAATTGAGAACGCCAAGTCTCATACAATTATTTTTAGCATCCACTTGATGCAACACGCCAGCTGGACACGATAACATTGCGTAATTACAGCAATAAACGTATAAAACAGGGCTCTTTTTTCTACTTCCTCGCATTCAAACACCAGCAAATCTCACCTCGAAAACAAGATCCTATGAGCGAAGAGTAAAACCTTGCAAACCAACAAGATGAACTCAACTAAGCAAGTATTCGTCCTGGTAGCTTTGCTGCTAGTGTTGTCCATGTTTCTTGACGGGAACGAAGCGTCCGTGGCTGTTCCTGGGGCTCCGTTTGGAAAGCGAGGCGGCGCAAGAAAGGTAAAGCAAACAATGTTTCATATTGTGTCTCATTAGAAGACGCCTAGGATGAGTCTATAAGACCTACCGGCCACGCCGTTCTCGTGTCCTAAAGCAGCAGAACGACTAAGGCATAGATTAAGTTGAACTCAAGCCCCACGCCCTTTTCTTGCGCTTTTATGTGACATCTATTAGTTCCACAATCATTACTCACTTTACCTCCGCTAGAGTCAATCAATCATGAGCTTATCATTTCCTGCTTTAATGAGAGTACATTCAATGTTACTCCTTGACCATGACCATTTCTACTCGTTTTTCCTCATTCGTATAATGATATCCCTTGGAATAGTTATACTCTTCAACTGGCACTTGAAGTCAAATGTAGTTCCGATGATGGCACACTGTGCTGACTGTTATTGTCATAATATCCCATAGAGTAATCGTTAGATATACTCTTCAAACTAGCACTTGAAGTCGAATTGTTCTAATGATGGCACACGGTGCCTGACTGTTATCACCATAACACCCCTTAGAGTAAATGTCAATGTAAATGATATACTCTTCAAACTGCCACTTGAAGTCGAAAATTCTTTCAATGATAGCACAGGCTGTCGTTTTATCGCACTTGTCTCCGTATGAGGCATTTAGAAATTAAGCGACATTTAGAAGAGCTAAATTATAGGCACAACATAAAACGGCGTGAAAAAGTATTAAGTGCATTTAAAGAGCAAGTGTTGTAGATAACGTGTTTTTTTAGAGTTTTGTCAAACTTTTATCTGGTCGACCACCAAACCATCAAGTAATGTCATGATTGGAATCAGCCAATCAGCAAGCATTTTTTCATAGCTCAATATCGCGGTTTTTGTAAATTCACGGTTTTCGACTCGGTAACAGTTTATCCCCATAAGCAAATAAAACTCACGCAAGAAAAAAGTGACCAAATACTTTCTACAAATTTTTAATAAGATTTGTTTTTCTTTTTTTTTTCTTTTTCTTTTTTTTTTTTCTTTTTCTTTTTTTTCTTTTTTTTCTTTTTTTTTTTTTTGATGAAAAAAATTGAAAAATTAGAAGTAAATATAAGGGAATTTCTTTTTGACAATTAATGCCATTGCACTCTTAGATTCGAAGTCACACATTTTGTACATTTTAAGGAGGGTTGGAAGTTCGAGTGTGTTTCATGAATTCTATTATTTTGAAATATCGAAAGTGTGCTTTTTTCAATCTGCTCACTCGTTCTGAAACTTAAGGTACACCTATTTCAAAAAAACATTGTCGGATTGAGATCTAAAATCACCGAGTAACACGCTGCAAAATATAATATATTCACAGCCGAACAACGTAGTTCCCTTTAAATTGGAATATGAAGCATATGACCTTCGAGTTAGGAATGTGATTTTTCGTACTTTATCCAGAAAGCATAAAAGCACAAAAATTCTGTTTACTCTCAGATGGCCCATTTCAGGAACCTCCGACCGACAACGTCTTTAAAAATATGTGTGTACGGTTCGCAGCGAAATCTATGTTTCGCAGTTTGTAATTTGTTTGGTTATCTATTCAATGTTTCTTAGTCCCCTTTCCTCTTCTTTCAGGCAGCTTCTCGTGCACATGCGCACATCTGTGAGGCAGCCAAACTCGTTCAGTGTCAACCAAACGACGAACCTGCCCGAACAGATATAGATTGATAACCTTATCAGGCCCTTGGTTGAGACCTATAAGACACAACACAAGATAAACGCGGTTAATTGCTGGCGATTAAATAGCTAGCTGGAATCTACTAAGGCCATAGCAGCCACGATAGTTGGTCCAGTGGAGTAGCCTGCTGGTTAAATAAATATTGTCAGAAATGAAAAATTAGTAGTCGTTTGTTGAACTATCCCTTTATGACAAACATCTTTTTTACCTACCGGACGGATGAACGGATTGGTGAATGGATGGATGGATAGATGGATGGATGGATGGATGGACGAATAGATGGATGGATGGAAGGACGGGTGGATGGACGGATGGAAGAACGGATGAATGGATGGATGGATGGATGGATGGATGGATAGATGGATGGATGGATGGATGGATGGATGGATGGATGGATGGATGGATGGATGGATGGATGGATGGATGGATGGATGGATGGACGAATAGATGGATGGATGGAAGGACGGGTGGATGGACGGATGGAAGAACGGATGAAAGGATGGATGGATGGATGGATGGATGGATGGATGGATGGATGGATGGATGGATGGATGGATGGATGGATGGATGGATGGATGGATAAATTGATGGATGGATGGATGGATGGACGAATAGATGATAGATGGATGGATGGACGAATAGATGGATGGACGGGTGGGTGGACGGATGGAAGGACGGATGGACATATGGATGGTTTTACTGTCCTAACTTCCCCACATTGTTGTTAAACTCATGTTTTTCTGTTTCTTCCTTCCGTTTCCTTTACTATTTCTTAATTGCAATTCATAAATGACTCATTTTCCGCGGGCTAGATGACTTTTTAGGGCTTTTTGCGTTCGTATTCCTCATATGACCTCGGGGCTTGCAGCTTTTTAACTTTAATTCTAACGAAAAGTACTTAAAAATATGTATTCACGATTTTTAATTAAAGTGATATTTAAAGTGTATTAATAAAACTGTCTGGAAAGTCTGAGGAATATGTATATATTTATAGAGTTTTATTTTCGAATATCTTTCAGTTCAAAATATTTGTACAGTCCTGCAGAACTGCTTAGGGTTTTTTTATATTCTTAATATTTATCATAAACCTCTTCCTGAATGGCGGATCGTAAGCTCATTACCGAGTCAATATAGAATTTAAAAAATTACAAAACTAAACAAAATCAGTTTACTTCAAGCTGCTTTAAAGAATTGATCCTTCCTCAAAGGGGCCCATGAACTCTATTGAAAACCCTATCTAGTGTTGATAAAACGTGGGTCTGCACAAGATGAGTAGAACTGGATTTTCGTCTCGTCTCGTCTAGTACAGGCTTTTGAAATAAATTATTTATTCACCTGTTCATTTTTAATTTCTTAACTAGTTTTTGTTTCTATTTGTTTCCTCGTTCTTTTTTGTTATTCTTTTTTCTGTTTCCACTTAGTCATAAAACGAGCTTTTCCTCGATCGTTATAGCCTTTTAAAAATCTTTCCTTTCCCATTGCTCTTCGGCTTCCTTTCCACTCAATGAAGCTACTGTACTTTGAGAGAGTCATAGTTTCGTCCTATTCTGTGAGTTTAGTCTTTGCCGCATTCTGCACGTTTTTTTCCCTTTTATTTATATTAATAACTCACTCCACTCCACCCTTACAGATGCTTCTGACGGATGTATAACCACATTCACTCTGAAGCAAAATTACTTAGATAAGTTATAATGGTTTATTGTCAAAATAATGTGAGGAAATGGCCCATTGCACGCCTACAAAGGCCAATATAGATGGATCATAAACTGAATTGTCGGTTCGTTGTGCGAGAAAGGAGCGTGGGGAAATCCTACAACTGGCTTGGCCTTTTCTTTCGTCCGCAAAGTAAAGTAGTCGGGAAATCTTCAAAAAATATATAAAAGACCCACTGAACAATTTGTCTTCGGGCTTTCATACACCCAGATGTTGTTTTAGGGTTCGATCAATGAAATTTAAAGTGTCCATAGCATGTTCCATAGATATTAAAGTAATACGATTCCTTATGAGTAACCGTTAAGAAATACTGAAAATGCTCGTAACGCGTACAAGTAAATAGCCCGTGGTAGAAAATGGAAAATTTATCTTTTTTCTTTGGTTTCAAAATATATCCGCCCCATAACTTATTGCTCTCTTTCGGTCAAATTAATTACGGCCCACTACAAAACTGAAATGGCGATGGGCTGTGTTGTGGGTCTAAAGAAATGACAAATATTCATGTGCATTGATTTTGACTTCCAAACTTCCGTGTTTAATTTAGTTCTTTTTTAATAGCGTTCGACACATAGCTTGGTAAATCTACTCTGTTATTTACCTAATTAAATAACCAAGTCGTTAAGCTAGTTTGTTCTCAGTGTTTTGCATTAAATCAATTTTTTCTGCTCTTTAAACGTTTTATGACTCTTATGAGTCATAATTCTGAACGACTCTCACCGGCATTGATTACGACGAGAAATGGTATAAAAGTCAGTCCATCTGAAGATCTCAACACGCTAACAAGTAACAAGACAGACGAGAAACATGGCCTGTGGCAAGAAAGCTCTCATCTTTGCTTCTTTGATAGTTGGATTGTTGTTGTTCGTAGATAAGAGTTGTTCTTCGACTCTGCCCGTGCCCGTGCCTGGACCTCCTTATGGTAAAAGAAGCAGTATCAGTAAGGTAAGAGAGAGGAAAGTATAGCAAGCAATGCAATTTATAGGGGGGAAACCGCCACCCGGTTAGCTCAGTTGGTAAGAGCGTCGGTCTGTTGTGCGGGAGGTCGTGGTTCAAGCCTCGGCCGGACCAACACTCAGGGTCTTAAAATAACTGAGGAGAAGGTGCTGCCTTTGTTATTACATCTGCAAATGGTTAGACCTTCACGTGGCTCGGATGATCACGTTAATGGCGGTCCCGTCCCTAATTAACTAGAGACGTTAAGAGAGGACCACGAGTTTATCAGTTGAATTACTGTCAAGTGTTATCCTCTATAAACAAAGTTAATTATTATTATTATTATTATAAACGTATGCATTATTGTAAACAAGGTAAGAGAGAGGAAACTACAGTAAGCAACGGAATGTATAGTGGAATAACGCATAGCATTAGTGTAAACGAGGTAAGAGAGAGGAGCATTAGTGTAAACGAGGTAAGAGAGAGGAAAGTATAGCAAGCCATGAAGGGAACGTATTGGGGAATAACGTAGATTAGACGTAAGGCAACTACCGAATTCGTACAACACTTTTAGTCAAAGTTCTCTTTTTTTATAATGAGCAATTAAGTATAGTATGCATGTATGAGCCATAACAACATAAAGCTGCTTTTTATTTTACGCTGAACTGTTTTCATCCTGGATCTAACTCAGCTAAGCTGTTCGTTTGCAGAGACTAAAGTTAATCATTTTAACATTAAAAACATTAATCATGTCTAATATTCTGTTTCGATTGTAAGCTAGATAACCTTCAATTAAGCTTGTTAACTTTACTTCTCATCATTTTATATCCAGGAAAGTGACACGAAAAACTTAAGTAAGACTGAACAAACGTGTCTTGTCACGCGACTGATCGAAGTCGCATGGGCTTGAGCTCTATGGGATTGATAAGGCTGTCCAGAGAAACCAGAGCTATTTTTCTTGGATCAATTTATCGAAAAACATAGGGCTATTCGTCTACTATAGCTGTAATCATATAAAAATGGGTAGTTTTGAAGAATAACTTAACTCTTAGGAAATCTTCCAATTTTTTACTTTGGAAAATGTCATTATTCTTTGATTTGAAAAATATCAAGATATGTGCAAAACAGACCAAATTGAAATATGTTTCAATTTGCCGGTAAAACTTTAGGCTTATTATGTATTTTTGTTTTTATAATTCAGTGATTTTTTATGTATTTTATAGGAAGTCCGTCTTAACATCTGCAATGCAGCAAGGACTCGTGCAATGTTCGGCAAACGATGGGCTCCGAATGGATATCGAATTAGCGATGACAGTTCGATCTCCGATCCGATATATCAAGATGATTGCCTTATAAATCACCAGGAGCCTGAGGAAAACATTTTCATTGCAACCTATTGGTTATTAGCGATATTGGATAGACATTAAGGATGATAAAGAAACATGTAAAAGAATACATTATTAGTTTGTGTTTAATAACATGGAATCCAATAAAATGTTGAAATACTAATGAATGAATGTAGATAATGATATGATTATGATTTATATAGTGTCCTCTCTATATGGATATAATCAAAGGCGCTTTGCATGGAGTTGTGAATGACAGATTGCTTTATGCAATTTATAAGCATGAGAGATGGTTAGTATGAAGTGTAGGCACTGAGGGTGGTCACTGCCAGGGTTTCTTTACGTCCTCAGTGTTTCTTTTACGTCCCTCCGATGTTGGTTAGTGATGATGAGTGTGAAGAGACGGGACCGCCATTTGAAGTGGTTATCCGAGCCACTTGAAAGTTTAATTACAAAGGCAGAACTTTCTCCTCAGTCATTTTAATACCCTGAGTGTTGGTTTGGCCGGGACTCGGAGGTCACCACGACCTTCCGCATGAAAGTCCGATTAATCCGATATTCAACCAACTGGGCCAACCGGTTGGCGATCTTGACGCCAATCGATACGAAATGGAAAAAAAAAAACCCTTTATTACGAATACAACGATATTCCATCTTGAGTTTTTATTTTCATATGCTAGCCATGAATATTATTTTAAAACAAGAATATCTATAACACAAGGCACTGAAACCACGAAACAACACAAATATCTGCAAATGAAATATAAACTTTATTCATTGATCTATTGTTCTATTAATCTATTAATCTATTAATCTATTGATCTATTAATCTATTAATCTATTAATCTATTAATCTATTAATCTATTAATCTATTAATCTATTAATCTATTAATCTATTAATCTATTAATCTATTAATCTATTAATCTATCAATCTATTAATCTATCAATCTATTAATCTATTAATCTATTAATCTATTAATCTATTAATCTATTAATCTATTAATCTATCAATCTATTAATCTATTAATCTATTAATCTATTAATCTATTAATCTACTAATCTATTAATCTATTAATCTATTAATTTATTGTTCTATTAATCAATTGATCTATTAATCTATTAATCTATTGATCTATTAATCTAGTGTTCTATTAATCTATTAATCTATTGATCTATTAGAGTGCAAACAATTATTAATCCGTGAAACACTAATTACTAAATAGTACAAAATAGTGCTAGTTAAACAATAGAAAACAATGGAATATGCATGAAATTGTGCTATTTAGTATTGCTAAAGTTTCATGGTTATATTGTTTGCACTCTGATCTATTGATCTATTAATCTATTGATCTATTGATAAAGTGACGTTATAGAAAGTGTGAAAGTCCCTTTTCTTATTTTTGTCAAAAACCGCTGTATTTAATGATTGAAGACTCATCTGCACAGGCTTAGCCTGGTTTAAGATAACAAAGAATGTATATATTGAGGTTGCGCAATTGAGTGGATGCTAAAACCGGTCAATAACTTGTGCCGGACCTGTGCCGAAAGCCGGTATTCTTAGAGTTTTATTTGAGTCATCCATGAGTCATCATTCTGAATAACTCTCACCAGCAGTGAATACCATGAGAAAGTGCATAAAAGGCAGTCCATATGAAGATCTGATCACGCTCACCAAGCTATTCGTTCAAATAACCGGCTGAAAAACACTGCACGAAAAATGGCCTGTGAAGAAAGTTGTGATCTTGTTTACGTTGCTTTCAAAATGTTTGTATTGTTGAAGTTGTGCATTCTTTACTTTTCTGTTGGTATTTGTGAATATTTAGACACTGATTCGAGACTAGGCCTGAGTAAATGAGTCTGTAATCAAGGAACATAGCGGTAATTTGGAATTCGAAACTGATCTATTCAAACGTTCGATTCTTAAGATTTTTTTTGTTGGTGTGAAATACGTTATTTACCAGGCGTTCCTCGCTTTCGAAACACTTGAAAAACGCTTGAAAAAAGCCCAGCTGGCTATACGCCAACATCACCTGTAATATTCACACTTTAGGAAACGAAAACGAAAAAAGTAAAGAAAAAGAGAAGAAAACAAATAGAAGAGAAGAGAAGACGAAAATAAGAGAGTGAGATAAGAAGAAAAGAGAAGGGAGAAGACTAAAAGAAAATCAAAAATACCACTTAAATAAAGTACTATCATCTGCACTGAAATTAAGCTACTTTTCAAAGTTCAAACGGCTGTATGGGCGTATATACAGTTGTGTGTGGAAAGGTAATGCCCTTCTATTCTACTATTCTACGCTGTCTGGTTTAAAGTATGATAACATCTAATAATTTCTGTCGCTTCAAAACACTTCACATCTATCGTCTACATTTAACTAGATAAATATCTAAGAAAACTTCCCTAATCTTCAAATTAAGATATTCATTATCAACCAGGCTTAGTTGACGTATTTTGTATTCGCAGTTTTCTTTTATCTTAGGATTGAATTATCTTCGAAAAGATCATCTCATGGACGGTTTATTTAATAGTTTTGGCTTCTGAAAAGCGTAGGAAATGCCGTGAGATTTTTTATTCTTCTTCTTCCAATAAACCTTTGAACCTCATTCATTCATTCATCCATCCATCCATCCATCCATCCATCCATCCATCCATCCATCCATCCATCCATCCATCCATCCATCCATCCATCCATCCATCTATTCGTCCATCCATCCATCCATCCGTTCTTCATCCATTTATTCTTTCATACATTCGTTCATTTGTTCTTTTATCCTTTCGTTTGTTCGTTCGTTCGTTCGTTCGTTCGTTCGCAAGTAAACTTTCGTGAAATTAGTAATAACGAGGCGAAAAGAAGTACTGTTGGGCTTTTTGCTGAAATAGATAAGTCATACTACTAAAAATAAACCTTCAGACCATGTGTCATTCACTTGAGAATATTATTTTTTATTTGAGTTATATCCATATTCATGTGTTTTCTCATGTGCAACCGATCGCAAACCTTAAACAAAGAAATGGTCTGAAATGGGAAAACATTACGTCAGAGCCGAGGAGGTCTATTTACTCGCAGTTTACCTATTACGCATGTTCTTATACTAATAATCATTCAGTTATAATAATAACTTTATTAATTTTCAAAATTTAGATTTTGTTTTGTTCTTAAGAAACAGCCGAAGATCCGAGACATGACGAGACAACAAAGATATATATTGATATATTGTATATATTGAAGTTGCGCAGAACTCAGTGAGTGGATGCTATAAAACAGGCCAATAATAACTTTTTCCACACCTGCGCCGAAAGCAAAGGACTGCGTGACGGACGTTAACCTATCCCGTGAGGTAACAATCGCGTGATTGAATCATTGTTATATTATTAGTGGTTAAAAACATAGAGAGAGAATCTGTAGGAGAGAATTTTTAGTTACACGAGACTTTTTAGATTTCGTTTCGGTAACTATCTCTTTTCTTTTCTTCTCTTCTCTTCTATTCTCTTCTTTTCACTTCACTTCTCTTTCTTTCCTCTTGTTCTGTTCTCTTTTTTTTTTTTGCATGTTTCCGTTTTTTAGACAAAGTCATCTCATCAGTAGTAAAGAGCTTTCGATCTTCAAGGTACGAAAGAGTGGAAGCGGATAAAAATGAAATACTAATTTAGATGTCAGCTTCGAGTAGCTATCAAATTCACTAAACAGATCACAACACTTTTTCAGGAAATAGAAATCCATTGTACGATAAACCTTTAAGCATATTAAAGTCCTATCGTGTCGCTTTTATACATTTACTATTCTTGTCGGTGAATCACGTGAATTCAAGGGATTCAAGGAACACAAACATACTTTGCCGACCACAAAACATACAATGACTGTCCAAACTCAATCTTGGATGTTCTTTGTTGAAAGAAATTCTTTCAAAGTTCTTTTAAAATTCTTTCAAAGTTTTTTGAAAATATACTAACCATTAAGCAAATTAACTAAGCTTTGGTTTTAGATTTAAAGCATTTGTTTTTTCGACTGGAGAGAGGAGTTTGGATTTTAAGAGGAGCAAATTAAGGCGAAGGAAATCAACTGTGAAAAATTTAGGCGATTGCGGGGGAAGTCGTTGTAATACACTTTCTAACTCTAAAATATAACAAGTTTTAACAATAAATAAAATATAGTGTTTCATCTATTTTCATCGTTGCCGGTGTTGAACAATGTTTCCTAAAGAGGAGTGCTATGGGAATTATTACAACGTAGGAAGTAAAATGAAGCTGTAGAAAGTGCTTAACTATAGACCGGGAATTTGTAAGTGGTCAAGTTATTAAGTAAAGCCAACTTTGAATTGATTTAAAACAAAAACAAAGAAACAAAAAAATTATTCATTTCAACTTTTTGATAATTGAAAGGATTTCTTTTCTTCAACTTAAATGCATTGCCCTTGATATGCGGAGTGAGTGTCTGGTCGGGGGGTTGTTTCTCGTCAAGTGTTGGTCTTCGACAACGATCGTCGGTGTGGGTTTTTAATCTGTATGCAATATATTTTGATCACCTTGAATGACAATAAAGACTTCAAATATCCGTTTTTACTCTTGATGGTTTAATGATACGTTTTTGATAGTTCATTACCGTTGGTCGTTGTTCACTCGCCGAAAACCATAAACGAATGCCGGTCTCAATAGGCGTATTCGGTGGCTATAAAAGACTACGCGACACAAGAAGTCGTTCATATTCAGAGAAGTAAAGCAGAACCAAGCTTGAAACATGCAGAAAGCAGGGTTATCTTTTGTATTTATCTTTGCTTTGGTGCTAGGAAGTTTACTGATGCAAGTGCAAGAGGCAAACGGTGGAATGCCATCTCCACCGTATGGAAAGAGAGGACATAGAATGGTGAGATGATGGAATGATAAATATTTTTTGTTTTCCTAATTTATATTTTTGTTATTTCATTTTTAAAGCGGAGATATTGAGTTAAAAATGTGGTCATTAACAATTAAGCAATAAAAGAAGGGCTTAGAAATGCCTTTAACGATTGAACGCTGTTTATCTCCGATCGCGCGAGTTTTGAGTGCTTGATGCCTTGAGAATTAAAAAAGCTACAAAGATAATAAGTTTTCAGATGCATATATTAAAGAGTGGTTTGTTTGATCGATAAAAAGGGTGTTCTGCTGTTCTGTTCTGTTCTGTTCTGTTCTGTTCTGTTCTGTTCTGTTCTGTTCTGTTCTGTTCTGTTCTGTTCTGTTCTGTTCTGTTCTGTTCTGTTCTGTTCTGTTCTGTTCTGTTCTGTTCTGTTCTGTTCTTCTGTTCTGTTCTCTTCTGTTCTCTTCTGTTCTCTTCTGTTCTGTTCTGTTCTGTTCTGTTCTGTTCTCTTCCGTTCTCTTCTGTTCTGTTCTCTTCTGTTCTGTTCTCTTCTCTTCTCTTCTCTTCTCTTCCGTTCTCTTCTCTTCTCTTCTCTTCTCTTCTCTTCTCTTCTCTTCTCTTCTCTTCTCTTCTCTTCTCTTCTCTTCTCTTCTCTTCTCTCTCTTCTCTTTCTCTTCTCTGTTCTGTTCTGTTCTGTTTCTGTTCTGTTCTGTTCTGTTCTGTTCTGTTCTGTTCTGTTCTGTTCTGTTCTGTTCTGTTCTGTTCTGTTCTGTTCTGTTCTGTTTCTGTTCTATCTGTTATCTGTTCTTTTCCTGTTCTGTTCTTCTGTCTGATGTTCTCTTCTCTTCTGTTCTCTTCTGTTCTCTTCTGTTCTTCTCCTTTAGTTCTCTTCTTTCTCTTCTCTTGTTCTTCTTCTCTTCGCTGTTCTCTTCTGTTCTCTGTCTGTTCTGTCTGTTCTCTTCTGTTCTGTTCTCTCTGTTCTCTTCTCTTCTTCAATATTATACCGTAATCGTATATAGTTATAAAGACACTGTTGTTCAATTGTAGATCATCATTTTGATTAGAGATTGGTCTTTTTATCTTTCTTCCAGCGTGATATAACAACCCTGACTAAACGAAGCATGAAGCAAGTCTGTGACCTAGCAAGTCTTCTCAATTGTTACCAAGACTACAAATGAATCAATTAAAAATGCATTCAAGTCGTGTTACATTTAAACCGGAAAAAAAAGAAAAAAAAATAAGAACGCTTATTTAAAGTTTTATTTCGACATGGTTTAGTATTCAAAGAAATACAATATTGTAAAAATTGTAAATTCAATATTTGAGGAAAAATTAAAAGTGTAGTAATAAATAAAAGAAAAACGTTTTAAAGCTAAGAGCTTATCGTTTTTCCTTTCGTTTTCATATTAGTGTTAGTTGAACGTAAAAATACCTGTGCTTCGCTTGTCAAACACAAAAGTTTTAGTTCAAGGCTACGTGGGAAGTTAAATTGGATCCATTATTTTCTCCTTTCAATTAGGAGAAAAAGCATTATGCACGAAGCCTCGCGCTTGAAACCTTTGTGCTTGACAAGTGAAGCATATATCTGAAGTGGGCTATTAAGAGGACCTCCTCCTTTTTGCGCAGGCTAAGTCTGCTAAGTCCGCTGACCTCTTCCAAAATGCATTTCAGCTCTATAACAAGTGGTTACTAGCTAGAAGCTCATGCTAAAAATGCTTTTCAGTTTCCTTTTCTCTTCCTTATTTTATCCTTCTCTTTGTTTGTTCACATGACTAAGTTTAAGCCTTTCAGGTTTTTTCCTCTGAATTTCCATTTCCAACCATGACAACGTACTTACTCGTGTGGCTTACCCCTGACCATTTATCAATGAACGACATCCTATTCCAATCAGGTTTATATTTCATCCATCATCATTTACATTTGCAAATGGTTAGACCTTCAAGTCTTTCTCGGACAAGGACTTAAAACCGTAGGCCCTGTCTCCCAACCCTTCTTAACCTACAGTAAATGGGGGGACATAAAAGAACCTGTTGAATTATTCGTACAAGAGTAGGGGATTGTCTCCCGGTTTAACAGCCTATTCCAATCTGGAGTCATTAATACTAACTTACTAACAAATCACTCATGATTGTAAGCTGCACGGCTGCTACTAGCGCCTAAATACGCAGCCCGAAGTCCTCCACTGATTTTAGACAATTTTAAAATGCGCTATACAAGAACCCCGTCATTATTATTATTATTATTATTATTACTATTATTATTATTATTATTATTATTATTATTACTATTATTATTATTATTACTACTACTACTACTATTATTATTATTATTATTATTATTATTATTATTATTATTATTACTATTATTATTATTATTATTATTATTACTATTAATTATTATTATTACTACTACTACTACTATTATTATTATTATTATTATTATTATTATTATTATTATTATTATTATTATTTATGAGTTTTATTTAACACATCCTCATATTATCATCTTATCTATCTTACGTACGATCTTTCTCAAATATTTTGAATATAAAATACCGTGACTCCTCAAACTTTCGTTCGTCATCTGAAATCGCCGATAGCAGCATCTCGTGCGCTCGTGAAGTGAAGTAAATTATCGACGGAAAAAAGGGAGATAAAAACGATGACCTTGTTCCCAAAATAAATAAGTCGCGCAACTAATGACCACTTATTTGAGTAAAACAGCCGGCAAACGAATTCGTTCTAGTTTTGCTTTGTTCTCAAGAGACAGCCGCAGTTCTGAGTCAAGACACTAGACAAGAAAGAATATATTATTAAGGTCGATAATAATCATTCAGTTATAATAATAACTTTATTAATTTTAAAAATTTTGGTTTTGTTTTGTCTTAAGAAACAGCCGAAGATCCGAGACATGACGAGACAACAAGAATGTATATATTGAAGTTGCGCAGAACTCAGTGAGTGGATGCTCAAACGGCCAATAACTTGTGCCACACCTGCGCCGAAAGCAAAGAACTGCCTGAGCCGGACGTTAACTATCTATAACTTAGCCTAAGCCCATTTCGCGCCAAATTGTTCCATAAATCCTAAGTCTCCAGTTATGTTTTGCTCAAATCCCATCCTAGTTTTCTGTTGTTATGTATTTATGTATTCCCAGTCCAAGTGAAAAACATCCCTTCAGGACCCTGTCAGCTTTTTAAAGACATCTCTCACCTTATCTTTATTCTTTTATGTATAATTTTAATTGCATTTTTCGTAATTGCTCGTATGTTTCAGTCACTCAATATCTCATCAATAAGATTGCAAAAGATTTTTTTTTTAAATGAAAACGATATATATATTAACGTATTGCAGTCCAAATGTCGACGCAACTTAACGTATTATTCATTTGCTTTATTATTTCCTCAGCGTGAGATTGATACGCGTAAACCCTGATTAAACGAAGAAATTAAACATTGCAACTTAACAAGTCCTGAACAGTTATAATTAAGACAACAAACGAAATAAAGATGTACCCAAATTAGTCTAATCATATTCAAAACGAACAACATAGTAAATAAGAGTATTATCTGGTATAATTTTGTATGTAAAGTGACTAATATAGTAATGTAAAATACATTTGTTCATCTTGGTTTCAATATCACTTTGGGCGGTTTTTGACCAAAAAAAATGGACTATAGCAATTGGTCTTGATCGATTTTGATCATTTCCCTTATTTTTTCCAATTGTGTATAATTATATGCAAACTAAATCATACAGTGTGGTTTGAGACAAAAGCAATGGACTTCGCCATCATGGTTTTCGTCATATTATAGTCTATTTTCACATCTTTTCTTCCATGCCAATCGAAATTTTCACACTTTCCTTATTCATCACATTCAACGCCCTTTCCGAGTTTTTTCATATGCAGTGATTTCTAAGCAAAACCATTAACTTTAAATCATGTTTTTGAATGAGTATGGGTAATATCCCATATAGCTTTATAAAGCATACAAATAGCTCATTTTGGGGCAAAAAGCATCGACTATAGGCCCATGGTTTGATCGATTTAGGTCATTTTCACACCTTTTAAAAATACATCAATTATTTATGAAGCATGCAAAATAGGTCATTTTGGACCATTTTGGGGCAAAAGTATGGACATAGGCCCATGGTCTTGATCGATTTTGGGTCATTTTCACACTTGAGAAAATATATCAATTACTCATAAAGCTACAAATAGGTCATTTTGACCATTTTGGGGCAAAACGCATGACTATAGCCCATGGTGTTGATCGATTTCAGGTCCATTTTCACACCTTTTGAAAAATATATCAATTACTCATGAAGCATGCATATAGGTCTTTTGAGACCATTTTGAGGCAAAAGCATGGACTATAGCCCATGTTTTTGATCGATTGTACGTCATTTTTTACACCTTTGAAATATATCAATTATTTATGAGCATGCAAATAGGTCATTTGGGACCATTTTAGGGCAAAAAGTATGTGACCTATAGCCCATGGTTTTGATCGATTTTGGGTCATTGGTTCAACTTTATTAAAATATATCAATTACTCATGAAGCATGCAAAATAGGTCATTTGTGGGCAAAAAGTATGGACCATGGTTTTGAGTCGATTTGGGGCCATTTTCACACCTTTTTTAAAAAATCAATTATTTATGAAGCATGCAAAATAGTGTCATTTTGGGACCGTTTTGGGGCAAAAAGCATGGACTATAGCCCCATGGTTTGATGCGATGTTGGTGCCATTTTCCACACCTTTTCAAAAATCAATTACTCATGAAGCATGCAAATAGGTCAATTGGGCAAAAAGCATGGACTATAGCCCAGGGTTTTGATCGATTTTGGGGGCCATTTTCACACCTTTAAAAAAAATATCAATGTATTATGAAAGCATGCAGGCAAGAGTTGATTGGGACCACTTTGGGCAAAAAGATGGCGTTAAAGACCAGGGTTTTGATCGATTTTTTAGGTTCATTTCACACCTTCTTGCATAATATCAATTACTCATTGAAGCATGCATATCATTTGAGGGATTTGGGGCAAAAGCAGATATAGCCCATGGTTGTTCATCGAATTTGGGGCCATTTGCACACTTTGAAATATATAATATTATGAAAGCCTGCAAACTAGTCATTTGGGACCATGTTCAGCACAAAAGCAGTCGCCATGGGTTTGATCGATTTTGGTAATTTCCACCGGTGGTTTCAAATGTCAATTCATACTCTGAAGCATGCAAATAGTATTTTGGATACATTTTGGGGCAAAAAGCATGGAACTATAAAGCCCATGTTGGAGCGATTTAAGGAATTTTTGTTCAACCGTTTGGAAAGACAAATCATCATTAAATTTATGAAGCATCGCAAATAGGTCCATTTTGGACCATTTTTGGGGCCAAAAGCAGACTCTAGCCATGTTTTGTCGCTTTGGCGGTCAAACTTTTATAAAATATATCACATAAAGTGCATACAAAATTTTCGAGGTCATTTTTGACCATTTGGGGCAAAACGCAGGATCGATAGCCCATGGTTTGATGATTAAGGTCATTTTCAACACCTTTTGAAAATATATCAAGTTACTCATGAAAGCATGCATATAGGTCATTTGGGCCCATTTGAGCAAAAAGTGATAGCCATGTTTTTGGATCGATTTTCCGTCATTGTGAACATATATCAATTATTTATGAAGCATGCAAACTAGGCATTTTGGGTAAAAAAGTCTGGGGACTATGAGCCCATGGTGTTTGATCGGATTTTGGGTCATTTTGCAAACTTTATAAATAGTTCAATGTACTCATGAAGCATGCCAAAATAGGTCATTTTTGGGCCAAAAAGTATTGACCATGGTTTGTTTTTTGAATTTGGGCATTTTTCACACCTTTTTAAAAAAAAAAAATCAATTATTTATGAAGCCTGCAAAATAGGTCATTTTGGCCATTTCAGGCCAAAAAGCATGTGCCAATGGTTGTTTGATCGATTTAGGGTCATTTCACAACCTTTGAATATAATATCAATTATCCATGAAGCATGCAAAATAGGTCAGTTTGGACCATTCTTGGGGCACAAAACAGCTATGGACTTCTAGGCCCATGGTCTTTGATCGATTTTAAGTTCATTTTCCACACCTTTTGACAACTATAATTATTTATGAAGCATGCAAAATCGGGTCATTTTGACTCATTTTGGTGGCAAAAAGCTATGGCCTACTATAGCCCATGGTTGTTGATCGATTTGGGTCCATTTCACACCTTTTGAAAAATATATCACTTATTTATGAAGCCTGCATAATCGTTTATTTTTGCGACCATTTTGGGGCAAAAGTATGGAGTAAGCCCTGGTTTTTGATCGCTTTTAGTTACATTTTCACACCTTTTGAAAATACTTTCAATTAATTTTGAAGCATGCAAAAATCATTTTGGGACAAAATAAGCATAGGACTATAGCCCATGGTTTCATCAATTTAGGGTCATTTTCACACCTTTTCAACAATAATCAATTATTTATGAAGCCTGCAAAATAGGTCATTTTGGACCATTTTCAGGCAAAAAGCCATGGACTATAGCCCATGGTTTTGATCGATTTAGGGTCATTTTCACACCTTTTGAAAAATATCAATTACTCATGAAGCATGCAAAATAGGTCATTTTGGACCATTTTGGGTCAAAAAGCATGGACTATAGCCATGGTTTTGATCGATTTGGGGTCATTTTCACACCTTTTGAAAATATATCAATTACTCATGAAGCATGCAAAATAGGTCATTTTGGACCATTTTGGGGCAAAAAGCATGGACTATAGCCCATGGTTTTGATCGATTTTAAGTCATTTTCACACCTTTTGAAAATATATCAATTTTTTATGAAGCATGCAAAATAGGTCATTTTGGATCATTTTGGGGCAAAAAGCATGGACTATAGCCCATGGTTTTGATCGATGTGGTGTTATTTTCACACCTTTTGAAATAATATCAATTACTCATGAAGCATGCAAAATAGGTCATTTTGGACCATTTTGGGGCAAAAAGCATGGACTATAGCCCATGGTTTTGATCGATTTTAGGTCATTTTCACACCTTTTCAAAATATATCAATTATTTATGAAGCATGCAAAGTAGGTCATTTTGGACCATTTAGGGGCATAAAGCATGGACTATAGCCCATGGTTTTGATCGATTTGGGGTCATTTTCACACCTTTTGAAAATATATCAATTATTTATGAAGCATGCAAAATAGGTCATTTTGGACCATTTTGGGGCAAAAAGCATGGACTATAGCCCATGGTTTTGATCGATTTTAGGTCATTTTCACACCTTTTGAAAAAATATCAATTACTCATGAAGCATGCAAAATAGGTCATTTTGGACCATTTTCAGGCAAAAAGCATGGACTATAGCCCATGGTTTTCATCGATTTTAGGTCATTTTCACATCTTTTGAAAATATATCATGTATTTATGAAGCATGCAAAGTAGGTCATTTTGGACCATTTTGGGGCAAAAAGCATGGACTATAGCCCATGGTTTTGATCGATTTGGGGTCATTTTCACACCTTTTGAAAATATATCAATTATTTATGAAGCATGCAAAATAGGTCATTTTGGACCATTTTGGGGCAAAAAGCATGGACTATAGCCCATGGTTTGATGATTTTGGGTCATTTTCACACCTTTTGAAAAAATATCAATTATTTATGAAGCATGCAAAATAGGTCATTTTGGATCATTTTGGGGCAAAAAGCATGGACTATAGCCCATGGTTTTCATCGATTTTAGGTCATTTTCACATCTTTTGAAAATATATCATGTATTTATGAAGCATGCAAAGTAGGTCATTTTGGACCATTTTGGGGAAAAAGCATGGACTATAGCCCATGGTTTTGATCGATTTGGGGTCATTTTCACACCTTTTGAAAAAATATCAATTATTTATGAAGCATGCAAAATAGGTCATTTTGGACCATTTTGGGGCAAAAAGCATGGACTATAGCCCATGGTTTTGATGATTTTGGGTCATTTTCACACCTTTTGAAAAAATATCAATTATTTATGAAGCATGCAAAATAGGTCATTTTGGATCATTTTGGGGCAATAAGCATGGACTATAGCCCATGGTTTTGATCGATTTGGGGTCATTTTCACACCTTTTCAAAATATATCAATTTTTTATGAAGCATGCAAATAGGTCATTTTGGACCATTTTGGGTCAAAAAGCATGGACTATAGCCCATGGTTTTCATCGATTTTGGGTCATTTTCACACCTTTTAAAAAAATATCAATTACTCATGAAGCATGCAAAATAGGTCATTTTGGACCATTTTCAGGCAAAAGCATGGACTATAGCCCATGGTTTTGTTTGATTTGGGGTCATTTTCACACCTTTTGAAAATATATCAATTATTTATGAAGCATGCAAAATAGGTCATTTTGGACCATTTTGGGGCAAAAAGCATGGACTATAGCCCATGGTTTTGATCGATTTGGGGTCATTTTCACACCTTATGAAAATATATCAATTATTATGAAGCATGCAAAATAGGTCATTTTCAGGCAAAAAGCATGGACTATAGCCCATGGTTTTGATCGATTTTGGGTCATTTTCACACCTTTTGAAAATATATCAATTATTTATGAAGCATGCAAAATAGGTCATTTTGGATCATTTTGGGGCAATAAGCATGGACTATAGCCCATGGTTTTGATCGATTTGGGGTCATTTTCACACCTTTTGAAAAAATATCAATTACTCATGAAGGAAGCAAAATAGGTCATTTTGGATCATTTTGGGGCAATAAGCATAGACTATAGCCCATGGTTTTGATCGATTTTGGGTTATTTTCACACCTTTTGAAAATATATCAATTATTTATGAAGCATGCAAAATAGGTCATTTTGGACCATTTTTGGTCAAAAAGCATGGTCTATAGCCCATGGTTTTCATCGATTTTGGGTCATTTTCAAACCTTTTAAAAAAATATCAATTACTCATGAAGCATGCAAAATAGGTCATTATGGACCATTTTCAGGCAAAAAGCATGGACTATAGCCCATGGTTTTGTTTGATTTGGGGTCATTTTCACACCTTTTGAAAATATATCAATTATTTATGAAGCATGCAAAATAGGTCATTTTGGACCATTTTGGGGCAAAAAGCATGGACTATAGCCCATGGTTTTGATCGATTTGGGGTCATTTTCACACCTTATGAAAATATATCAATTATTTATGAAGCATGCAAAATAGGTCATTTTCAGGCAAAAAGCATGGACTATAGCCCATGGTTTTGATCGATTTTGGGTCATTTTCACACCTTTTCAAAATATATCAATTATTTATGAAGCATGCAAAATAGGTCATTTTGGATCATTTTGGGGCAATAAGCATGGACTATAGCCCATGGTTTTGATCGATTTGGGGTCATTTTCACACCTTTTGAAAAAATATCAATTACTCATGAAGGAAGCAAAATAGGTCATTTTGGATCATTTTGGGGCAATAAGCATAGACTATAGCCCATGGTTTTGATCGATTTTGGGTTATTTTCACACCTTTTGAAAATATATCAATTATTTATGAAGCATGCAAAATAGGTCATTTTGGACCATTTTTGGTCAAAAGCATGGTCTATAGCCCATGGTTTTCATCGATTTTGGGTCATTTTCACACCTTTTAAAAAATATCAATTACTCATGAAGCATGCAAAATAGGTCATTATGGACCATTTTCAGGCAAAAAGCATGGACTATAGCCCATGGTTTTGTTTGATTTGGGGTCATTTTCACACCTTTTGAAAATATATCAATTATTTATGAAGCATGCAAAATAGGTCATTTTGGACCATTTTGGGGCAAAAAGCATGGACTATAGCCCATGGTTTTGATCGATTTTAGGTCATTTTCACACCTTTTGAAAATATATCAATTATTTATGAAGCATGCAAAATAGGTCATTTTGGGGCAAAAAGCAAGGACTATAGCCCATGGTTTTGATCGATTTGGGGTCATTTTCACACCTTTTGAAAATATATCAATTACTCATGAAGCATGCAAAATAGGTCATTTTGGACCATTTTGGGGCAAAAAGCATGGACTATAGCCCATGGTTTTGATCGATTTTAGGTCATTTTCACACCTTTTGAAAAAATATCAATTACTCATGAAGCATGCAAAATAGGGCATTTTGGACCATTTTCAGGCAAAAAGCATGGACTATAGCCCATGGTTTTCATCGATTTTAGGTCATTTTCACACCTTTTGAAAATATATCAATTATTTATGAAGCATGCAAAATAGGTCATTTTGGACCACTTTGGGGCAAAAAGTATGGAGTAAAGCCCATGGTTTTGATAGATTTTAGTTCATTTTCACACCTTTTGAAAATAATTTCAATTAATTTTGAAGCATGCAAAATAGGTCATTTTGGACCATTTTGGGGCAATAAGCATGGACTATAAACCATGGTTTTGATTGATTTGGGGTCATTTTCACACCTTTTGAAAAGATATCAATTACTCATGAAGGAAGCAAAATAGGTCATTTTGGATCATTTTGGGGCAATAAGCATAGACTATAGCCCATGGTTTTGATCGATTTTGGGTCATTTTCACACCTTTTCAAAATATATCAATTATTTATGAAGCATGCAAAATAGGTCATTTTGGACCATTTTGGGTCAAAAAGCATGGACTATAGCCCATGGTTTTCATCGATTTTGGGTCATTTTCACACCTTTTAAAAAAATATCAATTACTCATGAAGCATGCAAAATAGGTCATTATGGACCATTTTGGGGCAAAAAGCATGGACTATAGCCCATGGTTTTGATCGATTTGGGGTCATTTTCACACCTTTTGAAAATATATCAATTATTTATGAAGCATGCAAAATAGGTCATTTTGGATCATTTTGGGGCAATAAGCATAGACTATAGCCCATGGTTTTGATCGATTTTGGGTCATTTTCACACCTTTTCAAAATATATCAATTATTTATGAAGCATGCAAAATAGGTCATTTTGGACCATTTTGGGTCAAAAAGCATGGACTATAGCCCATGGTTTTCATCGATTTTGGGTCATTTTCACACCTTTTAAAAAATATCAATTACTCATGAAGCATGCAAAATAGGTCATTATGGACCATTTTCAGGCAAAAAGCATGGACTATAGCCCATGGTTTTGTTTGATTTGGGGTCATTTTCACACCTTTTGAAAATATATCAATTATTTATGAAGCATGCAAAATAGGTCATTTTGGACCATTTTGGGGCAAAAAGCATGGACTATAGCCCATGGTTTTGATCGATTTGGGGTCATTTTCACACCTTATGAAAATATATCAATTATTTATGAAGCATGCAAAATAGGTCATTTTGGGGCAAAAAGCATGGACTATAGCCCATGGTTTTCATCGATTTGGGGTCATTTTCACACCTTTTGAAAATATATCAATTATTTATGAAGCATGCAAAATAGGTCATTTTGGACCATTTTGGGGCAAAAAGCATGGACTATAGCCCATGGTTTTGATCGATTTTGGGTCATTTTCACACCTTTTCAAAATATATCAATTATTTATGAAGCATGCAAAATAGGTCATTTTGGATCATTTTGGGGCAATAAGCATGGACTATAGCCCATGGTTTTGATTGATTTGGGGTCATTTTCACACCTTTTGAAAAAATATCAATTACTCATGAAGGAAGCAAAATAGGTCATTTTGGACCATTTTCAGGCAAAAAGCATGGACTATAGCCCATGGTTTTGATCGATTTTGGGTCATTTTCACACCTTTTCAAAATATATCAATTATTTATGAAGCATGCAAAATAGGTCATTTTGGACCATTTTGGGGCAATAAGCATGGACTATAGCCCATGGTTTTCATCGAAATTATGTCATTTTCACACCTTTTAAAAAAATATCAATTATTTATGAAGCATGCAAAATAGGTCATTTTGGGGCAAAAAGCGTGGACTATAGCCCATGGTTTTCATCGATTTTAGGTCAATTTCACACCTTTTGAAAATATATCAATTATTTATGAAGCATGCAAAATAGGTCATGTTGGACCATTGTGGGCCAAAAAGCATGGACTATAGTCAATACTTGCGCATGGTTTTATGGGTATACATTGTCCCATGAGTCCTTTTGGTCATCGCAAGCAAAGAGGAATTAACTTGAAAGGGGACGAGAAACATTGCTATTAGACGGTAAGAAACGTTTAGAAGCTAAAAAATAACTCTCGTATTATAAAGTTTAGATGTTTTCCTGCTCTGTCGATCTTTTTTCAATATATTTGCGGTTTTTTCGTTGAATTAGCGAGTGTTTCTTGTGGCACTTGTGAAGTTGACGTGGGCTTAAAAACATATTTTCAAACATGCATTTTGTGTTCGTAGGATGTTTTTCTTATATTTTAACAGTTAAAATATATGTATTTATATTTTTTTGATCATCTTTGCCAAATTTTCCATTTATTTAAAAGAATTTCTAAAACCAATTTTCTTCGTACTTTGAAGACGAATACCTCTCCTCACCTACTCCTCCCTGAGAACAAAAACAACAATTGAATGATTTGTGTAGGCATATTAGGTTTTGTGACAATATTTTTCTTTTGAATAATTAAGCTTATGGAAAACATATTTGTATAGCAC
Source organism: Actinia equina (assembly GCA_011057435.1). Classification (NCBI taxonomy): domain Eukaryota; kingdom Metazoa; phylum Cnidaria; class Anthozoa; order Actiniaria; family Actiniidae; genus Actinia; species Actinia equina. Next base: position 670,752 of record WHPX01000087.1, read on the forward strand.
GTTAAATCGCACATTCCTGAGTACAATTTGGAAATTAATAGGCACGATCGAGTAATGATTTGAAAGCTCTTGTAAAGTTCTAGTGAAAGCTCTTGCCTAAAGGCTCGTGCAATTAAAGAACTTATGAGTGTCTTTTAATTTCAAATCGTACAAGAAGATTGTGCGATTTTTCGTTTATGTTTCACTCGACAAAATTTTAGTAAAAAATGTGAAGCGATGCCGTTCATCTTTGTCTATTTGGCGGCCGATTTTCAGTCCATCGCGCAACTAAAATGCATAAAAAAGATTAGTTCTTATATGGCTTTAAAATTTTATTTATATGTTTTTTAAATACAAAATGTTTTCACATTGTTTTGGCCGTGTTGCCATGCGACACAATTCGGTACTCCTACGGAGTACAATTGTTATGGAGTTGCAATAACAGGTCACAAAAGTAACACAAAACAGTAGAGTGCATACACTAATTGCATAAAACAAACTGGAGACAAGATCTTAATAGTAAAGTTTTACGGTCATGATGCCCCCAAGTATCCACAACGCCCCCAGTCTGTACGACCATGACGCCCCCAGCATAAACCATGACAACCCTTAGTCTCTATTAACACTTATTTAATAAGAAGATTAAAAATATTTCATAGTATAAATCCAAGGATAAAAAAATAACGAAAAGAAAAAAAGTTGACAACCAAATTTCGTAAGTCCGACAAATTATTCGTAATTCAAGTTAGTACGCCGTAGTTGCCGTAAGAACGCTAATGTTCATCTTTTCTACATCGTTTCACTTACGCATAAGTTCTGAAACTAAAGCTTGACACTGAAAATATACCACAAAAGAAAGAGAGTGCTGGTGAATAAAGTAAGAAAAACATTGTGAAAGACAATGTTAAAACCTTTGACATAACCATTATGGTTGAACGAACGAGTTGTTTTCGAACGAACCAGTTGTTTTCAGCAGTTGTAATACGCAAACTTGTAACCTAATAGTTGTTTGAAGTTTTTGAAGCCGATGACAAGTGCATTAGAAAGATTCCATAAGTCATATTTCTCTCTCCTTTGTGCTTGGTTGTCACTAGCGACTTGTCCCAGTGTAACCGGCGGCAAGGCGCTCAAATCACTAAACAGATTGCAAGTGTGTTGGCAAAAGAGTTTATTCACAACCCAGCTTGGTACATCTCAAATCAGTACAAAACGAGAACGAGATTACAGCTCTCTATCTATAAAATAAGATATTTACACTAAGATGTAGGTTTATATATATTGAAATACTTTTGTTAAGTTGAAACTATTATTATAAAACGATAATACAATGAAAAATATGACTAAAGTCTATGTACTCTTGTACTAAATCTATCTGGCTTAGATATAAATAGAACGGAAGTTACGTCATAGCTAATTTGAATACTATAATATGAATTTCCAACGAGTGTAAAATACTGACACAAAACTAGGTGTTTATATGTTTAAAATGGAAGTTATACGCCGTATAAATGATACAAGAATAATGGAAAACTATGGAAAAGTTGTTAGAATGGTTTACTAATATGTTTAGGTAAGTGTTTAACCAGTTATTGTTATGCGAATTTATCCTAAACAGGGATATGATTACCTCGTGGTCAATCCGTGACCTTGCAAATTAAAGTTTACGAAGACAACCAAAAGGTCTATAAAAAGGTCTTTTAACCTGTGGTGAGGGTTACTCAAACTAGTTTAGAGGTTGAACGCACGTTTACAGCGATAGCGTTTTAAGAACGAAAACTATTGGTTTACTTGTTTAAGACGAGAATTATTCTGACTACGAGTTTATAGTGCAAAACCTAATTGTTTATGTTTAGAGTTAATTACCGTGAAATTGATTATTACGTTACTCGCTTAAGGTTATTCACGTGTGATATAAATACTAGAACTTACTCTGATACTTAACTTCGAAGTACAATGACTAGATATAGCAATAGTCTAACACAAAATTATCTTAACTTTATCCTAGGTTAGATATATGTGTGTAATAAACAGCAAGGATTGTACCTTCTAACGACGCGAGTTCTTTGTCTTGAATCTGTGGTTCGACGCTCTTCCAAGTTCTCTTGCTATACTGACTAAATTTACTTGAAAAGCTCTATTTATACTTGAGTCTGCATTCCTCATGTATTACAATAATCGACGCACAATACGCCCAAGGCGCACTTGTTCCGTAAAACGTGGCTTATGCTAACATTACTCATGTAATCCCAGGAAATTAATTAACTACTTGTTTGCAGATTTCACTTGGTATGAAGGAAGAACATTCCTTAGTATCCGAAATCGTAATTAAACTAATTAAAACTAGGTTAAAGTCCGATTTACTTTTGTTTAAAATAACGTTCTTTTGACTCTGTCACACTTGCCCCTCCTTTTTCTTTGCTTCGTCCTCGAGCAAATCCACCAATGTCTATGCACAGTTGATACGGTTGCTGTTAATTCTGAAGTACTGATCTCGGCAGGTTGTAACGGTTGTTGTGTTGTCCTGCTGTCATCCTTGAAGATCTCCGTAATGGTGCTAAATCTTGTTCCTCCTCCGTGGTGTCGCTCTCATCGTCGTTGTTGATAGGTCGGCGTTGCCTTTGTTGTAACGCTATCGTCATCCAATCAACGCCTTCTTCTTCATCAGATGAACTGTCTTGTCTGTTTCGATTGGTTTGTCTGCGTGCTGGTCTTCTCTGGTTACGCATCTCTAACATGGGTCTAGGACATACTTGCATCTCTGCCTGGCTCACAACCTTGTCACTTCCTTGTCCATCCGCTCGTTGTACAACATAGGTGTTGTTCTCTCGACGTTCGACAATTTTGTATACCTGGTCTTCCCAGTTGTCTTGGATCTTGTTTCTCCCTCTCACTTTTCGGTTCCGCAGTAGTACTCTCTCTCCAACTCTAAGTGGGTCAGCGGTTGCTCGACCTCGCTTATCATGGGCTTTCTTTCTGGTTGCGGCTGCTTCTTTCATTCTGTTGCTGGTGGTAGTGTAGGCCTCGCGAAGACTGTTTTGATGTTTTGTGATCCACAATTGGTTATCTTCTTGGTACATCCTCTCTTCTTCAGGAAGTAGAATGTCTAATGGTAGTTTAGCATCTCTTCCAAACATCAGGTAGAATGGTGAGTAGCCTGTCGTTGAATGTGGTGTGGCATTGTAGGCGTAGCACAGTTCTCTGAGGTGTTCTGGCCAGCGTCTCTTTTCTCTCGCAGGTAGAGTTCTGAGTAGATCATGTAGGGTGCGGTTGAAGCGTTCGCATTGCCCATTTCCTTGTGGGTGGTAGGGGGTTGTTCTTGACTTTCGTACTCCATACATCTTGCACAGCTCCTGAACAAGTTCACCTTCAAAGGATCTTCCTTGGTCGGAGTGTAGTCGTTCTGGGACGAGTAACAGAGACGACTCTCCCCCCTGACCATCTCCTGTGCGTCTGTAGAGGATTCCTTTCCTTTCCTCAATTCTTTTCCAGTTGCTCATCAGCTTGCGGGTTGACCTTGTTTCCAGTGCACGTTCTCGTCTTGATGGTTGGCTTCCGCGATTGCGGTAGTGAAGGAGACGGCTGATCGCTGGGTCTTCCTGCTGTAGATGCTGAATCTCACTGAGGGGTATGGTAGGGAAATGGGTTGCTTGATCCTCCTGGTTGCTCATTTCTGTGTTGCTGATGAATGCTGCTGCTACCGTCAGATGCTCACGTACTTCCTCTGGCACATCTGTTGTGTTGGCACAACTGGCAAGTGCTTGTCTTACTTCAGCTGTTGGTGTCTGTTCATCTCTGCTGATACGGCTGAGGGCATCTGCGTTCTGGTTGTGTCGTCCAGGGCGGTACTTGATGGTGAAATTGAAGTTTGCTAGCTCTGCAGCCCATCTTTGCTCCACAGCCTTGAGCTTGCTTTTGGATTGGAGGTATGTTAGTGGGTTGTTGTCGGTATGAACAACAAATTTTGCACCCATCACATATTCTCTGAACTTCTCACAGACAGCCCACTTTAGTGCTAGTAGCTCTAGTTTCCTTGAGGAGTAGTTGTCCATGTTGCGTTCCCCACCTCTCAGACCTCGGCTGGCATATGCAATGACTTTCACTTGTCCATCTTGTTCTTGGGATAGCACGGCTCCTAATCCTTCATTGGATGCATCTGTCTCTATGATGAATGGCTTGTTGTAGTCTGGATACGCTAGTATAGGTGCTGAGGTTAGTAGGGTCTTTAACTGGTCGAAACTGCTCTGACACTCAGGAGTCCACAGTTCTCGGATCGGTTTCTGGGTTGACCTTTTGCCCCCTCCGCTTCCCATCTCTGCGACAACTTTGTGTAGAGGGCCTGCAATCTGGGCGAACTTCGGGACAAATCTCCGGTAGTACGAGGCGAACCCAAGGAACGAACGTAGATCACGTACAGTTGCTGGGACTGGCCATTCGCTGACTGCTTTCGTCTTCTCAGGATCTGTAGCTACTCCTTCGGCTGATACGACATGTCCCAGGTAGGACACCTTGTTCTGAAAATATTGACACTTGGTAGGTTCAATCTTGAGTCCATGGCTCCGTAGTTTACTGAAGACTGTCTCTAAGCGCTCCAGATGCTCCTCTATGGTCGCTGAGAAAACAATGATGTCATCTAGGTAGACCATCATGGTACGTAGGACGTCATTCCGGAAGACCCCTTGCATCAGTCTCTGGAAGGTGGCTGGCGCATTCTGCAGTCCGAAAGGCATTCGATTGTACTCGAACAATCCCATTGGGGTTGTGAAGGCCGTCTTGTGCCGGTCACGGGGGTCGACTTCAACTTGGTTGTATGCCGAGGCCAGGTCTATGGTCGAGAAGTACTTTGCGCCAAGCAGTGCTTCCAGTGACTCTTCTATTCTGGGTAGCGGGTACTGGTCTCTTTTGGTCTTCATGTTTAGCTTCCGGTAGTCAACACACATCCTTAATGCACCAGATTTCTTGCGCACTAGTACAATGGGTGAGGCATAGTTGCTTTGGCTTGGTTGTATAACACCTTTCTGTAGTAACTCTTGTAGATGCTGTTGTACCTCTTGATATTGATTCGGGGGGATCCTTCTGTACCTTTCGGTGACAGGCACATCATCATCTGTGTAGATGCGGTGGTATGCTGTCGTTGTACAGCCAAGGTCTTCCTTGTCTTTGGTGAACACTTCTTTGTTCCTTTCAAACATCTGGAGAGCTTCCTTCTTCTGAAGTTCAGTTCCAGGGAAATCGTCTAGGGTGATCCCGTGAGGGGGCGCCTGTATCCTCTGCCTTCGTACTTTGCCCACATTTTCCCGTTGGGGTGGCGTCTGAGGGTCAGCACTGAGACTACAGCACACTGTCACCATGTTGTTCTCCTGATGGAACTCCAACTGCTCTCCGGCATGGACCAATTCTCCCTCTCGGACGATCCCCAGGCGTGTCCTCGGCTTTAGCCATATGTCCTTCGCAGTGTGGTTTGCGACACGAACGAAGTACGACGTCCTGGTGGTATCTACAAGAGTACTGGCCACGGTTAGGTTTCCTTCTATTGGTACGTTTAGAGGTTCAATTACAGCATCAGTGCCCCAGGAGGGGCCTGTTACTAGCACATCAGATTCTGTGAAAGACGGCACCCAGACGTTGTCTGAGCCTGCTACTTTCACGAACCCAGTTTTTGTCTTTATCTTCTTCCTCTTTTCTTCCTCTGCTTGCAGGATCTGTTGGAATTGAGGTACCCGCCCCAAAACGTTGGTTCCAAGTAGGCATGGTACTCTCCTCTGCAACACTGTAGTGGCTGGCGTGTCTTTGGCGATGAAGATGCCGCACCCGGGAACCCTCACTCCATTTATCTCCACCGTTGCGGTGATGTGGCCTGTGTAGGGAATCTCCAATCCGTTGGCTCCACGTAGCTGTATTAGCTGGGTCCCGACTTGCACGTCTCCTAGGGTTGGCTGTAACTTTTCGCTGTAGAATGACTCGGTGACAAGGGTAACCATGGAGCCCGTATCCACAAGACTCTTAACTGGTACTCCGTCGATTCTTGCCATCACAGTGGGGCTTGTCCCAACAAACTTGTCATTCTGCAAAATAAATTTAGAGCCACTACAGTGGTCCTCTACGGCATGGCTCACTGCCGCAAAGGGTTGGAGTTTAACGCCTCCTTCTTTTGTGGCTGAAACTGACCTCGGTTGTCAGGTCTCCTTCCTTTGCCAGGTGCCTTGAAACAGTCCCGGGCAAAGTGCCCCTCCTTGCCGCAGTGATAGCAGGTAGATGGGCGTGGCTTGACTGATAGGGTCTGCATCAACTTGGTTAGAGTGGCCTGCTGCTGTTGTAGAGTCTCTGCTAGAGTCTTCTGGCCTTGGATGAGGTCTGCAATGGCTTTCTGGTGCTTGACGGTGACTTCATTACAGTCTAGGGCTCCCTCTGCTCCTACTTCTCTGGAGGCTGCATACCTGGGAAGACGGTCTGTCTCTTCCATGGTACGCCGAGCTTCCTCTCTGACTGCCTGGAAGGTCTTGTCTGGGTGTTCACGGATAAGTCTCCTTAGGTCCCTGCGCAGCATCCCATCTCGTAGGTTTTCCACAAAGGTATCCCGCAGGCTCCTGTCCTTGTGGTTAATCGCTTCAGGATTGGTCCTGTTGATGTGATCAACCAAGGCCATCAGAGCATGGGAATAATCTTGGATGGATTCCCTCTCCCTCTGTTTCCTACTGAAGAATTTCTGAAGCAGCTGTGTCTGGGACAGCTTCTCACTGAAAACATCTCGCAGCAACTGGTACAACTTCCCGGGCTGGTCCCATTCGTCCACTGATCGTAGGCGCACCTCGTCCTTGGCTGCTCCCTCAAGGCTGCTGTACAGGAAATCCACGGTCTCCTTGTCGGTCATTGTCTGGGCGGTGATGACTCTCTCAGCATCTGCAATCCAGTCCTCAAGGATTCTGTCATCTCTCCCACCGGCATACTTCCGCAGCTTCTTCTCCCTTGGCAGCGTCACTTTCACAACAGGTGCAACTCCGCCGGCCACCTCCATCCCGGCCAGCTTCTCTTGCAGCTCAGTCAGCTTTGCTTCCAATTCTTCCATCTTAATTGCTGGTCTCGTTCTCGTTTCTAATAAACCTTAAGTCAACTTTACTTGCAATCCCACTTCTGACACCAAAAATGTAACCGGCGGCAAGGCGCTCAAATCACTAAACAGATTGCAAGTGTGTTGGCAAAAGAGTTTATTCACAACCCAGCTTGGTACATCTCAAATCAGTACAAAACGAGAACGAGATTACAGCTCTCTATCTATAAAATAAGATATTTACACTAAGATGTAGGTTTATATATATTGAAATACTTTTGTTAAGTTGAAACTATTATTATAAAACGATAATACAATGAAAAATATGACTAAAGTCTATGTACTCTTGTACTAAATCTATCTGGCTTAGATATAAATAGAACGGAAGTTACGTCATAGCTAATTTGAATACTATAATATGAATTTCCAACGAGTGTAAAATACTGACACAAAACTAGGTGTTTATATGTTTAAAATGGAAGTTATACGCCGTATAAATGATACAAGAATAATGGAAAACTATGGAAAAGTTGTTAGAATGGTTTACTAATATGTTTAGGTAAGTGTTTAACCAGTTATTGTTATGCGAATTTATCCTAAACAGGGATATGATTACCTCGTGGTCAATCCGTGACCTTGCAAATTAAAGTTTACGAAGACAACCAAAAGGTCTATAAAAAGGTCTTTTAACCTGTGGTGAGGGTTACTCAAACTAGTTTAGAGGTTGAACGCACGTTTACAGCGATAGCGTTTTAAGAACGAAAACTATTGGTTTACTTGTTTAAGACGAGAATTATTCTGACTACGAGTTTATAGTGCAAAACCTAATTGTTTATGTTTAGAGTTAATTACCGTGAAATTGATTATTACGTTACTCGCTTAAGGTTATTCACGTGTGATATAAATACTAGAACTTACTCTGATACTTAACTTCGAAGTACAATGACTAGATATAGCAATAGTCTAACACAAAATTATCTTAACTTTATCCTAGGTTAGATATATGTGTGTAATAAACAGCAAGGATTGTACCTTCTAACGACGCGAGTTCTTTGTCTTGAATCTGTGGTTCGACGCTCTTCCAAGTTCTCTTGCTATACTGACTAAATTTACTTGAAAAGCTCTATTTATACTTGAGTCTGCATTCCTCATGTATTACAATAATCGACGCACAATACGCCCAAGGCGCACTTGTTCCGTAAAACGTGGCTTATGCTAACATTACTCATGTAATCCCAGGAAATTAATTAACTACTTGTTTGCAGATTTCACTTGGTATGAAGGAAGAACATTCCTTAGTATCCGAAATCGTAATTAAACTAATTAAAACTAGGTTAAAGTCCGATTTACTTTTGTTTAAAATAACGTTCTTTTGACTCTGTCACACCAGTTATAATAGGCACTGTACGCATCGATAACGGGAGACCAAGATGACAGTATTTTTGACCGAGAAAGACAAGGTTGAGAAATGTCGTCGTCCACGTATCGAGTAACCATGATTATACATCAGACTAGAAGGAAGCTTATGTGTTGGCTTGAAATTTAAATTGCACCGTTTGTGGTTGTTTCATTGCGAGAAGTTCAAGATTTAGTTTGCTTTGAAAAGTTTCTTCTTCTATATGACTTGAACAGTTCCAACAACCTTCCATATTTGATGAAACAAACCATTTGAACTTGATATTTTGACAGACGATGAATGCAAACCGAAATTTTGTTTTTCAAAGAATGATATTTACTTAATACTTGCTTTGAAAATTCAATATGGCTGACTCTCGCATTGATCTGAACAATTTTCAAAAATATAAAATAGGAAGTTATCCAAAATATTTTACTTTAAAAACTTCTAGTCATTCTTTTTTTTTTCCTATATAAGCTTTTGTCCCAAAGAAACATTTTCACGTAAAATAGGAAGGAAGATAATGTACTAAAATTGCATTTTATCTACCTGGGAGAATATTCAATAAAGAAAGATGTCAACACCAAACTGATTTATTTACCTTGGAATGTTGACGTTCCCCTCTAGAAATGAAACATGAACTTCAGAAGTTGTTGATATATGACAGACTTTGACTTATGCATGTTGTAATAACATTTTATGAAGTCAACGTCATGTAAATGCGCGTCGTCAAGCTCTCCCATCATTGTTGTGTTAAGTGCCTAATATTGTTTGTTGTGCCTTTAAGTCATATAATAATAATGATAATAATAATGGGGTGCTTCTATAGCACATTTCACAGTTGTCTCAATGCGTTTTACAATTATGAACAGTGGAGGACTTTATGGGCTGTATATTAAGGCACTATTCGCAGCCGTGCAGCTTACGATCATGAGTCATTTTTTAGTACATTAGTAGTGTTATGAAGGTCGATTGCTTGACATTAGTTCTTCGTCGGAGTAAGTGGATTAGGTGACTGTACATGTATTTCATTGAAGGAGTTTGGAATTTCTGAGGGGTGGGGAGGGATCAGATTAAGAAAGTAACTTTGTATGGAATCACATTGGAATTTCTGGGGAAATCCTTTGAATTGAATGGGGTATGGATTGGCTATCAAATTAGGCACATGCAAACAGCTATTCCTGCAGCTCCCTGCCCCCTCCTCTAAAAATACAAATGATGATAACGTAATGCTTATAACGCACATTTTTTATGATGAAATGATCTGGTGTGCAAAAAATGAACAAATTCTTCACAAAAAAGTACTATTGGGGAAAACAAAAATTGGAAATTTTGATTCTCGGTTCTTTCAAACATTCCTTCTTATATGATGCTCATTTCATCTGTGCTAATAATGCTAATTAACGTTAATTATCTTGTTTAATGCATGGTAACCTCTATTTTTTTACAGATCCAGAGGCCTCTTGGGAGCTTGAATGGACAGACACTGTTTATTGTGTGATACCGCTGTAACTGCAGTCACTTGACCAGTTAGACAGAGTGAACCAATCAAAATGTGTTATGAAAACAATGCATTCCAACTATGAGTGCTGGAGCAGCGACAAGAACCTATAATCTCTTGGCATGGTGTTTTTGCACAAATCAGGCAAGTAAATATCATAGTAAGTTGCTCTGCCCTGCAGATATAACCTGGGTTTTAGCCCCATGCAGAATAGGGGGAAGAGATCATAGGGAAGAAATGATATTCTGAACTTGTGTTGAGTTTCCTGAATATGCAAGGGTGACACTCACTCACATACAGTACTCACTCGTTAAGATCCACAACCAAACGTTTATGAATCTTCTTAAAGGGGTACTTTCTGGATAAAAATACCCTGATTTTTGAAAGGAAACATGTTGCTTGACTACTATATGGGCCATGTAGATTATTTTCAAGTCATTTCCAATTATTTCATTGATTTTCAAGTGCCCCTTCAATTCATCTGCTTACGAAGGTTACATGAAACTTATTTCCAGACTTCATACATTTCTTCATACAAGGTCTAGCACTGATCTGAGCATGCGTACACTAGCAGACTGACCTTCAGATTGTTTATATAGAAAGAATCAGGGAAAGATTGATGCATAGGGGTGGTGATGAGGTGTGGATAAACCTCAATAGGGTGAGGTGTGAATAAGCCTCAATAGGGTGAGGTGTGAATATGCCTCAATAGGGTGAGGTGTGAATAAACCTTAACAGGGCGAGGTGTGAATAAACCTCAATAGGGTGAGGTGTGAATAAACCTCAATAGGGTGGGGTGTGAATAAACCTCAATAGGGTGAGGTGGGGATAAACCTCAATAGGGTGGGGTGTGAATAAACCTCAATAGGGTGAGGTGGGGATAAACCTCAATAGGGTGAGGTGTGAATAAACCTCAATAGGGTGAGGTCGGGATAAACCTCAATAGGGTGAGGTCGGGATAAACCTCAATAGGGTGAGGTCGGGATAAACCTCAATAGGGTGAGGTGTGAATAAACCTCAATAGGGTGAGGTCGGGATAAACCTCAATAGGGTGAGGTGTGAATAGACCTCAATAGGGTGAGGTCGGGATAGACCTCAATAGGGTGAGGTGTGAATAAACCTCAATAGGGTGAGGTCGGGATAAACCTCAATAGGGTGATGTCGGGATTAAACCTCAATAGGGCAAGGTGTGGATAAACCTCGATAGAATACCCATAATACTTTGCGTCTGTGGGGAAACCAGAAGGTAAAAACCCACTGATTTTGCAGAAGGCTGATCAGGCAATGTTAAAAATACCTTGTTTGATAGAGTGCAAATAATATACCCGTGAAATAGATAGCTAGCTAACTAATTACTTTCTTTTGGTTGCGTCTAATTAGTTAAAATAGGTGAGCCCTGACAAGTAAACTAGTTCATGTGTGCTACTCAAGGGCGCACATTATTAAACACACTTACCAAACACTATTTTATTGAACATGCTTTTCCTTCGTATAATAACATGTTTGCATTTTCATATCCATTTGATTTGCATATGGAGTTGTTACTCTAGTAAACCCCTGTGACCCTATCATGCCTCACTGAATTACTGTGTCTTGTCTAATTAATCGCCTTCCTATTTCATCCTCACTATTTTATGGGTATATTATTAATTTTGTACTCTATCCAAATGTAAAATGGAGTAGTAAAAAAAACAGAAAAAGAAAGAAGCTTAAAGAAGTTTAAGGTAGCTCCATACAGTAAATGGTTTACCTCGCTAGAGCAGTTTTGCACATGTGCAAATACAGATCTTATTTTGATTATGTAATTGATGTGCGCTATTTTTGAACTTAAAAAGCTCGGAAATTTCGTGGTAAAATATCTATAACTTTTTACAGGGTTTTTTCGAAATAAAAAGCAATCCGCTTGCAAAATATTTAGCATTTTCTAACGACAGAATGTTTTTAAATGTTAAAAGACAGAAATTGTGTCACATCTAAGGTTCTGTCGTTGGGATACTTAAGTCGTGGTGTCAAATGATGAAGTAAGTAGTATAATTTCACTTAATAATTATTTTTTTTAATTCACTGCAAAAAACTCAAGCTTTAATTTTTTTATTACAAAAAAGCCTCAATTAAGACGTTGCTATGGTGATCTGTCACGTGATACTTTTTACAAAAACTGAAACCTTGATTTACTAATATTAGTACAATGCTCAAAAAAGGCTCAAAACATACTCTGTTTTTTTTTAAGTACAACAATATGTAACGTACCTTGAAAGCCTTTTAACTATATGGAGCTACCTTAAGGTAGATTTTAAACACCAAAACTCTTGATCTGTACAAACATTTATTGGAATAAACTGATAATCAATATTGTACAGTTAAAAGCAGGTATGGTATAAATTCAATTGAAAAAAACAGACCTTGTTCTTGGTGTGACAATGTTTTCCCAATTCAACATGACAAACCTCGATATCGTTATTCCTTTCATGTCTTTTGGGATACTCATGAATTTTTTCGAAGAATAAAAAACAAAGAAAATGAACCTCCTGGAGGTTCGTCACGCTGAATTGGGAAAACTTTGTCACACCACGAATAAGGTCTATTGGCCACCCCTCAAGATGCAAAGCATTATGGGTTATGTGCAAATAGAGAATAGGGAGGGGTGTGGAAAAACCTTCATACTTGTATAGGGTACTTATAGATTTTCTTGTAGAGTGCACATAAAATACCCGTGAAATAGATAGCTACCTAACTAAGTACTAACTTTGTGCTATTTGTTGCCTTTAGAAGTCTAATTAGTTAAAGAAATAGGCGAGACATGATGGGTAAGCTAGTGCACGTCTGTTACTCAGGGGTGAGCATTTTGAACTATTTTTAAACACACTTACAAAAACTGATACAATATCTTATTGAACATACTTTTCCTTCGTATAATATGTTTACATTTCGTATCTATTTGCGTATTGAGTTGTTACTCTAGTAAACGCCCGTAACCTTGTCATGTCTCGCTGTATTTGGACCATGTCTCGTCTAATATGGCGCTATTTTCTATTTCTTTGCACTCTATATTGTTTTCAGACAAGTGATGGATTTTTTGGTAGAGTACAAACACTAAAAGTGTGCAACACTTCGCACTATTTAGTAGTAAATAGTGCTAATTAAACAATAGAAAACAATAGGATTAGCATGGTTTAGCAGTATTTATGTTACACATTTATAGTGTTTGTACTCTAAGGTTTACCTAGTTGTTTTGACTTAGAAATTTTTTAACTTTACATTGTCTGGACTTGTAAAAGTTGTCTTGTTATATGTATGTGGTGTTTGTTAAATAAAGATTTACTTTGGACTACAATCGGTTTGTGTATTTTTAATTAATTCCATCTTTACCCCCTCCACACCCTTTTTATCACTGGGCTATTCATCAACTTATTGGGCTATTCACCAACTTATTGGGCTATTCACCAACTTATTGGGCTATTCACCAACTTATTGGGCTATTCACCAACTTATTGGGCTATTCACCAACTTATTGGGCTATTCACCACTTATTGGGCTATTCACCAACTTATTGGGCTATTCACCAACTTATTGGGCTATTCACCAACTTATTGGGCTATTCACCAACTTATTGGGCTATTCACCAACTTATTGGGCTATTCACCAACTTATTGGGCTATTCACCAACTTATTGGGCTATTCACCAACTTATTGGGCTATTCACCAACTTATTGGGCTATTCACCAACTTATTGGGCTATTCACCAACTTATTGGGCTATTCACCAACTTATTGGGCTATTCACCAACTTATTGGGCTATTCATCAACTTATTGGGCTATTCACCAACTTATTGGGCTATTCACCAACTTATTGGGCTATTCATCACTTATTGGGCTATTCACAACTTATTGGGCTATTCACACTTATTACCAACTTATTGGGCTATTCACCAACTTATTGGGCTATTCACCAACTTATTGGGCTATTCATCAACTTATTGGGCTATTCATCAACTTATTGGGCTATTCATCATCTTATTTGGGCTATTCATCATCTTATTGGGCTATTCATCAACTTATTGGGCTATTCATCAACTTATTGGGCTATTCATCATCTTATTGGGCTATGTGTCATCTTAGTGGGCTATTCATCATCTTATTGGCTATTCATCATCTTATTGGGCTATTCATCAACTTATTGGCTATTCATCAACTTATTGGGCTATTCATCGTCTTATTGGGGCTATTCATCAGCTTATTGGGCTATTCATCAACTTATTGGGCTATTCATCATCTTATTGGGCTATTCATCATCTTATTGGGCTATTCATCATCTTATTGGGCTATTCACTCGTCTTATTGGGCCTATTCCTCATCTTGGGCATTTGGGCTATTCATCATCTTATTCGGGCTATTCATCAACTTATTGGGCTATTCATCATCTTATTGGGCTATTCATCAACTTATTGGGCTATTCATCATCTTATTGGGCTATTCATCGTCTTATTGGGCTATTCATCATCTTATTGGGCTATTCATCGTCTTATTGGGCTATTCATCGTCTATTGGGCTATTCATCATCTTATTGGGCTATTCATCGTCTTATTGGGCTATTCATCGTCTTATTGGGCTATGCATCATCTTATTGGGCTATGTACCATCTTATTGGGCTATGTACCATGTTATTGCATGCTATGTACATCTCGGCACACGATCTCTTATCCTATATTATTTCTCATCCTATAGCTAGGAGGCATGCTTTTTAAATAACAATACATTTGAGTTGAATTTCAGCTTGTGCAAGCTTGTCACAACAAAGGTTAAAGAAAAATTCCATGTCGTTAACAATTAATTGTCACAACCTTTTCTGTCACCAAAATAGTATTAAGAATCATTAATAGGATATTGTGGCCACATAATGAGGTAATAATAGTATTTGGGACTGGAAAATAGTGGCCGTGCATGGATATTTGATATAGGTGGCTGTCACTGAATAGGGCTACTAAATCAGTACTTGTGTGTGAATTATTTTGGGACTTTCAAAATGGCTGCTAATTGGTACCAAGACTGTAGTTTTCTTTTTTTTTCTTTCGTTTTTGTTACTCTTTAAGGCCTAGGTAATGAAGTCCTGAAATCATTACAAATTCATTTCAGAATTGTGGAAATTGTACAAATTTTTTTAAACATTTTTGTTTTTACCATGGAATCCACTGTAGTGTGGAAATGCACGAAAAAACATGTATTTGATGTCTGTGGGTGGGATCATGACAAGTTTTTCCAGCAATTCCACACTGGTAGATTCTGCAGTACAAAGTATACTTTTCTCATAGCCTAGGTAGCTATATTTTTTAAGTTAATTTTTAAAATACTTTGTAATTAAAAAAAAATGCTAAACTAATTCTTCTTCTTTTAGTCTAATATATATATATATATATATATAACAAAGTATGTAATGTGGTCTATACTGGTAAAACAGTGCTCAATGCGTAGGGATGCAGAGCAATAGATATATCGATATATATATAGAAATATTTCAAAATATGGAAATGAGGATAAATATTATTATTATTATTATTATTATTATTATTATTATTATTATTATTATTATTATTATAGTCGTTGGATGATTCTATATTTTAATCTCTAAAACCATATTTATATTGTCATACCTTATCGTTGGTCGATGATTCCTGTCATCAGTACTGATTGACTTGATCTTGATGGTGCTGCAACATCTCACAAAGGCTTTACAGCACAACAGCTTGGTGAATAAGAAAGATTTGGCAAAGCTGTAGAAAATAAAAACAAAAGGAAATTGTCAAAATCATGTTGACTTTTTTAGTAACCACATCAGATAGGACCAAATGGCAGAGATATACCTTTGAAAACTACAGTAAGCATAAGCAGCACAGCAGTAAGAGTGCGCTCTCCTCTCATGATCACCAAGGCAAGGTTTGTTACTGGACTTGGTGTCATATTTATGTGAATAGAATAGACCTCCTCAGCTTGAGCGTAAAGTTGTCCCGTTTCAGACCATGTGTCATTCCCTTGAGAATTATCATAATTGTTTTTTTGAGTTGTATCCATATTCATGTTTTCTCATGTGCAACCAAAGAAATTATGCTCTAGGGAATGACAAGTGATCTGAAATGGGACAACATTACATCAGAGCTGAGAATCAAGTCTATTGCTCAAGGTTTCCCTCCTGTGTTTCAAGTGTTTTTCTCTTGTGCTCTTCTCTCATGATCACCAAGGCAAGGTTTGTTACTGGATTTGGTGTCATGTGTGAATAGATTTGCTCAAGGCTTCCCTCCTGTGCTTTAAGAGTTTTGCTCTTGAGCCTCAGTTTCCTTTAGTTAGTCGTAAACTTTATAAACAATAAGTATGCCCTGAGGGAACAAAACCTTTGGACTTGAATAATGTAACGATGAATGCCTAAAAAAAACACTACTGAGCAGTACTGAATAACAAAAGTTCAGTTAGGAATTCATATGGACCACCCACCCTGAAAAACAATAATAAAGTAATTCGACCTTGGTTTCTTGTTACTTTGTCTGTCATCGGGGACACATTTTGGTGTCTGCAATGATGGAAGGTACTCTCTGGTCCATCGACGCCATGTACTGCCATGTACTGAACTTGTCTCCATCTTCTGACACTGTAAGCATCTTCCTTGCAAAAGAGCCCAGGAGGAAGTTCCGGTCCACTTCCCAAGCAAAATGAGATGATTCGGCGTAAGGGCTTGCATGTCTTTCGGATCATAAGAAACCTTCGTAAGCGGTCTTCCATTCACGATACTTTCAATCTCGGCACACATAAAAGTGTAAAGTCCTTCATCATCTAGAACTTGTTCTTGACCAAAGCTGACATTACCTTTCTCACTGTTCTAATATTTCTTTCCCAAACTCCTCCCATGTGCGAAGCGAAAGGTGGGTTGTAGATCCAACGGATATTTTTCTGTAGGAAAAACTCATTGATTTGTCTTTGGTTCCATTGCTCCACAGCTTGTCTGATCTCTTTTTCCCCCTTGAAATTAGTTCCATTGTCGGACCGCATGATCTCTGGCTTTCCCCTTCTCGAGATGAAGCGTCTCATAGCATTTATAAATGAGCTGGTGTCCAAACTGAAAGCAACTTCAAAAGATTACGCCATAACGTTTAACTGTAGCTCTTCCACGTTTCACAGAGAAGGGTCCAAAGCAATCAACGCCAGTGTGGGCAAACGGTGGTTTATCTGGAGTCAACCTATCCAACGGTAGATTAGCCATCATCTGTTGTGCAGCTGGTTGACATCGTCGTTTGCAGGCAAAACAACTTATCAGAATCTTACGCACTGCGACTCTACTCTTGATTATCCAATAATGTTCTCTGAGCAGTGATAAAACGTACTCTTGTCCAGAGTGGCCAGACTCTAGGTGATAGTATCTGATGAGAAGGTTGATTACTGGATGCTTCTTCGGTAATATGATTGGATGTTTAGCAGCAAATGCGATATCTGCATTCTTCAAGCGACCACCTACACGAAGTAAACCATCAACTTTAACGGGATCTAGTTTGTACAATGGACTTGATCTTTTGATGCTTGATTTAGAACGAGGTTTTATCCCATCAGGAGCATTATCCAGTTCTTCACCAAAGCGCTGTCTCTGTACGTATTTCAGAATTTCTTGTTCTGAAGCTTGCATCTCTTCCGTGGTTATCCTTCCTGTCTCAATTCGTGACTTGATTTTTTGGTTCTGTCTTCTTCTTACCCTTGAAAGAAGCCATCCTTTGTATCTTAGTACCCAGGCTATCGTTTTCTTGAGCACGAACCACAAGGAAAATCTTTGCAAGACTCTATCCATCGTCTCTGTGGAATCTAAAACGTCTGTAGCACAATGACAGACCTGAGTCTTGATTTCTGGATCATCTTTAGGAATTTGACGCGCATGAATTTGCACAGGCCAACTTTGTTCAGGTAACAAGAGGAATTCTGGACCATGAATCCAACTTGAATTGCGAAGCAACTGATCAGCTGTAGCTCCTCTTGAACCAATTTCTGCAGGATTACTCTTGCTATCCACGTACATCCATTGGTCGGGACTCGATCCATCGTGAATAATACTAAGTCGATTTGCAACAAAGGTATGATAACGCTTGTTTTGGTTCTGTATATAGCCAAGCACTGATGTACTGTCAGTCCAGAATACAGTTTGGTTAACCACCAATTCTAGGTCTTTCTTGATCAATTGATCCAGACGAACAGCAACTGTGGCAGCAGATAGCTCCAAACGAGGTATCGTCATGGTTTTAAGTGGGGCGACACGAGACTTACCAAGAACGAAGGCAAGATTGACATCTCCTCTGTCGTCCACTAATTTCAGGAAGGAAACAGCACCATATCCAATCTCTGAGGCATCAGCAAAATGATGTAGCTGAACTTCAAGAACATCTCCAAAGTATTTAGGCTTGAAACAACGATCGACACATAGTTCTTGCAGTTTAGGCAAATCTCTAAGCCATTCATTCCATCTTGCAACGTGGCTGTCTGGGATTGCGTCGTCCCATCCTAAATGAGAAAGCTCTCTAAGGATTAACTTGGCAGACAAAACGAAAGGGCAAACGAAACCCAGTGGATCAAATACTGAAGACAAAGTACTCAAAAGTCCTCTTCTAGTCAGCAGGCTTGTTCTTTAATTTAATCAAGAAAATGAACTTGTCAGCTTCAACGTTCCATCTGATACCCAGTGCTCTCTCAATAGGCAAAACGTCATTGTCAAGATCCAATTCTTTGACCTCTTTAGCTCTTTCTTGAATTGGAAAGGAGTTGATCACTTTTCTGCTGTTACTGCTCCATTTAGTTAAATGAAAACCTCCTTGAGATAGTAAATCAGACAAATCTTTGGCCAGCTGAATTGCATCTTTCTCTGTACTGACACTCTTCAGACAATCATCTACATAGAAATTTTTCTTGACTGTTTCAGTGACTCGTTTTGCAAACTTGTGAGTGTTATCATCAGCGGTTCGATGAAGAGCGTAGTTGGCACAGCTCGAGCTCCAAATTCCTCCAAAAAGATGAACAAGCATCTGGTACTCCTTAGGCTCCTTATTTAGATCATTGTCTGGATACCAGAGAAAGCGTAAAGCATCAACGTCATCAGGATTTACCTTCACTTGGTGGTACATGGACTCGATGTCTGACATTAAGCAACAGTGTTCTTGTCTAAATCTTATCAGTACTCCAACGAGCTTGCTTGTCAAATTTGGGTCTTGCATTACTTTACTATTCAACGATATATCACGGTACTTGGCAGCACAATCGAAGACTATACGTACTTTATCAGGCTTCTGAGGGTGCGTAACAGAATGATGCGGAAGGTACCATACTTTACCATCGTTTCTGTTTAGTAAGTGCTTAGGAACTTCTCTAGCATAATTCTTCTTCATAAGGTCATCCATGAACATAGAATATTTTTCGTGAAGCACTCGATCCTTCAGCAGTCTTTTCTTCAGTAGACGCAGGCGATGCTCAGCCAATGGCTTGTTATTAGGCAGATCTGGTGATGCGCTTATCCAAGGTATGGCAATCTTGTAGTGGCCATCCTCTAGACGTGCAGAATTATCATAACAGCTCATCACACGTTTGTCATTTCGCGACATCGACAGTTCGCCACTTGCAAGAGAATCAACAAATTCTAAATTCATAAACTGGTTGAATTGTCGGGTTAGCAAATCGTCTGATCGTAGAAAGTTGACTTGAGTACTTTTAGCTAGACCACGTCTTCAAGAGGACCATTGATCGTCCAGCCTAGGCTTGATCTCGTAGCGTATGGACCCTTACCCTCACTTCTTTTGATCTCAATTGGTTCCAAAGCTTCAGGTACATCTTGTCCAATCAAGAGCTCGATCCTTCCTTCGATGCTAGGAAGACTAATTCCCTTCAAGTGCGGCCATCTATCAATGTCATCTTGTCTTGCTATACTACTCGCTGATATGTTGAGCTTGTCTTGAAAATACTTCTGGTAGCTCAATCATCACGTTCTCATGTAGATCCATCACTTTAAGGTTCACTCTATTTACCAAAGTTGGAATGTTCTCGGCTTTTTCGATCGTCGTAAGGGACACTTGCGTATTCGTTCCTTTAGCGTCCAGGCGTCTTACCAGTTCAGAGGAACACCAGGTTGAGGTTGAACCACTATCCAATAGGGCATAGACCTCAATAATCTTATCTTGACCCTTAGCTTTGATTCTTACAGGAACAATAGGTAGAGCTCTCACTTCTCTTGGTTGATCTGTACCACTATTTATAGATCCCTGAAAACCAGCATCGGTAACGCCACCATCTCGATTTAATTGCGAACTTGCATCATTGTCCTTATCCCTTTCTAGTTTTCCTTGACGAAGGGCCAGGAGGGCTGTATGAAGAGCACCAAGATGTTTACGGTTGAATGTACAATCTTGAACTTTACAAGCATTTGGAATATTGCATCCTCCAGCAAAGTGCGTAGACGACAGGCATTTTTCGCATAACTTCTTTTCTCTAACGAACTTGAGCTTTTCTTGACTCGACCTCTTCTCAAACTCCTTGCAGTCGCCTAATCAATGGTTTCCATGGCAACAAAAGCACTTCCATCTGGAAAGGGAATACGATGTAGACTGGAAATGAGCTTGATGTTGGCTGCATTCTACTGTTGGGGCTTGTAAGGAAAAACTGTATAATCCTTTCGTTGTTCTCTCATTCTGCTTACTATCTTCTTTTGTATTGCGATCCAAAACACTGCCAAAAACTGGGTCGTTCTTTTCTCTTGCTGCCTTGGCAATAAGATCTTTCATATCGGCGATGTTGGGTACTCTTCCTTCTTCTCTTACGTCTTGTACTATCCTCTGCCATCTTGATCTGATATACGTAGGCATTCTTCGAAGAATTTTGATCATCTTGTCATCGTTATTGATCTGATTAAGTCGTCCGGCCACATTCAGAACAATTTCACAGTTTTCCAAGTTGTCTGCTAGATCTTGTAAAGCCTTATAGTCATTTGGTTTAATTGCAGGTTCATCTGCGACTTTTCCTATCCATGCATCTGTAACCAAGTACTTATCCCCGAATCGTTTTTTTAAGAGTCTTCGCGCTGTTTGATATCCTTCAGACGCATCCATCATGCCACAACCCTTGACGATATCCTTGGCCTTTCCAGTGCAGTATTGGATCAAGGGTTGCAATCTCTCACTATCATCTTCAGTACACTTTTCGACGTTACTCTCGAACGATTTGATGAAGAGGAAATAGTTTAATAGGTTCCCATCAAAAGGCATCAGGTCTGTTTTTGGCAACCTCTGAACTTTTAACTGTCGTTCCACTTGTTTCTGCACTACTTGAATAGACTCTAAGACTCTATTCTGTTCTGGATTTCTAGCCCTGGATTTCTTAGTTGGCTCGTCTTCGCTGTCATCATCGCTCAAAGACACATTAGGTTGGAAACCAACAGGTTTTCCATGTGGTTTTGGAACTGATCTGAGGCGGTATCGACTCGTCCATGAACAAACGTTTAGGTAGCGCTAATCTAAAAGGTTCATCATAAATGCACTCCTCTGGAGTTACTTGATCATGAGGTACTAGATTAGTAGAGGTGGTGCTTGAGGACTTGGTTGACACACCCATATTCTCTTCAACTACAGAACCTTGAATCGTTTCAAAGTCTGCATAAACACAGTCTTGCGCCTTTACCTTCTCTATTTTTGTTTCCAATCTCAGGCGATCTTGTCGTAGACGCAACTGCAGCGTTTCTTCTGCTATGTCCTGTCGTTTACTCAAGGAAGCGGCTTCAACCAACAACGAAGCACGTCTCGCCGAGGCTCTCAATCTTGCTTCAGAGGCAGTACTTCCAGCAACAGATCCCGCCGCACTTCTCCGACTTCTTCGCGAGGTATTGCTAGCAGAGTCACTGGGACGTATTTGAAGCACCAACCACTGAGCGATCTCTTCTTTCAGGCTGAGAAAATCACGGTATTCTTGATCGAAATACGACATGAATTCCTCTGATTCTTTCGTGTTCGTCAGTTGACTTTGATATGTGTTGTGTGCTTCCAAAACTTCGCCATTGCTTCCTCGAGTTCTTCCTGCTGCTTCATTATTCCATTTACCGTTTCTTCTGACGTGGATTCGGAAGCCAAGATACTTCTTATGACGTTTTTCTTCCTCGTCAAAGCTGCTTTAAAGGCTCGTCGATTTTCCTTCAAACGTTGGGCATCCATATTCAAGCTGAGCGATCCACAAATGTATTTGAACGGTGTAGGAAACGAGGACTCAATACATGAAGGCGTTTAATAAAAATACTTGAACGTAGTAAATATTACAAAGCCACCAGTTACTAACAAAATAAATAAATACAAACTACTAAATACTACTAAATATGACGAACTAAAGGTATAATCAGATAACGAAGAAAGAAAAACAACGAAAAATACTTACAAATACATTTGTCTTACGCCATGAAGAAAAAGACACTAACGAGAGAACCAAGAAACGTTCTCTAAAACAAGTAGGTCCTCGCTCCTACCGATACTAGTTGCAACTGAAAAAAACTAACCAAGCGCAAGTACTTAACTAAATATGAATATATTAAAACATTGCACGAAAACACGAAACTATGCGAACAATAACAATGGAAAGAAAAAGCGCCCTTTGGACGTAACAGACGAATCACTCAAATGAAGAGATATTTTAACATTCAACTATTTACTTCAAGTAGAATCAGTATTGAAAGTATTTTCGAAAGGTTCATTTGCACTTATAGATGTTTTTAGTTTAAAACTGATTCAGTGCAGAAATGAAACGACAGTTCAAAATGAAATGCTTTTTTGAAGGAAGAGTTAACCCAGAAAACAAGGAATAAACCTTATCTTTACATTTGTATGGATTAATGTGGTATATTTAAGCATTTCTTACCGGATAAAAGGTAGGTTTTTTTAGCCATGCTTGTCTTCTTCGTCCGCCATCTTGTTTGTTTACGTTTTTGACAAAGCCCACACAGCATTGTGGGACACCACAGGGATACTACGAAGAAAACAAGCCATAAGTCGATCCGAGTTGTCACTTTGTAGTATTCAGAATAGACAAGATTGAAATCCTTATATAAAGAAATCTGTCTAAATGATTCATTAAAAGCTCACAGAACTTTTTCACAATACTAATAAAAACATTATTCACCACCATTGGTCATCAGTGTCATCATCAATATTACCATAACAACCACTACCACCATTATTGTCATCATCAATATTACCATGACAACCACTACCACCATTATTGTCATCATCAATATTACCATGACAACCACTACCAACCATTATCAAAATTCAAATCATTAATCGACTCTAGGGGTCAACGCGTGAGCTTCTTTGACTGTAACATAGGTTCGGTGCAGACTCGTACCCAGTCGTTTAAGAAAATTCGAAAATTCAAATCATTAATCGACGCTAGGGGTCAACGCGTGAGCTTCTTTGACTGTAACATAGGTTCGGTGCAGACTCGTACCCAGTCGTTTTGGAATTTAGATCGCTACTATCTTAACATTTTGCGTTACGATTAAGTGATAAATCGATTGTTTCAGGAGTACAAAAATGGTCAGACAGAACTTATCGCTGCTCAAAAGAGTTTTAATTTGCAAGCATGAAACTTTGTCCAGATATAAAAGAACAGTCGGTCTTTGATAGGATATCAATTTTATTCGTGTTGAATTTGAACAAAATTCGAGCGGTCCGTAAAATGTAGAACACTGTTGTCCAAAACAAGGCTAAAAATATGCTTTCCCGAAATTCTTTTTCCAAACCTTTTACACTAATCAAAACTTGGGATATATTCCTAGTGGTTTGTGAAGTATGAGCGTTTTTGAGCTTTCCATGCGATTTTGGCAATACTTTCAATTCCGACAGCATGATCAGCGGTGAAAATACCATAAAATACCGAACAAATCGGGTATTCATACTTTCTTAAAATTCTAGAAAACTAAAGCGTTTCAGAATCTTCGTATTCTCGACCCTTAATGACATTCGTTCTTAATTCTTTAATTTTTCTGATTTTATTTTCACCATTCACTTTAATCTGAATTGGGCTTCCTGTGCAGAGTCTAGTTTAGAGGAAATGAGGGCATGGACAAGAATTTCACATGCATTCTGACTCAGATTCTTTTAAATTTTCCATAAATTGTGAATATGGAAAAAAACACGTTTTACACACAGTAAGTGCTTGTCTTCTAGTGATAGAGCCTCGTCAAAGAAAACACCCATGTTACGAGCAGTTAAATGTTCATTTCATGTGATAAAGAAGGTCCTCTTACTCCGCAGTGCCAATTCGTCCAAGTTTTTTTGCAAAAATTCTGCAAAAGACAAGTATATAGAGATTCGATCACGAGTTTTAAGCTAGTCAAATAAATTCTGACCCTCTATTTAGCCCTAATCCCAAGACTTAAGCAAAACGAACAATATAGTGAAACCAATGAATTATTTAATATTTTTATATCATTTATTTATTATTCCAAAACTAATAAAATGCTACGATATTATTTAAGAGATTTAAATTCCTAAGAGAATTTTGATGTGAAAATAAGCCTCGTAATTTAGGAAATTAGCTTCTTCTTTGGAACTGCTGGAGTTGGGATTGTCCGGATTACAACTGACATCCAATGGCTCTTGCT
This sequence comes from Actinia equina, assembly GCA_011057435.1. Classification (NCBI taxonomy): domain Eukaryota; kingdom Metazoa; phylum Cnidaria; class Anthozoa; order Actiniaria; family Actiniidae; genus Actinia; species Actinia equina. The sequence goes on from WHPX01000087.1 coordinate 695,323, forward strand.
TGTTCACATACATTTTCTATGTCTTGAAACACCTGTGAGGGTAAAAATGAAAACAAAAAGGAGTGATTCTTAGAATACAATACACATTACTACAGCTATGATATGCTCATTCTCGTACCCAAAGCCTTCTCGGCTTTCTAACTAAAAATTGAGAAGAGTCTGGGTACGGGAATGTGATATACATCGATCTAGGAATAAAAGTGAAAATGGATCAAATGGACGTAGTCTTTAGGGGAATATTTTTTTCTTGATATTACGATGGGACTTGGTATTATACTTTAACGAATATATTTTTAACGGAGTTTGTGGTGTCATCTAATCAATGCTAAACATATTTTGTATTCAAATATATTCGCTGGTTTCATACTCAGTACTTTAAGCTTAATGGAAGAATAATATATAAAGACGTTATGTACAACGAAATGTACGGATATATCTTTAAAAAAGTCCTTCCCGCTAGTCTACTGGTGTTAGTTGTTGTATTTAGAGTCTTAGAAGTTGATTCCGTAGCACGGTGTACATAATGAGAAGCCTCTTACATGCCGCAAATACATTATTATATGAAAAGATAATGAATGCAAAGAAGATCAGATTGATTAATTCTGATCTAGTGGAAGGATAAATTGATTGAAACTATGCCCTCCTCCGTAAAAATGTTGAAAAAATAAGGATATGTATGAATAGATGCTACGTCATTATATGTTTCCACATTTGAAAAACACCGGAAGTGTTACGTGGAAAAAGTCTTGCAATATTTATAGTTATTATTAACTCTGAAAAAGAGAACAACATTAAACATAGCTGGAAAGTGCATGTTAAAATTTAGTAAAACTGTGAATTTTGAAGGAAATAAGTTTAACACTTAGAAGATGACTCCAACTAATGATTTCATAAAAATTCCCATTTTAGAAAATTCATAGCTTTTCATTATTTTTAACTTACTTCGTCTTCAAAATTCACAGTTCTGTATTAATTTTTAAAAGCATTCTCTTTCCAGCTACGTAAATTAAATCGGTTTTTGCTCTGGCTTAACATTGTTTCTAGAACGTGACGTAGCAGGTACTACTCAAGCAAGAACGCAAAACTTACATCGATAAACTGAGAAATAAATTAATAGATAACAGGGCTGGATCCAGAGGAGTTCTTGGGGCATTCTGCCAAGGAAATTCTTAAATTTAGTTTCTAGAAGTACCATACTTCATTCTGGCGATATTTTAGTCCGAGAAAAAGTTTAAAAAGAAGAGTTTTCCGTAAGAGTATATGATATAAAGATTTCTGGAGTCACGGTTAACTCTATACATAAACCAAACGTAAAGATTCTATATTCAATTCACAAGTTTTGCGCGGCCGCCTGCAATAAATATAATGACTTACTTACCCTCTTGCGACCAACTCTGAAGGGCTTAGGCTTGGTTGGAGGTCTCTCGAGGTACGAGCGTCGAAACGCATTTTCGTTGTCACGTGTGAGTTCATAGTTGGTGCATTCCGTTTGTTGAACAAGAACCGTAAAATACAACGAAAATAGTACAAAAACGGCTAGAAATTTCAGCTCCATCCTGATTGTTAAACACTCTGGTTTGTTGTCAGTAGTATACTGAGAAGTCTAGCCTTGACGCCGGTCCTTTTATAACAAGATCAGAGACGCGTTCAAAGTGCCTTGACAATTATCTTACTTTTGCTATTTTGTCATTGCAATCCCATTAAGCACCATCTAATGATTGGCTCTTTGTTGGCCTGTAATTGTCTTTTACCCTCCTCCAAACTGACGACTTGATGACTGTCATGATCACCTGCTCTTGTTCTTCACACCACCCACTATCCAGTCCATTCATCATTCATGTATTAACCTGAAATAAATCGCCAGAAACTGCTAAACCTTGTCTGAATTCAACGGCTAAGAAACTAATTTCTTGAGTTCTGAACACATTTTTTAGAAGTATATTGAATGATTAATTATTGTGCCATCTTTTGTTGAGTTGATATGTGGATAACAAAGTAATTAAAGCTAAATCTCATAAAGTTAGTTTTACAAGCGAAGCTCCTCAAAACTGGAACTATGGACTCGTTCAAATTGTAATTAACTCGACTCATTTGAAGAGTTCGTTTGTTATTCCCACTTAATCCTCATCCGCTTTCAAAACTATATTTGACTTTATTAATTCGGGATTCGTGAAATTAAAAGCCTGCGACTAGGAAACCAAAGGGAGAATGACGGTCTACCGAAAGAAGGTTCCCAACTGATAGATTAACCTCCAAAGCTAGTATGATTATTATTACTATCACGACTAACATATTCAACCACACCCTAAATCCATTGTTTGATGTAAGTTCTTAAATTTTTCGGAAAACCCAGATTCTTAAAGCCGGGGACGAAATTGATATCAACAGGGGAGAACGGGGCTGAATTATAAACCCGGAAAAGGTTTTTAATTACACGAATATATTGCAAGCACTCTATTTCCAAAAGAACAAAGCAACAGTAATCTACCTCTTTGAATTCAATATACTTTAGTATTTCGTGTTTTGCATCGAAACAATGGAATTTAGGGCTTAGTGGATATTTTAAACCAGTTCAAACGCACGGGCTCGGTTTTGCATTAGAATTCAAGACCTTGAGCGTTTGAACCTTTATTTAAAACATGTTAACATGTTAAAACATGTTAACATGTTAAAACATGTTAACATGTTAAAACATGTTAAAATATGTTAACAAGTTTAATTATTTTATTTCATCAAACGACTCATTATATTGATCTATTGGACAAGAAGTTGATTTACATGTCATTGAAAAAGACCATAAACTATTAAACATTTATGGGACTTCCTCTTTACTAGTGCGTAAAATAAATAGAGTACAAACAGTCGAAATAAAAGGTTAGCAGATATCTGCTTCGAGTATTTCACCACCCCATGGACTTTATCAAGAACATTCTTTAAACCTCAGGATGTAATTGTCAACGAATGATATGTCCAGCTACCTTAACAACAAGCTTCACGCTTCAAACAGCAACAACTATGCTGGCATATGAGTACGATTATTTATTTTATACATACACTTTGTAAAAGAACAAATAAATATTACAAACATACAAATCGGATATTTAAAAAGAGCGAACATCAATCGAGTAATTCAGAGAAGAAAGTTTCGATAACCTGTTTGACTCTATTTTCACTACGGTGTTCAGCTTATAATTCTACGATAACTTGTTTGAGGTAAAGTAGATCCGGTTTAAGTAACAGCTGTAAGTGATTTCCTACCGAGAATTCAGTCACTTGCGCGCACGATGTGGTTGGTAATAACATGTTGTTAAAATCGATTATTGTCACGGTGTTTAACATTTGGAAATTATTTTCAAGTATTTTCAACTTGGACTACAGTAAAAAGTCTCTCTTATTCTCTCTTTCTCTCTTTGTAGTTCAGTCAACCTAAGAAGTCCGTATTTCAGTGAGTTGTGAATTGACCCACATCAACTATGATACCAAAACCAATTCTCAATAAATCATTACATTAAGGGTTGGTAAATAAGTCAACTAAAAAATGAACTTTTTTTGTTCTTAATTAACTTTGTGACATACAGCGTGAGTACATTCCCTATCTAGAATTTAAGTTTATACTTATCAGCATTAAAAACAAAGTTCCAAAAACAGTATTGTACAAATTATATTTTCCCTCGCCAAGCTCTCGTGAGAACTGATTCTGTCGTAAATGTGTGAGAAAAATATTCTTTTGAACTTACAGTCCATTAAAATGGATTTTTTGGAAGTTCAGAAAAGATCGTTGTCTAGGCATCTTTGAAAAATAAGTGTAAAAAATAAGTGTTTTCGAATTCTTTTAAGGAGAATTAAATTATTTGAGAATAAAATAGCATTAATTACCCAGTTTTTTATTTATTTTTCATTTCATGAAAAAATTGTACAATGTTTTTCCTTTTTTGTGACAGTTACAATTTACCATCAAAAAGTGAAAAGTGTAAAGAAAGTGTCAGTCTTGACAAAAGATCTTTTCTCGCCTCTACCATCGATCAGTTTACTTCTGACTCACTAGCGCACTGGTTATTTTGTACTTACATTATGCTTACTACACGTTTACAGGCGATAAGATCTTTAAGAGTTTCTAAAGGAAAGCGTGGTTTCTTAAAGCGTATAGATTTGACTTTAAGAAACGATTATCTAATAGAAGTAAACAAGAACTACATGGGGCTTTAGCACACGCCGCGAGCGTCTCAAAAGCGATCCTTAATATCTTAACCACCAATCGGCATCCGAAACGATCAAAGTGCGAATGGAATTGAAGTGCTTTGCTTCTGGTTTCAAAGGTTCAAAGAAGTGAAAATAGAATCCTCTTAACTTCAAACGGTTAGCCGGACTTGTGTGATAGAAATGCAATATACAATAGCAATATACGAAAGTTCTTGTTAAGAAAACCTATATTTTCGAATTATGAGATTGAGCACGGGGACCTACCGACTTATGCCAAGGGTGTTCTTTCGCGAAAATTATTTTTTTACATGGAACAAAAATAACTGACGACAAACAGAAATGTCTGCTAGTCGAAGGGAGATCCAGAATGTGAGTAGGTAAAAAATAACTTCAACAAAAATTCGAGAAATTCCAACACCTCGACCGGAAATTGTTTTTCAGTTAAAAATGTCGTTGGAAACAAATTAAAATTAGGCACAGAAGCAGTTCTGAAATGAATGATTGACAACGGTTTAATCATTCCCTGAAATGATGAATGAGTTGCATCCTAAACCCAAACCCCAAAAACAAATGAATAATTGAAGACTTGGAAAAAATTATACCGAATAAATACATAAATAAAAAAGAATAATGAATAATGAAACTGAAAGTGAAACTGAAAGTGAGTCATAGTTTTTTGAGAAAACAATTTTTGGGAGTAGTAATGAATAATAAAAATGGAATTTATTTGCTTACATTCTCTAAATTGAACCGCGTTTGCTCACCACGCTTAATCTTACTTACCACTGACCAAACGAGGAAGTGTTTTTTGATTCACCTGAAGGAAGGTCATCGTCAAACGGCAATAGAAAGGAGGCTCTTAAGTAGGCGTTTTACAAACCAATTCGTACATACACGCAAACAATCTTAAAGATAACTAGTATAAAGAGCTAATTCTAAATCGTCCAAATTAAAGTAAGCAGCTGTAAAATGTAAGCATCATATCATTTTAAGCCACAAAGCTAGGGCTTGGTGTGCGATGAATGATTAATATCATATTTATCTACCTTAGGATTGAGCAAGGCTGGGCCTTTATTTTTCACTTTTTTATTCCGGAAGGAAGGAAGGAAGGAAGGAAGGAAGGAAGGAAGGAAGGAAGAAGAGAATAAATGAATGAACTATCTGAGCGTATAACAATTACAACCCTTTTTTACCATTTATCACTCTAAACCTCTCCCTCATTCTGTTATCTTTATTTGAGTCTAACTTTGCAGGAGATTGTAACTCGATACTTCAAAGCAGGTGAGCTGAAATGAGTTGTTTTTGGCAAACATCCTTTTTTTCTCCTTTTGTTCCATTAAACTGAACGGTAAACAACGATATTGATACTTTTAGAGCAGGTGAGCCGTTACTAAGGAGTTAATTTAACGGTGAGCCGAGAAAGCGTTTCTTTAATACTTCGCTGATGATGGATAATTGAGTCCGAAACTACTCGAAGCAATTAGACGAGTAATTTGAACAAACACAATTGATGTGTTTGAAATATATAGCCTCAAACTACAGTCTACGTTAGTCACGTCATTGCTTTTCTTTATTTCATAAACAGAATACTTTTATTCAGTTAAAGAAACGCCTACTTATCAGATCTTTCTTTTTTTGTTCTTTAGACGGACCGGGCGAGAAAAAACAAAATAACGCGAGAAAATTTTTTTATTTAAAATGAAGGATATCTGCCAGTAAGTATTGGTAATTACAGCCATGCAATATTGATTTAACACGTGTGAAACACCACAGGATATTAGTAATCTTCAACCAGTTTACATTAAGAAGCCACAGATCACAAGCGACGTTTTCCACTTATACCATAGTTAACTATGCTTAGACACAAGTAATCGAGTATCATCCACTTAAATAAGCAATTGTTATCTGCCCACAATGTGCTCCTGAGAGATCGCCTTATTACACTATTAATTTTTTTCGACAATCGTTCGCACATTGATAAAACGGCGTGCTTCATAATGGCTTCATCTATCGAACGATACAGCAGTTTTGAAGAGAGGCAACTTTGAGTTATCGTAAGAAAATTTCGAAGTAGTTTAAGATGAAAATGTAACTTGGATTGAATGATATACTGAGAAGAACTAATATACATAAGAATAAAATGTTGCTCAGGACTCAGGGCTCAGGACTTGAATAATTATTAGCGAATATCAGCAAAATAAAGTTGGAAGACCATTCCTTCCCATATGCCATCCAATTCAATTTTATAGGATTGAATTTTAATTTTTTTTTTCTTCTCAATTTTGAAATTATATTGGCAAATTCTAACTTTTAAATAATTTCTATTTAAAAGAAATTGGTGTATAAAGTATACATGAAGTGCTTGGGCTTACACTGCCAGTACAAACTGTAATTCACAGAAAAACGTTTTGACTCAAAGCATGGTTGTTATTATGATTATATAGTTGGTATAATGGAATAGATTAATTAATAATCGATCAATCATTCAATCGAAGGCTTACACGAAACAGCAGTAAAAACTGATGAACTAGTGTTCCTTCAAACAGTAATAAGTTTAGAGAGAATTCTTTTTGTATTTAAGCAGTGGGCGCCAAAAACTATTTTCTTGAAGAAAGGCTGTTGTACAAGGCTAAAATCTTGTTATTCAGAAAGTTTAACTTGTTTGGAAGTGGAGATGACCGATGAAAGGGGAATCAATGTGTTAACCCAAAGCAAAAAATTTATTCCTTCTGAAATAATTTTAGCTGAAAATGAAGTTTGGTCCTTTATTTGCTAGCTTATTTCCCATATATTTTCCAAAAAAGAAGCCTCCTGACAAAGCAACATTCTAACACGAATACAACAAAACATCTTCGTTACATTGAAAATATCGCCCTTCAAACAGGCATTTTATCATAGTACATCAGTTTCTAACTGTTTGAAAAAGGTTTCAAGTGTTAACCCAAAGCGAAAATGGGGATCAAAACTTTATTGCGCTCATTATTGAAAAACATTTCCTTTAATAGCTAATAAAAGGTTAATAACTAATTTAAGTCGATTCATTACTCTCAATAAACTCTTGTCTAGTCTATAGCGTGCAGCTATCAATCTCGTTTAATTTGATTATACTGGTCTTTTTGACATTCTGTCGAGAAGTTATAACATTAAGACAAATGACCAATTAATAATGACTGATAATGATCCAGTATTATTATATTATTATCATTAACTAATAAAGTCGATTCATAACTATCATTAAACTCTTGTCTAGTCTATAGCGTGCAGCTATCAATCTCGTTTAATTTGATTGTACTGGTCTTTTTGACATTCTGTCGAGAAGTTAACATTAAGACAAATGACCAATTAATAATGACTGATAATGGTCCAGTATTATTATATTATTATTATTAACTAATAAAGCCGATTCATAACTATCATTAAACTCTTGTCTAGTCTATAACGTGCAGCTATCACTGTCGCTTAGTTTTATTGTGCGTGCCATTTTGATATTCGATATTTTCATGTCTAGGAATTATTTTGCACGCCATCTTTTATTGCTTTCTTTTTTTTCTTTTTTTTTTTTTTTTTGACGTTACTTATTCTTCTGTCATTTTCCTCCTTAGTTCTATTTTTCCATCCAGTCTTTCCTTCCTTCCTTCTTTCTTTCTTTTTGTTATGCTCTTTCATAGTTTTTCTTCTTCTATTTTCTCGCGAGTTGGTATGCAACATCCAACATAGGAGCCGTAAGTAAGTTATTTGCAAGAAAAATGAATCGTGCATGGTAGAAGGTACACATAATCCAATAAGATCAACATGTAGCTATGTATTTCTTGGTGTAGCTATCATCCACCATCTCACTTTTTGAAAAAATGATATTACGACTCCGATACCCCTATCGCACGCATGAATACATCAAGCAATGCGGACTACGTACTTCGTCGATGCATGGGCGAAACAAAACATAGATGACAGAAAATAGAGTTTCGTGTGTTTTACTTTCTTTTATCGTAGAAGTGTCCATTAAAGATACCATGAATGACAGAGATCAGTAATTGCTTGTCTTGTACATTTTTTTTTGAAAATCATTGGAATTATATGTACAGATGTAAAATGATTGAAATAATTATCATATAAAAACAGTACAGTACTTTCAAGTGTACTTTTTAAAAAAAGATTTTAGTTTTTGTTACTTATTCTTTTTCGTTTTCTTTAATTTTCCCCTTCGTCGAAGGAGAGTTCGAAAATCTTTCCGTTGCTGTTTTCCCCAGTACCACAGGCCGAAAATGGTAGTTTTTATCCGCGTGAGGATTTGGGCGAGGGAAAACCAACCGGATGTCATCTTCTGCATTCTCCTCGGAAGAAGATGTCACCTCACTTAAGATATTTGATGCTTTTCTGGGATGATTATAAGAGCGTCCTTGATTTGTTGTGGTTGCACATAGCGAGGTAATACTAGTGCTTCTTGAGCTATGATTTGCACTTCTAATTTCTAGTTCTAGGATAAGACTCGTGACCTGTAGATCCTCGCTTTGGACATCCATTTCAAGAGATTCCAGCAAAACGTTGATCTTGCTTATGCGTTCGTGCAAGCAAATGACATTCTCTACACTAAAATCTCTAGGAATACTGGGATCTATGATTTTAGAGCGTTCCTTTCGTAGTTTTTGGTAACCTGATTTTTGATTCTTCCTCTTTGGGGGGACTTGTAAAAAGTTGTTATTAGTATTTGTTATTTCAAGTAGCGTCTCCAGCAGCTATTTTTATTGTTTCAGCTGCCGCGCGTTCGTTCAGTGAGCGCGATTCCTCGACCGCCACTTCTGGTATGATTCTACTCGATTTGTATCCTTCCGCACTCGATATCCTAAAAAGTGACTGGACTTTCTTGGCAATAAATTCTAGTAGCTGAATCTCTTGCTCTAGCATTCTGAGGTTTTGTTTCTGGCTTGTTTGCACATCGTTCAGGATTGCTACAAAAATATTCATCATTAACCAACCCATGAATATCATAAATGACATGATATACAACGGGCCCAAAACTCGATTGTTTTGTCGGAGGATCCAGATCTCTGAGTTGCCTCCGATAAACATCTGAAGCTCAGCCACGAGAGCGTTGTAAAACGTCGAGAAGGATTCAAACTCAGGCCCAAATACCAGCATGCCAAGCTGAGCGTACGCCAATAGGATGACGATAAATATTATAGATTGTGGAGCAAGGTCTCGTATTGATATGCGTATACTTGAAGAAATAACTAAAATATGTTTGTCGAGTTTCACAAGCTTAAGTAACTTAATGGTCGAGAAAAACAACAGAAATGCCATTAATGTGTCCTCTAGATCCGTTGCCAGGACAATGTAGTCAAAGCTCAGGTCCCCGTAAGGATTCTGGTTGATTTTTTGGATGATTTCTGAGGTGTACATTCCCTTTAACAGCTGTAGGATCACTGTAGCGATACTAAAGATGATAATGAATATCTCGATCCCGTTCCATGGATCTTTGAAAAACGATGACTTCTTTTTGAAGATTTTCACCAAGAGAAGAATAAAGTAAAACAGTACGAAAACTAAAAAGAGCAACTGAAACGTCAAAAACAGGACGCTTGCAGGATAAAGAGGCATTGAAGTGATTTTATAAGACGTCATTCCATTTCCTGTTGGCAGTTTCTCGTAAAAGAAACTCAAGAAGCTCGCGTATTCTGTATTCACATTAAAAACGCTAAAAACAACCAAAACAGCACTCGATCTTGGCCCGACCCAATTTGAGTTTTGTAGGTCTGTGATAACTCTTTGAGCAATCCCAGGTTCATAGCCAAGATGCGCCATATACCCACCCCCACCGTACATGGTACTCCTGCCCCAGTATGGGAGGGAGGATATTTCTTTTGCGGTGTGATACCTCCAGGGCTTGGGACAAGTCTCCGGTGTCAAAATGGTTGCATTTGATGATACGTTACCATACTTGGCCGCACCCCACCCTGGTAGATTGACCTTTGTTTTGTCTTCTCTTGACATTGTATAGATTGCTACACACGTTGTAATGATGGACGTAACTTTCTTAGGAATGGTGCAATGTCCTGAAAGCAGATTAAAAAAAAAAGAAGAAATATAGCTCATTTGGGTATTCCCATTGGATGGTTCGCAAAAATATAATGTTGTCGTGTCCTAGGTTCCTGATTGGATAAACAGAATTCCCATTATGTGGGCTACGTGTTTTGTCGTTCACAACTCATTTGCGCATATTTCACATGGTTGTAAAAAATGCAACATTTCCATGCCGCTAGGCCTCATTGGGTGAACTAAAACTCCGGTCTCTAATTGGCTCAGCAGATAACACCACTGCTGTAATCTTTTTAAAAACTCGGAGCTTTCACAAGCGGGGAAAAACATCAACTCTCTGTACTCACCTTTTTCCACACGGTTTTGCTTCATCCGTGGCATACCAATAAGTATTGACCGCTTGTCGTTGATATACATCGTGTTAGCTTCCTGCTTGTCGTTGTACCACTTCTGCCCGTACAGGTTTGGAACGAGCGTGTTGTTTAGCCATTCGAAAAAAGAGTAGTTATCTCTGACCTGATATAAAGGAAAATTGTATAAGCTTATGTGCATATAGTCTGGTCTTCTCTACACTATACATGTAATGCTGCGTTTATTATATAAACACATTCTGACCTGTTGAGTTTTAACGAGCTAGGGAAATCAAAAAACCCGGAAAATCTGAAACCCTAGTTGCAAGGAGAGAACTCCATAAAAAACCATTACGCTCGTTTATAAATCGAGCAGGAACACAACTCGGACCAGAGCCATGCAAACTCGACCTACTGGTTGTTTCCTCAACCTCAGAGTAGCTAATATATGTCACTCGTGCAACTCATGGTATATAAGTTCGTTTTTTTTTTTTTTTTTTTTGTTCTTATATCTATTGATTTCTTTGATACTACTTTCCCTTTCCGCGAAACTTCGCCAGTATGTAGCCTTCCCGAAGCACATATACGATGCACAATACACGTAGAAAGCTGGAGCAAGGAAATTAATAAACGCCTCCTCGATCGACGAGGTTTCGCGGGAACGCTGCCTAAGATGCATACTTGTAGCTTTACCTTATCAAATCCAGGAAAGTCGTTTTTTAACGCTGTGGTCAGTAGGTAACCATGCCTCGCTCTTGATCCGTAACACACTACGCACAAAAGAACAAGAAATACTAAGTAGAGAAGAATATCCTTGGCCACGTCGGTGAATCCTTTCTCTTTTGTTCTTAGATCTTTCTGTGTGCTTCGTTTTTCTTGTGTTAATGGTAGAAATTCCTCTGCGTCTTCTCCGACACGATAGCAACGCGCAGTAGCTGTAATGCTAGAAGAATCACTGCTTGATTTTTTCTGATTCTTTTTGTATGTTCTTCGAAGCATTGATAATATAACAGCAATCAGAACGATTTTGCTTGGCTGTATGATGAATATATCTTGGACAAATGATACAATCATTGAAGTGAATCCACTGGTTACTGATATCTGTACTCCACTGCATGGAATAGAAAATAGTAAACAAGGCGGAAACCACGACGCAAGAGAATGCCAAGAAATATGCTAGGACAGTCACAAGGGGAGAACAGCGGAACGAACGTTTCCTTTTCATCCTTAATAAAGTTTCTTGGCTGGAGCTTGTTGAAGGAAAACTGTCAAACTCTATCGTGTCTCTCTCTTGTTCTTTCAATCGTAATTTGCTTGCAACTTTGAAAACTTGTACGATACACAGATTTATTGGCGCAACGATAAGGCTACTCTCGATGCCAATAATAATCTGACGGAGACTGAACTGCAAAGGACCGAAGTGGAAAGTTCTTTCTGATTTACCGCCAAGATCATAAAACATGGCGTTGGTGATCATGGCAGAAAAGAGTAATGACAGACAGCATGTGGCCCGCTGGACTCTGGTAAAGAATGTCCGCGGGCTCTTTGCCACGACTGAGATCCACAGATGGTCCTCGACAAAATCTTTAGTGGTTTGGTCTTTTAATGAATCACTGAATGTCACAGTTTTGCTCTCACATGCCAGGGTGAGCTCGATTGCGCCGTCATCTTTGACAATGTCGAGCCAGCGGTGACAGGGAAAATTCCACTGCTCATGCGCAGTTGTGTCTTGAATCTTAATCTCACGGAGGAACCAGGAAGGATTACTTCCAGTAGAGTCGTGCCAGACACGTACGTAGAGTAACTGCCCGAAAGAACAGGACGAGTGAATGACAAAGACGTCGACGTTTCCTCGTCCCAGAATTCTTCTGCCGGGGTGGTTCTCGTGTTTGATGACTATGACGTCACTGGTGTTTTCCGTGCCGTGGATTGTCAAACCAATGTTAGCTGTTGTACCACTTTGATACCAAAGGCCTGTTTCTATGGTTACTTCGTAGGATAAAGTCTGGTGGAACGGTTCTTTATTCAAATCAATTTGGGGACCAACCTAAAAAATAGAAAAAAAATTAACATTTACGCAAATTATTATTGAAAGAATGGAGCCTCATAAAGTAAAGCGGGATCCAATGCCCGTAGACAGCTCTTTCCTCCGCAAGAATTTCCTAAAAAACGCGAGTAATAGCTAGCATGTATGGGAAAGTGGATTGTGAAATTTCAGCTATTGCAACGTGCGCGTTCAGAGCTTTCCTCTTTAAAAACTAAAATTCCTTAATCCGCCCCTATACTACCCCCCACTAAGGTGGGACCTAAGGCGCCAAACCTGGGTTTATTAAGACCTCGCGTGCACCAAACAAGGAGTACTAGCTAGCGCATTTTTAATTTTATAGTTATTAGTTAGGGCCTATACTTATAGTTCTATCTCATAAACCGTAACCTACGGACTGTAATTTTGTAAATCTAGGTACAATAAAACGTTGTTGTACACACGAGTTACTAATTTTCCCATTCTTGAATAGACCTTATTCGTGGTGTGACAATGTTTTCCCAACTCCCAGGGGATTCATTTTCTTTTGTTTTTACTCTTTTAAAAATTCATGAGTATCCCAAAGGATACGAATGGAATAACGATGATATCCCGACGAGTGTCAAAACAATAGCTCTTCATTCCCCCAGAGGTTTGTCCCGCTGAATTGGGAAAACATTGTCACACCACGAATAAGGTCTATTCCATTACAAGTAACATCCAATCTGCCTCGTTTGTTGGAACCCTTAATTATGCAATAGAGAATCCTAACAAGCAATGACAAACTTTTTATTAGGCACATAGATTAATAGGTTAGTTTACATAAATTAAATAAAACCTTAAATTACTACCATCTAACTGAAATAACCTCAACGGCTAAACTGGTAGTAAACAAAGGTGCTAACCTTGACTCTATCCTTCTTGTCTGCTCTCCTGCACACGATCAGTACTATCAGATAAAAAAGGAACAGAGCAGCTACAAAACCAATCACGCCAAAGTTCTTGGTATCAGACAACTGGCTGAATCCGAGGATTACCACATCAAAATCAATGGGGTTTGGAGCGACGAGGAAATCGCCTCCAAATGAAGTCAGATGGTTGCATAGGCATTGCAGACTGGTTGGGGAGGACTGGTTGCCAGCCTGGAATATTAATGAAGGGACTGAGATTAGCTAACTTGTGTCGTCATTACTGAGATCGATTGTTCTATACTTAATAGACCTCTTTAGCTTGGGTGCAATGTTTTCCCAATTCAGAACATACGTCATTTTCTTGAGAATATGATTCTTTGTTTGAGTTGTATCTAATATATTCATATGTCTCCTCATGCGCAACCGTTAAACGAAGAAATGATACTCTTGGGAATGACACGTGCTCTTGAAATATCCCAATACCATCGCGCAACCTCAAAACTTCCTCTTTAAAGTTATTTATTATTTTTGTTATCATACCTGACATCCCTCAGACGTCCATTTCTCAAGAGTAGGAGACCAGTATAAACAGCTTGTGACGTCAACACTGATTGTTATATTGATGTCAGTCGCCGGATCGTATGTGGGTACTATGGTTACATTCTCCGGGGTGGGCGTGGTCGGAGGGTCTTTGATCTCCACACATGACCTCTTTACCCTTCCACCCTCACCCCCACCCCCACAAGATGAACGTCTAATACGCCTCACTTCGTTTTCTCTCCTTTTTTCATAAAGCAGTCCTACAATATACGTCCCCTTGTTGCTAAGCACCGAGCCAGGAATAACGACGACGTAAGGATCACGTGTGCATTCATCTGGTGAGGACTTTGGACAACTTGAGAAATCAGGTGAGCTTGTTTGATAATCAAAAGTCTCCACGGTTGGTCTTCGTCCAAATTTGATGAAAACAGAAACAGATATCGAGTCTCCTTGCGGTTTTATTCTCATCTGTAGCGATGAACCTGTGACTATTTATCACTATCTTACGGTACTGCATTTGACTTCCGTCACTTGGCTTAAGAAAAGAATTCTCAGCCCCTGAATCCCTCGAAGAGTTCAATTGTTCGCGCGGGATGGTCATGGTGATTGGTGATGTCAGATTGCTGATATCAAGATCTGATCCGGTGACGTCAGTACACGTCAAGCTAATCACAGATGAAGCTACGAAGGAGCTTGTTGTATCCCAGGAGTATGGGTTGTGAGGAGTGGATATGAGCTGGGAAGAAAGATACATGAAAGTTATATAGGATTATTAGTATCCGCTAATAAAGCAACGGCATAAGCCTATTTTCTCTCTTAACATGTCTGTGTGGCAAATCTTGTCAGCCACCAATGGCTATAAAAATTACTAAGTCAAACAATAACGGCTAAAATTACTGAGCATTGTATTGAGTATTGAGCACCTTTCTCAGCAAATAGCTCATTCCTGCACAAATTTTCATAAAAAAGCGCTTACGTGGTTCATGTCTTTATGGAAGAGATGCGATTGCCTTATACCGATTTCGTTACTCCAACCGTTAGCGTGCCGCATGCCATCTTATAACACGTACCTGAGTATCAACTGTGGACAGACTGTTAAGCTTGGACCCAAACAACAAGTCAGCAGACGGCAAACTAAAGGTGGTGTTTCCTTCAGATATCTGTGACCCACCCACATTCACCGGCCTGTTCCTGCTCAACACCACTGACATGTAGACTGTTTTAACCACAGCTGGATTCTCTCCCGCGGTCATACGGGATAATAGGGAGCTGGACACTTGCTTGACCAGGGAGGCTGACCTTTTGGCCAAGGTCTTACTCTTAATAAATAAATATGGCAGTTTTGGTGTAAGAGTAATGTTAGGTTGGGTGATGAGAGTTGAGCACTAATATGAATATACAAAGATAAGAGCAAGTGAGGCGATGCAAGGTGAGCCGGGTGAGTAGTAAAGGGTTAACATAAACTTTGTCTATGGGATTGTTGTAAGGAATATTCAAATATCTCTTATAAATCTTTACGTATTTTGAACTAGCTGCCAAAAGAAAGATTTTGGTCTGTTTACTAAGCCATTGCCAACAATGGCAAAACAAAGGATTGTGCACAGTCACGCTTGAAAAGACGAACAAAGACTTATAACAAAAGAGTTTCCTAACCATTCCTCTCTATTAACTATGATGTGTTCAAACATGTACTGTATTCTATCAAGTTCATCCTTGATTTGGAACCATTGTTTTGGGTCACTCAAGCAAATTTGCAAAAGGTCCCCTGACGGTTGTATCGTCGTGTACGGGAATTGTCAGGAGAATTCTATTCAAATTTCGAGTAATCGGCTAGAAGTCGTACCCTACAATAGCATAAATTTAACTATAATATATATTTATGTGCACATGCTGATGATACATCGTTTAAATATGACTAAAAAATGAGACCACCCAACCGAATTCGCTTCGTGATCTAGGGGTTGGGGTTGGGGTTGGGGTTGGGGTTGGGGTTGGGGTTGGGGTTGGGGTTGTAGTAGTTCTTTGGTGCCGAAGGTGCCGAGTTCGATTCTTGGTGTCTTCACTTTTTTTTAAGTGAAGAGAACCAATATTTCTAAGTCCCACTCGTGTGTTCGGAGACCTATTACGTACTTCTTTAATCCGTACACGACGATAGTACCCACGACAGACTAACGTTTTATCTTGAATCATCTTATTATCTTTTCTCTTCCTACCTCCTCCGTTACCTCTCGATTGTTCTTTGTCTTATTTCCATCCATATTCTGGTCACTTTTAGATACTTTTGCGCCAATACTCGCGTCTTGTGAGGCAGCCTTCCATATGTTACCAATCCCGTACAACAGATTTTGCGCACCCTTGTTAATCTCGCCTGATCCTTCATCGATGTCACGTGACTTAGCTCTCAATACTAATGTCAAGTCACTCAGTATCCCCAGTGAAGAGCTCTGGAAAAACAGGTAGAATGTCCTAGTCTGTTTTGTCTGTGTGTATTACGCAGCACGACATGCAAAAGCTTGACTGGCTATAATGTATTCAAATACTTTTATGCACCGGCTTAGGGTTACTATTGTGTCATAAGCGTGCATCAGGCCTTGGAGAACTTCATGTAAAAGTACTTTTTATAGTTTTTGACAGGGAAGAAGGATATGAGACATTTTTATGGCTAGTTTACCTGAGTCTTCAAGGACAAGGCTTGGCTATTTTTGGTCGCCGAAATGACAACCGAAGAGACTTGGGTCAAAGTCTGGACATTTTCTACTTTGACATCTGCCATTTGATCGATGATGGATGAAACAATCTGTTGTTGAAAACACCATAAATAAAAGATAAACATCAATGATTGGTTATACTAAACTGATTAACAGATATCCTGCTAGTCTTGGCAGAGGTTTGCCTTGCAAAGAGTAAAGAAAACTTTGAACTGATGGGGAATCCTTGAGAAACAGGACACTGTTGTAGGGCATGGAAAAGCGTGATAAATAATAGGATAATGTCCACAAAATCAATGTATGATTACTTCAAATATTAATGATAATTCATTCACACCTCGTATATATACTATGTTTAGAAATAATGAAAAGTGACAGTTTTAACTTTACAACCACAAGGGCCAATTAGTAAAAGACGACGACCTCAGTACATCATGTCATCTTATTTTTTCATTTTTGGCCCATCATAAACGGATACCTTTTCCTGTGAAGAGGTGGATACACCAGTGCTGTCCTGATCATCTTTACCATCCAGCGCATCCAACACAGCATTCGCTACTTGCGTGGCTCCGTCCAAATTACCAGACTTAATGAGGTTCGCCATGCTGCTTGACTGTCCTACGGTCAGGTCTTCTAGGGAAGATTCGACAGTCGTGTTTGCAGAGAGTTGCTGAGGTATAACCTATTGGCATGCAGAATGGAATAGATTTTAACTTAGGCCTAGGGCAAACGTTGAACTTTCCATGCACCGAACTTAAAGAATGCCGCCTCATTAGTTCGACGTTTTTCCAGGCGTTATACAATAAGAAAACGTTATGCATTCTGGACTACCTCGGGTGCAACAACCTTTTTGTCCACCATGCCTTATATGGTGTTGTCTGTACCCAAGCTCGACCAAAATGCAATTCACTTCTCAAACTTAGAAGAGGTCCTATAGCTTCTCAAAATTTTGATTATATTTTCATTTTATGAATATTTCTAATCTGTTCTTGTGAATCAAGGTTGATTCGACATTCACCTCTCACGTCGTGGGTTTCGAATTCGATTCCTGGATACAGCATCACATGTGTTTTAATTCTTCCCAAAACAAAACCTATCACGCTAAATTCTAAATCGATCATTTGAGAGGTGGATTTCAGGGCATTGTTAAAAGAAAGGTTTCTAGTGCGCTAAATTATCTTCTTACCTTTACTTGTAAAATAGTGACATTATATGCACCAAATGAATCAGACACCAGGGCTTCAATATTTATGTAGTTGTCTTGAACTTTTGGCCCTGCCGGTAGCTGACAAGTGGTCGCGTCCTCTGCGCCGTGGTACAACACCGCAAAAGCACCATCTGCCTTGCGAAACCTGAACTGGTACTTGAGTGGGGTCTCAGCGTCGTTCCAACCAGTACAGCTCAAACTAAACGAAGTGACCAATGCCTCGCCAATGAGTGGGAATATCGAGCACTGACCACCTTCTGGAGGCGAGTTTGTGGTGAAGGTGTATTCGCTATAGCTGGAGGAGAATCCGGGCGTACTGACAGTGACGGTGCATCGGTATGTAGTTCCTCCTTCAAGCTGATTGGCTCGCACCACGAAGCCAGGGGAGGAAAGTTTGCTCAATGACAGAGATTTTACGTCTTCAATTTTCTTCCAAATTGAATCACTTTTTGATCCAAATCCTGTCTGTTGGTAAAAATTCCATGTATATGTAGAGTCCAATCGGCAGCCATTTCCTTGACACGTGACCTCTAGGCCAAGTTTTGAGGAGGGATTCACCGAAATGCCACAGTTTGTATTGCACCTGACGAGAAAGTGAACAAGCTAATTATTGCTTTGAAATGTTCGTAGAAAAGGCATACTTGGGATTTATTCGTTTTACTGTGTGAACAGAGTCGAACAGACGAAGCACATATATCATATCCTGGTGTAGTTGGTATACACAACTCAGCCATGTTGCGGTGTATATGTAGTTGGTAATGTGAAAAAAGATGAAACATTTTTGTTTACTGTACAGCAATTGATGCCCCTTATAACGTCGAGCTGGTCGGCTCGAATTCGAAAAGATGGGCTACAGTAAGGTTGTAAAATGGTGTTAATCTTTGTCTGTTCGTCTCAAACTGTACAACCAGCACAACCAGGGACAGATCCAAGGTGTTTTCTGGGGAGAAAGGGGTTACCATCAAGGTAGGAGGTAGCTTTTAGTAGGAAGTTCACCCTTTTCTCACTAACTCAAACGCCAATTATGTAATAAATATCAGCTCATCGAGGAAGTGGGGGGAGGGGGGTGAGCTCCCCCTGTATTTCTCTCCTAGATCCTGACAACTATTGTGATATTTACCTTAGAAGAATGTTTGGAGGATCCCCAGGTACAATGTCTACCATTTGTTCTGCAGTACTTGTCCTGTCATCTTTACTAACCAACACTACAAACTGGTATTTTCTATTAACGGTAAGAAGTCCAGCCCTAACTGTCAATACCATCTGGTTATCTTGTAGCCTTAGCCTACCAATCCCAGTCCCAAAGCAACCCGATCCGCTGCTAGGAGTTTGGGATACAACTGGAAGGCTGGTCAAATTTTCTGAAGGCCAGTTTTCTCCTCGGACGCGGCACAGCCATGTAAACGTCATTCCGTAGTTTGAACGTCCTACATCCGGGTCATATGATATTGTCGCGTCGATTCTGATTGGCTGGGAGAATCCTTTTCGTACCAGGTTCCCGCCAACGATACTTGCAACCAATGGCGTTGCTACTATCTTAATTAACCCATAATTTGACGTTGTTAGATTAGCAACGACGTCATCAATAGATACACCAAATCGTACGATATATACCCCATAATCTAAAGAGTTTTTTGGGAAGGTGACTTGACTTGATTGGTTACTGACAATCATCTCTGAACCAATAGCGTTTCCTTGAGCGTCAGTTGGTGTGACAGTCCATTTGAAGCCGTAGATGGCGTCTTTACTAATACAGCTGATGCCTGACAATTTACCTTTGATAGAATACGATCGAGAACGTTGAATAGAAACTAAAGTTGATATACTTTTCGTTAGTCCTGGGATTTGTACTGACGGAACGGAACAGTTTTTGTTGGCATCTGAAACTTTAGAAATGAAAACACAATGAGTTTGAAGCAAAAACAACAACAAAAGAAACGTTTTAAGTTGTAATTCTCCTAATATTTTGAAAGGAGTTAATTCCTAATGGATGCTGTAGTGTGATGTCATATATTGTCTTGGCAACCAGAGCCTGATTGTTTTATTGCAGAGGTCACGTGGACATTTCCCATCATTTGGAAATTGATGAAAATTTGGAGGGACCGATCGTTCTTTTTAACAAAACAAAAAGAAAACGACACACAAGGAAAAATAATCAAGTTACAATGCAAAGATAATCCACTCTTGAGCATTAAACAAATCGTTAATATCTTTATATCGGTTAAATTGACTACTGGCCATAAGTATGTATGTGGCGACTGTACCTTCCTTTGATGACAATGAAAGACGGATCAACATTAAAGTTACCAAGTGTGCCATTCTTGATAGTGTTGGTAAAGATTTCTTTAGCTTGTTCTGCGATAGATACTTCTACCTGAGCAGACACGTGGGTTATCACACTACCGGGCCTGAAATACGCAGAATTACGTCATACCATTGGTGATTACGTCATACCATTGGTAATTACGTCATACCATTTTTGATTACTTCATATCACTGGTTACTATATTATTATATAACATGGATACCAACCATTGTTTTGTACTTACTCGAATAGCTGCACTTTGAAGTTTGTTGGACTCTGTACTTGATGCCTTTCGAATACTGAATACATCTGAAACAGTTCAATAAGAACAAAGAAAAGAATTCACTAGAATAGTCTCCTTCACAGTGCGCTGCACCATCTTTAAAGGTAACCGTGCCTGTGCATCGAAACGATAACCTTGCAATGATAGAGACCTTTTATTAACGCCTTGGACAATTATTCACATACCTATATCATTGCAAGGTCGCCACAGCCATACTTCATTGAAGAAACGTCTTTGTACTATACCTACCTCTGTTACAACTTGTCCAGACAGAGACCGGAATTCTTCTGAGCTTTCATTCGTCAAACTTAAGCTAAATTTTACAGACGTCAGCTTGAATGCACTGATAAACCGAATCTTCGGTGGCTCGTTTGGAATAATCTTTACTGTCTGACTCGCAAAGCTTGTCTTCTCGCCTTTGTTAATCTCAAGTCGAAATTCATAGCTTCTGTTTACAGCTAGTATACCACCGCTTATAGTCAAGACCTTTTGGTCTTCCTGGGGTGAAAGTCTATCGATCCCAGTTCTAAAGCATCCGTCTTCGCTTCCGTTAAATTGAACTGCTATTGGTGCGCTGCTCGCGTTAAATTCCGGCCAGCCTTCCCCTGACTTACGACAAGACCATGTAAAGTTCATTCCATCGTAATTCCTGGGCCCTACCTCCGGGTCATATGACTGAGAGGCGTCGAGTCTGATTGGCTGAGAGAATTGACTAGTTACCAGTCTCCCCCCGGCTATACGAGCAACTATTTGTGGCTTTGTTATCTCGATGATTCCAAAATCTGAAGCAGTTAGGTTCCTGTCATCATTAGATATAGAAACTCTCAACAAAACCATGTAATATCCGTAATCCAAGGTACCATTACGCAAAATAAGCTGATTTGATTGGCTAGTGATGTCAATCACAGACCCAGTAATATTCCCTTGAATTTTCAATGGTGTAACGGTCCATCTAAAGGTGACGTTTCTTACTTGGCTCGTACAGTTTGTCACCAGTAATTTTCCTTCGATGTTGTGTGAGTAGATTCGTTCGAAAGTTGTTCCAGTAGGAAATATCTTGCTAAGTCCTGGGATTTTTACAGACGGCGATAAACAGTTGTTATGCTCTGAAACTACAAAAGATGTCTACTTATTAAATATTTATTATCTCAGATTTGGAAGCCACGCGCGCGCGTTTTGGCGCGAAAGTTCCTGCAAAATACTCCAACCAATTTAGTCTTGCTATCCATCTTTATATACTAGGGAATTTCATGATTTAAATGCTATGGTAATTTGATTCTCTAGCTCTTTCAGTCATTTTATGGATATTAACATATTTTTAAACATATGAATTTAAGAGATAGATAAATAATATCCAAAGGAATAGCGCATGTTGCCTGAAATGGGAAGGTGAAATGCTCGTCTAATTGAGTATGTATGTGTGGACTCTTGATTTGCATAAAACCCAATCTTACCGTTGGTGGTAATGGAGTATGATGTTGGATCCAGAGTAAAGTTGCCAAGACTTCCATATTTGATGGTGTTCATGAAAATCTCTTTAGCTTGCCCAACAAGAGAAGATTTTACCTCAGCAGACAAATGGGTTATAACGCTACCAGGCCTGGAATACGTGAAGTAGATATTCGATAATATTAGTTAATAATATATCTCGTCTGTACAATGGCGCTAATAAAATGCGTGCTGTAACTTACTCAAACATTTCAACGTCTAAACTTTTTGGAGCTCGCTGACCGCTTGTTTTGAACACTGAATACATCTATAAATATTAAAAAAGAAAAATATAACGAGTTTGGTGCATTGGAAAAGAACAAGGACAAGGATCATATTCCATACCTCTGCTACTACTTGTCTAGACAACAACTGAAATGCTTCTGACTTGTGGTCGGTCAAATAAAAGCTGAAATCGACAGAGGTCAACTTGAAAGTGCACATCATTTGAACATCCGGGTCCTCATCTGCAACCATAATTACAATCATATGTTAGAGTCATATTATTCTAATAGATTCCAATTCTATCTATGATTTAGCCCCGACCTGACTTAGATCAGTTATTGTTTAAGGATTCGTTGAAATATGAATTTAAAAGTTTAAATGTTTAAAACATGTTGATTCTTCTCTTTTACCTGGTCGTACTTCTGCAGTTGATGATGATGACATGGTTGTTGCAGTTGCACTCGGCATGAATGTCGACGCGGATTGCGTTACTTCCATTGCTTTTGTCACGTTGGGCGTGGTGGTCGATTGCAGAAGCTGTGTTGATGCAGTTTGCATAGGTTGAGGTACTGATGTCGGTGAAGCTTGTAAACTATTCATACCGAAGCGAATGTTAGTAACGTTATATTAAATTATACACCCCCTTAGATCGAACAGCTGTTTAAAGTGACCTTATCTCCAATGATCAATACATTTGCTCTCAGAGTGTTTGGTCACGGTACAGTCACGGACACAGTATAGCAAAGTAGATTTGCGCGCACGCTCGCCCTTTAGCTACACAGAGGCTTTGCTTCATCATGTGATGGCTGCCATGACAGGAAACACAACAATAGAGTCTTTTTCCCCTGGTAAAAGGAATTCGTTTTCATGTCAATCAGATTACACCAGGTTCAATTGCTCCTGCCTCTTTTCATGGCTGCCATCACTTGATAGTGCGAAGCCTACATTCAGCTCTAGGACTAGTGCTAAGCCATTGCTCCTGTATTTAAGATCTAGACATACTACTTTGATCTGTGAATTAACTGCGCCCTGACTTAAATCAGCCCAGAGGTTGTTTCAGGGTTCAATCTGTGAGTTAGCCGTGCCCTGACTTATATTAGCCCAGAGGTTGATTCAGGTAACGTATAATATCAATAACATTTGAATGCTTGATGGTTTTAAAGACATCACCTTGAAATGGACGTCACATTTTTGTCTCCATGGACAAGGTACAACTTCACGGTCTTATATATCTTTACGCCATTGACTTTTGTCAGAATATCAATGAAAATGTCCTCGTTGGTTGGTAATCTGCCGCCCTCGAGGAAGATTCTAGAATCTGTGGTGTTTAGCAGCCCTGGACCTGAACCAAAACACCCTGGAGAAGAGACGTTGTGCGCGGGCTTCCTGGGGTTAGCTGACGGTAAGTCACTTACATCCTTTTCGTAAATAAGCACAGGATCACGTGACAATCGGCAGTACCAATAGAATGTCTCCACCTCACTCGACCTTTCTTCAGCACAGCCTTTGGGATAGTCGAGGAAACCCTTAAGCTGCAAAGTGAGATTATAGTTCCATTTTAAGCCAGTCAAGCTTGACGGATTGGACGATAAACCAATGGATGGGTTTACGCGCTCCATCTTGAAAAACCCGTAGGACAAGCTGACGGCACCTCGCACTTCTTTCAAGCTAGTATTAAGCTGTACCATGTAGAGGCCATATGCGAGCATCCCTGGCTTGATCCGTGGTCTAGAAGAATCTCCCAAGGATCTTTCGTGTCCTTTAACACGATGGCTTGTAGTGTTAAGTGGATAGACACTCCACCAATACAGTGTTTGATTAGAGATTGCTGGACAGGAGAGCGTGACAACTGATGTGATGGGATACGACTTGGAGCAGAGCATCACGTTTGGTAACGTGACAGACTGAGAAAGAAATATTGACGTGATTGGAGGAAAACACGTGACGTCAGCAACTACAAATAAAAGGGAGGTCGTTACCCTACGTTAGGATATAAATAAAGTTCAGAAAGTCACGTCAATGCAGGGGCGTAACCGGGGATCCTGCAGGGGAGGTGCACAGACAATGATTTACAGAACCAAAAAGAAATAAAAAAAAGAAAAGAAAGGAAGAAAGAATGGGAATGTGATTCTTAAAAATGCTATAATATGCAGATGGAGTGGTCTCCATTTAATCAAAAACATTTACATGCAGTTTTAACGCAAAAGGAGATGGATGAGCGGACCTTTTATAGGGGGTGCACGTACACCCTGTGCTTCCAACTGGTTACATCCCTGCAGTGATGGCAAAATCCAAATATCACTGTTATTGGATGTTGTGGTTATAATGTCAATCCTGTTGTCACACAGTTTCTAATGCCGACTTTGAGATCAGTCACGTTCATAAAGTAATGCAATATATCCGTGATATCACACCTGTCATACTGTCACCTGTCACTGTCACAGTTACACCTACTCTTCTCTCTTCTCTACCTACTTACCAACTACTTCCAAGAAACTGGCTGTAAACTGAAATATGTAGGTGGTAACATTTTGTAAGGCTCTTTTCACATTAGACATTGTGTCAGTACCATTGATGTTCAGCAAAGACACGTGTGACACAACATTATCATATCCTGAAGGCCTAACACAACAACGATCGATGTTAAAGATTTGTTATGGCAAAAAGAAAAAGGAAAGCACAGGATATAGGGATAAGCTTGATAAAGCGGAAAGAAAGAAAGGAAGAAATTAGGAAGGAAGGAAGGAAGGACGGGACTAAAGAAAGAAAGAAAAATAAAATAAAAATAAATGTATGGCAGCGGGTAGGTTGGCGGGGGGGTGGGGGGTTTTGGGGGTTGCAGGTGAAATTATGAAATGTCAAGAATAATTCATAACATCTCCTCTTAAAGTTATGCAAAACAATACGATCCCCCCTAACCAAGGCTTGTAGCTTGTTCCAACAATTGTGCATCGCGCCCCCTTTTTCAGATAGAAATTTCCCCATCTCCCCCTTTTTCCTACTAAACTTTTCCCGATCCACCCTAAACCTGCCCCCCTTCCCCCCTCTGCCATACATTATGAACGCAGCCTAAGGAAGCAAGAGAGCAAAGCTAACCTGAAATAAACATCTTTAATCTTCCATATTCCTCTCAGGTCAGTCGTTACATTGTAAATCTGCGGAGAGATATTAAAAATTACCCGAGCTTCACCCCAGTGTAAACTCTCCCCTACCCCCTCCCCCTCCCCCTGAAAATCTGCTCAGTAAAACAACTCCTTGTGGCACGTCCCAATCAGTAGGTCTCGCATTTGCAGACTCGCATCTCCTTACCCTTGTTTCGATGGTGTCAGACCAAGATTTGTACTTGTCGGACGATTTGGACAACAAGGCAGCATCAAATGGTTGGTTGATAACGATTGATAGGTTAAAGTTGAGTTCTGAAGGAGAAGGTAAGTAATATTGAGTGAAATTTCGTTTACAATTTCCTTGAAGTGTCTTCTATGTAGGTCTGCGAAGTAAGATACGTTTTTGTATAACTCATTGGTGCCATAGACCGCTTTTGAGAATTTCTTGGATGATTCAAGGTTAACAGGAAACTACAGAAGATATCGCCATGTCGTTTTTCTCGATGGAGTTCATGTATTTCTTAATTTTTTATTTCTGTTAGCTTCACAACGAAGATAACTTTGAAAGGGTCACAAGTGGCAAGTGTGATGGTATTCCATGGTGTGGCACGAGAAAGTATTGTATAACAATTTCATCCTACAGCATCGAAATAACAGTTATACTTATGCTGCAATGCCTTATGGGAAGTAACAGTGGGATACCGTCTAATATACAACGCTTTACTTGCATTCTGATTGGCTGCATTTAATAAACAGTTATCGTAGATTGATAATTTTTAGACCCTAGTGAAAATAGGAACTGACGTTTCGGACGTTAGTCCTTCGAAACGTCAGTTCCTATTTTCACTACGGTGTGAAAATTATCAATCTACGATAACTGTTTCATTAGAAACACCGACGCAGTCCACGCTAGTGTTTACTAGCCATCATCTGCATTTAATAAACGTTGCCATTAGGTTTTGAACAGCAAAAAGAAAAGCTATGGAGAGAACCTGAAACAGGAAATAGCTTCCGTTACAAAACAGGTTACACAGTACATACGGCAAAGCAAACAAAAACTATAAGGAAAATTGAATATATGTTTATACATGCATACACGGCAACGCGCAGAAATTCATGATCAGTTCCACCTCAATGACATGTCGACGAAATGGACCAGAAACTCCACGCAACGCCGCACACACATACACATACACATACACATACACATACACATACACATACACATACACATACACATACACATACACACACACATACACACACACATACACATACACATACACATACACATACACATACACATACACATACACATACACATACACATACACATACACATACACATACACATACACATACACATACACATACACATACACATACACATACACATACACATACACATACACATACACATACACACACACACACACACACATACACATACACATACACATACACATACACATACACATACACATACACATACACATACACATACACATACACATACACATACACATACACATACACATACACATACACATACACATACACATACACATATTTATCATTTTATTTCGCAAAGAACTTGCGTGTTATGGAAAAATACCATGCCTATATGAGGCCGCCGGTATCAGCAATGCTCGCCGGCCGGGTACGATATAGTTTAGAGGGAGTTTGAGCATTTCTTAGCAGAATTAAATGATAAACAACTCATCAGTCAGCTAAGCATCTGATACGGCTTTGAATTTTACTCGTCACTAGCCTCAAGGTTTGCCAAAATGCTCTGTGATTCGTAAAAATACACAGCCGTATCAGATGCTGGCCTACTGATAACCTCTATATACAAACACATTTACATACACGTATATATCTAATACTCTAAGATAGTTAATGAGGAATAAAGGATGTTATAGCCTGGTATTTTGTTAAATACGTACCAACAATGTAATAAATATCTTGCGCAAAATTTCCACCAGTCTCATTAGTACATTCGTTAGATGGTCCGTATTTGTTATAATTAGTAAGAGCCTCATGCTCAGAGAAGCAATGGACTCGTGAGTCGAAGATCTGTAGACCAAAAGCACGATATCCCTCAAGGCTGCTTCGATGAGCGCATCGTCGTACAGGATTAACCGGGTTGGTGTAGGATTCAAGATCTTTTTCCAAGGCGCGTGGGAACTGGTCCTTGTAACATCCAAGATGACGTGATGGAATCTCTGAATGGGATGAAATAGCACAGACACTAATGGTGAGATTGGTTGACAAACATATAGAACGGTTTATGATGGTATTTAAAGGGTAGGATAGTAAAATGACATGGAATATAGTGCCTATATGGAATACACGGAATATATGGAATATATGGGATACACTACCAAAGGTACATAAATGTATATAACGGCACTATTAGGTATAATGTGATGCACAACATATAGCTTATATAATAATAATAATAATAATAATAATAATAATAATAATAATAATAATAACAATAATAATAATAATAATAATAACGGGTTTCTTGTATAGCGCTTTTTTACATGGTCTCAACTAGATGCGCTTCACAATCATGACCAGTGGAGGACTCTAACGGGCTGCTGTATTTAGGCGCTAGTAGCAGCTGTGCAGCTTACAATCATGAGTGATTTATTAGTACATTAGAGTTATGTCGCCAAATTGGAATAGGTGTTGAACCGGGAGACAATCCCCTACTCTTATACGAATAATTCAACGTAACAGGATCTTTTATGTCCCCCATTTTTACTGTAGGTTAGGAAGGGTTGGGAGGCAGGGATGGGATGCAGTCGTCTAATGGAAGAGTGCTTGCAATAAGTTGCCGGTCGATTTGTCTGTCTGTCCATGACATATTTTTCTACGACCATTCCGATTAATACCTTTGGAATCGTACGATTTGCCGTCGCGACAACTGACGAAGGCTTTGGTATATTTCAATCAAGGCGTTTCCATGACATTACATTGCATGTGCTCTTGAAAACTTTTCCTTTATCCTTAACAACGTCATGGATACACTTTGATTGACGGGTGATAATGAGAACGAGAGGTCAATGAAAGTACAAACCCCTTCATTTTGAAGTCGTTTTAGCAAAATACTGAACTGAATTAAAACAGTAATTTCAACCCCCTCCTGTCGTTAGATTATTGATTACCAATTCTGCTCAGTGATAATCCTCTTTAAAGCCACTTCAATCAGGGCTCCCCGCTTCCATTTATCACTTGTTTATAGTAATTCACCGTCATTATCTCATTAGGCAAGTTAGTGCAGCCCCGAAGTTCACACGTTAACAACCTTTCATTCTAACAAGGTTTACATAATTGGATATTAAATAATTCAGCATAAAATGTTCTTTTTGCGTCGTTAACGGCAATCATGTGAAACGTCACTGGACAAGCACAACACCCTTAATAATTACTTAAAGAATAAAATAATCCAAAAAGCCTCTAATTGTTAGTATAGATAAATAAAAGAATATGTATCTATGGTGAGAAGGTTTGCAAAAAGTTAAGTGAAATGCTGGGGAAACGATGAAAACATGGTCATGTCTGTCGATCGCGGAAAAAAGACGGGATGCTTAATCTGCCTTTAAAGATTACATCTTAAACCATAAATGACTTTTCTAATAATATAAGAGTATACTTTGTTTTATGTCAGTATTTTGTTTTGAAATATTGGTGGAGGAAGCTTTGTGTTTTCTTTCTATAAAAGTGATCTCATTTCATACAAGTTTTTTTATACACAAGTTTTATCGGGATTGAATTCCATGATAGGACGATGTGTTTGGAGAGTACATCTATGCATATGACTTTCTACTAATGTTTAACCACTTTATTAATGAACTCTTTTGCTGTGATAAAGATGTCCATTGTTGGGCAACAGCAGGGTTAATAAGGAGCTTAACCGGTCTCTTGTGAGAGAACTAGAACTAAAACAAAACTTACCTTCAGCAAGGCTGGAAAGCATCAAGGTCTAAAAATATAAAAAAAGTGCAAAATAAATGAACTTCCATTATTATCGGTCCCAAACAGTTCTAAGCGATATAATTATAGAGCTCTGTATAGTTATAGAGCTCTGTATAGTTATAGATACTTTCTCCGCGTTGTTCCTCCATTAAAACAGAGTCTATTTATCCGATAGTCGTTTGCAAAAACGCGAAAAAGTTCGTAAATTGAAAGTACAAGCTTTAATTCATACCTTAATGACGTTAAAACTAAAGAAAAGTGTGAGTAAACTCGACCAACACTGGCTTGCATTTGTCACATGGCCGAACTTCATGACGAAACAGGGCGAATGATAAACCAAGTAAACTTTACAATCTCCTTATTTTTTTAGGACATTTTCTTGCTGCTAGCTCTTTGCCATTGTTTTTAAAGACTAGTCTTTAAGTCTTTGTTTTCAAGAGCAATTGGGTTATACTGATCTCTCTCTAAACGAATGGAGTTTTGAAGTTTGTGGTGTTGTTCGCTTGTAGCTGGACAGCCAAGCATCTTTAATGCATATTAAACTTTTATGAGCTATTTAATTCATATCTCGGAGATTATCTATTATAAAAATAACAATTGCTTTAATTACCTCATTATAATTTAAAATATTTGAATTTGTATTCAGGTATTTGAATAAGAGGACAATTTCAAGCAAAAACAACAACAACAACAAAAGGGAATAAAAACAACCATTTCTTTGTTGTGACAACGTCAAACATAACGTCATTGTCGGAACTGTTTCTGGTTTTCATAAGTTCTTTAAGTTTTAAGTCAAAGAGTTATAAATCGGTCATGGAATGTTATAGTTGATATACACTGATAATCGATCGACACCCGGCCAAGTCACATCAAAGACCATGAACCCTGAACCGACGATTGTTATTTTTCGCAGGATCAAGGCAATTAATTTTATGTGTAAATGACTTTCATATAATGTCATAGCTTGCTAATTTTCACAGCCGCCATGTTGGATGGATTTAACAAATGACTTGCTATAAGTCGGTTTTGTTATATCATCCAACATGGCCGCCTTGTACTTTGTTATATCATCCAACATGGCCGCCTTGTATTTTGTTATATCATCCAACATGGCCGCCTTTTTTTTGTTATATCATCCAACATGGCCGCCTTGTATTTTGTTATCGTCCAACATGGTGGGCATACCTTTCGTTATATCACCAATATGGTGGCCTTGTATTTTGTTATATCATCCAACATGGCCGCCTTTTTTTTTTATATCATCCAACATGTCCGCCTTGTACTTTGTTATATCATCCAACATGGCCGCCTTGTATTTTGTTATATCATCCAACATGGCCGCCTTGTACTTTGTTATATCATCCAACATGGCCGCCTTGTATTTTGTTATCGTCCAACATGGTGGGCATATCTTTCGTTATATCACCAATATGGTGGCCAAATCTTTCGTTATATCATCCAACATGGCCGTCATATCGTTTGTTATATCATCCAGCATGGCCGTCATATCGTTTGCTATATCATCCAACAAGGTGGCCATATCTTTCGTTATATCATCTAACATGGCCACCTTCTCTTTTGTTAAATTGATCGACCCAATCACACTCGTAAAATCGTTCAATTTGCTATACGCTATGACGAAGTAGGTTTTGGAGGACGTCAATCAATGCATTTCCATGACATTCAATAGGCACGTGACCTTAGAAGCTTTGTGTTTTCGAACAATACTGGAAAACACTTTGACTGGCGTCCAATTTAGTGCTTCAGCTTTGTCTATGACTACATTGTCCTTCTATCTTCTTGTCGTATATGTACTTTGCTACGATTTTTTTGGATTTTTTATTCGAGTTGATAAGATAATAGAATTTATCGTTTTCACTTAAGAGTTCGTATTTGTACTATGTAAATTTTAAAGCGAATCCCA
This sequence comes from Actinia equina, assembly GCA_011057435.1. NCBI lineage: Eukaryota > Metazoa > Cnidaria > Anthozoa > Actiniaria > Actiniidae > Actinia > Actinia equina. The sequence continues at coordinate 726,611 of WHPX01000087.1, forward strand.
CCATCCCTCCCCCCCCTTTCCATTTAAAAAAAGAACGGTCTCCTTATCGAGTTATCACCAGCAGATGCGGAAAGAGTTTTAATTTGCAACGAGAGGGACTGAAACAACCGTGAATAGAATTCAAAATGGCGTAAGACTATATTTGACCCTCAGGACAAACTACAAACATGATGTCATTGGAGCCAAATAATTAGATGACGTACATAAAAATACTCTCCGTTTCCAGTTGGACACAATTGGCCTGGCCGATAGTGGTCTGGGTAAACGACATACGCACGTAAACGGCGCAGCAGGTTTAATGCGCATGCGTTCAATGAAACTGATGTCACTGAAGTAACCTGCGGTTTAAGCGTTTTCTTCTCTTGTTATTATGCATCCCACATGTACGAATCGGTTTGGCTTTCCTCATATAAATATTCGTTCAAGACTATAGTATATTGTAGTGAGGTCCGGACTTGTGAGGGTTACCCCCTGATTTCCCCTCCATCCAATTTGACCTCCTACATTTTTATCAAAACTTTCTTTCAATTTCTAATATTCATTGAAAGTTCTGGATAAATTTGGTACTTTTCTCCGTAAATAAATGACAACAAAGAACAGTTTTCACGTTAAACAAGAAGAGAATCAGATCGTAAGAAGAGAATCATGCTATTATTTTACTGTAAGTACGAGCAAATTATAGTCTCGTACAAACATTATACAAGAATACTACGCCCCATTTTGGTACTGCAAGAATGAAAAATAAAGCATATGTATTTGAAAACGCGAACCTCATTTGTCCGCCAACTGCGGGTACACACTAAGACAAACACAAAGGGTTTTTCAAATGCAAACGTACATGGCGAATTAAGGTAGACGACACAAACTACATTACAATTTGAATGCGACATATAATTTTTTTATTCGTATGTTCATTTCAGTGGCAATCGAACAACTTCGTTTTCTTTCCAGTTTTAGGAGCTTGACAAGAATTATAAGCTAGTGCGTTTGTTTTAGGTTATGAACTGTATGTTAATTATATGCATAGACGCGGACTCGGGGAACCCCCTTTCGTATCTGTCGACTCGTAAACAACGTCACGCAATACTATTTGCTTGGCTAATATCGTTATTCTACTGTTGAAATCTCCAAACTAAATACTAACATCACAAATATATATTTTTATATTTATTTATATAAGAGATCTTTTTTACTGTTTTGTTCATCTTTTAGAAGAAATATAGTACGGAGGGCACCTTTATGGCATCACGAAAATGACATTACAAGGAATTCGCTGCCAAAGCACTTTATTGGCTTTTTGTCAATATCAATTGATATTCCTAATATCGTTTATCGTTTATTTCAATCACAATCAAAATACTAAAATCACGAATACGAGATCTTTTTTATCGTTTTGTTCATTTTTCAGGAGAGGAAAAAGATGCTACAAAGAGCTTTACTAACAGTGACATTTGAATGGATTTATTTAAAGGAATTCACTGCAAAAGCACTTTATTGGCTTTTCACCACTAAATCGCTGTGGAGTGGAATTGAGGTAATTCACCCTTAGATCTATGTTTGAACTTGAATATCATCAACTTGAATATCATTACCAAATTGGATTATACTGATATAGCAGGTTTGGAAACCTCATTTCCTGTTAAAATTTGAATCGAAACCTCTGATTTCAGTACAATTCTTCGTATATCATGAGGAAACTAGAAGTTGGTGTTAATAGTGAATGCATCTTCTTACTTCTGATAATATTTGCACTTCAGTGGTATTGCTCAGTGACGTCATAAAATATAACAGATTACATGCGCAAGTGTGAATTAACAGGAAAAAGCACCCCACACGGAAGAATACGGTTCGGTTTTCCTTATATAAATAGTTTAACAGACCTTACAGTATTTGAGGTCCGGATTGGAGAGGGTTATCTATTGAGCGTCATAATCCCTCTCTAAACCATCACGACCTCATTCTTACTTTTCTTTTTACTTTTTTTCTTTTCTTTTCTTTCTTTTTTTTTTCGTTTATAAGGAAATTGAGTAAACTTTGACATTCCGATAATACAACATTTCAATAAATGATAAGTAACAAAAATAAACAAACAAAAAATCAATTAAAAAAACTATAAAACACTTAAAGAATAAACAAATAAATAAACAAATAAACAAATAAACAAATAAATAAATAAATAAATAAATAAATAAATAATGTTCTAAAGAAAGAAGCTTCAACAGTGCTATTTAGTACTCAACACTGCTAGTTATGCATGGTTTGAAATTTTTTAATTCTTATCATATACATAACAGTCGTAAACTTTTATAAGTTTACCAAATGACTGGCATGATTGCCGTGATTAAACGAAAATTAGGGCCAAGTAGCGAGTTCAAAAATGTCATTACTAGTTTTGCATCTATGAATACAGAGTATGCGGTCATGGTGTGTTGGACGTCTGTCTGTCTTAGATTCTAATTTGACTTGGCGCCAGTATCTCGCTCTGTCTTTCAGTATGTAGACTTGATGTTTGACTGGGCCGAGTGTGTTCGTGAAGAAGGAACTTAGAAATCGTCTTAGTTGCTGCTTTATGAGAGTAGCTAATAAACTGTGGCGCTTGTTCCATGATTGAATTGCAATTTGAGAAGTTGTTTTTTCATTCTTGCTTCTCCTTGGGGTGATTTTACAGAGTGGATAACTCTATCGAGATTCCATCTCTGTCAAGCGAACACAGCTCAAAACTTGACTTCTAGCTCTCAAGACTTCAATTGCTTGTACGCAAAACTTGCGATACAACAGTATATAGATAAGTGGGTTCATAGCATGCGTGACGAAGTAAAGACCAGCGAAGACAGAAAACAACCAAGGCCGCTCGATGTAAAGACTGAGCCAATACTGATAATAAAAGACCCGCATAAGCTGCAAGAAATGAACAGGAAAGACGCAGAGCGCAAATACGACTACAATCACCACAAAGACACTAGCGATCTTTCTGCTCTGTTTTACTAGGCGCTGGTTAAGGACGTTTCTCCTGATTGCCCTACGCAGCATGGAAATGATTTTGACATAGAGTACAGCGATGAACACTGAAGGACATAGGTAGAAGACTACGAACTCGATGGGGTGGAGAAGCCTTTCGTATGAGGGGTCGGGCCATACGATCTCGCACACATAGACAGGACTAGAGCCTTCTTCACTATCACCTTCTATTTCCAGAAGTTGTAAGTAAATCATCTGGGGGATGACAAGGATCAAGGCGGTTGCCCACACAAAAATAGTACCAATTACGTCCAAGGTCTTCGACACATGCAAATGGTAGGTCAAACGGTATCTTTCTACAGCGATCGCTACCATACTGCCAAGCGACGCGTAAACGCACAAATGCTTAAAATGCGTAAAGCTGAACACGAACTTGCACAGCACCAAACCAAACGGCCATACCGACCCTAACAAATCGTAGACCATATAAAAAGGAATGTAAAATAGAAGACTTCCTAAATCTGCAGTTGCCAGGCTAAGGACTAAACAGCTTGCCACATTGAAGGGGTTCTCAATGGTATTACGACTGCGACCAAACAACACTATCACCAAAATATTTCCAGGAATTCCAGTAAGGAACAACACCGCGTAGGTAACTGCCAGGAATGTTAAGGTACCTGTACCGTAATTAGCGGTGTCCTCCATTACGTCCCAGTTACTGTGGTTCCAATCATTGAATCCATCACTCGAATTCTCGGCAGAAAACATCTGAATATTAAGTTCTTGTTAACACCTTTAAGCTTCGCCGGAGTCCTTTGTTTTCTCCTGATTCTATTGGTAAATCGTCCTTACTTATTTGCGCTCATTCATAGGACAAGCGTTTGGAAGACTTTCTGAAACGACGTTGAAAGAGGACTCTTTATATTTCGTGTCAACGTAATTTCGTTGATGATGTGTGTGTGGGAGGCTTTTTGTTTTCGAGGACTCAACAAAACGTGGATTTAAGGATAATTTCTTCTAGTGCTTGCAATAGCTGATAATGTGAAAGCATTTTACAATAGAGCCATTATTGCTAGTCAAATTATTCTTAATTCCTCCTACATTAGAATAAATTAGACGATTAGACTCGGTTATTCGCTTTACTGCATGTAAGGAAAAATGAAAGAAGAAAAAAGATAAACGAATAGAATAACCTATGGCCCTACCAAACGTAACCAGATAGACATAGTTTCCATAATATATAGAGGACAGGAATGGGTTTTGCAGCTGTAAAACGAGATTATGAACCGCCTCATAAGGACTGTTTTTTAATCATTTTATTAAGAGTTATTAACACCTTAAATAACGGAACTGGACTGACAATCATCCACAATAGATAACTTTATATAATTCGCTTTGCCTGACTATCATTATCCTCGGTTTCCTTTAGAGCCTAATGAGTTGAATGATGGAGGAAGAAGCACGTACATCAAGAAAAAATATGCAATGATAGATATATAAGGTTTGCGTAGATTGATTAAAAAGTCGTAGCTTTCGCTTCTTTGTAGGATCCATAGTCGACAAATGAGCGTGAAAACACCGACTTATTTAATAAGTCTAAGGAATGGAATGAATTTTGCAGCTGTAAAACGAGATTATGAACGGCCTCGTAAAGGCTGTTTTCATTCCTTTTTTATGTTAAGGTATTAAATCCTTAATATAAAGGAAGTGGGCACACAATCTATATACCATTGACAACATTAAACAACTACATTTGCCAGACTAACGTTAATCCTCCGTTTCCTCCAGAGCTGAAGCATTATGATTTGAATGATGGAAAAAGAAGCACGTATTTCAAGAAAGAACATGCAACGAAGGAAATAACATATATCAAAACATGTGGTATTTGTAACGTAATTTCGGCTTATGGGACGAGAGATAGTGATCTCATTTTTTCGTTTTTAAAATTTTATTTCATTTATTATCCCAATGCCATAATTAAGATTTCTGTTCAAAAGGCATTTCATTAAAGCACTTTTAAATACACGAATCATTTTCTAAACATAACCAAACTCTGCTTCGTTTTAATTTTGATACGAAAGACACATTTTTATCAAGACATTTTCCCGTTTTAATGAATGGGTTCCGTCTGTAATGAATCAAGTTTGAAATGAAAGAAAAATCCTTCTCACTTCGACATCTTTGGACGAGGTTATTTTAATAAATACAAACAAAGAATTTATTCGATCTCGAACAGTCCTTGAGGAAAAATGTAGAAATTTTTACATTTCTAGAAAACATTTCAATCAAACTTAACAACCACATACGTGATTTCTTTGCACGTTTTTTCCTAGTTAAACCACTTTTGATCTTTCAAGCCGTATATCATTTGGTTATTGTGCAATGTTTGGCTGATGAGACGTAGGAATAGTGAGATTTTACGAAAGATATATACAAAATATATATCGTTTCAAGTAGACAGATAAGAAAACTTTTTAACGCTCATTTTCTAAACGAGGAGTAGTTAGCGACATTACTTTACTGTAATGCCTCGTTTTCTTCGAAAAGTAATGAACGTGATAGATGTGTTGATCATCACAGTGAATGAGCGATCTAAGCGAACGCTGTAAAGAAAGACTTGAAAAAGTGATTTCAAGCTTCAACGGGAATCGAACCCATGACCTCCGCGATGCCGGTGCGATGCTCTGCCAACTGAGCTATGAAGCCAATCATATTTCAATTTCCAGTAATGAACGTATTACATCCTCCGAAACAAATCGAAGTTGCTTAAGAGTATTTAACAACGCCTCGTTTTTTTTTTTCAACTGGCTTCACTGGCCGGTGCTTGACTACAGCGCCTCACTACTATTATACTTTTAACTCTGAACTATCTACTTCCAGGGAATAACGATGATGGCTGATTTTGAGGTTCCACAGTTTATTTGTTTATGAGCTTCAGCTCACGGGCTTAATATAGTTGGGATTTCTCCTTTCTGATGCGGTTTTGTTCAAACCCACATCCCTCCCTCTGTTGGGAAGCGATCAAGGAAAGTGTACATTTACATACATAGTATGGCTATTTGTATCTACCATATATAGATTGGATGGCCAGATGTAATTATTTGGCTTTTTCCCCCTTCGAGAAACGAAAGAAACTTGTAAAAATCCATGACAGACAACGGTGTTAATAGAAGTCGTTTCTCAAGTAAAACATTTCTAGTCGATCTACCACGAAGTTCATAGTCAGTATTTTTATCAGTCATTCTTTTACTTTATGGTGAAATGAAATCTTTACGCTGTCAAAATGTTTTCCGATTTGAAATCTAATGCGAATAAAATTCGTTGTTAGTGTAACATCAATATGATGTATACTCCCAGCTGATTCTGGAAACAAAGAATCTTATCGTTTGAGAGAAAGACGGGGTTTACAATAGATCGCTTTACCTTGGGTGTAATGTTTTCCCATTTCAGACCACGCGTCATTCCCTAGCGTATCATTTATAGTTTAACGCTTGCGCAACTCAAACAAAGAATCTTATTCTCAAGACCATGTGTCATTCCCTAGAGTATTATTTCTTTGTTAAATAGTTGTACATCAGAAGACACAAGAATATGGATACAACTCAAACAAAGAATCTTATTCTCAAAATGAATGATACTAGACCTAAAATATGAAAAGATTACACTCACGGTAAAGAGATCTAAGGGACAATCTCAAAACCAAATTAAAAAGGAATATAATCTCAGATGGAATAGTGAGACTGAATGTAGGGATATGCAGTCAGTCTCATAATTCCAGGTGGTATGTCAGGTTTGTTTTAAGGCACAACCTCCCTCTAATATTCAGAAGAATGGATGTAGCTTTTAAATAAATTATGGTGAGACAGAGAGACAACCACATAAATGGACAGACACGACAGACAGACAAGCATACAGAGACAGACACTGAGACAAAAACAAAACAATAAAACAAACAAACAAAAAAAAAAAAAAAAAACACACACACACACAAAAAATCTCACAAAAGAAAAACATTCTCACATTTGCATTTCCCATTTGCCTCCTTTTCAAAATAACTTATGGTTTCATATCTGCCACTGAGTTTGAAAAATTCTACATCACAAATAGATTGTCCCATTTTTTTAAATATGACATAATATCGGTGATACTATCAAGTGAAATGATCTCTCGTTTCTCATATTCATTGCAGATGGTTTTAGGACATTAGCCTCTAAAGATGTCAACAGCAAATAATGATGAATTATTACAAGGACCAGTAATATTCTGCTATTTGGTGAAACTATTCGTACCTACCCTCCCCTCCCTCGGTAATTTAATCTGTCCCATCCAATTTAATTAACCCATGAAAACAACAAATATGACAAAGAATGTAATAAGAACAAGGAAGATCTTAATAATGAGCCAGCGATTGGAACTAACTGACTGGAAGTACTTGAGGATTTCTCCATGTGCTGCTTCAACATTCATCTCTGTTGTTTCCACATTTGCATCAATCCTAGTAAAAATACAAATAAATGAATAAATGAATAAATGAATAAATGAATAAATGAATAAATGAATAAATGAATAAATGAATAAATGAATAAATGAATAAATGAATAAATGAATAAATGAATAAATGGATAAATGAATAAATGAATAAATGAATAAATGAATAAATGAATAAATGAATAAATGAATAAATGAATGAATGGGAGCTAGTGTTAAATTTCTAATATTATTTTCCAAAGGCAGATCCACACAACAGTTTGTGTTGTTAAGTTTCTTCCATAGTCCCCTTGCATCGATGAAAGGAGCTCAATTAAAGACAAAACAAAAGAATCTCATGTCCTCCAAATTGACCTGCATTCCCAAGTGCTGCAACAGTTCTATAGCCCACTTCTGAGATATGATTCAATTGTCAGGCACCAAGGTTTCATTACAAGGCTCCATGCTTAAAGTGCTACTACGACGAAAATCGCTCAAACTTGGATTCAGCTGAAACTTCCTAAGAATACTCTTTAAAGGTCCAATAATCACTGTATGAAGTGTTTTCTCGATATTCAGGACGAAAGTATGATATTTTCACGATTATTTTTTGGAGTCTGTGACGTCATACACTCAATATCGAACATCGCTCCATACATTTCTTTGTAGTTTATGATCAAAATATCAGTAGTAAAGGGAGAAAGAAATACCCAAACACCCCAAAATATAAATTATAGTCACAAGTAATGTGAAATAAGCACAAAAGCTACCCTTTAGGCTTCACAGGAATAAAATAAATTAAGGATTTATATACAAAGAAATATATGTAGCAATGTTTGATGTTGAGTGTATGACGTAACAGACTCCAAAAAATTATCGTAAAAATATCATACTTTCGTCCTGAATATCGAGAAAACACTTCATACAGTGATTATTGGACCTTTAAAGAGTATTTTTTAGGAAGTTTCAGCTGAATCCAAGTTTGAGCGATTTTCGTCGTAGTAGCACTTTAATTAGATATAGTCTTTCTCCTGTCACAAAATCACTTAGGAATAATTACTCATGAAAGTTCACATTGGAACCTTTGAGTGTGACAAGCAAAGCATATCTCTGAAATATCTATCAAAGCGAAGCATATCTCTGAAATATCTATTAAAGCGAAGCATATCTCTGAAATAACTATTAAAGCGAAGCATATCTCTGAAATATCTATCAAAGCGAAGCATATCTCTGAAATATCTATCAAAGTGAAGCATATCTCTGAAATAACTATTAAAGCGAAGCATATCTCTGAAATATCTATTAAAGCGAAGCATATCTCTGAAATAACTATTAAAGCGAAGCATATCTCTGAAATATCTATCAAAGCGAAGCATATCTCTGAAATATCTATCAAGTGAAGCATATCTCTGAAATATCTATCAAAGTGAAGCATATCTCTGAAATATCTATCAAAGTGAAGCATATCTCTGAAATATCATATCTATCAAAGTGAAGCATATCTCTGAAATATCTATCAAAGCGAAGCATATCCCTGAAATATCTATCAAAGTGAAGCATATCTCTGAAATATCTATCAAAGTGAAGCATATCTCTGAAATAACTATTAAAGCGAAGCATATCTCTGAAATAACTATTAAAGCGAAGCATATCTCTGAAATATCTATTAAAAAGAATATAATATATTATGAGAAAATCAGTTCTCACCTTTGTATCTGTTCTTCTTGTTCTTTAACCATGTTAGCAAGTTGAGAGAATATACTACCCAGTTCAACAATGGTTGATTCTATACTTTGCATAGCATTTGCTCTACTGCTTATGTAAGTATCCTGTTAAATGATGGTGGCATTATACATGTTTACTTGAATGGTATGAAATTAATAGGGAATCAAAGACAGCCATAGTACACTTGCCCTCTGGGGTCTTGGATGGACCTGAAATACCCCAGTTTCGCATTCAATGCATACCGCTGTTTTTGATTACCACAGACTCATTAGCACAGGCTTAGCCTGATTTATAAGTCAGCTATTCACAGATACTATTAAACGTCTGTGGGATTTCAAAACATTGGTATTGTTCAAGCTGCACATTCTTTACATTATAGTTGACATTTGCAAATGGTTTGGTCTTAATCGAGGCTAAGCCTGCGACGATGACTCTTCAGACACAGTGGTATTTACGATATGAGAAAAAGGAGCTATTCAAAAATTGATCAATGCAGGAGGAAAATTGTTGAACCCAGAGAAAAACCCTTAAATCAAGGGAGAGACCTAACAAACTCTACTGACATATAACACAGTCTGACAATCCCACCTGGGTTGCACTGGTAAGAGATAGCCATACTTTGCTATTTGTAGGTTAGCCATGCCCTTTGAACTTCCTAGAGCTTGTTTCGATACAATTTGGGTATCACAATTTGAGGGTTAATAGAAAGAAGGATTAAAGGTTAAGATCATAGCACATACAAACATCACTCCCTAAAGTAACAGGCTTATCTGTGGGGTTTGCTCAGGGCACACTAACACTAATTACACTATTTACAATGCCCAACTCACGTTATTAAAAAGTGTAAGTTTCTTTTACATTTTTTTCCATGTGGAAATTTAAATCAAATATTACATAAAGCTGTATAGATGACAGACAAGACCAACCTGTTCTTCAAAAGCTTGCATCTGGTTCATTTCATTCATTAGTGGGGTGTGTTCACTGCCGCCCATGTCAATTGCTACATGATCTGCCCCTCCCATCATAACTCCATTGCTTCGTGCATTGGAGCGTTGTAGAACTAAAAATACAAAATTTTGAAATCTTATTAGTTGAGTAGTACAAAAGTCAGCATGATCTTTTGAGATTCGGTGTATGGATTGGTAGGTGTGGATGGACAAATGGGCAGATAGATAGGTGGATAAAGGGGAAGATGGAGCATCTAATTGGTGGATAGGTTGGACAGCTTATTGGTTGATGGATGAATGGATAGAGCTATGGATGGATGGGTAGATAAGAGGATGGAAGCATGAATGGATGAATGAATGGATGGTCGCATAAATGGATCAAAATGTAAGGATGGACGGACGGACGGATGGATGGATGAAGGTAAGAATGGAGGAAAAGATGAATGTGATGGTAGATAAATGGGTTGATGGTTGGATGGGTTGGCAGATAGATGGGTTGGTGGATGCATGGGTGGGTGGGAGAATGGATAGGTGGATAGATGGATAGATAGATATATGGATGGGTGAAAGTATACTGTAGGTGGGAAAATGGACAGATGTACAAATGAAGTGATGCATTACTAACCTGATGTGCCTGGCATTGATGCCGTTGTAATGCTCTCTGATACTCCACCTTGTGAGAACTGGTCCCTTCTTTCTTTCTGTTGCTTGAGATTCTAGTTTGATAAGAATATGCCAATATAACAGTAGCTATGAAAATATTCTGAGAGTGTAAAAGGCTGCACTCCTTGGTCACTGCTTGTTTATGTGGGGGATAGAATCGCCAAATCCAATAGAAAATTCAACTAAATTTGCTCCTAGTAAAACAGTTTAATCTAAAATGGCCTGGTTTTCAGACATAATATGTGTTAATATGTTTAAAAACATATTCTGAGCATTTGCTGGCTATTCAATTTGTGGATTGATACAGGTTTTAGAACAGTTTTCAGTGAATTTGCATTGATTTGACCCCTTCCGATGACCATGATCCTTTGCAGTTTAAACCATAGATCGTTGAATATTGTTTTAATGTGACAATCAGTAGTGAAATAGGGCAATTGATCTCCAACCTCTGGAGGCAAGGATTCATTATGCTTATGACCTCTACCCATGACTATCTAGTTGAGAAAAGGTGAGTTACTGGGACAACTGTGCTTTAACGACAAAAATGATACAACATTATTGTATTTACCTCTGTCCTGACCTCTAAAACTGACTTAAAATCTTTTGACATTGTTGCCAGTTTTGACTGAAACAAGAAAAAAAACTGAGTTAATAAAAAATATCAATGCAAAGTGGAACGATTGTGGAGTAATGATGATTGTGGAGTAATGATGATTGTGGAGTTCAAGTTAGTAAAGATGTCTATTTTGTATTCAATAACAGTGTTATACAGTATCATAGCAGCCCCCACCCCCAAAATTTCATTAAACATTTGAATATTCCTGAAAAAACTCTAAAGATGAAATGCATAGTATTGGTTAAAAAATGGTATATTACCCCTTCCCCAAGGACTGAGACCTGGCTACGCCCCTGTTCAACAATACTCAACAATAAAGATGTGAATTGTGTTTCGCCAAGCAATTTTTTCTCTGAAAAAATACTAAACAATAATATATTACCTGGAGGGTAAGGACCACAGTATTAGAATGCGTCTGTTGGTGTTTTCCTTCTGTGTGACTTTTAGACTTAACAAGCTATAAAAAGACAATTGAAATCAGTCTATATGTGACATATACAGCACAATAGCAGTCATGGTCATTCATGACTCATGGTCTTCCCGTTAACCAATCAGGAAAAGTAGAACATTTAACAAGCAAGATAAACACTTCTCTTGAGCTCTGTAGCTCCCAGCATGTTTGTATGCATGCAAACTTATACGACCCAAGTCCACTGTTTTCCCATTTCAGGCCATGTGTCATTCCCTAGAGTATTGTTTCTTTGTTTAATGGTTGTGCATCAGAAGGCACATTATTATGAATACAACTCCCATAAACACAGAATTATATTTTAAAGAGACTTGCATTATATAAAATTACACAGGAATCCAAGGAAGACAAGTTACAGTACTTACCTCTTGGAGCTGTGCAATTTGCTGGTTTAATCCATTGATATCCTGTTTTATTATATAAGTTAGTTCTTGGATTTCCATTGGCCTGTCATCAAATAAAGACTTCTTCTTTGCCACTAAACAACGATAACAACCAAAAGGTGAGTATATTGTTCAAGTACTGTACTCAATATTAGGCAATGCAAAATATGGCTAAAGGATTTATAATTACTGCCAGGTTTTACACATGCTTTGGAATCTAATGGGTTATATATATAATCTTAAGGATGACCAAATATATGGTATGGACCATTCTCATGTGGCAGCAATGTTGACTAGAGCAATCGTTCCCCCCTCCCCCCCAGTGTAGCCTCTGATTCAAGTGCTTTAGAATGAGGTTATGAAGAGTTAAACGAAGGTTTTTATTTTCATGAGAATGAACATTGTGCTGTGTAATCATGGTATATATACCAGTGATATAGTGAATGACATCATGGGCATTCTTGTCTCCTTACCCTCCCCTCCCTACACCTATATTACACCAATTTTTGTTTTTGAATTATCAAAGCTCTAATTGCATCATATACTTACAAATGGCCAGTTTTTCCAACTTGTGGAATGTATTACTTATGTCTTTGCCAATGTGCCTGAAGAAAAAACAATAAAAGGATTTTGAATAATCAGCTACATACAACATAAAATTATCTAGCATTAATAATGGTAATTAAAGTGGGAAAACAATATAGTGCATGGATATGAATGTAAAATAGATAATCCAATAATCCATATAATTATCATATTTTATTATATAATTACCAATGAAATATCTATTTTTCTCTATTTCAAAAAATTGATATCTTCACACGTGAAAATAACATGTTATTCTCATGTGTGAAGATAACACCATTGCGATGGCTATTCAAAAATTACATGGAAAGAATTGCCTGAAAAAGCCAAAACATCGATAATTACATATAATAAACAGAATACTACATGGCTGCTTGGAGATACGAATTTTATCTTCTTGTGTTGAGATCTTTTTAACACTAGAAGATAAAATTTGTATCTCTATGCACCCATGTAATATCCTCTATATAAGACCAAATTAAAATTTTGATGTGAATGTTTTGTATGTTCTTCAACAATATTACCAGGTGAATATGTATTAATATTCGAAAGAAAAAACATCATCAAGACACAAACAAATGACACTGGACTACTGTATATTAGATTGTTTTGCTCCCTAATGAAAAAACATGCTGTAATAATAATAGCTTAAAAATTATACCAGTTCTTTATAGTCTGATTGGAAACTGGTTTATTAACCAATAGGCATTCAGCATTTCAATAAGATAAATGATGTCTTAGAGCTGTACTTTGAAAAGTGAAACAACCGTTTCTTCATCACATTCTCTCTCTCTGGGTGACTGAGTACAAGATGTTTAAAGTTTTAGTTCTGAATTCAAAGGAAACTTTATACTGGATATATCAGCTGTTTTAATTTTGATGTAAACAAAAATCAATGCAACCAAATTTAAAGATTAAAACTTCCAAATTGATCATGTGAGGGCGAGAATGAAGGCAAAAGGTTTTTGCCACAGCTAGGCCATCAGTAATACAGTGCCCACAAAAAAAAAAGATATTATTTTACTTTATTTTTTAAGGAGGAATGGAACTTTGATCACCAAGCAGCATGGTAAAAGCCAGTCATATATAGGTACCGTTGTACCTGTTGATCAAATGTTGGCATACCAGGACACACTAGACATTACCGCAATTGTAGGGTAAGTATTGTAATGAATAAGTAAACATTAAAATAAGGTAGGGTTAACACCTTTGGTTCTTCCTACAGTAGGTTTAAATAGCCTATCAGTTGCTGTTAACACATAAAAATCGAATTTTTCAAAGTAGAAAGTCAACAAATACCGGTCAAAAACCATTGATATATATGTAGATGTGTAACTTAAGTAAACATGTATTCTAGCATATTGTGTTAAGTGTTTGTTTACGACACAAAACAAACAAACAATTACTCACTTGGCAATAACGAAGAACTGGCTCTTTTGATGGTGAACTCCATTCATTCCTTGAAGCTTCTGGTTGGTAAACGGGGATCCCTGCTATACATCGTAATGGAATTAGATATTCTTGTTTTAAGAAATTCATTTTTACATAATATGATGGTATTTACATATTTGTTTTTAACTTCTAAAAACTACTTATACGTGTCTAATTCCCATTAAGTTGCAGTTTTGAAACAATAAATATCTTATCTTATAGGAGCTATTTTAATATAGGGAGTCGCTAAAGAAACATTTGGGAATCAACTTCATCCACGTAGTCAGACATCGTTCCCCGACGACCTTCGATGTCCAAAATTATTCAAAATTTTCTAAATCTGTATGAACCAACCTGACGAGTCTTTATAGACTTTACAGCGGAGAGAAACTCCGGTGTCCTTTCCCTGCATGATGTCATGTCCAAAGCTGAGTTATCAGCGATTCTTGTGGAAGAAAAAGTGACGGATGTCGAGTTGTGTTCTTGGTCTTCTCCACTAGACCTGGTTCGTCGGCGTCGTGTAGTCATTGGAGCAATTGCCCATTTTTAACAGCAAAAATCGGATAAGAACTGACTCATGTCAGATGGTTTGGTTAAGAAGAGATCCTTTTAGTATTTGATAAGTTATTATAGTAATTTCGAGTTGATATAATGCAGAAATTAGCCTTGATAGTCAAGCAATTATTATTTCGACATACGAAACTTATAGAAGCAAATTTTGAGAGGAAGTCTTGATGACGATGACGTAGTCCTTACGTGCATTTCCGCTGTACACATGACATGAAGGCTCCAATTACACAGGAATACCAACAAGGTCGAATGTCAATAACATGCGCTTGTGCTTGCCTCACTTCAAATAGACTAATTCATCAAAGAAAATTCTATCTTATCCCTTTGTATGTGTCATCTAACTTTTCTTCATACTTTGATACAATTTTTTCAATTTTGGTCATTCACATGTTTAACCTTTTTTACGGCGCAATTTTATGTTAAAATAAATTCTAGAAAAATATATTGTTAACATCATACTTTGCATGAATAAGAAAGAAAAATAAAAAGAAGGAAAGAGAGAGGAAAAAGTAAATAAAAACGAAAATGACGTTTTAGGGTCGTGCCAGTCCCCCTCGTCCTTCAAGGATAATGCTCACTTCGATTGATAAATAATGGTCAAACTCTGTTATTTTGGGATAAAAATTGTCCTTAAATCACACGAGATTTTCACAGTAACCTAAAGGAGCTTTATATGGAAGGACTGGCTACCTTGAAGGGAGTTTTTCATTCCTTTTTGCTACGTAGATGTGATCGCTGTCGTCGTTTCGTGATATATTCTAAGACCAAAAGCTGACAACTTCAAAATGATTAACGTTCTCAAATCTTTGCTCAATCTTCCTCGAGTTCATCCAACCACTATTCCTGCCACTAATGTCGAGCCACCATTACCTGTTGGAGTTCTTCTGATTGTTACTATCGTATTCATGTCGATCTACGCTATCTTATTTATCTTTACCATGTCACAACTTGTACTGATTTTGGTTTACAAACACAGGAGATTGTCTTACCAGACCTTCTTTCTCTTTACATGCCTGATCTGGGCAGGAATAAGAACTACACTTTTTTCATTTTACTTTAGTGACTGTAAAGTTGTGAACAATCTGCAGGCATTTCCGAGATGGTTCTTGTTTGCATTTCCTATATATCTTCAGTTCGTAATGCTTGGTCTTCTTACTTTATACTTGGTCAAGGTACTGTAATTTTGTATTTCCGGCTTCCATGTAATATCCTTGTTTCGTTTTCTTTATATTACATTGGCCCAGACAAAGCTGTTGTTGGATAACATATGATTTTCCATCTTAGACGGGGTTTGAATTAGCTCCAAGAGCATCAGCGTTGTTTATTTTTAAAACCGAAAATATTTGATTTTTTTTAATGCTAAACAATATAGGCTTGCATGAGACTTGGCCAAATTATTATGCTGTATATTTTTCAAATAAAAGTGTAATTTTAAAACTAAGTTTAATAGGTTTGATAGTTAAAAGGACACTAAATTTGATATTTGTTTTAGACAAAATTCAAATATTTCAAATCTTATTTCAGCATTTTTAGTTTCCTGGATGAGGCAAGAGTATATATATCACAGGTGTGAAATGAATTCTATGAGAGGATCCCGGAGA
The DNA here is from genome assembly GCA_011057435.1 of Actinia equina. Classification (NCBI taxonomy): domain Eukaryota; kingdom Metazoa; phylum Cnidaria; class Anthozoa; order Actiniaria; family Actiniidae; genus Actinia; species Actinia equina. The sequence goes on from WHPX01000087.1 coordinate 743,026, forward strand.
ATGTAATATGGAACATGTTGATGAGTAGAATTTGTTATTGAGCTCTTAAGCCCATATGTACCCACATGTACCTTATTGATCTGATATTCACTGCAGTTTTTTTTGTTTAATCATTTTCAGCTGTTAGTGAAATCAGGAAGAACATCTATTGAACCTGCAAAACACAAGTAAGAAAAAATGATGAGTGTTTATAGCCATCATGTATTCCTTTTTCACAGGGGTGAACTTGGGAAAGGGGCGCTAATGCCAGAGACATCAGATAGGGGGTGGGGTATCAATAACATCTATTCCCACCAGTGACATTTCTCTCTACATATTCAGTATATCCTCTAAGTATCAAAAGTTGCAAAATTCGTAACATTAGATTTTATTATATTGATGATCCTCTTTGGTTAACTGGAAACATTAGGTCACATGACCGTACCTCCCTTAAATCAAGCATGCAGTTGTGTCAAAAGGAGCCCCAAGAATGGAAAGAGCACTAGCAGGCACAGTTTCAGCTAATAATGTAGAATATTGGAGAAATGGCCATCATATAATAACCTAATACAAAAACAAATATTTTATCAGTATTTAAGAATATTCAAAATGCACTAAAGAGTGCATACCATATATCTGTGAAAAAATCTGTAAGAAATTGCACAAATTTGTACAAATTAGTATAGCACATCAGTAAAACTCAGTAAACCATAGAAATACAAAACTTTGCACTAATTTCATTGATGTATGGTATGCACAGTGATTCTAATTTAAATGAATTTATGTTGGATGGAAAGCTCTTTCATCCAGCACATATACCTATAAAAATGCAGTCACCAATGGAGGTTTTGCAGCATCATGTGCCCAAGCCCATAATATGGCTTGGGCTGCCTGTGGTTAGAAGGCAAAACAATAAAATCCCTTTGCTCTTGGGAATTGAATTCTTTCTCATGTAGAACGATTGTATTGTTCTGCCATCTACATGGCTGCAGTCATATGATGGTGCAAAACCTCCATTAAAAGTTTTGATTTTTTATCTTTTTCTCAGAAATGTGCCAAATATTGCATTTGTCATATGCAATGTGGTCTTTCTGGCTTTGAACATCAGTAGTTCCATACTGTGTCCCGAACAGAGCTACACTCAGAAACTTGTAATTGCTAGAGTTGTGGTTAATGAATTGCTGTTTATACTGGTGGGAATACTTCTATGCGTATCTATGAGAAAGGTAATGGTTATTGTGTACAGTAGTCACAAACAAATATTAATACCTTTTCAAATTGCCAATCCAGGGGGGCTTAAAATTTTAGGGGGGGGGGGCTATAGTTTGGTGAGCCATAAAAAAGTTTAAAGCTTTTAATTAGGGGGTTTATACTCGTCCTTTAGGGGTTCAATAAATCAAGATAATCTTATTAGGGAGTTGGTAGTTTTCATTTAATTGGTTCGGTCAGAGGTATGGATGAACCCCCTCGATCAGCCCCTGCCTTTTAAAGAGAGAGTAAATATTGCGATACTTTTTTCTGAGGAAATCCCATAAAGATTCCTAGAACTGAAATTAAGTACATGCATGATGTATTTAGCTCCTTAGGTCTTGGGTATTCATCTTTCATTAGCTAAATTCCTTCATGCATGGCCAGGAATGAGATAGTTTTAGTGTGGTTCCTTAAGCTAGTACGTAGGTGTGGTTTGCAATCTAGGGAGCAAATGTTGCATCATGGCTTTATCCACTCCCTCTGTGCTACATGTTAAGGGCATACAACATAGATTAGACAGAAGTTCAAATATCAGTACTTCAATGTCTTGTTCTTTTGTTAAATTTAGCTCACCAAAACACCCAACTCCAACCTCTTCTTGGAAGGACAGGTATAATTGTATTACTTGCTTGTTGCATGATATTATTTGTTTGTGCAATGTATCCTTTAAATCATTTGCTGTCTGTCTGCGAGTCATCATGTCTCTTGGTCTGTCCGTCTGTTTGTGTGGTTCATATTCTATCAATATTAGCGTAGAAGTTTAGAAAAATGATTAAAACTCAATATGGTAATATTCCTCTTCCCACACTTGCATTTGTTGCCTGAATGCTTTGTGCTTCATGGTAAATTACATGATATGTTACAGTACATGGTATTTGCCACATAAAACTATCATATACTATGTGCTTAGGTCATTTATTTAATCCTTTATTAACTGTATTGTAATTGGTTCGTAGGGCACTACGACCTGTCAAGCTACAGCAATATGCGTCATTGTTGTGCTGTTATACATGTCAAGAGCTGTCTACAACATGATAGCAGTGACTGTGCAGCATGACTTATCAACCTTTGGATTTGGATGGATTAACGTCTCTGATGAGGTCTCTCAATTTCACCTTCTATAGATAAATAATGTATTATTTATTAAATAATGGCTGGCGAGGACTTGAGAGTGAGGTCATCCAGTCATCTTGCAAGGCTGAGCAAGGCAGCTCATTAAAAATAAAGTGTTGGGAATATGATTGCGTTTTTGAGTTTTGAGCAAAACATAGGCTGGGACTGTGGGATTTGATCAAAATGGGGGCTGGGAAATGGGATTAGGACCCTCGACGTAACTGGATGAAGGAAGCGCTCTTTCGATTTAAAACCCACTAAGCATTTGAAATCCAATTCATTTGCAAAAAATGTTTTTCTAAAGGGAGAGATTGAGCACAACCACAAACTACAGATGAACATCAATAACCACAGATTCCTCTCGTTTGGTATCGTCCTGATCGTCTGGGAAGTTCTCCCAACCTTCATGGTCATCTGGTTTTTTAGGGTACGCCGTCCTCAAGCGGCTAACTTGGTAAGTAAATCGTGCAATCATTGCATTAAGCTGCCTTATCATATGAAATTTTCGCGAGGCTTTCATTTCGCGATTGCAACAAAATCGCGAATTAAAGTGGAAAGTGCCGAGAAAATATGATGATCCCTTTAAGTCAAATTGTTCTCTCCGACAAGAAGGCATTTTGGACCCTCATCAAACCTCACATAAAAAGAAAAGAAAAAAAACTCGCGCCACTTTCTTTAAAATGCGCTTGGAACCTTGAGAACCTTGTAGAATAATGCTTGTGTTCTTGTTTACCTTAGTTACAGGGACCAAGTATCATAGCGTCAAATAGTTTTGACCAGAGGTCGTATTTCTTCGATAATCCGCGGCGGTATGATTCTGATGAGGATATCCACACTGCTGGGAAAAGGTAATGAATTCGGTGATCTTCAAAGTTATGACCAGTATGGTCATCATCATTATCATCATCATCATCATCATATTACCATGCATCATCACCACCATCGTTATCATCATCACATCATCGCGACAGAAGCCTCATTTGATTTGCCTTTACTGCTCCAACTCGTGCTTTCCTCACGTTTTGTCCACATATCCTTGTATCACCATCATTATCATCATCATGTAGAGTAATTATTTTTTGATGCAACATCTCTGATGTTAACAGTGTTGTCGTCATTATCAGAAAGTATCACTATCATAAATAGTTAAAATGCATTATCATCATGTTCATCATCAGAATCATGTCATTAATTGTATTGATGCATTATCATCATCTCTTCCACCAACGACGTCTTCATCAAAGTGCATCACTATCTTAATATTACCATCATGCATCATCATCATCATCATCATGTCATTTCATTTCGATTTGATGCAACTTCGTCATCCCTGCCACCAACGTTGTCATCATAATCATAATGTATCACTATCATAATTATTATCATCGTCATCATAATCTGAGTTCCAGAATCTCACCATTAAATTCAAACTAACTATACCCCACTTTGAATTCAACACAGTAATTATGACATCCCTGGAGTACTCAGTCCCTCGTCCAACTCCAACTCCATCAACACAGGCCACCCAAAGTCCTACGGGTCGATACCTGTTATCAAGAGTGGAAGCTTCAACCGCAGTAGTAGCTACCCCAGTGCCTATATCCCAGGTACCACCCCTCCCATGCTGTTTACGTCTGGCAACCAGGAGGGTATCAGAGGAGCCACTTAGAACCAGTCAAGGATCAGGATTAGTATCTCACTAGGATAGGAATATTCAAGGTTAATTTTACCGTAAACCGAGTTTCTACAAGTCAGTGAATTTGCGTCGCCACAAACGCCACAGGCAGCCCGAGCACTGCTTTTGTGCCGTTATAGTACAGACCAAATATATTGTGACTATTTATATATATGTCCCTGTTCCACTGAGATTTTGCGCTATTTCCTTGTTATTTTCACTAAATTAGCAAAGAACAATGCCCAAAAATTGAGCTTGGGCTGGTTGATCGGGTACCTTCAAAATTTGTAACAAGACGCACGGATTATATTGAATTTTAGCAGGAAAAATCTGCTCGTGCAAGACTTGATGTACTTTAAAAGACTCCCTAAGGTTTTGCTTCTCTTAGTTTTACTCGAGTTTGTCTGAATTAGCTGCTGCATCTTTTGAGTACAGTGAGTACGATTGTATTGGTCGATTTATTGATATATTAAAAGATATAGGTTTGACATGGAAGTTAGCTAGACTTTCATCTAGATATTCTAGAAAAAAGTAGTACGATAAATAATGGCCTTTACGCAAAGCTACAGAGTTCGACTTAATCAGAGAGAAGAACTATGACCAAGGATTGGTCGAACCGCGACACTCCTGATCCAATATAAGTTAGGCAGTCTCTCTTCGTTTAAGTTGTGTTATACGACAATATATACTTTTTGCGTAGCAAATTTTAGAGAAAATGTTGCTCGTATTTTAAAATACTTTGCGCGCAACAAATTTTCGTAGAGGCCATCAGAAAAATACTTCCACGAGGCATGTAGCGAGATGTGGTCGCGTATATCAGATTTACTCGAAGAATACTCGACGGTTTACCGGACATGCTGCGCGAATGCCGAGGGGCTGTAGTTTTTACCAGGCTCTTTTGCTAACCCCCGACCACTATAAGGAAAAGGGCCTGGAAACAGGATTTGCTGTGTAGATCTGTTTGCCACATGGCGTTATATAGTTTCACGGAAAGCGTAATTGTTGTGCATATTAATTTTACATATAGTTAGTTTTCACGAGACGTTCTTGTAAATCACTATAGTGAAGAGGCATCCTGTTGAAATATTATTGCAAGAGAAAATGAACGAAGAGAAGGAATCCCAGTGCCCCATCATCTGCACAATTTGATGCTATTTTTAGAATCATTGATGCTATTTTTAACTCGTTACCATGCCCGCACGATGCCTAGTTTTAGGACACGAAAAGCGCCCTATTTCCCTACGTCCACGACAAAAACACATGCTTTGTTCACTACAACACTGGAAGCCGCCTACCCTCAAGAAATCAACTTATTAGGTTCATCTCGCAAAATATCTCCAAGCTAAAAATAGCATCAAACTGTGCACATGATGGTTACAAGGCTATAAAGGTAGGATTACTTCTCTTAGTTCATATTCTCTTGATTATTGTTAATAAAACATTTCGTAATAAATCAGTGTAAAACTAGTCCAAACACGTAGAAGTTCCATTAGTTGGTCGTTCCCAGGCGTTAAGAGTGAACTTCTAGATTTTGGAGCTCGTTAGTTAAAACAAATCGAAAAATGAAAAGGAAATAGCAAAAAGATAAATCGACAAACGAACAAAAAAATAAAAGTCTATTGAGAAGATTATAAATGAACAAAGAGATTTAGTAAATAAATAAAGATTTCATATGAAAAAGAAACTGCTTTAGATTTATACTAATTTTTCACGTAGATATCTATAAAAGTAGAACTCTCTACCTTCGGCGTAATGTTTCATACGACTCAAAAGAACCTTATTCTCAAGAGAATGACACGTGGTGTGAAATGGAAAATTATTACGCCCAAGGTAAAGATTCTATTGTCTTGGATGCGAGGCTTACAGGAAAATAAGAAAGAAATCCCACTTTTTTCGAGAGACAAGGTTGGTAAAGGTTTTACACCTTTTGCTGTTCATTAACCGCAAAGGAATATTCATTGAAGCGAAGAAGCGTTGTCATTAGAGCGAACAGGCATACAATAAGGCGAACGGAGTCTCAATAGTGCGATGGAGCGTTCATTAAGAAATTTAGCATTGAATTTAACATTCATGAATATGTTTGCGTGGGTTCATTAACGTTTTCAAACTTTCATTAGTGTTTTGGTGCAGACAATAAACCACGACACACATTCATTATAGCGTTTTGGACATTATATTTTGGACAACGTTTGGACGATATAACTTTGTCTGCACATATTTTCCTGTAAATCTTTTTCCTGAAGTTTGATATGCAACGAAGCCTTCACTAACCCTGTTTTATTTTTCGTAAGCCCTCCGGCCATTGGCCTTGTTTTTTTCTGCGCGACTTGTAACTATTCCTTGCCTGTATGGAAACATCAATTAACGACAACAACCGACAACAACAAAAGTAAAAAAAAACTTACTTAACAATCTTGGCAATTTTTTTATTTCCTCGCCTTTCAGAATCATTAATTATTATTCTTTTATGTACAATTTTTAATTTTCTTGTCTGCGTTGTAGTTGTGTGCTCGTATTGCAGAGGAAAAGTTTGAAGTTTCGAAGATTTTAAAAAGAGATTTTAAAAATCGGTGCGCGGAATCGTAGGCTTTGATGGACGTCAATCAGGTCGCTTCCAAGGCATTCCCTAGACACGTTCCCTCGAAAACTTTGTATTTTCTGACAATGTCACGCAAACAACATTAATTGTCGTCCACCAAAAATCCTATTATTTTGCTTTGACGACAAATTGTACGACTTCGCGCGTGCGATGAAATGTTTCTTAATGTCATTCTCCATAAAACTGCTGAAGGTGAAGGTATTGGTGCATTAGCCGGCAGGAAAGAGGAAACTTCTTGAAAATGTTGAAAACGCGCGCACAAAATGAAGTCTTACGTGCGCCACTGAGGGTCATGTCTAAGCACCACCTACTGAAGATTTTCCAGTTTGAGATTGATGCCTGTGAAAACAAAGAAAGGAAAGAAACTTGCTTAGTAGAATACATACCATATGTCCATGAAAACCTTAGTAAGAAATTGCACATATTTGCACAAATTAGTAAGTTCAGTAGACCTCAGTAGATCGTAGACCCACAAGACTTTACACTAATTTGTACAATTGTTTTTGGTTAACTTTTTCACGGATAGATGGTATGCACTCTATCTTATATGTCTGTGGAAGTCTTCATGATATACCTACTGCCACTAACGAAATGTTCTGTCAAGGTAAATCCGTATTGTACGATGGAATGCACTCTATCTTATATGTCTGTGGAAGTCTTCATGATATACCTACTGCCACTAACGAAATGTTCTGTCAGGGTAAATCTGTATTGTACGATGGAATGCACTCTATCTTATATGTCTGTGGAAGTCTTCATGATATACCTACTGCCACTAACGAAATGTTCTGTCAGGGTAAATCCGTATTGTACGATGGAATGCACTCTATCTTATATGTCTGTGGAAGTCTTCGCGATATACCTACTGCCACTAACGAAATGTTCTGTCAGGGTAAATCCGTATTGTACGATGGAATGCACTCTATCTTATATGTCTGTGGAAGTCTTCATGATATACCTACTGCCACTAACGAAATGTTCTGTCAGGGTAAATCCGTATTGTACGATGGAATGCACTCTATCTTATATGTCTGTGGAAGTCTTCATGATATACCTACTGCCACTAACGAAATGTTCTGTCAGGGTAAATCTGTATTGTACGATGGAATGCACTCTATCTTATATGTCTGTGGAAGTCTTCATGATATACCTACTGCCACTAACGAAATGTTCTGTCAGGGTAAATCTGTATTGTACGATGGAATGCACTCTATCTTATATGTCTGTGGAAGTCTTCATGATATACCTACTGCCACTAACGAAATGTTCTGTCATGGTAAATACGTATTGTACGATTTTCAGCATTTTTTTTCGGACATTTTTAAAGCCCTGAATCAGTTGATAGTTTTTCCGCAAATTAAACCCATGATCTCCTGCACGCTCACAGGCATATGGTACACTAATCTTATCTTTATAGTCATCGATATATTCTTGCTATTCGTGCCTTGAACACAACTTACCCGTGGTCCATATTCTTGAACTTCGTCAAGTAGTTAATACTGCTTGATAACCTGTGCGGATAAACAATGACAAGCCATTAAATATTTAAGTTATTATAAATATTTGTAACGAAACTTGAGTTCTGATTGTTTAGACGCGTGCTTTCCGTATGTTCTGCCAAGATCACGCGTGCCTTATCTGCACACAGCATGCGCGCGCGTTGTCTTCTATTACGGAAGAGGCGTAACCAATCAGAAACCAAGATGTTTGGCCTTTCTTTCTTTCTCAATTTTTTTAATTCGTAAGAGTTATGTCAATGGCAATATTGCAGTTTTTCTTGGCGAGGTCAGACAGTGGGATTCTGAAAATAATTGGCATTTTTCTTACCTTGCAAACCCATTAAATAAAGAAACGATCTCAGTTCTCTTGATGTTAAAACTTTGTGATCTTAAAACATTGTCTCCCTCAAATTCATGTCCAGAAAACAGGATTTTCAAGGCGGTACCCAGACCTTGTGTCTATAGAACAGAAAGATGGTTGAAATTAGATCATGCTTTTGTTCAGGAATGTGAATTTTTCTGCTTCATAAAAATTTAAAGTGAGAAAACTCGAACCGTTAATATTTATTTTTGAGGTTTTTTTATTTTCCAACCTTTTTAAAATGTATACTATAGACCATTCCTTGAGCCAACCGATCGAAAATAAGATTTATTTTGAGCACTCGGTGAATTTGAACATAATGCTTCATTATAGAGGGCCTTAGCGTGGGGAGGGTGCACGCCCCAAAAGTTTGCTTTTGGCACTAACATTTGATTAATTCATGCAGGATTCCTGTGGATTTGGCGGGAAAATGGTACGAGAATTCGGTACGCCCTGATAGAGGGTTTCAGAAAAAATACTGAATAACCTAAAAAAATGTTCGAGTGTCTCAACTGTAAAACTGTAAAATTGGTTAATATTTTACCTGTAGTTTTCCCCAAAGCCTACATTTTTCACAACCAACGCAGTCCATTATACGAGATACATTTAAGAAATGCTGCCTAAATTCCTCCTACAAAGAACAGAAACACTGTCAGTATGTCTAAGAACGGAGGTCAAAACCAAAGTCAGGGTTAGTGCACTGAGATCATAGTGTCTTCTATCATATAGATAGTGGAATGATTACATAGATACGTGTGTGTATTTAGGCATTTCCTGTCGAGCACCCACTGCTTTCCTGAAGCAATTGTACTTAAACTAACCGTAAATATGACAAGTAATCTTTTGGTTCACGGGCGAAGTAAAATTCCTCTTTTCGAGAGGCGATCATTACCTTGAGGATTTTAGCCGTTGCTGGATTTTTAAACATAACCTTTTCATCAAATGTACTGGGACAAGTCCTGAAATAAAAATATCAGAAAATAATTTCAAACATACTTCAGCGCTGCTACTAGTAACAATGGCGTTGACCCATGTACAATGATAAAGCAGTTTAGGTATAGACGAGAATCTAGAACGCTTATTTTGATATTGGAATCAAGCAAAGCTAATGCCGATGCAGGCCAAGCATGCGCATAGCGTTTTTTTTTTCTGGTGCCAAAAGTAGCTATATCTTGGAACACTCGCCTCACACCTATACCTCTGGGGACTAGGGTTCGATACCTGGACTCACATCACATGTGCGTAGAGTTTGTTAGGTCCTTCCCTTAATGCGAAGTTTTTTCTTCCTCTACATTCCGAACAAGCTAAATTTCTGTAAGTTAGCCGTGGCCTGACTTAGATCAGCTCAGAGTTTTTTTTCCGGGAGTTAGTAGTGTTCTGACTTTGATCAGTCCAGAGGTTGTTTCAATGTGTGAGTTAGCCGTGCCCTGACTTAGATCAGCCCAGAGGTTGTTTAAGGGTTCTATCTGTGAGTTAGCCGTGCCCTGACTTAGATCAGCCCAGAGGTTGTTTCAGGGTAGCGATAAAGGGTATTTTCTTACCGAGAGTGCGCAATTAGTTTCTGCACCAGTTCGTGCACGTATACGTCTTCTTCATAGTCGCCGGTATAAAACTGTTCGGATTCCCAGAACGATGCGGCTTTTGTTATTGCCCGAAGTACCATAGTATAGGTGAAATATAGATTCTTGAGCCAAACTGGACCTAAGATGAGGAGAAATGAAAACAAGTGGTTATACCTTTGCTGAAAATGTACAGAAAATTTAGTATGTTTATATAGGGCGCATGGCACAGTCACGGCATGGAAATGAACCAATCACAGATCGTGAAATCAGTGCTAATGCGATTACAATGCTTTGATAATAAACTACCAGTTTAGGCTTGATCACAATGTTTTCCCATTTCAGACCACGTGTCATTCTCTTGAGAACAATATTCTTTCTTTGAGTTGCATCCATATTCATGTGTCTTCTAATGAGCAACCATTAAAAAAAGAAGTAATATTCTAGGGAATGACACATGGTCTGAAATGGGAAAACATTACGCCCAAGGTAAAGAGGTCTATTGATAGAAATATGCCATCGTATGGAGAGTCATCATAGCTAGGAATGAAGCCAATACTCTCTCACCAATATGGTGGCGGGTTCGATGCAGCTTGATGCAGTGCCAAATGAGGCTCAATTAGCAAATATTCTCCCATTCTTGGAGGATTTGTCGGTTTTTCGCAACCCTTAAAATCCGAACCCTCTTCCCCTTCTGCGTTAATGAAGAAGGATTAGCTTTAGCTAATATTTTGAATTCTCATACCTTGATCATCAGTAAGTTCCGAGCTGAACCTCTTTGTAAACTCTTCTAAGTTCATTCCCCATTGGGGCTTCTGTAATCCAATTCCTAACGGAAAAGAAAAACAAAATAGCATGAGAATTGCACTTTTAGTTGCGGACTTCTGCTAAAAACTATGGTTGGATATATTAATGAGAGCAGACGGCTGGTTCTACTTACCTGGAAATAAATAAAGTGCTGATAAATGGATATTAATGCTTGCATGTAGGCCTGATATAGCTCTGTAAAACACTCTTTTTTCAAGACACATACCTGGAATAATAGAATACAACAATTAAGTGCTTAAAGGAATATTCCTTGTTCTACTTATTCTTTTTGCCACTCAATTAACCTTATCATTTTCTCTTCCCTCCTCTGCCTTGCTTACTTTTTGCCCTTCTCTCATCTCCCATGCATCAAGCTAATTGTTCCTTACCCTGTATACACCTTCCCCTTCCGGCCCTAATTATCCGATTCCCCTTCCACAGCTAATATCTCCCGCCTGACCTTCCCCCCTTCGGTTTTAAACCCAGCTGTCTTTAAGCTCACCAAAATCCTTTGTGAAGTTGTACAAGCCCAGGGCTAATAACCAGGATTACATGGTACTTACTGTCAAAATTCTTTGTCATGAGTTTTCCGTAGCCTTTTCCTTTAGGTTTTTCTGGCCTGTGGACCAAATTTCCAGCATATGTATAAGTCAATAGATTAATGTTATATCCTAATGATCACTAAGTAGCTTCCTTTAATTCTAAGGGTTTGCTTCAGTGAGTACAACAGAGGCATCAATAGACTTCATCCATTTTAACATAGTATTTTCCAAATTCAGATCAAGTGTCTTGGAAAAAAGATTTGTTGTACAAGTTTCTTTCATAATACTAACTTCTCCGGTATTTATGGTAAATAATACTCTAGGTAATGACACAAGACCTAAAATGAAAGTCTGTTAAGTAGACCTATGATATAAACAGGTACAGTAGGTCCTTTCTTTTTAAACTTAATGTCTAGAAATATTCATGCATAAAAAATACTTGACTGCTGTTAAAATGCTTACTTAAAACAGTTTTCTTGGTAAATACTATTCCATATTCTATGTGCAGAAGGACCTTTGTAGCCAGTATATCTCTCTGGGTTCCTTAGAAGATCTACATAAGCCATTCCTTCTGTTGATTCATCTAGAAATTAAAGAGAAATAATAACAAAGAAGGAATGGAGGAAGGAAGGAAGGAAGGAAGGAAGGAAGGAAGGAATAGGGAAGAAAGTAAGAAAAGAAGAAAGGAAAAATGGAAGAATAGCAGGAACATAGGAAACAAGGAAGGAAGGAAGGTAGGAAGACATTTCATACTTACCATCCAGTTGACAAAATTCTTCTTCATCTTCATCATGCTCATCCCATGATTCCAGAGCAAGTTTATCTTGGTAACTAATATAATAGAGACAGTGGTTTAAGTAGAGCAGTTTTCATATCCCTGTGAAAAACTTGGTGCTGCATGTGTGCATTGCTACCAACTTCATGTTTTCTAGAATTTCGATTGGCAAGTATGATTAGTCTAGCAGTGCAGTGACTTTGGCATGACCAGAATTACACCGTGTTCATGCAGTGTTTCAGGTACATGATTGAATTGAGATAACTCTTGACATATTGTGATTGGTCTGGCATATCCCTTGCCATGACAGGACCACATTTGTGCTGTGACGTTTTCACAGTCATACAACTGCTCTAACAGAAAGGATTCCATTCACCACTAAAAAAATCAGAGTATAAAATACCTTATTGTGTTGTCAATATTGCCAAGAGTTGTGTTATCTGGTTCAGAGCATCTGTCACTTTCTTTTTCTCCCTAGAATGATTAATGTAAACATAAATAAAAAAATATAGAAATGAAGGAAAGAAGACAGGAAGGGAGAGAGGTAAGGTGAATGGATGGATGGATGGATGGATGGATGATGGATGGATGGATGGATGGATGGATGATGGATGGATGGATGGATGGATGGATGGATGGATGGATGGATGGATGGATGGACAAATGGATGGACGGATAAATAGAGCTATCAATAATTTACACTTTGGAAACAAACCTTTAATTTAGTATGTGAATTTCTTGATTTACTGTATTTACTAAAACTCTTAGAACTTCTACTTTGAAGTCGCTTGGACTGTAAGAAAAAGAGATGGTATTACTGCTGTTACTCAGCATGTTAATTTACCGACAGGCTATTAAATGCCACCAATACCCTTCGGCATGTGGTTTCATTTCAGACCTTGTATCATTCACTAGAGCATCATTTCTTTGTTCAAAAGCTGCGCATGAGAAATCACATTATATGGATACATCTAAAATGGAACAAATATTATGCCCAAGCCAAATAGGTCTATTGAGCCACTGCGTATCTTGCTAATTTTCATAACATGTATAATATAACATTTCTAATTTACCTCAGACTTCACTCCTTCAGGAATGTCGTCCTGCAAAGGAAATGTTAAGAGAACTGTTTTTAAGCATTTGACTTTTTAGGGACTATTAATAATGTAGGCGATAGACCATTTTCTCAAGGTTGCATGAGCATCCAACTTGATGGGCCACAAAAATAAAAAATGCAAACTCAGTTAAATGAGGAGCCAGTTTCATATTTAAAGAGAATAATAAATAATTTTATGAATTCTTATTGAAAAAAATTCATAGAAATGTATGATAATTCTCATAATGAGCTCCTGTTATGGTATTGTGGCGGGTCAAGTAAGTTCCTTAAATTTGAATGCGCATGCAATCTTGAGAAAACGGTCTATTGAGGAATGTAGTGCATCTGATAATTCCTTGTGCCACTGAGGGTGCCTGCTATGGCAAAATTGACATGGCCATCATCTACAGTAGTTAAGTATGCTTAGCTTTCAGAAATGCATATAGGTGTTATTTTGACTGCAGATCTTTATTGCCATAACTATTAATAAATGTAATATGTTGTTACCACAGAACACTTTTCCTCAGTTGAGTAAGATCTCCGCAAGCATAGAGCTAACACAGGGCTGTAAGCAGAACGTTTATAGGGAGGGTGCACATCGAATAAAATCGGACCATTGATGAAAGCAGAACCAAAAAAAGGTAACCAAAAGAAAGCAGCACCAAAAAATAAAAAAGGGAACCAAAAGAAAGCAGCAACAAAAAATAAAAAAAGGGAACCAAAAGAAAGCAGCAACAAAAAATAAAAAAAGGGAACCAAAAGAAAGCAGCAACAAAAAATAAAAAAAGGGAACCAAAAGAAAGCAGCACCAAAAAAAGGAGATGGATGAGCAGACCTTTTGTGGGGGAGGGGGGGTTGCACATGTACCCTGTGCTTCCCCCCTAGTTATGGCCCTGTAACTTATACTAAAATCTAAAGTACATGTGGTCTAAGTATAATGGTTTGTAATATTAATAGTTATTTATTGCTTTACCTCTTTGCATGGAGACACACTACAGTGTTTCATTGTACATTGGCCATCGCTGGCCCAGAATGGGCATGGTCTGTCTAGCTTTACCTTTGATAAAAAATAACTTTTTTGTACCAATCTATTTAAAGTTAGGATCTTCAATGTCAAAATCAGTCATAACAATGTTACAATGTGTAAGTCCAGAAATTATTCATACTCTCCCCCCCTCCCCAACAGAGGAAATTGGAATTTCTTAGGGATAGGGAGGTCAGAGAAAGAACAAAATTACAGAGTTTGTATGAAAGAAAATTGGAAATTCTGGGGGTAGGGGGTGGGTTTTTTTAACAAATTCCTCCATGGGGAGGGGGTATGAATAATTTCTGGAACTACACAATTACAATATTAACTAGTGTGACAAAAGTACTTACCCTGAAGAATTTGAAATAATTTCTTTGTACAATTTCATTGATAATAGGATAAGTATCTTTGTTAATTTTGTCCACTGTTTCTATATCACAACAACATTCTTCAACTTTTCCTTTCAACTGCAAAAAAAACCAACAACAGCAATGAAATGAGATGATAAAAAAATATTTTTGCATGTGGAAGAAAGTTTCTTTCAAGTAGGCTGGTTGAAAAGAAGAGCACTTCCTTCATATATATTGATACTCCTGGAAAAACACTGGATTGATTTGGTATGCCAGTGGATTATGGGACTGGTTTTTTCTTTACAATGCATTGCCATGCCAACTATGGCCAGTTTCCTTAAATTTGGAAGGCTGATAATTGGGATTCATTATCACAGCAAGCAAGTTCTACTTCTACATCACTGCAACCCACCCTAACTCCCTTGCTCCAATACATCAATCACCTTGGAAAACCAATCCAAAAACGTTTTCCACATGCAGTTAAATATAAAAAGACATTAAAGTGTTTGTTCAAACAATTTTCTCATCTATTTATTTCCCTCTTTGAATCCCTTTACGATATCTCTTTAGGAGTATAATAAAAAAGATATTAATTTGAAAATAATGCATCTTCACAACTAGAGTCCAAATCCATTACCAGACTTAGATCAGCCCAAGATTTTTTTAGGGGGGGGGAGTTGGATAAAATTTGAAGGTTTTTTGTCGTTGAGATAATAAAGTGTCTTTTGGCCTACCTTTGCATAAACAATGCCATAAAAGGCAACAAAGCAGCTTGTTTGGTTATAGTTAAACCAACTGGGCTGACATGAATTAAGATAATGTCTAGCCCTCAATGTATACCATAGGAAAGCAATTATCTATATTATGGCAAATTCCACACTTTGCAACAACCAAAGTTTCCTAAGTCTTCAAAAATACTGAAAATTACAACAGGTGGGCTTTAGAGTCAGTGCATTCAGGCAAAAATGAACTGAATAAATTTACAACCAATTTTCAAATTTTTAATTCATTTTTTATAGTCAAAATAATTAGGAAATAGAAATACATAGTCCTCACAGGTTTTACAGCATAGGAATTTGTTTTCCTGTTATTATATGAGATGTTTTTTTAAAAATTAGAAAAAAATGTTTTAAATTTTGAGAATAAAAAATGGCAAAAATACCATCTGCTGCTTGTAAGTACCCTGAACTCAAAATAAAAATGATTATTTATGCACAAATATATAGAGAATTTAGATATACATATGAGAATATCTCATTTAATATTATTTCTTTTGTCATACTATTATTATTTTCAATGAAAGCAAAAAACTTGTTTTACAAGATGGTAATACTTTGTGCAAGCTTTTAAAGTTAATTTATTTTATTTTTCATTCCTCTCAGCTTGAGGTTAGAAGGTTCAATAATATGTAAAACTACATGCATATGAAGCTGGTTAAATGTAGAAGTCACCAGCTGGAGAAAAAAAATTAAATATTCTCAAAAATATACACATACATTTTTTGAAAGATTTAAGTTAAAACCATGAACCGTTCTAGGAATTTTAGTTTGAGTATTTTATACTTAAATTTTCTGGTGCGTCCAATTAAGTTTATAGTTACACTCGATGTGTGAATCATCACTTTTAGCTTATACTATTTTAAGCTTTTAGAACGAAGTTAGATCTAAAAAGTACACTTAAAGCTTTATTTATGTTTAAGTTAAACTGATATATAACTGGAAAACGTTTTGATTTACAACGAATGAGACTGATAATTATTTGTCGTAACGTGGACCTGAGAAGATGACCCTCAACAGCTGACAGCTACAATATTACATCTTGTACAAAGATAAAAAGCAAATGACGAATTCGTACATCGAATCAGATTTTTTATAGGAAAAATATCTTGGTTTCAATATTCGGTCACGTTTTCTTATCTTGATTATATTTTACAGCCAAAACATTTGGACGATCCAATGGTATGTCGCTGGTAAAGTTATCTGATATCAATCGACTGTAACAAGACGAAAGAGTGTAAAAAACACGTCAACAATACAATAAAAACCTAAGATCTCACTTATACAATGAAGAATGTACTGTCAAGCATCAGGTGAATACCTTGACAATGTTTATAATTTCATTCAAAAAATATTTTTACCAAAACAAGTTCGCAGAGATCAGAATTTTTTGAGCATGAGTTAACGACCTACCTGACAGAAACACTGATCTTTAAACGATAAAACTCTACTACCAAATACACACACGAAGTAGATAAGCTCTGGAGCTATTCGTATCCTCATATTGGGATTCAAAACTCTCAGCAGTCCTTAAGTGAAGGCTAATCGCTGATAAATAACTGTACTATTTCATTTCACATGTTTATGGCCCGGTGTTATAAACATTAGTCGTACGCATGTGTAATGTGATTTACCGCTAGCCAAGGGTCGTGGACTAGTTTGATTGGATACGACGAGTTTGAAATTAGTCTTTCCTTGGCACTTGTCCCGATAGCCCTGCTGGGAAAAATAATGATGCAACGATTATGCTTTACTGCACGATTTCATTGATATTGGTGAAGTTTTTAAAGAGATAATTAGCTACACTGATGCGAGCAGGAACAAAGGAACTTCCGGTTTTTCCTTCGGAAGGGTTTATGTGGGGGCGTTTGGAGTTTCCGTTGTTTCATCTTGAAGTATTTTCAATCGTACGCTAACAAAGCCTTTTTTGTTAATTTTTTTAGCGCTTCAAAAGAACAGTAGGAATTCTGACTAACAAAATTTGCAGTTGATTTAGCGAGTTTTGTACAAAACGGAAAGGCGTTGCCTTGACAACGAAATTACCCCTGTTGCTTGAAGAGGCGTCCATTCAACCAGACTGAAAGGTTTACTTCTTCGCCAAGCATTCAAATATTCTCTCAAGACGCTAGATATATTTTTGGCTTTTTGAAAAGTGGGCTGTTTAAATAGTAATAGTGCCTAAATTGAATACATTGGCCAACTTGGCAATAGTTCTAAATTAATCTGATCTGTCAACTGCACAAGTTTTTTTCATTTAAAATTGGCATGCATTGCTGCAATTTACTTTTTTTGGTTATACAAGAAACTTGAGAGAAGAAGTATATAATTGTCAACTTTTGGACACTTTCCATGACAATATATTTTACTTTCTCTTTCGTGTCTTTGCAAACCAAATTAAGTCCGTGTCACACATTTGAAGAACTGACTTTAAAAGAAAAAAAGGCAAACAACTTTTGGAAACTTTCTCATTAAGAAATTTGCCGTGTGTTTAAAAAAGAATTTAGGATAATTTGCACAATAATTTTTTGCACCAAGAAAAAATAGACTAAGAGAGGGAATCGTTGCGCCCTATCATGAGCACTCTTTGGTGCTATTTTTAGAATCAGTGATGCTATTTTTAACTCGTTACCATGCCCGCGCGATAATCATGCTTCCCTTTAAATGCCTCGCTTTAGAACACGAAAAAGGCCTTATTTCGCTACGTCCACGACAAGCCTTCTACACTAAAGAAGTCAACCAATCAGGTTCTTCGCTCAAAATATCTCAAGCTAAAAACAGCATCAAACTGTGCACATGATGGTTACAAGGCTATATAGGTAGGATTCCTCTTAGTTCATATTCTCTTGGTTTGGTGTATTCCTTCTGCTTTTTGGATCCACACCGTACCAGACAGATCCACAGGAAACCCAATTTGAATAATAGTGAGAATGAAATGATAAAAGTATTGCCTTTTTTGAATATTACTAAGGAAGTGCTAAAGATAAATTATATGATTTAAAAGGGGGGCTCATTTTTGCTTCATAAGCACTTTAAGAAAGAGATAGCCGCGTTCTCCTTAGCAAAAGCAATCAAGAAAATTAAATAGGAGTGCTGCGCAAGCAGTTACAGCTACTGTTACAGCTTATTTTCGCGCGCTTTGTTTTTTCCCATGGTTCTTTGCTCGTTACTATCTTTGCCTTAAAATAAACAAACTCATTAAATAAAAAGATTCTGATTTTATCTTTACTTTACATTTTTATTTAAACTAGTCGCCCTGTACGCAGTAGGAAAATCTACGTCTACAGGGAAAATGTTACATCCTTGAAGTGTTCGGCGGGGTCAGTGAAACCAGGCAAAAGTACCTGTTTCAGCCGTCCAATCCTAGACAGGTGACCATGTAATGTCAATCAGAACTGATAGACTTCAATATCCTGATGGTAATAGTAAATGAACGACAATGTAATGTAAAATGACTCAAATTTACGAATATATGGAAATATATATTTCTTAAAATTAAAATTAATTGTACTACTTGACATATTTTGCCATTACTGGAAAAAACTTTTTTGATAGAAATACATAGTTTATATAACAGTTACGTTCACCTACTAATATAGATCTGATGATCTGGAAGACACTGAATAACCTTTCACACATCACGATAAATATAAACCCTGACGGACGGAAAAACAAACAGATGGCCATAGAAGGACAGTGATCTCATAGGCTCGAGCTGGGCTTCTTTGACCTTGGAGTTTGAGAAGAAAAAAATTGCAATACTATTTCTTTTAATGAGAGGAATTTTCGTCAATTGGAATAAAAATATGCGTGAAGTACAGCGAAGCCTTTCACATAAACGCCAACTACGCTTTGAAACATAATTAAGGACTTCTAAGAAGGCGAAAAGATTTCAAATTGGATCTTTTACGACTGTGTTTCTTCTACACCCAGCCAACTTTTCCTCGTAGGATACGTTTCTTTTTGGAAGAGTAAATAATTTTTTCTACATGCAGGAAGTGGAGAAGAAAGGAAACGATGTTCAGATGGCTTCTGAGGACAAAAACAGAAAGACGGATGTAGATAAACAAGATTCGATGTCTGGAGCTGAAAGTAAAGGCAGATCACTGTACAGCTTGGTGGTACCGTGGAAACCTAGCAATGGCGACCTCACCGGGACCCACATAGTTTATCTCGTAGTACTTTTATTTTGTGTAACTTCAGCCAGTCTTCTATCGATACCTGTTATAGAAAACATATTAGGGGAAGAATCCTTTGTATGTGATGATGGAAAAGCGGATTGCCTTTTAAAGATATCGCATCTTGTAACATTCAGGATTGGTATAGGATCTGCGGATTTCTTCTTTATCATGATGGTCGTGCTATTCAAGGCTGACTTAACGTCTTATCGTAGTGGCCTCCACACTGGAGTATGGATTCCAAAGATTATCATATTCATTCTTATAGGATATATTATGTATATGGTGCCACACAACATCATAGATACGATCTGGGGATATCAGGTTATTGCTGCGTGGTTCATCTTCTCTATCATCCAACTTCCCTTCTTGGTCGACTTTTCGCGCGCATTTAGTAAAGTTCTCAGACTTCAAAACTCATCAGAAAACCCCAGTTTTATCCTACTCAAATTATTTACAGCATCTTTGATTGCTCTTCTCTTCTCCGTGGTGGGATTAATTTATATTCTCTTTGGATTCAAAGACAATTGTAAAACAAATTGGATCCTGACAACTATTATTGCCATTATTTGCATCATCCTATTTGTGATTTCATTCGTTATATCCAAGACCAAAGGAACATCAAATCTTTACCAAAGCCTTGCCCAGACAGGTATAGTTGCTGGATATGTATTGTTCCTAACATACTCGGCTGTATCCCACTGAACATAGTCTGTGCACTCCTGATATCTTTCGGTTCTTCGAGAGTGCATCAAGACTTGGCCAGTACATTCATTCACTGATTGGAACACTCGTGACGTGCATGTTGCTAAGTTACGTTACATTAAGGAGCAGTGAGCCAAATCATTTTAAGTTTAACAGAATGATTATAACAAACCAACTAGAGAATGACCCACAACTGGACGATTTAGGAAGACCAAAAGAATTGTACAGTTTTTCATTCTTTCACTTTATTTTAATGTTGGCTTCTCTTCATGCAAGTTCGACGTTCATCGCTCCACATGAAGTTGATACCGTTACTAAGGCAACAATGTCCTGGATATTTCTCGTTGCCAAGAGCCTCGCGAGTGTTCTGGTTGCGTTGATTTACTTATGGATTCTTGTAGCTCCGACAGTGTACCCCGAAGAAAACACCACAGAATTCTTCACTCTCTTAAAGTCGCTTTTCAAGTTCATCGGGAAATCTTTGTATACGCTTTTCTTCAACGGGTGCTCGGGAATCAACCGATCGATATCCACTCGCTTCATCTACACATTTTTCTTCATCTGTGGAACAATAACATGTACCTTAATGTACCTCCCTGGAGTAAGGCATTCTTTACAAACGAACTCATTCTTCTGTAAGAAGATCAGCAGGCTAGGCAACTGTATGAGTCATGATCCAGGATACCTTGCGGTCTACCGAATCTGCTTCTCCATGGCAACATTCTACCTGTTGTTCGCTATTATACTATACGCCGTGAGGACGTACGCTGACCCGCGAGCTATGATTCACAACGGCTTATGGTTCGTTAAGTTTATTTTATTTTTCGGTCTACTCGTTTGTACTTTCTTCATTCCACTCGAGTTCAGCCGAGTATGGACCTACACTTGTCCTATAGGAACATTTTTCTTTATCGTAGTCCAAATGATCCTTACTGTAGACTTCACACGTTTTCTAAACACTGCTATGTCGAATAGATTCGAAGCCACTGGTAACAAAGTGTGGTTCCGATCCATACTCGTAGCTACTATCAGTCTATACGTCGTTTCATTTGTCTCTGTCGTATGCTTCTATATCTATTTTGTTGGAGATGCAGGACATTGTAAAACGAATAAAACTTTCATCACCATGAACTTTATTCTTTGTGGTATCGCTTCGGTAATATCAATCCACCCGGTTATCACAGACACTGGTTTGTTCCAAGCAGCTGCTGTCACCTTTTTCACCATGTACCTGACTCTCTCAGGCCTGTCATACAACCCTAATGAAAGATGTAATCCACTGGCTTCATATGTTTCCGAAGTTGACATGCGACCAAGCATCAACGTGCAGGCAATCATAGATCTGATTCTCACTGTATTATTACTGGTATATTTTACCCTTCGAATCGTTCCTATATCAAGCAATCTCCGTAAGATAGCAGTGATGTCTTTACATCTTATATGTGGACAAAGAGAACAGTTACAGACGAATGACTCGGATAAGAATGACGAAATGAAACCACAGGCTTCCCATAACAGGAATGCAGATGACGAGAGATTTTCGGAGAATGAAGCAGGAGATCCTGTGCCTTACAGCTATTCCTTCTACCACTTCGTCTATTTCTTAGCCAGTCTTCACGTTACCATGGTGCTAACGAATTGGTACACTCCCAAGAATGGCACGCAGTTCAAACTGTATATTAACTGGGCTGCAATGTGTATTAAGATGACTGCCAGTTCCTTGTGTATTTTACTGTACATCTGGAGTCTTGTTGTACCAATATTAGCATCCCATAAACCCGACCCTACAACAAACGAGACCTAACACACAACTACGTCTTGCTTTGAAATAGCATACACTTGGCTACCACGCCTTTCACGAATACCTCGCGAGAGAGACTCATACACGCATCCCAAACTATCTAATATTCTACGAAATTTGTAACAACAAATGACAAGGTTTTACGTTTAATTTTTGGCGGGAAATGATGTTTCACTAATTTGCAGTCCCTTTAGTCCCATTCCCTTAGCGGTAATGACTAGAAGCAAGGTCCCAAGTTGCTATAGAATTCAGTATTCAAATATTAACAATAAACAAAGAATCCGTAACCAGTGATGATGCGTGGAAAAGATAACTGGAATCCATTATCAGTATTTTGGTAAGAAAGTACTAGAATTCTTTCCACAAATGGGAACGGAACTCAACAAAACTTACTTGATACTGATTGGACAAGAGGAGTACAATTAAATCCCAAATCGTACTTTGTAGAGTCCCAATTACGTTGATCAATATTGTTAATTGTATTATAAACAAAAAATCGCACAATCTTCTCGCGATCGTACAGTTCGAATTTCGTAGATACTCGTGTTGTTTTGAAAGTTATCAAATTAGGGTCGCCTAAAGGCTCGCCCAATTTTGAAAATTTTCAAAACATCACTCGTACCTATAAATTCCGAATAGTACTCGAGATCGTGCGATTTCCTATACAAATCAAATTAAGTTATAATCGTCCAACGCAACGCCCCCCCCCCCCCCCCAAAAAACCCAGTGTAATGAAGAAAGAAATATTCACTTATAATTCCAGTGAAGATGACGTGAAGCACAGGTCGGAACATTAAAATTATTGCAATCATCAAAAATAGTACAGCATTATAGCTGCATCGTCACTTTAGAAATATAATGCTATAGGATAAAGTAGCTCACAACCAGTGTGGGAGGTCATTAACATAAATTATAAAAATAGCGATCCTAGGATTGATGACACAAATATTCAATTGGTTTGCAGCCGATTTTTAATATGATGTTGCCTTTTTTCATCTCAAAATTCGCATAAGATGAAAATTAACCAATTCTTGGTTTTCACCTAAGTCATCAAAAATTTTGCCAGGATTTAGAGTAGCCAAAACTTTATATCTCAACCAAAATTCTAGCTAAAAGAAGTTTTATCACGTGAAAACCAAGAATAGGCGTCGCGCCTATTAAAATTAAAACCAGATGCGAAGGAGTCATTTTTCGTTCCCAGAGTTCGTTTTTTTTTTGGTGTGTGTGTTACCAAGGACTATGAGCGAAACGAATATTTAACCTTGCGCACTAAAACTGGAACTAGACTCTTTTTTTTTGTTCGGCTGGTTGTTGTATAATTTCCAACTCTGAATTCTCATTACTATATTACATCTGTGTTAGCAGAACATCAACCTAAACACCAATGACATTGCAGCTTATCTTATTCTACTGCTATTTCGCGTAGAGTTCAGTAAGTCTTCTATCGATAACCGTTAAAATGGCACATTCGACAGTGAAGCCAGTTGATCGAGTGTCAATCCTCCAATCTATGTCCTGTCAAAACTTGTGGATGTCAATAATTGTGGTCGTAAATGCGGCCTTACAGATACGACGTCTAAGCTAAAATGTCCCTTCGTTCTGTCTACCGAGACAACTGACACATCCACGATGTCCCCTATGGACATTTCGCTGTGGTTTCGTAGCCGTGATTGGTGTATAAGACCGTCACGCCCAACACCACAGTCAACAAAGGCGCCAAATGTGGTGACATTGCAGACGCGTCCTGTTAACTGCGTTCCCGTATGAAGGTCTTCGAACAGCATGATACCTTTGCGGAATAGAGGCTTCTCGAAAGCTGAAAAAGAAGGTTGCGCGCAATTTTGAATACCTTCAATCTCTGTTGCGATTTTCCTACGCTGTGAAAAATCTCTTAACATTAAATAAATAGAAAACGCGCGCGTGTTTTGTGTGCAGTTATAAAGCACGCAGGGGTCGGCAAAGCACGAGAGAAGTGTAGCGGAGTGGTCCTGGACACTTCTCGAGTGTTCTGCCAATCCCAAAGTGCTGCTTCATAACTCTAAACAGCACAAATTACAAATATATTATATTATATTATAAAATACAAATTACAATAACCGTTAATTTGAATATGAATGACGCAACTGAAAGTGCTGTGTGGTTTCATAAAGCACGCACTCCTAACTAATCAGAACGTGAGATTTATAAAAGGTATTTCATAAAAAAACTTAAAACTTACTTGCTCGTATATCGTGGTCTGTTGGTTGTCTGAGGCCATCGATTATGAGGTGTAGCGTGGGTTCACCGACACCAGAACTTTCAGCCAAGCTTTTAACAGCTATTTAACAAGAAAAATAAAGCTGGTAAAAATTGAAGTTTATCACACGGCGGCTCTCTTTATAGACCACGTGACGGCAGCCATGACAGGATGCAGGAACAATTGACTTTGGCTTAATCTGATTTACAGGAGAAAGTATTCATTTTCCCAAGAGAACGACTTCTATTGTTGTGCCTCCTGTCATGGCTGCCATCACGTGATGGTGCAAAGCCAATATCCCGTATACATTTATTTTTCAGCGTTTGATTAGTGCTTGAATGCGAGATGACGCGTGGTGGAATCTGTTGTTCAAACTAATATCATGGTGGTCGCGTGAAAAGGCCCATACACCTTTGTCAAGTGTCAAGGTATAGTAGCTGTTTGTTACCTTGTTTTCAGTTATATTATCAACACCGGCAGAGGGACTATTTATCCAATGTACTTACTTCGTTTGGTAAGAAGTGCGTCGATAGCAGTCTTCATACTTGGCTTGCCGATATCCTTTCCTTGAGTCTTTGCAAGTGTCATTAACCTGAAAGACAGAATGAATGAATGAATGAATAAGTAAATAGCAAGTGAACCAACATACTGATGAAGGCACGAAGGGACATAAAGACACGATGGATGGATGGATGGATGGTAGGATGGTAGGATGGATGGATGGATGGATGGATGGATGGATGGATGGATGGATGGATGGATGGATGGATGGATGGATGGATGAATGAATGGATGGATGGATGGATGGATGGATGGATGGATGGATGGATGGATGGATGGATGGATGGATGGAAGAAAAAATGAATAATTAATAGAACGGTTGCCTAGTTACCAACAATATAATAACCTTACCTCTCGGCAACACCATACGATTCTGGATGAATGAACGTCATGTCAAGAGGGTTGTACTCTGCTCCACCATCTTTGCTAGATCTTCTTGCCTTTTTGCTTTTGCTATCTTTTGTTTTACTATTTTTACGTTTCTTCCCTACTACTTCCACTTCATTATCGCTCTCTGCCACCTCAATCAGCTCGACAGGTCTCTCATTTCCACCACTGCCATCACCTTGGTCAGCGGACGGTAAAACCCGCAGAAATCCAACACACTGTTCATAAGTCTTTTTACCAATTCCCTTACACTGCAATATTTCTTCACGATTTTGGAATCTTTTATTTCGGTTCCGCCATTCAATGATACTTTTAGCCTTGTTTTTGTTAAGTCCCGCCAGACGCCTATCGACCGATAGAAATAACATTCAATACATCTGGTATTCTGGTAAAATTAAGGTGTTGAAGGTTCCCTAAACGAATGCAAAAGAATTTTGTAATTTGAGGTCCCGGTAATGTGTTTTCGTTTGGAAACACAATGCCTTTTCGATGCGTTTTGACCTTGCGTCCACACTAAAACGATTAAAAACGCATACATTTGATAACGCTCTCCAGAGGGACATTTAAAAACGGAGGCCTAACGGTACAGTGTGGACAGAGAAAAACATCACTCACACCGGCATATCTGGTATTGTTTGCACATACACAGATTATGTTATTTCATCCTTCCAAATCGTATCTGCGTTTTGGATAGTGTGGATGCTATGACAACGCTAGCGTAGACGAGAGGCTTTTGTTGCGTTTTTTTTTTTTTGTGAAATGAAAACGGAGCGTTTTGAAAACGTATTACAGTGTAGACGTGGCCTCATTTTTTGGGTTGTTCAGAAGACACTTCACACCACAGGGATCCCATTTGACTTACTTTAGAGTATTGACACCTGCAGCATTGACATCAACTCCCACGAAGCTAACACAGTCCGTCAGAACACCTTCCACTGCACCTCGTAACAAACTCTCAGGAATATCGTGCTGTAGGGTAACAAACAAACAAACGTTTTAAACATTTGGCTCCTTGAAAGAAAGCCAGTATGCGCCGGTAGACCGTCTTTTTGTATGCCCAAAAAAATCCATTGTTTTGTCACCGAGAATAATTTC
This sequence comes from Actinia equina, assembly GCA_011057435.1. NCBI lineage: Eukaryota > Metazoa > Cnidaria > Anthozoa > Actiniaria > Actiniidae > Actinia > Actinia equina. Next base: position 769,395 of record WHPX01000087.1, read on the forward strand.
TCTCGGGACTCAGTGCAAGGTGGGTAAATGGAATGATGTACAGAGTTCACGTCCTAGAGGAATACAATGCATATATTGTATAGCAGTGTATTGTTCTATATTGTATGCATTGTCTTGTCTTCTACTGTCGCTCGATTGTTCCTAGAACATAAACGTACTACCAAAAACAACCATTGTTTCGTCCTCCAGAAGAATTGCTCTCGGGACACGGGGTCTATCTAGTTGTTTTTGTACCATCAATGTGAGGTTAATAAGAGTGCGTGAACAGAATAAAGGTTTAATGCGTGGAATACTGACCTGATACATTCCAATCCCAAGATGTTTGGGTTCTATTTTGACCAGCTCTAGAAGTGGGTCTTGGAATCTCCTCCCTATGGATACTGACATAAAACAAGAAGTATGGATAAACAAAAACAAATAGCTGACTAGAGAAGACGATATTATGGAAATGTTATTCACAACTCATGGTTCCGACTCAGACACAAACGAACCACGTAATGACCGTGGTTGAGCTAGCCACGTAATGACCGTGGTTGAGCTAGCTTGCGTGCAGTCGGACTTTTTCTCGTATAGTATAGAGACCACTTTCAGCACTTCGGAATGCAGCTCCATTTAGATGACAAATCAATAGGTTTCCAACTTTCATGAGATTGAAGTTCTTTTGTTTTGTCCTCCATTGAGCTTCTTTGACATCACACAATGCAAGGGTTCTATACGAAACTATACGAAAGAAAAGGCCGGCTGTACACTGGCTACGGTTTAGGTTGTCCCAGTAAAATAAAACGTTGTCTCACAAACAACTAGAAAAAATATCAGTTGTTAAGGATAGTATATAAGAGTCTATTGTTAAATTTTTAGGAAACCTTCCAGCTTGTTTTCTCCTAGGTACGCAATCTAAACATACATTTCAGTGATCAGAGTTTTTTAAAACTCAAAAAATTCTGAAAAATTTATAAATTCTGAGATGTTCTTTAGCTATAACCTTAAGCCCGGCTTGTGGGACATAGCAACGGTAACTAAGGGAGACAGGACCATGAATGATCGAATAATTACCAGCTCCTCTCATGCTAACATCAAGGTCTGGCAGCTCAGCCTTTGCTTCTTCAGAGGCGCTATAAATAGACGCACCATTCTCACTTACAATACTGCAACATAAAGCAATCAAAAAATCAAAAAGCACCATTCATTGGAATGATAATCTAAGTCAGGGCACGGCTAACTCACAGATTGAACCCTGAAACAACCTCTGGGCTGATCTATGTCAGGGCACGGCTAACTCACAAATCCAACCCCGAAACAACCTCTGGGCTGATCTAAGTCAGGGCACGGCTAACTCACAATTCCAACCCTGAAACAACCTCTGGGCTGATCTTACGGGTAGAAGGGAAATACCAAACAAATTATATGCATATATACAGTATCTAGCTCACTCGACATTGGTTGTCACGTGGGGATCAAATCGCTCACGAAACGTTACTGAATATTATCAACTAACCTGTAAACAAGATCCAAAGGCCGAAACGCTCCTTTACGGATGAGCCTCGCGACAAATTCTTCAGTCTCCCGACACGCAGTTCCGTTACCAATAGCAATTGTTTCACAGCTGAAAATAAGATAACAATTGACAGTAATTCAACTGATAAACTCGTCGTCCCCTTTTGATGTCTCTAGTTGATTAGGGACGGGACCGCAGTCATCCAAGCCACGTGAAGGTCTAACTATTTCCTGATGAAAGGCAAAATCTTGTCAGTTACCATTTTCAAGACCTCGAGTGTAGGTGCGGCCGAGATTCAAGCCCCACCCTCCCGCACTACATACAAACACTCTTACCAAATGAGCTAACAGGGCGTTAAAACCGTTGGTACGCGCACATTTCAAATGACATCGCAAAACTTGAGATACATGTCGTGACCGTACAGTTTCCCAGAATTGTTATTGGATAAGCAGTGATCTTGCGCCTTGTGATTGGTTCATAGGATGTCGTCCGTGACAGCTATACTGCGTGACTCGGAAATCAGGCTCTGAGTCTGTTCGTTCCGCTAAATTAACAGGAACCTTAAAGACCCTCCCCGTTCTTCGTCTCTGATGCGTATTGAGATCTACCTGTATTTTTTGATTAAAGAAACAATTTTTTCTGCTGCATCTCTAGAATTGGCTTTTCTTCCAGTGGGGAAAATCAATGATGTTTCCAACACTAAACCTGTAACGAGAAGAGACAAAATCGCTGAGTTTTCGCAGATCCCACGGCTCAACCTCAGCCTCGTCAGCGTGTAATATATTCTTTAGAAATTGCCTACAACCTGCTGTGACGTTTTTAAGTGTTTCAATTGTTCATTGATGTGTAAATTCCTTTCATTACAATTACACGCTGACGAGGCTGAGGTTTAGTAACGGGATCCGTGAAATGGTCTATTAAGGTTTTTTTTACATCCTTCAATCTTAAACTTTAAAAAAACCCGCCTTAGATCAGCCCAGAGGTTGTTTCAGGTATTGCTCAAGGGAATGAATTGCCTTACCTGTTGGGTTTAGCATAGCCATCTTACAGCCATGAGTATATCCTGGATCCAATGCAAGGACAACCTTGCCTTTCACTGGAGGGCTGAGCAGTAAATTGTACAGGTTCTGTTCAAAGACATCTGTGCTTTCTTTGTCTGCTTGTTGCTTGAGAGCAGCCCTGAAATCATCATCGATCATCACCATCGTCATCATAACCAACATCATTAGCACCATCATCATCACCAGCAACATCATCATCAACACAATCATCATCGCTCTCTTGATCAAAATCACTGCAGTCATCACCATCATCACCATCTTCACCCATCACCATCATTACAATCATCATCACTATCTTGAACACTATCATCACAATCATCATCATCTCCCACAGTTACCTTGCACGTCTTGCAATCATTGGTTCCATCAGCCTATTGTATGCATCCTCCAGTGACGACAAGAGTAACTTCTTGTTATCAGCTGTATATATAAGGAAAGAATGCACAAATGAATGAATCAAGGATAAAACAAGTTTTGATCATTGGTTCCATCAGCCTATTGTATGCATCCTCCAGTGTGGACAATAGTAACTTCTTGATACCAGTGTTATATATAAGGAAAGAATGCACAAATGAATTTTGCATTTGAAGTACACATCTACATACCTGTGGCATTTCCAGGTATCCAATAACTCTTTGCAAAGCTGAAAAACTTGTCTTTTGCCAGAGGATTAATTGCAACTTTCACAGTCAGAATCTTTAACTGCTCTGCACGGTTTATTGCTAAAGTCTAAAAAATGATAATAATACAAAGCAAATCATTAGTAAGTTAAGATTGGCTGTAAACTAATTGTTTCCATACATTAGAAGTATATTCCAAAAAGTTCCATGATAGGTTCATTTTGATTGAAGGATTTGGGATGCAAGCTAAAGACAGATTGCAATTGGCAATTGGAAGCTCATGTTTTTGATGTGTCAGGATTCTGTGAGGGATTGCAGTTGACTATGGGATGCCCTTTCATCATTTAAATTTTTAAAAAGCTGAAATACTGCGATCTCTTTAGCAGTGTATTTGATATCAACTTGCCTTGCACATGGTCACTAGTTTGTGAGTGTCCGTATCACAGATAATAGTAAATTTACTTATTTTAATTTATATATATAATTTTATATTTATAATTTATCTTATTTTATCTAATGCACATCCTCAAGGGAAGTGCCTAGCATCACACTTAGAGTTCATTTCTGTGCTCTCCCTATTGTGTAGTCTTTCACAATTATTTTTCGGATAATAATAATAATAATAATAATAATGATGATAAATATTTATATAGCGCCTATCCAAATCTGCTCTAGGCGCTTTAAACAAAGAGAAAAACCACAAACTGTGGTAGGCTGTGAGATTTGCTTGGCGCCTGTGGCTGCCGCTACACAACCCATACCACAGGAAATGAGATAATGAATAGATAAATAAATGATACGAAAATAAAATAAGATAAATGAACGCACACATGACGAAACCACGAACAAAGGTCAGGCTGTTGTATCGGGTAACAATCCCCTAATTATTTATACGTGTACCTTAGTTACAACTTTACCCAATAAGTTGTAAAAATAAAAGTATATTTACCTGATGTGCCTTAAATTCCGAGACACTCTTGTATAAATTCTGATATATTTCATACTTTTTTTCTTCACCATTAGGATTTGTTTTTCTTTTTTTTGTTGTTGTGAGGTACGGTAGGTATTGCTCACACCTCAAAACAGAACAAAGGAAAGGTATGAATCCCAAATTCGGATGAGCTTCCGATATCAATGTTTTGCAAAACAACATTTTAAACATTACATTTTATGGAAGTGAATTGACTCAAACAAAGAGTATAGTTTTGTTGTGTCTTCTAGGGATGCTACATTGACTGTTTAAGTTTTTCAATGTTAACACAATCCTTAGGCCATCTTTTTCAGGCTGGTTTTCCAATGTGCACAGTGAATATTTTGCACAGGCAACAAGAAAACCAGCCTCAAACCTCAAACCAGTTTGTATCAAGAAGCTTTACTCAAGTTGAATAGAAAATGTTCCCTTTGATGTTCTTACAATGACTTCAGGCTCTCCACAGTCTTGGGATCTTTAGAGATTATATCAGCCAGAATATGCTGAACTCCAAGGGACACTTCTTTTATATTTCTTAGCCCTAAAATGAATAATGCAATCATATACATGTTAACTCAATTGAAGAATTGTTGTCCCGTGCAGAAACATAGAACATACAGAAGCTGAGACTGAAATGGCACATGGGAAATGACATTATTAATCTGTAATTTATTCATTTACGCCATCCATGCAGTCAGTTTAGAATGCCAAATGCATATTAAAAACAGTGGATGATGCCACGGGTTGCCGGTCACAGCATGCATCTAATTAACCTACTTCCCATGTGCCATTTCGGTCTCAGCTTCTATGTTCTATGTTTCAATTCTTCAATTGAGTGTATATATATATATATATATATATTCAAGAAAAAAATAAAATAAATGACATAATGCAATATGCTAAAGGCCTTATTGGACTCATGGTGTTGTGAGAACTGATGATAATAGAACAATTTTCATATGACTGTGAAAAGCTCACGGCACGAACAAGGTCATGATATGGCAAGGGATACACCAGACCAATCACATTGCTCAAGAATTTAGTCTCAATCCAATCAAATATCCAGAACATGGCATAAGCATGGCACAGACAAGATCATGCCAAGGTAACCAAACTGCCAGACCAATCATATTGCACGTAAAAAACAACAACCAATTAAAATTAAAGTAGCATTACAGTCATTAAATGGCAGGCTTATGGCACTAAGCTTTTCAGTCAAGCGAAAATGGATCTAATGAAGATTACCACTGTTTTCATTAAAATGCACTGATGGAGACAACAGTCATGACAGGGAAATTTGGCAATATACTTGAATCAATCAGAGAATGTAAAGGTACAAACAAATTACTTGATTGACCTAAGTGTGTTGCTCACTTTTCCTTTTGTGACTGTTGTCTCAATCAGCACATAGCTATGGAAACAGCTGTAATGCATGTAGGGTCATAAAGATGCTTGCTTTAAAAAAAATTGTATACCTTCAGTACTATAGTCAATATATTTGAATAAGTTTGTGTCTTTTCCAATTTGCTTGAGAATTAACTCTGCAACTTTTTCAAGCCCCAGCTCTCTTGCTCTTTCTGCTAAGGAACCTTTGTGTCCCTTTTTGAATGGAGCATACTAAAATAAAACATAAGACAATATTAGAAACTGTTAATTTTTCAAGGGATTACTCGTTAGCCCATATCACAAATTTGAACCCCCTCTTTGTTGTTGCATGAAAAAATCCAAATATGTTAGTTTAATGTACAAAATTTAAGCATAAAAGTATATATGGAATTACATTGTCGCCAGTCATACTTTTGTACATCATGTCGTAATATTAAAATTGAACATTACTGTTATTCGTTTCCATAAATATACAAAAATAAAGCTATTCCCTTCACTTCAGTACAACTTTAGAATACCCTGCAAATCATATGCACATACTTAATGACTTCTCTTGTTGTAAACATCGTTCTACAAAGAGTTCCCGCAACTGCATATCATTAAGGGATATTCTAATATTGCTCCGTGCCCTTCAAATGACATACTAATTCATCTACTTCTTCAAGTGACTGTGCATCATCTAAAGACTTCTTTATCTTATTGGTAAGTTTTTCACCTATCTTCTTCTTAACTGTTTCTGCTTTGTTTCTGACTGTCCTGGAAGAGTTTTATTTATTCACATTAAATAATACAATATAATATAATTAATATATATTCAATCCATTCCCAAAAGAGTAATTGAATATTGAACAATGACATACACTGTGGCCATATCATGTTAATCTGGTATTTATAAACAAAATGAATAGCTGCAATGATGCAAGGTACTGCAACCAAAAGAACATATATATAGTATTGGCAATATATAATATGTATATAATATTTGAACTTTAAGACCTGCAATTTTTAATTTATACTGCAATTTTCAATATTTTACATACTCCCTTGATCAATAATTGCCTTTTTGGTGGGGTACCAGATTCAAAAATCAGTTGCCTATATTTTTTGCTCTGCTTATATTTATCAAAAAAAATGGTATTTATCTTTGTTTAAGTATTTTCTTTTTCCATCTCAGAGAATGTCAACATTTTCTAACTAGATACATGCAGATACAGTATTCTAGCCACTGTTAGCTAGCTTCAATACCTTTGTTGATGAAGTAAACTTTCAATGCTTCTAAGTTTGGTACTATCAAGTCCTTTCGTATCCTCTTTCCTATAACGTGCTATAAACGGTACTGTATTGTCATTATCTAGCAGATCTACAACTTTTTCTACTACTTGTAGGTCGATAAGCAGGTTTTCTGATATTACAGAAGCAATTCTTCCCTGATCATAGTCAGCCATGTTCGGGCGCCGCTGATCAAATTTAGCGCTCGAAGGATTGTGCCCCGTAAAAAGGCCTGGGTTCTAGAATACTAATGACTTCCGCTTTTTTCATTTCCTTCAGTCTTTTCTCGTTGGATTTATTTGCGAGTAGGAAGATGATTAGAGGATAAGGCCGTCTCTTTTGGTGGCGGTGGTCGCCCTTTAACTGCCATCTTTCTTGTTGAACAGAGCACAGCGAGCCCGCGCTCGAAAGTATAACCAAACATCCAAAATTAACCAAATGTCTCGATTACATATTTTTTCTAACTGCTCTTTTCGTTTTCTTTCTTTTAATTTAATGTTCTCCACGAACCGTTAAGGTGCTGGCACACGGTGTAACATTGCACGCAACATTGCAAGCAACAAATTTGAATCGGGGTGACACACATTGCAACAAAATCACTCAACATCGCTTGTGTCAGCCTGCTATGTTAAGACATTTGGTCAGCAGCTAAAAATGTTGCAGGTAATGTTGCAGCCATGTTCACTCGATTCAATGTTGCAAGAGTAGAGCGCGATTCAACATTAGATTTGTTGCATGCAGCGTTGCGTGTAACAAGTTTGTGGTAGACACACTCTGCTGCAACATTCCTGTTGCGTGCAATGCTGCATGCAATGTTGCACCGTGTGTCAGCACCTTTAGCAGTTGCATTTTTAAATTTGCATCCCAAATAAATAGAAAAAAATAAATCCCAAATAAACAAGCAAACATCAATCTTATTTTATTATTAACAAATAAATATTCTATAACTCCATTAAACGTGATGTGTATGTACAATTTTAGTTTACTGTGCAAAAAACAAACCCACTGCTTTTCCATGGATATTTCCGACCACCTGTTACTCCTGTCATTTCTTTGTTTACCGGTAGTACATCAGATATTTTAGCGGATTTTAGCGAAATTTCAAGCGTTCTTCATTTACCTAATGCGACTCTAGTTCGACAACCTCTTCAATGTTTTCATAATTAACTCCAAAACTAATAAAATTAGTTCTCTAGAAATTTTTAGGTTGTGAAACGCAACCCTGAGTTATTCCTGTAGCACTTTCCTTGCAACACCCCTATCAGAAAACATTTTGTTTGATAAATACAATAAATCTTAATAATAATTAGCCCTGAACCACAGGAATCCCGCCATAGGTATAGACCAAGTCTTGACAGGATTAATAGCAAAAGCCATGCTCCCATAAGCTTTCCATATACCATAACAAGACGATGATTGGAAGATTATTATGCCAATGAATACCAAGTGGGTAAGATATCGAATGCAATTGGCAGTACAAAAGGAGGAGGGAGGGATGGAAGGTGACGATCGACCAGAGCTGGGCCTTGACCGAGGTGGGCTTCTCCTAAGACCAATGTAGTTCGTCAGACATAAGGTAAGGGGAAGATTAAAGGTCAGAAACTGGAAACAAAAAAAGAATGAAAATTAGTGACTCTGTTCTGGAGTACATTGTTTTTACATTGTTACTATAAATTGTTACAGGTAAAGAGAAAGAGGAAAAGATGCCGCTAGGCTCAGATTTCTAAGCATCGCGGGCGCACGAAAGATGGTACCCATGCGCGCCTTTAACGCTGATGTTCAATGGGTTCAATCAGGTCCCTAGATCCACAGTCACACTGACTAAAGCTTAGATTTCTTTAGCAGTAGTCATTGGGGTCGGTCGCTAGTTCCGGCGGGAAGGAACCTTTAACGACACTAATGACGGCTACAAAGTAGACTAGGTTTACCTGTACAATACCATAATAGAACGTCAAACTGCCTGGAATAAAGTGTCCATTGACGTACAAACCAAAGACAAACACGCATCCCACGTGATCAGTGATAAGCTCCCCAATATACCAGGGACCTGTAGAAAGAAACAGCCACCTTGGAGAACTACGATAATTTACGTAACCAATGGGCGCAGAAGCGATTCTCCTGTGACTTTTGTAACCGTGTGGCGGGAAAGAAAGTGCAGTCTTATTTTACATTTTAAGGTCGTGGAAATTGTGAAATTTCAACGTCTCCTCTACAACAGTTGCGCTCAACGTTACAACAAAGCTGCAGATGCAGAGTAAAGTTCTACTTCTGCAATAATGCGCGCAACAAACTTCGATGTGTAAAGTACGACTGCAACTACTGTTGGAATTGATGTGATGTTATCTGCCAAAACGCGGCAACGTTTCAGGGTAGTGTTCCTTGATTTATAGTTGTTGCAGTAAAAGTTGCTAAATTCGATATCCTTAGAAAACTCCCGAACAACGATTAATCGAGTGCATGTCCGAGTCTTTGCATCTCCTTATAGTGACATCGAAGTTGGATTATCATAAGGCATTTAGTGTCTCTGTTCCAAAGCGCGGCAAGTAAGCCTGGCATGAGATTTTTAAACCAACACTCATTCACAAAAACGGTAAATGAGATTTTTAAACCAACACTCATTCACAACCCCATCACTTTTACAAGTTTTTAGCTCCATATTTGATCGTGTATCGCGTTTTAAGTGAAAGTTATCTAATTATATATCTACTCAAAAAAGCAGCAGTAACGGCACAAGACAAAATGTTTAAGCTTACCTACAACTACGTAGATGCCATAAACAAAGAGAGGATAATACAAGTGATTTTCCTTGGTGAGTTTACTGAGATTGTAAAACCATCTATTAATCAATCCTCGTAGATATCCTAGAAAAAAAGGAAAAATATATGATTTTTAAAACATAGTGCAAAAAGGTAAGCTGTCAGAGCATAAAACAATGTTTTGCTTCCCCCCCGATGTTACTAGCTTTGAAGTTTCGAGGTGGTGTAACGCAAGAGACATTTGGATGGAAAAAACTGAGATAGAACTAGTTTTCAGCTTCCACAAAAAAACAAGAGTTTTTTCAAAAGTCTACAGTATAATGCTTGAAGAAGTTTAAACTAAAATACTGTGAAGGAGTCGCTGTTTACAACAAAAACCTTAAAAACAAAACGAAATAACAAACGCAACTCATGGCACGTTCACCGTGCACTCAGCATGAGCAATCACAGCATAGCGCGCAACATTACAGTATTGTTTTCCCTACCTGAGGAATCAGATTCATTACTTGAACACTGGCGTATCGCCCAGAGACTTAATACAATGATGATGGCTGATAAATAGAATGAAACTCGACCCTGAAACACAAAGGACAAGACAGAGATCTAGATAGCTATTGGATAGAATAGTTGCTCAAACCCTGGATTCAATTTTACTTGGAGACTTTGGTTGCTTGGGAAACCAAGTCTAAGTCAATTGAAACTAGATTCATTCCAATCCTACAAAAAAGGATCCATGCTAGGTATGTTTTGAAGCAGGAATAATGCAATACTTTTGCATGACAAAAGGTATAATTTCATAAAAGAAAAAAAAATTCAATTGTTTTGCTCTACAACATGGCTGCCGCACAAGGATGCATCCAGAGGTATTGGCATACTTGTTCCTGGTGTCAACACGCTGTAAACAAGGATGTTTGACCATAGTACGAATTTTTAAACATATATACAATTTACCAGTGTACAAAAATCTGTGAGTAAAATAATTGCTGGAAGAAGATCAAGAAGAGGTCGAGTGCCATCGACTGAAAATTGCTGGCTTTGAGTATTCTGTTTTCCTTGAGCATCCTGTATGATAAAAATCAGAAGAAAGACATGAAGAAAAAGAGCGGTTTTCTATAAAAATTAAACGTAATTCTTACAGTCAATACACATTACTGCATGCTGTAACATTGAAATGGCTTTACACAAATATTCAAGTAAATCATCCAATCATAACACAGTTCAGACTAAGATAAGATATGGCACGGCTAAGTTCTTCACTATTTTTTGGACAGTTATACACACAGTGATTTTCTCAATGCTCAATATCAGATGTCCCATTCTTATGATGATTACCTTAGCTTTCACAGTCAGAGTGTGAATACCATTAGGGTACCTTTGAGGATCCCACTTGCAGACATGTAGAGGTCCCTTCACATGTTGTACAGAAGACTCCAAGGGAACTCCATCAATGGATACAGTGACTAATTCAATGGGTGAAGGTGAAAATATTAACATCCTTTAAAGAAATAATAGGACAGTTAGTCAGTTAGATGGTCTGTTCGGTCTGTCAGTTAGTCTGTCAGTTGGTTTGTTCAGTCGGTCAGTCAGTCGGCCAGTCGGTCGGTCAGTTATTTAGTCTGGGAGTGAGTGAGTCAGTTGGTTAGTCACAGTCACTTGGTCTGCCACAGTTGGTCAGTCGATCAGTCAGTTTTTTGGTCAGTCAGTCATTTGGTCAGTTGATCAGTCAGTCAGTTGGTTTGGTCTGTCGGTCAGTCAGTCAGTTATTTAGTCTGTCAGTGAGTCAGTCAGTTGGTCAGTCAGATGGTCAGTCACAGTCACTTGGTCTACCACAGTCAGTCAGCTGTTTTAATAAGCTGGTCAGTTGGTCGGTCGGTCGGTCGGTCGGTCGGTCGGTCGGTCGGTCAGTCAGTTGGTGTGGCAGTCTTACCTAATGTGAGTTGATTTGTTTATTCTTCCAATAGGTTCAAATGCTGGCATCAAGTAATGAGAATCTTTAGGGTTGGTAATAAGGATGATTGGCCATTTATGTAGTCGTACATCAACAAAAGAGAATATATCATGGTCAACTGCTGCAACTCTAAAGCTGTTGAGGAAACCAAGTAAAAATGTTAAGCAAAGTAAACTGCAAATTACATAAAAAAGTGAATTAGAGCATTTGAGGTGTTAGAGAATCGACTTAGTGCATTGTGCTATTGAGCAATATGACATTTACGTATATTATTTATGCTATATTTAATGGACGAGGAGTCACTGTGGAAATGCCACTGTTAAATCCCATTTGATATTTCATTGTTATTATTTTTATATGTCATATGTTTCATGTAATATCAGGGCAAACTTCAAGGTAAAGAAAGCATGCTTTTTAGTCTAATATATCCTAGAAGGTTTTAAAAGTTCATGTCACAGGAAAGAATCCCATTTCCTTTTACATTCCTCGTATTTTGACAACTTGAGCATAACCTTGTCACTATTGAGGACTACACATGGCAGCCAGCCAATTAGAGCATCCCTCGTATCTCCATATATCAAATATTTCATAACACAGTTTATATACATGGTTTATAAACCTAAACTCACTTTCGATACCACTTCCAGTCACCAAGCTCCAGCTCAAGATGTCCGTTTCTATGTACAGCATGCATTACAGGAACAACTTCTCCAAGCGTGTGTAGATGTCCAAAGAGATAGACTGTACCATGCCTTCAAAGATTTGATATACAATTGGTCTTAAATTTCTTAAATTAACAATCAAGAGTTCTTCTAATCAATAGCCTCTTGAAGCGGAGAGCAAGAACAGAGGATTACTAGTATTTTTGAAATTCCATATCATTTTGATAACCAAAAAGATTTATTCCTTGCTCTGGAGGCATATTATCAATATATAAATTCTAAGACTCATCTAGGTCTTCATCAGTCAATAAGTGTAGATTCCACTTGTCATCAAACAATAATTTATAAGATTGTTGTAAACCCTAAAACCTGTAAACATTTATTATCATTTTGCTCTGAATGCTTTAATTTACATATTGTTGAAGATATAGAAGTAAGTTATAGTGCTTGGGAACGGGGTTATTCCGGGCGAAAGCCCTTGGAATTAAATTCGGAAAAATTAATTTCCGACCTCGCTGGGATTCGAACCCAATTTAATTTTTCCGAATTTAATTTTTCCGAATTTTTCCGAATTTAATTCCAAGGGCTTTTGCCCGGAATAACCTCGTTGTCAAGCACTATAACTTACTTCTATATCTTCAACAATTTCATTAGTGCCACGCAGTCCATATACTCTAATTTACATATTGATAGCAGAAGCACTTTTCTTCTTCTAGCCATTTCTGTTTATTTCCTATTCTAATTCTTTACTATCCTTATTATGTCTTCCCTATATTTTAATTGTTGTTATTATTATTTCCCAAGTTTTTGCATGTATTCTAATGTTGTTAGCAATAATTAAATATTTCTTTGTAAATATTTTAGTGGCTCAGCTTGATGAGTTCACACTACTCTGGGTGACTGTTGCATCATTTATTACTATTAATTGAGGGCATAAAAAGGGGGGGCCTGCATGGCTAATCCTGGGTCCGGTTGTAAGAAGGGCAGATAGAGCTATCCAATGAATAAACCCTTATTCAGTGGATAAATTTGATGCTGTTATCCAATAAATTTATCCACTGGATAAGATTTATCCGTGGGAAGCACTATTCACCCTTCATAAAACCGGGCCCTGATGGCCAGAGTTCCTGTGAAAATGGCAGAATTGTTTTAACCAAAAACTTGATCCCCCCCCCCCCTCTTTGACAGCCAATAGTGGGTATAATAAGTTGTCTTCTCCTACCTAAGAATCTTTCGCAAGGAGCTTGAAGTTAAAACAGAGAAAGGATAGTGACCAAACCAGAATGTCATGTTTACTGTTTTGCTCTTCTCAGCAAGTTGGTTCATTTCATTTATACGAGACTAGAAATGTAAAGAACAGCATGACAACATATGATTATTAGACAATATGATATGTACTATGCAGATAAATGAAAATGTGGATGTATAGACAGATGAATGAATAGATGGAACAATGGATGGATGGATGGGTAAACTGATGGATAAATGGAGCTATCAATCATGGATGGATGGGTGGAGGGATGGATTGATGGATGGATGAGATACAATAGGATGGATGGGTATGTGGATGGGATGTGATAAGAAGGATAAGTGGATATATGAATAGATTGGATTGATGGATGGATGGGATGAATGGATGAGATGAATAGGATGGATGTGTGATAGAATGGGATGAATGGATGGATGTACAGATTGGATGGATTAATGTATGGATTGATGGATGGATGGGATGAATGGATGAGATGAATAGGATGGATGTGTGATAGAATGGGATGAATGGATGGATGTACAGATTGGATGGATTAATGTATGGATTGATGGATGGATGGGATGAATGGATGAGATGAATAGGATGGATGTGTGATAGAATGGGATGAATGGATAGATGAACAGATTGGATGGATGGATGGATGGATGGGATGAATGGATGAGATGAATAGAATGGATGTGTTATAGAATGGGATGTATGGATAGATGGACAGATTGGATTTGATAGATGGATGGGATGAATAGATGTGATGAAGGGTTGGGATGGATAAATTCACTGATTGGATGGAACGCATGAACAGTATTGATGACTAAATGTACATATATGGTTGGACGTCATAATACATAAACTATTTATTAATAAATAGCAAACATCCTAGATTCACCTTTGATATGTATCCAAAGAAGTTAAATGGTCTTTTTGGTCCTGGATCAGGGCAGCTATCTATTGCATTAAATAAATATTTGCCATAGCTAGTCTGATGGACATACTGATAAGAAGTAGCACCTCTTGAAATATCCTTCCCACTAGATGAATAATATCTATAAAATAATCATTCATATTAACTTCTTTTACTATCAAACTTGGTGTAGCTTTTTAGGCATTTTGTGCTGTCTGCTTGTCCACAGAGTGCCCAATTTACAGATAAAGATGAATGGTGAAAATTAAATAATATTTTCCTGACTTCATCTTCACCATTCAATTTAATCTAAATTGGGCTCCCTGTGGTCTGCCTAATCAGGGCTAAACATAACTGCTCATAATCATTAGAATGTCTAGCCAGAATCGAAACTTGTCCCATCAAATTTTGGCCATTTTGAGCCAGATCGAGAAACAAAGAGATTGAGCTCATAAAATTAATCTGGCTGGAAATTATGATTGGCAATTAACCAGCCATGCATTCAGTTGCTGACTGTCTGTCTTTTGCTGCCCATGTGGGTATGTGTCTGTCTATCTGGGTATGCATCTGTCTGTCTATCACAAACCTGTAGTAGTTTCTTTTACTGTGCACTGAATTGACATCAAAAGCATCTGAAACATCAACATATTTATATATCATAAAACTTTCCTGCATATATATAAAATATATATATATATATATGATGATTCAGGGGTATCCATCACAGTGGTACTTAGGGTCATCAAAACACACTTACAGGATGACGACACTAGGGACATCTACACAGAGGCTTTAACAATAATGATTTTTATAGGATTCTGAGACACCCAACTCAAAATCTACATATAGAAATCCTTAGTGCAATAACACAATGCTTTAAGTGTTGCAGGTACCAAGGGTGTCATGAGGGGGGAGGGGTTCTAGGAAGCCTGCGTCCCCCCCTTGTTGAAATATTAAAGAGATAAATAACAAAGGCTGTAACCTGTTTTTATTCCTTCTGATGTATCATAACTTTGCTCCCCACTACTATTGAATGAGTATTTATTGAGCATCCTGTGGCGAATGTACTGGAAAATGTTTGCAATTATAATAATAATAATAATAACTTAAATTATGTCTCTATTTCTTCTATCCAGGCACAAGTGCCCTACTAATCGGGGAGACAAAAAAATCCTGGATATGAACTGAATTGCAGCATAAAAACACACAAAATTATTCTATGCATTGGTATTTGAATGTTAAACCAACTCATTTTGATGCAAAGCTGGCTAGTAGAAGCCCATTTGGAAGCCAAAAGCAAATGCATAGTTAGTACACAAAAATAGTGAAGTGACTAAAAGAAGCAGTTTGACCACATTTAATGTAATAAATTATTTATTACATTAAAATAATGTGGTCATACAGCTTCTTTTAGTCACTTCACTATATACTGACAAACAATGAAAATTCCTTAGAACCATGGATTTTTCATACCATGATTGCCTCTGAGATCCAGCCACTTTGTCTTGTACTCAACGCCAGTCTCTCTCAACACAGAGGCATAGGTTTCCCATTCCTCTTCAAACTGTTCTGATCCTAGTAGATCTGAGTGTTTAGCATCTGTCAGATCTCCTAAAAAAATATGTTCTCTAATTGAGATCAAATAACACTAGTTGGTGTTAACAAAAATTTGCATTGTGTACGTGCATGTTAATTTGCCAACCATTATCACAAAAGCTTGCAAGGTTGCACTGTTTCAGTGATTGATCTCTGTTTGACATAGTAATGACACACAGACAAAAGACACACCTTTTGAGCAATACTACCATATAGATTGAGATGTATATACATGCATTAATTAATGTAGGATGGCCATTGACATTTACCTGTTGCTAAAACAACAGCTGGTCTTATAGAATCAATAACATCTTTACAAAAGTATTTCAAATCCTTTGCACGGCTTGGTTGATAAAATTTACTTATATGCAAATCAGATATCTGAAATACAAACAGAAAAATTGAATAATGAGTTTTGATTCAAATATTTAAACACATGCATTGAGGCAGCTTCCCTACTAGCAGAGTCTCTCTTCTCTTTCTCTCTCTTCTTTCAAATCCCTCAAATTCTCTCTCAACCAAAACAAAAGGAAAACAGTCTCTGCTAGCAGGGAAACAGGCAGCCTGTTGTTTCACTCAACAATTTGCTTTCAAACTTTCTTCAGTCGCTTCTTGTAATTTGCTCATTCTTATGGCAAATTGTTGAGTGAAAACGTTTATTGCCATATCTTCAACATAACTCCCATACATTCCCTTATAAACCATACATGTGGTACATGTGTATATGCATAAGCTTACATGACTGGAGAAAACTTCAGGTATGAACCTTATATTTTCTCTGCATTTTCACGATTTATCATGCGATTTAAGTAAGTGAAACACTTTCACCCGTGATAGCATAAGTTTTTAAACTCTACTAAAAATAAATTGGAATTCTTTGTGATGATCGATCGTCCTATACCTGAAGAAACCAAAAAATATTTTCCATCTTGCTTCCAGGATATGGCCCCGAGTCTGAG
Organism: Actinia equina; assembly: GCA_011057435.1. Taxonomy (NCBI): domain Eukaryota; kingdom Metazoa; phylum Cnidaria; class Anthozoa; order Actiniaria; family Actiniidae; genus Actinia; species Actinia equina. Next base: position 786,285 of record WHPX01000087.1, read on the forward strand.
TTCTTATGAAGAGATAATTCTTTTCCTTTCCCAGCGTAATAATCAATCAAAACAGCGATTAACCAAGAGCTAGCTAGAATTAATACGATGATACAAATGGACACCAAACCCTTCACTGCGGCCGCCATTTTGAAATGATGATCAAATTCAAATGGACTACAGCGCACTTCCGGTCTAAAGTGAATAGAATAATAACTCATGCAAGATTGTTTCACTTCCGGTACCATTATCATCACGTTTTACAAATGCCTTTAGACTCACTTTATCCTTTACATGTAACATCAGTCTTCGGTATTCCCATTTTTCTTTCTTTCATTCATTCTCTCTCTTTCTGGGTTTTTCAGAGTTCCTTCAGCTAGTGAAAATGTAAAATCATATTATCGCGTCGTCAACAAGACCATATCACGCCAATCCTCTCTGATGTGCCCTGGCTGACTGTTGAACAGCGCATCATTTTCAAAATACTTCTAATAACCTTTAAAGCCCTTCATGGATCTGCGCCCTCATATCTTTCTGATCTGCCCTTATATCACTTCTCGCTCTCTGAGGTCATCTTCGTCTAACACTCTTGTTAAAAAGACCTACTATCTTAAAACCTAAGGTCTGAGAACTTTTATTTTTGCTTCCCCTCATCTCTGGAATTCATTACCTCCAGGAATAAGACAGTGTGATTCTCTTTCTTCTTTTAAAAGCCATGCAAAAACAATGCTCTTTAAGGATGCCTTTCAGTATAAAAATGAGTATTTGGCAGGATTTTTTTTTTTTAAGATAGTTGTTTGCATCTTATCAAATATGTTGTTAATATTAAATTTTTAATTTCCTTGATGACTGTTTTTGATCTGTGTACATAAAGTTTATATTGAAATTTTATATGCAATATGTAGTATGAAATGTAATGAATGAAGTGTATATTATTGTAGTTCTAGATAAATTTAATGATCAATTTAAACTAATATTTTTAATAAATTTAATTTAAACTTCAAATATAAACCTCCTTTTCAGTTTTATCCATATTTCTTTTGTTCTTTTGAAGCCATGCGATATCGACGCTTTATAAAATACTCTTATTATATATTCTTAATTTATCAATATTAATATTTTTCTATTGATAAAAAAGAATTTTATACGGAAAAAAAACAAAAATACTAACCAAAAAAAAATTATATAACCTTGATACGCTGGGATTTCGACCAAACCTACAAAAGAAATTTAAAAAATCGATCCCACTGTGCCATACCCCCGAGACATCCGCAGAGCTGAGGCGGCGTATGGACTTCGGACCTGACGGTGATTAAATCCTTCTGCCCTTGGGTGTACGAATTACGCAAGAAAATGTTCTAGCCGAAGCATCAGGGGAGAGACCAGCCGAACCCCAGACCATATCGGCTAATCCCTTGCATCTCTGCCACGCACGGAATCGGTTGTAAATATGTTAAAAAGTCTAGTCTATCTGGTGCTTTGTTTCCACGGGGATTGTTATGCTAGTTTTCTTGAAACCATAGTCCAATGGATAAAAACTTGGGTATTTAAGATTTTGAGTCAAGCCCATCTTAGAAGGGTTATCACTTTGATAGGTGGCTGAGGGCTATGCCTACTCGAGCGTTTACTCCTATTGTTTTTCTCCCTTTTGCCTTTTTCTTTTTTTCTTTTTTTTTTTCTTTTTCTTTCTTTCTTTCTTCTTTCTTTCTTTCTTTCTTTCTTCTTTCTTTCTTTCTTTCTTTCTTTCTTTCTTTCTTTCTTTCTTTCTTTCTTTCTTTCTTCTTTCTTTCTTTCTTTCTTTCTTTCTTTCTTCCTTTCTTTCTTTCTTTCTTTCTTTCTTTCTTCTTTCTTCTCTTTCTTTCTTTCTTTCTTTCTTTCTTTCTTTCTTTCTTTCTTTCTTTCTTTCTTTCTTTCTTTCTTTCTTTCTTTCTTTTCTTTCTTTCTTTCTTTCTTTCTCTCTCTCTCTCTTTCTTTCTTCTTGAAATTTCTTTCTTTCATGACTGTAATTTTTGCGGCTTTGCAGAACTACACCGAGATTCAATCATAACAACTTTTCGTATTTTCTATTTTTGCATTTGCTTTCACGCCATTCCCTTTAATTGATCACGTGACTTTTATTTCATTTCCTTTACGGGTCGATAAGTTGTTATGCAACGTTTCCTGTTAGAGACGACTAAAAAGAACGTCTGCGTAGGAAGCTATCAGTTCGTAAATTAGGTGAACAGTACAGTACTTTGTCATGCGGTATTTTCCCATTTTATCGATACCCTGAAAGAAACCTCTGTGCTGAAAGTCAGGGCACGGCTAACTGACAAATCGGGTTGGAATTTAGCGTGCCGGTTCATAAGTCTTGTGAAGGGAGTAACAACGGAGAAGCCGAAAAAGAAAATCTCGAATCGAGGGAAAGACCTAACCAACTTAGTCTACTAGATGCGCATGTGATGCTGAGCCTAGGAATCAAACCCGCAGGCCAGAGGTGAGAACACGTGCCGACTATCGCACGCCACCGTTAGTTGATTCATTTCACTAGCAGTTTAGCATAAACCTGCAGTCGTGTAATTTCTATTCCAAAGATACCACATGATTTTGTTCATGATCTTCTTGAGAGATCGCGCAAACAAGCGTTCAGCTGTAACAACTAGACTATTGAGGCATAACAAGCCAGTGAAACTTGGGCATGAACGTAAATTAGTTCCCCGCTCTGATGTTCAGTTAGCTAGTGACCGTGATCGCTGTCACTATCTAATTCTTCGATTGCACGTTACGTCATCGCGGCCATGTTGGTGCCATTTTACAAAGATTTCTCATTAGCATCCATTGTTAACGGCACCACCATGGCCGCCATGCTTTTGTGTTTTGACTCTATTGGGAATGCTTGCACCCATCAATTGAACACCAGAGGGAACTAGTTTCACAAGGATCGCTTTCTAGCCAAATAAACCGTAGTGTAGCATATAGCTTGGTTAATCAGTTATGGTTTCTTGGAATTTAAAGGCTGTGCATTTCTTTAGTTTTAAACTTTATTATAAATTTATAACCGACTTAACTCTTCTAAAATTTCATCACAGCAAAGCCAGAGACTATTAACTATGATTTTATGCAGCAGGTGTTTTGTTTCTTGTTGTTGTTGCTCTATAGGTGTTTGTTTGTTTGTTTGTTTTGCTCTTAGATATCAATAAATATCAGTACTTTGCCATCCCACGGCAGCTTCCTTCCCAGTACTCAACAAAAAAGTGTTGTAATGAGTGATCTCTTTGGCACTCCCAAACCAATCTCTCCTATAAATTACGAAAGAGAAAGTTAAGAGTTTATTGGGGCATCATACGGCTTAGCCGTACCTTTGAAATTTGATTAACTGTTCGGCAACTTTTTCTTCTTTTCTTATTCCTAGATATCGCTCATTTGAGTTAATTGAAGTCTGAGACTCCTCATCTGATTAGTCGGTTGAGTTCTCTTTCTAACTTTCATTATACATACTGTTTACATAGCGGGAAATGATTATGACTCATTGTTCGATTGATTTGATTGCGTTAGACTCAAATCGTTAACCGATCCCCGAATTTGACTCAAACATTGCGAAAAATTCAGGAAGAAACCATGTCAGAGATGTCGTTTCCGTTTCGCTCTATAAAACGCGCCGCTCAGTATCCGCTCAACCAGAATTTATCCAAATCAAATTGCGTTACAATTAATGTACGCGTGAACGAACTGTGAACGAATGCGCTAATTTTTCCACCGATACGTGTGTTATAACGACATGAGGTCATGATTATAATACCGCGCGCTAACTACGTTTTCATACACCCTTTTTCCGTTGGTTCGAAAGAGTATACCTTCAAAACCGTCTAACGACAACCACGTTATCCTGCCAACAGGCGGCAACATCTGACTCATCAAAATTTTAATAACAATTTCTTTTCAGTTAATCGGTAATATAAATATGTCTGAGATAATTTCGTGTAAGGGAGAGTGGATTTTTGTTGGTCTTTCATTGAGATGAGAAGGCGTCTGTGATTGGTCAATCCTTAACCGGAAGCGGCTTATGGCTAATAAAGAGTGACAGACACGTGATTTGAGAAGGCAGCAAGCGTTCTATCGATCAGTACCTTAGCTTGGCTTGAGACTTCCACGGTGGTGTGAATGATTCTTTAATTTTTCCTCCAATATTTAACAGCGATTGCACTCTACTTGAAAGCATCAATTGACATGAAATCAGTAGCGTTATCTCGTCTTTGGCCGCAACAAATCTCTATTTTCTTCTTCTGCTTTTGTTTAGTTTTGTTAGGTGAGTATTTCATAGCTCTTATCATTGCCTGGCATTTTTTGTTTTCCGTCTCTTTGAAAAATTCAGACCGTTTTGTCCCTTTTAAAATATTAACCCTATTTAGAAAACAGTTCTTCCCTTAAACTCATACTTAACGTTGATGAATTTGCCTTATTTTTATGGTAGATACAGCGAGATGACAGGATAAATTCTGTAATGTTGTTGTTGTGGTAAAAAAAAAACCAGAGGCTCGAAGCTCGTCTTTATCAAGCGCTTTGACCAAACTCCCTCACTTTAACCTCAAATCTCGTTTCTGATCGAACTGATTACTCTATTTACTATACTCGAGCCCTCTTGTGATTTAACACGTTATATTTTTATTTATCTTTAACGTTCTGTATATTTTCTTTGGCGATTGTGTTGCCGTGCGTGATACCTGTTGACTGGGTATTCCTGTCTTCTTCGCAGGCTCACTAAAGGAATCTCAAGCTCAAATATTATTGACCGAAGAACCCAAAGCCACGACAGCTATTGCTGGAAAACCAGTAAATCTAAACTGTAAAGCCACAGCACCCAGGAAAATAAGATACGTTTGGTTTTTCGATGGCAGTAAAATTGCTCCCGATGGTTCACGACTGATCATACGAACCGATGGGACTTTGCATATAGCTAATGTCGACATAGCAGACGCCGGGAATTACCAATGTAGGGCATCATATCGCGATTTAACCGCCGGTAAAAGAATAACCATAAAAAGCAAGACTGTCGACTTAACAGTATACGGTAAGTAAATCCATCAAGATGCTTTATTATACTTTGGATGAATAAATGTTATTTAGCTTGGTGTCATTGTTGAGGGTGCAGTTTTATTCTTTTGAAGTACTTATCGAGCTTGCCTGACCCTAGAGTAAACCAAGGCAGACTTGTGTTTGCTCACAAGCCCACCAAAAGAAATTTAATCATAAAGTTTTCACTTTAAGCATTGAGCACCCGATGATTGTGTATGCCGCGATCTAGAAACATAAATTATGTTACAGTTCAATTAATTTGAAAGGTATTTTTAAGTATATATGAGGTTTTGATTATTCTTTTCACGGGTCATGCTCGTCGAATTATTCCATTCTTACTAAAGAACTCGGCTTAAAAGACACTTAAGTAAAGACCCCAGGTTCTGATTCATTCTCACACGATTAGAAGATAATAGAAGGAAAGCGCTAATCACAAAGTTGCGGTGAAGCTTTCTTAGTTACGCCCTAGCAGGCTCCGCTCGTGTGTTAAATCAGAAGTGCTTCGATATTACATTTTGGCTACCGTCTCAATATCATCTTTTCTTAACATTTAACCTTATTTACTTATACAAAGCTCTGGGAATTTATTGTCTTGCGATTTGTGGCCTAAATTAACTCAGTGAAAGTCTTTTGGGATTTCCATGGGATTTTTGTTACAGCTGATAAATATATAAAAGTCTGATCAGCGAGCAACGTTGACTCAAACTCAATTATTCAAAACCTCCCTTCCTGTAGTTTTGTCTATAAGGGCTTCTTTAAATGCATATGGCCATAAGCTTTGTCTAGCCAGCTTGGTTTGGTTGGTATTCACAGTCCATGGTACAATTTTTTCTCTTGAAGATTTAGACTCAAAGAATATCTTTTTGATGGCACCTTTAAGGGTTTTGATCATGCTGTGGTTACTATGCTGTGATTTCACATTGTTCATATGTTAATTAAATAAAAGTTTTATGGCTATTGAGTCTGAGACAGCAAGAGCAGTCTTTATCTGAGGTTCATTAGCATTGCAAAATAAATGAAATCACATGTTTAGCTACAATGTTATCAGCTGACACCAATTCACATTTGGTCATAAAGTAATGGTCTGTTCATGATTGGAAAATTGCTCTCTCAAATGTTAGGCTATTCCTCGTGCCAGTATTGTCTAAAATTACCTATTGGGAATCGAATTTGAGTTATATTAGCTCTATTTTTCATTCACAACTTGATTTTCTTGGCCATGATTCTAAGGGCTAGTAATCTATTTAGCGGTAATATAATTAGTGACATTAGGTATTGACAAACGAGGATAAAATTAACTGTTTTGTGAAGTATTTCATTTTGAAATAACTATACTTGATTCCTTGATGCAAAGATATTGATTACAATCTGTATGGAAACAGTTTCCAAGATGAGTTTGTGGATTTTTAAATTGAAACATAGGATATTTAAATCAAGACCTTATTTGCCAATCAAGTAACTCTATTGGCTACTTCGTACATCTATGGGCTTAAAACACATCTGCCCAAGGACATCATATGTCTGTATAAACAAAGTGGTCTATGAAAGGAAACATCAACCGTCTCCCTTTCTGATTTACTCTTATCTAATAGAAGACAAAGACTGGTCTTATTTCAAAACAGTCTTTTTTTCTTTATATCAATATAGATTCGATTTTTATGATTTAAGAACAAAAATTACGAGTATTTAAAATAGAGATTAGGGAAAATTAAAGAAAATACTTTATGTATTGCAAATTCTAAATGTCTTTTGGTGAGAAACTATGAAAAGCTGTTACTGATTGAAAAGTATGGCTTCTATATAAAACTCTAGCTACTATTGAACTTCACATATTGGATATTTACAGTATCTTTTAATCTAGCTCAAGGTATCAAGAAGCATATTGTACTTGAAAAAAATATGAAAGTTTCAATTTAGTTATCTTAGTATAATTAATGATAAAAATAAAATCATGCAAACTAGATATTATGATGAATTATATTCTCAAATGCTCTATTACAAAGGTGTTTTGTTATTGCTATTATTGCTTGTAGGTGACCTATATTTAGACCTCTTGGATTGCTTGTTGAATTGTTCCTGCTGGGAAGGGATTTGTGAGTCATGACTTTTTAAATTTTTTTGCTTTAGAGAAAAATAACTCCAAAGAGGTCACTTATCAAATGACATAGTTTAAGTGTTTTGTGGTTGGATTAATACCAACACTTATCAAAAACCAAAAAAACCTAATTAACCTAAAAGTTAGTTCTGAAACAAAGTGCAAGTTCATGCAATCTTAATGATTTTATTATGAATGTTTATCCAGCTTTTTTGGCGCTTAGTAATCATTTTTCATGGACACATCAAGACTGCACATAATACCTTAACTTGTTTTGAGATCAAATAAGTGTATTTTCTGAGACTATACAATCACTGAGCTTCAGAGACTGAAATTCCATTGATAACTTTTCACCTTTGGAGGGTATAAATAATCTATAGACATAAATTTGTCTTTATTAATCAGATTATTGCTCTAGGTAGATTGAAACCTTTTGAAATGAAAAAAATAATTTATATCTGTCAGTTTTTCTTGGTTGTTATCCTGTGCTTATACTCCTTACCCTTGACCTGAGTTTGTTGATTCGTGGAGAATGCTTGAGCTAAGCTGATAATGATGACAAACAGCCTTGCCAAGTATGCAACTCAAGGACTACCAAGAAATTTGATATAGCAATATTTCTACCAGAGTGGGCCACTCTTTGAGATGCGTTATCATGATTAGGTAACCTCTAGTGGTATCTCAGGCATTTAATTCATGATTCTTTAATGAATTCTCCATTCTCCTTGATTTGAGATGTACAGTATTCTTTTTATTTATTTATTGATCAGAATTTGTCCCTCAAAGTATTTTGACCTGACAGCTAAGTATATTTCATAATTTTTCTAGATGTTTCATAAGTAATATACAATATTCATGTCTGTGTTGTATCAGAATATACAATCACTTGCCTTTGGCTCGTGGTTGTATATCTGATACAACACGGCCACTCATATTGTATATATTACTAATACTAGCAGCAGCATGCAGTAACCTTTATAATATTTGACCAAAAGAGAAATGCATTAATCATTAACTTTTTGAAACCACAGTATATAAATTAATAAAATATGATATCTTAATTCTAATTAAAAGTGTAAAATGATATGGCATTCATTTCATATATTTTTTGTTATATTTTGTTTCAAACTTGTGCAAAGAGATGACCTTTTTTAGGAGTGAGGAAATATATAAGGAGATCTATCATAAGAATATTGAATACTTGTGCTGGGATGTAAACTTAAACTGCTGTGTTAAGTTAATGTGGAATTATCATACGTTTCAAATTTATTTTGAAATTAAGAACTGGCTCCTAAAGTATATTGCTTATAGCTAGAGTTCCAGCTTTGTTTTGAATAGAAGCAATATATTTCTTGTAATTGGCCTTGATTATTTTTCTTGATTATTTTTATTTTTATTTTTCTTTAAACACTACTAATTTGGCTTCATTCAAATCACAACTTAAGACATTAATTATTCAAATTAGCTTTCAAAACATAGTTTTTGCTTTATTCTTTCGTAGTCTTACCTTAATTTATCTTGAACATTTTCATCATCATTTATTTTCAAAGCACTTAGAACAGACTTATATGAGCGCTCTACAAGTTTTTATATGTTATTATAATAATAATTATTGTTATTGATTAGAGTCTCTTCAGCTTATCAACATGATAGTATTCATTTGCTCCTTTGTAAGGTCTGCTTGTAGAGTTGCAGCCACACTTTCACTTATCTAGAGACATTATACTTTATATTGGCTGCATTCAACAGCTGCAGCTTGAATACATCAATATTGTCAAATCATGGGGCCAAAATTGTTAGACTTAATAACATTTATAGAGTAACCTCGTGTGTAAAAATTTGATACATTGATTGCTGACTTCTTTCATCAAATTGAAGTTGGATACAAACATAAATACAAAAGCAGTGGTATTAAATTGAGAGCAAACAAGATAAACTCAAATAATAATATATTTATATTTCGTGGTCAAAGTGCAACTTGCAACAGTAAGACCACATTTAGGTATTTGCATACTTCTATGCACAGGCTTTTTGTTGCCAAACGAGCCTTTGAAATTTACACACCTCTGGTAAAACCAGCCAGCTTTGCACTGGAATTTATCAGTTAAACATACAAAAACTTGTGCATAAAAGTACATGTGAAAACTACAGTATATTGCTGGCAATGCATTTGCAAATGTCTCTGTAATATTACACGCTTCATTCAATAAAGTTGGCAGAGTGAATGTTACATGTAGGTCATTCTGGCTCTATGTTGGTTGAAGATAACAAAGCATTCTTCTTATGCTTGCTTGTTAGGTAAACCAACATGAAGGCACTGTTTCATGAATTGTTACTTATATCTCAAGGGATATTTGATTCATGTGGTTGCACCTTAAGATAATCAAGCAGTTAACATTCTCCTTGCTTTTTCCTTTAGATTTATGTTCCTCCATAACATTAACAAGTTCTCCATCAGGGCCAGTATTTGCCACTGGAACTACTATTACCCTCAAATGTAAATGTCCTGCAACTCCCAGTGCTACAACTGTGTGGACTAAAGACAGCACTCCAGTAACATCCGGAGGCCATATTACTTTAAGTGGCAACAAACTTGTTATAAACAATCCAACCACTTCAGATTCAGGAAAATATAAATGCAGTGTTTCTAATGATGCTGGAACGAGAAACAGTTCTGCATATGATGTACAAGTTATGAGTAAGTATTGAGTAATATATTACACAATCAATTTTATGAAGATAAAGAAAGGAGCCAGCTTCACAATCCCTTGAATAAGTTAATAATCCACCATGGCCGAGTTAGACAAAGGGTGGATAGAGCTATCTGATAGATAAATCTTATCCAGGGGATAAATTTATTCACATCCTGGATTATATTTGCCCCTGTCTTATTATTTCAAATAAAGTACTGAAAACTGTAAATATTTTTGTTCAATTTTCAGAACTGGTGGAACCAACATTTGATGTAAAGCCTAATGACATTACCGTAGCATTAGATCAGTCTGTGTTACTAGACTGCAAAGCATCTGGGACACCACAGCCTACTATACAGTGGTACTTTGAAACCCAAAACCGAGCTCTGTCCAACACTTCAATATACACTATCTTTAGTAATGGCTCTTTATTAATCAATAAGATTGGAAATGATCAATTTGGGAATTATAAGTGTGAAGCTAAGAACATAGCTAACAGTAAAACAGTTGTCGCAACTGTTTCAAAAGCATGTAAGTATCAAAGTAATACATTTGTAGTAGTATTTAAGAGCAGATTTCGAATGACTGTGAGAAGGCCAATGCAAAGCACTCTCCTTGCAGAATTGATGACATTATTCAAACTACAGTAACAATGGTTCATGCATTTACCATATCATTTTACACAAGAGAGGACCAATATTCAATGTATCTACTAATATTCTTCTAACATAAATTGATTGGCAAAAAAGAAACAATGCTAAGGGGAATCTAGAAAGTTTTGTCTGTAATCACAGAGTAGGAAAATCACGAACGGAACCACAGATCCATGCTAGGTAAAAGCCCAAGGTCGAATTGGAATTTTAGAAGTTGATTTTACGGAGGGGGGAAAACCGGACAACCCGGAGAAAAACCCTCGAAGCACAGGAGAGAACCAACAAACAACTCTACTCACATAAACCGAGTATGGCAGGACACGACCTCAGGTCGCATTGGTGAGATGCAGCGTATTAGCAGTGCACGCCACCCGTGCTTCCCACAAATGACGAATGACATGCCTTTTGGAGTAAGATGTCTAAATGTTTCACTATAAAATTCCCTGTACTGTTTGATTGACAAGATTTTAATTTTATCTATCACTTCTAGACATTAAGAACATCCGTTTCCGGAGAGATATAGAGTATGCCGAAGTAGGCAAAGAGTTCCTATTGCATTGCAAGGCACCTGGTGACCCTAAGCCATCAGTGACATGGCTGAAATCAGATGGAGGACCACTTCCAGCAAGATATGATGTCAAAGATTCTATGACTTTAAGAAATAAGATGGTTAAGCTGAGCGATAGTGCAAACTTTACTTGTACTGCTAAGAATATGGCTGGTAGTCGATCTTCTAATGTGCAAGTGATTGCCTCAGGTAAGAATAAGTAATTGCTCACTCTCAGTAAGAGGTCAAACTTCGATACAGCCAAGTATCAACTTTTCAATGCTAATATACAAAGACTGGCCAGCTTATGGAGACATTAGAACAAAAAGTGCTGGATGCATGCTCTTAGTCTGACAGCAGATGTATTCTACCGAAATGCTCTCAAGGGGAGGATTTAAGATATGATCACCTTGCTAGTAACTAGCCAAGAAGAGAAAAGATATGGCTTTTTTTTTGCGCTACGATGTGAAGACCTACCTAGTGTTTGTTCTTGTTTTTCTGGCTTCATGACCTCAAAACATACAATATTTTTCTTCTTACTGGCGAATGAATAGCAAAATTCTATTTAAAAAATCTTTTTAAGGTATATTTCTTGCAAGAAATATGCATTTTTTAAGAATTAAGTTGAAAAACACTTTAAAAATTTTCGACAAAAAGTCATCGTTTTGAGGGCATGACGCATATAGGCGCATAGTCATTTTAGAATAAATCAAATTCTCTTTAGTTTAGTTTAGTTTAACTTGAGACATACAAATTTTGTGATTGGTGAAGAAAACAGAACTTTCGTCCCAATTGATATTCCCTCTCCATACAAATTACATACAATACAAACATGATGAACATTGAAATTGACGAGGAAAAAACAATAATGAAAAGAAAAACATATTAAAATTTATCAGAATTCAAATTCAATAGATTTTAAGGTGGTAAGTAATGTTCCATTTTGGAAGCAAAATGGGTGGTCACAAGTTTTCTTTAATTAATTTAATTCCTGTTTGCAGTGTACCCTAAATTTACCACAAATCCCCAAGACATGTTAGTGGAAGAAAATAAAAGAGTTGTACTCAAGTGTGCTGCGAAGAGTCAACCTCCATCACGTATTTCTTGGAGAAAAAATAATGAGAGAGTTGTAGCTGATGGGAGTAATATCATTATTAACGGGGGAACGCTGACCATCAACAAAGTAGAACGTATGGACTCTGGAATGTATCAGTGTGTGGCAAGGCATCCTAGCTCCAAGTCAGAGAGCAGTCGTAGAGCCAACTTAACAGTTTTAGGTAAGATTTCAATTACTGTATCAGTAGAGCTCTTTACCTTGGGTGTAATGTTTTCAAATTTCAGACCACTTGTCATTCCCTAGAGTATTATTCTTTTGTTTAACAGTTGCGCTACCTTAGGATCCAGAGGGATTTTTCCCACGGATTTACTGAGAACGGCGAAGCCGCGAATCCCAGGGCAATTCAAACGAATAGTCTTATGTAGAAACAAAAAGATATAACTAGCTAAAAACTAGTGTGAGCTGCGTCGGTGTTTCTAATGAAACAGTAATGATGAAAAGGTAAATTATACACCGTGAAAAGATGAAAAAACTTACTGACGTTTCGGACGCTAGTCCTTCGTCGGAGTAAAAGAGAAAGAAGTGGTAGAGAGGAGTGTATGTATGATAGAATAAGACAAAAGAAACCAATGAGAGCAAGGTAGGCAAGGAAACAAAAACAAACAATCAAAAGACAAAAGGAAAGGTTAGTTGAAAATAAAGCGTTCATTAATCCCGTTGGGACTAAGAGTGCCCAATAGGTGAATAAGCCGCATTTCTTTGGTCTTGCGACAATCATTGTTGCCGTTAAGCAAAGAAAGACCGAAAACAATGAAGTCAGAAAGAGAATGGTTAGCTAGATTAAAATGGCGGGAAACTGGTTTGGTGGGATCGTTATTGCGAATATCATAAAGATGATTGCAAATGAATATGTAGATGTGTCACTCACTCAGTCACTTACTAAAATGTTAGCAGATTGATAATGAAACGTTTGTCGATCAGATCGTCTTACATCAACTTCGAATGTTACGCGAAACTTACTTTCGGACTTCGTACAAACACGTAGCTTATATCATATAAAGGGTTGAATTAACTGTTTATATTAAGAGCTCGAGAATCTCACTGTTCGATGTGGGATGAAGTCTAGCACTGAGCATGCTCACACTTGACTTAAATCGAGAAAATAACTTTGATCTGTTTACGAAAGTAAGTCAACATGAAAGGGCGCAGGGTAGTATCCACGAGTTCGCCAAAGGCAGATGATTTGCCTTTTTCGCCAGCTGCTGTAAGATTAGCAGATTATCACGAAATCGATCGCAAATTCAAAATGGGAACAAACGACTCCAAGATCTACTGTTTCTTCACGGGACATCCACACATCTCGGTCACCTGGAAGAAGATCGGCTCCAAAGAGCTTTCCAAGACAACCGTTCCTAATGGAGAACAGCTATCCTTTAAAGATATGAAGATGTCTGATGGAGGAATCTATTCGTGTACTGGTTCCAATGCGTTTAGTAGCGTCACAGCGCTAGTTAACGTCTCAGTATACGGTAAGTAAGAATGCGATCTATTTATGTATCCAATCAAAGTCCGCCATTTGATCCACCTGCCTGCAGGTTAGACATGACAGAATGTTTGTTTATTAATTAGCGTTTTTATCACGTATGTTTAGTCTTGAGAAACTCAAACAAATCCTAGGCACGAGGTTCACAAACGTGATATGAGATTCTTTTCCGGTTTTTTTTAGTTTACCCTGAATTCGTGCTTAAACCCAAGAACACGACTGCCATCGTCGAAGAATCCGTCTGGCTTCACTGCAACGCGTCCGGTTACCCCAAACCAAAGATCAGCTGGGGAAGAGAGAAACACGTTGGAGACAAGCTAAACAAACAGCGATTCCATAAGTTTGAAAATGGTACCCTCCACATCGAGAACATACAGCCCGGTGATCAAGGCAGATATTACTGTATAGCAGCCAATAAAGCAAGCTTCAGGCAGATAACTATCTCACTTTGGGTGATCAAACCTCCTGGTAAGGAGGTCTATTCCAGAAACTCAATCCAGCTTTCTTCCTCTTTTTTTCTATGTCAATTATATTAGTATACCCGTATTAATAAGTTACCCAGGCCTTTAAATCGTGGGTTAAACTTCCGAGTTGACGTTCAATGTTTTCATTACAAAACCAAGACTACTTTCTCGTCCAAATCATACGAAGCCCGCCCTCTGAAACATTTGACCAGTGCATACTCTCTTCCTTAAGTTACCCAGGCCTTTAGAATAACGTATTTCGGAATTGTCATCACTATGTTTTCATCACAAAACCAAAACTTCTTTCTCACCTTTTTTAACTCGTGGATACGCATAGAAACAAGATATAGAGAGGGATCTGAACTGCGAATGTGTCAGTCACTCGCTCACACGATCACTAAGGTGATAACAGATGATCGATAATTTAACGTTCGTCGATCGTCTTAGGTCATCTGCTACGAATGTTACGCGAAACGTACTTTCAGACTTCTTACAAACACGTAGTTGATATCCTATAAAAGGTTGAATCAGCTGTTTATATTAGGAGCTAGAGAATCTTACTGTTCGATGTGGGATGTTGTCTAGCACTAAGCATGCTCATACTCGCACACAACTTCACTTTTGCTTATTAATATCAAAAGAATCAAGGAAAGGTACAGGTTGAGATATAATAAAAAATAACCGCCTTAGAGTAATTTTAAAGCGGTTAAATTTTCATTTGAAGTAAGCAAACAGACTCTCTTACAAAGCCCGAGGTCTTAGTACCTTGACCAGTGTTGACCCACTTTCTTAAGTTACTTAAAAATAAAGTATTTGTTTATTAAAGGGTTTGTTTATCAAGTGTTTTCATCACAAAACTAAGGCTTCCTTCTCACTTTTTTTATTGTTATTTTTTATCTTTTTCGCCAGCTGCTGTAAGATTAGCAGATTTTCACAAAATTGATCACAAATTCAAAATGGGAACAAACGACTCCAAGATCTACTGTTTCTTCACGGGACATACACCCATCTCGGTCACCTGGAAGAAGATCGGCTCCAAAGAGCTTTCCAAGACAACCGTTCCTAATGGAGAACAGCTATCCTTTAAAGATATGAAGATGTCTGATGGAGGAGTCTATTCGTGTACTGGTTCCAATGCGTTTAGTAACGTCACAGCGCTAGTTAACGTCTCAGTATACAGTAAGTAAGAATTCAATGATCTATTTGTGTATCCAATCAAAGTCCGTGTTTGATCCACCTGCCTGCAGGTTAGACAATGTTTGATTATTGATTAACGTTTTTATCACGTATGTTTAGTCTTGAGAAACTCAAACAAATCCTAGGCGCGAAGTTCACATGCGAGATTCATTTCCGGTTTTTTTAGTTTACCCTGAATTCGTGCTTAAACCCAAGAACACGACTGCCATCGTCGAAGAATCCGTCTGGCTTCACTGCAACGCGTCCGGTTACCCCAAACCAAAGATCAGCTGGGGAAGAGAGAAACACGGTGGAGACAAGCTAAACAAACAGCGATTCCATAAGTTTGAAAATGGTACCCTCCACATCGAGAACATACAGCTCGGTGATCAAGGCAGATATTACTGTATAGCAGCCAATAAAGCAAGTTTCAGGCAGATAACTATCTCACTTTGGGTGATCAAACCTCCTGCTGCTGTGTCCTATACGGCGAATACGATGGGCCGTACGATTGGGATAGCTGTTGGTTGTGCTGTTGCTTACATAGTACTGGTTGTTGGGCTTATGATATACTGCAAGAGTCGCCGAGCGAGGCAACAGAAGAGAGAACAACGTAAGTAATTGTCTTATGATAATAAAACAAACTGAGAGTGCCGTGTCCCGTGACCTCGTCTCACACCTCTGGGGGGTCCCCTCCGTAGGGGCTTTCTCCTGTTTTACTCCCTCCTCAAACACATGCTGAATTTTTAAATCAAACTGAGCTGGTTAGCCGTGCCCTGACATAGATCAGTCAATAGGTTGTTTCAGTGTTCGATCTGTGAGTTAACCGTGCGCTGACATAGATCAGTCAATAGGTTGTTTCAGTGTTCGATCTGTTAGTTAACCTTGCCCTGACTTTGATCAGCCCAGAGGTTGTTTCAGGGTTCGATCTGTGAGTTAGCCGTGCCCTGACTTTGATCAGCCCAGAGATTGTTTCAGGTTTCAAACTGTGAGTTAGTTATGCCCTGACTTAGATCAGCCCTGATGTTGTGAAGCGTTCAATCTGTGAGTTAGCCGTGCCCTGACTTAGATCAGTCCAGAGATGGTTTCAGGGTTTGATAAAATGTTTTCTTGTGCCAGAATCAAATGATTGTAATATCTTATAGTACATGATATCTTATATATTTTTCTTATATTTTTATTACGGTTTGGTTTCCAGTGACTGTAGTTGCAGCTCACGATCTTGAAAACTGCGATGAAAATCCAGAGATGGCTCTCCAGCCAATCAACGGCAAACTAGGCAACTACCATAAAATGGAATTCCCGCGTCACGATCTGGAAGCGCTGCGCACCCTGGGTAATGGTTCGTACGGGCGCGCATTCCTGGCACGAGCCAGTGGAATCAAAGACGGTGAAAGAGAGACCATGGTCGTGGTCAAGTCTTTGATGACGAAGGATGATATCATCAAAGAAGACTTTCGGCGGGAAATGGGTGCGTTGGTAGATATGGACAATCCACATGTTCTGTCGTTATTGGGTGTGTGTAGGGAGATGGATCCACTGTATATGATCTTTGAATCCTTGGAAAAGGTATGTGTCCTCTTTTTTCTTTTTCGTTTTTTCTTTTTTGTTGTTGTTGTCGCACTCGATTGCTAAATCAATAAACATAGAACATAGAAAGCTGAGACCGAAATGGTACATGGGAAGTATGTTAATTAGATGTATGTATCTAGTGATACACCTCGTGGAATGTTCATAAATTGTTGTACTGACAGATAACATGGAGGCTTTGCGTATAGAACAAGAAAGCTGAGACCAAAATGGTACAGGGGAAGTATGTTAATTAGATGTATGTATCTAGTGATACACCTCGTGGAATGTTCATAAATTGTTGTACTGACAGATAACACGGAGGCTATTCTTATCTCATTAAATGAATACATCAATAGTAACCATGCGGTTAAGACATGTAAAATGTATATATCCATAATCCTTGCCGGTCTTAGCTATCTTTGGGATTTTTAAGTGACTATGATATCAACGCTATGCGCTATGCTTTTCTTCCTTCATGACGACCTGTATCTAACTAACCGCACTTTGCGCTTATCTGCGTTTTCGTTTTCACCACAGGGTGACCTTAAGCAGTATCTTCTCTCATGTTACGACAATGGTCGCAGTACCATCAACTCAAGCCAGAAGCTCTCCATGTGTTCAGACATCGTCTCTGGCATGGCATACCTCTCCGCAAACAACTTCATCCACAAAGATGTTGCTGCAAGAAACTGTATGGTCACTAAAGACTTGCAAGTCAAGATCGGATTCCTGAGCATTAGCTACGACCTGTACAGCAGCGAGTATTACAGATTTAATAATATTCTTATTCCTTTGCGGTGGATGGCACCTGAAGCCATCTTCAATGACGACTTCACAGAGAAAAGCGATGTCTGGTCGTTTGGGGTTGTTGCATGGGAGATTTACACGTTGGGACGGACACCTTACGAAAACCGTTCGGATGAGGAAGTTCTTAAATGCGTCAAAGGTGACCTTCGTCTCTCTAAGCCGGATAATTGTCCTGACAGTGTCGCCAGTGTTATGACCAAATGTTGGGAAGATGATCCTGATAATAGACCAACATTCGAGAAAATATACGCTGAAATATCTGAAGTAGCAGTCGATAGCCACGTATGATCACCAAGCTAAAACAAAACATTTCATGTGGACTCCAAATATATAGAAGATAACAGGTCCTGGCCTGGTTATATTCTTAGTATTTGACTCTATGTAACAGAGGTGTGGACGATTGCTAACAGCTGCATCACGTGAGATAACAACGCGAGAGATTGACGAGATAATCCACTTACAAACTTTGCAGTCAGTACACTTGAAGTGTAAGAGGGGTTTAGATATAGCTCGGAAGTTGTAAAACTAAACCTCAGATTCCAGTACTCCGGTACCAAGTCAAGTCGACTAGATGACATGAGTTGGTAATCAAGGAGAAAAAGAACTCGTAATAAGGACAGAAACAAAACAAGTTGGTCTGTTCTAGTATTATTATTATTTTATTTTTGAAACAATGCTTTTAACTTAATATTTTTAGTGGGTTCTACTGGTTTTGACCTTGCACACTTAGCGCAAGAAAGACACATAACATGCACCAAAATCCAAAATGGCGCAAGGCCGAGTGGGTTACATGAAAACGAGGCATGCAGGGCCACATGCAAAGAAATAATATGGTGTCAATGCAAAGTATACACTTGTTCTGTCTTTATTTCCATCTTACATTTAGGAACACAACAATTTTGCAGATTATAAGCAAACAGAAGGAAATACTACAAATTTCTAAATTTGGCCCTGGATGCCTCGTTTTCACTCAGACGTGTGCCCTTTTGGACTTAGGTTTATTCAATTTCTATTCTCTTTTTTGCATACCCATAATACTTTGCGGCTTGGGGGGGACTGAAGGCTGATCAGACAGTGTTGAAAATACCTCGTTTGATATCCAAATATTAAACGAAACGGAAAGAAGTTTAAATCACTCTAAGTAAGAAAATACACTTTCTGTAACACCATGCCTTTTGATGTACTGGACGCTTAAAATTGATTCAAAATGAAATGCTAATCAATATTGACAGACGAAAGCATTCAATGGAAAAGCGTTTCATTTTGGGGCATTGTTTTGATTGGTAGCCCCAAGCCGCAAAACATTGTGGGCATGTGAGAAATGCGCATGCGCGAAAAGTTGACTTAAAACCACAACAAATTGCCATGAAACATTTGCTACGGAGTACATCTGTAGACCTTTTTAGTTATGGATCAGAGATTTGTTTTATCCGTTTATTCTTAGTTGTAGTTTTTTCGTGCTTCTTAGCATGCCTTGGATTTAGAAGCTTATGAAAGGCCTATGCATAGTTTGAAGGATCTAGCGAAAATATTTCTTAAATTATGAATATCTTAGTAGTAGAATAAAATAACATTAAGTGAAATTGCATTCTTAGAGAGCGAAAATTAGAATAATTCATTCAATGCTTAGTAGGTCGAGAAATGAGAATGTTATTAATGTACAACCTACGGTTCTATGGCTCTCAGATGGTTTCCGCACTCAAGCCTTGTGATTAGCTTACTTCCGTTTTCTAGTGAATTTGATTGGCTGAGATCGAATACCATTCTGAAAGTCAAAGAACCGCACGTTTTATTCCCGCTCGAAAAAAAAATGCTGTTGTCAATGTATTGTGATTCTAAACTGGCTGGTGTCTGAAACAACCCCAAGGGTCGGACGGACGGACGGACGGACGGTCGGTCGGTCGGTCTGTCTGTCTGTCTGTCTGTCTGTCTGTCAATATATTTAGTGAAGTTCTTTGCTAGTCATGTGTAGAACAAGGTTCGAGTTTGTGTTTAGTTACCTTACTTTTGAATATGCCTGCTCTTGGTCGAAATATAGAGGATACGCTCCGTCACGTGATGGCAATCATGAGGGGAGGCACAGCATTGGAGCCTTTTTCCTCAGCTGGAAACCATGGATTCCTGGAAACCTGGATTCTTTCTTTCGTAAATCAGAGATACCTGACTGATTTAATATTGTCCCTGCCTCCTGTCATGGCTGCCATCACGTGATGGTGCAAAGCCCCTATACCTCTAAATAATACTAAAGAAGGTCGACTGGGGTGCCTGTGTCATTAGCAATCTAATTGTTAAGTGTATGTTAGGGGAGGGGAGGGATGATTTGTAAATATTGGTAGGAAATAATGTGTGCTACCATTTAGCATTGCTAGAGACCACACTCGTGCCACTAGAGTGCGTTGACTTGGAAACTAAATATTGACGGCATTTTTAAGTTTTCATTCACTGAATAAAGTAGATCAAAATCCCGACTTTCGCTGCATGAAATATTGAAGTCTAATTGTGGCCTTAAAATAACTAAAAAAAATGTTTTTCGCTCTTACATGTATTTAACTTGAGTTTTATTATCATAAACTGCAGTTTTTATCATGTATCGATTCCAAAATATCAGGAATTCTTGTGTATATCGTTGGCGGAGATACGTGTACAAAACTCACTGCGCATGCTCGGAGGCTCGGCGGGGAAATACGTACGAAAAATTGAAAAATGTTCTAGTTTCCTTGGGGGATGGAATGTATGCGAAAAAGGAACGGCTAATATAACTTAATTACTACTGTTCATCTGTGCTCCCATTCTTGAACTAGGTTCAAATTATTGATCTTATTTTGAATTTTAATCTGGACGTACACTTCAAACTTTTAAGACCACCTCAAATGCAAAGCTAAAAGCTATCTATTAAGGAATTCAACTATTCATCTATATAGATTAATATATCTTTTCTATCACTAAAACGCCGGTATACAGCTAGATATGCTACTACTACTACTACTGAGAAATAAGTGGGAGTTAAGTTCATAGGGATTACATTGTTGAGTTTATGGGAGAATTCGGTCTTAACAATGTTAGGAGAAGAAAAGAGCTTTATAAAATTTCAAGTTTCTCTGTATTACTGTACATCTGCTACTACAGAAAGCGTAATAGCTTCTCATCGTATGATTAGCTTGAAAACGTGGTTCTAAGGGTTCCACTAACAGGCTAGTTTTCAAGCTAGATCCAGTATTCACGTCCTAGGATTGGTGCGCAAGAGGTCTGAGGGCGCTAATCGATCTTGTATATAAAGTGCATGTTAGTAAATGATTTAGTTTCGCGCCAAACTAATCCGATCAAACGAACTGTAAAATTCTTCACTATGAATAGTCACTTGCACAGATTCCAGCGCCATCTTGAAAGCAAGTAGCCGTGCCTTTGCACCCAAGTGATTGAACGGTTAGCTCGCAATAATAGTAGAGACATTTTTAACACCTTAAACGATTATTGACATGTATATCATTGCAAGGTCACCGTTCGTCTCGCTTCGACGCAAGGCACGGCTACCTTTCAAGATGGCGCGGGGAACTGTGAAGGGGACTATTAGAATTATTTGTTTCGAATTAAAGGCTTTAGGACTCATTAATTTCACCCAAAGGTGGAACCTTTGCTGAACCTTGTAAACGGCTCGCGAGAGGTGACGCACAGTACAACGTAGTTGCTTCCAGATTCACGATGCCGCACCACATAAACTTCAACAATATGTTTCACCGTGTTACAGCCTCTTAAAGATACTAGCTAGCCGAAGTCAGTGTAGTTTCGTCTTTGGGACATGGCATCGTCGTTTAAATAGAAAGACTATATCTAGTTTTGTAAAAGATATGTATGATACTTAGGACTAAAACAATTTAGAAGCGCATGCGTGGTAATGCTAATAAAAATATTCCAGAGTTGTTGAAATTGTCTTGATTTTTTTCTTTTGATATATCAAGTTAATACTTATATTTGCGCATCCGAATCGTGGCGGCTATGTTGACTCGAAGTCAATATGCTTTTCTAGACGAGTTGCTGTATTTTAGACCAATGTTCCAGTTTCGAGTTCTCTTTGCTTAGCCTTAATCTCGGTTGTGTGTTAAAATATTCAGCTATTCAAGCAAAACCCCTGGAATTTTAAACAATCGAGGCTAAGGCGCACCCGAAATGAGAGTATTGGCTTGCAAATAAGAAACAAGTTGCTGCATGTTAGGCGAATGTATTCTTCTCAAGAAGAACTTTGATGCGAGACTAACATGAAAATAAAAAAATTCCCCCTTTTTTTTCTTTTTTCCCCGCCCCTTACTTTTAAAGTTCCTAACCCTCACTCGTTTCTGTTAACCGTATTCGTCTACATATATTCAATATGCAATCGATTTAGAGTATTCGATTTTTGAATCCGACACGACTAAAAGCAGCACTGCATGGATGCTTTGGGATGAAGAGAACCGCATGTAGGAGACGGCGCAGATAAATTACAGTATAATGAAGCAGAAATATTTGCACCTGGAAATTATTGGACTTAAACCAGTAAGTTTCGTTTACTTCGGATTTAAATGCGGATAACCCTTCGTTTCCTACGTTACTTTGTAATCTAAAAGAGAATAGTTCAAGTTTCTTAACGTACGCTCGTTTAAAACCGGTTTGTAACCGAGTTTTTCTATAACATGAGCGCAGTGTTGGTCTATCATAGCTACAGTTCTCATGTCCATCGCAAGTCTCCAACTGCTATCATCATCATTATTAATACCAGTTTTTTGACGTTTAACATACTCATTTACCTCTGCGGTTCTATCAATGCTAGCAAATTTGAAGGCAGTGTCTGCTGTTTTCACGAGATTTCTACCAACATCTTCGTATCTTATAATCTGGTATTGTTGTGCCAGATCGCTAGGTAGTGATCGAAGGAAATCCGAATCCATGTTTAACTGGATACAGCGCTTCATGATTTTATTCTCGAGCGTGGTGAGTTGGTGTGAGTTTTTCTCAGAGTGTCCGTGTTTGTCGACCATTTCCCAGACAACTGCTCGAGGATCCCGCACAAGGTGTAAAACCCTGGTAGCCATAGACTGCGACGTCATTAGAGGGAGCAATCCCGCGAGTACCCCTCCAGGAGCTCTCTTGGCATATAATGATAAAACAATATGCATTTTTCTTGCGCAAACGATGGAAACCCATTTGGCGTTCAGCAACGGACAGTCCTTCAAGAAATCACTCTCGTTTGTGTAAGTGCTCACCTCTTTTCTACACAAGGGAGGAGAGGATAGGGCTTTGCTTGACAATCGAAAACGAGGCGAGGAAAGCCTTGGATGCGACAGAAACGTCAAGTAATCCCTATAGCCATTTAATCTACAGTGAAATAAGTTGTCCAGGAATGCTCTGACTTGACCGTTATATTCGCTTTTGCGCGTGTAGTTTAGATTCCTGAACATCTCAAATGGGTAAAGAGGCTGTTCAATGTAGAAGACTTTTGGGTGTTGGTTGAACAGATCCCCAATGATGTTGGGATAAATAGGTGAGTCAGTGACTACTATAACATTCCTATGATCAGCTCTGTCCCATTGAAAAGTTGGTGGTCGTAGATAGACAACCCGAGGTCGACCCAATAGAGGGGAAAATCGCAGAACGGTCACGTAGAAATACATGGAAAAGCTTCCAATGACTGCGAGAATCATCATGGCCCGTGCCACGAACATAGCCAACAGCGGCATGTTGGTCTACTACGGTATCAAGGGGCGGAAAGCGTCACTGAATAAGTAAAGTAAAAACCGCTTAGTCGTGTAATTTCATTGTCTCCTTGCCTGGAAATAAAAAAAAACAATTTGATGCTGTCGTTAATTCTCTATCAGTTACCTCTCCTCACTGTCAACTTCGTTAGTAGAATTGCGTGTCAAAGAAAGGGATTTCTATAATTCTGCTGTCTGTCTTGAGACTAGCTACTGGTTAAAAGCAAAAACACTACTTATTTAAAGTTTTTCCATAGTCTGTTGATTTTCTCAGTCCAGCCACCAGACACGTGTTGATCAAGCATTACGAAGCGGCAGTCAAACCAAAAATTTACTTCAGACCGATGACCCAAAACCTCAAAGTAGTCAACGAATCGTGAGGAGGAGCTTCGAATACAAGAAGCAATGAACTGGTAAAATATTTTGCTTCAACAATAACTTTATCTTACACATTTTACATACTGTTCTCTTCTTTTCGAAATATAATAACATTTTCAAAAATGAAAAATATTTATTATCTTACAGCCAAGCTCTCGTCTTTAATTTCTTTCAAATGAGACGTCTCAGATCATACCTTGCACTCCTCAGCTAATTTCGTCTTCAAGAGGGTTTTTTTAAATAATCACTTTTAGTTTTCTTAGGGAAGTCTTCTCTTGAAGTCTGTGTATTTGACCAGGGTTGTTGATTTGTAAGCAATTCGATAAGTAAAAGCGATTAAGTCGGCAGCAGCAGGTTGATTAAACTTAATAAGAAAGAGCAATCACTCAGTCGCGGGTACCAGCTTGGTTCAATGAGGTGTGACTACGAGAAGTAGTGCGTCCATGACTTATCATCAGACATGAAGCGTAAAAACGATTCAGGTATAACATAAAATCAATAGGTTGCGACGTCTCAAAACAAAAGATACTGACGACCGATTACTGGACCTGTAAAAGGATACTTCTGGAAATTTACTCACGTATGAAATACTTCGTTTTACAGTTCCGTTCAGCGACTACAAATAATAGATCCAAGTCGAGACTGGAGTTTCCGCGCATAGAAAAACTATACTTTTTATCATGCGCGGTAACGTAACTCCAACCTCGGCTTGAGAGCCGGTATTATTCGTGAGTCACTGAACGGAACTGTAAAATGGAGTATTGGATACACCTTGCATTGGTGCAACGTACTCCAAGCTCGTTCGCCGCTAGCTGATGATTTGGGTACTTTTAAATCTCCTTAAGATCGCAAATAGTATACCATTCGGTTTAAGATATACGTACTCAACTCAGTTATCTTTATTTTGAGTTAGACTCGGGGACTGGCACAATGGACTTTCGAGTTTCGGTGTACGTGATCGGACAGCTTGTCTAGAGATGATACATCTAATAATTCTGCCTACCAATTTGCTCTAGAATTATTCAATTTTCTACACAACTTTTAAGTATATTGGTGACGGTTTTTTAACTGGTTTAGATTCATCTAAAGTGTATACATCTAATTCAATAGACGTTGTCATCGCCCAAATCGAAAAGCAATAGGAGATAGGGTATTCCGCCAAGATCCAAGAATAGCTGGAATGACTCGTGTTTCTGGTTCTTATTCTCTTCAAGAACATAGACCTGATTTATTGTTCTTTGTAATCAACGAAACCAATTCCATGTAGGAATGACCTATACCTTATTGCCTTGGCGATGACAACGTTTTTTGAATTAGGAATACATTAGTGAAGAGTTAGAGTCAATCAAATGGACACAGTAGAAGGCAGGAGAAAACAGCTTGTCACCGATATGCAAGAAATGATCTCACCGTGGTACTTTATTTTTAATCAGGTCAGCACTAGTCTGACATAATTAAATATATTACCAGTATAGGAAAAATGAATTTAATTTTTGCACGATTTTTCCTCTAAGGATCACACCCATCTGGATGACGACCTTAAAAAATTCTCGGGAAATGGGAAGAGCTATCCCGAAAAATGAAAGAGTCTACAAAAATACTGGGAATAGGCTAAGAAAGAAACACTAAATACCAGAAAGAATTTTTGGTAGTTCTCTTGATCGCATTATTTGGAGAAAAACTGTGCTCTGTTCGAAAGTATTACCGGCTAAAATTTTGCATTTAGTGTGTGCCACTCTCACACCAAAAGCACTTCTCGAACCAAGCTCTCCCTCCCATGTTCCGATTAAAGCCCTGGTACTTCGTGTACTTTACAAGAAGCCCATGCTGTTGTCCATGCTGTGATAACTTATTCATTCTCATAATATGAACTAAGTTTGGATAAAACTAAGAAAAACAAACTTACCTCGGGTTGAAAAGCCAAGATAAAAAGGTGATTGCCTTGTTCACATAGTATTTTCCTCCAAAAGCTACTCAGACGGTTTACTTTTTGTTGGGCTGCCTGTGGCTTTTATTCAAAGATGGCGGCTCGTGGAGTGGCAGTAAGAGAATCTAAACAACCAAAGTAGGTATTATTTTGCCTTCTTTCCATTAAAAAACACTCTTTCTTTCACAAATAAACTAAGAATTATTAATTCTCTTTGCATTTATCTCTTCAGGGAGCTTTATCAAGATGCTTTAGACAACGTTTCTGCTTTCAATGCACGTCTTTGTTTCGAGCGCAAAATGCGAGCTCCCTTTCTGGACGCCCAGACTGGAATAGCCATGAATAACTGTAGTTTGTGGCTTAGTAGATTCATGAGGAGAGAGCCCAAGACACCTCAGTATATTTATACGTACCCAGAGAAACGCTGGAGGAAGAGAAAACGAATCTACCATCCCGAGAATGATGAAGAAGAGGGCAGCCATGTTGAAAATGAAGGTGGGTTTAGCCTCGTTTAAGAGCAAATCATTTGCAAAAGTCAACTTTAAGGGAAAGAATGTTCAAGTTGAACAATACCACTGTTTTGAAATCCCACGGACTCTTTATGGCATTTGTGAATAGCTGACTTATAAATCAGGCTAAGCCTGTGGGAATTATGAGTCTGTGGTCTTTAAAAGCAGCGGTATGTTTTATTTTCGTTAAAGACGAAGTGATTATCGGTGAATATTAATTATTAAATATTCACCATATTCACTGAGGGGAATAATTGTTTGATTTAAAAAACTGAAAAATAAAATAAAATGAAAATTTCTATTTTTCCACTTTTTTCAACCTAACTTTCTTTTGCTACAATAATGCTGTTACCTCCCAATAGAGGGTAGTTCTTGTCCAGGTGAGCCAGACAGTGAACAGACGAGTGAAGTCCCAGAAAGTTCTGCCCAAGATGTCGTTAAAGATGATGTAATAGAGCAAGAAGTTGTGCCATTAGATTCCAGTGATCTGGAAGAAGATATCGAAGAGTCAACTGTTGTTTCTGATGATGAAGAATATGAAGCATACAAGAGGAAAAAACCTGGAAGACCAGGAAGGAAGAAGGGAGTAGCTGTTGGTGCCTCTGCCATTAAACATTTTCCAGTAAGCTTTATGAGAAACCTTCATTCATTCATTCATTTGTTCTTTCTCTTACTTGTTTATTTACTCATTCATTTGTGCCTTGCATGGGACTCTAGATCCTGTTTCATGCCTACCCTGTTGCTCCTTCTTTCTTGTATTATTATTCTTTCTTTAGAATGTTTGTTCTTTATTTTGTTCATTGAGAAATTTGAAGGCCAATCCAATTAAGCTGCTTCAAAAAAAAATTCCTTTATTCACTTCTTTGTTTCTTTAATTCATTGCCCATTCATTCATTTGTCAGTTCCCTTGTTCATTTATTTATCCTTTTCGTTATTCATTTTTTGAATACATTATTCATACCTTTATATTCACATGTTACTTTTTTCAGCGTGCTTCAATGATGTCTAGTTCAGGATCCTTGACTGTAAGAAATATAACAAAGGAGGAACTGGCCAGAATGAACCCAGATGATCGCAAGAAACCTTATGTTTGTGAAAGTATGTTGCAGAAGCTTGAGTCTTGGGTTTTGATTATTAAATATTAGCCATTCGGAAATTGAGGGAAACAATATGATTGATTTGAGTATTGCAGTACTTTACAAGGCTGTCTTAGGAGACATACTTCCATCTATTTTGTCCCCTAAACAGTCCCACAATGCACTGCAATGCACTCTGTCACTCATTCTTTATTTTTAAATTCATGCATTCATTATATTTTTCCAGTATGTGGAAGACGTTACAAGAATGGCCCAGGCCTCAAGTATCACTACACCCATTATAACCATGATCTTGATAACAACCCAGCGCAAGAGGAATCTCACCCCTCCATGCCGACAACTCCAGTTTCAAGCATGATTGCCGTGGAGTCACCAAATCCCCCTTCACCTGCAGTAAAGGTGGCACGCAAGATGGATGGATCACGACTGCATACTGCCACACCTAATAGTTACTGTGACTTCTGCTTGGGTGATAGACTTCACAACAAGAAGACAGGAGCATCAGAGGAACTGCTGTCATGTGCTGACTGTGGTAGATCAGGTAGGACATTTGTAGAATTGTATTGGATAATCTGGCAGTCAGAGGGGAGAATATCAGTGACCAAAGTGCAGTCAAATGTTTATCACATGGTGCAAAAAACCTGTCCACGTGGTACAATATTGGCATCATGTGGATGATTTGAAATACCCTTGCAGTTAACATAACAGTAACTACAAAAGGGATAAAAAATCAAGGCTGCCTTGGTCTACTGAGAAGAGTAATATTCTCATGAGAAAATTAACAATATTGAAGCATTCTGGTAGTGGTAGTAAAATAGTGCACTTATTATTTAGTTGATGAAAGGCAAAACATTATGGGTGTCGTAGTAGTTTGCTGCTTGCCTCTCACCGCTATGGTTCAGGTTCAAGCCCCAGCTCACACTGGCTTATATGTGAGTTGAGTTTGTTTGATGTGTTGTTCTCTCCTGTGCCATGAGGGTTTTCTCTGGATTCTCTAATTTTCTCCCTTTGTTGAGTGTTGCAAGTTGAGTGTTGTATTTTTTTAAATGTAGAATTTAGTGGTAGTGCCTGTGGAGGGAACCTCACATAGAGCCCCTTACGGGGAGCAGTGGTTGTAAACATCTTGCTAGAACTGTAGATGCTTTTCTAACTATAATTATGTTTTCCACACAGGGCATCCATCATGTCTGCAGTTTACTGCAAGACTAACTGAAAATGTCAAGAAATATCATTGGCAGTGTATAGAGTGCAAGTCATGTAGCCTTTGTGGCACTTCTGACAATGATGTAAGCATGATTAGTAAAATCACAAAAAACATCCATTCCATTTTGGAACAAATTTGTTATACGTTTAGAAATGGAAAGTAGGTATTAGCCATTCAGAGGTTGAGTAAAAACCTGGTTCAGGTTGAGATTGAAATGCATTGTGGGACTGTTTTAGGGGATGAAATAGATGGATATTTAACTCACAGAGGAGTATCCGAATTTCCAAGGTGCAAGGGTCTGCGGTTGGCTTAATTTTAATCCTCATGGGGTCTCTGGAAGACTGGTTGCTTTCTGATGGCAGCAGAATTTCCCTGTAGGGGGGTGTGGATACATCTATACTTGCTTGGTCAGATGGTACTTTTGTTTCATGGCCAGCACTTCATATGCTACATGTATGTAGCTTTTTTTCTCAATATACAAGATCCTTATTCATGTTTTGATTACTTCCTCAGGATCAGCTGTTGTTCTGTGATGACTGTGATAGAGGATACCATATGTATTGCTTAAAACCACCAATGTCCAAACCCCCAGAAGGTACAGAAAATACTATACCCGTCTTCTAACATTTTGTCCCTTCGTTTTTCTCTCTTTCTTTATGTTAGTTGACTCCTACACAGCCCCTGTGGTTAGTCGTGTGACGACACTAAAAACAACTGAAAGACTATCTATATGTATGCCTAAGCATTTGTCAAGCTGGACATTTTGCTGGCTCAGTTATATACTACCTGGTTATAAACTGAATTTCTAACTGATCAACCTTTTAGTTACTTTCATTTCTTAAACAGCACTGACTAATAATATTATTCATTGATGATGTTTTAGGTCATTGGATGTGTAACCTATGCAGAGCATCTCTGGTTATTCAACCAATGGCTACCGTTCAACTTCAACAACCATCTTAAAGGGCAGCGACACACTCCTTCTCTTGAAGTGTTGTATGGATATTATATAGTGAAATCATGAACAATCTCTCTCTCCTTAGCCTGCATACAGCCACTTACCACCCCTCCCCCTAGGCTATTCCTCCTGCTGTTGACCCCTTATACCATTAAACCATTATCTTACTGTAATCCATCACTAATATGCTAACATATATTTCAAGATGGGTGCAATGTAGGTATAAAAAAAAACAGAATCACAATGGGGAGGGGAGGGGAGGGTGGGGAAATCAAAATTTTCTTTTAATCAATATTAGGTATTGTAAAAAGTTCTTGTTCAGGGAGTAATATTATATGCTGTGTTCTCAAGTTTCCAGGCAGCTGAAATCTTAAATTTGGAATTTAGTACAAAATCCTTCTGTATAGTAGAGTGACCACACTAAATCCATGAAACTTTAGTAGTACTAAATAGCACAATTTCATGCAAATTCTGTTGTTTTCCATTGTTTAACTAGCACTATTTTGTACTATTTAGTAATTAGTGTTTCATGGATTTACTGTCGTCACTCTATGATATCAGTATGATACAAAAAATGTAATAAAAAACACACACAGGTACTTTGTCGTTGGATTAGGTCATTAATCAGTTGAAATATTTACACACCAAGTAAACACAAAACTGAAAGAAGATATGAATATTGGTGCTACATACTACTATTCAAACAATAGAAAACAAAGGTTCCAATGTTACTCAATTTTGTACATACTTTTTCGTTGTTGTATCATGTATACTACGTACGAAACTTATTTGACAAAATCGAATTTAGGAAGGTACTATGTCAACTTGGTTGAAGACAAAGAAGAAAATAGACTGGAGAGGGTTTATGAAATTAGACAGGAGATGAAAACAATTGTTTTAATTTGAATCCATCAGAATAATTATTGCAATAACTTGAAACCATTATAAATTAGCATTTAATAGTAAAAGAAGAAATGACAGTTGAATTTAATTTCAGTATGAAGCTGTTTATTCAAATTAGTTTGTTCAAAATATAATTCAATTTTAAAATAAATGTGTTACATCTTATTCAAACAACTTGAAAAGCAGTTATTTGTTTGTTATACAAGAAAAGAAGGAAACAAAAGAACACCAAGTTTTTTTGTCAATGATGGACTCCAGTAAAAATAAAAAAATAAAAAATGAGTGTTTTGCTTCAATTATGTTAGACTTTTTACCACTACCAAAATCTCTCTTTTTTATATTTATTTAATTTTTTCATAATATATTCGACACATCCTTGACAAAACCTGATGGTTTAAAATATAAATCTCTTAACTGACAATCTGAGTTGGGATTTTAAAACAAAAGACATCTTGTTTTTTTGTGTCTTGCATCTCCCACTTGACAACAACCTTGATCTGCAAGAGTAACAACAGCAACACAGTTTGTCATTTTTCGTTGTTTGTTAGTCTTTCTTCAAATTTTATTGATACCCTGGGACAACTTCTGGGCAGCTGATTAAAGTCAGAGCATGACTACTTCACAGATTGAACCCTGAAACGACCTCTGGGCTTATCTAAGTCAGGGCATGGCTAACTCACAGATTGAACCCTGAAACAACCTCTGGACTGATCTAAGTCAGGGCATGGCTAACTCACAGATTGAACCCTGAAACAACCTCTGGACTGATCTAGGTCAGGGCATGCCTAACTAACAGATTTAACCATGAAACAACCTCTGGACTGATCTAAGTTAGGGCACGCCTAAATCACAGATTGAACCCTGAAACAACCTATAGATTGGCTGCATAAAGTCCTGCTAATATATGAACATGACTAATTCACAGGCAGAACCCTAAAACAACCTTGGGTTGATCTAAGTTATTACAGTTGGTTTCACAAAACTTCGGCCACCTCAATTCTAAAGTTTAAGTTCCCAACTTATCCAAGTTGGTCTTGAACTTACAAACCTTTTGTGGAATTGGTTCAATCAAAAGTGACCTGTTTATGTCTAGAATTCAAATATTTACTGGGATTGTATCTTAAACCATATGCTTTTTGAAAATTATATTCCAGACAACGTACGGAGTCAAATTCCTTTTGCTGCAATAAGATTGCTTTGAAAATTGAATTTGAATGGTAGATTTAATGAGTTTTAGAAGCTACTGTATTATCAGTTTGAAAGATCGCTGACAACTGTCCGAACTTCTGTGTGAACATGCAAACGAACTTCAGACACCTAGTGGCCAAAGTTTTATGAACTGAAATCAACTGTAAGCTAGGCATAAATAAGACTGTTTATAGACACATAGATATACTTACAGCTGGGTATATAGATTTGATATCCAGAGCACTTGAGTAGACATATTTCTGACCAGCCTTCAATGGACAGGTCAGTCCACTATCCTTACAGCAATCAGGATTCGGCAATGGGAAAGGAACTGGGTAGCCCCCAATTTCTCCATGGACAACAGATACTGCACTTGTCAGGTCTTCATCTATTGTAAACAAGTTTAATTTAAAAATCAGTTCAAAGATAAACATGTATAGAATGAATAGTATGTATTGAATACTATACAGCATATATGTCCCACATACTGCATACATTACCTATATCAGAGCTTCCATTTTCATAGAAAAATAAGAACTTTAAGGTCAAAACTATGTATCAAGCTTACGTGGTACAAAAGTGACCTTGACTTGGACTTTACTCCCCTTCTTGAGTTCACAAGGTTGTTTTGGGCATGGAATAACCTCAAGCTGGGTGATCTCTCCCTTGCCTTTACCTTCAGCTAATTAAAAAGCAAAACGAAAGCATAGAGTCTATATATATCAAAACATGTGAAAATAATACAGTCAAATTTATAGTTTCTCGTAAAATCTGCAGACTTATCTATTCAGGAAGAGTGGTTTTACTTGGCCGAGAAAGAAATGATATTAAAGTACAGCGTATAGTAATGTTTAACAGAAAAAAGTAGTGTTCAAAGTACAATTAATAATTTTCAGTCTTAATATATTGCCTTTTCCAGATCTTTTATATTTATTAATCTCAAGAATTTGTAATGTTTAACTACATAGTACAGAAAAAGAAATTTGTAGGAAGTTTTAAAAGACAAAGTTTTAAAAGATTGTTTTGTTCCTCTGAACTGGGCTGCGTTATATAAAGGAAAAAAGGAGGGAAAACAGTCACATTCTGCTTCGAATTCAACTACTCCATCATGTCCCTAACGTGAAAATCTATCTAGTAGAGTGATACTTACGATATAGGTTTACGAGGAAAGTAATTCCAATCTTGAAACCAGAAAATTTTCTTCACATGATTGTCATTGACATCACATGATTGTCAAGAAGAAAACGTTGATATAGCTATGCATAAGGTATATTAAATCCGATTACTTACAACAGTCATCAAATGAGACCACTTCGGCGTTGGCAAGACACAAAACGTACAGGATACAAGCGATGAGGAAAACTTTAGCCATTATTCCAGAGGAGCTTGATCAAGATCTCTCTTCAGCTGAGTTTGATTTGAAAGAGAAACACAATTTATATGCAGTGATGTGAAATGCAAAATAACAGACGATCAAGACTTCTGATTGGTTGTTTGGTCATGATATACCACGTGCGCTTGGCGCATGACA
Organism: Actinia equina; assembly: GCA_011057435.1. Classification (NCBI taxonomy): domain Eukaryota; kingdom Metazoa; phylum Cnidaria; class Anthozoa; order Actiniaria; family Actiniidae; genus Actinia; species Actinia equina. The sequence goes on from WHPX01000087.1 coordinate 819,341, forward strand.
TCGTATGATTCCCAAGCTGTGTGGACCAAATCGCGCGAGGGGTGAAGCTTGACCTTTGTAACAATATATAACTTATTGTAATAGAAGATTTCTTGAAAAGAACTTATTGTTCAGGAAAATAGTAATTGAATCTTTTGTTAGTGGTAAATTGTAGCAGCTGAAACCTGTGAAAATATTAGCACAGTTGAAAGTAACAATGAGAAATCGGCATTTGCGCGGTATCCACGTTTTCGCAATGCCGATGAGAAATGGGATTATAGTTGAAATCCATGGATTAGTGCCTTGCGTATTTCATTCAACTTATTACTAAAACTTCAAATGTCATATCTATTTTTAGCACTCATAGTATAGATTTTGTTTCTTTGGGGGATTTTGCTTCGTAGAATATCAACACCAAAATGGTGTTACTCAATTTTTATCATAAGATTTTCCCCAAAAAAATGTGTCTGAACACATGACCTGGGCTTGACGCTGTTCTTAGATATATTGGCCGTCAGGTGATAAACCAAAGCACGCAGACAACGGACTAATGTTGTCCAAGGATCAAATCATAAACTATTATGTATGATGGTGATAGTAATCATAAAAAGGTAAATTATACACCGTGAAAAGATGAAAAAAACTTACTGTCGTTTCTTACCTTCGTCGGAGTAAAAGATGGTCATATACGATGTGTGGGGAAAGCTCTTGGTCTTGCAGGGCACCTGAGCCGTGAAGACAAGAAAACAATAGAGGACGAGAACAATGCGCTTGGAGATAAGCAATACCCTGCAATACGAAAACCCGAACAACCCAGAATACAATAAAGCTTGCTAAACCAAGAAAGACCAGATAAGTAATGGGAGTGTTGTTATTTAACATACTCCATGTTTAACTGTAAGAAACTAGAAAGAGCCTGGCTAACATCAAACTTTGACATTTAAAAACAAGGATCGATAGGATCCAGGAGTAGTAGATATGAAAATTAAAAAAGAAGAAACAAAAAAAATGGGAAAGGAAGTGAGAAAGAGAAGGGGTTAATCCGTCTCTTTTTCCACGAGAAACCTGTTCACACTGGTGCTATATAAAAAACAATGGACTTACTTAAATAATATAAATATAAATATTTTCCTAGAAGGCCGAGTACGACAGGGGAGGGAGAGGGGATAAATATTAAAGCGGTCCCATGGGAGTCCCTTGCCGCAGGATGAAGACTCGAAAAGCACGCATGCGCAGTTTGCTCAGTTTATAACCACAACAAAAATGGCGACCAGCAGTAAAGTAGCAACGGATACACAGAAAAAACAATCAAATAAAGACAGAGATTCGTCCTCAAATGAAGATGACGAGGATGGATTAGATCTAGGGAGGTCTTCCATACCTATTGTTGTTATGAAAAGCCCAAACAAAGAATTTGAAATGATAAATCTGGACGCTGACGAGGAAGACGAAGAAGAAGATGACTCCAGTCAACGCTCAGACGACCGTCGAAAAAAACGCTACAGAAAAAAGAAAAGAAGGAAAGAGGAGATAAGTGAGAGCAGCTCTGAAGATGAATCCAGTAAACTAACTTCTAAAAAGGATGGCATAAACCCGGTAAAGAAAAACTAGAGTTATATTTTTTGAAATAAGCTTATATTGAAATCGTCTAAACTTTTTTGTACAAAGCTTTTGGAAAGTTTTAGAAATGTCTAATCCCAAGCGATAGTTGTGTCAATGAAGCTGCTATTCTTACTTTAAGACTATCTTATTTTAACTTATCTTTATTTTTCTATTGACTTATTTCCTTTAAATGACACTATGTACTTTCATAACTTTTATGTCAACAAGCAAGTCAGATAACAAGGCAGTCATGACCTTTAATAAGTTGAATACTTTCACTTCTGTCATTAATCTGGTTATGAGTACCAAAAATTATGGACTGTGGTGCTTTAAAACATATTTACTTTGCCATTAGCTTAGCCTAGCTCCCTCGCAACTCTTTTGAGAGGTTAGATACGGAGGAGAAACCTCAAAAAAATAATCTGCGAGGGAGACTACCATTAGTTTTGCTCTGAATATTAAGGGTGCTTCTCCCTAAGATCAAGGGTTTCCACTAATGGGGTAAATATAAATCTAACGAAATTAATACTGAACTACATAGACTTATTTTTGTCTGACAATGTCAAATCATTTCTTTACTTGTATTTGACACAGAGTCAAAACTTCTGTCATTTTGCAGCTAGGCTCAAACACCAGACATCAAATCATGTTCTCACTATAGCTCCTCAAACTCATATGATTGTCACCTTAACCTAGAAGTTTCAGCTAACAAACACACAAGTTTCAGCATGGATGATGTTTTAGGAGCCAGTTATAACATGTCTTGATGTCTGGTACTTGCACCTAGATGTAAATGATGGTATATTTTGGAAAGATATGTTTGTGTTTTTTTTTTGGTTAATTTTCTCCTGTGCATTTAAGATTCATTTCCAGTATTTTTATTTGCTCCCTCTAAGATCACATCCTTTACAGTTGATGTTGTCCCTACCTACCTTGATCAATGTCATTGCAGAAGCAAATAACATTAGAAAGCATCTGACTTATCATTCTACCAGCTCCCTAGATACACGGTGCTGATGAGGCCCAATAAAGGCTGAAACATCTGTCCACTGTTGCTAGTTGAGCTGGCTCATTTTTTACGTGACCTGAAGGCTGTTGTGAAAGGCCCATTGGCCCTCTTCCTTCAGTCGTTTCATACAAGGCTCGTAATTTACCTATTATTGTTCTTATGTGACTTATCATTAAGCAGTTTTAGCATAAATGATAATACAAGTGATAGTACAGGTGCTTCATTTGAGGTTTATAGGAATTTAGAAGATAATTTATGCAGAGGGAATAAAACCAGAGAACCTATAGCTAGAGAAAATGCGTATAGCATAGGAGAAAAAATCAAACAACTCTTCTCACATGTAATGCCAGGCTTGTCCTTGAATCAAACCTATGACACACAACCCATGCTTCCAATTCTGGTCCCAAAGGCTTGATGAATTTTTCCCTGCCAAGTATTTTGAGCTGCAAAGCATGCATCCAGTCTCTGGGACCAGGGTAGCTCCCTATTTAACATCATGGTAAGACTATTGTTTCTTTTTCAGTCTGATCTAAACTGGCCACTATACTTATGGTATTATATTGTAGCCATATCAACTGGGGCTTTGAGAGGTAGAGTACTTCTAGCAACATGATTGGACAAATTATCAATGTATTAAAGACTATTATTATTATTATTATATTATTATTACTAGAAACTATGAAATGCCATTTCAACAGCATGTCATACTGTGTACATGCTGTAAGTCAGTACCATGTTTTCAATATTCATATTTACAATTCAATTTGTTTCATTCAATTTTTTAACATTTTGGTTTACCTTTGTTTTTTTTTTAACCACAGGCATCCTAATTATAATGATTATCTTGACTTGATATGGACATTCTTTTTTCAACATATTCTTGAAGATATTTTTAATGTCATGATGTTGATTGCAGTTGCAGAATGCTTAGGAGAAAAACTTGCATATGTTTTTGGTATAACATCACCCAAGTATCAATATGTCATTGATGAATACTACAGATTAAAGGAAATTGTAAGTTATGTCTCTGTAGTTATTGGGTATTAAATAGTAATTCCATTCCATCCATTATAAATGTCATTCATTCGTCCATTCATCAGTCTCATTGAACCATCCACTCACCCAGCCAGCCGACAGCCAGCCGACACATTCATCTAAAAGCCTCTGTTCTTGATTCTTTATGTGTTCATTTCATTTCTTTTTTAATCTTTTTCAAAGGAAAAAGAAGAAGAAGAAAGAGAGAAAAGAGAGAGAGAATATGTAGAGAAAAAGCAAGCAGAGAGAATCGCACAGCTGGAGGGTGGTGAAAAAGCTTCTGAAATCTTAACCATACCAGAGGAGGATGTTAGTAATACTGCCAAATAGACCAGCAAACTTAAACAATTGAAAACAAAAAATGCAAGAGAAATGCATAGGTATTTTTCTTGGTCAAATAGTGTTCTCAGTTAAAGGGGACCAGAGATTCTACTGGTTCTACACCCATGCATTTTTGTAATATATAGCACAGCCCCAGACCTTTGGGGTTTTGACGTCTGTCAATCAAAAAAACATCCCAGACCTTTGGAAATTTGATTGACAAAAGCCAAAAACCCAGACATCTATGGCTGTGTTAGTCATATTATTGTGAAAACATGCATTGTTGGCTTGTGTGCAGATCTGCCCCACCCCCTTAGGAAAAATGGGGTGAGGAAAGAGTTCTTTTCCCCCTGTACCCCTAGGGGGGAAGGGAGAGTAACCAGGTCTAAAAATAATGGCCCGTTATTGCACAATGTCTGGCCAGAATTGAAACTTGTCCATTCAAATCTTTGTCTTATGGGTTATTTAGGACCAGTAACGTTGAGCCAGAAACAAGCTATGACTGAGATAAAACTAATTTGGCCAGTCAAAATGACCTGCAACTGACCAGCCCTCATTTTTAGTCGTCATGGGTAAAACAAGCAGGAATCATGACATTCCTTCATTTCTATTCAAATACATTAACAAGGATTTCTTGAGCAATTTGTTTCACCCTATAGTGATCTTCCTGCTTCATATATAATGTACGATACTAAAAACATTTTGCAAACAGTACCTTTGAGGTTACTGAAATTGGTAATTTTTGCAAGTCTTACTCTATAAAATAGAAGAATTTTCGTATGACACTGTGAAACACTTGCAGACTGTATATAATCCATGCATGAAAATATATTCTGTTTTTCATTGAAATATACATACCTCCCTACTAGAGTGGGGTTGATGTTAGACTCCCCTCAATAACCTCCCCTCCCCACCCCACTTAGTGGGATTGATCTTTCCCACATAAAAATAACAGTATATATTATCTCCATACGCACACTATTCCTTGGGAATTGCAATTCTTCTTCATGGGTGAGATATGGTTATTTAATTCCTAATAACTAGGAAATAATTGAAGATGAAAACTTTTTTAAAAAACCCTAAATTAAAAAAGGCCAAAACCCTAGATATCTTGGACTTTGGCTTAGTCACCACCTTCCATACATCTGTTGTCTGGTCAAATGCAAAGCATTCAACCAATGTGGGACTTGGAAACCCCCAAAATAAGAGAGGGGATCAGAGCCCCCTTTTTAGGCCATCTTGATCATATAGACCTATTTAGCTTCCTTGTTCGTTGTGCACCTTTCAAACCATGTGATGCCACTCATGGGAGTTGATTCTTTCATGCGAAATATTTTTTTAAAGTTTAAAAATCTTTTGTAATTTCTCATAGTATTTATTCTCTTTGCAAATGACATATCTACATTGTTTAGCAGTGGGAAAAACAAAGGTTATTTTTTCAAACTTATAAAGCCAAAATCACGCAATAATTCATCTAACAAAAATAGGTTTCTGTGTTCAATTTTAAACGACCAAAACACTTGATTCCTCTCTGATGAATGCTTGCCTTGAAAACTGAATGATATCGATCTGTTCCTTGGTCTTTACTGGCTAATGGTTCTTTCTTTACATGGTGTCCAATCGAAATATTCCTCTCCTTTGTTTGTAGTAGGACTCTATGATTGTTCTACACTCTGCTTCACTCATATCTGATGCACATAGCTTCCGAGCCAGTAGGTTTGCCTAAAGGAAAAAGAATTGCTATGAGTTTTTTGCTTACTTATAAATAAGTTTAACTTATAACATATCAAGGAAATTTTATGACATGGTGGAGATCACGCTTGGGTGCATATTCCTTTTCTCTCAAAATCCCCTCCCTTTTACCTATCTTTCTTCTTTCTCTCTCTCTCTCTCTGCCTTCTTTTTTTTTTTTTTTTTTTCTTTTTTTTTCTTTCTTTTTTTTCTTTCCTTTCCTTTCTTTCCTTTCCTTTATTTTCTTTCTTTCCTTTCTTTCCTTTCTTTCCTTTCCTTCTCTCCCTCCCCTCTCCTCTCCTCTCCTTTCCTCTTTCTTTCTTTCTTTCTCTCTCTTCTTTCTCTCTTTCTTTCTAGTGATCTATGATCTATGATATTGTCTTTAATGAGAAAATGCTGATTGCCGGTTTAAAACGGCTGTGACGCGCATAAGAGCAAATAGTTTGATAATTTAATAATTTAATTCACCCTTTAATATTTCATAATTCGATGCAAAATAACTTGCTCGATCGCGTGCGCGCTTCAGCAGATTGGAATTTTGATAAAGGGAAGTTTCTTCCCTACGTGATAAATTAAAGATGGTTCTATCATTTAATACTAAGAGGTTTCCCGTTGTCAATCCCTGAAAGAACTTGCATCTGTTCTATCGTTAAGAAAACCTCGTTTATACATAACTAATCCTCAGAGCCAAAGTGAAACTGTAGGTGACAAAAATCCTTTAAAAAATTCATGAAATTCCTAACATTTTTCGAGATCTACAAAAGTGTTAAAATGTACTCTATTATATAATCAAAAAACTTATTGCGCTGTCTCAATTATGTAGTTTAAATTTGAGAAATCTCCTGCTAACATCGACACTATAGAGCTAGCGCGGTTTCTTAGGGTCAGTGTTCTGAATATTACTAATAACTGAAACATGGTGTGTTAGTATAGCCGGTAGTCGTGTTTAAATACTTCCTAATAAACAGCCCCTTTTTCTCTTTCGGTAATCACGCTGTGCTGGATTGATCTATAATAACTTTATTTGCAAACAAATAATAATTAATAGAAAAAAAATGCAAAAAGGGTGCTGTCAGGGAAGAACTGAATCCTCATATACGGATTGACTGAAGACTCCTCTTTCAGTTTTTCCATTACTTTTTTTTCAAGAAAGATACAAGCCTTTCATGTAGTATGTCACACCATGTCATACCGAGTTGATCAAATTTGCCATGAGCTGATCAAACTCCTAGCTAATGCACATGATTTGTTGCTACAAACGAACAAGGTTAACTACATCAAGAATGATTAATTAATCGCGATCGTAAAAACTTAAAACGCATGCAGTAACAAAAGATCAGAGTTAGGATTTTTGACAAATTAAGATGTAAGAAAACTTGTGCTAATCCCAATCGTTGAGCATCGTTCTCTAGTGGGTGGACCTATCACCTAGCTTGTTCTATCTTTCGTCTTGTAATCAGACATCTTGTAGTTGCAAGCAAATCAATCAAAAATCTACAATTTTGACAGTGACACCAACGATTTTTTTTTTAAGGTTTGAGTTTTGATGGAACATTTGTAGTGAATTCCGTGCGCGGCGTCCGAAATTTGATTCAAGTCAGTTAAAAGACACGCCGCACTGAATATATGAAGTAAAGTCGCCGACATCGCTGCTCAAAACGCTACAAAGTTGCTGCGCATTTTCACGAAAGTAGTGGCCAGAAATCCCTACAAACGAGTTAGTGACCGGTCTTTTACCTTGGCTCTTTTTGCGAGGGTTCTCTTACCACTTTTTCCTTGGAGCTGCCAAATAGCACGACCCATCTGAGCCATGCACAGCCCAACAAACAACATCAGTACAACAAGAGTAGACGTTTTCATTGTGATCGCGATCAGCTTTAGTATAATAAAGGCCTCAACAAGCTCCAAATCTCTTTATAAGGGTACGTTATAACTCATTTCCAGCGCTAAAAAAATCGTTAGCTAGAGTTTGCTTTGTTCTTGCGCAGCGAGAGGTCTCACGTTAGTCATAGGACAGGAAAAAAGAAATACGTACAAAACAGCGGAAATCAGTAAAGCCTACGAGAAAATGAGACGATACCAAGAGGAATAATCAGGAAAAATATACCTATTTACATTATAGTCATGCGCTACAGCAAATTGCAGCCCCAAAACAGCACGAGTTTTTTGTTACCTGAATGTTTGTACATACTATGTCCTCTCGCTTGCCGATTCCTTTTCCCATACCCACAATACCGCTTCTAACACAACCTACAAGAAGTAGGACTGCAAACGCCAACAGAAAGCTACACAGCTCGAATTTCATCGAAGGATTTTGGTGTACGCCGCCGGGTAGAAAAGCAGGGGAAATTAATTCGAGGTAAAAAGTGGAGCGGTCTTATGTATACAACTGGTGAAGTCGAACAGTTTTTGTAGTAAAAAATGAAATAAAGTAGTCATTACCTAAATGGAAAATAAAAAGGGAATATTGACCTAAGTACATCATTCGATGTTGGCGGTATAGCAGTTCAATCTGTACCGCAGTTATTTCGATTCAATATTTACCTTGATATTTTGCGCAAAGGTTCTTTTCCCACTGCCGCCATCTAAACCCCATATGGCATGGGTCTGTCCGACTAACTGTAGAGTTAATACTAACCCAATACAAACTACAACTCTCAGATGGTTCATTCTGATCAAACTCCTTCTTACAAAATGCTTAGAAATACGGGATTTTCACCTCTTTATACATGTACGTTGTGATTGTTAAGTTGATGAAAAGCCTATCAGAATAAATAGACTATGGTTATCACAGCAAGGAACTGGATTTACAAGACCATCTGTTTCTATAAGCCTGCCTAATTCCATATAAGATGCAACTGTATTTTTTATTGATTTTCAATATTATTTTCAACACTGCAACGTTTGGCGGTTAGTGGTAATAACTCCTGAATGCTAATCAATTCACTCGCTCTTTTCATTTTTCATTGCCCAGTGGGGCACACGGTTAATTTGTCAGGCTGTTGTTAAGTGGTTTGCTACAAGGTTGATGGCTGAGCGCAATCTTAATCTTACACGTTTTTATGAGTCTTAATTAGTTGGTAAAAAAGTCATCCATTCAGTTGATATATTTATAAAATATTGTCTGTAAACGAGCCACTCAAAACCACGAGAAAAGTATTATGGGTGGTTTTTAGTGGGTCTTTGAGCTTATTGAATTGCTCAGTCGTACAAATTGGCAGGCAACTACATGAAAATAAGCACTAGTTGACAAAGTTCAGATCCTTTGGTTTTGAGTTACAAAACTTGAAATGCTTGAAATTAAACAAGTCGAATAAGGCAATAAGCGCGTCGAGTTTCTTAAGGTTGGTTTGACGTTAGGGGAAAAAAGCGTAGGAGTTAGAGAAACATTATGTGAAATTAATGGCTTGGATATTTTATAATGAGATGAGTTGGGGGTGTGAGAGGGAGGCTTGCTGAGCTGCGGCACATAGCATGATTCTATTTGCCCCGGCACTAAATATGCTACAGAATATAGAAACGAAGATTCTCTTGTGAATTACTGAATATTGTATAGTGAATTGCAGGGGTCATCGTAGTAAGTTATAACAAAAGTCTTTTAGCATGTTTTAACATGTTTTACCTATTGCAGCCAATACAAAGAATACCTTATTTCAATGGCAATCCATGAAATCCAAAAACAGTTTGACAAAAAAAACTACAAATTGTATACTTTTTTTTTTTTTTAAAGAAAGATTATAATTATAATTTCTATTTATTTGTTAGTTTTCTTTGGATATCATTAAAAGTAACTGTATTGCACTTTGCGTGATCTCACTCGGCACCGATCGAAATTTTATTAATTCATGCAGCATTCCTAGCTGTGGATTTGGCGGGAAATTTGAAAACCTTCCTCCCTTCCCCATCCCCTCTGTGTTCAAGACTTCCTCACCGATATTTACTATGCTATATTTTCAGTTTTAAGAAACAGCCTTTTGAAATTGTCGTTATATTGAGCGCAAGTTTACTAAAAAGGTTCTTTTTATTAGCAATTTACTGATACATTTGGTGGTTAACGACTTGAAAAGATGTTCGTTAAGGAAGCGGCGAATGGCGCTTAACTAGTCTGGTACTGTCTACTATTAGTAATATCCCTTCATTTGAACCTGGGCTAGAAAACTACTCACGGAAACTACTCACGGATCGATAGGATGTTGAGCTAAGACTGAAGATAGATTGCAGTACGCGTTGTCTAGTTATACAAAAACTAGATAGTTACTTGGCTAGATTTAGAGCAGGATACTAGCAAGTTCGTCCCAACTTTCAAAGTGTGTGTAAGAGTCTGCTTCCGAAGGAACGAGAAACGATATTTATAAATAGAATAGAAAAAATTTGGAGGTGAATATTTTATCGTTTTTTATTAGCCGGCATCTTGTTTTTTCTCTGTTTTGTTGTTGTTTTTTTTGTTTGTTTATTTTATCGACTCAACAAACATGATGGTCATGTTTACTCTTCGCTATTTAATTTTCTTGGACATTTTCAAACTCTGTAGAAACCTATGATGAAATACCGAATGTCTTGGGTACGATAGCTTTATTTGTAAAGCTTGGTTTCATTTCGTCTTATTATCAACTTTCTAAATTCCAATAAACCCTATCCCGAATTCGCTTAACTGGTCACGAAACAATGGTTTCTAAGTCGAGGTTGAACTTGATAAATAAAAGAATCAAGTCCAGTCTCGACTTCAAAACATTGTTTCGTGGTCAGTCAAGCAAATTCGGAAAGGTCTATTGGAATCCAAGCGAAAGAAGAGCCACTCTATGGAATCCACCGTTTAAATCTTTAAAAAAATTATTTATTATAAAGGTCTTATTATATTTTACTGCGAAGATACTGTAGCTTATACACCTACTTGCAAGAAAGTTGTCATACAAGAATAGAACATTAGTAATTTAGCGAGAAAGGAAGCATTAAAAGAGAAAAAAGAAAAAGTTCAGCTTCAGTGATCTTCTTTTGTCTTTTAATGTATTCCCTTCTCTTTAAATCACTGATGTTCTATTTTCGTATGACAACGTCCTTGCAAGTAGGTGTATATAGGAATGGGATTCGTTTGGTGACTCTGAGATATTGATATTCATAAAAAAAAGAAATGTGAACAACTTCTGTTTACAGTACTGGACCTCCTTTACTTGTTAACTAGGCTATGCCTCTCGAGCCTGAACACGGAAGTTACAGAGAGCATAACAGTGCGAGCGCATTGAATGCAAAGAAACTCTTAAAAAAGTCCGAGGTCGTACGCTTATTAGTCATTGAGGAGCTCGAGTGAGTAAGTAAGTGAGTAAGGCGTAAGTGGACAATACTTATAGTACAACACATCAATAGAGACAAATTGAATTGAATCAGTACAACTAAACCGGGTAGTGCTTTTAGCGCATTTCAAACACAATTCGATTTTTGATGAAATTGAAACCGGATTATGAATTAAAAGTAGTATGAATTGATGACGCGATCATTATCCTCACGAATCTCACGACTTCTTGTCCCCACTGCTGTGGATCAAGCTGATCAACCCTGCCAGCTATAAATTGTAACATAACCTTTTCAAATTAGGGACGCGTTTTTTATATTTCGTAAGCCGCACGGCTATGATTAAGTTGCCAACAAGTTGGCTTGTCAATAATTCAAGTCGTCCATCAATGCAAACCACTAAGGCACCTCCCAGGGATCTCAGTGAATTCGCAAAAATAAAAGGGAGTAACTAGAAAATGAGAAAAGCTACAACCTGAGAGAAATAACGTAATGAGTTTTCGTTATGAGTGCAGAAAGCTAGTGATAGTTTATTCTACCATCCATGAGGAAGGTGTTCGGCACCAAATCCAATTGGAATTTAGAAGTTAGTTTTAATGAGAAAATAAAGAAAAAGGAAAGGAACTAGGCCGCCGGAGAAAAACCGAAGCACGAGACATATTAGAAATTTTTCGATCCTCTTCCTTACCATTAGATTAATAAAAACATATTTTTCTTTCAAAGGAAACTGATATTTTCCTTTTCTTGAATTTAGAGTAAAAAGGTTGTAAGATCTACCTTAATGGAAGTCAAAAAGTAACGAATATATCTAAAGTAGTTCTCTTTTCTTGGTTAAAAAATGCATATTTAGAATTTGTAATTAAATTTGTATTTGTATTAAATAAAATATTGAAGATATCGAATTTTGTATGACCAAACGAGTTGTCAGTAAGATTGAGGAAATGTTATCCAACTTAAAAGTAACCTGCTCAAAGTTAATGGCTCGAATACTGGCCAATTAACGTTTAAAATAGATAGTCCATACTGTGTAGTATAGACTTGGACTATAATAATATGAAGTGGTATATGAATCATATATTTTGTCGTTTATCAATCATATTAATTGGTCATGTACAAGGACCTGTTGGCAGATGACGGACGAAGTAAGGCTTCGTTAAAAAAGAAACACATTTCATTAAATAAATGATTCGGTCCACTGTTTTACGATAAGAACGACGTGGTTTGAAGAAAAATTGCATAATTCGAAGATAAAAACGCATAAAAAGTAAAATTTTACCGTGTGCGACACATAAAAATGATGCCCGAATTTCTGCCTTTTTGGCGTGAAAGTTCCCGTTCTTGGCGGAAAAGTTCCCGGTCTAAAATGTGAATTCTTTTTCTGGAATTCCGGGCAAAACCTTTGCGATAGTCACCCCCTGGCTCAGTTGGTTTGACACCCGAAACGGGTTTGTTAGGTCTCTCCTTTGAATGTGGACTTATTCTCCGGGTTGTCCGGTTTTTCCCCTCTCTCTATTTTTAAATTCCAATTTGATTTTTGAGTTAAACCGTGCCCCATCTTCGATCAGCCCAGAGGTTGTTTCAGGGATCGATCTGTGAATTAGCTATTCCCTGACTTTGATCGTCCATGAGGCTATTTTAGGGTATGTGTAAAATTTGATCATGAGGTTTCAATCGATACTTTCGAGTTATATGTACATTTACCTTACCTTAAATCCGAAAATAATATTTTTTTAAACACTAAAAATTTACAGCCTGCTGTGTTTTACAATATAAGTCTCTGTGAACATTTCTTTTGCTATCGCAAAAACCAGTAATAGCATTTAAGACCTTTCGTGTTTCTAAATACCGGGCAATTACTTTGCGTTAACGGCGTCTAAACGTCTCTTGGCCGTATAGAAGTAAAGGCTATTGATTCTAGGTAATTAAATTTGAATGAGAAAGAGATGCTTCTGCAGTGTTAGTATTTTGATGGTCATATCCTGTTGTGAATCAATAACTTTTTGACAATATACCAGAAGTGAAAACTAAAAGAAAGAGCACTGTTTACTTTCTTCTCACGAAAAGAAAGAATATACTTGTAAAATACGAGGGTTTTGATAATGATATTCGAGGTAATATTTTTATTTTAATTCTTCTTTTATTCGTCCTTCCTTTGTTACGTTACTTAGTTTTCCCTTAATTTCCTCCTTTTCTTCATTCCTTTTCCTAGTTCTTTCTCACGCTTCCTTCCTTGCCGCTAGTTACGTTTGCATCCGTCCGCTTCTGTCATTAGGGACCTTAAGCTGCAGGATGGCAACGTCCTTTTCTTACAGAAGCCAACCCGAAAAACCCTAGAATCGAGGGAGAGACCATCTCAAGCAGGCACAGATTTGTAAAACAATTTTAACCAAACAAAACCCCTCACTATAAGTTTCAATGTTCTTTCACTGGTAAAATTGTTATGGGAGAGAAAATTAATGTTTTTACAGACTAAGCTAGACATCAGTTTTCTAATTACTATTTCTTATCGTATGAAAACAAGATAAAGAACGATCAATTAGCTACTAAAAATATCGATATAAGATTTCAGTAAGGCTGCCATCACGCACAGGTTTAGATAATGGTATGCTTTGAATTTGCAAGTAAACCTCTTAGCTCCTCCCATTAGCATGTACACCTCTGGTTACACCCTAAGCACTCTTTACCCCTTTGCTTAGTTATTTTAGCACTATTCGTTCAAATCTTATGATATATATTCCTTACAATATTTTCTATATATTTACCATATATTCAAATATTAACTTTAGTTTAAGCTATGTTTAATTCTAAGATTTTCACTCGTATTACTCTTTGATAAGATATCACACTTAGGAATTTACTATTTCCTTTAGCCAATCAAGACTCAGCGATAATATCACATTGATTGTAGACTGACACCTGTCATGAAGTTATTATAAATAGAGCTCATGTAATTAGTATGAGTCAGTTAGTCAGATAGTAGAAGATAGAAGTGAATAAAGATCCCATAGCTCTAACCGAGAGCGGTCACCCATAACAAAATTTAACTGGATCCTTCACAGGCAACGAGCCAATCAGCGTGAAGTGAACATGCACAAATTGTTACCGTTACCCCGTGGGGATATAAATTTTTTTAAACTTCAAGTGAGGCTCAAACACAAGTCAATAACAAATTTGAGGTACCCCTCCCTGTTACAATTTTTGGTCAAATAGACTTACTTTGCCGAGTGATGACTCTGTTCTTTCGAAGTATTTTGATATCCTTCATTTCAAATCCTTATAGTTAGCTTTTGCCTCTCCTAGAAGTGCAATTGGAGCAATTGGAGCTGCTCTGACAATTTTAGCTTGTTCTATATTCGGAAACCACTGATTTGGATTTGCTTTGGTTTTGGTTGGACGTGATGGGTAGCTAGGTTTTAGTTCACCCTTTAGAGCTTGGCATATGATATTTTTCTCTTATTCTCTCTACTTTAGAGCTTGGTCTGACTTGTTCAGTTGTAGAACCGATTCAAATGCATGAGAGAGAATGTGATTTAGGATTCAGTAGTTTAAAACTGGAATAACAATTGGGACTTTAAATTCAAGCTTGTTTGGATGGCATTGGACATTAATTGATTGAAGGTGATACGCAAATCTGTTATTCCCGTGAATATTGGCCTTTAAGCTTGTTACTCTTTGGCCCGTGAATATACCATCACATGCAGTACCTTCACATGTGAAGTTATCACCTTTTATTTTTCGCTCGTGAATTCTATATCTTGATTGCAAAGAAATTTACATACTGCCTTAAGCTATTTCTCCAAATGCAAGGTTTTTTGTACACTCTGTTTAGACGTTTGCGCATATGCACGGGCTCAATGCTAACAAGTTTTGAGCTTCGTGATGCAGACCTGGTTACAAAAAATAGCTAGGTAAAACATGCACACGCTTACGCGCATAACATATTCGTCTATAAGAGACACATGTCCCTTTTGACCAATCAGATCGCGCGCAACATCTGTTTTATAATCCCATAATATGCCATTATTTGACTTGCTTTCAACCATTTCAACTCTATATGTAGAATTTTCGTACTTTCGCCGACGACTAAGTTATGAATTATCCTGCGCAGGGTCTAAATCCCCGGCTGCCGGGTACGGCATAAAACAGACAAAATATCAGGTAATCCAATATTTTACAAATAATGACATTATGTGAGTTACGGGAGCTAGCTACAGGGAAGTATGCCGGATACTGCTCATGTCGTTTTGCTATACACTCAAATGAAAAAACTCATTGTCTTGTTCAAAACATAGAAGCTGAGATCGAAAGGTATTCAGAGAAATACCATTATTATCCTCTGATGTATTCATTTAAGATACACAGTCGATATTAAACGTGCTAAAAGGCTCCATCATGTTATCTATCAGTACAACAATTTATCAGTGAACATTCCACGAAGTGTCACTAGATACATCTAAATAACATACTTTCTATGTACCATTTTGAAATTTTAGTCAAACTCTAAAATAAGATCTTGCAATTAAAAATAGTAACTAGTATTCCACTTACCTGATGATAAAATAATATATAAATATATACTGAAGTATGCTGCATCTATGGAAAGCCAGCGAACTCTCACACGGTTCTTACTGATTTATCCTGATTTGCCAATGTTTTAGGAACTACATATCTTTATATCCAGCAATGAATATTCATTCCTTGAACCGATACTAAAATTTGTCTGGTTTTGTATTCAGAAAGGAGATTTAAGATACGATAAATCTAAATGTTAGCTGTCCAACACTCATCTCCATCTTTCCGTATTCATATTAACTAATTATGCTAATTATGGCAGTTTGAAACTGGCGCCTGTGCAAGGTGACTTTCTCGTACCCAGAGCTCCTCGGTATTAAGGTAATTGCTATCCCTAGAGGGGTCACCTGGGGATTATTTCGTCTGAAAAGGAGAGGGATTGCCGGGGATTGCTCTTCTATTGTTCTAAGAACCCTTTGAAGAAGTATGAGGTATAAAATCAGAGGTATAATAATCATTATTTTTATTACTATTAAAATTACTATTTTTATGTGTATTTGAAAGCAATGTTCCGGCCCGTAAGTACAGTGAATTGGTTTATAAATATTTGGACAGTAAGGGATACTTTCCAAGTGTAATTAGTAAACAAAGAAATAATACTCAATAATACTTCTCGAAAAAGTGCTCAAAACTTGCAATGCAGCGCAATGAGGCCTACCAGTGCTTCGAATTTCTTTTACATAATGTACTTGCAAACATAACGCTCCAAGTTATGACAAGCCAAAGTCATACCACACCCCATTCGCTATTTCAAAATCAACACAGTTTTCTACTGCGCCGGGGTCGTTCGGCTGATCGGTAAACCAGCTTGAAAAACTGAATGCCGAGCCATCAACCCACTTGTATTCTCCTTCCCGGTCAATATCGTTAAGTCCAATCCAAACAAACTTATCCGGTATAGCATTCTTGACCAGAGTTTTCAAGAAGTTGGTCTCCTCGAGGCTTGTGACCGAGACGAGGTTGGAACCTTGTGCTTTGCAAGTCGATACAGCATCGTTCCATTTCATGGCATCAGGGAATACTTTGTAGCATTTCCCATGAAATTCTGTCCATTCTGGCTTACAGACTGAAAGTTGATAATAGAAGTGCATGCTACATTATTCGCGATGCTATAAGGGACTGTACAATAATTATCGGGAAATGGGGGGGGGGGGGGGGGTTCTAAAATTAAAATGGGGGGGGGGGGTCAAAAGGTAAATTGGAGTCTAGGGTGGAGGGGATTAGAAGCTAATAGCTTCAATATGGAGAGGGGGGACATAAGTCAATTTGGGACTTTGTTCACTATAAATATATTTTTTGCTGTATAAAGAACACAACTTGTCAATGGTTCAACCTCAAAACCAAGGGAGTTGCGGGGATAAGGTGAAAACATATATGGACATCCGTCTTATGGGAGGGATTTAGGACGGGGAGGAATGAGGTTTACCGGTGCCCACCGTGCCTCTGGAGGTAAAATATACTGAGAATTTCCCTCAAATATCTGCAAAACTAAAAGTCAAATCGTTGAAATAAATGTAGTGTTTTTTTGAAGTATATTAAGCAACTTACTTTTGAGTATTGTATAGTAAATAAAGTCACTATAGAAATCCAGTATATCGAGCATTCTAAACTAGCCCATGAGAGGGGAGGGACATAAATCAATAAAACCTTATGGACCTTAAATAACGGTGGCCATGTTTATTCTCATGAGAATAAAAACCTTTGTTTCTCAAGCATAAATTAATTCTCAAGCGCTTGAATTTGAGGCTACGCGTGGTGGAATCTATTGTTCAATCCAACATGGCTGCCGCGTAAATACCAATCAGGGACCAATCTTTTATTTTGTCCCTTAATATATATGGACCTCTTTACCTTGGGTGTGATATTTTGCCATTTCAAACCACGTATCATTCCCTAGAGTATTACTTCTTTGTTCAACGCTTTAGAGGCACATGAATTGACGACTCCTAAAACTCCAGTGTATTCGCACTTAGACTCGAAACCAGTTGCTTATTTTGTTACTCTAATTACTGGTTATTTAGAGACCTCAGTAAGCTAAGCTAAGCCCGCATACACTGGAGTTTTAAGAGTCGTCAAAATGAATACGACTTAAACAAATAATCCTTATTCTCAAGGGAGTCTGAAAAGAAAACAAAAACATCATGTCCAAGGAAGAGGGTCCAGTTTATCTGTATACTTTACTGAAATAATTATAACATTACCTTTGGTCTCGCAGCTGGCCCCTGTGTACTCCACCGCACACGTGCATGAGAATCCCCCATGTTGGTTAACGCACGTACCCAGGTTAAGACAAGGGTTGCTGGAACAATGATCTGGAACAAATAAATAAAAGCAAATTGCTTCGAACTTTACAAAACTCTGATTTCCAAATACGGGAAGGAATTATAAAACACGCAAGGGAAGCGTAGGGAACCACGATGCTATGTATATTATTCGTAAAGTACTTCTCCATCGAATCTTCTGTTTTTCGCTGTTCAGCTATAGCCTTAACCTCGATTTTTTGTAGTACATTCACGTGTTCCAGTGAAGGTCCGTGGAAGTTCAAAGTGTTTGTATTGTTGAAGCTGTGCATTCAGCACTTTATCGTTGGTATTTGTGAATATTTAGACACTGATACGAGGCTAACGCTGAATAACATGATGATTCTATTGGATCAAGGAACACAGCCGCGGTAAGTCAGACGAATTCTAAAAAGGCCTATTCTCTTCCACAAAAGATTTTGTTGTTTTATTGTTACCTTTCATCTCGCACGTATTCCCAATATACTCAGTCGTACAGTTACACAGGAAACTTCCATGCAAGTTGAAGCAGGTACCATTGTTAAGACAAGGATAACTGACGCATTCATCAATGTCTATGAATTAAAAAAACAATGCTCTATTACACGTTTTATGAATTCGTATAGTTTAAGGGGAAACTGTAATACCGCATACATTCCTTATCAAAGCCACTCAGATCGATCAAATTCAATCGAGTTTCCAGTGTCGAGGTTTGGAAGAGACCCAACAAACGAAGTCAACGTCAATTTTAAAAAATCGTCTTGTCTTACTTTCTTTTCTCTTCTTCCCTTCCCTTCCCTATTCGTTCCCTCATTCTTTTCTCGATAGTTTTGAGTGATTTCCATCCCGTACGACGAATATCGTCAAACAAGTAACATTTCCACTTTACCTTTTTCACAGTTCCTTCCTTTAAATCCACTGCAACAGATACATTCGTAATCGTCGCTTGCGTATAGAGCCATACAAGACCCGCCATTTAGACAAGGATTTTTCGCACACGGAGACTTGAAAATTCATGGAAAACAAAAGAAACATTAATACTATGGGTTACTCGACCGGAATTTGTTTTGAAAAAATAAATCACACATTTTAGAAAGAAATATCATTATAACTTATTCATGCGTTAGGGACCAATCAAAATTGTCAGTTGCTTTAGCAACTTCGATCATATTTCTTCAGCAGTGACGTCCGTTTTTCTAAAGTTTATTCAACTTTTTTCTTGATGAGTTCATGTTACATCGGCGTCGCTATCTAACCCTGCGATGGGCTGGCCAATGTGATCATGATTACGTACACATTAATTTAAACAGCTTTATTCGACTCATATAAGATGCTGCTATAATTGATGATGCTATTTTTGATATTAATTTGTGATGACGTCAGGTCGTGGAACATGCTGGACAGCTGGGGCGGAACGGGATCAGCCAAATCTCGCTATTGAAGTATGGCTGTTCTTTAACAATTTGTGTCGGAAATTGCTTCAGGAAAAGAATTATAAAATACCAGATGAAAGTGTGGGCGAGAAAAGTGAGCTAGAAGAAGTGGCGAACGAGGAAAGGTTTCAAATAACCGATATTAAGTGGTGTACGTGTCAGCCACGTGTCGTGATGGAAACAGTTGATATGTTTTTATGATGTAATGAGCTTGAAACACGAAAATACGACGATAATACAAAAGGTAAGTAAATTAAACATTTTATTTCACGCAGGATTTCAGTATTTTCCGACGTTGAACTAACATGTTTAGAAACGACATGTATCATCCTTCATAATTTCAAATTGAACGTAATAGAAAATACCGAAAAAAACTCACTTATTTGGAGTATTTGTTCGAGCTGGAAAGATGAGAAGTAAGAGAAACTAACCAAAGTGAAGCTAGCGTCGGATTGGCAGCGTCGGATTGATATTCATTGAGATTCAGAATCATTTCCGGGGGAGGTCAAACAGGTCATTCTACTAAAATCCTCTGTTTGTGGCAAAATCACAAACGAATTCCGATTAAACTTTCTACTCTGATTTCTATTTATGACATTCTATGCTCTTAAGTAGAATACACTGCCTATTCTCGACGAATTCACTGATTTTGCTCTCAGCCTCGGATTGGACTCGTATTACAAGTCACGTTTGAAACATTCAACAGACTGACTTATAAATCATCAAACATTCAATTTATTCCCTTCTAACCTTCATAGTGAACTCCATTTTACTTCTAACCTTCGTATCGGAACCTATTTACATTTGATTATACTGATTTTGCTCTCAGCCTCGGATTAGGCTTGAGTTACATCTCAGCCTCGGATTGGGATCGTATTACATCTCAGCCTCGGATTGGGATCGTATTACATTTCAGCCTCGGATTGGGATCGTATTACATCTCAGCCTCGGATTGGGATTATATTACATCTCAACCTCGGATTGGACTCCTATTACACCTCAGCCTCGGATTGATCATGTTTTTATATTAAATCTAAAAGCCGATGTTGATTCAACATTTTAAAGACCTTTTCCCTTCCCCGGTTACATCCCGCGATGACAACTGCATGCGGCGATATTGTAATAACTTATTAGTAATTTGTAAACACGTATACAAATCTCAAGCTAATTTCTAAAGGTGTTATGAAGTATAATTCTATGAGCCTCACTCATACCACCTTGATTTCATGTCTACATTGTTTATTTAAATGTGTTTCTCCATATTTTGTCAAGAAAAGATACCTTGATGCCAGTGATCTTTATCAATCCACACGGTTCGTGTTTCACATATAAATTCACTTCGATTGCATGCAATAATGTAACCGGGGAAGGGAAAAGGTCTTTAAAATGTTGAATCATCATCGGCTTTTAGATTTAATATAAAAACATGATCAATCCGAGGCTGAGGTGTAATAGGAGTCCAATCCGAGGTTGAGATGTAATATAATCCCAATCCGAGGCTGAGATGTAATACGATCCCAATCCGAGGCTGAGATGCAATACAATCCCAATCCGAGGCTGAGATGTAACTCAAGCCTAATCCGAGGCTGAGAGCAAAATCAGTATAATCAAATGTAAATAGGTTCCGATACGAAGGTTAGAAGTAAAATGGAGTTCACTATGAAGGTTAGAAGGGAATAAATTGAATGTTTGATGATTCATAAGTCAGTCTGTTGAATGTTTCAAACGTGACTTGTAATACGAGTCCAATCCGAGGCTGAGAGCAAAATCAGTGAATTCGTCGAGAATAGGCAGTGTATTCTACTTAAGAGCATAGAATATCATAAATAGAAATCAGAGTAGAAAGTTTAATCGGAATTCGTTTGTGATTTTGCCACAAACAGAGGATTTTAGTAGAATGACCTGTTTGACCTCCCCCGGAAATGATTCTGAATCTCAATGAATATCAATCCAACGCTGCCAATCCGACGCTAGCTTCACTTTGGTGAGAAACTATTAAGATGCAGTCCAAAGCACATCTCGACTCAGACACACATATTGGAAAACTGTTTCGTGGTGATACATGTCGTGTCTATAAACTTTAAATAAAACTCAAAATCTATTTTAGGTTTAAACTAACATTTGAATTGTTAAACATATTTATGATAAACATACCTCAATACTGTAGTGATTGTACGCCGAGTTGTTCGTCGTCAGTTTGTCTGTGTTGTTAAACAAATCCGTGTCCAGTAATTCACATTGATGCAGACCATGTATATTGGGATGGACAGCAAAGTTGAATGAAAAGGCTGAATGATGCATTGCAGTCGAAACCAAGCACTCTTTAACGTTATTCACTAATACAGCAGATATTGGAGTGACGATCAGGTAGCTATGTTCGTGTCTTTTAAAGGCGGCAAACCCAACTCCACGTTCCTCGTCCCGCAGAAGCACCGAACTGTTAAGTTTGATCGTAATTTCCTGTGCATCACTAGAAATTATCATGAAAAACTGAAAAATGGCGAAAACAGTAAAGCACGGGGTTAGCAGATTCATCATCAATCCTTGATTCACACTCTCCGTAATTAAAAATGCGATCAATATAATGTGATGAAAATCTATACGAATGGGGGAAACACTAGCTAGCAGGGTATTTCTAAAGATTATTTGCCTGTGGACATCAAACACAAAGGTCACCAAGGTCGGTAATGAAGAGGTTAATTATAGTCAAAATGAAAATGTTTTCAAAAGTCGACAGAAAAGGAACATTTCTAGAAAAAGCTTAAAGTGTATATCAAGGATAAAATGTTATTTTCAAAATTACATATATGTGATTAGTGTAGTAGTATGGTTGCAGTATTTTTGTATGTCAAATTTTCTTTTAGGAGATATAAACATTTGAAATATCGATATGCAAATGAGATGACTTAAATTTAAGACTAATTTATTATCCAAAAATGCTGTCGTGGAAAGTACTGCTTTTTTTTCATTTGCAAATCATACTTATGATTGAAATGTATGACTTTGTACACTTTTAGGTTATTTCATTTTCAGAAAACTTGTCGTAAATGACACGGCAAAATGTAGCACATTCTGGAATTTACGTCATCTCATCTGCATATTGATATTTCAAATGTTTATTTCTCTGAAAAGATAAGACCACATACAAAAATACTGCAACCATACTACTACACTGTTCATACATAAGTAATTTTGAAAATAAACTTTTCCCCTTGATATACACTTTAATCAAAATAACTGAGAAAGACCTGTGATCATGGTTAAAAACCTTGGACTCGAAAAATATTTTTAAAGTTTCAAGTCCGAGAGATAATCGTAACAAATCTTGACTCGAAAAATAAACAAATAAACGCAGTTCCATAACAAAACCAAAAAATGTCATCAAAGCTTTCGAGTGGGATACAACAGGTGATCGTAAAAAATCTGTAATTAAAATTTTGATTTTGTTGAGCCAACATCTAAAACATCCGCGTTGGAGTGGTTCTCTCTCTCCTGCTGGCATCCTTGTGTTCGGAAATGCACACAGCAGTGTAGCAATTTGGCCACGCAATGATGGAAAATGGAATCCTAGGGCCCCGTTTAATTAAACGGCTGCGGTTTCATTAGCACCTTCGACAAGAAATAAGAGGATTTTCGCCTTTCGCTTGGGGCGAACGAAAGGGCAACCACAATATTTAATCACGGATTTTACGTCTTTGCGTAGAACTTTAATTTTATAAAAGTCCTTGATAGGAAAGGAATAACTTAACGTCATGGATATTTTTATTAGCACTCGGCCCTATGCTGGGATCCAGAAGTTATTTGTTCTCGCTCCGGCGTTAGCTGTTTTGAAGACAAGTCGCGAAGAGATACAAACCTCAGATTTTTTTCGCTCTCTTGCTGGTCATAGGAAGCAAAATAGAACCTATGAAGCCAAGGGTAACACGACAGACAACTAGCTGAGCCTTTAAGGGGACAACTGGGTCGAGTTATAATTACAGTGCATGATAGGAATGTTTTGGGGGAGTATTTCAGTTATAATTTATGTCCAAGTGAAATACAACATATTAGCATTGCCGTATTGTTCTATTTGTAAAGCGGACGATAATGGCCTCACATTAGCACATTAGCTTTATAATTCCCTCATCGACGCCCTATGCATTGCAATTCAAGCTGGCCTCTGAATCATCGAAGTAGATGACTGGATTTTTGGCTTCCGTCAATCAAATTCCCGACGGTTTAATTTTAGTATTTCTGGTTAATTTTTCGACGGAAGACAAAAACCCAGAAGTCTAGGGTTGTCTTGGTCACGTGATAATGGACATGGTGTAAAATTCAGTGAAGACTGAAAACAACATATCATCTATTTGTGTCCTTTTTTTCAGATGCTGGTAGATTATTATACAAACTGGATGGATGGATGGGAATAAATAAGAATCCCACACGAATATTAACATTTGCCTGTATTAAGAACGATCCTAGTTCCCCTCATACCTTACATTATTAGCTATATTATAATTACTGACTAAGAAAAGTTGGTTTGAAGTTTATCAATCCCAGACTGCCCCAGGCTCTAGGCGGCAATGCATTACTGGGAACACTCGACTGAGTTCCCTTCGTCATTACATCGCACCGAGAGCCTGGATCAGGCAGGTTTAATGAGCCAGGTGGCAGTAGTATTCGCATAGGATATTTTAGCCACCATTTTTTATCTCATCGAACGGTTTCTTAATCAACTAGATTCTAATTTACTTATCCAGTAAAAATGTGCCTTAATTCATTAAAAAGGTGATGATTACATTAAAACTAAATTTTTTCTTTACAACTTAAAGCTGTGAATGATAATCACAATTCATTTTGGATTGGCAATGCATTGCTTCAAAGGTCTAGATTAAGTCTGTCTATGTTCCTATTCTCCTCTTCCTATAACCATTCCCATACCTCAGGGAGTGGGGCTGGCAACTCTCATTGCATGGGCGTGCGACGATTTACGTGGACGCAGCCTTGTAATGTAATCCATTCTAAAAATCGTTGCAGAAAAATAATAGTTTATAAAACAAAGTAGGGTGCAGAATTTCTATTGACTTTAATTGGCAAAGCGCTATAAATGGAATTACATCATCAAAACTGCATCCACCTATGAGAGTTATTAATAACCCATTTCTTTCAATTTTGGCCTGCCAAAAAATTCTAACTGTTGTATGATTCCAACGAACGAAATATAAAAACCATTCTTAATCTTAACTCCTGCTGGCGTCGTTTCACTATGGTCGCAATTAAAAGCAACACTCGCAAAAGTCTTGAATCAGAGAGTTTTGGCATACTACTGACTTATGCCTCAGCTACAGTCGCAAGATATTCTGACTTCGAAATATTTACTTCCACAATCATGGTGGTTGTTAGATTATCACAGGATATTGAATACTAACGCTATGCATGAATATTAGATATTTGATGTCGCACGCCTATAGAGGTGTATACTTCATGTGTCATTTCCCTTGAAATAATAATCATTAAGCCCCCTGTAATATTGAATCATGTACAAGCGAAGGAACATAGAATGTACAACAAATGAAGTATACACGTATACAAGTCAATAGAGGTACCACCCCTAGGCCTGACCCCATAACCCCTCCCCATAAAGCCACTCAAGTGGTGTACTATCTACTCATCCCTATAAAACTAAAATCTGTAGAGAGCAAAGATATAGTAGGGGTAGCTCCTACCCATTAAAAGAGGAATGATGTGCAATACGGAGTTGGTCTGATTGTCGAAACAAGGACAGCGCCATCTGACTGGCTCCTGGCTCGACAGTAAATCCCATAGATAGAACGCCAATAAAAATTAAATAATAGTTCCTAAGGCTATGTACACTTATACACTGTACAGAGAGATAAAGCACAGGCACTGATCCACCATGTTTGCGAAGACGTTCGCATCAAGTCACGTGACATCTTCCATGGCTTCTCGTGTTTGTTGATGCACATGCGTGAAATTCATAATCCGTAGAGTGAGAGATGTTACCCTGGTTTTGGCACATCAAAGTGATATCTTTGACTTTGGTTCCATATGATTTTTTCTCTTCCGGCCACAAATAATAATCTGACGTGTTCGTGTCACGATTGAAGTAACGCAATACTGTAACATTCTGAATGTCACGCAGAAAAACAGTCCTTGGCTGTTGCATAGTAATCCTTTATTTGAGTATTGAGTTGTTTGTATCACAGTTTCAATTCATTGGCAACTTTAGATGCGATGTTCTTGAAGTTGATGGCAGTGCCGGAAATCCTCTTGAAGCGGACACCGTTGAGTGACAGGCGAGGTAGTTTACACACCTCCATCTCCCACTGCACATGGTTATTCTCAGGCGGGCTGCCATGACAACAAAGCATGAGATATTTTTCTTTTTGTTCATAGTTACAGTCATTGGCCTCCAGGACCTTGACTATTTCTTTCATCATGTCATAAGGGTCCAAAGTGCTTGTAGTCTTCATGCTCCAGGTAAATCGAAGCGAGCGTGGTTTATCGTTTGAGTCTCCAACGGACCTGGATACGAGAAACGGTACATTTACATGACTCAGTGCTCGTACACAACCAGCCAACCAAATCAAGAGACAACCTCACACATGCTCAGACAACCGCCGGCCAAAAGGTGGAATTTTACACCTGCCTTTTTCTCTGCTTTCTGAATGAGAGTCTAGCAAGCGTTCCTCGAAGAGACCTAGACCTCGTCCGCCCACTGGCCCCTGGATCGGGTGAGGACTTTGAGCCTGTTCCCCCGCTTCCACGCGCCCTTGAATGCAAAAAATCAGCGCGTCAAACCCCTGTTGGCCGCGCCTCAAGACCTCTGACAAAGGTCAGAGGTCAAGTGGTTTGGCGGCGGCACACACGGGTACCTCCTTGCAACACATGCACAATCATGAACACATTAACACACTTTATAAACAAACAAGGTACAAAGTCTGATATTAATAAAAAAAGACTAAAAATACAAGAGCCGTGGAGAGAAGGGGAGTGGCCGTCGATCACCCCTAGAAACAAATGCGCCATACAATAGAGTCTTATAACTAGGGTTTATAAGTCAGTGCAAAATGAAATTCTAACCAGTGCAAAGCTAAGAGAGGTGCCTCGCATACATGAACCTGATGCAATGATTACCTTCAATGATAGGTGTAGGTGTGGTTTAAGTGACTTGACTCGAGTTACCTTGCTTTATTTTACCGTTATTAACTTTAAGTGCTTTTATAAGGTGGTTTAAATGTTTAAAAGTACTTTAAAATGATGATCGAGAAAGTGGGTTTTACCAATGCTTTTATTGCAAGGCGCTGTTCGGGATAAACGTCGCGACAGGTAAATCGCCAGTAGACTGCTGTCAATCAAATATATCATTCGAGTTGGATTCTAACGAGTTATTGAATGACTGTCCTCTTAACAGATTTCCCTGCGCCATCTTGAAAGGTAACCTTGCAATGATAGTGAATAATTGCCCAAGGTGTTAAAAAGAGGTTTCTATCAACGTAAGCTCATCGTCGTTCTCGCTTCGATGCATAGGCACCTTTCAAGATGGCTCAGGGAACTCTGAAGGAGACTATTGGCGGTAGTCCACTGCCTATAAACCTGTCGCGACATTTATCTCGATCAGTGAGTAGCAATAAACTGAACAGTGATAATAGACATGGCTACCTTTGTATATAAATTGCTTATTGCAAACCATGTGATGTTTACACGAGGTTCTCTGGAGAAATCTTTCTTTCACGTGTTTTCATATCCACATGAATATGAATGAATAAATTTCAGAAAGATAAAGAAACAATTCTCAAGAGAACATCATGTAATCATGGCTTGAATTGGGCCATTAACTTAGGAAGATAATTAGATTATTTGGTTGAAAGTTTACTACATAAGTGAGAGTGACGATTAATTAGCTCAACACCATTAATTATAAACAAACACAGAAGTGGCGTTGCAAAAAAAATGACTTAGTTAACTTTAGCTCGTTACAATGAAAGATCATACTGGGAGTTAACGGGTAAGGCACGTGGTCGGACAGGTCATGCACGCGAGTCTACTCTCTTGGCTGGTTTGTTTTGAGAAGGCAGTGAAATATTCCACTGTTTGACACAACAGGCTTTTTGCAGTCCGAGGAAGGACAACGAGTTTTCAACGATACCTAAAAAGATGCCAGGTGGTCGGCCGAGGTCTGATGACCACTCCCGCTATCATCTCTTCCTATTTAGACAAAGGAAACATTCAAACACGCCGCTCCACACAGGGCATGTGTGTTTGATATTTTAAGAATGGTGATGATGGTAAAGATCCGACGGCATGCAGATGGTCATGCGTGTTTACTGTTGAATGTATCTCTACAAGAATTATGCTACCGGCAAAGATAAAGAACATGAGCAACACGGACGGACGGACGGACAGACAGACAGGAGAGTACAGAAATAAATAAGAGTTTGGAATCACAATTGCTCTTTTCTTCATGAAGGGCAAATGGGAACAAAACTCCTTTTCTGGTTGTTCCTTGAGCATTCAGCAATAACTGAAGTAGCTGATTCTATAGGAAAGGATCACTCTCAAGTTCACAACTACCAGCAAGTCAAATCATGACCAAAAAGAACTGCAATCCCAAACTAGCACACACTACAAAGATGACTACTATATATACCACGCACAGATACACATAGACAATCACCACTGGGCGACTCTGCCACCGATAGAGATGAAAGTTTTCGTTCCGTGACCAAGGGTGTAGGGTATAGTGTGGCAGAGACACCAAGAGGTAGGAGGGCCCCGTGTGTGTATAAAGCAACACATAACAATACAGCTAGTCAGTTTCAAAAATGATAGAAGGATAAACATTACTAGGATATTGATAATAGTGTTTGGTCTAAAATACATTGGTGTCTGTGTGGATTTGTCTGTAGGCATGTCTACTGAATACACGTGGGTGTCCAAACGTACACGTGTTTAGTGGTCTTCGGATGCAACATCGTGATAGTGTAAGCACAGGAAACCCAATTCAGATAAAATCGAAACAATTACAGGGAAATAATATATAAAAACAAAAATACAAGTGTGCTATATATTACAAGTGAAACCACAAGATGTCTATTTTCAAGCACCTATCTGTTGCTGTGTACACGTTTTTCTATATAATTTCTCTATCCTTTTGCTCAATGCTATGTAGGAATAGATCTCTTTATCTTGGGCGTAATGTTTACCATTTTAGACCATGTGTCGTTTTTTTTGAGGTCCAGATTTTTCGTGTTAGTTGTATCTATGTTCATGTGTCTTTACAGTAAAAGCACAGACGTTTGTCTTTTTAAATAAAGAAATGATACTCTAGGGAATGACACGTGGTCTGAAATGGGAAAATATTACGCTAAAGGTAAAGAGGTCTATTCTTTCCGTTTTTATCTTAAGTGGGATCCTTGTTTGTTTTGTTGGTGTTAACAATGCACTACGTGTGGTAAAGATGTGCACTGAACGTGTCCTTGTCATATTTGTTACATACACTTGGGTTAATTATATTGTGTGAATTGTAGCATATCAATGTAGGTAAGGTGTGTTGTGTGTATAAGAGTGATTGCCCACATTCGACAAGTGAATGATCACTGACAATCAGAACAGAAAGAAGGCTCGGAGAAAATCCTCTCCATGGAACCTTGATTCAATCTTATGCTGTCATTCCTCACCACAAATATCAATGTGGGCGTTAAGATTGTAAGTAAATAAAAATGATTTTTCCAGTACAAAAGTAATGATTTTCAAGCACGCGTACAACACTTTAAAGAGAGAGAAAATAAGAAACAATGTCTTGTTAGCGGGTTAGCGGGTTGGATGGACGGACAGACGAGTACGAAGTTACAGCCCTATATATACAAGTGAGCATCAAGGCAATATCATTCAACTATTACCACATTACGTGTAAAATAGAAAAATACATTAACATACTATACAAACACCACTATGACAATGAACCTAACAACATGACTGTATATGCTGCAAGGAAGTATGGCACGTTGATTGGTCAGATCTGTCCAATCAGCATTGTGGGACACTGATGGATTGGAAATCTGTCCAATCAGCAGCGAGAATGTTATATTGACGGCCATGATCAAAGTCAGAGCGGTTTTGTAGCTTGTGCAAGTGTCAAAAACAAACCGAAGCGTGCAAAGAACGCTATGGTTAAATAATACAGTGCACATCAGAAAGCACAGAAAAAAAGAGGAGTTAGAAAAAACATACCACATCAAGGTAAAACCCAAGTACTTGCATTGAATTAATAAAAAAAAGAAAATGTTTCTAAAGGGACATATGGAATTTGATAGAATAATTGTGTCGTTCAAATTTCATGTTGCGCAATTTCATCACCATGTCATAAGGTATAGATCATGTCTCTCGTAAACAACTTCTTGCTCCCTTATATCCTCAAACTCAAAATATAATTGCAGCTGCCTATGAAGGGAAGGGAAGGGAAGGGAAGGGAAGGGAAGCCAAGGGCAAAGGGAAGAGGGGAGTTCTGTTAACGCAGGTACTGAAGCTTTGCTATGAAGTGGCGTTTTACACTGGTGCGGTGAACTCAAATAGTCTCTTGAGAATAACATCAAGGAAGAGTAACACTAAATTACGATAGTGAAAGACTTAGTAGCACCAAGAATTATCACTTCCATTATTAATAACAGCAGTAGAATAACTCTTTACCTTCATCACTTGAACTCAACTAGGTTATTTTAACGTTAAGTGGGTTATCATTATTTCATAGTTGGTTAAATAATATAATGCTAATATCGAGGCAGATTTGAGAGTTACCACACGTTTGCGCACAAGGGCAAGTCTGCTAAACATTATAAGCATGGGAAGCCTGTGTCGAAAATTCTAA
Source organism: Actinia equina (assembly GCA_011057435.1). Taxonomy (NCBI): domain Eukaryota; kingdom Metazoa; phylum Cnidaria; class Anthozoa; order Actiniaria; family Actiniidae; genus Actinia; species Actinia equina. The sequence goes on from WHPX01000087.1 coordinate 849,455, forward strand.
TAAGGGAAAGAAAAATCTATTTGGGATCACTTACACGAGAATTAAAATACAGGCAATTTTAAGTGAGTCGTATCTCGAATTGGCGCAGACGTTTGGTTACTTCTTAAAATAGCTCCCTCGCTAATATGATTTACAAAATAAAAAATAAAATAACAAAATTATAAAGATTGAGTACGAAACTAAAAAATGAACTGGTAATGATTCGTATATTGAGAAAAGAAGATCAAAGATGTGGAAATAGATGTGTTTATGCATGCATGCATGCTTGTGCAGTGATGATAAAAGACGTTAAATGCAACAACTATGAGTGCAGATCAGATACCAAATGGAGAAACGTACTGCGCATGTCAATTCTCCAGCATAAGAAACCACTGGCTTGTATGAGCCGATTACTTCCTTATAGCCCCAAAAACATTTTAGGAAAAATTAACCTAGACTTCCGTTAACGCATGTCCAGTACGTTTATCCGCTGTGCAGATGTGATACAACCTGCATAGCGTTGGTTTGTAGCTCTCCTACCTCTTACTGAACCGAGATGTCAGTTTACTAAATATAGAAGGTCTACCAGCCGATACACCAGCACTGTTGGTATCATGCGCTCGAGACATCCCATCATCTCGTTGCCGCTCTCTCTGGGTACCACTGTGAAATGTACTACGTGCAGGCATGTTACGAGTGCCTAGTCTCGAAGGGACAGGGATATTGGAGTTTGGAGTAGAACTGTAAAAAGCGACAATAATGGTGTTATCAGCCGAGTTCAAACTCTCTAAGTTCATTGTAATAATAATATTTACGATGACAAACGAAAAATCTAGAGATTTAATGTGGTTTTCGATATTCTGCGAACTTGGTAGTTACAAGCTGAATGCTGAAAAAAAAATTTGATGCTGTTAATAAAAAATAATATCAGTTGGAACCTTTTATATTCTTAACTAGCGGACGCAAAAAGAATAAAATAAATTAAAACAAGCGGTTGAATGTCTGAGTTCGCAGAATATTGAAAATCTCACTAAATACAGTGCATGAGAACCTAAGTAGCACTCATTTGATGTACCATGCAATATGCATCATCTTTTATAAACCCATCACCTTAGTACCACATAGGATAAGGTGCAAAGAATGGTTAATGGAGAAGAATGGTTCGAAAATTCCATAGAACAAAGCTATTGTTTTGCGTTCGAGGTTGAGCCGTACAATCAAGTACTGACCGTGCACAACGAAACAAAGCGAGTATGGCTAAAAATACTGAGTAACTTAGCATTTTCATGTGTGAACATTTTGAAAGTGAAAACTTTCATTCGATGACCATAAACCATGCGTATAAATATTTCCGCCCAGATACAGTTGTTACTAGATGATAAACAAGAAGAATAATTACTATTTTAGGACGATTTTTTAGTTGGGAAAATGTCTATATTCCGTAATACTATGAACGACTATTCCTTCTATATGCACGTTCAACGACATACTCTTATTTCAATAAAGTTAGTTACAAAAAATCTAGAAAGCTGAGATCACTGAGCATCATGGGAAACTTTTCATATCAAAAAAGCAAATATATACAAAGCTTTTTTAATACAAACTGGAGCTCGATGATGCTCAGAAAGAGGTGAGACTGTAACCGGTAAAAGATTCACAAGTCCATGAACAGTTATCAAGCGGTTGAACGTGTAAAATGAAGCTAACCATAATCCTTGGCGGCCTCATCTTTATAGCTTTTCAGGTGACTAACTTTATTGAAGTAAGTGTATATCAATGGATAAAGTCGAACAAAAACTTAGAATAGGTTTTCCAACCATTCTGCTCCATTATTTATGTGGATAGTCATGCCTGCCATCAATGTCTTCCCACTTCAGACCACGTGTCATTCTCTTGAGAATTAGATTCTTCGTTTGAGTTGTATTTATATTCATGTCTTCTCATGCGCAATCGTTAAAGAACAAAATGATACTCTAGGATGGCACGTGGTTTAAAATGGGGAAAACATTACACCTTAACTAAAGAGGTGTACATTATATTCAGCCCATGTAAGGGAATCCGGACTTATAGTGGATTCTGGATTCCAAGCACTGGATTCCGGATTCCAAAACTTTGTATTGCAGATTGCAGATTCCATATCGTTAATTTCCATCTTATGACAGATATTATTGGTGGAGATATTACACAGTGGGGTGATAGCATTTGAGTGTAGACTTTGGACTTCAAACTAGCGGATTCTGGATTCCAGAGTGCTGGATTCCAGATTCCACAGCCTATAATTTAGTAATAAATTATGCGTTCGGTGTGTATATAATGAAGTAGAGAATTAATTTCTCTACTTCAGCCTATAATTTAGTGGATTCCGGATTCCCTTACATGGGGCCAATTATATTTCCCATTGAGGATCTATGAAGTGGCTTAATACCCATCAAGTCAAAGTCTATGGAGGTAATTCTCCATAATCAGTACTTTGGTCATAGAATTGCAGCTTTCATAAATAACTAAATTGCAAAAAACGCGAGAAAATATTCCGGTTGTGCAAAAAGAAAGTCAAAAAAAAGTATAAATCAATATATTCAAAGAAATTAGTGAAAATAGAATAAAGGTAGCAATAGTTTTTATTTTACATTACAAATTTATCATATTATGACCTAAAACAAATCTTTATAAATGTTAAAAAATAAATAAAGTTTATTTTAGAATACAACAGCAAACATTATCAATTATTAGAAATTACTGATTTTAATTTTATATTAATGCACAGTAATGTGCAATGTGCATTTTAATTATTTATTGAATATTTGAAGAAATCTTACTGCCAACGTAAAGTGATAAGTCTGATATCAAAGTGCTTTAGTTATCACTTTCGAAAGTAGGAAATTTGTAAAGAGTTTGATTTAGAGAACATTTGGTGAGTTAAGGAAGCCTGTGAGATTTAGAAAGAAAGTTTTAAAAAATAAAAGGAAGCCTGCAAGATTGAAAAAGAAAGTTGAAAATAAAATTAAGGTGAGAATTTAACTGTTTTAGGCTTATCTGTTTTGAAGAGTTAGCTTTGGTATATTATTAAAATGAAAAAATAATATATTACAATGAGCAATTTTCTCTGCAGCTTGTCTCACAACAGTGTTGTGACAAAGTTGCAAGGGTGTTTACATGGTGCAATGGTGACACAATGATTGCCAAAAGCAGAAACAAATTCTACTTTTCACAACAATTCCTGCAATGTGTCTCACAACATTTTTTTCAAACTGATCTGTAGGTTACACGCTGCGGCAAGTTGCAACACCGTTGTGAGACAAGTTGAAGAGAAAATTGCCTAAGCTTAATCATTGGAACAATCAGCCCATATTCCAATAATTTTCTGAGGATTGATACTGTATTGTTTGTTCTCAAAACTGAGCTACATGTACTTAAGCAATTAATGCAAGTGTTGAAAAGAACTAGTATTCAAACGGAAAATGTTTCCCCATGTCCTTGACTTTGATTGTTTTGTGCTAAATCCCTTCACCTGGACAGCAAAACTTGGCTATTAAAACAGTTCCAACAGCTAACTCTTAACAACACAGGGAACCTAAAACTCCTTTTAACACACAGTTTAAAACAGTTATATGGGAGGGGCATGCCGACACTCACCCTGGTCTATATCTATCTTCCTGATGCGAAGATACTGGGGGTAGGGATCTACGGACAGGTTCTAGACGATTTGTTATGCCCGCTTTAGATGATGGTGGAGGTCTAGGCTTTACACTACTTGGTCCAGCCTCCGAGGGCGTGGAGCTATGAAAACCAGAAACATATTATACAACAATAACAACCTGATCAAATAGAATGTTAGCATGTTATTTAAAACAGATTTATTACTTGTCGCATACTGAATGGAACTGTGCAAGGTTAACAACGATCATACATGAGAATAATATGTATGCCAAATAAAGAACGTATTAAAAAACGTTTTCGAAAAAGAATAGCCAATTTCTGAGAAGTAGTGCCCAAGTGCAACAGACTATTTGCAAGATACACTTGTGAAGCAAATTATAAAAGAGTTTTTGAGAAGTTTTGTCTTTGATATTTTGGTTATAAAATGGTGTATGGTCCTGTCTGACACATGTCAAGTACAACCTTAACTTTTCAATAATGTTCTTATATTTCTCACCACCAAATGTATCTTCACACATATTCCCCTTATTCAAAAACGTTTATAACTGCCAAAGGCAATAGAAAATAGGCAAAAAGCAATAGGAGATAGGTCATTCTAAGATCCAAGAATAACTGGAATGACTTATTCTCATCAAGAACATAGACCTTAGGTTGATACTGATTCAATGTTCTTTGTATTCAACAAAACAATTTCCACGTAGGAATGACCTAACGCCTATTGCCTTTTGTGATGACAATGTTGTTTGAATGAGGTGTATGTAGCCCTGCTATGAGGCACTTGTCAGAATAACTCACAAATGGGCTATTCTTTTTTGGGGTCCGGCCCCCTTAAATAACAAAGATTCAGAGAGCATGTTCTGAGCAGGTTCCAACCTCACCTGTGTGTCCAAAAAACAACAGCTGGTTTTCGAAATTTCCTTCATCGCTTACCGGATAATCTTTTAAAACAGCTTGTTTGACAACAGTATTACAGAGCGCTTATTATTATTTTATCTATTTTAACCTGCTTACTTAAGGTATCATTATCTTTCCCAAACTCTTACTGTTTCTAGGAGCATAACTTTGGTCTTATTTTTTATCTGGGTAATTTTAACGGTTATCAAATTTTATAATTTTTACTTTTTCAATATATTACTCTTTGAAATGAAATAATTACTATTATTACAAAGACGGTTATTCTTCAAGAAAATCACTGGATAAGAACTGCTAGATATCAAGATTATTTTTACAAGTCATTTGGTTTGCATTTTTTGGAATAAAATGTAAGTTATTCATTTTTACCGAAGAGCGTACAGATTTGTCAGAGTGATATGGAAAAGACATCAAGAGTGCCAAAAACATCAGACACATAGCAAGGCCAATATATGCATAATGACCATTTAAGAGTTCAAATTACAACTGTGTTCCTTGATACCAGATTCATTTACTCAGGCTTGGCCTCATACCAGTGTCTAAATATTAGCAATTATTCAGCAAAGACGAAGTGAATATCGGGGAATATTTACCGAGACGCGAGTCTTCGAGCTCGTTCTTAGGAAGTACGCAAGTTGGTATATGCTAATCACAGATACTAATTGATTCGCAAAGTGAATAATGCACAACTCAAACAATTTAAAATTTCACGGACTATCACTGGAGCACATGAATATACTGCGCAAAGTTGAGGCTAACCCTGAGCAACACAGAACTCGAAACTGGAGTACTGCATGACTGATTATACATTTTTGTGTTGATTATATAAAAAGGAGGCCCACTCTGCTAACCCACCCACACCCCCTCCCCCTCCTTCTCCCCCAGCCCCTCCCCCTGCTACTGGCCCTTGATGACTTTTCTACTTTCTACCCAGTAAAAATAACATTAATAAAAATGGGAGGGGTACCCTTTCATGCTACCCATCGACACCCTAAGAATTGAAATACCTTGCATCAATACGACCTAACCATGATAATAATAATCATTAGCAATAATTGTTAACTTATTGTAAATCTCAAGACCTTACCTTGGTTCTTTACCATCTATTTGAGTTGAACCAGTTTGTGTTGAATTATTTTTTTCATCTCCTTTCCCTTCTGCTCGTCGATCACATACAAACGTGTTGCGACGAGACATCCCGGGTGGCATACTATGTTGCTGGAAATAAAATAATGAGAGAAACATCAATCAATTGTACTGTAACAAAGATAAATACAACTTATTACAGTGCTATAGGCCTTGTAATTAACAAGGGATATTCTTACAATCCCAAATTATCACTGTCATGGTGTTCATGGTGTATCAGGAATGGCAGAGTTAGAAAGCATAGCTCTTTGCCCATTTCCCCACCCTGACACTATAATGTCCAAAATTCTTGGTGACCATAACACAATCTAACATCATTCATACCACATGACACCTAGTGTCAAAAAATTGAATTGATAGGTAAAATGAGGTCACTATAAAATGTATTGAGTGTATGACATACCCGTTGTGCTCTTCCTCTACTTCTTGTATTATCCTCCCGTTCAGGGATTTCAGCTTTGTTAGGATTAGCAGCTCTTCCTACTGGAAGACGTTCCTCTTGTGCCGGTCCTGTCTGTCTGTCTGCTCCTGGTCTTGTTGATGTCCGAACTTGAGGTGTAGGGATACTGCTATCAGCAGTGGCACTTGGTCTAGAAGTGAGATATTTAGTGAGATTAATTATGGAATTGCACCAGTTAGTTCAGAAACCATGGAACAGAGGTATGGTGGGAAGGGTTGGGTGACATATCATAGCACGTATTATAATATATTTAGTGAGATTAATTATGGAATTGCACCAGTTAGTGTCATGAAATAGCAAGTCTTGACACGTTAAAATATTGGTGGCCTAAAGTCAATGCAGTTATGCCCTCTGGGGTCCCTAACCATGCATGATAAATTGTCTGACTAGGCTATCACTGTCATAACCAAAAAGCCCAAGCTCAAGTCCAATTTTTTAGTACAGTCAGCTCTTGTTACAGTAGATACCCTTGGGACCTTCACTTGGTGTCCATAATAGCGAAATAAAAGCGAAGGTTATAATGGCCATTACTTTTTCAGTATTCTGCATCAGAGATTTTGCTCCTGGCTGTAACAGTGAAGTGTGTTGTAGTTCTCACAGCAAGAGTTGACTGCATAACATACTTGTAATAATAACAATGACATACATTTCCTCTTAATTGCGAATCCATGGATACAGTGTACATACCTGTGTCCTCTTTGAGTTGGTTGTCTTCCCTCCCCAGCTGTTCTACCAGCCCGTTCATGAGGACCGTGTGAATACCTTCTGGGTATTTCCCTATCACCACGCTCTCGTGCTCTTGAGCTAGTTGTTCTGGCGGGTCGTACAGGTCTTGAACTTGACCCAGATGATGATTCAGATTGTCTTACTGATGTCGTGCTATTCATTAGTGGATCATTTGGACCATTAACCTATTGGTGTGTACAAGAAAGTAAAGCACTTACAATGTGATAGATTTAAGGAAATCTCAGCAATTGGCTTGCGTTAATAGACCCTTTCACGCTAGCATGACATCATGAGATATTATTGATTAGTTGGAAAAAGTAGTTTACAAGTAAATTCGTCAAATTGATACTATGATAGTAAAAATGGAAAGATTCATAGTGATTGCTCTTACATCGATAAAGATATGAATTTTTGAATCCAAGTATTTTTGTGAAATTTTTGTAAACAAATGTACGTGAAATACATGAAACAAGGCACGTCGTGCATGAAATACCTGCTAGCATGCATTGGTTGGTTTCAAAAATTCATATCTTTGTCTATGGGCAATCTCTAAGAAATTTGTTACTTACATTTCGTAATGAAAGAGACTGGCTTCTTTCATCCAGTAATAAGTATGTTGCCATGACTTCGTCATATCGATTATTTGTTAGACTATCGTGGATTTCGTCTTTTGAGAAACCCATTTGAAGCATAATATCTAAAGAAGGAAAACAAATCAATAAAGAACTCACTTTCACCATCCTTCACACAACAAAAAGTGAAATATGAGTTTATATGAAAGAATCAAAAATTAATTTTTAAAAACCTTCAATTTTACTGTCTCTCTAAAACAGCCTTTAAGATGATCAAAGTCAGGGCACAGTTAACTCACAGCTCAAACCCATCAGCTCGTGCCTAGACATTGTTTCAGGGTATCCATAAAACTGAATATAAAGTAATAAGCAATAATTCTTGAAGACTTACCCATTCGTTTTTCATCCTTAAAATCAGGAAGAGGCTCTAAGTAAGGTTTCAACTCATTTAATTCACATCCTATATTCATCCATTTGTCCGACATTATTTGCTGATACAAGAAACAATACAATACTTATTATTACTAATCAAATTTGAAAGCATTTTTCAATGACTAATAATTAGTAAAAATTGGAAGGACTGATTCATGTTATATCAAACATCATTAAAACGAAAAAAAATAATTGACAATATTATCGTATGACCCGTATCTGCTTGGGGGTGCGCTCTTAAAAAAACCTTTTGGAAAATGACATAAGCAGGGTCGTACGGCTTTGAGCAACCAGGGCTGTAAAAATCTGTACAGCCGAAACCGTACAGCCCTGCATGAAACCTGCAACCCTATTTATATAACTTTTAAAATTTCTTTTTTTGCAACACAGCCGATAAGAAACCACTTATTTGTTTGCTTTTATGTTGTTGATGTTGTTGTGTGGATGGATGAAGCACTGTTAAAATACACAAACATTAATGGATGTTTTCACAGTTCAGACTACAGTTTTAAAATCATCTTAGGCCTAGGGCAAACGTCAAACTTTTCATGCACCGAACTCATTAAAAACAATGGATATCAGGTGATAATGAGGCGGCATTCTTTGATGTAATTAAGTTCGGTGCATGGAAAGTTTGACATTTGCCCTAGGCCTTAAGCAAAAACAAAAAGTGAGAGCCATGTTTTAGGAAAACTGTAAATGTAATAAATTATTTATATCAACCTAACAAATAAAGTTTTTGTAAGTTCAAACAATGTAAGGTTATTTGATATCTTACCTCTAATTTAGCTCTTTTTGTTGGGTTAATTATCAAAAATCTTTTAAGGAGATTTTCACAATCTGTCAATGAAAAAAATGCTAATTATATTCTCAATACAATACATGCAATGACTGTGTAAATAATATTATGCAAACTATAAAAATAAATATTAAGGTGTTTTTGTGCTTGGATAGTTATTAAGGTGGCTGCCACTTTTGAACATTCAAATTGAGCCCACCGATGAGTGCGCGCTCAAAACCCACTGAAAAATCTACAAGATTTTATTGAAGAACCATACATGTTTTGAGCTTCAATAGGGCAAGACCCTCAAATTTTGCATGGGACTTTCTATTTTTTAATAGCTCAATTGAAAAAATTCCTACAAATCTAGATTATATCGACATTTTAAAAAAAGTTTAAATCAGTAACACATGAAATAATATATTTTTGTAGGGATTTTTGTTCGACTTTATGAGATTTTTTAAGAGCACCGAAACTACAAAGTATGACAAATCAATGTATCTCTTTGTCTTTTTGTCAAAAATATCCATGTATTATTGTAGAATGATTGACTAGCCTTCATTCGTGCAATCATATAGGCTGCAAATAACTATCATCTATGAATCTTAATTTTTTTCTAATCACTTCCGGTGGGGTAATTTGTACTCCAAAAGCTTGTGCATAGGCTTCCATTAAATGCAGATTATCTCAAATATGAGCTTGGGACACCCTATTTTTCTTTCCAGATTTGGAACCAGCATTTAAAAAATTTAAAAACAGCTTAAATCAATTTCCAAAAGTAGGCAGTCACCTTAAAGACATGAAAATTGCAGTAAGTGGTGTTGCTCATACCTGTAGACATGTAAAATGGTATTCTATATTTTCCTCTAAGTACTCTTTCTCGTAATTCCTGAAACAAAGATAAAATGAGAGAAACAATCAGTACACCATGCTATAACGAGAAGCTCAAAATTTACTCAAGATTTTGTTGTTAACTAAATCATAATAGATCATTTTGAGATCCTGTATTTTTAATTATTTATTAATTTATATTAATCAATTTATATTAATTATAATTTTTATTTTTTACATTGTATTACATTTTGTATTGCATTGTAAGATCAATGACTAAATTTATCTTATCAAGATTTACTATCAAATTAATCTTTATAAGAGCTATGCTATACTGTCTTTTACAGTGCCAGCACTAGTCACTCTAACCCCAACCTACTGGGCTTTACAGCACAAAATTACAAACCCAGATTTTGAAAACTAGATGTGTGCCAGTTCTTTGGCTTTCTCGTGAAAGAAGCATGAAAAAAGCTGTAGTTTTGAAGCTGAAACTTATGGAACCCAGCTTCCTAGCATTAATATTGTATATAAAGTAACAGTCTTTCCTGAAGCCAGTTTCCTATGCATGATTCACTTTATCTTGTATTATAAGTCATGCCCTAACAGGTAGCGCTCAAAAAACACATACCTTTAAATTCTGGCCATCAAAAGGTAGAGAACCACTAACTAGTGTGTAAAGGATGACTCCCAAACTCCAGACGTCAACTTCCGGACCATCATACTTTTTGCCCTGGAAGAGTTCTGGAGCAGCGTATGGTGGACTGCCACAGAATGTATCCAATTTATTCCCTGGCGTGAATTCATTACTAAAACCAAAATCTGCTATTTTGATGTTCATATCAGAATCCAGTAAAAGATTCTCAGCCTGTGGAAATGTTAAATTTGAAATTAATAAAGTTCAAAATTAAAATTAATTAAGTTTGATTGGGTTACCTTTAAGTCCCTATGAATGACATGTTTTTGATGACAATATTGGACAGCAGACACAATCTGAAAGAGAAACAAAAGTTCAAGAGATGATGACAAATAGCTCACACATTGATTTTTACCTAATGTAAAATGATATGTTTTTATAATAAGGCATTTTTCTTGGTTCCAAGATAAAAAAAACATACGTAGCCATTTTGGAATTTATTCTTTTTCTACTTGAAAATGCGAAGTTTTTTGTGTTAATGCTAGAGTATACTATAATGATAAGAAGGTAAATTAAACACAGTGAAAAGATGAAAAAACACAAGTGACTCCGATGAAGGACTAGCACCCAAAATGTCAGTTTTTTTCATCTTTTAACGGTGTATAATTTACCTTTTATCATTACTGTTTCATTAGAAACACCGACGCAGCTCACACCAGTTTTTAGCTACCGGTAGTTATATCTTCTAGAGTATAATATGTTATCTTGAACACCTTTTTCCCTAAATATCAAAATATGTACCCAGGTCTGACCACAATGCATCCTGTTTTTTAAACTCAGAAAGGACTTATAACATTATGGGGGTTATTTACTGCACAAAAATAATGCCAACACATATTAGATCTAAATTTATAGCAAGAAATAATAGCTTTTAACAAAATGACAGCTCATTCATGAGATAAAGCCACACATTCTTATTTAAGAATGTGTACGACCACATACTTGTCACTTGTAAAAATCTGTTTTGTCTAGTACAAGTAGAATATGTAAATAGTGGTATGTATCAGCTATAACGCCACTAAATACTAATTAAATATTAAAAGGGACCTGTAAATCATAAAATGTTATGTTACATATTCTTAGACTAATATGTTGTTTCAATCAGTATGTGTTAGGAAAGAAAAAAAAACGATTCACAAGAAACGAAAATACCTATCACTTTTTAGACTCAATTCAATGGAGCCAGCCCGTACTGCTAGGAACGAGTTACATGATTGGATTAAAAAACAATAGATTGGTCATCCCAACAATAGCACTAAACCTAACCTTATGAGAGCGATACTGTACTTAGGGAGAAATGAAAATCCAGCTTTCGAGCGGTACTGGATAACTCATTCAATGAACAGACCTTTTTTATCTTGACCTTAATGTATTCTCATTTCAGACCATGTGTCATTCTCTTGAGAATAAGATCCTTTGTTTGAGTTGCATCTGTATTTACACGTCTTCTTATGCACATCCATTAAACAAAGAAATGATACTCGTGTGAATGACAGTGGTCTAAAGAGATTTTCTCTAAATCCAACAAGTAGGAATTTTATAAAATCAAGTGTTCCTTCTCTTTTATTATGCTCCAAAGCATTCTTTTTACTGTATTCAGCTGTCATAGAGATACCACATGTACCTTATGACAAATGACAATGTCTTGCAATTACCTGTCTGAACTTAGCCCTAGCTTCCTTCTCCTTCATTCTGCCAGTGGGCTACAAGGTAGTCAAAGACCTCACCTAAAACAAGTGAAAATATCAATGAAATTAGAAACAAACAGATCTAAATTCACTAATGAATTACTATTCCTCAACTCTATGCCTAATGCGATTTATTTCATCTTATTTATCTTAAAAAGGTTAAGGTCGTTAACTGTAGCTATTTCACTGGTGTGTAAATTAAGTATCTTTACACCAGCAATGGATGAGAATAAAAAGAAAACCAAAATTGAAAGGCATTTTTTAAATCTCTTGGTTCAAATTCTGCAAGCTTGAACTAGATTTTACATCTCTTATATTTTAAAAATTTGATCAAGAGTTTTATTCTAAATGATTACTTTAAATCTATAAGTCACCTACCTCCACTTGCATATTCCATTATTAGGTACAATGTCTTATCAGTCTCTATCACTTCATAAAGTTTAACTATAAGAAGAAAAGCAATATTGTAGAATTAAATGTAGGCGCTTCCAAAATTCTGTAGTACACTATTTTTAGATTCAAAAGCACAGTGCCTGATATAAATGATGGATATAACAGAACATCTTTTTATCTATTGGATTAAGCAAAAGAACTTAGAGAAACCATTATGGGGATATATCATGGGCAGATCCAGAAATCAAGGAGTGCGCCAGACCCTAAGCAAAGACCATATGCAAATACAATATATTAATATATATTGTTTCCAGAAGAGAATGGGCTGTGGGGTCCAACCCTAAACCCACCCATGGATATTGTTAATGTTTAAATGTGGAGGATGGTGTTGATGTTTAAGTCAAATGACAATGATATTGATGAGGTTGATAATGATAATATTAAAGATAATGGTCATTATGATGATGACACAGATGATAATAAGAATGGTGTTAATAATGAAAAAAATGATGAGTATTTTTATGATGATTAAAACAATTATTACCTTCATTTTCATTTAAAATTTAAAGCTCCAAACAACGACTGAAAAATATTGATAAAAGTCACAAATGTACTTACCTATATTTGGATGATCAAGAAACTTCATTATTCGAACTTCTCTAAACAACTGAAAAATATAGAAATACAGTGGTAAGTAAGAAAAGAAAAAAACAGAAGAGAAAAAGAAAGACAAGAAGGGAAAAGGGGAAAACAAGTAAGGTAATAAATTCAATAATTTAAATTCTCTAGCATAATGGTCCTATCAAATGAATGGAAAAAAATCATAAAACTGCTAAAAGAAAAAATAGACATATATAAATTATTTCAATGTACAAGTTCAGTATTTATGTAGTCATTTCAAATGAAAAAAGAAATATTGTTATGCCAAGATTAAGAGATAAAGTTGTTAAAATCAATAATCTGAAAACATGGTGAAATATGATATAATTTAATAGCCTTTTTTTAGAGTGAAATGTAAGAAATTAATTCCTTATATTGCTTAATGGATTAATAAAATTCACTATTTTAATATCCTGATATTCAATATATACACAAATATTAGCCAACTGTATATTTGTGAAAACACAATTAACAGCTAACCCCAAATAAACTAACTGAGGGTTTTATACAGAATAACATTTCATGCTAAATTTTTAAGCTCCTTTTGATAAAATATAAAGTGAATGAAAACTATTTCTGGTGTCACCTCTGATATTACTTTCACAAGTCCTTCAATCCTATTAAGCATGTAAAATCTTGGTAAAGCATCCATAGAACATGCTAGAATGTAGAGATAAGAAAAGCCTACACTCTTTACAGATCTTTACCAAAGATCTTGAATTGATAAAAACATGCTGTGAATTGAAGACCTTAACTCACAGAACAAAGCCAAGGACAGCACTAATGACAACAGGCAAACCACACATAGGCAATTCGTGTAGTTTTTGTGGCCTTGTCAGGGGTATGAGAAGAGCCTACACTCTTTACAGATCTTTACCAAAGACCTTAAAATGATAAAAACCTGATGTGAAAGATCTTAACACACAGAGTAAGCCAAGGATAGCAGTAATAATGACAGACAAAATACTCAAGGTATTTTTTTGTTTCTGTGGTCTTTTCAGGGGCTATTGGGAATGAACAATGAAAACCTATTACCGGTAAATGACTTATTCTTTGCAATTATCAGATCATTTGATTTAGTTAAGAACAAAGAGTTGTCACTGGCCTGTTTGACTTGCCTTCATAATTCAAATCACTCAAGCAATTTATTTGCTTATAGACAAAGGATCTTTAGAGACTTTAAACATTAAGACTAAGCTAGCCTTAAACAAATCCTTATTTTTAGAGAAACGATAGTACTCTTACTTCTGTACTAGAATCCAAATTAAACATTACATGAAATTTTTTTTTTGAAACAAATTATTTTCCACCAACTTAATCACATTTCAATGGCAATCAAGAACAGTAGATCATGACTTGAAGTACCATACATACCCAACTGGATGGCAAAAATGCAATGCTTGTCAAAAATTTACTACTTTGCATTTTGAGCCCTGTAGAAGCTGATTTTAGCATCAATGATTCACACTGCAAACAAACTTTGCTGTTTGTAATTCAAAGTTTAGATGGGAGAATCATTATTTTTCCTTGTCTGAATGAGTTAATCAAGCATTTTTTGAGTGAACCGCAAGAGGTGTGACATAAATATCCCTGATGAGACTAAACAAAACGATACTACAGGAATAGACAAGCTAGAAGTTGAAAGCATAAAATTATATTTATTTAATGCTTAACTGAGAAAGTAGGAACTGAATTAAAGATAAGAGCAATAATAGCAGTCAATATTTTGATACATTCAGCATTGAGTGTTAAATGATTTGGTTAATTCAAGCACAGCTTTTATAATAAAAAAAAAGCTGCACTTATTCTAAGAAAGGTTGTTCTGTTGGATACTCACAATTGCACAGAAAAGCTGTTTTCAAATTGTACACTAAGAAATTTTAAGGCTACAACAGAATTTCTCCTTGGGGTTCTGTTCATATTTCACTCAAAGCATTTTCAGTAAAGTCAACTCATCCACAAAGATGATAAACTTTGAAAGCGTGAAACCCCCAAAGTAAAGTTAGTCACACTTTGGATTGCACCGCCGTCATAGATTTTGAAAAGCTTAAGGTCACTAATGCCTGATCAAACAAACAAGCTTTTTAGATAACAAATCCAGGGGTAAAATTTCTTGGAAAAATGTATTCAAGTTTGAAACATGTTTATATTTGCTATATCAATAAAATGATAAAGGAAAATAATTTGTTCCAAAAATTTTGTTAGAGAAACAGAAACAATGATAATGGATCATTGAATGTATTATTCAACACATCTAATATGTGTGTTTAAGGTAATACAGAATAGGAATTACAGTCAAGAATTCTGAGCACTTTTAGTTTTTTCAGCTTAGTATTCCTGTATTTTCTTTTCTTTTCTTTTTTTCTTTTTTCTTTTTCAATTAACCTTCTAAAATGAAGCACTGAGTTTAAATACAATGGTTGATAAAAAGAAATCTTTTTTCCAATCAATTGGCTTCATAAACATATGAACTCTATGTGTCTATGAGTTGCACTAAACCTAATCAGTCAGTACCTTTCATATTTTGTTTGACAGCAGTGAAAAACCAAATTTCAGCATGCATTTAAAAAAAAGAATTTGCATGTTTATGAAAAACACAGTAAAATAAATGACAAAAAAAACGCATTGTAAAACGAAGGTAAACAATGTTTAAAATACCTGTTAAGACAAGAGTAGATCCTTAAAACTATTTAATTAATTTATAGACATAAGGTAAAATTTTTCAAGGTAAAATTTTTCAAGTGTGCAATTAAGTTTATTGATTGATGAGTACTTTTTGTCTAGTACGTTGCACTCAAAATTACATAATAGAGAAAATATGTCACTGACCACTTCCTGCTATAAGAACAATATACAAAAATCATTAGGCCGTAAACCTTAGAAGAGGATATATAGAATAGTTACAGTTTGTAAAACTATACCCTCAATTGAAAAAAAAAACACATTGTCACGTTCGAAACATAGAACATAACACGTAAGACAGAAAGGTATGCTTGTAAATGACATAATTTATTATCCTCTAATGTATTCATTTAATATGCACAGTCGATATTAAATGTGTTAAAAGCCTCCATGTTATCTGTCAGTGCAACAATTTATGAACATTCCACGAGGTGTATCACAATCTGATACATCTAATTACTATCCATGATCCATTTTGATCTCAGCTTCTATGTTCTAAGTTTCACATCCGACAATGATTTTGCAATTGATTTGTAATGAAATTGTGATCCACGATGATACTGAGGTGTTTTGTGGACAACTGGCACAGGTACATACACCACAGTTTAAGATAACTAAATTTTAATGAGTACAAAATGGTTAACACTTTATATATAATCTCTAAGATGTCTTAGGTATCCTAAAAAAAATGATACGTCTTTAAACATGCTCAGACATTTTGTATACATATTTTATGTTATTATAAAATGAAGATAATATTATACAGCATCTAAAATGATACTTAAATATCGTGACATAGACACTGAGCTACAGGTGGGTGTATATACATGCATATGTGTGCTAATGAAAGATATATTTAAAAAATATAATATATTTATATGATATATTCAAAATTCTCATTCTAGAAGAAACAGAAGAGCATGAAGGAGTAAAACTACGAAATTACACCACTGTATCAGATCTTAATGTTTGTATTATATTTTCACAGGAACATATTATAACTAGCCAAATAAAATATTCCATTAAATTAATTCAATAATTTGTCAGAGAGAGCATTAAAATTAACAAAATACAAGAACTAAGATCTCATTAAAATCTGGATAGCTGTGGAAACACTGAAAGTATATAAAAATTAGGATTTTTTAGAGTTGGGTATTAAAAGAATATCATAAATTAAAAGTCAAAAGGCAGTAGTTTGAATTGATTATTTTCACAGGAACCATTAACTACTAAATAAAATTGTTTTTGGGGCTGCATTTCCTCTATACACACTCTTTACTTCATTCAAATATCCTATTAACTCAAATATAATATAGTATAATAATTATCAGATGAGATGACGCAATAATGATACTCGTTTGCAGATAAAAAAGAAAATTAGAAAGAGTTTGTGACAGTTTGTAAGCATGACAATAAAAAGGTTGTTTGCTGATTGACTTATAAGAAGTTGTTCAAGACAAAATTTATGCCATGGTATTGAAATATCTAGGAGACAATGTCTGCAACAAATGTCAATAGATGTTGTAGAGCCATCATATCAATTTTTGTCCCATATTCTCAATTATAATTCACCAAAATTCTTATCTTGAAAGGCTATGCTGCTGATCTTCAAGGTGCTCAATTTTATCTTAAAACACTGTGTATAGTTTCTGAATATGAAATCAAGCATACGAATTGTAGATAAAATTTGTATCCCTTTGATTTGTGTACATCAGTTCATGATTTACTGTACTCCATCATATGACAAAAGCATTAAATCCAAATTTATAAAGCACTAAAAACCTTAACAATAATTTTCAGAATCTTATAATACTTAGAAAACAATGGTTTAGGGCACAATCTAAACAGAAGAGTGAATACATGCTGAAGTAACAATTTCTAAATTCTAATTGTTCAAGCTCATGACATTTTAGGAAGTAAAGGACAGAGGATAGATAGGTTAGCTCTGAGGCTAATGTGTGGGAAAAATGAGTTTGGCATTTCAGGTTGTTTTATACAGTATTTGAGCTGTGGATGGGACTCTAGATGGTTGTATTAGGAACACAACCTGCAACTAGCAGGTCTAGTGGCTGAACCTAACTAACCACTAACCTAAGCTTTGCTTACATAAAAACAAAATCCTTCAAAACCAAAGCACATTTAAACATGTATTTTATGGAGCTCAAAATCACATAACAACAGGAGAAGACTGTTTGAAAATCTAATCCATGAAATTCCTAAGAATTTACAGCGTCCAGCTAAACAAAAACTTCAATCAATTTTATTGGCATGGCACATTTGATTCTCTTCGTCTTTCAGGATAAAAAAAATCGACATGAATTAGAAAATTAATTGAAGAAAAAGGTGTTTATTAGAAATATAGATGGATTTTCTCTTAATCAAAGTGAATTTTACTTAGTGAAATAGGGTAAAAACATAGCATTTTGGATATTAATAAATCACTAGTTGTGTGCCCTAGGACATCATCAAATCATATACACATACAAAACTTCTCGAATTGATCTCAACAACAACGATCCAAGGATTGAAAATAACTCCCGAAAATTTGTTCAAAACCTATTACATCGTATTTAATAGAGAGAAACATAAGGTTAAAGCCCTGTCCATGTTGAGATTTTTTGAGAGCATACAATTCGTGTTGTGGAAGCTTTAGTGAAATATTTATTTGACTAAGATTTATGATCTCGCTGGAATTTCTTGCATTACCTTTTGTGTTCTTACATGTAATGTTCGATATCTGCAACGCTATATACATAATAGTCCGAGGTTGACGAAGAAAATAGAGAAAATAAAATAAATGTTGCTAACCTAATTTTCCAAGAATGAAAAAGAAATGTCCATCATTGACGTACACAATGTTTCGAAATTCCGGAAGCTAGAGCAAACATTTCCTTCGAATTATCGGGTTCTATCCAACAACAAGGCAAAAACAAGGCACTGGCTTTCTTCCTCGTTATATAAGGAATATTACTGAAGGAAGGAGTTGGTTTGATGACGGAGATTATTAAAAACATATAAAAATCTTCCAAGCATGTAGGACAAGCGATGGTTAGGAATATATAATGCGCCAGTAAAAAACACCAATGCTAGCGAATCGAACAGAGTTCGCTGGAATCATTATTATCATCTTTATGAAACATGGCCTACCTTTTGCAAGCTGCTTGGATTAAGCTGGGTTTTGTCGATGATTTTGATGGCGACCTGATAAAGACAAGAAAAACGAGGTTTTTTATAGTGAGTGGAATTTTGTGGAAGCGACCCGGCGTTGTGAAGCTCTGGTTTTGATGCTAATCAAATCGTAAACGTTTTCATTTTTGGGAAGTCGTGTATTGAGATTCTTTCGATCTCAGACAAATCAACTAACCTCCTTTCCAGTGGGAATATGTTTGGCCAGTTTTACTTTAGCAAAGTTGCCCTTTCCAATAGTTTTCATGAGTCTATATCGGCCGATGTGGACCTCTTCAGAGTTGCCCGAGGAACGACTTCGCGAGGTCCTCGAGCTGGAAGAGTTGTGCCCATCTTGGACCTAGAAAGCAAAAACGTCGGTCAAAATTCCCCTATTTACAAACACACACATTCAATGTACTGTGGTGAACTTCAAGGAAGGATCTTTAGCAACATGTCGATGAAAAATAAAACGAAATCGCGCTGTACGTTCGGGAGTTGGCTCCCAAAATGGTGGACATTGAACATAAAAAACGCCAGATGAATTGTTCCCTTCAAATTCGCTCGAGCTGCCTGTTTTGAAGGTCTGAATCGCTCCACAAATCGATCTTGATACCCTATTCCATAAAAAACTACTTGAATTATCATTGGGTTAGCCTCTTAAATCCAACGACGACGTGAAAAAAAGTCGAATTTAAAATACAGGGCAAACGATCCCTAAACGTCTTATAGATACAGCGTCCCCATTAACAAAGCATAAAAATCCAGCCATTCACCTTGGCTGCCCTCGTCCTACTACGTTCTTGGCCACTGCTATCCATGGGCAGAAGTTGGGTACAGCCCGTTCGTAGCCGTGTTTACTTCTAGTCAAAACAGAACGAAATTTTTTGCTCCAACTAACAGAACTCAAATGTTGGTCTTGGATTAAAAATGGTGGCCAGTGTGAACTGCCACTGCCACTGCCTCGATCCAACGCAGTCCCAGCTCACCACACGCCCCACGGACACACCACACGGAACGCCTGGCATATCTAACAGCCCAGCAGTATACCTCAGTATTGTCCACTAAAATAACCCATATTTCTAGATTCCATAAATCACTACTGAAAGATCCGGGATTGAGTCGAGATTCATTATTCTAGGTTGAAAAATAGCCTATGAGAGGCGTGATGTTAAATTCATTTGTTCATGTGGTGCACCAGTCTTTAACGCGTTCGCTTACGGGTGAACGAAATGTATAATTGTATTATCGGGTGGAAAAAAAAGTCCCTTAATGCCTGCTTTCCGGTATCAATTGTGGTTCGACATAGTATATGACGACAATGAATTATTGGAATATTCTTTTAATTGTGAATTTTATTGCTAGTAATATTGTAGAGGGGTTTCTTTTATGCATATATTTCTGTTGTAAAGCGCCTTGGACATGCTCATGGATATGAGCGCTATATAAATAAAATAAACTTTATTATTCCTTGAGAGTGAATTTCGCGGGAAATTGAAGGCGACGTATTATTTTTATTTTTTTGTACAACCATCTGAAAATATAGATACTTAAAACCCCCAGAAATAATATTTTAGGAAGTCAGATTTTGATTAGAAGGTGGCCTTTCTGTGCAAAGAAAAAGCAGCTATTTATAAATACAAGATGGGATACCACGAATAATTAAAACTTGATTCAATTTATCATATTAATAAACAAATAATATAATAATATGATACCCATGGAACACACGCCGCGCAAGGTTTAAGACGCATGTGCAAGACGGAAAGCTTTAAGATTGGGATCTCAAAAGACTGCTTATTTGAAGTGACTAGGCCACGTAAAGGAGAGGTTGCCGCTTAGAGCCTTACGTGTGTTTTAAGTGTTCGGAAGGAAGTCCCGTGTGGGAGTCATTGACCACATCGCCAGCTAACAATAACACTCGGGTAGAAAATTAAGAATTAACCGAAAAAATAAATTAGCATTGCTCGAGGAAAAAAAGTTAATTCAGGATCATCCATCATTATCTGAGATTTAAGGTTCGTTTAAATCGTAGTTTTTGGCACCAATAGTGGTTCACTTTTAGTTATTAACCCCTTTTGTGTTAATCCATTTAATCCTTGGAATTTCTTTCGCAGAGCGTCGGACAGTTTTATGTTTTTGGAGAGTGCAGGAAAAAGGACGCGCTTTTCAATGACGTTGAAATGACCTGCTTTCTAAGAGGAAGAAGGCCAGGAAGACGGCAAGGAAAGCTAGGAAAATTGCAAGCCGGTAGTTCAGGTTGTCTGGAGTCGTCACGTGACTAGGACAATAAAGTGCGGAGTGTTTTTGTTGGCCAGTTGTATGGGATAGGGTCTGGGGGAAGAGGGCGTTGGCATCCACGCGACCTCCATTCCGCCAACTGGGAACCAAAGCCTTCAAAATAAGGGGCACTTCACCTCTTGGAATAAGCAAGATAGAGAACATATCAATGATAATAGCCAGATTCGACCCCACGGGCTTAAAAAAACATGCGGCCGTTGATTCTAAAACCACAACTCGTGTACCACAGTAATGCTGATAGGCAACTGAAAGTCAAACAAACGTTTTCTTTGTTCCGACCTAAAAATTCGCCGGAAAACGATAATTAATCTGTATTTGTGTCTATTATCTAATATCGAGAGGAAAAGTTCTTAATATTTCTGCCGACCAACTGATTCCGCAAATTTCCGGCAGGAAAACAAATTAACATCCATGTAAAAACTAAAAGTTATATTTAATGATAAAAACTTGGGGAAACGTTCAGTTATTTTAAGAGTATCAAGATTAACGCAGTTTGTGATTGGTTGGCTGGAGGACTAGCTTGCTTGTTGACGAAGACGTTGCTAGTCCAGTTCTTGGCGAGTAAGAATATTAGCACACTGCTAGTGTGACAAGTTATGAGACAGCGTGATTATTAGAATTTAGGCTACGTCGAGTGGCGGGGAAAACCGGTTCAGCGCAAGCAAAAAAACGTGGTCGAGCTTAAAATTAAAAAACATCAGAAATGTCACTCAAAGACAGGTTAAAGAGAAAATGGTGAAGAAGGGAAGGGATAATAGGCAGAGGAGTACTAAAGAAAAAAATGGTTAAGATACAGTAAGATCGAATTGAATGAGAAAGCGCCGTCAGATTGAAAATTCCTTAAGATCCGTGGCGTTAGTTGTCAGTGTTTGGTCATTCGTTTTAGATAAAACTGAAAGTAATTATCATGACAATTACACTTTTGAATTGAGTCTTAGCAAAAAAGGTATGACAGATCATCTAGATACACATTCTATACGTATAACATACAAATTTGAGTCAAAGACCTTCGGCACGACCGAGTTAACCGCCATTGGGTTTTGATGATGTCTTGCAAGTCCGATAGCTAGATAACAAAAAACATTCCTACAGGCATATCACTGAAAAAACTTGCTATTGGTTTTTCTTTGAAGTATTTTCTGATAAAACGTAATCTAGTTCCTTAATATTAATCGTACACCAATGCGACATAAAAGCAATTCCCTCCCTTGAGAAGGAGTGATCCTCATACCAGTCAGTTGATCTCTGAGCCATTAAAAACGAACTGAATTACATGACAATCTGCAAACGTTGTCACTGACCTTTGAGGGTGTGCAAGAGGTGTGCAAGTTGTCACAGCCGAAAACAAACGAAAGCCAAACATATATTGTTCTCCCAAGTAAATATTTACTAAATTTTGATGAATGTGTAATGAAAGGGGATCGAGAACGATGTTTGAGTGGCAGACTTTGTTGCATAGCAACGAAGTATGTGACGACATACTTGGTAAAGCAAGAGAATATGATAAACTTCATTTTTCTGGGGGATAAGTTGTAAAAAATTGTGACAATAAGATATGTATCATGAAAAGAAACGTGGATTTATAAAGATGAAAATGATAAATAATTCGTCAAGGTGTCTAGGCATCGATGCTCTCTTCTTAGTCCCAGGCAAAGCCTAACGTTTATGCAAATACTTCATAATTAATCGTATCAATTAATGGCCACATGGACCTTAAGCTTACTGTGGTCACCCTTTTTGATCCGAAAAATCATCAAAAGGCTCGTAAAAGCGGTTTCATGGTCTGGTAGGTTCTACTGTTTGAATTTCACGCAAGAATCGGTTGTTTTGTGCCCTTAGTTGGTCGAGGTCAAAAACGCGAATAATAAGCCGGAGATCAGGTGATCGGATGATGAATCAATGTCTGTTATGACGATCACAATGACGAATGACCTTAGAATAGTTTTAATCGCTCAAACCCAACTCGTGTGTACAATATTGTATTAACGAGTATCATTCTGTCACTGATTCACGATTCACCTATTTTTCTCACCTTATCATTTTCAAGTTCAGTTTAGAAAATCTGGGAGGCAGGAGGGGAAAATGCAAAACGTTTATACGAGCGCGAGGGAGTGTTCGTTCCTTCAGCGCTCGATACCAAGACAAAAATATAGTAATAGCTGATTTGAATGCATTAGAATAATATTATCGACTGATTCAATGGAAAATAAGCAACGGACAATAGGAAAGAAAGAAAGAAAAGATGGATACTTATATGGCAATAATATGATGGCAGATTTGTGCATGGATAGACAACAATTTCGACTCGGCATGAATTTAACAAAGGCACACATTGATAATATTTAATTCCTTACAATTTTGAAATATTTATGGATTTGAAAGAGAAAATTAGTAACGAATTTGAAATTATTCGTTTGGTGCTTTCGAAAAGACTTGAGTCAGAAGACCCAGGAAGTCATAAAGGTGGTCCAAAAAAGTATCATAGCACTTTGCTTGAGTTTACTTCTAAACAAGTAAGGGTTAACTAGTACAATGTAGGTCATTTTGTGAATTAGAAAATACCTTGTATCTTGTGTAGTTTTCGCGTTTGGGGTCGGTAGCGGCTCTGTAACTGCTTCGTGTAGTCGTTCGTCGAGATCCTGCGCCATCCTGAGCCGATGAAGTCCGGGTATTTTGACGAAAATTGTCGTTTTCGCCGAGCGCCATAACTAAATGTTCGCGTGAATACACGGTTCACTTCTCAAACCTTGTCACCACTGACCAACACGCTACATTGCGTAACGCAACGGGCACAATCACGCCTCCACTAGCAAATTAAAATACCTAACCCTCCCCTCCCTTGCTTTTTTTAAATGACCTCATATGGCTTCTCGTGGGATGATCAAACGGGAGGCGAAACAGCGTGATAAAGATGAGTAAAGTTTGTAAAAACTTCTCGATGCGAGAGATCAACTTGTTTAATTTCCAACTGTGTTTGATGCGAGACAAAATAAGCAAAGACGGCCAAAGCAAAAGAAGAAAAAAACACGCATCATTTCTATAAACTGAGATCATCGGCTTTTTCCCGTTAATTGTTATTCTGGTCTATCAGATCTAGAAAAATATATTTCAGCTTCTATTTCTTCAATTTTTCTCCTCCAATGTTTTCATAGAATTGTCACAAGTCAAATCATCCACCAATATTTTAACGAGAGAGCAAAAACTCAATGCAAATTATTCTTAGTGATTAACAGGGTCACGAGTACTCAGTCCCACCAGCAAATAAAAATCATGACGGATATCAGTTCTAAGGTGATGTTAGTCCTTCTGTTCTGTTCTTATATCGTTTTAATCCAGATTCTCGCGGGTTTAAGGCCAAGTGACTCTAAAAATTCGAACCTTTGCGCAAAGGTTGATCACGATCACATGAATGGCTAATTTGGTTTCACCAACCAGCAAACTTCAAAGTCCAGCCTGATCCAAGCCGTAGGGAGAGTAATGCAGGAAAAATATATCATAATAAATTTTAAATACATTCGCTGTCTTATTTAGCGTTCGCAGCAAGTCTTAGTACAAACTGAGACAGTGTATGCGTCACTAAAAACGGATGCGAGGGAGGCTAGTGTATGCGCAAATTATCGTTATTTGGCACGATCAAGCGGCGTAGTAAAATGCGCCCTGAAAAATTTGACGTCAAACGCTCGCAATAAGGCAGCATGCACTGTGGAATTTTTTGTGAGGGTCTATAGCTAGTATTGTTATGAAATATTACGAAATACCGTGTTTTTGTGCTAGGTAAATTATCATTGAGAGCGGTCAATTATCGTCAAACTAATTTTTCTCGTGGAAAAAAGAACTCCAATGTCGGGGTATGGAATAACCACCATCTCTTGAGTCAATCAGTGCGTAGCGCGCGATATTACTCTAATCATTAATATTCTTAATATTACACACACAAAGTACACGTTCACCCCATGACATGTCCGGCTGGCTTCACAGCTATGCGCCGTGTTTTGGTTTGTCCTAGTCCCTTATTTTTTGTTCTCGTCTACCGGACCGGTGCAGTTTCTATCCGCCACTGACCGATCTTGAACGGCGAACAGAATTAATCCCAAGAAAACAAAAATATCCGTTTACAGGGCAGCTTGCCCCCGCAGAATCTTTTGTTGAGGTCGTGAAAGCGTGAGAAAAGTGCGTTGGTACTATGAGCGAATGTGGTGTCCCAAATATTCCCAAATAAACTGAACAAAAGAAAAACGAGTTGAATGAGGATTGCCTTCGTAGGAGATAAAAACAAAGACCGGTTATAGGTCTGTAAAGTGGTGATTCTTTATTTGCTGTTGACTAAATAGGTACCACATTTCCTAGGATGCAATAACAACCTAATCACATTTTATAGAGGCTTTGCACCATCACGTAAAGATAGCCATGACAACAGGAGGCGGGAATCTGGTCAAATCTGATTTAAATAAGAAAGATTTAAATTTCCCAGGAGAAGAAGACTATTGTTGTGCCTCCTGTTTAATATTTTCATCTTTCGCGAGAGAAAGTATATGTAATATATACAATATGAGTGGCCGTGTTACTTATCAATCTCATTAATAATTAATGAGGAAAACACAATAGAAATCATTGTCCGTGGAGGTTGTATGTCATACAAAATTGTCCTAATTTGCATACAATTTAACTCCAATTTTCTTAGCCAAATTCAATTTTATCTTTAAAATTATAGTAGAACATGAATGTTTACCCCTAGACGTTTCATAAGTAACATACAATATGAGTGGCCGTGTTGTATCAGATAACAATCACTGTAAATCAGCTGTAAAATTGACAAACCTATTAAGCTACATTTTTTTTGAAATTGTTTGAAATTTGTTGTTGTTGTTGAATGTATGACAGTATGACCCAACACTGAAATGGCTTTCCCCTCTTTTTATTTATTCATTGACAATATGTACACAATTAAATGTACGAGTTACTGCATCCCGGCACGCACATGGTACAGTATGGCCCAACACTGAAATGGCTTTCCCATTTTTTATTTATTCATTGACAATATGTACACAATTAAATGTACGAGTTACTGCATCCCGGCACGCACATGGTACAGTATGACCCAACACTGAAATAGCTTTCCCCTCTCCTTACTTATTCAGTGACAACATGTACGCAATTAAATGTACAGGTTACTGCATCCCGGCACGCACATGGTACAGTATTGAAATTACACTGATATTTCTTTCCCCTCTCCTTACTTATTCAATGACAACATGTACGTAATTAAATGTACAGATTACAGCATCCCAGCAAGCACATGGTACAGTATTGACCAAAAGCTTAAATGGCCTTACCCTATTTTCATTTATCCAATGGCAGCATCTAGATAAAGACAGCATCCTAGCAAGCACATGGTACAGTATTGACCTTACACTTTAATGGCTTTCCCCTATTTTCATTTATCCAATGACAGCATCTAGATGACACATCCCAGCACGCACATGCAACAGCATTTATCCAATGACAACATGCAGATAATGAAAATCAAGTTACAGCATCCCAGCACACACGTTACAGTATGACCCAACACTGAAATCGCTGGGATCCATGTTAGAGTGATGTCATTATCACCGTGACGTCATACAATACTCCTCACATAGTTTGTGGGACCTTCGCCATAAAATCTGAGATACTCAAAATTGGTGACTAAGACATAATTGTACACATTTTTATTGAAGCTAACATATACATCTTGTTATGATATTTCCAAGAAACCTTTACGTCCCGAGCCCTCACTTCAACAACGAAGGACTGGGTGAAACAAACTATCGCCATAATTTAGCTTATTTGTGATTGGATTACCAACCAAAAACCCTTTAAAAAATCTACCTTGCTGAGGTACCGAACCATCCGGTTGGAAATACATTTGCTAACAGTAAAAAAAGAGCGCGAAACTTTGACTTTTGAAAGATGGTACACGCGTCTACCGAAAAAAAACGAAAAGAGCAAGAAAAGTGTATTACTTCTTTCGGAAAACCGAAGGTTCCTGAACTTTCCAATGGGATAGATACATAACATTTGTCTTACACGCGTCTTCCGAAAGGACCGAAAAGAGCGGGAAAAGTGAATTACTTCTTTCGAAAGACCGACTTTTCCGAAACTTTGGGAAAGATACATAACATTTGTCTTTCCAACCGGAATTTCCGGGTAAATGGTTAGTGCCCCTGGTCTCCCCCTACCTAAAGGCATGACGTATTGCAAAAAGCACCTCTGCAAGCAGGGTAGCCTTTCTATTACAAATTTACTTATTCTTGTTTCTTTTCGACAAGGAAAGAAATATCACTCATTAAAATTTCAAAACAAAGCAGCTCTAACGAACCTTGTGTATCCTAACAGCTAAGTCCATAAGTGAGTGAGTTACATAGCACTAGCATGCATCATTAAAGACACAGAACCTGCAAGCACACAAATACAGACACAGCTCGAGTTAGAATAGAAAGAAAATAACAGAGTCTAATTCTGACAAGAAGAAATGCTAGTTTAAGACTACAGGGGCGGCAGCATCTAGGGGAGGGGTGCAGGGGGTTCATGGTTGTGAACCACAAATAGATGAAATGATGTCTACTGTATTATCGTTTTCTTTAGTTTGTGAATGTTAGAGGTGCAGGGGTTGTGAACCACACCTAGATGAAATGATATCTACTGTATTATCGTTTTCTTTAGTTTGTGGATGTTAGAGGTGCAGGGGTCGTGAACCACACCTAGATGAAATGATGTCTACTGTATTATCGTTTTCTTTAGTTTGTGGATGTTAGAGGTGCAGGGGTTGTGAACCACACCTAGATGAAATGATGTCTACTGTATTATCGTTTTCTTTAGTTTGTGAATGTTAGAGGTGCAGGGGTTGTGAACCACACCTAGATGAAATGATGTTTACTGTATTATCGTTTTCTTTAGTTTGTGAATGTTAGGGGTGCAGGGGTTGTAAGCCACACCTAGAAGAAATGGTTATCTCCTGTATTGTTGTTGCTCTAGTTGGGAATGACGGTCCTATTCATAAATGGTGCATCCTCTCTAAAGGAATCCTGGATCTGCCACGACTTTACTGCAATTTTTCACACTCATGACACATGAACAGTTCTAATATGTTGCATTACGGGGCATTGTAAGAGAATAGCATTGGGTTAGGTAAGTTCAGCTGTGTATTTTTCAACCCACTCATTATAAATGATACTGTAGCCGAGTTGTAGAAATGCGTTTGATTTAGGAGCTACTAAGAGGGACACTTCATCAGCCAGTTGAAGCTTCAGCGTTTCCAGACTAATGTTTATCAACAATGAAAGTCTAGCACAAAAAAACTCTAAAAATACATTCATGCATTTATTCATGAAGTATGGCAAGAGTTTTATTTCATGGCAGGTGATACATTTTATTATGATGGTTTTGTGTCTTGTTATCTTATTATGACTTAGTCTAGAGCGAGCTAATGTGCATTAAGAAGTAATTAAAGAGTATATGGCTAGACGAAAAAGCACATGTTTTAAAGGTTTTAACGTGTTAGCAAATTGGTAAGATCAAAGTGATTAAAGCACGTGTTTAAAGAGACGTACAGTGAGTCGTCAGAGTTTTATTTATAAAAATTAAAGTTCTACTTCAAAAATATATAGATATATCGCTGTCACAAACACGAACAATTATCGGCACACATAAAAAAACCACATTAAAAGAAAAATATATACGTCGACCGCAAACACAAACAAAAATGGAGTAAATAGTAAAACGTTGTTTTAAGTATTAAAAAACAATTATATTTTCAAACTTGTGGTAGAGTTGATTTGTTTTATCTGCTGCGTGGTTTACCCCCGTTAATTTTGGAAGCTTTTTTTAGGGCTTGTCGTGTCACTACAGATTTGCATGTTCAAAGCGTCACGTGATTGTTTCCCCGCCATTTTAGGGCGCCTTTACTGACTCTGACGATTGAAGTTTTGCTACATTTGTTTCATGACACCACTTGACCTGCCAACTGTTCCCAGTTCTTTGTTCAAATAGTGTTTAACACTCTACGTGCTAAAACTAAAACAATAGGCCATTTGCATTAGGGCGTCATTTTACTACCACTACCAAAATTCTTCGTGAATTTTCTTTCTTATTAAAATTTGTAGTTCCTCATGGGAATAGTTAAACAATTGGTGCTAATTAACAGAACAAAAGACAGTGTGCAATGGAGTCTGGTAGTGGTAGTAAATGACGCCATAATGCAAATGCCTATTCTCCCACTAAAAATGGCAAACAATATTACGGGTTATAATGTATAACCTTGACCGTGGAGGCGACTCGGATCAATTATGATCAATAGAAAAAAATATCATCCTATTTTATACTTTAAACGTTTTGTAATCACTGCGCATGTCCGTAGAAGCGAGAATGGTAAACTATGGTCGCTAGAAACACATCAAAACGTATAACGAGATATCAGTACAGACGAAAGAAACACTGGATGGTTAAGTGATAATGTTTCACGCAAAAGGTTGACGCTTCTTTTTACCTGGTGGTGAAAAGTGATGTTGAAGTACGATTAATTACGTATTATTAGAAGAATGGGGTATTAGGATGGTATTGGCTGCTTTGTCAGGTGAGCATGTCGTAGAATATTGTTTAGGTATAGTTATTAACATACCGTTAGTAGGATAGAGTATATGTAGTATAGTATCAGTTAGGTATGGTTAGCAATCTACTATTAGTAGGATAGAGTATGATATTAACTGGCTTGTTATATCGTATAGTATTAGTAAGACAAGGTTAGTTATGTTAATTAGAAGAATTTGAGAATGTTATTATGGTATTAAGTGTTTGCTATGTCAAGTATCTTGATTGATATTAGTCAAAGATTTAGTGAGCTAGCACGTCACACTCTACCACTATACCAAAAACACAGACAAAAAAGAACCGCACACTACACAGACAAGAAAGACAGCGCACACCGGACTGGAACACCCAAGAGGCATTCTTATAAAATTAAACAATCACGAAGTACTATGAAAATGAAGCCAATAAGGAAGGATCCATAATTATTAGCATTCTAACCTCATCCAATCAGATTATTTTCCCCCTGCCAATCAAATCATTTCAATCCCCATATTCACCTCAGCCAATCAAATCATTTCAATCCCGAGATTCGTTTTTTACAATCTTGAAAAAATGTATAAATATTTAAAAATTATTAATTATTGATTAGAGATTATCGTTATTATTAATTATTGATTAAAGGCTTTTTTTTTTCTTTTTTTTTTCTTTTCAATCCCGAGGTTTGTCCTTGGCCAATCAAATCATTTCAATCCCGAGGTTTGTCCTTGGCCAATCAAATCATTTCAATCCCGAGGTTTGTCATTGGCCAATCAAATCATTTCAATCCCAATTTTCACCTCAGCCAATCAAATCATTTCAATCCCAAGTTTTGTCCTTCGCCAATCGAATCATTTCAACCTCCCTTTTTTCCTTAGCCAATCAAATCATTTCAATCCCAATGTTGTCCCCTTAGTTAATCAAATTATTTTACCACTTTGTCCTCAGTTAATCACATCATCGGACTACAGGATATATATAACCATTTATTGACTTTATTGCTGGCTCCTGATTGGTTAAATTTAAAATTTATCGTTTTTAGTCTACATCAATATAGGGGTATGATCGTGGTACGAAGCCATCTATATATAAAACACTTAAAACAATACTAAACACAGTCCCCCACAAAGACACATTTTACAATAACTTACAAGTTTCTCGCGCGCTACGCCTCGTGGATCCACACTACTTTGACGATGTGGTGACGCAATTTAATAATTTTAATTTTTTTAAATATTTATTCATACATTAATGATGTATTGAAGAAAGCAATGAATTACTTTTGTTACATTGATATCAACAACTATAAAATAAAAATATATAAAGAATTTATGACAAATATAAAAAAATATAGAAATATAGATATGAAACAAATATTATTAAAATACGAAAAAAATTAAATCAATTTTAGGTGTATAATTATGAAAAAATGTCTTTTTAAAATATTATTACAGGTCATATTAATAAGACTACTATTTATTTATTACCATTTATTATTACAACTATTATTTATTTGTATGCTTTGGTTCTAAATTATTAAGTTTTATTATTTATTTTTATTATTGGTAAAATATTTATAAGCGACGATAGTGAATCAGCAGTTTATGCGAGCTTTAACGTCGTTACTTTAAGACCATTTCAGGATAACAGACCTCTTCACCTTCGTATGCAAGTTACCCATTTCAGACCACGTGAAATTCCCCTGAGAATTGTTCTTTTATGACGACCATTTAAAAATATTTACATATAAAAAAAATAATTCCCCAAGAGTGGCATCACATGGTCTGAAATAAGACAATGGGACAGGTAAAGATCCAATAAGCTAATTCGGTATTAATGTTCCGATCACGTTTAAGCAAGAACACTATACCAGAGATTCCATTCTAGAATGCTTTCTTGAAGTTCGGTTACTGAAATTATCGCGAACTGTGATGGTTTGGTTGTCTTGTCTTAGGCTAATCTTACCTTCGTCCGTTGCAGGCGGTGCGCCATTCTCAGAACGTCGATCATCCATCTCGATGTCTTCACGCCCTTCCATGTCCAGGGACTGGGTGCTCACATTTTGGTTGACTGTGATTTTACTCTGGTCTTTCATCTTGTTGTACCAGTAATTGGCGTCTACCCAGAAGTACTTCTCCACGCTCCTGGTGATGTAGATCAGCAAGAAGGCGCTCATGAGAAGAGCCACAGAGGACAACATGTGCCAGATGTCGTGGTAATCGAAAAATTCCCACAAAAAGCACTCGTCGTTGTGGGTGCGCGACTCGCTAGGCGACGCCGTCTTCTTTGCGGTAGGCTTCAGCTTGAAGAAATACATAGCAAAGACCCAGAAAAGAAAAAGAACCACGATGAAAAGGATGCGGTAAAGGTTTCTGGAAAGTGCATGACATAATCCTTTAATATCGCACAAGGGCTGAGCAGAGTTGTTGAGAGATTGGTAGGTAGACTGGTACTTGAGGTGTCTTAACGAGGTGACCAAATTAAAAGAGATCAGACCGCCGATGGTAAGGACTACTGCTGCCACACATGAGAACAAGAAGAACTGCGACCAGTCACTCCACTTGGAAATCCCAATAATGAGCAAGCAGATTGGTACCAAGATCATCCATAACCACTTTACTCCGTCTTCGACGGTGGCACAACCTAACCGGTTCATCAAACCTGGACCACTCGTACAAGATATCCCCACTTTTTTAAAGGCCCACAAGTAGATGACAACCAACCAAATTACGAGTATTAGCCAGTAACACACTTCGACAAACCTAGGAAGGCCCTCGGTGTCGCGAATGGAGCCAATGTAGTTCAGGACTAACAAAGGCGCAACGAAGAAGAGGAAGTACTTCGGTGCTTGGACAATGGTTTCGCTTGGATCTCGTTCTTTGTTGCTGCTGATCTTGTCAATCCGCGCGTTGAACAGCGCAATGACCACAAGGCCTGAAATAATAAACATGAAAGCAGAATCGAACTGGAATGTCAATCTGGAGGGACATATGTGGTAGGTTGCAGAGAAAAGTCCTTGGAAGACCAAGGCCCACGCTAATGCATAAGCCAGGGAGAAGTCGTACGGTACGAATTGGTTGCCTTGGGTGTTGAAGCTTGCTTGGTTGTTCCGGTGGTTCAGGTTCACGGCTTCGCGGAATGAAAACGAAAGTGCAAGGATGACACCGTGCAAGCAGTAAGGTACGTTACTGATAAGAAAATTAGAAGGCAGGTCGGCCACTGCGATAGGGCGATAACAAAGCTCGTTGTAGTAACATTTGTCGCGGTCGCCTGTCTCGATCATGTTTGCCCAGCGACCAATGACAAACTGAGCTGATCCAACCAGAAAGCTTACAGCCAATACGACCGTTAAGTAGGAATAGGTCTTGGTGCCTCGCCCAAACCAATGAACAACGACTACCTTGACCCAAGTCTTAAAAGGAAAGCTCCTGCGGGGAATAGGCGGAGGGATAAAATTCAGGATTGTCTTATCTGGAAACTTGCGTAAATTAGAGGACGTCTCCGTATCCTGCTCTAACACCTCGTCTTCCACGTAAAACGGATGCGACATTTCCTCAAAGTCAGAATTCAAGAAAAAATGCGCGATTACGGCGAATAGCAGTCCAAGGATTCCAGCGATTAAACACATGTAAAGGACTGGCAAACCTTTGCCAATTGTATCATAACTGTAGGTTTGAGTGATACTGACATTAACTGCCTTCTCCTCAATGGCATCGACAGAGCCCTCTTTCACCACTACGCCAATATACCAACGACCCTTCTCGATTTTGGGCGAGGAATACTGCGATAGAGTTATTCTACCAGACTTGGTGAACGACAACTTCAGATATTTTCTCGTCATCATGGACTGTGTAGTGATCCCTAGCCCAAATTGCTGGACGTCGGAGCAGCTTTTCGACACGAGGAGATACGATACAGTATCATCGTCCGAAGTTACAGTGATTTGAAACAGTTTGAATAAATCTTTCTCCAAAACATCGAACGCCAAAACCTCGCTTAGACCATTCTTTAGCAACTTAATGGATTTGGTCTCCCCAGGGCTCATATAAGTGTTGTCTAAATTAACTTCCAACTTAAAGGTCACATTTTCAGGAGCTCCGAACATTAACAGGTCCAATTCAGTGTTTCGTATTTGTACCTGGTCGGTTCTCAGTTCCGGACAGGAATGGAAATGGTAGCCATGGCCAAGCATCAGGTGGACGTAGCGGGCAGTACCTACGAACGTTATCTTCTTCCTCTCCATCACCATAGCGTATATCACGCTGATATTTTGGTTGTGTCTGGCCAATCGCACACGTAGAATGCCCGAAGAAGCATCATGTTCAATGTGACAACTCCGAGCGTCACCAAAATGAGACGTCAAGTTACCGATAGCTGTGTAACTTAGGTTATCCTGGCTTGCCGAGCCGAAGTCACAGTTGACTTGAAAGCTTCCATGAACCATCCCTTTAGTAACTATCATTGCTATGATGGTTAGGACTATCACTGTAAGACTTGTGCGCTTCATGGCGGAAAGGAAGGTTTATGAACCTCACCTAAAGGGAAAAAATGATGGAATTTAATTTACAGAATAACTGACACGTTTAATCACACCAAAATCCCCAAAGCCATCAGGCTCTCATCTGCATATTTTAGACTGAAAGGTTATCGCCAAGTTTTTGATGTTTTTGACATTTCTTATAATTGTATGAATAAATTAGTGTTAAAACATCTCATAGTGTCATGCATACAGGTTTCCGCTAATGTTCTCACCAGACTGTGTTGATGAGGGGTATTCAGCGATAATAACACTGGTATTTGGTAGGATGTCCAAGTATCTCGTGATTTTTTTAAAATTAGGATTAACATAAATAATAATAATAATAATTTTTTTAAATTATTTTTAGAGAAAAAGAAAAACCATAATAAGATATACTATAACAGATATATATCTACTAATGTATAACCATAAAATCTATTTAGTAAAAACTAATCTTAATAATAATGAAAACTTTATTTTTTTAACATTTTACAGCAATTATAAATCTCTCTACTTAAAGGCAATTTACAATTGACTACTCGAATATGACTTTACGAACACTTGAATAATAATAATAATAATAATAATAATAGTTAAAAAATAGATAGTAATATTTCATTAAAGTGTATATCAAGGATAAAATTTTATTTTTAAAATCACATATATGTGATTAGTGTAGTAGTATGGTTGCAGTATTTTTGGATGTGGCCTTCTCTTTTCAGAGAAATAAGCATTTGAAATATCAATATGCAAATAAGATGACGTAAATTCCAGAATGGGTTATGTTTTGAAGTGTCATTTACAACAAGTGTTCTGAAATGAAATAACCTAAAAGTGTACAAAGTCATACATTTCAATTATAAGTATGATTTGCAAATGAAAAAAAAGCAGTACTTTCCACGACAGCATTTTTGTATAATAAATTAGTCTTGAATTTACGTCATCTCATTTGCATATCGATATTTCAAATGTTTATATCTCCTAAAAGAAAATTTGACATACAAAAATACTGCAACCATACTACTACACTAATCACATAATAATTATATGTGATTTTGAAAATAACATTTTATCCTTGATATACACTTTAACAGTAGCTTTAATAATGCATTATCGTAGGATCGTAGCCAAAGAATATGAACAAAATCTATACATACAATATCTAAATATGTCTGCAACAAATTAATAAATGAGAGGAAAAGAAAAATATATATATAAGTAAAAATATATAAGTATAATAAAATATACTATAATAAAAAGTAATGTATAACCATAAAATCTATTTAGTAAAAGCTAATCCTAATAATATACATTTTAAAAAATTAATGGCGAACATTCATATTCAGTCAATGTCATTAATGTTGTCCACCGAAAAAAAGACATTTACACATTTACACGTTTAGACTTAAAGAACCATCACATGTTTCCTCAAAGGTTCTGGCATAAAACAAACGCTGAAGTACAATTCTTCATCTTAAATCCTCACTAAACGGTCGGGGCATTCTGGATTTTCGATTCACGAGTTGAATCTTACATTTGAAGTTCAGGCTCATTTTAGTCTAAATGTGTGAATGTGTTTTTTCGGTGGACAATGTTAATGACATTGACTGTATATATGGGGGATTTAAGTATTTGCAGTCTCAACATCCAACATTGTTGTAGTAATAATAACAATAATAATAATGATCATGATGTTAGGAAAACAAAGAGAAGAAATTGATAATAATAGTAATAATAATTATTATAATGATAATAATAGTTGTTTAACCACTCATAGGTTACAATTACGTGCCCTATGATTGTCTTTGTATTGCATCCAGATGCTTAATAAACTGCATATAATAATTATTATTATTGTAATAATCATCATCATCATCATGTTAAGAAAAAAATGAGGAGAACTTGAAGGAATTTATAGATTAACTGACTTGTTTCTTAATATCAAAGGCCCCTATAATATTTATAATACAATATTCATTTTTGATCAAAACACCCAAGGTTTATTGGTAACATAATGGCCTATTGCAATACTCCCATGCTACAACATGGCTGACATTCAAATACTCTATTATCAAGGGGTTTAGCTTCTTACAGGTTACAAAAAGTAGGGAGGGACTGATCACAAGGTAGGTAAAATCTTTTTTCTGCTATTTCCACAGCAGCTCAGTTTGAATGGCAACAGGATATAATAATTAGAGCAATTATTGCTTAGAGGAAGAAGTATATTCTTGCAGGGACAGATCCAGGGGTGGGGTGCGGGGGGTTCCCACCCCTCTCTGGTTACAGATTAGGCGTTATGGGACCGTGTTATGTGGATCATTATTATTATTACCATATTTATATAAAAGTTTAAATCAATCAGATTTGTAATTTTTGGCTCCTGACATGTCAAAATAAGGTTTTTTTTAGAAACCAGATATTTCACTTTCAAGATACAATAGCATTAGCATTAGGGTGGACAATCTCAATGGAGAAATAGACAAATACTTTCTTAAAGTTACTATAGCTAATTTAAGAACAAACTTAGTATACAATGCAATTATATCTATTAGTCCTTCAGCACCCTTTGATGAAACTATTAAATGATTGACCGCAAGATCTATATATTTCACAGAATACATTTTTCTGCACTACTGCTCCAGAGAATAAGCCAATCAATAAATATTTAGTTCATGAAACGATAAACCAACATGAATAAAGTCGGTTATAAAAGAAGATTGTTTATCAAACCAGGGAACTGGAACAAAATCATATAAATTATTTATGTGATTTTGTTCTAGTTCCCTGGTTTGATAAACAATCTTCTTTAATAACAGACTTTATTTATGTTGGTGCAGAGTTGGTGCATCCAACTCACTTAATACCATACAAATCCTTATAAAAAAATTCAATTTCTTATCTAATGTCATTTCTCCTT
This sequence comes from Actinia equina, assembly GCA_011057435.1. NCBI lineage: Eukaryota > Metazoa > Cnidaria > Anthozoa > Actiniaria > Actiniidae > Actinia > Actinia equina. The sequence continues at coordinate 886,571 of WHPX01000087.1, forward strand.
TTTCACTTATTATGAGCTGAAACTCTGAATAATGCCGAAATGCTCTTCTTATTTCTGTTTCTTATTTGAAGGTGTGATTCTTCTCTTGAAATGTGCGAGAATTGTGAATGATTGATTTGATTCGATTTCTTTTTATGTGTCCTCATTGAACTCCACTGTCTAATAGGCCAGGTCACAGTTGCAAGTTGCTCAAACAATTACAATCACTCGAAAAATAAACTCAAAGCAAATTATTTATTTTAATACAAAAAGTTAGGTTTTGGGTAATTAAATAAGTAATTGTTTCTTGAGTACATTATTTGGCCGGGTGGCTTGTCATTGTGTTTACTCATAGTTTTAATACAAGGGCAGGGACAAGCCTAAGCTTTTGCTATAGAGACTTCAGTCGAGTTGTGAATGAGGTTGTAAACGAAATTTTTAAAACTATCTGGTTTGGTTTCTGTCGCAAAAGAATAGGAAATAATATACCAACAGCATAAATAAGCTCTGTAATAATATTTAGACAAAAGCTTAGCTTGTGAAGACAAGTGAGTTGCTGCATCGCTTCATCGCGACGATTTTACTTAATAGGACGCCACTTTTGTATTAATCAAACTCAATTGAATTTCTATCAATGATATCGAGATTCTTAATCAAGAAAAGACCTTATTGTGCAGCTTAAATGCCTTGTTTTAAGCCCTTACCTTGGATTTCTAGGAGTAAAGTAATCCTGCTGGATTTTGACTCGATCGAAATACTAATCAAGTGCAGACACACACAGGTGAATTACTCTTCAAAATGCTCATTAATAATTCAAGATTTCTGCATGACTGCTGCGACCAATGAAGTTGATTGATTATTAACAAAGGTTTCTCGGATGAACTGCACGCAAGAGGCGAGATAATATAACTTCCAAGATAAAATTTAAATTTCTTAGAAAAGTGAATTTAGTTTAACGCTCGCGTAGGTAGAGCCTGGGTCCAGTCATAAAAATCGCAGGCGCAGACGTGGAAACGAGGCTTTTTCGGGCACATGTAGCTAAAAGATTTTGACTGCAAAAATCTATTTTTTCAAAGTCATAATCCTGCTCCAAGCAAAAAGAAACTTCAATTTATTCTTTTGTTAGCATGATTTACATTATCTGTTTTTTCAAAGTACGCGTAAAATCTTGCCCGAAAATGCCTCGTTTTCATCTTTTGTCCGCGCTCGCGCATCCCGGAAAAGATCGATTAACGCGTGAGGGTAGCCTGTGTACAGCCGCTTCCCACCCCTCCCCCACTTCGGCTGCTGTACACTGGCTACGTGAGGGGTGCCGCGTTAACTGAAAGGTGCTATTTTGAATCTTTTAAGTAAAATTGTTAGTACAACAAGTGAATAAAGTGATTGGTAAAAAAGAGTACTGCATCGTTATAAATAAAGAAGCTACAGATTCTCCTCCCTCAAAACAGGTTTTACCACCGTTTTCATTGCTACGAGCCCAAGACAAACAGAAGTCAAATCTTTCACGCTGACAATAGTCCATCTTCAATTTACGATGAATCTTCTTCAACCCAAAAATCTCAGTTCATCTACCTGGCTTATGTGTGTCAGCAGAAAGTTTGCGATATTCTCGTTTACGGCAAATGTGAAACGTCAGTTGACCGATTAAAAATTTCTTTAAAATTGGTGAAAACTGAATCGCAAAAATCTCCAAGTAGTAGATAAACAAAAGAATACTTGTCTTTGTTGAGAAGGATAGCGCAAGGTAAAGTGAAATGTAGGGAAACAATGAAAACGTGGTCACGTTTGCCGTTTGCGGGAAGGAAAAACGGGAACCTTAATCTGCCTATTATCTCAAGTAGTTTAGAAGTATATATACTACGTGTTTACCAACCAATAATCTACAGCCAGAGGTTCTCATTGAAAAACAAATAAGCCAATCCATATATATCTTTTCAAACAGCAAACCAAAATCAAATGTCTTCCTGTATTAAGCAATCCGACAACTCCGCGAAGTGATTACCACTGTCCAATCACAGAACTTTAATCCACGAAAACCATTTGAGAGTAAAGAGTGGTACGTTTCCCTTTGCGTTTCATGGCTACTCCTTAATTAGTATAGACTGAATCCCTCAAAGCATTATTACCACTTGTAAGACTTATTGATTTAAACAGGCGAGTTAACTAGTGAATAGTTTCCAAGAGACGCGTTTGGTATATTTGAGTACAAAATGCAAGACGGGCGCGTTAAAGCGCGCTAAGGCTCAGGTCAATCGTCGAACTTCACATGTGCCAAACCTAATTGAAACAATGGATAACAAGGCGGTTTTTTTAATGTCATTAGGTTCGGTTCATGTGAAGCTTGACGTTTGAATTTTAGTCTAACTTAATCATCGATGGTCATGGATGTTTGAGTTTCCAAAAAAGTATAAAAGGATATCAAACTAAATGACACATTTATATCGAATCGCTACCCTGAATTTAAAGTAAAAACATAAAGCGGAATAATAAAAAAAACATAAACGGGCGAGAGATTTTGTGTAAAAGCTTTGATTTTCAAAGATCTTGTCTCAGAAGAGCCGCCACTCGATTTCAGGTTTCACTAGATATAACCACTCGTCTCTTAGAAGCTATTTACTAGTAAACTCGCCTGTTTAATTCATTAAGTCTTACAAGTGGTAATAATGCTTTAAGGGGTTCAGTCTTTACTCTAATTTACAGATAATACTAAGTGGAGCGATAGAGAAAGTTTGTACGACTTGAGTAGCCAGGAAACGTACCACTCTTTACTCTCAAATGGTTTTCGTGGATTAAAGTTCTGTGATTGGACAGTGGTAATCTTCGCGGGGTTGTCTGATTGCTTCACTACAGGAAGACATTTGATTTTGGTTTTCTGTTCGAAAAGATACATATCGATTGGCTTATTTGTTTTTCAATAAGAACCTCTTGCTGTAGATTATTGGTTGCTAAACACGTAGTATATATACTGAGTTCTAGACTACTTGAGATAATGACACACATAACCCAGGTAGATGAACTGAGATTCTTGGGTGGAAGAAGATTCAACGTAAATGCGCTTGAGATTTGAGCAAAACATATTGGGCTAAGACTATGGGATTTGGTCAAAAAAGGGGGGCTTGGAAATTATGGTATCAGGGCCCTCCCTCAGGACCATCTAAACGATAAAACATGATAGTAGCCAACTGAAGGGGTAAATGGACAGAGTCTTGAAGGAAAGAAAAGACAAGAAAGACAAGGAATAGCAGACTGAGACAAGACAGGAATGCCGGGGTGTTCAAATTCCAGTCTTTTGGGGTTAGAAATCTGTTTATTTTCTTAAAATCGTTTGTGTTATCGCTAGTAGAGCTCTTAAGATGGTTATGAGTATTTATTCGTCCATTTTGTAAATGCAAACTTGCTGGAATACTATAAAAGGGCTGATATCTTTCTTGGATTTCGAAAGTAACAAAACATAGCCATCAATTTTGATCGCTTTTTCCGATAGGCTATGTTCCCGAGGCTGAAATTTAAGATATCGAACGTCGCCTATTCCTTTCATCCTTTTCTTTCTACGACAATAAAAATCCAAGATATTTAATACCATAGACTTAGAAATATCTTTTTAGAAAACAATTGTTGTTATGGGCGTGGTTTGAGAAATCGAAACGAATTTTCCCGCGCTTTTGTAATGAACTAAAAATTGCACGCGCACGCGTACCGGATGAAACTGAAGGGCAAGGGTTGGTGACCTATTAAAAGGGTGGAGAAGAGGGCGGAACTTTGAACTGTGAATATTTGACATTACAAAGTTTTTACTCAATACTAAATAGAAGAGTTTTGTAATAATAGGAAATAAACTGTAACTGAAAAAAATGCCGAAAGTATTCTTTGCGGCTCGTATCACATGTCCATGACGCGACAAAATACAGAGAGTTTGCCGTATCTCCTTACTTCCATCTTATCTTGAATTCAATTGAGCTTTGAAAATCTCATGGCGGCAGCCTTTGGTAAAACACACATTGCCTCCTGAACTAGGGAACTCAAAATTTAAAACATATTTTTTTGCTCGCATCAACACATAACAATAAATTATTGTATAGACTTTAATTTCTACATGTGCAATCAAAGTCTTCTTTATTGAGGCGTTCAAAAACTATTTTGCACAAATTTATTTAATCTAATAACAGCGTAGTATTTCTTAATCATACAATCAAATACCTCAACACTTGTTTCAACATAATCGAACTTTGATCTAAAAAAGGAGGATCCAGATAATATCACGATCCGGTGTCGCATATAGTCCAGTATAGTACCTAAATTTTAGTTAATGGTAACTTTTACTAGGAGATCCTGTTCAAGGATTCTCCTTCCACTAAAAGTGGATCCTGGAGTAGATAGCATACATGTTCAACACTCAGGTACAAAATCCTTTCCTAACAAAGCCATCACACAGAGAATAATGTGAGTGTCCAACTTTGTTTGAAAAGGATTTTGTAAGATTGATATTTTTTTCAGCGAGGAATTTTAAGGAGCAAGATTGAGAACGTTTTGGTTCAGGTAAGGGATACTCCTAAATCAGGTAAATGGATACTCCTCAATCAGGTGAAGGGATACTCCTAAATCAGGTGAAGGGATACTCCTAAATCAGGTTAAGGGATACTCTTAAATCAGTTGAAGGGATACTCCTAAATCAGGTGAAGGGATATCCCTAAATCGATGAAGGGACACTCCTAAATCAGGTGAAGGGATACTCCTAAATGAGATGAAGGGATACTCCTAAATCAGGTGAAGGGATACTCCTAAATCAGGTGAAGGGACACTCCTCAATCATATGAAGTAAAGGATTTCAAAACATTACTCATATGACCGGCAATTCCTTTTAATTAGTAATATACAATTCTTACTTTTTGTTGAAACTATAGGACCATACCTCCAGACCTAGAGCTGAAGAGCCGTAAATCAGCGTGAACCATTGAGAAATAAACTTCTGATATTCGCACCTACAATTCACTTGTCCAAAATCGATCCACTATCGAATACGGCAAATAAAATCGTGTTTTTAAGTGAATAACGTAAAGCGGAAAAATGGTCAAAAATCCAGTATTCTGCCCATACATTCCCTCATAAACGCTGTTTGCAGAACAGGGAAGGGCTTCTGCTACAAAATCTTGAATTTCTCTGCCTGTAGATCCACTAGAGGCATAAATTAAAAAGTTTATTCAACTTTCATTATCTACCATCTTATTCAGATAGCTAGATTTCTGATAACCAGAGAAACAAAAGAGGTTAAAGCCGTTGTTTCGGGCACTCGCTAGCCTCTTTTCTGCCATGTTTCTTGTTCGATTGAGTACAGAGGGCCTAGCTAGGGGGTCATTGAAAAATGAATTTCTGATATTCGCACCTAAAATCCACTTGTCCAAAATCGATCCACTATCGAATACGGCAAATAAAATCGTGTTTTTAAGTGAATAACGTAAAGCGGAAAAATGGTCAAAAATCCAGTATTCTGCCCATACATTCCCTTATAAACGCTGTTTGCAGAACAAGGAAGGACTTCTACTATATTCGCACCTAAAATCCACTTGTCCAAAATCGATCCACTATCGAATACGGGAAATAAAATCGTGTTTTTAAGTGAATAACGTAAAGCGGAAAAATGGTCAAAAATCCAGTATTCTGCCCATACATTCCCTTATAAACGCTGTTTGCAGAACAGGGAAGGACTTCTACTACAAAATCTTGAATTTCTCTGCCTGTAGATCCACTAGAGGCATTAATTAAAAAGTTTATTTAACTTTCATTATCTACCATCTTATTCAGATAGCTAGATTTCTGATAACCAGAGAAACAAAAGAGGTTAAATATTTTTATAGCATTTTTATCACTGTAAATATAAATATTTGTATGAAAGACTTCAAAAATCAAGTTATTTATTATACAGAAATGTGTATTTAAGTATAGAATTTCTTATTATTTATTACTATATCAGCATGTGTCTGACTTAATGTAAAAATCAGTTCAATTTTGTTTAACAATATTGACAGTCTAATATTTCTTTTTGTCTTGATTTAAAATATTTTTACATCATTTTTATCACTGTAAATATAAATATATGTATGAAAGACAGTCTTGTAATACTTCTTTTTGTCTTCACATAATAGATGCCTTTCCTCATTCAAAAGTTATACTTCATCGGGCAGAATGGCTATTGTCATTATCATTATCAAACTCCATCTTAACTCAATTATTGACATCATCTCAAAATGAATATTAATGACAGAACAAAGTGATCAGTGATTGGTCCTTAGTATTCCCTAAAGGGACTGAGCCTCCTAATTAGTACGCTGAAAATCAGCTACATGAAATTCACACCTGTCAATCACTTTCATAGCAACCAGATTTGTTTGTTGTTTTTAAAACCCAGTGATTAATTACGATTTTTTGCAATTAAAATCGCCAATACTGAGGGGATTTTAAAGTTGGCCGCCAAACTTATGGAAACTATTATTTTAGGAGTCTGGTCTGGAGTATGATTATTCATAGATAATGCATGATCAATATATATTCTTTAATATCAAGGTTTCCATTATTTTTTAATTTCAACATTTGATTTTATTTCTTTGTTTGTTAGAGTAAAACTGACTCGACAAGACTTTGATTTTATTTCTTTGTTTGTTAGAGTAAAACTGCCTCGACAAGACTTTGATTTTAAGAGGGTTTTTGTTTGTTAGAGTAAAACTGACTCGACAAGACTTTGATTTTAAGAGGGTTTTGTTTGTTAGAGTAAAACTGACTCGACAAGACTTTGATTTTAAGAGAGTTTTTGTTTGTTAGAGTAGAACTGACTCGACAAGACTTTGATTTTTAAGAGGGTCTTTGTTTGTTAGAGTAAAACTGACTCGACAAGACTTTGATTTTAAGAGGGTTTTTGTTTGTTAGAGTAAAACTGACTCGACAAGAGTTTGATTTTAAGAGGGTTGTTGTTTGTTAGAGTAAAACTGACTCGACAAGACTTTGATTTTAAGAGGGTTTTTGTTTGTTAGAGTAAAACTGACTCGACAAGAGTTTGATTTTAAGAGGGTCGTTGTTTGTTAGAGTAAAACTGACTCGACAAGACTTTGATTTTAAGAGAGTTTATGTTTGTTAGAGTAAAACTGACTCGACAAGACTTTGATTTTATTTCTTTGTTTGTTAGAGTAAAACTGACTCGACAAGACTTTGATTTTCGATATTCGATTTATCATTTCCCGCTGGTAGTGAGATCATTTAATGTTTGAATGACTATAAAAATGAACGGAAACATTTAAGCATGTCGGGTGTAGATACATAATCGACCAAAATGCACCTAATATTAAAACTTCATTCCCGTCGTGAGTTTGTAAGAGAAACAAAAAGAATTAATAGAACAAAATTGATAAATATTTCCTCTTCCGAAACCAGCTGGTAGCAGTTGAAAGAAAAAAGAAATAGCAGAGTTAGAACCAATATTCGCGGCAGACTTGACGCGTTTTGACTGTTTTCTTTGTAAATTTGCCTCAAAGAATTGAACTTCCCGCGCCGAGCTCGAAACACCGAGGTGTAGTAATTAAATTTGCATAATGATATGTCCAGCCATTCTGCCCGATGTGATGATTTTGTGGTACTTTTACTTAAAATTAAAACACTATTTAAATACTACTGACAAATTATAGTATTACGTCTTTTGTTTTGATAGTGATTTTATTTGAAATATAAAACCATTATCTCCCTTGCAGTATTTCCTTTTTTTATAAATAGCCAAAGGTGGATCCAGGAATATTGTGGGGGGAGGGAGAGCGCCCAAACATATAAAAAATCCTGTGGCAAAACTAGATAATAGAATAAAGCAATAAATTGATACTCAGGGAGGCGTGGATCTACTCCTGGCTATTTAAGTAAGGTTTGTTTGTTTTCTCCTCTGCTTTGAGGGTATTTCTCCAGTTTTCCTCATTCAGCAAAAATCACCTTTTAAATCCTAATTCGATCTAGAATAGACCTATCTATCCTGCTTGACAAACGCAACAAAGGCAACAGCAAATCCACCGCTCCTCTCCTAAAAAACTCTCCATCAAACCCATTCCCACCATCAAAATTTTCCACCCACTTCAACAACTTTGACTTCTCCACATCCTCTTCCTCTCCCAGATCATCTTCCAACCTATCGTCGTCATTATCATCACCAAAATCCCTCCAAACTTCCTCCAAGACTTCCTCAACCGTCAAACAAGCAGCCATTTTGTATTTTCTTTCGTACGTTATACCGCTGTACATTATGAATGGCGAAAGTCGGCATTTTTGAGGACGTGCGTGCCCGACGTGCACTCAGGCAACGAGAAAATTAAGCGGGGAGTGCACGTTGCGGTTTGTTTGCCCAATTTGTCGGCTCGACAAAATCGAGAGGCAAATCTGCGGTAGTTTTAGAGACAGACTGAAGCCCGATTCCCAAAATATTTAGCACTGTCACAGATTTTCAATCGGGCTCCAGTGAATCGGAAACGAATCGGATACATTCTGGCGAAAAATCGGGCAGACAAATCGCAGCGTCTAGAATGGCCTTTAACAGCAAGAAAAGGAATGTTTTTTTCCGAGGAAATAATACACGATCAAAAGAAGAAGGAAAAAGTATTTAGAAAGTTATATTTACAGCCATTCTAAATCACACGCGCCGCTCTAGCGATTGTTTCTGTCGCAACGAAGAAGCTTTTGGTGGACGTCAATCAAGGCGTTTCCATGGCATTCTATAGACACGTGTGCCCGTTTTTTTCCGACAGTTATGGAAACGCCTTGTGATTGACGTCCACCAAAAGCTTCTTCGTCGCGACAGAAACAATCGCTAGAGCGGCGGGTGTGATTTAGAATGGCTGTAAAGCAAGCAATTCATTAGTTTTATTTCGTCAAAATGATTCAAACATACACCATTCAAGACGAGGTTTTTCATTTCAAAACGTTTGAAATTTCAATTTGAAATAAGTTTTTAGTTAATAGTTGTCCCCTCTCTTGAAGTTCGGCACGATTCCCAAATAGCTCAATCAGTTAATAATGGACATCCACTTTACGAATACAGTCCACTGTGATACCTTATCTCTTTAGTATGATAATTCGAATAATTTAAGACACTCAAAGTATATAGAGATATTCTTGTCTGACTCAGCTTCAACAAGAGTGGATAATGAAAAGCTGATGAGTGGGATAGAGCTGGAAGGAAGCATGATATGACGTAACGAAATAAGAGGGATACTCCTTTCTCAATTTTTCTATTCTTTAAATCTTTGATACGCGTGCTCCAAGTCGGCAACCCTATTCTGTACTCAATGTCCTACGTGTTATCTCGGCTCATAGTCTTTACGTATTAACAAACTTAGTGCGATTATGAAATTTCGGAACTTCAAGACTGAATTGAGACCTTAGTTAACTTTGATAAACAGCTTAATTAGAGAGCAAGCACAACTGGAGATCTTTATCTGATTGCTGGGAAGAGGGAAATCAGAAAGATACGGAGCTTGGCAAACCGTCGTTGTAACATAGCAACCTTTTTTGCCGTTAGAATAAAACCAACTCCAAGACTGAACGTATCAGATTTTGATGAAGACGCCTGTGACAGATTAGTTTTTCTCGGCTTTCGTATATACTTTTTATATACTGTTTCTGTTAAAAGAGTAAAACGACGACAGTGTTGTCCTAGTGTGTTTCTAATCCAATTCAGTGCTTCAAAGACTCTACTCTTTACGCACAACTGACGTCCCTTGAAACAAAAAGATAAGTCTTCCTACCGTTTGAGATTAAGGACCAAAACTGCTAAGTGACTCTTGATTGGTTCACCTTAAGCCTCGCTTTATATATATGTGAATTTGCCTGTTCGTTGTTCTTTTGATGATAACTCTATCTCATGTAAAGCCAAAGATCAAACACTGTTGACGAAAAATGAAGGCGGAAAAGACAGGAAGAAAAAATGGAAAGGAGTACAAAGCAAAAAAAAAAAAGCAAGAAGAAATTCTTTTTTAAAACAAATAAGCAATAAATCAACTTAAGCCGCCAATATGGAAGCAGGGCATTAGAGAGTTATCCCTCTTGACCAATGGTGAGTAGAATTACTCGAGCGCTCTAAAAAAAACCGACGAAAAAGTATTTAAGGGCACTCCGTAGAGGGGTTTTTCATACACACCAAGTTCCGTCAAACTTTTATTTTTCTACGAGTGCTGAAGCTGCTAGACCGACAATGAACAACAAAGCTGCCATTCTTGTTTTCTGTTTAGTTGTTTTCATGGCACTGGCTAGCCAAAGTGATGCAGCATTCGGATACATTCCTTCGGGAAACGGAAAGAAGAGAGATGTAAAGGGACTAAGTGATTCGGCCAAGTTTCAAGTAAGTGGTCATAGATCAGTAAAACACACGTTTGAGTTTTAAACCAAGGCTGACGTTGCAAATAGTTTACTTGCCTCTCACCTCTGGAGGTCTAGGGTTTGATTTTCAATTTCTAGACATAGAGTTTGTTAGGTCTCTCAACCTACGTGCTAGCATGTTTCAAATTCGACCTGCCAGTTAGTTTCAGCGTTCGATAGAAAAATAAAGGTTATTGCATGATTTTTTAAAGATCATCCAATATTTCAGTTATGAGAACATAGAAGAACATAGGAGGATTTTTCAAGTCAAGTAAACATGCAAAAAAGGCCTATTATCCACACTTTGGTACAGGTATATACATTCAATACCTTGAATCCTAGTTATTTAAAAGATCTTTCTCAAAGGCAATAAATCGCTTATGCTCCAATCTTCTTTGAGAAGAGTGCACGGTTAATTTTAGAGCTAGTCTTGGCCAGTTAGTTCGAATCGAGCGGTGCAGTCATTGTTCGAATTATAGGAAGAACTTCATTTTCCATTATGTTCAGCTTCAGATTTTGTCGAAGCCATGTATTCTCGAACCTAGCTGTAACATCATTAAGACTTTATCCTTCAATATGAAACCCATGATCTCTATAAGATTATGGACTTCTCTTATATGTAGTTGTATTTTTTCCATCTGTTTTACAGGAAGACTATGCAAGATACATTTGTTCCGCAGCGAGAAACATCGGCTGCTACAGCAAGCGAGCGACAAACGATGAAGCATAAGAAAAATAACATGGACTAGAAATTGAATTTGCCCTTCATGTTAAATGCTATGATAGAAAAATATCATTTTAATAGGATGCAATTATTAAACCTAATTTAAGCGTGTTTGTACGTGTTTTGGTTTTGTATTTCATCTTTCCATTTCCCGCCTTTAACCGAAGTTCAAAGATAACCTCATATCCTGTCATATTAGTGGTAGTGCTTGACGTGAAATGGTAGAGCATTTAATTTCGTTCCAATAAAATTCACGTTTACAATTCTTACCGGCCTTAGCCGCTTTAACCGTTAGAAAGGTTAGAAATTACCGTTGGACCTGCTACCCCCTAATAAGCGGCAAGTTGTCAAAGTCCCAAAGTGGATTTTTTAACCTAATAATTTATGTCTTATAATAAGCAGCTGCAAACCTCATTTAGCGGTCACTTCACAATTCCACGAGCGGTTGGTGCTTTCCTATTTTGACCCACTTGCATCCCAATAAGAGTTCGTAAGCACTAGCAACAAACCCATGTATTTACAAATTACACTTGCAAAGACGAGTTACGAGAGATGGTGAAACATCCGACAGACAGGAACATCCTAAATATATCAAACAAAAAGAAAAAAGAAAAAAAAAGAAAAAAAGATTTTAAAAAACACATGCCACACTCCGCCTCTAATATTACATTTCAAAGGTTCGAGCATTCACTACGCTGCGTCGCTTAGCTAGGTATTATATAATGCATCGATCTCAGATATAGTATTGAAAAAAGCACGAGAGATGTGTTAGGAAAGGCACGACACGTAGTGTTCTGCAAACTCGAAGTGCTTTATGACTTCACGCAGCACAGCAAGCAATTTTTTTATTTCTTTAATAAAATAAAAATTACACTTTTCGTTATTTTGGATAGAAATAACGCTACGTGCGCGCGTACTGTGTACTCTCTTATAAAGCCCGCGCTCCCAACCAATCAGAACGCGAGATTTATAACAGTTATTTTACATGCTGGCTTTTTTAAATACCAGTACATCAAACGAGCCCCATAAAACAAGCCAGAAATAAATGCAACTTGATTGTCGAACTTAAAAAAGATCTACTACGCTTGCCTGATAGTATCATGGCAGTCCTGAATTCTTCACGAAGCATCTCCAGTACTTTCAGCACACCTGCTTCTCCCTGACAACAAAACAAATGATAAGCTCAAACAAAGTTCATAAAAAGATAACACAGCAAAACCCAAGACAATTCACCAACTGACCTGATAGGCAAGTCCCCATACCACAGGGCGACCAATGAATACAGCACGTGCACCCAATGCTAATGCCTTTAGTACATCAGTACCAAGCCTTACTCCACCATCCATATACACTTCAATTTGTCCATTGACAGCTGATACAACTTCTGGTAGAGCATCAATCTGTCACAAACAGTAAAGTACACAATTACAGCCCAATACAGGCATAGTAGTACTCAACATGGATCAAGGGGTAATCGACTCACCCCTGCCAAGACTCCATCCAACTGTCTTCCTCCGTGATTAGACACAATAATGGCATCAGCACCATGCTGGACAGCAAGTTTAGCATCTTCTGCTGTTAAAATGCCTTTTAATATTACTGGCAGCTTGGTGATGGACTTAAGCCAAGAAAGTATGTCCCATGTAATGGCCTTATCAAACAATTCATCTGGCCACATGTTTCTGTAAACATAATTAAGAAATTATACTTTATCATAAAACCTGTCAAGCAATGAGTGAAAAGATTATGTCGATCATTCATTGTAAATGTTTGCCAATATAAAAAATATGCAAAAAAAAAAAAAAAAGAAGAAGAAGAAGAAACAACATATAAAACAGAGAAACTTATTTGATACTGGTGCAAAATAATGGCAAAACCTAAAGCAAATCAATAAAGAATAATTGGAAATTAACAATGGTTCTACAGAGTGTCTTTTTTTCCAATTGGATTCCAATTGAAATGAAGTTGAATTTTTGAAAAAAGATGAAAAAGGCAGTATAATGTACAGTTGTAATTATTGCAGTGCAGACAAACTAACCGGGAGCACTTGAACAATCAATATTTAAGATTTAAAAAAAAAATTTAACCAAGCAGGAAAGAGAAAAATCAGCATCATATTGGCCTCAGCCAGTTAGTGATAACATCTAAGTTCTATTTCAGATATCTAGGCTTTGTTGCTTGCTCCTGATTGGTTGACTTAAGTTTGATTCCTTCTTCACTCTATGTCATGATTGGTTAAGCTGCGTTCATAATGTATGGCAGGGAGGGGTGGGGGGGGGGGGGGGGGGGGGGAGGGCGGACAGGTGAAAATTTAAAATGTCCAGAATAATTCTTAACACCCCCCCTTAAAGTCATGCAAAAAAATATTATCCCCCCCAAAGCAAGGCTTGTAGTTTCTTCCAAAAATTGTGCATCACCCCTCCATTATTCTGAAAAGATTTTCCCAACCCCATTTTTCCTACCAAACTTTTTCTGATCCCCCCTCAATTTCACCGTTCATACATTATGAACGCACCCTTATGTTTCTTCAAGCGATCCTAGTTAGTGTGTCTGCACAGTAACACACAATCTATAGATTCAATACCCATCGTTTGACGGAAGATGAGCAGGTACAATTTCAAGAACATTCTCACTTCCATCAAATGGAAAAGAACGCCGTTTCCCAATAACAGGCGAATCAACTGTGACAGCCAAAGCCTTAAATCCTGCCTGCTCTACACGTGAAATCAAAGCTTTGTTATGTTCCCTTTTCTTGAATAGGTAGAACTGAAACCATCTGAGTCCTGTAGGTGCAGCAAGTGCTACATCTTCCATCATGACAGTTGGTGTCATGCTTAGAATCATGCATGTCTTGGCACTAGCCGCAGCTGGAAGTGTAATCAGTTGAAGAACATTTTTAATCACATTATGACAGACAATAACTACCACACAATGTCACTCTACAAGTACTCTGCAATGTCACACTATCACACCACAACTACCATGCAATGTCACACTATGACACACCACAGATACCATGCAATGTCACACTATGTCACACCACAGGTATCATGCAATGTCACACTATGCCACAGGAAACCTACCACGCTTACCTTTTGCAGTGGCTCGTTCACCATCTGGATGTGCAAGCTTATGATATGCAGACGGTGCAACACATATTGGCATACTGACTGTCTGTCCCAGTAGAGTGGTAGACATGTCTACTTCTGATATCCCACGAAGCATTCTGGGTCTCAGTCGTAATCTTCGTTTATACAATACACACAATATGCAAATCATATTTCATGATCTTTAACAATCAATTTTCGAATCTCCTTATTAAATTGTTTCAACACCTCAAGGAATTTAGGGGGAATTTCCAGAGAGGAGAGAGCATGATTTCATGTACCATGTCCCAGAGAGAGCACGATTTTATATACCCTGTTCCAGAGTAGAATAGCTGAAAACCATACCCTGTTTGGCGGCAAGTACCTGTATAGTGAATATAGGGGAGTACCCTCCCCCGGGATTATAAGCAACAATATGTCTTGGGTATCCTAATTTATGAATAAGGTTGTTTGCTGAACTTTCATGATATAGCAAGCAATGTTTAGGGCATGAAACAAATTAGTACTTTGACCGCAATTTTCCAAAGTTTAACATAATATTAAACTATAGCGACCCTGCTAGATGGGGAAAAGCTGAAGGACTGCCTCATGTAACATGATAAAATTCCCAATGTAAGCCTGGGCTGTTCACACTAGACATCTAGATCTATACGAGATCATTCTAAAGACAAACTGGCCAAATCTGAATGGTTCCAATAAATTTGCTTGAGACTTATCTAAATTAGACCACCTTGAGAGGTGATCTGGGATTGATCCAAAGTATCTTGCATGTAGTATAAGTGTGAGCGCTTAATCTTATTTGACTGGCCAGACTAAAAATCATGCATGATTATTAAATGGGAATGCTAACTATATACCCATGTGAAATTTATGAGCTTGCATAGACATAAGTGTCAATAGGCACTTCCATCAAGAATAGGCACAAATAGACACTAAGACAGTTAATAGACATGCACCTATATTGTGACTCATCTATAGACAATAGATACAATTATAGAGGCTTGCAACTATGGTTTTTTGTCCATAGAAAAAACACATATTAAACAAATTATTAATATATATTTTCCAATCTCGATTCTCCACTTTTCCCTTTTGCATACTACTCTCTCACAATTTTCAATCTAAATCCTCCATTTTTCGCTTTTGCATACTACTCTCTCATAATTTCAAATCTATTAAAATCTACTACTTTTCTCATACACAGGAAAAAATTTCAAAATCTCAACTTGGGAAAAAAATGGGGTAATATTGGGGTATTTTTGGGTTTTCATTGGGAATTCCTCAATATTTCCCAATATTGGAAAAATGCTACCAAATCCAAATCTGTGGTCAATGTATTCCCAATAAAAAACCAACTTTGGGAAACTACTGTCCCAATATATGATCAAATTGGGTTTTTATGTAGTCAAAGTATTCCCAATAAAAAACCAACTTTGGGAAATTACTGTCCCAATATATGATCAAATTGGGTTTTTATGTAGTCAAAGTATTCCCAATAAAAAAACAACTTTGGGAAATTACTGTCCCAATATATGATCAAATTGGGTTTTTATGTAGTCAAAGTATTCCCAATAAAAAACCAACTTTGGGAAATTACTGTCCCAATATATGATCAAATTGGGTTTTCATGTGGTCAAAATATTCCCAGCAAAATCCCATAATTGGGAAACTACTGTCCCAATATATGATCAAATTGTGTTTTCATGTGGTCAAAATATTCCCTACAAAAACCCAGGCTGAGCACAAGTACATACACTGAAATACACAAAAGCAGAGATAACTAACAATAACTTTTATTAACACAAGCTGGTGCAATAGTCTAATGATATATCATTATTACTGTAAAATTACAACTTTTTGCAATATTATATTTCAATTTCTTTAACAACAGTAATATCAGATTTCATCAGTTGTCTTAAGTTTGCTCCAGTTTTAATAACTATATACTTGTTACTAATGAGTTTTCTTGCTAAAATCTCATTTAATTCACTTGCAGTAAGTGGTGTTAAAGTTTTAGCTGAAATCTGAAATTTGCTTTTAAGTAACTTACATACCTCATCTCTACTGATTAAATGTCCTGTGACAGACTTTATGATTGATAATGCTGAATGTCTTGTTATCTGCTTAAGAGAAGGAACCATTTCTTCAGGCAGTACACTAATCAAGTTCTCATTCTCAGAATCATCAGCTGGCAGCTCACTGCTGTCAAATAACCTCATTGTATCTTTTGTACTGGTATCTGACTCTGTATCTTGTGTTTCATCATCATCATCCTGAGTACAATCCATGTCCTCTGTCATCTTTCTCTTCTTAGCCTATAGAATTAACAAAACTATTTTCAATCAGGCTCTATGACCTTGTAGATTTAAAAAATAATGCTTACCATGGGTGAGGTTTCAGAGCTAGATGATGCAGAGGATGGTGATGGACTGCTTCTTTTACTGCTCTAGAAATTACATGCAAAGGCATCATGGTCAATGAATAAGTTAACTTAAATTTGCATTAAAAACATTTCATAATTTTAGCCTTTGCACAAATAAAGGTTCTATCTTTTTTCAATGTTAATTACTATTCATATCACACTACAGTAAAATGTAAAGAAATGCATGATGCATGGCATTTCCTGTACATGTCATAGATTTTGACTTGTACTTATTTAAAAACGTCATTTTTTAATAGCTTACCCTTTTTTTATGTCGTCTCTTTTCATTAAAATAATCACGTACATGTTCCATTATACCATGTAATTGAAACCCAATTTCTGGTACTGCACACTTGTCTTCAATTTCCCTACTAAATTCTTCTAGTTGGAGCTTTGTTTCTGCGCTGTTAAACTTTGGGCAAGAATTTCCCCATTTCTCAGCTGCAAGTAGGCTTACCTTTTTCCTCCTAAAAAAACAATTAAATTTTCACATCAAACAAAACACAATTGCCAAGAGGTATTGCCATATCACAGCAATTAATGTATCATTTTTTACTGAAAAAAGTTATTATAAGGAGACTTAATGAAGTTGTGTATGAGATTAAATAGGATAGCAAGTGGCAACCTTGAATATTTTCTGATAAAGTTAAACTTTTACTTCTTACTTTGCAAGATATTTTCGTCGTGCTTCGGCATCACATGTTCCCAAATCTACCATGGTTGGTTTCGATTTGACATTGACATTGGAATATTGTCTACGAATGCTTTTGAACTCCTGCTTGAGCTTTACGACTTTCCCAAAACTCAGTCCGAGCTTTTGAAAGATAACAGCGTCACTATCTTTGGCTAACAGTTCCCCCATTGCATCTTGTTCAACGATATCTTCATCTACGAGAACATTATTGTTTAAGACATTAAGATATAAGAAAAAAATATAATACAAAATGTCTTAACACTACAGAAAATGAATTTTACAAAAAAATGCTGCCTTAGTATTAAAACATGGCGGCAGTTTCCCATGGCGCAAGATTGATCAAATTGGCGTCAAAGTCAGTAAACATGAGTAAATTAAATGATTCTGTCCCTTTTCATACAAAAATATGTATAATAATGGACTTAAAATTATATGAAGTAAATTTTGTATTTAAGAATCGTATTGTATTCATTTAAGGTCAAAAAGTTCATTTTTTTTGACGAGGGAATTTTGGCGCCAAAATGAGCTGAGTTATTTTACTGAACTTACCCTCGAATGCTTTTGCGATTGTTTCGCCGAAAAGTTTCTTTAGCTTTTCCAAGATCGTTTCAGCTACCTCCTTGTTTTCACTGGCCATAATACTAATAGTTTGATGTACAGAAACAAACTTCACCGAACAAAGAAGACCTGGAATTAAACGAATGAAGCTAAGGCATGTGAGTGAGCATGCTTTGTCACTTGCAGAACTAAAGTCGTTTCTGATTGGACTAGACAGGAACAGCATATTTACTCAAACGTGATTGGCCAAACGTTTCCGCGTTTTGAAGTACCGCTGATACTTAAAACTCTGGGCTCAATAAAAAGAGCGGGAGATTCGACAATTTGTAACCAAGTTTGTAAACAAGGATATTTTTTGCTTTTCATGAAGAATGTTCCATCAAGAAAATGCTTCCAGATGGAAAAGAAGTGATGTCACCTCTTGTGATTGCAACGAAAAGAGTTATAGGCACGTCCACTGCCCTTGTATGAGTTGTTATGGCCGTGCAACGGATAGAGGTACTGAAATGCGGTTGTAGTGGTTGGTCGGACATATTTTTGTCATTGAGAGTCAAAGGTGATGAGTCATATCAACTGCTAGTTAAAGGACACATCCATCCTTACAGTGTACAGTTAATGAAGAACAGGCAAAGCATTTTTGGACTGGATTTGTAAGTGTCAAGAACACACCTATTGGAGAACCAACCTTTTGTAATGTTAGTGCTATCCAGAGAAATGTTATCCTATATGAATGTGACAAAGAAAGATATACTGTTGTAGACTATGAGAGGCAAAAGCAACAGCTTCCTTTTGCGGTGGTTGTTCCTGTTTACCCAGAAAAAGGGGACATGTTACTCATTCAAGGAGAAGATATGGACGACATCTGGTATGGCCATGCTTGCAACGTTGATTACAAAAAAAAACTGTGGATGTGTTTTTCTTTGTGGAACATTCAAGAAAGAGAAACATCTATATCAGAGAAACATATGGAAATCGTGCACAGAATGTGGTTCCATGGACTTCCTTAATCGGAGTTGCTAATGGCACATGGAAAAGCTCTTCATTTGTACATTGGCAAAAAGCTTTTTGATGTGATTAAGTTGTTTTACAATCAATAGCAGTTATTACAGCTGCATGTAACAAGCATTGTATTGACCCGATAGGCTCGCTTGGATGATTCCAAAACAATAGGAAAATTGTAAAGTATTGCAATAACAGCTATTTGACATGCTTATTTTTGTTACTAGATACAGATAGAAAATGAGTGCCATTCAATTAAAACATCAAATTTTCTGTGTATCTAGTAACTCACAATGATTACCATTAATGTCCAAGATTGGATTTTGATTGACAATAGTTTCCCATTTTATTCCCATTTTTGGGATTCAGTTTATAAATATTCACAATTAATTCCCAACCTTGAATTTTGATTGTAAATAGTATCCCATTTTATTCCCATTTTGGGATTAAGTTTATAAATATTCACAATTAATTCCCAACCTTGGATTTTGATTGGAAATTGAATCCCAAAAATGGGAATAAAATGGAAATCTGTTTGTAATCAAACACAATTAATTTCCAAGTGTGGGTTTTTATTGGAAATTTATTCACAAAATATTCCCAAAGTTGAGGGTTTCGTTATTTTTTCCCCCAATGTTGGGAAATTATTGTAATCAGAAAAACAGAAATGAAGCCATTCCAGTAAATTCCCAATATTGTATTTTGGTTTCCCAATTTTATCCCAATTTTATCACAGTATTGGGAAAATTCCCAAGAATTTCCCGAATTGTCTAAATTGGAATTTTGAAATTTTTTCCTGTGATATACGACAAGATAATACTCTACTCTATAAAGTTCACTTTTGCATACTACTCTCTTATGTTTTCCAATCTAAGGACCCCACTTTTTTAGTTCTAGGGTGCTTTCGGTCCTTGAAGCAGCATTTTTACATGCAAAATATTCAAAGCTAAACATATGTCACTGAACTCACCTTGTAAATGAATCAATGTTGTCTTTGAGCGTCTGTTCTTCGTCGGCTCCTCCTTCAAAATAGCTCAAAATTTTTCCAGATACATTCTTTTTCGCCTCTTCCTCAATGTTTGCCAAGCAAACAGGCTCTTGACGAGGAAAAGAGCCTTTAGACATGCTGTTTTTCGAATTTCTAGTTTTTGACATCATCTGTGGGAAAAAGCATTGGAACTCCACAGGGACCCCGCTTCGGAAGAAAATAATCAACAAAGGTAAAAATCAAGAAAATCGATCTTTTATTAAATGTACTAAAAAGCATTTTATTAGATTAAAAACCCAGATAAATAATGAAAATCAATCTTTTTATTTTTTCCCTCTATTTTGACGGTATAATTTTTTCTAAAATGGGGTTCCTTTGTTTCTTTGGAACTCCCCTGCATTCGTCGTGTCTCGTCGTGTCTGCAAACATAGTCTTTCGTAACTTTGTGTTTAAAGAAATGTCTAAGGACGATTTAGCACATTCAAAGCCTGTTTGCTTGACAGATATTGAAAATGAAGGTAAAAAGAAGCTATGTAGGATGTCATTGAATTACTACGAAGGAGGAGCAGATGAAGAAGTTAGTTTGAAAGACAATATTGATGCTTTCAGAAGGTGATTATAGCAATGGAGCAATGTTTAAGCTTACTTTTATCACCGCTCATAAAGGTATAATTTCATGGATTCTAGCCATAGAGGAGAAAATTTTTTATTGTTCTCTCGGTGTGTTGATGCAGGTTAAGACTTAGGCCCAGAATGCTTCGTGGGATATCAGAAGTAGACATGTCTACCACTCTACTGGACCAGACAGTCAGTATGCCAATATGTGTTGCACCAACTGGTTTCGCCATACTTGCACATCCAGAGAGCGAACGAGCCATTGCAAAGGGTGAGGGATGTGTATATTGAAGTGCAATAAATCAGCTTTTGTTTGTTTGTCCATCAATCCATTCACTATCCTTCAACAGACTGCTTTACCTTGGGTATGTTTTCCCATTTCAGACAATGTGTCATTTCATTGAGTATCATTTCTTTGTTTAACAGTTGTTCATGAGAAGATACATGAAAATGGATACAAAAAATCGTAATTGTAAGAGGAATGGAAAAGAAATGGGAAAATCCCTCTATCCACCCATCTGCACACCCATCTGCACATCCATCCATCCCTCCATCCTTCCACCCTTCCATCCATCTGCCCATCCACCCATCCATCCACCCATCTGCACATCCATCCATCCATCCATCCATCCATCCATCTGCCCATCCACCCATCCATCCACCCATCTGCACATCCATCCATCCATCCATCCATCCATCCATCCATCCATCCATCCATCCATCCATCCATCCATCCATCCTTGGCGTTCTCATGTTGAGCACATTAAAAGAAGATTGCATGTAACTTAAGCACGTTAAAGAAAATTAAGCCAATATTAAGTAGGCCCTATCTAATTAAAATCTATAAGAACATAATTGAGCCTTACTTTAACTATTGCTGTTTAGTTTGGGACAGTATCGACGAAACTTTAACTAGCAAGTTACAAAAACTACAAAACCGTGCAGCCCGTATAATTACTGGCGCACCGTATTTAAGCGTACGAACGAGTCAAATTTTTAATGAACTCAAATGGATACCTTTAAATGAACAAAGACTGCAACAAAAGGCCATTATGATGTTCAAAATCGTCAATGATATCGTCCCATCTTATTTAAAAGATATGTTTTCCAGCCAGATTGGTACTCAATCTTACAACTTAAGGCGTTCTTCTAAAAATTTACAAATTCCAAAAGCCAGAACTGACTATTTCAGAAATAGTTTTGCTTTTACTGGAGCCTGGCTTTGGAATTCTCTGCCTCAGTCATTAAAAGAAGAACGATCCTTAAAAGTATTTAAAAAGAAAATAAAAAGCTATAGGTTTTGCACTGATGACAATTAATATTTAATTGTTTTAGTTCTACGAAATATATCTAATTAACCTATTATCTTATTTCAATTGTATAATTATTTATTGTATCAGTGTAGCATTTGTATATTTTACATAATTATCATTTGTTAATATAGTTTTTACGGCCTCTAGGTAGAGCAACATTAAGTTTTTTTATCTTGATATTGATAGAGTTACCGTGCTTAAATAAAGATTATTATTATTATTATTATTATCCATCCATCCATCCATCCATCCATCCATCCATCCATCCATCCATCCATTCATTCCTCCATTCACCTTTCATTCCGTACTTTCATTCTTCCTTTCTTTTATTAATTCTTGGATCAATCCCTTCATCTGTCAATCTATTCACCCGTCCAACTATCCATCCAGTGCCAATTATCCATTTTTCATAATTTGATACATTCTTATTATTTAACTGATAACTGAAAACCCCTAAATCCTACGTGATCCTGTAACGATACACATGATCTTCAGTATAATCATATTACATACAGTCTCATATTAATTATGTATTCGCTTCTTGCGACATGCTCTAGTAAAATGTTCTCGTGAAACACACTTAAGTCTCCAGTTTATTTTCTATACTTTGTGACAACAATGATACAGCCTTAACACCAATTAGATTGAAATTAGATTGGTTAAGAGAATATATGTTTACACCTTTTACCAAACAGGGGCAGCTAGTGCTAAGACATGCATGATTCTTAGCATGATTAACACAACCAGAAACGAAGATATAGCACTTGCAGCACCAAGTGGTCTTCGATGGTTCCATCTGTACATCTTAAAAGATAGAAAGCAAATGAAGTCAAGAATCCAAAAAGCAGAAGAAACAGGATTCAAAGCCTTAGTTTTTACAGTTGATGCAACAATTCTTGGAATAAGACGTGGAATTAGGAGATCAGGCTTCTCTCTTCCTCCTGGAGTTCAAGTTGCAAATCTTGAAGACAATTTGTATGTATTTGAATAAATTGATTGTTCACGGTACTATTATAGAACATTTTTCATCATTTCTTTAGTTATAGGGAAATGTTTGTTCAGGTTGGGAAAAGAGAGAGGACTGTGAGCCATAAAATCATAGATTTTTATATTTTCTTTGTATTAATATTGTACATGTCTTTTTTCAAAAGTATTAAGTTGCTTAAAGCATTATATTTTAAGCCATGACATTTTAAAGTTTTCAAATGAGTATAATAAACAGCAACCAAGGGATGTATGCATCTTCTATTTTACTTATTTAGATTATATTCTTGTATATGACTGATTTACTTACTTCTTATTAGAACTATTTGGCAGGTTGAAGCACTCTTTGACAAAACAATTTCATGGGATACCATAAAATGGATTAAGTCCATCACCAAGCTTCCAGTAATATTAAAAGGCATTCTAACAGCAGAAGATGCTAAACTTGCTGTCCAGCACGGTGCTGATGCCATTATTGTGTCTAATCATGGAGGACGACAGTTGGATGGAGTCTTGGCAGGGGTGAGTCAGTAACCCCTTGATCCATGTCAAGTACTGCCGTGACTGTATTGGGCTGTAATTGTGTACTTTACTGTTTGTGACAGATTGATGCTCTACCAGAAGTTGTATCAGCTGTCAATGGACAAATTGAAGTGTATATGGATGGTGGAGTAAGGCTTGGTACTGATGTACTAAAGGCATTAGCATTGGGTGCACGTGCTGTATTCATTGGTCGTCCTGTGGTATGGGGACTTGCCTATCAGGTCAGTTGGTGAATTGTCTTGGGTTTTGCTGTGTTATCTTTTTATGAACTTTGTTTGAGCTTATCATTTGTTTTGTTGTCAGGGAGAAGAAGGTGTGCTGAAAGTACTGGAGATGCTTCGTGAAGAATTCAGGACCGCCATGATACTATCAGGTAAGCGTAGTAGATCTTTTTTAAGTTCGACAATCAAGTTGCATTTTATATGCCAATAACTGCGTTGACAAAGATTGTATACCAGAACTGTTGTACAACATTTCCTGTCTTATATATGATGGAATGCTGTATTTTTAGCTTTATTGCTGTTGTTTAATTGTTCCAAATAGATTGAAATAACAATAGACATGGCAGCCATGTTGGTTGATATGACAATAGACATGGCAGCCATGTTGGTTGATATGACAATAGAAATGGCAGCCATGTTGGTTGATATGACAATAGACATGGCAGCCATGTTGGTTCTTGATATGACAATAGACATGGTGGCTATGTTTGATTATGTAACAAAAAAGATTAATGTCAAGTCTTTTGTTAATTCATCCAACATGGTGGCTAAAACAAGCCATTTGGTTTTTTCTTTCTTTAGGGTGTTCAAGACTTCAAGACATCAATAGCTCATTAATACACAACCCAGTCAACTCAAGACTTTAAACAGAACCTTTATTTGAATTGGTAAAAGTTTTAATACGACATTCAGCGATAAAATGTTGAAATGAAACATGTCGACGTTTTGGCGTTACCTTAACGTCATTTTAAAATCTAATGAAAATCTAAAAACCCAAGAAAGTGCAGATCGTGCCTTCATAAAAGAGGGGAGGGAGGGGACGGGATGGGTGAGGAAAAACAGCATCTCATACACATTACCCACTGTTGCAATTTACCCCTTGGATCTTATTTAAAAGGTAAAACTTAAAACAACCTTGTTCACGATATTCTTGAAATTCTTCAAGGTTTATTCAATCATTGTTAATTTTCTAAAAGATAAAGTTCTTATTGCAATCAGTATTAAATCAAAGTTACTTCAATAATCCATGTGTATTAGTCCTCGGTATGGCTTCTGCAAGGACTATTTGGTTTATCTGCATAACTCAAAGGTGCATGGGAATCCTTCCAGAAAGCTCCGCATGTTCACAGCTTCTTGGAGGCACGAAGCGTCCAGGATCTTCAATTCCCAAGACTATATCGAAGAAGCTAGGGGAAAAATCATACGGATAAATCTAATACCATATAGTATTCCGGTCCATAAGTAGTTTTTCGATGGGCTTATTAAGGGGGGAAGGGGGTGTATTTCAAGTTCATTTTTTCTCGTACGTTTTCATGTAAATGCATGGATTGGTGATACTGAAAGACAAAGAATATTAGTATTTGATCGTATGTAATTAATCAGTATAAATGGCCCGCTCGTGAAATGTTTTTTTCTAATAAGCGCACATTGAGGACATCACTGAAGAGCCACGCCTGTCTTGTTGAATAATACAGAATCATAGTAAGATTTCCTTATGAATGTATACAGAAGAACTCTTTATTTTGCGTATCGGTTTGGAATCGCGTCCACTTACCAAAGTATTGATGAGAAAGAAGACATGCATTGAGCTTACCTTGAATGAATTGCACCGGTCTTTTGGGTGTATACAACACTGCTCACCGGTAAACAACCCTCTGCTGTCACGGTTTCCACGTAGTCCACTGTTAAAAAACAAATTATGATGAAAAAATAAACAGGAGGAGAGCAAGCAGCAAGAAACTAAAGACATTGGAAGGGAACTAATGAAGAAAGAAAGAAAGAAAAAGAAAGAGAGATAAATCAAGAAGGGTTAGGGTTGATTTGAGAGAAAGATAACGAAAGAATGTTCGAGAAATAGGAATAGGAGAAGCAATGGTTAGTTAGCCCGATCCTTACCTGTTACTCCTTTTCTTTCTTCTTTTCCATAAAAGACGTTAACCAGCACACCAACCCCTGGGAAGCTTGCCCCAATGTATGCCTCTGTTGCAAATGTGGCATCCTTCGGGATTTCTGCTGGTCTGAAGGGTTCTTTGAACTCCGACACAACACATTTACCTGTGCCATTGATGCTCAGTTCGATGCGGTACAAACGTTGCTGTACAAAACCAAGTGAAAGTAATGAGCAGCTATATACGGCGTATATTCCACAAATTAAATTTGTGGGTTTGCAATAAGAAGCTAGAATATTGGATCAAATAGACGGATTGATAATTGAAATAGCATGAGCGCGCTCTTCTACTCTACTATGCATTCGTCTCAGAGTCTTATAGTGTCACAGTGCGCTGAGATCTTGCCTATTGCGTCGCCTTGCTTGCTCTAGCGTTGATGCCTTGCTTATTGCGTTACGCGGATTTCATTTCATTTCATTTCATTGCGTTCTTGCTTGCTTTCTGACAGCTGTCGCTTTACGTCACGTTGTCTTGCGTTACCTACCTCACGGTAGAGAATGATAAAGTCATAGAAATATCTTTTTCCAGACAAATCAATTTCCTCGATGATGCGGATTCGTTCATTAAAGGCATCGTACGACAACTTGCCAAGAATACTAAAGTTCTTGCTGTGGTCGACCTAAAATGGATGCATAGTTGAAACTTTAATCAATTCGGGCCGAGGCAAGATGACAAGGGATTCCGGATTGCTCTAGGTCACAGTTGCTATTGGAAGATTTCCAGAGAAATGTGTTTGAACCACATAGTTGCCAAACTTCTCTGGAACCCTTCCAATAGCAACTGTGACCTAGAGCAATCCCGAATCCCTTGTCATCTGGCCTCGGCCCGATCGTTCATCCGTTGCTGATGTCGGCTTTGACTGCTAATTGATTGTTTCCTGAGTTATTTATATGTTTTAAAGTGATAAAAAAGAACACCGCTAACGATTGTTTTATTTATCTTATTATCTTATTATAACTTTAGAATATAACGTTGACCCTCATGATTGTCCAAACGCGTTACAGATTGTCAATGGTTAGCTCTGGGTTAGCTAATAGCACTTATGAATTTTCACGCTTGGGTAAATGATTGTCCATAAATGCATTTTTTTATTAATTGGTGCCTTGAAGTTTAATTTCGCGCACAAAAAAATATAAATGTACAAACGCGCTATTGATTGGCCATTGATGCACATGAATGCACACGCATGTCCAAATATCGCTATTGAAAGTTGATCCGCGCAAATGATGTTACTTGTGGTGTTGATGAAAGTACGTTACACGTTATTGACACAACTATTGGCACAAATGAATGTATTGTTAACAAACAGCAAAAGGTCTATTAATATTATCAAAGGGGCTCAAAGAGTGCCAAGGATCGTACCTGGAAAAGTTTTCCTTCCCATTCTTTTGGTCCTTCTGCATTGAAAAACAAGAGAGTATTTTAAAAAAAGTTTCAAAAAATATATCAATAGTTATAAATGACAAAAGAGAATGGTGGCACAAATAGATGATTCACGCGTGCTAGAATGAATCTTTTCTTCACGAAACACAATCGTTGGCTTCCTCTCGATTGACACATGGATGACAAAAAGATCTATTTCACGAAACTGGGTTTAGTTCAACTCTACATATTTAACCGGTCGGCTGCCGATCTAAAACATTCACCACCCCTCTCAGTATCTCAACCATCTCAACCAAGGATTGCCTCAGTATTTTATATATACTGATTCATTTTGATTTTAGTGAAAAGATCAATTGAACAATAGCAAAAAGGTGAAAGAAAAAGAGGCCAAAATTGAACTTCGCATTTGAATACAGATAAAGGCTTTGTAGTCGCATGACTAGACTACTATTCTAAATTTGCGCTGGCGACAGATATTAGATTTTATTACAGCGAAAAACAGTGTACATGGCATAAGTAAACGCGTCATCACAGCTTTTCCACACACAAAAAAAAAACGATCGTAAAAAGCTGAATGAAAGCCTTGCAAAGAAAAGCCTGAGAAACCTGAAATCGCAAAGTCAAACTAAAATAAAACTCTCGCTCAAACGCAAGAACAGTAGCTTTACATTGTCATACATACCACAAGGTTCTGGTCTCTGGGCATTGACGACCACCGCGAAAACGAGAAAAGCTGCAAAAGCGTACATCTTTATTGGAAAACTACCTTCACAAGATGGGCTTTCCAATGGTAGGGTCACGCTATATATATGTGTGTGACAAAATCCGTACCAACCACAGCAAGGCTCTGAAATTACAACATGTTTATTTTTGCTTATTGAGAAAACGTCCTCCATTCCCTTAACAGGGGGAGGCGGAGGGGCGGTGTGCGAAAAAAAGGACACGATAAATAATGCCATCAATCTGTTCGCAATTTCTTTAATCATCAAAGGAAACTTCTTCATTATGTTCTTAAGAACAACAAAATCCATGTTTTGAATGTTAATGGCAGCTTTAATATTTTTTCCAATCGGGTTTTATATTTCTGATTTCCTTTTCGATCCTTCAACTTCTAATTTCCTTCCCTCCCCATCGCGCCTCCCGTTCCCATCCCTCCCCACCCCTCCCCCACACACCCGATGTATTACAGATCGATCATGCTATCTGGTGACTATACTATCATAACATCATGTGAGTTGCTAAGCCAAGCAATATTTCTGACCCCAAAAGCATCCAATTGGATCGAAAGCAAGATTTTCATGACCTGATATAAAATACGAAGAAACATGTCAAATGTATAGTGCTTACTTTAAGGACCTTTGAGAAAAAATATCATTTTTCTAATCTTTTTAGTGCAATAACTGTGAGAATATGATTGCAAGAGTTGGCTCGAGCTTAGCTACTTGAAGTTTTTGATTTATGAAATGAATTACCACTCAGTTACTTTCATGTGATTTGAATTTTTGCCAGCATTGTTTGTACTTCAATATATGACCTTTCTGTGATTGAATTCATGGAATGGCTAATTTTCTAAGGACTTTAGAACAAGGAGTAGGGCATGTCGCTAACGTTTTGTGTTCGCTAGTGTTCTGCCAACTGCCCACAACACGCGCGCGCGTTTTCTATTTCTTCATCCTACGTATCCTTATCAAGCCAAAGATTCGTTAACACAAACAATGATGCAAAACGTTTATTTAACTTTTTTTGAAAGATCCGTACGAGTAACTAATAAACACAGAAACTCTAAGCCTTATGATGGCCTACGGACTTTAATATTAAATCGCTATCGCTATCCGAAACAAACTAACGAATACAGGTCGACATGCATGGATCAAGACTTTTAAAACCTTGTTGAAAGCCATCACAGCTTCATATCAACGAGGCCCTTGTTGTTCACTAGTAACGAGGATGGTCCTTAAACATTTGGGGAACTGGACCTTCTTTGCAGTTCTTTGGAGGAGTGAACACTGAAGGGTCCTTTATTCCAAGCTCTACATTATAGAAGCTAGAAAATCACAAACATTATTCAGAATAAATCGATTATAGTTACATAAACGTTATTATAGGACGTAATGTTTTTAACTCTATATAGACCATACGGGGACATGATGATTTTTAGAGCTTCTTGTCATAAACAGAGTATGCAATTTCGCTTAAGTTCCAATTTTTTTCCTGAATTTCCAGTCATATTCAGAATTCTACTATCGTCAAATTGACCGAAACTGGTTACTATGGTCTTCAAAAAACGATACGCTAGCTGGCATGATAATTGAAACAGGGACTCAATGCAATTAATTATATCTTTTGTCATAAACACTGGTCTACAAATTTTTTCTTTTTGTCATAAACAGAGTACCCCTTTCAGAATCCCAGCGGAACACCCCTGCCCAAATCCTAGTGGAGTAGAATATCCCGACACTACTTTCACAGTGTATAGCTTCTTTCAAGGAAATAGTATTTCAGACGCGACATCAAGGTCAAGATATGATGTACAGTTATAACAAACATAACACAACGCTCTTGTCAGCAGGAGGAACACAGGGAACCCAATTTCTAAAGCGTGCAAGCAGGATTTCGAGGAGGGTATCCACGAGGTGTGCCATAAGGCAGTTTAATTCCATTCATTCCCAATTGGGTCGATCTGTTATTCTCCAACTGTAGTAGCTCAAGCTAATAAAAGTGACAAGTTTTGTTTTACTGATACGTTACCTTACACGAGTTATCATCCCCTTAACGGTGTTTTTGCTAAAAAAGGCAATGCAAGCGTCATCGGTTACGCCGAGGACGTAGACTCCTGTGAGTAAAAAAGTTTAGTTACTACTCTAGTCATATTCATCCATCTATCCATCCATCCCTTTATTTCTTCATTTGATTTATCTTTCATCAACCCTTTCATTCAGTCACCCCATTCACCCACCCCATGAGGAGCTTTACGAGGGTCATTTTGCGACTTTTTATGACGTAATGGTGGATTCAAACCACCATCTCACTTGAGAATTAATCCAAAAGTAAACACCTCTGATTTTAAGCCGGTAGTCGATGGTGTTATAATCACTGACATGCTAAAAGCTTAACTAATATAATATCCAGCTTTCTTTCAGGCAACAGCAAACAAACACAAAAACAAGAATATAAGTTGTTGAATAAATTGCCGAAATAAATTGCAAAACATAAGTGCGTAGAGCTTTTGTACTTATTTAGCCTTACTCTTACTCTATGAAATCCACCGTTTACAGTACTAGGAAAGGCAAACAAGTGCTGATATAGGAAATACATTCTTATAGTTATGAATTAATTTATCATAATATTAAAACAGGAATAGTAACGACAACAGTCTCGAGTGTCTTACAGTAGCGCCCCAATAAAACAAATGTATCCTGGCCATATTAGTGTTGAATGTTAGACTAGATAATACCACAGATAAACTGGTATCCAGGTGATATTTTGAGGAAGATGTTAAAATATAATACCACAGATAAACTAGTATCCAGGTGATATTACAAGTTACTACACAAAATCACAGATAAACTTGTATCCAGGTGATATTTTGAGGAAGATGTTACCAGATAATACCACAGATAAACTAGTATCCAGGTGAAATTATTAGAACTATATAAAATCACAGATAAACTAGTATCCAGGTGATATTACAAGTTACTACATAAAATCACAGATAAACTTGTATCCAGGTGATATTTTGAGGAAGATGTTACCAGATAATACCACAGATAAACTAGTATCCAGGTGAAATTATTAGAACTATATAAAATCACAGATAAACTAGTATCCAGGTGATATTACAAGTTACTACATAAAATCACAGATAAACTTGTATCCAGGTGATATTTTGAGGAAGATGTTACCAGATAATACCACAGATAAACTTGTATCCAGGTGATATTACAAGTTACTACACAAAATCACAGATAAACTAGTATCCAGGTGATATTGTGAAATTAGTTGTTTCTGTATATAGATAATACTTAGATTTGTTTAGTTTAGACTTCCCGCCAGAATTTCGCGCGCCATTTGGATCATACACGATGCATCGAAATAAGTACTTAAATCATCTTTACCACCAATAAGTTGTTCGAACCATTGAAGAGAAATGGGAATATGACCTGTGTACTCCTTTTTGTCCTAAAATACTCCCTGCACGTCCGTTGTTGTCGATTATCCAATCTGTCGATTCTTCATCCAAAACATAAAATCTTCGATATCCTCATGACATTCGTCGAAATATACCGCGCTGCAACCATAAATATGTGTCCTTTTCGTCGGTGTCGTAATGCTTGAGGCGAAAAACATGTTGACTCTATGACGTTTAGAAGCGCGCGTACAACAAGAAGAGTAGGAGATCGAAATTCTCTATTCATGAATCATGAGCTGTTCTGCCAGATCTAAGTTTACAGTTTCGCGCTCAAGTTGAGTATTAACTTTGCACGGCATTATTAATCTGCACGTAAACCACAAAGTACAATATTCATGATGACTTTGAAAACACTATTAAACTACAATGTGTTATATCAAAATACCTGTACACTAATAGAAAAAGAGTCAAAAGAAAAAAAAAGGCAATATACAGTAGCTCATAATTTATGGCTAATAGCTAGTGCAATGCAAAGGCTTGTGTATTCATGGATTTAATCTGTCATTGGTATGGTAGGAAACTGGTTGCAGAAAGTAAATACTCAAGAGATTATCACTAACGCCTGCACAGGGCAGTGATTGACATATGATAACACCTATGAATGGCCCCCACTGAGAATTTTTTTCCCTCATAAAGCTCCTCAGGCTAACCTACCCAACAAACAACCAACCAAAATCAACCAACCAACCCACCCTACCAACCAATCAACCTTCCCAAAACAACCCGCCCACCCACCCACTCACCCACCCACTCACCCAACCTACCCACTCACCCACCCAACCTACCAACCCACCAAATTCCTATCCCTCCATCCGTCCGCCTACTGATGTGAAATAAAATAATTTTTTCATTTTGATATCAAATAAAAAAGGATAGTGAGTAGGAGTGATTACTCACCTTTGCTGCCCTCTGCGTCGAACGTCCCATAATAAGTTTTGTAAGAAAGACCTGTTTTTTTTATTCCAAAGTACGCATCACCCGCGAAGGTCGCATTGTCTGGGACTTGGGCTGGTTGGAAAGGCTTGTCATACTTGGAGACTGTGCATTCTCCTGTGCTGCGTACAATGCTGTAGAGACGATGCTGTTGAAGAAAGAAAAACAAGAAAATAGATGAACTAGAGCTGTAATTAATGTGAAACCTTTTGATGGAGCGAAATAGACACCATCTTGGAAATATGTCCCCTAAAACAGCCTCACCTGATGTACAACAATGCCAGCTAGTATTTGCCAGATATTTCCTCATGTCATGCTAAAAAGCTGAATGATATATACGAAGATATTCCTTTGCGATCGAGTCTAGAGATATTCCTGCCAATTAGGTTATGGGACATAGGAAATGGGTAACCAAGGGGTACCGAAAATAAGAATTAACCATTGCTTGCCCCATATATTTTAATTATTGATAACGGTTTTAGGGTCATTCATCTATTGAATTATATGTGTGACATACCTCGTTGTAAAGGATGATGTATTCATGCTGGGCAGGATCAAGCTGCACCAGTGCACGGACCCTCTTGTTGACAGCATCGTACGATACCTTGAAATATACTCCAACAGCTTTCGTGTCAATCTGAAATAATTGTGTGAATTCGATATGCATTCGCCCTTTAAATATCGAAGTTACTTCGATCAATTAATTTATACTAGAGATGAGAATCAGGTTATCAGATCATATGCCGAGTTTCTTTTCTTTGAAGGACATTCATTGGTCGAATAATTGAGTTCGGTCTTTTCCCTTGATACAAGAATTTGTCGTGTTCCCCCGAGTTATGCGTTCCCCCGAACACTGGCCTGGGTACTAGTGTTTTTACAAATCTCTCCCCCAGGTCAAGGATGCTCTATAAATGAAATAAACAAATTTCCTAGCCTCGCTTTCTGGCTGTGCCAGGCGTCGCACTGTAAGTTTTGTATATTTAAAAAATCGAACCTAGACGCTTACAAACTTCATAAAATCTTACTTCAAGGCTTTCTTCTCCTTCCCACATCGTTGGAGATTCTGCAAAAAGACAATCATTATATTTTAGGTCTGTAAGCTTATAAGTAAATGGCGGAAATGTTCGTATTACACGAATTCCATAAGTCGTGGTTTTCGCTCCTTTTGTGGGTCGTATCCAGAATCGACAGGAGAGCGAAGATACCGAATTAAGAAATCAGTCTAACGTCGTATTTACAAGCCAAAATAATAAATTAATTATCCTAGGAACCAAAGGTGTAAACAAATTGATAAGATATACTCACTACAAGGTTTGCTTGAATGTGCAATGCCGAGAACCGCCATAAATGCAAGCAAAGTAGCAAACGTATACATTTCGAGACAAGATTTAGATTCAAGTTTTCAAGTTATTGTGTAGTCGTCCTCTCTATACGGTGGTTGCATGCACTACGATGCGAACCTTTCCGTTCTATCAATCTGTAAAGAGAGTTTTTACATCATATGTTATTTTCGGATGTTCTTGTCATCCAGCACCGACATGAGGGTACAATCGATGGGCCCCCTATTTTGACCCCTCTCTTAAACTTTTCTTAGCGTGCTACCCTGCGTGGTACCACAACAGCACCGGGCCTTCTCATAAAACGCACGTTTCTTCAACACAAAATAGGCACAGCCGGCAAAATATTAAAAGTCATAAGTCAGCAATCTCTATACATACACAGGGCACGAGTTAACCCTGAAGTAAGGGCCTAGTTAGTAGTAAATAGTGCTAATTAAACAATAGAAAACAATAGGATTAGAGTGCAAACAACTAATCCGACTGAAACACTAATTACAAAATAGTACAAAATAGTGCTAATTAAACAATAGAAAACAATGGCATTTGCATGAAATTGTGCTATTTAGCATTACTAAAGTTTCACGATTATATTGTTTGCACTCTAGCAGAATTTAGCAGTATTTAGTGGTAGAGTGACCACAGTAAATCCGTGAAACTTTACTAAAAGTTCTATTGGGAAAAATGCTGAATCCATAAAAGTATTACGGGGTGATTTGCTCGTAGAGTCTTTATTGGAGTCCAAGCGCGCAACTTTGATTCTGCAACTGCAACTTTACTACTAACTGATAAATTATCTCAACTCATCCTCTTTAAAGGGATTTGCACAAAAATCAAATATAATCAAATTAAATGAGAGGTTGTCAAAATGATCCGATTTTAACTAAAAAGTTTCTGACGGCGTTGCCTCTTAATTCAAATAGAAAAACTAAGAATATCTGAGTTGCGACCGAAGCTAATGCATAAGATCAAGGTCAAATTTAGCTTGTACGTGCAACTCGTGAGAGGCATGTGACTATTTAACGATATTAGACTACGAGGTGGAGTTTTCTATGAGTCAATAGATAGTCGATGAGGTGCGTAGCGCCGACTATCGACTATTTGACTCATAGAAAACGAGAACGAGTAGTCTAATTGTTTTGGCATAAAACAACAAGCTAATAATATAGTACTGAAAACAAAGAATGACACTTGAACGAAACGACGGTCAACCGGGGCACTGTTTTCATTCATCTTTGCGAACCGACTCGATGTCTTATTGCGCATAGTTAAACTTGATCTATTTCTATAGTTTTTTGTCTCTATTATCACGCTCAAAACTCCCCTCTCCAAGATATTTTCCACTTTTGAACCACAAGGCCTAAAGTTTCAGAGTCACGCTATATATGTGTGACAAAATCAGTACCAAGCATTCCCTTCCAAGGGGGAGGCGGAGGGGCGGTGTGCGAAAAACGAAGGACACGATAAACTGAAGATGCCATCAATCTGTTCGCAATTTCTTTAATCATCAAAGGAACTGAACTTATCAAACCAAAGATTCGTTAACACAAACAATAATGCAAAACGTTTATTTAACTTTTTTTGAAAGATCCGTACGAGTAACTAATAAACACAGAAACTCTAATCCTTATGATGGCCTACGGACTTTAATGTTAAATCGCTATCGCTATCTAAAACAAACTAACGAATACAGGTCGACATAGATCAAGACTTGTAAAACCTTGTTGAAAGCCATCACAGCTTCATATCAACGAGGCCCTTGTTGTTCACTAGTAACGAGGATGGTCCTTAAACATTTGGGGAACTGGACCTTCTTTGCAGTTCTTTGGAGGAGTGAACACTGAAGGGTCCTTTATTCCAAGCTCTACATTATAGAAGCTAGAAAATCACAAACAATATTCAGAATAAATCGATTATGCTTACAAATTGTTCATCTAAGACTCTTAATTCAAATTGGAGGTAATGTTTTTAACTCGTAGATACGTGAAGCTACGCCCGGAAGGGGTGGGGGGGGGGGGGGGGGGAGGGGGTACTCCCGCTGAACAGGGTATGGTTTTTTGACCTTCTTGTCATAAACAGGGTATGCAATTTCGCTCAAGTTCCAATTTCCCCCCCGAATTTCCTGTCATATTCAGGGTTTCTACTACTGGTTATACCATGGTCTTAAAAAAAAAACGATGCGCTAGCTGACATGATAATTGAAACAGGAACTCAATGCAATTAACTATATCTTATGTCATAAACAGGGTCTACAAATTTGTTTTTATTTTTCACTATTTTTATTATTAAACAGGGTACCCCTTTCAGAACAGCGGAACACCCCTACCCAAATCCTAGTGAAGTACCACCGCCCACCCCCCCACCCCCCCCGAGAAGCTACGCAGGCTAATTACTAAAAGAATTTTTATAGAATATCCCGACACTTCTTTCACAGTGTATGTCAAGTAAATAGCTATATAGTTTGTCAGACGCGACATCAAGGTCAAGATATGATGTAGATTTATAAGATAAACATAACGCAACGCTCCTGTCAGCGGGAGGAACACAGGGAACCCAATTTCTAAAGAGTGTAAGTAGGATTTAGAGCAGGGTGTCCACTAGGTTTGCCAGTTGCAGTTTGATTCCATTTCTTACCAAATGGGTCGATCTATTATTGTCCAACTAGTTTTAGCAGCTTCAAGCTATAGTTGTTGGGTGGAAGTAGAACAAGGAGAGAGGTTGGGTGGAACAAGAGTGAAAAGTTTGGTTTTATTGATACGTTACCTTTCACGAATTGTCATCCCCTTAGCGGTGATTTTGCTAAAAAAGGCAATGCAAGCGTCATCGGTTACGCAAAGGACGTAGACTCCTGTGAATAAAAACGTTTAGTTACTATTCTAGTTATCCATCCATCCATCCATCCATCCATCCATTTGATTAATCCTTTTATCAAATCCTTACATCCACTCACCCTACCAACCAACCACTTAACCTAACAAGCATCCAATCAACTAACCAACCCACCCTACCAACCAATCAACCTTCCCAAAAAATCCGAACCCCCCCTCCCAACTTACCAACCCACCGACGTCTCATCCCTCCATCCATCCGCCTACCAATTTGAAATAAAATGATTGTTTTCATTTTGATATTTGAAATAAAAAAGCATGAGTAGGAGTGATTATAACTCACCTTTGCTGTCTGCTTCGAACGTCCCATAATATGTTTTGTAAGAAAGACCTGTTTTTTTAAGTCCAAAGTACGCATCACCCGCGAAGGTCGCATTGTCTGGGACTTGGGCTGGTACGAAAGGCTTGTCATACTTGGAGACTGTGCATTCTCCTGTGCTGCGTACAATGCTGTAGAGACGATGCTGTTGAAGAAAGGAAAACGAGAAAATAGATGAACTAGAGCTGCAATTAATGTGAAACTGTTTGAAGGAGCGAAATAGACACCATCTTAGGAAATATGTCCCTAAAACAGCCTCACCTGATGTACAGCAATGCCAGCTAGTATTTGCCAGATATTTCCTCATGTCATGCTAAAAGCTGAATGATATATACGAACATATTTCTTTGCGATCGAGTCTAGAGATATTCCTGCCAATTAGGTTATGGGACATAGGAAATGGATAAACAAGGGGTACCGCAAATAGGAATTAACCATTGCTTGCCCCATATCCTTTTACTATTGATAACGGTTTTAGAGTCATTCATCTATTTAATTATATGTGTGACATACCTCGTTGTAAAGAATGATGTATTCATGCTGGGCAGGATCAAACTGCACCAGTGCACGGACCCTCTTGTTGACAGCATCGTACGATACCTTGAAATATACTCCAACAGCTTTCTTGTCAATCTGAAATAATTGTGTGAATTCGATATGAATTCGCCCTTTAAATATCAAAGACGCTGTTACTTGGAACAATTAATTTATACTAGAGATGAGAATCAGGTTATCAGATCATATGCCGAGTTTCTTTTCTTTGAAGGATATTCATTGGTCGAATAATTGAGTTCAGTCTTTTCCCTTGACACAAGAATTTGTCGTGTTCCCCCGAGTTATGCGTTCCCCCGAACACTGGCCTGGGTACTAGTGTTTTGACAAATCTCTCCCCCAGGTCAAGGATGCTCTATAAATGAAATAAACAAATTTCCTAGCCTCGCTTTCTGGCTGTACCAGGCGTCGCACTGTAAGTTTTGTATATTAAAAAAAATCGAACCTAGACGCTCACAAACTTTGTAAAATCTTACTTCAAGGCTTTCTTCTCCTTCCCACATCGTTGGAGATTCTGCAAAAAGACAATCAATACATTTTAGGTCTGTCAGCTTATAAATGAATCGCGGAAATGTTCGTATTACACGAATTCCATAAGTCGTGGTTTTCGCTCCTTTCTGGGTCGTATCCAGAATCGACAGGAGAGCGAAGATACCAAATTAAGGAATCAGTCTAACGTCGTTTTAACAAGCCAAAACCTTAAATCAATTATCCTAGGAACCAAAGGTGCAAAAAAAATTGATAAGATATACTCACTACAAGGTTTGCTCGAATGTGCAATGCCGAGAACCCCCATAAATGCAAGCAAAGCAGCAAACGTATACATTTCGAGACAAGATTTAGATTCAAGTTCTCAAGTTATTGTGTAGTCGTCCTCTCTATACGGTGGTTGCATGCACTATGATGCGTACCTTTCCGTTCTATCAATCTATAAGAGAGTTTTTACATCATATGTTATTTTCGGATGTTCTTGTCATCCAGCACCGACATGAGGGTACAATCGATGGGCCCCCTATTTTGACCCCTCTCTTAAACTTTTCTTCGCGTGCTACTCTGCGTGGTACCACAACAGCACCGGGCGTGGTACCACAACCGGCACCGGGCCTTCTCATAAAACACACGTTTCTTCAACACAAAATAGGCACAGCCGGCAAAATATTAAAAGTCATAAGTCAGCAATCTCTATACATACACAGGGCACGAGTTAACCCTGAAGTAAGGGCCTAGTTAGTAGTAAATAGTGCTAATTAAACAATAGAAAACAATAGGATTAGAGTGCAAACAACTAATCCGACTGAAACACTAATTACAAAATAGTACAAAATAGTGCTAATTAAACAATAGAAAACAATGGAATTTGCATGAAATTGTGCTATTTAGTATTACTAAAGTTTCACGGTTATATTGTTTGCACTCTAGCATAATTTAGCAGTATTTAGTGGTAGAGTGACCACAGTAAATCCGTGAAACTTTAGTAAAAGTTCTATTGGGAAAAATGCTGAATCCAGTATTGAATCCAAGTATTACGGGGTGATTTGCTCGTAGAGTCTGTATCGGAGTCCAAGCGCGCAACTTTGATTCTACAACTGCAACTTTACTGCTAACTGATAAATTATCTCAACTCATCCTCTTTAAAGGGAGTTGCACAAAAATCAAATATAATCAAATTAAATGAGAGGGCGTCAAAATAATCCGATTTTAACTAAAAAGTTTCTGACGGCGTTGCCTCTTAATTAAAATAGAAAAACTAAGAATATCTGAGTTGCGACCGAAGCTAATGCATAAGATCAAGGTCAGATTTAGCTTGTACGTGCAACTCGTGAGAGGCATGTGACTATTTAACAATATTAGACCACGAGGTGGAGTTTTCTATGAGTCAATAGATAGTCGATGAGGCGCGTAGAGCCAAATCGACTATTTGACTCATAGAAAACTCCACCTCGTAGTCTAATTGTTTTGGCATAAAACAACAAGCTAATAATATAGTACTGAAAACAAAGAATGACACTTGAACAAAACGACGGTCAACCGAGGCACTGTTTTCATTCATCTTTGCGAACCGACTCGATGTCTTATTGCGCATAGTTAAACTTGATCTATTTCTATAGTTTTTTGTCTCTATTATTACGCTCAAAACTCCCCTCTCCAAGATATTTTTCACTTTTGAACCACAAGGCCTCAAGTTTCAGAGTCACGCTATATATGTGTGACAAAATCAGTACCAAGCATTCCCTTCCAAGGGGGAGGCGGAGGGGCGGTGTGCGAAAAACGAAGGACACGATAAACTGAAGATGCCATCAATCTGTTCACAATTTCTTTAATCATCAAAGGAACTGAACTTATCAAACCAAAGATTCGTTAACACAAACAATGATGCAAAACGTTTATTTAACTTTTTTTAAAAGATCCGTACGAGTAACTAATAAACACAGAAACTTTAAGCCTTACGATGGCCAACGGACTTTAATATTAAATCAACTCGCTATCTAAACAAACTAACGAATACAGGTCGACATGGATCAAGACTTGTAAAACCTTGTTGAAAGCCATCACAGCTCCATAGCAACGAGGCCCTTGGTGTTATGTTCACTAGAAACGAGGATGGTCCTTAAACATTTGGGGAACTGGACCTTCTTTGCAGTTCTTTGGAGGAGTGAACACTGAAGGGTCCTTTATTCCAAGCTCTACATTATAGAAGCTATAAAATCACAAACAGTATTCAGAATAAATCGATTATACTTACAAATTGTTCATCTAAGACTCTTAATTCAAATTGATAGATACGTGAAGCTACGCCCGCGAGGGGTGGGGGTGGGGGGTGGGGGGGTACTCCCGCTGAACAGGGTATGGTTTTTTGACCTTCTTGTCATAAACGGGGTATGCGATTTCGCTCAAGTTCCAATTCCCCCCCCCCCCCGGAAT
The DNA here is from genome assembly GCA_011057435.1 of Actinia equina. NCBI lineage: Eukaryota > Metazoa > Cnidaria > Anthozoa > Actiniaria > Actiniidae > Actinia > Actinia equina. The sequence continues at coordinate 926,567 of WHPX01000087.1, forward strand.
TTCCTGTCATATTCAGGGTTTCTCTTTTCGTATTGACCGAAACTGGTTATACCATGGTCTTCAAAAAAAACGATACGCTAGCTGACATGATAATTGAAACAGGAACTCAATGCAATTAACTATATCTTATGTCATAAACAGGGTCTACAAATTTGTTTTTTAGTAATTTTTATTATTAAACAGGGTACCCCTTTCAGAACAGCGGAACACCCCTACCCAAATCCTAATGGAGTACCACCGCAGACCCCCCCCCCCCCCCCCGAGAAGCTACGCAGGCTAATTACTAAAAGAATTTTTATAGAATATCCCGACACTCCTTTCACAGTGTATGTCAAGTAAATAGCTATATAGTTTGTCAGACGCGACATCAAGGTCAAGATATGATGTAGATTTATAACATAAACATAACACAACGCTCCTGTCAGCGGGAGGAACACAGGGAACCCAATTTCTAAAGAGTGTAAGTAGGATTTAGAGCAGGGTGTCCACTAGGTTTGCCAGTTGCAGTTTGATTCCATTGCTTACCAAATGGGTCGATCTATTATTGTCCAACAAGTTTTAGCAGCTTCAAGCTATAGTTGTTGGGTGGAAGTAGAACAAGGAGGGAGGTTGGGTGGAACAAGAGTGAAAAGTTTGGTTTTATTGATACGTTACCTTTCACGAATTATCATCCCCTTAGCGGTGATTTTTCTAAAAAAGGGAATGCAAGCGTCATCGGTTACGCAGATGACGTAGACTCCTGTGAATAAAAACGTTTAGTTACTATTTTAGTTATCCATCCATCCATCCATCCATCCATCCATCCAACCATCCATCCATCCAACCATCCATCCATCCATCCATCCATCCATCCATCCATCCATCCATCCATCCATCCATTTGATTAATCCTTTTATCAATCCTTACATCCACTCACCCTATCAACCACCCTCTTAAACTAACAAGCATCCAATCAACCAACCAACCAACCCAACTCCCCCCCCCCACCCAACCTACCAACCTACCAACCCACCAACGTCTCATCCCTCCATCCATCCGCCTACCAATGTGAAATAAAATGATTGTTTTCATTTTGATATTTAAAATAAAAAAGCATAATGAGTAGGAGTTATTATAACTCACCTTTGGTGTCTGCTTCGAACGTCCCATAATATGTTTTGTAAGAAAGACCTGTTTTTTTAAGTCCAAAGTACGCATCACCCGCGAAGGTCGCATTGTCTGGGACTTGGACTGGTACGAAAGGTTTGTCATGCTTGGAGACTGTGCATTCTCCTGTGCTGCGTATAATGTTGTAGAGACGATGCTGTTGAAGAAAGGAAAACGAGAAAGTAGATGAACTAGAGCTGCAATTAATGCGAAACTGTTTGAAGGAGCGAAATAGACACCATCTTGGAAATATGTCCCCTAAAACAGCCTCACCTGATGCACAACAATGCCAGCTAGTATTTGCCAGATATTTCCTCATGTCATGCTAAAAGCTGAATGATATATACGAAGATATTTCTTTGCGGACGAGTTTTGAGATATTCCTGCCAATTAGGTTATGGGACATAGGAAATGGATAAACAAGGGGTACCGAAAATAGGAATTAACCATTGCTTGCCCCATATCCTTTTACTATTGATAACGGTTTTAGAGTCATTCATCTATTTAATTATATGTGTGACATACCTCGTTGTAAAGGATGATGTATTCAATCTGGGCAGGATGAAACTGCAGCAGTCCACGGACCCTCTTGTTGACAGCATCGTACGATATCTTGAAATATACTTCAAGAGCTTTCGTGTCAATCTAAAATAATTGTGTGAATTCGATATGAATTCGCCCTTTAAATATCGAAGACGCTGTTACTTCGATCAATTAATTTATACTAGAGATGAGAATCAGGTTATCAGATCATATGCCGAGTTTCTTTTCTTTGAACTGAGGATATTCATTGGTCGGATGATTGAGCTCGGTCTTTAATTTCCCTTGACACAAGAATTTGTCATGTTCCCTCGAACACTGGCCTGGGTACTAGTGTTTTTACAAATCTCTCCCCCAGGTCAAGGTTGCTCTATAACAATCTCGTACCCAGAGCCCTTTTTTCTTACTGCGCATGCTCGACGAAATAATTGGGCTCTGGAAAACTCCAATATTTCCTGTGCTGTGATTGGTTCTCGAGAACAAAGGAAGACACCGGAAGTAAAAATTACAGTACTAGGGAAAATAAACAAGATGGCGTCTCGAATTTAGTACACCAAAAAAGCGTGTAGGGCCGGATTTTTCAAAGTTTTGCCGGTTTTTTAATGGGAATTGTATTGATGTCCATCCATTAGGTATTTTCGGAGTTAATTTTATTGCAAACTATCTTCAAAACCTAATTTTCCAAGGGCAAATTCACATGCTCGTTGAATATCGTCCGCCATTTTGAATTTACCCAGTCTGTCATAATGCGCATGTGCGAGAAACCCAGAATCTGGGTCTTCCGGTTTGGAGTTTTCCAGAGCCCAATTATTTCGTCGAGCATGCGCAGTAAGAAATAAGGGCTCTGGGTACGAGATTGGCTCTATAAATGAAATAAACAAATTTCCTAGCCTCGCTTTCTGGCTGTACCAGGAGTTGCACTGTAAGTTTAGTATATTTAAAAAAATCGAACCTAGACGCTTACAAACTTTCTAAAATCTTACTTCAAGGCTTTGTTCTCCTTCCCACATCGTTGGAGATTCTGCAAAAAGACAATCATTATATTTTAGGTCTGTAAGCTTATAAATGAATCGCGGAAGTGTTCGTATTTCACGAATTCCATAAGTCGTGCTTTTCGCTCCTTTGTTGGTCGTATCCAGAATCGACAGGAGAGCGAAGATACCGAATTAAGAAATCAGTCTAACGTCGTATTTACAAGCCAAAATAATAAATTAATTATCCTAGGAACCAAAGGTGTAAACAAATTGATAAGTTACTCACTACAAGGTTTGCTCGAATGTGCAATGCCGAGAACCGCCATAAATGCAAGCAAAGTAGCAAACGTATACATTTCGGGACAAGATTTAGATTCAAGTTCTCAAGTTATCGTGTAGTCGTCCTCTCTATACGGTGGTTGCATGCACTATGATGCGAACCTTTCCGTTCTATCAGGTCTGTAAAGAGAGTTTTTACATCATATGTTATTTTCGGATGTTTTTGTTATCTAAAACTTTTCTACTTCGCGTGCTACCCCGCGTGCTACCGCAACTGACAGCACCGGGCTTTCTCATGAATACAAATTGTTCATTCAAAAGGAATTGAAATTGCCTTTTTTCATGCTGTCTTATTTATCATCTAGCAACTTAACTGTATTTGCGCAGAAATATTCATTCTCATGGTTTATGGTCATCGAATGAAAGTTTTGACTTTCAAAATGTTCATACATCAAAATGATGAGGAAATCAGTATTTTCAGCCATACTTGCTTTGGTTCATTGTGCAGGGTCAGTATCATGTGATGGTACGATTCAACATCAAACGCAAAACAATAGCTTTGTTTTATTATTATCAGCAGTAAACACGTTTGAATGCTAATTAGGTAAGCTAGATAGGGCGTAATTTCGTAACCTACCAGCATGACAGGATTAATAATATATACAATCACTTAAAACCAATTATTAATGTTCTTAAGATGCAGTTTAAATACTTGGAATGTTTGAAATGTCCTTAAGATGTGATTAATTTGAATGTTCTTGCAATGTTCACTGTGCAGCTTAATACCGCTTTCTGCATTCTGAGTAATACATCTTTGTATCTTGCTCCAAAGATATTCTTCATCTCAGGCTCCATCTCTTTAAACCATCCTCCAAGAGCGTCCAAAATGAGGTTCACTTGCAAGATCGTGTATCCCGGATGTTGTTTTGTAAGCTCAAGTCTAAGTGCTCCATACTTCTTCGTCTTCTCTTTGTACTGTAAATATTAATAATAATAATAATAATAATAATAATAATTATTATTATTATTATTATTATTTGTTTATTTAAACACAGTTGACTAAAAATTTGTCCCAAAAGCTGTAAAGCTTAACAAGGGGGCTACATCCATAATATTTACAGTACAAAGAAAGAAAATTGAACTAGCAAAAGCGAAATAATGAAAACAGGAAATTATTAAAAACGGTTAAACGGTAAACAAAAAAACGGTTTGTAGCTAATATATACTTTTGTGTTTCAGTGAAAAGTTCATGATTTTTTTAAAGTCTACGATAATCAAATTAAATGAGAGGTCGTCAAAATTATCCGATATTTCTATAGAGGTTTCTGAAGGCTTTGCCTCTTAATTAAAATAGAAAAACTAAGAATATCTGAGTTGCGACCAAAAGTTTGCTTACTCAAGGTCAAATTTAGCTTGTACGTGCAACTCGTGAGAGGCATGTGATATTTAACAGTATTAGACTACTAGAAATCGACTATTTGACTCAGAAAACGAGAACGAGTAGTCATAAACCTACTAGAGTGCTTTTAGTAAAAGCGTGAAACGCTAATTGCTAAATAGTACAATTTTGTTAAAAATTAGTTGAAGCGTGAAAAGAGCAAATGCGCACGTGCGTCGAATAAAAAATAATACAACACAAAAGTGACATGGTTTTTTAAAAGTTTTTATCAATTCCTTCAAAATCAAGACACAAGACACATTTCAAGCTAAAATACCACAATACGCAAGTGAAATGGTTTTAAACTTTTTATTCCTTCGCGCTGCTGCAAAATCAAGACACGAGACACATTTCAAGCTAAAATACCACAATACGCAAGTGAAATGTTTGTAAAGTTTTTATTCCTTCGCGCTGCTGCAAAATCAAGACACGAGACACTTCTAAAGCTAAGATAACCACAATACGCAAGTGAAATGAGTTTTTATTCCTTCGCGCTGCTGCAAAATCAAGACACGAGACACTTCTAAAGCTAAGATAACCACAATACGCAAGTGAAATGAGTTTTTATTCCTTCGCGCTGCTGCAAAATCAGGACACGAGACACATTTCAAGCTAAATTAACCGCAAGTGAAATGGTTTGGCACACTAGAAGAATAAGTGCTAGTAGCTCTATTCTAGCTCGCTCTTACAAATACTCTGGCTGGCTGTAAACGTCAACGAATGTGCACGGCATTCAGTATCACAAAAGTAATCATACCTAGTCGTTTCGTTGCTTTTTGTACACAAGCTTTTCAAAAACGCGCTCGACTTGATTATTCATACAATCGCGGTTCAGTGATTGCACGTGCACACTAAATTTACTAATTATTAATTTGCACAAAATAGTACAATTTAGTATTAGTAAAGTTTCACGCTTTCACTAAATGCACTCTAGTATAGCCAGTTATATACTAAAGTGCAAACAATAAATCCATGAAACACTAATTACTAAATAGCACAAAACAGCGCTAATTAAGTTCTGTCTCTGTAAGAACCTCATAACCATTTTGGGTGAAACAATAGATTTCTTTCAAACTTTGTTTGTGAGTGTGCCCTTCCAAGGTTATTTCCAAAACATATTTTGTTTTGTGTCTCGGCGCTTTTTTGCAAAGTTTCAGGGAGGCCAAATTAGTGATTTTGACTACTTCTCATTCATGAAATTTGGGCGATGTTTAAAAGTTCGTAAATCTATAACAAATCATCACAACACTAAATACTTCCATATTATAAGAGATATATATTTTATGAAAAGATGAGTAGCCTTAAAGGGACTCTGAGGTGCCAGACACATCATAGCTTAAAATGTACATCAAACCTAGTTGATTTTGAAAATCGAAATGAAAATTCCATAAAATGCGTTTTTGGGGTGATATCGTCCGTCAAAGTTGCGAAATGACTTAAGCTGGGCTCCCTGTGGAATATCGCGGATTTGATGGCTTGAGATGCCTGTGCTGTGATGACGTCAGATAGTGGAACATGTCGGATAGCTGGAGTCGAATCAGCCAAAATTTGCTATGGAAATATGGCTGTTCTTTATCAATTTGAGCCAGAAATTGCTTGAGGAGAAGAATATAATACACCCGATGAAAGTGTGAGCGAGGAAAATGAGCTAGAAGAAGTGCCGAACGAGGAAAGGCTTCAAGAAATCGATATGTGGTGTGTACGTGTCAGCAACTTCATCTTCACTTCCATCTTCTATAAAGCCAGTATTCCTCATATACGTTCAGGGAAGGTAGATCTTATCTTAGATACCACACATGCTGGGATTACTATTCTGATCTTAATTGCTAAGATAACCATGCACTCACCATGTAAATTGGCGATATAAACTAGCACAACGCAGAGGGCTGGAAAAGCATTTCAGCGCAATGAATATGCATTGGACGTATATTAAATAGAAAATACCGAAAAAAGCTCACTTATTTGGAATATAAGAACGTAATATAAATACTAAAAAAACTCACTTATTTGTAACATTTAAAAAAAATAAAAATGCAGTCCTAAGCACTCGATTCAGCCACAACAGTCGTAGTGCATGTCATGTCTAAAAATTGCGTTGAGTTTAACATCAGAAAATATTTAATATTGTGTGAAATAAATTGTTCCATATACTTAATAACCTTGTGTATTGTCGTACGTTTGTGATTCAAGATCATTTAAGAACATAAACACATATCATCTAGCTGTTTCCATCACAACACATTGCTGACTTTAATCGATTCCTTGAAGCCTTTCCTCGTTCGGCACTTCTTCTAGCTCACTTTCCTCGCTCACACTTTCATCAGGTGTATTATATTCTTCTCCTCAAGCAATTTCTGGCTCAAATTGATAAAGAACAGCCATATTTCCATAGAGAAATTTGGCTGATTTAACTCCAGCTATCCGCACCCGTCCCGTACGTTGTAAGCCAGTGCTTACTGAAAGTTGTAAAGTCCTTGTAACCAGATGTTACTGACCTTTGTAAAAAGCGATAAAGCTAGCGCCCAACCTCTTCTGGGTTTGCCGAATGGAACGCCTGATCTTTATCGCATTATATATGTCTTTTATTTTTTAATTAGTGTTTTATTTTTGCCTCTAAAGCACTTAGATATTTTATTCTTTAAAACGTTTTGTGAGTGATGTTCTTCAGTCGTGGCTGTAATAGAGGAAAATCGAAGTTAATTGTCCGAGATTATCAAAAGTTTGTTGACGAGGACGGCCAAACAAAAGTGAAACGAGTGAGGAGCACCCTGAGAATACTAGAAGGTGTTGTGAATAGTCGACAAGATGATGATGGGGCAAGTTCATCTTCAGCTGACGATATACTAGACTTGCCAGACGCTAGTGATCGCTTCAATGTTGAAGTTGACCCTGGTCCATCCCACTACGAAAAAAGTAGTGCTAGTGCTGTCAAGCACTGGCAGGAAATTAGAGCAAACTTAATTAAAGTTTCTCTAAAACGAGAAGGTTTACTGCAGCTTGATAAAGAATGCAGCAAGTGCAAAGCACAAACAGCTCAACTGAGATGTCTTGATTGTGGTGGTTCGTCAGGTTTTTTTCTGTGTGAATCCTGTTGTATATGCCTTCACAGTACAGAGAATATTCTACATTGCCCTGAGATATGGAAGGTAAATTTCAGACTATTGCATCCTGTATAACAAATTGCATACTCAATCTCTTACTGTAAAATACTGCATGTTTGTTCTAAGGATGGAAAGTGGGAGCAATACGTTTTTACAAAGACGTTTGCTACATCCTGCTTTGATCCTGATTGTGCTGAAATGGGCCACCAAATCAATTTGTCCTTAACTTTGATTGATGACAAAGGTAATGTACATCAAATGAAGCAGCATACTATATTTATAACATTAAAATATATATTGCACCTATATATATATTGGTCACCTGTCAATCTTAGCCAGTATTTTTAAGGGGGGACTTGAACGAAAATCGCTCAAACTTCAATTGAGCTGAAATTCTTCAGAATAATCTTTAGTGGTTAAGTAAACACGTTATCAAGTTTTATCGCTATATTCAGGTCGAAAGTATTATATTTTTATGGTTCTTTTTTGGAGTCTGTGACGTCATATACTCAACATCACGCATCGCTCAATACATTTCTTTGTATTTTATGATCAAAATATCAGTTTCAAAGAAAAGAAAGACCTCTCGGCCTAATAGAAATAAAATAAATCAAGGATTTCTTTACAAAGAAATGTATTGAGCGATTTTCGTTCAAGTCCCCCTTTAAAAGATCTTGCCAGTTAATTAATTCTTATCACTACTGACACCAAATATAAAATCATTTTAAATTCCAATTTTTAGGTAGACACCATAATGTTTTGGTTCCTACGTGCAGCTGTGCCACAATAATGGAGATTTTAGTCTACCACCGATTTTGGCCAGCTACACCATGCTCCCCAACCATGGCTTTCTCTTTTGATCTCCTACTAAGATTACAGGCCTTAATGTTTGAGTGTCATATTTCAGTTTATGATTTTGTCAAGCATTTATTCTTTTATATTAGGGATGCACCATTTTCGAAGGTAAATCAAAATATTGATTCAATTAGAAGAGGGTCCTGAAGGGGTAAAATGGGAGCTGGGATGAGGGAACAAACAACGAAGCTAAAGAGGTCTATTACATTGTATTTGATATTTTAATCATTACAGGCTAGTAAACCAACTGCTTGCTATTGAAAAGGCCCATAAAATCCCAATGAGATGGAAGCCAACTGATCAAGAGTTCCAGAATACACTCGTTGCCAGTGAAGCAGCCTCTGCGAGGTCTACACTTAATCTGCTACTTATGAGTGGCCGCAGAAGATGGTTTCTTTTAAGCCTAGTGAAGAAATATGCAGGTCACCTGTTTTGTTTCATTATTGTTTTATGTCTACATCCTCATAAATTTAGTATTTACTACTTCTCTTACTGCTACTACTGCTGCTGCTGCCACACCTACCCGCGATTAACATTATTGTTAATATTTATATTAATATTAGTGTGAACTGTTGTTTTTATTTATAGATGGCCAAGCCCAAGCGTACCGCATCACCAAGGCAGTCACAAAGGAAAGCAAGATCCTGAAGAACCTGCTTAAAAAGTTCAATGCATCTGTTCAAATCTTGAAGGAGCATGGGCGTTTTATGAGCACTCTCTCTTGGGATGAAGTGACTAATGTAGCCAGTTCCTCCCTATACACCAGTACTCCCAAAAGTTGTGACCAGGAAATAGTGCCAGATGCCATTAAGAGAGAAATCATCGATGCATACAATCTTTGCCAAAGGGCAGGTGAAGAACTCTGCACGCTGAACCAGGAGATGTCCAGGATTATTCATTTCTTTTACGAAGAATGCAAAGACTTGGAACAAAGAAATGAAGTCACTCTAAGAAGGAGGCCGGACATTCCCATTACTCTTTGGGCGGGTCAAAGAAGTGTTCTTTTGCGTAAATTGCACTTCTGTCAGAGACATCTATTATTTTCAGTAGAATCATTTAAAGCCTTCATTGCAATCCCTACAAACATCGATGATTATCTTAAAAATAGCATTTGCATCAACATTCCTTATGATCATTTGATGAACGAGATGGATGAGTGTGGACCAACTGAAGATGTTAAAGTATTGAACCCTTTAGAGGATATTATTGATGAAGAGAAGGGTGATTACTTGTTCAGAGATGACAATGATAGTGGCTTTGCATCTGCTTACGAATCCTCAATCCCACCCGATATAACTCACTAGAAACAAGCATTAGGTTATTAGCTTTTATAGGATAAATTTATCATCCTCATCGTCATCGTTGTCATTATCATCATAATCATCATCAAAAATTAATATATTTTTACAGTTCAGTGTCTATTTTGTCTTTATTTATATGACAAACTTAATAAACAGTTAAAATTAAAAAAACCTCTAAAATATATTTCCTAGCAGCCCGAAGGGAGTTCTTGGCCTGGGATCTGATGGGGGTGTCCCGCCGGAACCCCTAAAACCTGACCCCATTTAAGACAAAAAATTCTCGAAAACCCATACCCTGTTTAAGACACAAATCATATGGTAAAACATGAAACTATCCACAACATAAAAAATTGAAATGTTTTACAATACTAGTAGTTGCTGGCTTACAAACATGGTTTACAATTGCAGTAACTACTGGGCTATAACATCAAATGTTTTACAATACTAGTAGTTGCTGGCTTACAAACATGGTTTACAATTGCAGTAACTACTGGGCTACAACATCAAATGTTTTACAATACTAGTAGTTGCTGGCTTACAAACATGGTTTACAATTGCAGTAATTACTGGGCTATAACATCAAATGTTTTACAATACTAGTAGTTGCTGGCTTACAAACATGGTTTACAATTGCAGTAACTACTGGGCTATAACATCAAATGTTTTACAATACTAGAAGTTGCTGGCTTACAAACATGATTACGAACTCATTAGTTCAGTACTGAATTACAACTTTTCACGGCCCAGTGAGTCTTAGTGAAGATTACTGATTTAAAACCCTACATGATAGAGTGCAAGCAATATATCCGTGAAATTTACTAAATAGTACAATAGAAAATAGTAAAACAATAGAAGTTGTATAAAATTGTACAATTTAAACTAAACTGGTTTCACAGAAATAGTACTCTTTGCACTCTATACATATAATTCGTACGTAAGTCGTTATAGAGTGTGCGCTTTATAATCTAAATATACAAGGCATATTGTGATCGACGGTTTTCCTTATTTTAAAAAAAAACATTATTTAATTTGTCAAAAATATAAAAAAATATATATATAAAAAAATACAACAATTGTTTTTCATTTTGTTTGTTGATATGCAATTTAAAAAAGAAGTATAAAAGAGGACAAGTGAACAGCACTATACTGATGATGGGTTGTAAAACTTTTATCTTCTCCTACGCGTTTTGTCTAACTCTGAAGACTTCCTCAGGGATCGAGTTTTACAATAAAGTTGAGACTGTCACCGGTCTTAGACAGGGTATAGTGATTTACGAGAATTTGTTTTAAATAGGGGTTGATTTTTTGGCATAAGTCGTATTCCAGGTGCTATTTTTCTTTGGGAGACCACAAGAGATATTGTTGCGACATTTTGTAAATTGTAGCATTAATTTTTTGTAAATTATTATCTATGTTTGTCTTAAAAAGGGTACGTAATTTCTCTCGTAACAATTTACGCATACAGGGAAGAACATAGCAGCTAGAACATAGGCTTTGGATGGTAAGAGTATTTTGGGGCGCAGTTATAGCCTGAGTGAAGTAATTACTAGGCATTGATCCGAGAAATAGAAATTGCTTGTTAAGGGATTGTCAAGGTATCAGGATACGTTGAAGACCGCTTTGCGCGGAAGCCGAATTTCGCAGAGACAGCTACGATACTTTTTGTCCTTGTTGCAGCCGTATCGTAACCGTATCGTAATTCTCGATTCTGATTTGTTGTTAATTTTTACTTCCTCTCTGTGATTGGATGATGTGTCGCTAAATAATTCTTCGTGGGTAGCGCGGTATTGTAAGTATGACCTCTGATTGGATGAACTAGGCCGACTTGCCGTATCTTATTTTAACCGTATCGTAAGTTCGATTCCTGATTGGATGAATACGGATGAATACGGTACTTTTTCCGTATCGCGCAATCATCGTTGCCGTAAGGTCGATTCCGGGTTGGGATGAACACGTCAAATCCGTATCGTAGCCGTAGTCGTACCGTAAACCGTGATCGTAAGTTTCCCACTCATACGAAAACGACTCTATCATTCTATAAAAGTATACACTTTCTGAAAACTAGATAAACGTAGTTTTCGAAAATATTTGAAATCGTTGGTTCTTGAGCAGAAAACAGAAAACAAATTATAAGGCTGAAAGTCGAATCCTACCTATAATCGATGGGCATGTTCCAACGGGATCAGAATCAATTTCCGCCACGACAAACAAAAAAAAAAAAACATCAGTTAAATCGTATTATATTAGTCGGGTTTAATGACTTCACTCTGTAACTGAGTTCTAACTCCTTGATATTATAGGTTTTAACGATTTTAACATCCACACACAAATCAATTAATTAAATATATATTGCAATTTGCTTAGAACTTTTCAATCATTGTATATTTCAACTTAATATCTATTCATTAGTTTGTAGATATGATGTTTATGGGTTTATTGTAGATAAAACTCTGAAAGTTCTATCGTTAACTAAATCTTTAGCCTGTATACGTACTAATTTGTGCCGTTTTGCAGATAGAGTGGTTTTCATAAACCAGTCGTGAAACAAAGGTGTACTAAATCCTGCTAACTTATAGTGTAATAGTGAGAAGCACATAATGGAAAGCAGAGGAACGGGAGTAATGCAGTTTAATAGATTGAAGTGTATTTCATGGGTTAATGAAACCTCTCTATCACCTGTTGGCTGCTCTGTATTCTAGCAGTTCAACTATTTTTGTTTTTTCTCTCGCAATTTTCTTGGTTTTTGAGCCAGGACAGATGGGCTGCCTTGACCAAATTCAGGATGCAGCTGGTCAATCAACGTCTTGGCTTCCTTTCCCTTCTTCTTTTCGGCTGACGATGCCTGTACTGTAATGCCTACAGGCCTAACGTTGGCAGATGGCCAGGCAATGTAGGACCCCTTCTCTACTTCACCTGGATAGTCTTCCCAAGCGGTTACAGCACTGTCCATGACATCCGTTACTTGGAAAGCATACCAACCCGGAGATAGTTGGCGGCCATGGACAGTGCTTCGCTCCACTTTCAGCCCTTGCCCTACGACCTTGCCTGTTCCATCAAGCAGCTGAAAATCGGCGGAGGAGCATGCTGTTGAAAAGAACGTAAAAGAGTTAAAGGCGCGATTACATGATGTTATTATTTTCTCTTCAACTTGTCTCGCATTGCGTTCACAAATTGCGCCATTGTGTACACGATGCGACGCTCGGTGCAACTTGTGTATCAACGCCATAGCGAGGCCGTATAGTAACGAAGGCGTAAGATTCGTTAAAGGGGCCGTTCAACTTCGTGACAATGAGCGTCCCATGGTTACTATTTTATAATATGTACCTTTGCTGTTTGTTTGAAGTAGTTCACCAGAAGGTGCTGCATTGATAGCAGTATTGTTGGTTTCTGAAGCAAAAAAGCAATTTATTTCACGCCCAAAATCAATACACTTGCTACCCCACAATACATTTCTTTGTAATTTTATTGGGTTTTCCAGGAAGTTCATAACTAGAAGTGTCCATCAGGTATTGGGGTTGTGTCCGATGTGTTTTACCAACGAGTTATTTATGACTTCTGGTTTTCCTAGTATTTCATAGCGTTTACTTCGACAAAATACTGCATCATATTATCCGTAGTTATTAAATGATAAGACGTTCTCATTCAGCACTTTTTATCTTTAAAAAAAGCGTTAAAAGATACTTTACGTGTCCAGTACTCTGTTGTAAGCCAGTAGTTACTGGAGTCTATTACGTGTCCAGTACTGTGTTGTAAGCCAGTAGTTACTGGAGTATATTACGTGTCCTGTACTGTGTTGTAAGCCAGTAGTTACTGGAGTATATTGCGTGTCCTGTACTGTGTTGTAAGCCAGTAGTTACTGGAGTCTATTACGTGTCTTGTACTGTGTTGTAAGCCAGTAGTTACTGGAGTCTATTACGTGTCCTGTACTGTGTTGTAAGCCAGTAGTTACTGGAGTATATTACGTGTCCTGTACTGTGTTGTAAGCCAGTAGTTACTGGAGTATATTACGTGTCCTGTACTGTGTTGTAAGCCAGTAGTTACTGGAGTATATTGCGTGTCTTGTACTGTGTTGTAAGCCAGTAGTTACTGGAGTCTATTACGTGTCCTGTACTGTGTTGTAAGCCAGTAGTTACTGGAGTCTATTACGTGTCCTGTACTGTGTTGTAAGCCAGTAGTTACTGGAGTCTATTACGTGTCCTGTACTGTGTTGTAAGCCAGTAGTTACTGGAGTATATTACGTGTCCAGTACTGTGTTGTAAGCCAGTAGTTACTGGAGTCTATTACGTGTCCAGTACTGTGTTGTAAGCCAGTAGTTACTGGAGACTATTACGTGTCCTGTACTGTGTTGTAAGCCAGTAGTTACTGGAGTATATTACGTGTCCTGTATTGTGTTGTAAGCCAGTAGTTACTGGAGTATATTACGTGTCTTGTACTGTGTTGTAAGCCAGTAGTTACTGGAGTCTATTACGTGCCTTGTACTGTGTTGTAAGCTAGTAGTTACTGGAGTATATTACGTGTCTTGTACTGTGTTGTAAGCCAGTAGTTACTGGAGTATATTGCGTGTCTTGTACTGTGTTGTAAGCCAGTAGTTACTGGAGTCTATTACGTGTCCTGTACTGTGTTGTAAGCCAGTAGTTACTGGAGTCTATTACGTGTCTTGTACTGTGTTGTAAGCCAGTAGTTACTGGAGTATATTACGTGTCTTGTACTGTGTTGTAAGCCAGTAGTTACTGGAGTATATTACGTGTCTTGTACTGTGTTGTAAGCCAGTAGTTACTGGAGTCTATTACGTGTCCTGTACTGTGTTGTAAGCCAGTAGTTACTGGAGTCTATTACGTGTCTTGTACTGTGTTGTAAGCCAGTAGTTACTGGAGTATATTACGTGTCCTGTACTGTGTTGTAAGCCAGTAGTTACTGGAGTATATTACGTGTCCTGTACTGTGTTGTAAGCCAGTAGTTACTCGAGTCTATTACGTGTCGATCGTGTGCTCTCGTACGAATGTGGAAGTACCTACCTTGATGATATATAACTGCGATCAAAATCTGTCAGAAACAAGAACTATATGGGATGATTTTAGCAATACAGGCTGTGTAAAAAGGTAAGGAATACAGTATTTGCAGGGGTCAACAGGCGTTCCATTCGGCAAACCCAGAAGAGGTTGGGCGCTAGCTTTATCGCTTTTTACAAAGGTCAGTAACATCTGGTTACAAGGACTTTACAACTTTCAGTAAGCACTGGCTTACAACGTACGGGACGGGTGCTATCCGACATGTTCCACTATCTGACGTCATCACAGCACAGGCATCTCAAGCCATCAAATCCGCGATATTCCACAGGGAGCCCAGCTTAAGTCATTTCGCAACTTTGACGGACGATATCACCCCAAAAAACGCATTTTATGGAATTTTCATTTCGATTTTCAAAATCAACTAGGTTTGATATACATTTTAAGCTATGATGTGTCTGGCACCTCAGAGTCCCTTTAAAGTTATATATTAACTTATTTATATCTAGATATTTCAGTTTTACCGACCATCGATATTCGACTTTGGCCAGTTGGCTAAAATATAGCTTAGGAAAAAGAGTTAAACTCAAAAGTTAGACTTCGTAGGAATAAAATGCTTGATTACTGCAGAGATAAAAGGTAGTTCTTACAGAAATTAAAATAACATTTGGCGGCCAGCAGGTTTTGAGAAGTGAACAGGTCGACAAACTTTCAAAAAGGATGCACATAGTTTTGAATGCGATTTTTGTTTAAATGTATATAAATTCACTGTTCAAACTGATCTAATGCATTTTAAAAACATACTTTAACATCACAAATTGTAAAAAAATGGTTTTAGAAAACAGTATTGGAATTCAAAGACTGATTTCACAACATGCCTCAACTGTAAGGTATAATGCTGTATACTGTCATAAAATACAACGATAAGTTCACTCGAAATAGATAACTGTAAATTATTTGCACGTTGAACAAACATTAATTGATGAACAAATCACAAGATTATTTGTTCATATTTTGCCTATAACCAAAAAGAAATTCAAATAATCCACATAAACATACCTTTGAAAACGAGTCATGCATCATGTGCAGTTCGATACCACTGTCATGTAGATACATTTAGGCCCAGAAGTATCCACTTTAGTCTTCAATTTCGTCCTCAATGAAGTCTTTGAACATAGTAACATACTAGGACATTATTCTTGTAACTTTATCGAGGATATTAGTTTAAAAAAAACTGACTCGTTATTTTCCTGAGTTCATCTTCTAGTTACTCTTTTCTAGTAATCTGGTAGTGAAAGCCGCTGACCAGCAAAATAGAGCACAGGTCACACGTGGACCACAGGAAGCCCATTCATTATAAGCATAGATGAGTTAACCTATTGAAGGACGAACACGTTCTCTCGATCGCTGCATGTTTACTTGCCTGGTTAGAAAAGGTCCCAAGGGTGTGGCCTTTATTAGTATTTCCGGTCACTGGTTGCGATGAATTAGCATCTTGAAGGACTTACTTTCCCTCACTTTTTCTTGCCTTGCTTGAAAGGGTGGTAGTTTGCTTGCCTTGTTTGCAAATACGAATGAGACTAGGCGCAAGCTAAAGCCTAGGTTTGAAAAGATCTTTCGAAAAGCAGAAAATAAAGAGGTTTGCAGAGTGAAAAGATAAATCTGTTGGTGGATTAATTAACTTAGGATAATCATTAGTGCCATTTATAGTTACAAAAATGATAAACTCGGTATAAAATAGTCCAGCGTTTATTCAATTTCATATCATAATTCAAAGTAATAATTGATATAAAAAAATCTAATATGCATAAGTGTTTTTTTTTTGATGCGGTGCAACTTCCATATATCGATCAGTACATGGTATGGATCAAATCATCATGCTTGAGGGAACCGCCTTGCTTGCAGTTGCTGGGAGGTATAAACATTGCAGGGTCTTCGATTCCCACAACAATGTTGTAGAAGCTGAAACATTAATAAATGTAGCAGTTTAGCTTTCTAGCCTATATAGTCAAAACAAAGCAGGCACGGTACAACGCGTACATAGCACAGCATAGCACAGCATAGCACAGCACAGCACAGCGCAATGCTAAGTAGAGCATTCTGAAAGTAGGGTCACTCTTTAAACCCTCAAATAACACAACAGATATAACCTCTCTGGTATCACAGTACCATTTCCAGTTAGGGACTGGTCATTATTTATCGAGAGGGGGGCTGGTGCAATATTAAATATGCTATGCTTGATTTTTGCTGACCCCCCCCCCCCCTTCTCCTTTAAGATTTTTGCTAAACCCATGCATAAATAATGCTGACCCACCCCCTATTTGCACCAGCACCCCCCCACCCCTCCCCCACTCGATAAATAATGACCAATCCTTTAATAAATCATTATACTAACCTGAAATTGATGACACCATAGTCTTTCGTGTAGACCCATGACTGAACGGGAATACATCCCTCTGTCGTTACTGAGATACCGTAACCCCCTGCAACAAACGAAGTAGCAGCTGTAGAGTAAGGTGATCTAAACCAAATTAACAAAACAATTGCTACTCCTCCGGGATGAATTGAAGTCTTATCTTGTCCTCATTTACTCCGCCAAAATAAGTACTAGCGTCCGAAACGTCAGTACGTTTTTTCATCTTTTCACGGTGTATAATTTACCCTTTTATCATTACTGTTTCATTAGAAAAACCGACGCAGCTCACACTAGTTTTTAGCTACTTATCTCTTCTTATCTTGTCACGTTGTCTTACCTGTTCTTCCCCGTATTTCGTATTCTCCGTAAAACACTTTAACCAGTACCCCAGCTCCAGGCAAACTGGATCCAACGTATTCTTCAGTCGAGTAATAATAATTTTTTGGGATTGTTGCTGGTCTGAACGGCTTGTAAAACCTGTACGCGGTGCATATTTTTTCGTCCTTATCGTTGTATGTGATGCGATAGACACGGTGCTGGAAAGAATAAAAGAACAGCTCAGTTTCGATCGTCAAAATAAACTGATCGCCACAAACGGATTTCAGATATTTATTGATGCTTTCTTCTGAAGTCCCAGGCCCCACAACATCGTACACACACACGAAAATTAATGGAAAACGGGTGGGGAATTTTGCCCTATTTTATTGTGAAGTCATAGTTTGTTTATAAGGGGGACATAATGGTTAAGGAAAATAAGAGTTTGAACTTCTTCATGCTTCTGTAAATGTCCATCAAACTAACCACGGTCTAAATTAATATTCTTTGTTTGAGACAACCAAATTTTTGATAGAACTAGGCTCCTTAAACCTACTTCGCAGCTGCATACCATACATACCTCGCGAAAAAGCATGATGTACTCAAAGGACGGTAGTTTTTTCGAACGACTATCTTTATCTATTATGTGGACTCGTTCATTCACAGCATCGTAAGACATCTTGGCAAGTATGGTCTTATTCATCTTTTTGGGAGCAGACTAAAATATCATTTTCAAGATTAATAACAACTCGTATAATTACTGTAAAATTGTGCTATTTTCCAAGTAATTTATTTGTACACTTCTGTCTAGAAAACAAACAAACGAACAAACAAACCAATTAACCAACCAACCAACCCACCCACCAACCCATCCACAAACCAACGAACGAACGAACAAACGAACGAACAATCAAGCAAACAGAACCACAGACAAAGAGCACATAAGCAAGTAAGCAAACAAAAAACGCAACAAACAAACAAACAGAACCACAGATAAGACAGCAACAAGTATAAGCAACTCACTCAAATAAACAGAGAACAGACAGACCAACAGATCATAATCTGCTGAACCTGTCAAAAGATTTATAGTAATGTTTTCTGTATCAGTTCTTTGTTAAGCATGATTAAAGGTCCGTAGCCTGTAAATACCTGTAACAAATTTCCTTCCCATTGCACGGGGGTTTCTGCGTTAAAAACAAATATACAAATTTAATTATATAAAAAATATACTTTTGCAATTATTTTTAGTCAACTATATCCTGTCCATATCCTTAGCGCAAGGCAAAACTAGGCAAGCAAAAGTAGAAAAGGACTATTTGTTTTCTTGATAGCTATTAAAGCAATTCGGCTTATCTACAGTATAATCGTGTATACAGCTGTTTCTAAAAGGGTTGCATCAAATTTAATAGTTAACTATGAATTGCCTGTTGTATGCTGCATCTTGCATGTAGCTTATGCTGCTTGTGTAAATAATGTTAGCACAGAAGAAATTATGTTGCATAGAAAAACGTGCAGACAAAGTTTAGTAAAATTTCACTGCCGTTGTGACCTTTCGCTGATTGAATTCACATTACCCTCGGCGATATTCAACGTGCAACTGAACCTTTAATAACCTTTTTTGAAATAGCTGTATATGTAACATACATGAAAAATAACGCAATTCTGATTGGCTTGGAGCAGTGCTGTTCAAACGTATAACAGTGCAAAAAAGGGTAGTACATTGCAGTGAGTGTAAAACAGTGCAAATAACAATCATAATTCTCGCTTTTGATTGGATGATATTAGCAAATAAGATGACAGATAATTGTGACGAAAAAGATGAGGATTTTATCGTAGAGTGTTGAGTGATACTTAATTACGAGTGAGTAAAGTGATATTCTCAGCACGAGAGACCGTTATGTAACATTCGGTTAAATGCTTATCGATGAAATACAATTTTTACTACATAACGAGATTTTAAGGATATTTTTTTACATCTATAATTAAAGTTTTATTACCAACGAGTACGAGAGCTTGTCTCACGAAGGGAAATCTTTTGACGAATTCGAGACTCTGCGGCCCTCCCCACTACCAGACGCGTGTTCGGCACGTCCAGGCGAATAATTTTGCAAACTCTCTTTAGTTTTTACCAATTTAACCGTACAACAAAAGGCTTTTTTTGCATCGCATTACACTTGAAGAGGGTTCGCAGTCATTTCTATTTCTATTATTGTTATGTTTCATTAAAAATAACAAGGTTGACGACATCTTATTCAGCGTTAGTTATGTTACGTAACAGGCACTAAGAACGTCTGCGAAGGAGGCTAACTCAACGCGAGAACTACTTCTGATATTTCGCGCATTACCGTGTTATTTTCTATGATAAAATTGAATGAGAAATATTTGTCTAATTCTTTTCGCACTTTTTTACGTCTCGGTAATATATCAGAGTGAGCAGAGTTGGCGTATTTGACTCTCATCGGTTAATTTCTAATCATAGTGCAAGATAAGGCTTCTGGCTATCTAATAACAATAACCGTGACAGGTACTTACCACAAGGCTGAGGTCTTTGTGCACTTGCAATCATTGCAAAAGCAACCAAACCAACCAAAGCGCACACTAACATCTTGAACATCGTTGTGCTGGTCAACTTTATGCCACACTGCTTCCAGTCACCAAATCTCTTTTCTTTTTATGCCATGTCGTACCGGGCACATTCTTTCTAGACCAATTGTGATTAACCAGATGTTGTATAGTGAGGAAATTGCGGTTCACTGACATGAGTCGGGCCAATCAAAGGGTGAGAGAGGGGATGTCGTGAGAGGGTACAAATTGGCCAACCAATTGCAATGAACTTGTAAGGCTATTCATTTGTGTGCAACATCAGCTCACTTTTTTCCAGTTAGCGAATGTAATTTTTATGGTTTATTGTAGTACAGGAATGTCATTGTAATAACGTTTTCAGAATTATCACACCAGGACTTATCACACCAGACACGCCAACAGTAAGATGTCATCGCATCGATGATCCGATGATGGAAATACAACACGGCACTATTCATTTTACGTGGAAAGTAGCCTGGTGTTGTTCCCCACGAAGAACATCTGGCTACGTACACTGGTCCCAGAGGCGCGACGATTTTTCTCCAATGCGGACGGTATGTAGCAATTTCCCCTGGTATGTTCACACGGAGCCCGGGTTTAGAATTTGTACTTAAATAAATTGATCAATGAAGTGCTTTATTGGGTTTCCTGTGTTGAGATTTGAAACAAGACTCTAATCGTATTACCAGATAGCAGATTAACGTAACGTATTAGTGTAACGCACGCCCTAGTAAGTTTAATTATGAGCTGCTCTAGTTACTGGTAGCACGATTACCGGAAACTTCTCAACACAGGAAACATCAAGCACTTCATTGATTGATTTATTCCTGTCACGTAACGTGCGCGCGGGTGACGCGCGGGTGATTAAAATAACTTATCTGCCCCCAATGCATGATGGTCATCTTGATCATAATCCAATATGGCGGCAGTTCTGCAGAGAATCGAGAAACATGGCATTTCATCGGTAAGATCGCATTTCTCTTAATGATCTTTTTTTGACAAAACTTAAATCAATTTGATCTAGTTATATCTTTTGTCCTCGCGATTTTGAGTTAAGTATAGCTCTGAATTTAATTTAATTTTCAAATTTTTAATCACGAAGAGCACAGCTGATGCTTAATATCTAGCTTTTGAACCGTAAAAATATGTTTTGTTGGTATAGGAAGGCTCAGATAAGCTTCAGTTTCCTTTTATTTACAAAATACATTTCTTTCGCAAAGTCTATCGCTGGTGATTGAAAAACGACTAGGTATTTGTATTTATCTTGAAGTTGTTCGGGATAACTAACTTGTTGTATAGTTACATGCCAAATCATACGTTGTTGGTGCATGTTGTCTGAAAGTAAGGTGATAAAAGCAAAAAAGGAAAGTATTTAGATAAGTGTGAGCCATATACAAGAGCTTCTCACACTTCTGTAATGCTTTTGGCACAAAACATGCTGTTTTTTATGCTTCTTTGAAAAACTGGCAACACACAGATGGTCCAGATCCCAAGTAGTGAGGTGAGTGGGCATCCTCTCCCATGAGAATATAATAGCTAGAGCAATACTTTCTGAGATGTTGGTTGTTAACAAAACATGTTTTGCCCAACTCTTTTAACTTGGTTTTACTTGCTACATGTACAGTGTAAATTTAAGAAAAGAAAAGAAAAAGAACATAAATGTGATGATCTATTGGGTGGACCAATATTTTTCCAGATTTTTTAAGATGCCATCTCATATCAAAATTTAATCTCATAGACTTTAAAATGGCACAGTCTTTTGGATTGAGGGATCTACCACAGTTCTTCAGATGTTTTCGTGATAGATGGATTGCTGGTAATAATAATACAACACTTTCAAGATCACTGGATGTTTGATATTGAGTCTGAGGAGTTGACTTTGCTATTTGATAATGGAAGACATATTAACGAGCATGAGAAAACAGAGTGAAAATATGGAAATAAAGCTTGAGAATTCTTGGGAATCAGAAGCTGAGTTTGACCATGTCGCAGAAGCTTCAAAATTAAATGGAAATATCTTATATTTTGATGGGAATACACCCAGTAATATAGAACAAGACTCACAGAAAAGTACTGGCACAGAGAAAAATGCATTTTTGATTGATCTGGAAATTGGAAATAAAACTCTAAAAAATGTTGCAATCAGAAGTGACTGTTTACTACAAGATGTTGCTGAAGAACTGGCTGAAAATGAGATGGTTAAAGTTGTTTATTTTTTGCAAGAGAAGATCAAAAAAGGAGGCAATAATTGTGATGCTTCAGAAGCACAAGGTATGTTCATTTCTAATTTTATTGATAGTTTGAAACAGCCTCTGTGCTGAACTAAGTTACAGTAGAGCACAGCTAACTCACAGATTGAACCCTGAAACAACCTCTGGGCTGATCTAAGTCAGGGCACGGCTAACTCACACATTGAACCCTGAAACAACCTCTGGGCTGATCTAAGTCAGGGCACAGCTAACTCACAGATCAAATAAGAATTTAGCATATTAGGTTTTGTGGAAAAAGGAAAAGCAGAGAATCAGTTAAAAAATCTCAAGTCAAAGGAGAGAACTAAGAACCTCTACTTATTCTTTGATTGCATCATGAGTCAGGGGAACGTTGGTGCCATTTTACAAAATATTTCTTATCAGCATACGTTGCTAAGGGCACCAAAATGGCAACCATGCTTTGTCTTTTAGCTCTCTTGGCAATGCTTGCAACCCATCAACATGTGATGCTAAGTCCAGGAATCAACCTCAAGACCCAATGAGGTTTATTTGGTGGGCATTATGCATTTCACATCTAGCAGTTTATCATTTAAATGCTAATAATATATTTTTGATAAAAGTTTTAGTAAAATTGAGATCAAATTGGAAATGGATTTGTATTGATGACCTGGTGGATGACACAACAGCAACATTTGAAGAAGTGTTTGCCAACATGCCTGACTACTTTAACCCATTATTTAGCCTTGCACCTTACATTAACAGGTAAATACGCATAACTGATTTTCTTGTTGGCAAGTAAGAACCTGGAAATTAAGAACCTGTTAGACTCAAATTTGTCATTTATACCCCCTTTAAACAAGAACCTATTTAGCCTAGAAAATGAAAAACAGGTTCTTTTTAAAAAAAATCATCATTTAGTGATGCAGAGCTGGGTTAGAATCCTGTTTGAATACAAATAATTTGGTTTTTTTATATCTTTCAGAAAAGCAGATCCTCATGGTGCACAGCAAGCCATAAATAGTCCACAAAGAAGCAGTGAAGATCAGGGTGCAGGACTTATAACAGAACTCAGGGAATTGTTGGATAAACACAAGGTACATGAGCTGTCAAAGAAGGATTCTCAGTTGGAAAAGGTGAAGTAAACATTTTTTTTTTTTACTGTGCTACGTGCTGTACCATGAACACTTCCATGAAATATCGTTACATTAATGTACAAGCTCCACCTATTGAAATATCAAAGTGAAGCATTGATACCAAATTTGTAAGTGATAAAGAACACAATTAAAACTGGTCAAAGAGTTGTCAAAAAAAATTGTGGATTTGTAGTGTTGTGGACAGTACGGTGCATATTATTAGTTTGTACTTATTTATATTTTAATTTTACGTGTTTCTCACTCCTGACCTATACACAGGTACAAGTATATGTAATAGATAGCTAATAGATAAATGTAGCTAATTGTGTAGATCAGCCCTCTCGGCTGTTCTAATTAGCATCTAAAATAAGTAACTTTATGTTTATAATATCATTATTCTTTTGTAAAGATGGCACTAATGAAATAAAAAAAGTTCATAGCATTTCGATGTGAAGCTGGCTGGTTTCAATAAATAGGACATATTTAAGCTTGTTTGGTAACAAAAAGCCTGTGCATAGAAATAAGCAAATACATTAAATGTGGCCATAATTTGTTTTAGATGCATAAAAATAAGTGAATACATTAAAATAATGTAGTCATAGTTTTACTTGTCAGTCTGTAAAAAAATTTCAAGTTCTAATGTCTTACATTTTGTCTTCTTTAGGATGTTATAGCACATCTCACTTATGTAGCACCACTTGAACAAGCAAGCCAGGACAAGATTGTCAGCTTAAAGAAAAATTTATGTGGATTATATAAATTATTGAATTCCTTACCAGTGACACGTAGAACAGAACAAGATGACTCCAACACAAACAGTTGCACAAATAAACAAGACAAGATGTCTCAACATTGTGTTGGGATTCAGACACAAGAGAGTCACGATGATCAAAGTGCAATGGAAAGTTTTAGTGAAACATCAGCTCCACTCTCTCGGCACAGAACTTCATTTGACCCACTTCATGAAGTGCCAAGATTAAAAGAATGGTTCAAAGAGGACCCCTCCCCAAACAAATCTGTGATTAACAGCTATGTTTGTGAACTTAATGCTTCAGAATTTCGACAAGGAAAAAGTCCTGTTACTGAAAAGGCTGTGTACATATGGTTTAAGAATACAAGAGCAAGAAAAGATAAAAATAGGCATTCAAAATCATAATACAAAACAAACAAAAACAAGCAAACATATTCAATATACCTTCTTACCACTATTGTTAATATTCTCGCTTTCTGATTGGTTTAGAGCCGGGGGGAAAGGAGGGCACACTGATAAATTACGTCAGCAAAACATGCATGCTGAAACCCCATTTTTCTTACAAATTTTACCCTTGATTTTGTAGTAAATGTTTAATTTTTTGTGTTAAAAAAAGAAACCAATTTCCTCCAGTTTTCCTTGGTATGTCCTCTTATTTACCACTTTTTTCGTCATCTAACCGTGAAAATATATTGTCGATTCCCTCAGCTACTACTTGTGAGTCCACAACATATTTTGACGGCTAGATGACAAAAATCGTGGTAAATAAGAGGGCCTACCAAAGAAAACTTATTTGTTCTCAGCTTACACTCGATCGAGGAGAAGCTCATTCATGGGTCAAACACCCCCAAGACTTTCTGCATTTTTACTATTCCTCCATTACATTATGTAGGCCTATTTAAATGAATAATTAAATGTAATAAATAATTTTTTACTGATTAATTTTGTTTGCTTTTTCATTTTTATTTGGGGGTTGGGGTGGGGGGGGGGGGGGGGGGGGGAATGAGCAGGTGTTATTGAAAATTAATTATGTTAGTGTATCAGTCAATTTTAAAGGAATTGTAAATGAACACATTATGCATCCCTTAATGTCCCACATTTTCACTCTATCTTTAGCTTTCCATTTTTTCAGTTTATATGTCCCATATCTCCAATTCTCATATTAGAATAATGTTATGAGATGAGATCTGTTGCCTTTGTGTTTCATAGATAACAAGCTTTTCACGTGTCAAGTACATGGCAAGACTTGCAAGGGAAGTCATAGAGAAGAACAGTTTCAAACAGGTGTGCTGGTACTGAGTGCTTCCCTGTGAAGATGACAACAGACAACAACCGTTATCATATTCATAATCATTACTATCATCGAAATCACGAATTATCACCATCAACATTGCCAACACCATGAATTACCTACCAACACTACCACTATCATCATCATCATTGCCAACACCATGAATTACCTACCAACACCACCACTATCATCATCATTGCCAACACCATGAATTATTTACCAACACCACCACTATCATCATCATCATCATTGCCAACACCATGAATTACCTACCAACACCACCACCACTATCATCATCATCATCATTGCCAACACCATGAATTACCTACCAACACCACCACTATCATCATCATCATCATTGGCAACACCTTGAATTACCTACCAACACCAACACCACCACTATCATCATCATCATCATTGCCAACACCATGAATTACCTACCAACACCAACACCACCACTATCATCATCATCATCATTGCCAACACCATGAATTACCTACCAACACCAACACCACCACTATCATCATCATCATCATTGGCAACACCATGAATTACCTACCAACACCAACACCACCACTATCATCATCATCATCATTGCCAACACCTTGAATTACCTACCAACACCACCACTATCATCATCATCATCATTGGCAACACCTTGAATTACCTACCAACACCAACAGCACCATCATCAGAGGAAATTTCTTTAAAAATTAGAGCAATATGACATGCTGTCGGAACACCCACCTTGCATTAGGGCTGTGCTACAGCGATACATAATATACATGGGACAGTGCCTGCAGTATTGCACTATCTAGTGGGATACAGATCATCATTTTCATCATAGTTTCTGCTTACATGAGGTTAATATTCTATCTTTTCTTCTTAGAATACGACACGAAAGAATTCATCGAGACAGACTGGTACAAAACAGTTTCAAAAACAAAAGTCAAGCAAGAAAATGTTAACTAAAACAACTTCAGCAATAAATACTGGCAAAGTAAAGCAAGACAGAACAAAAGCCTTAGATAGCGACCCTGCTGCCTCTGTTTCGTCTGGTCCAAGGGAGTTCACCATTGAAGCAACAACCAAGGTATGGAAGTTAAAGATTAGTTATGAATGAGGTTTTGTTGGCAAATGTACGTTAAATATTGTAATGGGAAAGGCCTTTTAGTAGTTGAAGGGGCACTGAAATCACTGAGCCCCTACTGTAAAAGTAGAAGAGCATGAGCGTCAAACCCCCATAAGAACTTGCGTTATCGGCACTTGCAACATTCCATAACCAAAAACCTAGAGGAAATCTTATCAGCTCCTGTTCTGACAGGATGTACACTTCCAGGGAAGGTACGTTTTTTGGAAGGGGGGATGAAGAGGGCTAGGTTATGTGCAGTAAACCTTTAAAAAAATAATTGAACCCCTCCTTACTGACAACCCTCTCTTACTAGAACCCAGCCTTCATTCCTGATAATAACTTGGACTTCAAACAGCGTGTGTCATCCTTTGAGGCCCTTGGATTACGTCATGATGTACTGAAGGCTTTGGATGCCATGAACATAACACAACCTACAGTAATACAGGTATAACAAGGGGACATGCACCATATGCAGCATATTTAGTTGTTTACTATTGATTTGTTTATTTTCTGACACCAAAGATGGTTACAGTACCAAGTATATTACAGAGAAAACACGTGATCAGCGCTGCACAGACAGGTTAGTATGGGAACATGCTCTCTCATGACCTCCCCACATTCAACCCCGCCTCAACTCACTACCTCACCACCTCGTCCCGCCTCACCACACCACCTCGCCTTTCCCCCAAGAGCCTATTCAGAGGATAGTTTCCTAGTAGATAGCTGATGTTATTTTCTTGTTTTGAAACTCAGGATCTGGTAAAACTATAGCATACCTCGCACCAGTCGTCCATCATTTAAGAGAAGACGAAGAAAGACACGGTATCGTAGCAAGATTACAAAGACCCAGAGCATGTGTGGTGGTACCAGGAAGAGAATTAGCGATACAGGTCCTGGTGAGTAGAACAGAGCATATGTGTGGTGGTACCAGGAAGAGAATTAGCGATACAGGTCCTGGTGAGTAGAACAGAGCATGTGTGGTGGTACCTGTAAGATAACTAGCTATACAGGTCCTGGTGAGTAGAACAGAGCATTTGTGGTGGTATCAGGAAGAGAACTAGCGATACAGGTCCTGGTGAGTAGAACAAAGCATGTGTGGTGGTACCAGGAAGAGAACGCTTTGCTAGTGTATTGTGTGGAGGGAACCTCACGGTGGAGACCCTCTCGGGGAGTAATGGTTGCAATATGTTAGACAATATTTCTAGGTACTTAGAAATACAGCGTTTCAAAGGGCGTTGCAACTTTCATCATATCAGATCAGTTTTATTTCGGTTTTTTTTTAATTTTTCCAACAGAAAGTAGCCAAGTTATTCTGCCATCATGCCCGGTTCAGATCCATAGGTCTTATTGGCGGCCATAAACAAGTAAGTTAGCCAGAAATAACAATGTCTGCTATTGATTCCTCAAGTTATATTTCTATTATATTGTGTTTTTTTAACCAGAAATTTGCTCGAGAAGGCCTCAAGAAACCCGTAGATTTGATTGTAGCGACACCTGGAACGTTACTCAAGTATAGACAAAAAGGTACTATAATTAGTAGAAAAGACAAGTAGAAACAGTCCACCTTTCGCTTTCTAATTGCTTTCAGTTCGACCCCCGTTGAGCTGCGCCACTGACGTACTTGCGGTAGTGAAAGCGATAATAATTTTTGTGCGCATTAATGAACTAAGCGACACTTGCCTGGAGCTAGGGGTATTATGGTATTTGCCAGTTCAACCCCTATCCTTGGATTCGCCAATCCAATCATATTCCATATGTAAGAAAATACAATAGTAATGAATGTGTATGATCTCGGGATATGAACTCTAGGTTTCCATGTAGCTAAATATTTTCTCTCTCGTTAGATCGTTTGTTCTTCTCTGACTTGGCTTATCTTGTCATCGACGAGGCAGACACCATGTTTGACAGCTCGTTCAAGAGTCTTACCATGGAGATCCTTCATACTGTTCATGTACGTAAAAAATGATGAGTTCTGGGGAATAACTGTGTGTACTGAGGTTGGACAACACTAGTGTGTTGAGTGGGATTAGTATTCTTCCTCTTTTTCGTATTTTCTTTTTTCTAATATTCGAATGAACATTTGCACAGACCTTAATGTAAAACATTTTTTGCAAGGATGATTGTAAAACATACGATGCCACGCCCTGTGATCGTAAATGTGTTGACTATTCACAGGTGCGTGAGTCAAAACCCCCGCCTCCTAATCATCTACCTATCGCCACTCAAGTAACCATCGTTGGAGCAACATTACCTGATGATCTTATTGTGTCTACTCTTGCAGACATCGTACCGGTTAGTTATGTCTCCTTTTTGTTGGGATTCCATGTATAATAAGGTCTTTTAATGCATACAGAGTGACGTGCTTCTTCCTAAAGGAACCTCTCTTTTTTTATCCCACACTTTCGAGGACCTCAATCTGCCCCTGTTATATGAGACTTTCAAGCACCTTCATAAGCCCCTGTTGTTGTTCTATTGATTCTTTCTTCAGGAGAAGGGAGCGAGTGCTTCTTCCTAAAGGAACCTCTCTCATTTTATCCTACACTTTCAAGAACCTCCATAAGCCCCTGTTGTTGTTCTGTTGATTCTTTCTTCAGGGTATCACTAAATGTACGTCAGGACTGCACCGAGTTTTACCCCACATCCAACACAGATTCATTAAGATGAACCAGAAGGATAAGGCAGGTGAGTCTTGTTCTTCCTCAACACCGACCATGAACTTTAAAGTCCCTGCACTAATTCCCATTCTGGGGTCAAAACAAAAGAATTCAGTTCTCTTGAGGACTGAAATCTTCTTTTGGTGTTAATATTTTTCATTGTTTTGACCCCGAGGTAAGGATTTAGTGCAAGAATAGAGAGTTTTAGATTGACTTTTTTTCCTCCCCGCAAACGCCAAAAGTGACCACGTTTTCATAGTTTTCCTGTATTTTAAATTACCTTTTGCAAATCTTCTCACCAGGCGCAAATGCACTTTTGTTTTTCTACTACTTGGAGTTTTTTTGCGATTCTTTTTCAGTCTTTAAAAGAATTTTTCACTGGTCAACAGACGTTTCACGTTTGCCGTGAACGTAAATCTAAACCTCTCTAAAAGAAATAATACGTAAGGGACGAAGACCAGGTAGTTGGTCTTGGGAAGTACACCAACCCCTTCGCAGGGCTCTTTGAGATACTTGGTACAGGTTGTCCGTATTATAATTTTTCTATACAGAAATACTTTGTACAGGGTATCCCGACCCCTCACCTCTAAGTTAGGTCCGTAACATGACGATTGTTTTGACATCATCCTTGAAAATAAATAACTCTGTTTTGCAGAAAAATTGGTCCAATTGTTACAGAAGGATTCCCGCCAAGGATGTCGTACTATGGTGTTCTGTAACTCAACTTCGAGTTGTGATTGGCTTGGACATCATCTTCAAAAGTGTGGCACGAAGTTCATACGGTTACACGGCAATATACCACCACAGGTGAACGTCTGCTCTGTTGGTTCTTAATAGGCCAATTGCTGCAAGCTCTTGTTATCCAGTGCATTCTTTCCATATGAAACCTCAATTGTATATTTAATGTCATCTCTCCTATAGTTAACGTTGTGAGCTAAACTTTGTCTACTTAATAACTAATATCGAGGTGCTCTTTTTGGTTCTGAGATTAATTTTGACACAACTACTCAATTTAAGGAGGTAGGGTCACGTGACCTGTTACTGCAAATGGCACAGTTACTTGCCTTTATGGCAGTCAAGTTCTCATTTGTTCTTGCTGTTATTTTTTTTCCAGATTCGTTGCGAGCGCTTTGAAGAATTCCAAAATCATGTCGCTGATATACTGATTTGTACAGACATCGCCTCCAGAGGACTGGATACCAGTGACGTAAGTTTCACCCCCGACCAATCGCGTAATGATGAGGCGAGATACTTAGTCCATCATTTGTGCTATCTGAATACATTAGGTTGTTATTGTAACGGCTGCAGATTTCGAAGTAATAATTTAGGGTCTTTTGTTTTAAGATTTCGTACTTACTAGGTCATAATGTCGATATGACATAACCATAACAGCGCACTTATTTCGTTTGGATAAGCAGTATTTTTTCGCTCTTTGATTGGCTGAACGTCCGTGCCATATCTTTTATACCCACACTACCTCTGCTGCATATCTTTTACTATCTTGTTTTCAGGTGACTCATGTAATCAACTTTGACTTCCCTAACTCAGTGGTAGACTACATCCATCGCGTTGGTCGTACCGGTCGCGTGACTAACGCTTCACATCAAGTCACTTGTCGGGCAACAAGCTTCGTGACGCACAATAGAGATGCCCGCATGGCACGGGCTATTGAGGTATGTGATCTAGTTGATATGGATGCTAACGATGATCTATGGCATCAGAAAGTTCAAATTTCTAGTGGGGACCAAGTGCACACTCAAATTAGGCTGCTGCATTGAATATGGTTTCTAGCTGAGAAAGGCGCCCTCTTTTTATGCATTGACGGTTATCCATGAAGAGAACCGAAACTTGTTGATGCATACGATGCATTAGATCTTAACTAATATACTTTTTTCTTAGATGGCGGCCAAGAAGAGTGAGAGTCTATCCTTGAGTGATTCTAAAAATCGAAATGCTGATGGCACAAAGACCCAAGTGATGAGAAAGTAAACAAAGATGGCACTCTCAGGTTCAGTTGTAATGGGAGTTCACGCATGCGCATGATAACAACTCTCATGTCCTTCCCATGGCACCTGTAACAGGAAGTTAGTCGATATCCATGAACGCAGAATACGGCTCTTGAACATTCTCACTTGTACAAGAACGGTTTCCTTTTAGAAACCGAATCTAAACACATGTCAATAGAGGGAGACTGAGTTTATTTCGCGATTAACAAAGCCAACCATTTAATTAGCATAAACCAATAAATGGAAAATATCAAAACGCTACTTATATATATCCTATATTTGTTCTTAACGACGCATTTTCTCAATGAATTTCCAACATTTTCAAATATCTCTTTTTTCAACTGAAATATAATGTTTCTTATACAAGTATTTGTTCGTTTCAATTTTACGTTCTTGGGACACACAGCAATCCCATCAAAGACATTCTGCCTGGAAACGCATTGGTATCCCAACTGATATATTTCGGAAGCAAGAAGGTTTTCCAACAGAAATATTCCAGACGCACGTGGGTATTCCAATAGAACTTTCTGGTAACATACTCGTATTTCGCTATTCCAATCCCCTGATTTATACGCACATGTATCCCAGGAAAGCCATTCTTGAAACACACAGGTAACCCAACAGAAATAATCTAACGTAGGTATCCCGATGGAACCTTCTGGAAAATATTGTTATCCAAAATCCAAACCTCTTGCTTTCGTACCTTAACACCACCTGTAGTATTTAGGAATGGCTTACGATTATCGAGGGTAATTTTCGTATAAAATGCTCTCTTCTTCCTTGTGGCATCGACTTGAAAGATGTAGAGAAACTCCACGAGGATGACGGCAACGAACCTGACATAGTTCGCATACGACGTCATCGGTGAATGGCTCTGAGGATCTAAAACAACGAAAAAATGATACACCTAGTTCAAAAAAACGTTGTCGGAACCAAAGGAGATCAAGCATCCAGAGGTGGAGTGAAAACTGGGTCTAGTTGGCATTGCAGTGCATTGTGGGGGTGATCCAGGGGACAGTTACAAGATGACGTCTATTTCGTTCATAAACCAGTCCCACAATGCATTGTAATGCCAACGCAACCTAGTTTTTTCCTCAATTTTGGAATGGCAAAAAGAGCGTTTATCTCAAGTGAGAAGTCAACCATAGTAGTGTACCAAACAATAGAAACAGTCTGCACAGTTTTTGCATAAAAATAGTGTTCAATTCCCCCCAGGAAAAATGTATTGATCTGGTACACTAATATGACCGCTATGACGTCACGTGAAAACTCTTTATAGGAGGATATAAAGATCCTTTGTTATATATTTTTGATTTTAAAAAAACATTTTTTTAAATGGTACCTTCCCGCCAACTCGTGCAGTTTTTGGTTCATTTTTCGTCTTTCAAGGACCTTAGCCGGTGTATCGCTGTCCAGGAACTGTCCTGTGATAGCGATACCATTATGCAACTGATAAAGGTCTGGGGTATCGTCTTTATCGTCTGTACTGGGGACCAGGATATCTTTTGGATCAATCTGGAAAAAAGGATTCGAAAACCATTACTAAGTACTGGTAATTAGTTAGCTGGAGGGTAAGAGTGGTAAAAGGGTGGTGGTGCAGTATTGCACTCATCACCTCTGGGGTCTCTGGCTGAGCCCTGGACCACGCATCACATGTCAGTAGAGTGTTTTTTGGGTCTCTCCCTTGATTCGGGGTTTATCTCCAGACCCTTCGGTTTTCCTCTTTGATCAGCCCAGAGGTTGTTTCAGGGTTCAAAGTGTGAGATAGCCGTACCCTGACTTAGATCAGAAAAAGAGGTTGTTTCAGGGTTCAATGTGTGAGTTAGCCGTGCCCTGACTTTGATCAGCCCAGAGGTTGTTTCAGGGTTTGATCTGTAAGTTAGCCATGCCCTGACTTTGATCAGCCCAGAGGTTGTTTCAGGGTTCGATCTGTGAGTTAGCCATGGCCTGACCTAGATCAGTCCAGAGGTTGTTTCAGGGTTCTATCTGTGAGTTAGAGGTACCCTGACATTGATCAGCCCAGAGGTTGTTTCAGTGTTCGATCTGTGAGTTAGCCATGCCCTGACCTAGATCAGCCCAAAGTTTGTTTCACGGTTCGCACAGAATTGAAGGCGCTTCTCTGAGGTAAAAAGGTTTCTAGGAAAGGGGTTTAATCTTTTGATAGGTATAAGATAATTTTGGTGATAGATAGAAGAACGGATGCTTATATTGCAAGGATTCCCATTTCCGCGGTTACCTGGTTCCATCGAAGTTGCCTTTTGAATGAAAGCGGTTTTCTGTCCTCTCGTTTTTTGAGAACTAAACTGGAGATAAAAAAAAGAAAGTATCCTTACGACTGTATACAATAAAAACATCAAAGTTCTAGGAAGATTTATGTATAGTGTGCGTCTTTTACGTCGTAGCAGCCATCTTGGTTGACGATAACAAAGCATTCCTCATCAGCTTCTCTTGTTGAATCAACCAACATGGGGACTGTTATTCATATCTCAAGGAATCTTGAGTTACATGGTTGAACACACTGTATTTCTTGTGTCACGAGTTATAACAACATAGAATCCAAGGTGAGGGGTATCTCAAGAGGTTTTGTCAAAAGTCCCTTTCACAGTTCCCTGCGCCATCTTGAAAGGTAGCCGTGCCATTGCATTGACGCGAGATGAATGTTGAGCTTGCAATGATAGAGACATGTGAATAATTGTCCAAGGTGTTAAGGGAGGTCTATCATTGCAAGCTCACCGTACGTCTCTCCGATGGGTCAGGGAAATTTGAAGGGGACTATTCTCCTTGTTATGTTTAAAGAACTTCTTACGTTAGAGTACTTTTATTTCGCTCGTGAAGCAAAGTTGTATAATTAGTGACTAACAGTCAAAGTAAAACAAAAGAACACAATGGAATTAGTGTTTATTACTCTGTATAACGTCGACCACTTTTTCACGAGCGAAATCAAATCCCTCTGGAGTAATGGAATTGCTTTGCTTAATCCGCGAAATAGTCAGTAAGTAAACTACTATTAATAATATATAAATCTTACGAGATAATATTTTTTCGACAAGCCTGTTGAATTCTCCCGATGGCTCCTGTTCCCCATTCAGCTGCCACGCCCTCATTGCTGAAGGCCAGGTTGATACCAGTGCGAAGTGAATTGATCTGGCGAAGAAAATGAAATGAATTAATAGGTGGATGGTTGATGGGTTTGTGGGGGGATGGGTAGGTGGCGGATAAATGGGTGGTTGGATGAATGTGTGGGTGGTTGAATGAATGGGTGCATGGTGGGCAAATGAATGGGCGCGGGATGGTTGGTGGATGGATTGGTGGATAGGTAAGTGAATGGTTGTATGTTTTGATGAATGGATGGAATGAATGGAGAGATGGTTCACGGGTATGTATGCATGGATACTATTGCGTGGATGGGTTGATGGCTGTAAAGGGATCAGATGAAATAAATAAATATACAACATGAATATATGTTATTTACCGTCGTAAAGTCGGTCCGGAAAGGGAAAAACTGTGCCTTGGTCTCGAATGTACGGACCGAGGCCACTGGACCGACTATAGTACGGTTAATAACATTTTTTCCCGTATTTTTTTTACTCGTTTTCGTAATCGTTTTGTTTTGTTGTTTAGTGGCAAAGGATACCGGACCACGAGCGCGGGCAGACACTGACAAAATAGCGCCCGCTCAAACAGCCAATCTGAACGCAATATTTTTTAGGATACCGGACCGGAAAAAAATATTAATACTAACTCACCATAATCAAGTCTTCTTGGTTGATCTCAACGTCGAAAGTTAGCTCTATATCATGGTCAGGCAGAAGGGGCTCGTTAGTCTGTGTGTCATACCCCAGCCCGACCAGTGCTCCTGCGTACTGATGCTTCTGTGGGTCAGTTCTAAAATACAACCATGACAAAACCAATCATCAGTATGGTGTATAAAAGTTAAGCAGCAATGGAACGCACTGATCCGCCATGATGCATGTGGCTGTGTGTAGGCCCTGCAGCAAAGAGGGGTGCAACTTGCAACAGCAAACTGACCACTGAACAGCAGGCATCGATAATAACTTCTCAAAATTATATTTAGCCACATCCAAAGCAACAAGAACTATGCAATATCAATAGCAGTAGTAACAGTGGTTAGTAAACTAGCAGTAGCGGCAATGACAACAGAACTAGAACTCACATCACAAAAACAGCAACATCAGCAGCTCTCGTAACAATTGCAAGAAAATAGCAAAAGCAACACAAATATCCCCACCTCATTTCAGCAACTGGTGCAAATGTTAAGGCAACTATTGGAAGTAGTCCGTGGATGTTCGGCATCAACGTTGTGTCCCTAATGACAAACAAAATCAATAGGTCACTGAGTGTTATTTTTATTGGTTTTGATAAAGTACAACATAGAGATATAGTGTGACAGAAGGGAGAGTGACTCAGCATGTTTACCTTGCAATCACAGAGTTCCCAGAGGCATT
Source organism: Actinia equina (assembly GCA_011057435.1). NCBI lineage: Eukaryota > Metazoa > Cnidaria > Anthozoa > Actiniaria > Actiniidae > Actinia > Actinia equina. The sequence continues at coordinate 962,164 of WHPX01000087.1, forward strand.
GATGCCTATGTTAGCAGCAACAAGAAGCCGTTGATGATTGTCTTGGGGCTGATCATTAAGTGCAACGCTGTTTACCGAGGCAATATCTATGTTTGCTGTCCTGTGGATAACAAAGAATATATCTCGTCATCAGTATCATTTATCATGGTTACCACGCGTTTCTTCAATCTTTGCCAGGTAACTAACTGTCCTGCGAGAATGCAGACCCTCGTCTCTCTGTTTATCATAACATACATTACCTTAGTCGTCCTATACTCGTGATACTAAAGAAAGTCATCTCAAGCGGACTGTAAGGGCCACGTAGGGATACCTTGCAATCAAAATAAAACCATACTCGTCAATAAAGAGTACTCATAATCTATGACTGACTCGTTGTATACTAACCTTGGTAAGGTATTGCCCTGACGTGTTATTAAATGCCGGGCTGTTCTCGTTCAGCCAGTCCATATTGTCGTTTAATGCACGGATATCACCTCGTAGTGTTTCTGCTTGTTGGTGAGACATCTAAAGGTGATATTTGGAAAACGTTTTGTGTCATAGTTTATATTTCTGATATTTCGATAAGAATATGTATGACACACTGGATGAAAAGATATAGGGATTTTCAGGGCTTAATTTTAGGAATTCCTTTGGTTATAGTTGGCAGAGTTTGTTTGATGACAGATGATGAATGATGAAAAATGATGAATGACTTCAGTTTAGTTCACTACCTTTGAGGAGTACGGCTCCTCCATGAACTGCGCATGACCCTCGCTGATCAGCACCTGATTGATGTGAATATCTTCCTCTGTCATCGTGTCGTACAAATCAACACGTAAGATCCCGTGCACCAGAGAATAAATCTAGAAGGATATCAATAACAATTAAGTACCAAAATAAAACCTTCTTCTTAGATATTTGAAATGACTCTAGTATTTGGCACCGATGAACACTGCTATGGCGCTGTCTCTCATCTCTGTGCATCTCAAGCCTGGAGTCGTTCGATCAGTACCGTGGCCGTGCCACTTATGTGCCTTAAGCTTCTTTGATGTGTTATTCTCTCCGTTGAATTTCCCCCCAGAATTTTCAGGTTTCTTCCCTCAGTAAAAACCAACAAGTGAATTGAATGTTGTATGTTCAATTAATATAGAATGTAGAGGAAGTGCCGTGTGGAGGTGATGGTCGTAAAACAAGTTTCGCTCTGATGCCATTAGAAGACCTCTACCTTGGGCGTAATATTTTCGGTTAGTCAAGCGTTTGTTCGTTTGAGTTGTATCCATATTCATGTGTCTTCTCACGCACAACCATTAAACAAGGAAATGATACTCTAGGGAATAAAACGTGGACTGAAATGGGAAAACATTACGCCCAAGTCTAAAAGGTCTATTGAACAGACTTGTTACCTTGGCAACCAGAATTTTTCCATTTGTCAGTTGCATGAATCTGGCATACGACTGTTTAGACCACATTCCAGATGGACAGTTAGAGGAGTACGATGGCTGGACTTCGCACAGTTCACATTCTATGGCCTAAGAAGACGAGGAAGTTATGTTACAGCCATTCTCAATCAATCAAGCCCTCTAGCGATTGTTTCTGTCGCGACGAAGGACTTTTTGTAGACGTCAACCACAAGGCGTTTCCATAACATTGTCAGAAAACACAAAGCTATAAGAGCACGTGCCTATAAGATGTAATGGAAACGCCTTGATTCACGTCTACCAAAAGCTTCTTCATCGCGACAGAAACAGTCGCTAGAGCGGCGAGTGTGATTGAGAATGGCTGTGACTAGCGGTAATTGGTAATAATGAATTTCATATTCTCCTAAACAGTGTTATTATGATAATGATGATGTACAAGTATTGAAGAAATAAAAAAACACGCCCGCGTGCAGTGTGCAGTTACAAAGCACGAGGAGATTGCCCAAGTGCTTTATAACTCCACACGGCACAGCAAGCAAGTTTTTATTTCTTTTATAAAATGCAAAGGGCGCGTGCGTGCTGTGTGCTCTCTTAAAGCACGCACGCGCTCCCAACCAATCAGAATGCGATATTTATACAGTCATTTTATAATAACCAATAGTTTGTTCAGCATTCGCATTACAGTAAAGTATTTGATGGTGATAATAATAGTAGTTGATGATGATGATGAAAGAAATGTGACGCAAACCTGGAATGGCAGCTTGAGGAACTCGGGGTGAATTTTTCTCACTTCATTAAGTTCTACTTCTTCAACGTTACCATAATCAAGGAAAAAAACCTGCATCAACAGAGAAAAAGAAACCAGGAAGCCAAGTGTTGTCAGACTCTGCATCACTTGTGAGTTAGCCTTGCCATGACTTTGATAAGCACAGAGGTTGTTTCATGGTTCGTCTGTGAGGTAGTCGTGCCCTGACTTAGATCAGCCCAGAGGTTGTTTCAGAAATCTATATGTGTGAGTTAGCCATGCCCTGACTTAGATCAGCCAAGAGGTTGTATCACGATCTGTGAGTTAGCCGTGCCCTGACTCTGATCAGGCCAGAGGTTGTATCAGGGTTCGACATGTGGCTTTGATCAGCCTAGAGATTGGAATAACCTTTGCTTGATGCTCGGTTAGTTCAGTATGTGCCGATGAATCATCCCTTTCTTACCCTGACAAATGGTTTCCTTGGTCTGCTTGAATCGTCAAAGATACTAAGCACTTTTGCTCTATAGAGGGTCCCTTGAAAAGGAGCCAGAACGAAACTCTCTACTTGACAGGATCGATGATCAACAGGCTGACAGATAAAACATTACAATTCCTTTCATAACATTACTGGAACCATTCAAAATCCCCGAAATACCAATAAGCAAAAATTTGTCCCATAAAATGGCTTTGTCTGTGGCCTCAAATTAGTCATTCCGAGGTCGAGGAAAAAGCTGGATCAAGTTGGCATTGCAGTACATTGTAGGACTGTTTTGGGGACGACACAGATGCCATCTTGAAAATATGTCCCCTAAAACAGTCCCACCACGATCTGCAATGCAAAATATGCCAAGGTTTTGTCTCAACCACGGAATGGCTAATGGCTTCATCACGATAAAACAAAACTATGAAAACTTAGAAGGTTTTCTATATGGGCCAATCAGAACCTACACAAAGAACTTTGAATCAAATAGCTTCCACTACGTATGAACTAAAAACCAATACCACTCAACTTGCTTCCACTACGTACCAACTAAAAACCAAAAATACTCAACACGCTTCCACTACGTACCAACTAAAAACCAAAAATACTCGAAACTGCACTCGATGTTAAAGTTCCACAAATCTAGAAAAAATCACCCCACTAGACCGGTCATTTCGTAAAGAGAAGTTTCTAACCAGAAGTTTTATCTTACCTCGTGATAGTTAAACGTTTGTATTCGATATTCTAAAGCTGCAAATGCTTGTGATGAACTTTGCTCTGCATTCACCACCCAAAAATGACCAACATCGATAGGCTACGACGAAGCACAACACATAAGTAAATAAGCAATGACATGAATTTTCTTTCTAAAACTGACGACTAAAGAAAATTTTCAACTGAAAACGCACATTTCTTCAGCGGAAACTTTGCAGGTATCTGTGTTTTTCAGCCAAAAATTCAATCATACCCCTATACATGCAGATTTGGGACCTGCGAAATCGAGGTTGATTTTTTGATAAAAAATACTTAAGAATTACGGTACTGTGTGAATACCTTGTCCGGATAACGTTTTGAAGGGTAAACCGTAGGGAGTATCCTCTGTGCATGATCAGTAAGTAAAACCACTAACATTATCATATCGATACGGTTCCGTGTAAACTGAACGTACTTTATATATCATTAAGGGGACGGTTGCGTGTAAATAGTATGTACTGGTCAAATTTGTCACCGGTTAAAAATATGTCCGGTACCGTGTAAACGCAGCCTTATAGACAATTCATGTATGTGTAGGTTTTATCATGAGGGTGAAGTAATATTTCAAACACGCGAGAGAGTCCTTCCTCCGATTTCCAAACACCGAAAAGTGAGTTGAAAAAACGAGGCGCAGCCGAGTTTTTTTAACTGACTTTGAGGTGTTTGGAAATTGGAGGAAGAACTCTCTCAAGTGTTTGAAATTACTTCTCAAACTCATGAATGTTTCTTGGAGAAAATCAAAGAAAACGTTTACAAAATTTAATGCAAATTAAGAACACATTTCCAAACCACCGTCACAGTAGTGATTTGCTTTGTTTTCTCCTCATTAATTATTCATGAGTATGAGAAGGATGTTTACCGATGTCACGACGACTTCCATGTAACCTTTGCACGGGATTTCAACCTGTAAACACAACAAGGTGATGAAAAGGTTAGGATGATTTAACCAGGTTTCTGATACTAAAACACTACAATGAACGTTGACAACAATTACAACATGCAATAAATATGTTGAAAATACAGTAATAACGAGTGTTACCTGTCTGGGTTGGTTAGTTGTATCGAAGGAAACTCGTTGACATCCAGGGGACAGCGAGGCAGCCATTCTGAAAAAAAAAAATTTTTCGTCTTCAAATCGTTATCAATTGCATCATTTATCATACCTATCACCATCATCATCATTCCCATCATCACCATCCTCCATCTCTATCACCACTATCATTATCATCATCCTCACCTTAACATCATCATCATTTATTATCAGCACTCCCCGCGTCATCACCATTCTTTATCGCCATTACCATCACCACCACCACCACCATCATCATCATCATTGCCAACACCACCCCCACCCCCACCTCCACCATCATCACCATTATCACTATCACCACCACCATCTCCATCACCATCATCACTATCACCATAACCATCATCACCATCACCATCATAACCACCACCACCATCATCATCACCACCATTATTTCCACCACCATCATCACCATCATCACTATGAGCATCACCATCATCATCATCACCATCACCATCACCACCATCACCCTCACTATCACCATCATCATCATCACCATAAGATTACAACCTAATCTTTACCTATTCGTTCGTAGTCGATTTCCTTCTTCTCTTGAGTTATTTAGCTCCCTTTCAATTTTTCTATTATTTCCTTCTGCGATATAAAGGTTCAGCGGTATTCTCAATCCCCTGAGAAGAAGAATGACATTAAATCCAAGTCAACACCACAGGTTGAGGGAGGAGGGAGGATGGAACAAGGATGGGGGAGGGTGAGAGAGTGATAAGAATCAAGGCTATAGTTGATCATGCTTCTTAACTCATCTTGATAGCAAGGTAGGAGGAGGGAGGATGGAACAAGGATGGGGGAGGGTGAGAGAGTGAGAAGAATCACGGTTATAGTTGATCATGCTTCTTACCTCATCTTGATAGCAAGGTAAACAGCAGGCAAGATTGTTGAACCTCTGGCAGAATGAGCTGTAGAAGACTTGTCAAATTCAATGTATGCTCTAAAAATGAAAAAAATAAGAATGAAAGAATGAACGAATAAAATAACAAAAGGCGAATGAACATGCAAACGAAAGAACAAACGAACGAAGAAATGAATACGATAGACGAAAAGAACAACAAAATAGTGTTGTTTTATCAGGTTTAAATATATAAATTTATAGCCACAGTTCAGGCGCCAAACTCTAACAAATGAATCACGTACATTAAGAAGCATTAAAAGTTAATAATGAGGCTTTTGCTGATTGTATGTGATCAATAGTCTATAGTCTAAAAGGAGCTACATTTTTTTTGGGCGTGAAGGAGTGTTTAATTACCTGGTTTCCTCAAAGTACAATGCTCTCCCCTTGCCGCAGTCTCGGAACATCCTGGCGATAGCTGCCTTGTACTGTGCGCCGTATTGGGGCATTCCTCTTACCTTTAATGAATGAATGTAATCAAGAGATTTAGGGGGCTAGATTGCAATTGGGACGTAAGTTCTGTTTCTTTCCCCTGTCACACTCAGTATATTATCTTTCTGAATTAATCATATTTGTATTATTATTTCTGTAATTTTGTGACGAATTCATTAAACTAAACTAAGAGATCTTAGCGAGGTTTATACCACTTTCTGAATAGCAGGTACAGCTTTTATGTTGAACGTTCTAAGCTCAAAAGTGGTCCTAGTTGTACTGTTAAAGTTGGAATCAGGGGGGTAAGCAGGGGGTACTGACCATGACGGTAGTGAATGGATCATGTCCAGACATGAGCTTTGTGGCTTCAGCTTCATCAATGTCTCCAGACAAAAAGTAGTTGGGATAAAATGCACCTGCAATTACCAGCTGTAATAAGATGAGAAAATAATAGCAATGATCAGAAATCTGTTGTCTCCAAAGGCTTGTCTTGTATCCTCTCTGCTCTTCTCTCGACTTCTTTCGTCTCCTCTTGTCTCCTCTTGTCTCGGTCTTGTCTAGTCTGGCTTCCTCTCCTCTCTTCTGGTCTTTTCTTCTCTCTTCTTTAAAGCAGGGAGGAGGGAGACTCTGCCAATGTAGATCGTTTCCTTCGATGCCCCGCTTTCCACGATTGTGGATGAACGAATAGGTTTTAAAATGGGTTTTTAACCAGGTACATGAGCAAATGGCAAAATCATGACAGCGTTGCTACTGTAAGTTTTGCCACTCAGGCACAAAAAGTATAATGTCCTACATCGGCAGAGTCTATTTTTCCAGCTGTCAAGCAGGTAAACCTTGCACCACATTGTTTCAAATTAAACCTATCCTCACCTTGAGGATAAGAATGTCTTCAGGGGTTTTATTTCTCCTACAAGACAAAAATAATATGCCTTAAAAGTGGCTCACAATAGCATGCTCTTCATCTAATTCAATGCATCAGAGAAAACGATTTAGGGGAAAAAGACATGTTTCCCCATAGTGCATTGTGCACCACAAAACATCATGTGTTACATGCAGCACATTCAACTTCTGTAGTCACAGCTTGGATTTATCTACAATCCTTCCTGACAATAAGATAAAAGTTCAAAATTATTAAATAAAATAATGTATACATACTTTTTGTGGACAGGTCTTTCAGACCTGACATTGAGGTGCTTTAGTCTTTCTGTTAATTCATTCACCAGTTCATGAACCTGGAAAAAGAAAGATACAGTACTGCAATTTAAATGGGGCATTTAGCACCAAGTCCAACAGGATAAGAGGTTCAAATGTTTTAGTAGCAAGGCAGATGCTACTGTATGAATTTGTTGTGCTATGCAAGTGGTGTGGACTATTACTAATAGATCTATAGTGGTAAAGACAATGGAAAGGAAGGATTTATTGTCAGTACTAGTTGTTTTGGTCCTATTAAAAGTTACAAAATTCTAGGTTTCTGAACAGATATTCTCATCAACAACATTTCCATCTAGGTATCATTTATCTAAACCAGGACTCCAATGTGCTATCTCTATAGTCACCTCTCTGATTCTCCCTACTTGAATACCATTTTCTCTACACCATCGTGTTTCTCTGTTGCCCTAAACATGGAATTCAAAGTACTTTTAGTAAATAATGGTGCGTGTGGGTGGGGGGAATACATGTAATGGTGTTACATACACAGAACATGGTCATACAATTTTTTTCTTATCAATAAATTGATAGCTAATAACAATTTATTATAACACGTTATTGTAAGTACAAACCCCAAAGCTTCTGGATTCTTTTAGTTTGCTCCACTCCTGCAAAGGAAAATAACATTCAATTTTAAAAAACAAATAAGTAACTTAACGTTAATATTATCCAAGGTCCTCCAATAACCCACACTTGCAGGTCATGTGATCACTACATGTCCTCATACGAATCCTCATAAAATATTCAATTCACATTTAATGCCATTTCTCCTGCATCACATGTTACTAGCTGAAGCTTTGCCATCTTGTTGCATGCTCCGTTGAATGCTCTTTTCGTTCTTAGTGTTTATTTTGACACAAGTACTGATTTTAAAGGGGGTAGGGTCATGTGATCTGTTAGTACAAATGGCCTATTATGGTGAAGTATGTTTTACTTACTGTGTAGGCAGCAAGAGAGCAAAGACAATCACTGAACGCAGAATTATCCCAGTTCATCTTGTTCCTATGATTATGATTTTTATAATTAACTTAATTATGAGAGGAATGCAATAAAAAAGATTGGGATTCACCTCTGGGGTCTATGGTTCAATTTTTGGACTCCACATCACATGTAAGTAGAGTTTGTTAGATGTCTCCTTTAATCAAAGGGTTTTTCTCTAGCTAGGTTATGAACTCCCATCTTTTTCCTTCCACAAATAACCAATAAATAACATTAACGTAATTCTACTTTGATCTGTGAGTCATCACTGTGCCCTGACTTAAATCAGTCCTGAGGTTGTTTCAGGGTATCGATATAATTTGAAAGATTTTTAAAAAATTGGTTAACTTTTTAATAATGGCTCCTATAAGAGTGTCTTTGAAAACAAGAAGCTGAGGTTTCTGAACAAACCTGTATGTTTTAAGTTCTTCTTTGAACTGTCTTGAGAAGAAGGACTTGAGGGAAAGTGATGCTCCTGAAAAGTTTACAGTAAAATGGCATTTAACTGAACAAGGTTTTTGTTTCATCACAATATATTTAGCTATATATACATGACATTAAATGGTCATTAACAACTCAGGGTCTTGTCAAAAACTGTATGACCAAAGAGTTTGTTGTGAAGTGTGATTATCTAGGTGGTGACCGATGTTTTGACAACCTGAACAGAAGTCACCTTCAGAGTCCAATGCCTCTCGCACCGACCAAACAATAATCCATTACAAATATAATTGTCAGTTAATGTGGAAAAAACACAACAGAAGTGAAAAATGAATTTACCAAGCTCAACACTCCTAGTAATATACAATATCTATGTCAGTTCTTTATGGTTTTCACAATGGCTCTCCTATGCAAATGGCCATACAAATGAGCCATTCATATTTTATACCTGCTTGATTACATACCTATGACTATGCACTCTTCCAGACACCCAAAAACATATCCCAAGACCATGAGTTTCCCAATTCTAACATCAACTGGGAGAGTCCCAAGTACTCGACCAATGAATGTCAGGTCGCCATCGTGTGGATTGATGTATCCATCTTTCATCTTGGTGGTCAGTGCACCGACCTAGTGATTTAATGTACAATGTATTACATAATCTACCCAGACATTATACATTTACTGTAGTGGTGTTGTTGTTATCATTGGTGAAGATGATGACCATGATGACTGTATATAATTTAACACAGTTTTTCACACCTGTTTAAGTAAGAGAACTGTTTTTTCAATATCATCAAGGTCAGGTGGTTGAAGTGCTAGCCTCAGGATAGCTCTTGGTTCACCCAGGTCCAACAATTTGACTTGCAGAACAATCTGCTCCAATGGACATCTCTGAGAATCAATGAAAAATAAAATTAATGACAATTGTTCATAATAACTAGAGGTAGAGAAAAGAGTTAGAGGTAGACTCCCAAAAAGGGTGGGTAAAAGATGGGAAAATGACCAAAAGACATAAGAAATATGACAATTAAACAAGGAGGCAAAGGAGATGGGCAAGACGTTGGAAGAGATTAAACTACTGACAAAGGAAAAAGAGAGATGGAAGGCCCTGGTCTTAGCCCTGTATGTCACCTTGGCAAAAAGAGGAGATGATGATGAGAGAAAAGGATTAAAAGGGTGGTATGCCTTTATTACAAATACACAAACCTGCATTTCAGGGATTCCAAATTCAGTAAGGCAAGTCTCATAGAACTCCTTGGAAACCATTCTGTAGCATATACCAGCAGAAACACGACCAGCTCGACCTGTAAACAAAACAAAGCAGGTGTTACTATTTATTATTTGTTGGACTATAGTTTTTATCAAAGGTATGTCTAATATTGTAAAATAATTCTGCAGGATGTGATTTTATACTGATTGTAATATACACAATGTAGTAAAGTTAAGATTTCATGAAACACTATTTTCCTGATCAGTGAAAACGATAAATGTTTCCGCCTGTCTTAAACATGGAAATAAAAACATACCTTTTCTCTGAATACAGCTTGATTTGGCAGCCCATTGTGTTCTGAGACTCTGGAAGTTTGTTTCTGGGTCACAGATGAGACACTTGACCAGACAAAAATCAATTACTAGTAAATAAACAAAGGACAGGCATTTAGTATTGATCATACTGTGCATGCAGTCTTTCCTTCCATTCATTGTACATTCAGATATGGAACCTACTGGGCTACCAGTAATGCATGTTTACCCTTGTTAAATAAAGCCATTATTATTACATTATAGCAGAAAGCTATGAATGAATAAATAAATGGATGGATATGAATGGATGGATGGATATGAATGGATGGATGGATTTGAATGGATGGATGGATGGATGGATATGAATGGGTGGATGGATTTGAATGGATGGATGGATGGATGGATGGATGGATATGAATGGGTGGATGGATATGAATGGATTGATGGATATGAATGGGTGGGATGGATGGATGGATGGATGGATGGATGGATGGATGGATGGATGGATGGATGGATGGATGGATGGATGGATGGATGGATGGATGGATGGATAGGTGGATGGATATGAATGGATGGATGGATGGATGGATGGATATGAATGAATGGATGGATGAATAAATGGATGGATGGATGAATAAATGGATGGATGACTGCTACTAATACTTACAAGACTAACTAGCCTTACTTACTATACTTTATATCTGGAACAGTGATTGAACTCTCTGCTATGTTTGTTGACAAGATAATCTTAAAACAAGTAAAATCATCAAATTATGTGAATCAATGAATCATGCTAGTATTAACATGTTTCAGTTTAGCTAATGATTACTGCTTGTGGTAGGACTTATCACAGCCAGTGCATAACATCATTGTAGAATCATTGTTACTCCCTGCTGGATGGTAAAAATAATAGTCCAAGGCAAATTACATACCCCAATATTTTGTCAGCCCTTCTTTCCCCAAACACATTTTCACAACTGCTATTACGTTCAAAGTTTGCTTATTACCTTTCTTACTCCGCTATCTGGTTTGATGAAGACTCTTGACTGCTCTTCTATGGTGATTTGAGAATGAAGAGGAAGACATAGAAGACTAGACAAAAGAGGAAAATCATGATTGATAATAAGTCTATATATATATACACCTTTTTGCAAGAAGGTTGTCATACAAGAATAGAACATTTGTAATTTAGTAAGAAAGGAATTCATTAAAAGATAAAAGAAAAAGTTCAGCTTCAGTGATCTTCTTTTGTTTTTTTTTAATATAATTCCTATCCCACTAAATCACTAATGTTCTATTTTCATATGACAATGTTCTTGCAAGTAGGTGTATATTAAAATATTGAAAAAAATAGAAAATTTGTGTGCTCATTGCAGTTATAAAGTACACCAAGATTTCAGAACATGAAAGAAGTGTTAGGAAAGACACAACTCATAAACACTGGTAATTACCAAGCGCTTTATAACTGCACACAACAAAGCAAGCAATTGTTTTCTTTCTTTTATAAACTACACATTAGAATAGCTTTATTATTTGTCTGAAATAATAAAATTAAGTTTGGATGATCTAAAGCAACAAAATAAATGTCATACTCACTTTGAATTAGCACACAGATCTTCAAGAGTTTGGTCCATCCTCTTTATCTCTAGTATACCTATTTTGAACAACCACTGAGTTATAATTCCTTTTTTCCTTTCAGTAAAGTCAGTACATTTTAATTCTTTTAAATGTACCATTTGGTTAAAGAATGTTTTCCCATTTCAGATCAAGTGTCATTCTCTTGAGAAACAGGTTCTTTGTTTGGGTTGTATTTACATTTATGTGTTCTTCAAATGTGCAATCGTTGAACAAAGAAATGATACTTTAGGGAATGGTATGTGGTCTGAAATAGGGACACATTATGCCAAAGCTAAAAGGTCTATTGTCGATGCAATGGGAAGTAGAGTACTTTAATTCAAAAACTCTCTCTTTACATTTCCAGGTTTTTGGAGACCTAGTTAATACAGTACAGCTCAGATGTATTGTAACATTTTCCGCGCAATCTTCGTCGTTCTCGCGCGTGTAACATTCTTCCAATTACACTCATTTGCGTGTAAAAAAAATCACACGCTTCTCCACGCATATGAACGATATTTGCTTAGCTCATTAACTAATATCTATTGTTGAACAAGACAAAAGCGTTGTTTAAAAGTGAATGTTTTTTCTTTCAAAGAATGAAATATTTTTGATTTTATTTCGGTAGTATTTGAATCTTTGGCTTTACAATGCGACGCTCAAAGTTTAATCGGCGATAATCGTTGTCATACATCTATGCTCGGGCTCTTGTATCTTACCACTATTTTCAGCGCTACACGATGATCGAGACAACAGTCGCGACAGGTTCGACAGGTTCACGTGAAAATGCGGGCTTTTGAGGCATGGGAATCATTTTAACGCTCGATCGGAATGTACTTGACACTGCACAGGAAGCCGAAATTCCAATTTTCTAAAATCATCTGGTCGCAGAATTGTGAAGCGGACTGTACATTAGTAAACTGGTAAATATATAATTGAGATGAGTAATACCAAAGCCTTACATTTTTCTTCTGAATCATATTTTGTTTGTTTCTTCGTTATTTTGTTGAGTTTTATAGCGAATCCTGTAATAAACATGCGAGTCTTCAATAACATATAAAAGAAGAAATAATCCGTCAGTGAACTAATTAAAATCTCGGTAACGCTGAAAATATAAAATGTTTTACGATAATTACAATACGATGCTACTGTATAACCGATTTCGGTTTGCTTTTTTATAAAGACTTAATGTACAGTTGGCTAGATTTTAGACAAAAGAATATAATCCGTGCATAACAAAGGGAATTACATACGTATGAAGATTTTACACGCAGTTTCGCGCTTTTTCGTTCGCTCAGTGTTTGGACGAAAGTGAGTGTAATACACGCGAATTACACGCGTGTATATGTTACAATACATCTGAGCTGTACTGTAAATAACTTATTTTCCTTCGGGCACTCTCCCTTAATCTTTTCTGCAGCTATCAAGGTGTTAGTCTAATAACCTCCTTGGTTTGATACTGATAGAGACCACTCCTGGGTATTTCACACTACCATGGCTGAACAATAAGAGACTCAAAATCTTTTGGGGAAAACGTAGGCTATTATCACAAACTCACCAGGAAGAAATATAAGAACTGTACCACGATCAGCACAAAACTGTTCATCTCCATCAACTCTGCAATAAAACAAATGCTTTCTTTAAAAATGACTGATTAAAGACATCACTGTTATAATGTCTGATGTTCCTTGTTTTATAGTTTTTTGCAGTGGTCACCGTGGTAACCTTGAAGGGCATTTACATGTTCCTTACCCTAGCCTCTTCTTTTCCTCAAAGTCTAATGATATTATCAATCGTGCAGCTAACTCATAAGCTTCATCACTTATTCCTGGGTCTTCCAGTGAGACATTTGGTAACTAAAATAAACAAACAACAGTTTTAAAAGACATGATGATGGTGATAGGGTTTCACCTACGCATTGGTTCGCCTACGCATTTCTACGTAAACCAACAATAATATTGAGGAAGGCAATGATTGCTAATGATGATGATGGCTGACAATTTATCAATGATCATGTCATGAATAATAGTTGATGCTACTGTAGATTATGCATAATTATGATTTTGATGTGACGATGATAATGACTATGATGATGATAGTGATCATAATGATGATGATGATGATAATAATAGCAATGATGCTGAATGAAGATGATGATAATTTGTGATGTTGACACTGATGTGATGATGATGTTGGCAATAGTTATTATGGATTGATTGATCATGATGATAATGACTATGATGACATTAGTGATAATAATGATGATGATGGTGATAATAATAAAAATGATAATGCTGATTGAAGATAATTCATGATGTTGACACTGATGTGATGATGATGTTGGTAATAATTATTATGGATTGATTGATCATGATGATAATGACTATGATGACGTTGGTGATAATAATGATGATGATGGTGATAATAATAATGATGCTGATTGAAGATAATGATAATTCATGATGTTGACACAGATGTGATGATGTTAATAATTGATGACTGATCAAAATGATAATGACGGTGTTAATTATGATGATGATGATGATGGTAGCAAAACAATTACCTGTCCGATTGAAGTCATGTCATCCAAGTATAATTCCTGGATTGGGAATATCTTTCCTTCAACACCAATAACTGGTGCACCTTCCATTTTGCCCCTAACAGGCATGGAAAAGTATCGCGAGAAGAGGTTACTTTGTAGTGTTGCAGACATCAAAATTATCTATAATAAAGATAAAACGTAGCCCTTATTCTCCCTCACCTCTCTATGATATGACACATGTGATGCAAATCTGACACAAGTTCATTCCTGGTAAAGCTTAAAAGGAGAGCCAAGAAATCTTTTTCCTTAGTGTCGTTATTTTTTATGATTCTCATATTTTTTGTAAAAGGGTAGCACTTGATAGTCAGCGGCTAACAAGCCTGTGGTCCTCATTCAATATCAAACACTCAAGAGTTAGACTTAGTTTTGTGTAAAATATTCATGAGTTCCAGTCAAGGTTCATGGAATTTCAAAGTGTTTGTATTGTAGTTGTGCATCCTTTACTTTACTGTACACATTATAGTATTTGTGAATTTTGTACACTGAAATGAGGCTAAATCTGTAAAAAAGGAGTCTGTAATCAATGAACATAGTGGGGTATTCATAAATAGTTGATAATTGCATTCACAAATATTATAGATATGAATACTATGGTTGCAAAGCACTATACTATACCTTCACATGTCTTGAGTTGGATCTGAGTAGCTTACGGACAACGAGAAGACAGAAGTCTGTATCTTGGTCTCTTTCATGTACCTATACATTATATGAAGGTAATGAATAGAAGGATCAATGGAAATGGAAGAGAAAAATGGAAGAGAAAAAATGGAAGGGAAAAAAATGGAAGGGAAAAATTAAATAGAAAAATGAAAGAGAAAAGTGGAAGGGAAAAATTGAATAGAAAAATGAAAGAGAAAAGTGGAAGGGAAAAATTGAAGAGACAAATGGAACAGAAAATGGAAGAAAAAAATGGAAGAGAAAATGAAAGAAAAAATGGAAGATAAAGATGGAGGAAAATGGATGAGAAAAATGAAAGAAAGAAAATAAAAAGAAGTAAGGGTAAGGAAATGAAAAAAAAAGAGAAGAAGGAAAAGGAAACAGATGAAAGGTTTGGTTGGATTCAAAATAAAGAAATTGAAGAAATAATGGAAAAAAGAAAAGGAAGAAAAATATATAAAGTTTACACAATATAGGAATTGGTTTGTTTGTAGTTTTTGTTTACCTCATCAATAACGATATGTGTATACTGATTCATATTCTTCGTAGCAATCAGCTTTTGTAGTAAAACTCCAGTCGTAACATAAACAATCCTTGTATCTTCACTAACACACTTATCACGAGCCACTTGGTAACCCACCAAGCTTCCAAGTGTACATTTACGCTCTTGACACACTCTTTTGGCAATACTAGTGGCAGCTATTCTGCGAGGTTGGGTAACAAGAATGTTACAATATCGCCTGTCTTTGGCATAATTGTCAAGTAGGTATTGGGGAACTTGTGTTGTTTTTCCACTTCCAGTAGGCCCTTGCAACAAAGAAACTATCTGATTAATAGTGAGGTAAAACATGAGCTATTTATAATAATGTTGCTTATGCTGGTGCTTATGATGATGTTTGTACTCAATTGAATAATCGTTGTCAAGTTCAGAAACATAGTAAATAGAACATAAAAGCTCAGACCGAAATGGCACCTTGGGAATGACATAATTATATTATAATTTATTCATTTGTGCCATCCATGCAGTCGGTTTAAAAAAAATGCCAAACGCATACTTCCCATGTGCCATTTTGATCTCAGCTTCTATTTTCTATGTTTCTGAACCCAACAACGATTCTTCTATAATGATGATGATGAAAATGCCTATTCTTGTGATCAATCAATCACATTTAGATGCTTGATGACAAGGATGATGATTATGATGTTGATGAAGCTGATATGATGCTATGTTACAATGGTTGTTACCACCCTGGGAAGATAAACTATCTGACTGCTGTTGATGACATTGATGCTGCTGTTGTTACTGCTACTGCTAATGATAATGATCACTATGCTGATAATGAAGCTCATGATGGTGTATCAGTCCATGCCACCCACAAATTTGTAAACACTTACCATGGATGACACAAACAGAGTTGCTCTCTATAGTATCAACTATGTCTCGATGATACTGAGTGATAGGAAGATCTGGAGAATATTCATGATCAAAGGAATAGTTCTCAAATATGTGTGCTTCATCTTCTCCTTTGAATGCTGCAGGGACAGGCGCATCTGGATCAGTAGGGGCCAGCTCTTCAGGGGGGGTCAAGTCTAGTGCACTCAAGCTGTCACCATTTAGAAATCCATTTTCTTCAGCAATGGAGTTCCATCTTGCTTCACTATTTGGACTTGTGGAATATAATCAAATAATCAAGATTTTCATACAGTTATTACCACTTGCAATAAGATTTGTTTTACATTTAAGTTCTTGAAGAGTTTGAATTCCAATAAATAATGGGATATTAGTATATAAAAAAAATGAATGATACTCTTCCACTGGATTCCAATTAGAATTTAGAAGTTGATTTTTAGGGAGGGAGGAAAACAGGAGAACGTGGAGAAAAACCCTTGAAGCAGAGGAGAGAATCAACAAACAACTCTACTATACTCACTTATTGGTGAGAGGCGAGCTCTATCACTATTATGCCACCCGTGCTTCCCAAAAAAAGCAACATATAGGATGTGTTGCACTTTTCTGGTCAACTTCAGGGTGTAAAAATATGACAGAGTAAACAAACATGTGAGGGATGTGCTGCACACACAATACAGCTCTATCTCTCTGGATGTGTAGTTCACACCTGCCATGGGGTCTCTGGTTCAACCACTGGCCAAACACCATGTGAGTCGGACATAGTGTTGTAAGCAAGAAGAGTTGTTCGTTGGTTCTCCATGAGGTTTAAGGTTTTTTTCTCAGTAAAACAAACCTTAACTTTTACAACATGTTATATAAACATGTTAAAATGTAAAATAAAATCTTTATAAGCTTATACCTTATTGGTTTCTTATCCGGAATAGAATATAATTTATAAATATCCAAAATTCCAAAGTTAAAGTTGATAAGACCAAAAATCAATTCCATTGAAACTTGAAACCTTAAAAATGGCAGGTTTCATTGACTGAGCCTAGGTCAGAGGAATAAATAAAGTCTGTTCTATTGGTTGGTTTCCAAGCAATAAACAAGGAAGCATAATAACGAGGTTTTACAATTATTGTCAGTATTAATATTATTTTTAATTATTATTACTGCTTACTTTCCTTACCTTTTGGGTCGGGTTTTCTTCTGTAGTTTAAACCCTGGCTTATACGAATCATCCGGCGATGGCGGAGGCCCTCGAACGTTCACTACCACTTTTGGCTGCTTGGCGATGGGTTTACTCAGATTAAAAAAACTATTCACCATATCGCTGGTAATGTCGGCCATTATGAAGTCGCGGAGTAATTCCCAGGACAGAAATGTTAGACAAAACACTACATTTTTAGTCATAAAAACATGAAATATCGCTTTGAGTATATTTGAGTTGAAATATCGCTGTCTCTTTGGGCAACTAGGCAAACGTGTGGGATGTTATGCATGTGTTGAATGTAAACTTGATAGAATAAGCCAATCAAAAGGCTTGTAAGAAAATATTGTCCAATCAAAATACTTGTTATATGAACATGAGCCCGCGGTTTTTTTAGAATCATACCATGCTTGTTATGAAAGATGGTTTGGAAGATTACGAAGTTTTTATATTTTTTCTCGTTTAAAAAATGAGCGAATGAAAATAGAATGACCACCTTAAGGTTGTGGTTAGATGATAATTTAGCTTTGTAGCCACGTTCGATATTATAGTAGTTTTTTGTAAAATTATTGTTAAGTGTGAAGCCATATATTGCTGGCCTGACCATGGAAGATCAGATATGTCCACGATGTAAGACCACCAAATATCGAAACCCTAAGCTGAAGTTAATGGTTAATGTATGTGGGCATAAACTGTGAGTATGAAATCTGCCAATATATAGGTATACATAGGTAGAATTTGAAATAGACAGCAAACGTTTGTGATGGCAATCATAAAGTGTTGATTTGGAGTGCAAATGATTAAACTTGTCTATGAACTGAGTTTGTAATCGGAAAGGGGGGGGGGGGGTACTCTTGCCGGTTTAGGGTAGGGATGTGTTACTGACCCCTAGAACCCTGACCCTGTTCAAGAGTAAGATCTCTGAAAACCATACCCTGTTCCAAAGAGGAGAGAGCTTGATTTCATATACCCTGTTCCAGAGCGAGCGAGATTTTATATACCCTGTTCCAGAATAGAATCAATGAAAACCATACCCTGTTTGGCAGCACGTACCCTATAACGAATAAAGGGGAGTATCCCCCAGGGTTTGTAAATATGAATGTTTAGCCCTTAAAAGCACTAATTAAAAGTGACTCCTTAGCAATGATAGAGTGATGGATTATCATCATCATCATATTATGACAGTACATTGTAGACAAAGTTAAACCAATCATGAAGTAGAGGTAAACTGTGTGTCAACAAAATCTGAACAAAGGTTTCACTTTTCTTTAGATGTGACACATGTGTAGATTTACTTTTCACAAGACCATCAGCTGCTTGCCCAGAATGTAGTACTCCCTTACGGCGTAGTGATTTTAGAGCCCAGCAGTTTGAAGATCTGATTGTTGAAAAGGAAGTTGATATCAGAAAGAAAATCATTAAAATGTGAGTTAATATTGGCATTTTTTGTATTTTAATAATAGATCAAAATAGAAAATCAATATTTGAAGCAGCATATATTTGGAGCAAACATAAATAAGCTTAATTAAGGTATAGGTAATTTAATATTTAAGAAGCACAACTCAGCTTTTTTCATGCCTAGTTACAATGTCAAGATGTGGCCTGGTGCTTCTTGCACTTCGTGCTATCAGCAATATTAATCCTTGCCATCAGCGCCATATATACTGTATTACCTTGTTTTGATTATTGATACTTAATCATAAATGTTGCAAGATGATCGCTAAAAGTATTGATTTGTTTGGCCACCATAATGTTTATATTCCAAGATATAATAAACGTGAAGAAGACTTTCAAGCTTTTCCAGATCCTCTAAGAAGCTACAATGATTATCTGGAAGATGTTGAAACTATTGGTCAGTATTTGATTGCCATAGCCTTTAGCCCATAATTACATTATATTGCATGCTTCATCCTCTTCCCTCTACCCCACACCTTAGTTTGGGGCCTTAGGAATCCTGGAGAAATGATTGACAATAGATGGAAAACCTAGGTGTGGTGTGTAGAGGAATTTGATACCTATAAGGTATAAGAGACACTTTAAAATCTTGGGAAAAGACACCAGGTTCGCTCAGTTGGGCACTGGTCTGTTGTGCATATAAATGCCACATAAGTGTAATACACAATATTATTATTATTATCATTATTATTATTATTATTATTATGCCCTCCTATGTTGTAGTTAACAGTTGTGGACTATTAATTCAAAACTGGATTCACAAGGACCCAATCCTGTTTTAGGGGTAAAGATGAAAATTGAAAACCTTAGGAGCTTGAGGAAAAATGAGAACAGTTAACACTCTTTTCACTGCTACGCGCTGATAGAGACAACTGGGAAATAGTGAAATACACTGCTGCCAATCGGAGAATATAAAGGTACTGACCAATTTATTTGATTGACGGAAGTGTATTGCCCAATTTCCCTGTCACAACTGCTGTCTAGATCAGCACAAAGCAATGAAAAGAGAGGTAGATAGTAAATAGTGGGGGATAGGGAGGGCGAGGCAAGGTGACCAAGAATTAATTGAGCAACCCATCTTAGCACTGATTGTAGTTAGATAACAGGAACATTAGAAGAATAGAAAGTAAAGGAAGAGAATAGAAAGGAGATGTATGAAAGAGAATAGAAAGAAAATAGGCAGAGAATGGGAAGGAAGCTAGTTTCCAAGAAAAGTAACTCTTTTCTAAGTGACCCAAGTTACTTTTGCCATACAAATTACGATAAAGGGTTTTAATGAAATATAACTTAGTATATTTACTAAAACAAAGCTGTACATATAGTATGGAACTTGTCTAATGGTGTTGATGTAGACGAGACAAAGAAAGCCATTGAGAAATACAAGAAAGAAAATGAAGCTTTGATTAGGAAGAACAATGTCAAACTAGTGAGTATGGCTGTATAATAGACCTCCCTGGCTCTTGAGCGCTTGAGAATAATGTTTTCCCATTTCAGACCACATGCATTCCCTTGATAATAATATTCTTTGTTTGAGTTGTATCCATATTCATGTCTCTTCTCATGTGCAACCGAGCGCAAACCTTAAACAAAGAAATGATACTCTAGGGAATGACAGGTGGTCTGAAATGGGACAACATTTACCCTATTGGACAACCTATGATCACTTAATGCCATATACTACATGTGCAATGCAACTTTTTAAATACTATTGGATGGTTAATGGTCTTATTTCTCTCTCTTGGTCCTGATAGAGGGCACGCAAGTGCCACCCAACCATTCTTTCATAACTACTTAATGTTCCATTAGATCCATGTTCTGTGCACTCAAATAAATGAATTATTATTACTTACAGAAGTTTGTTTGTATTGAAGGGAAGAGAAGAAGCAGTCATTTTATCTCAGATTGAGGAGGACGAGAAGGCAGCTGATTTAAGGAGGAAGCAAGTAGTAACAAATGAGATTGACGAAAAGAGAAAGAAGAAAATGGAAAATGAGTCATTCCTTAATAATTTGGTGTGTACATGTACAATGATTTATGATTTCTATGATAAAAGGCACCAAAAACACTGCACTTGTAAATGATGCTACCAACTGAGGAGTTTCACCTTTACTGACAATGATGCTTTAGAAAATACACAAAGATTTTTACACTATTGTGGCACCTTGTGTCTAAGCCTTAAAAGTCATTATATATTTATATTAATTCTTTTTTTTTTATGACATCTAGATTGTTGGAGATCGCCCTTTGGATGAGATTGTGTCTGAACATTCCAGTAAGATAGCAAAGAAACAGTCAGTCTTGTTCTCTTCTGCAGTAACGACTAAGGTAAATGATATTTACGTCTACTCCAAATTGAAAAAACGTTGTTAAGAAGCCAATCATTAAAGACAGAGGTATTCTGCATAGCCAATATCCTGTGCAAGTGTGACAAAATGCTTCGTTTGGGTAACTTAAATCAATTTTGAGAGCTGCGCATGCAAAACTATATACAATATTAGCCGTCTAATACCGTTGGTGTTACCTTCAAGAACACCTTTTCAACCTGACAACCTTTTTATTTACAATTTGGTGTATTCTGTCTAAGTACAAGACATTGATGATTTACTCTCTTTAAGTTTTGGGAACGTTCGAGGAATGAATTTTTACATTTTCAGTATCTACAGCCCAAAGATGAAGCGAATGCGGTGCCTTTCATAGATGCTCCATTGTTTAAATATGTCGAACCTGATGAGAAAAACGATGGATTGAAAGCTCCAAAACTGGAAGTCTTGGCTTCAAGGGGGTTAGTATGTGTTATTAAAACCGGTTTTAAGGTAAATAGGAATATACAATGGGATAGTAGTCAGAATTTTCTGAAAGAGAGGGGTTTGCAAGTGTATGCTGTATATATGCTTGTAAGAAAAGTTCTTAGCTCCAGTGGGGAGAGTTAATAGTTGTTCTGAAGTCAAGAACTCAAACAGGTTTTAAAGGTGCTGACACATGGTGCAACATTGCACGCAACATTGCAAGCAACAAATTTGAATCAGGGTGACACACATCGCAACAAAATCCACAACATCGCTTTTGTTAGCCTGATATGTTAAGACATTTGGTCAGGAGTTATAAATTTGGTGCAAGCTGACTGGCTGGAAATTTCAAAATGTTTCTGGTATTCATGCAGCCATGTTCATGATGAAATTTATTGCGCGCAATGTTGCAATCGTAGAGCGTGATTCAACTTCAGATTTGTTGCAGAAATGCAGAAAGTATGCTCAGTAGCAAGTGACCGTTATGACATAATGACCTAAGGGAGTGTTCATAAAATGCCCTCCTGACCGGGGAGTCTTGCTATTGAATGCGAAAAATAAAATCTCTAGACAATTTACGCGGATTGATGGTAGTAGTATATCAATAATTTTCTTTTTCCCTCTTTTATAGGTATTTGAAAAACATTCGCGCAACTACCGACGCTGAAAGAGCCGGTGGCTACAACGCAGACTTAGGGTGTGGACGAGCGATCCAGGATGCCTTTTCTGCTCTCTATCTAAACTTATGAAAAAGGGTTTCTATGAGTTTCTTCACATAGAAGTTACGTGGTTTTGCGAGGGCTGACAGACTTCATCCAGGTCGCTACAGTTCAAGATGTTGCAGCCTTTCATTTTAACTCAGAAACTGAGACAATGTAACTTAAACAAAGTTGGTGTCCCGCTTCCAATATCTCTAATGATATACAGGATATCTAACACTACTGACATTCATACTGAGACGCGTGAATATCAGTAACAAAATACTAAAGTACAATCTTTCTCAGGTACTTAGAAGAGACAACAGTATAACGTGTACTAGAATAAAGTTTGCGAAGAAATTGCCAAAATTGTAGTTCTGGTTAATCAATAGAGTTTTGTCTTTAATTGCGCGCGGGTTGAGTGACTTTTCGTCCTTCACCTTCTCTGTTAGTCTGGGTGCGGTCCGACTTTAACTCTGGTCGGCTTAACCAATCTAGTTAGGTTCGGGCTACACTTAGGTTAGAGGCAAGGGCGAACAGGTATTGAATAAGACGTATACGATGAGACGGATTCAATTTTTGGATAGGCGTTTTAGGACCAATTCCTGAGCGGTCCTGGCCGACGCTAGAAATTATGCAACAATAGGAAAAGAATGATTTACACGATGGACCTCTGGACGAAGCAGCTCTATTGACCGATGCTCTTCACAACTGTCGACGCTTTGAAGTGTCTGTCAGCTACACTTATGCGCAGTGCAGGCACACGAAGTTCTGGTAAATGAAGAGACGTGAAAGATAAATGAGAGCGCTACGAAGTCAAACTCGAAAACGCTCAGTTTCCGTTTGTATAATTTCGACAAAGGATTGGGTTCTTTCGATAATGTTCGGAAACATTTTGACATGCTATTTTATAACTTTCGTGTTAACAAAGGTTTAGCACAATGAGACTATGGTATACTTAGCAAGGTATACGTATTTGTCTAGAATATAAGATTAATCATGAAATTGACTATTAGTTTTGGTTCGTAGATTGCATTCTGATTGGATCGTTCTGACCTTTCTGGTTCTAATAAACTATTCAATGTTTTTAATTCAATAGTTAATCATTTTTCCTCATTGTGATTGTTCTTTATGATTTGTCTTGAGACAAGATTTCTTGGAATTGTTTTCGTCAGTCGTGATGCAGGACCAATGGGCATTAATTGTAGACAAATCGTCCAGGTCACTTCCTAAAGCGGTCGGACGTATATTGAACGACAAAATGGCTTCTAGCAGTCTTCCAGATTCGTCCGTCACCATTGGCGATGAAACCTTTTCACTAGGTGAAATCCCACAAGCTGGAACTGAATTGGTAAAAGGAGAGAAGAAAAATCTTCTTGGGGAGCTGGACTTGGAAAGTTTCGTGGCTGACCTTGGTAAACTTGGTAGCTTCATTCGCCTCGCGTACAACGGAGTAGCTGGCAACACCGAGCTACAGATCAAGGTACAACGGGTTGGATACAAGATTACCAAACTGACTGACGAATCAGCTGTCACCGTCCATAAATTCAGACAGACAGCCAGAAGTGTATTGCAAGAGCTACAAGGTACTTATCATTTTCTTCTTGATGGACTGGAAGAAATGGCGTTGGGAAATCTCGCAGCGTTAGCCAACTTGGCCGAAGCAATGGCAAAAGCAGCAGAAGAACTCCAAAAGAAATTTGAAGCAGCAACGACCGATGTCATTGATGCCTTAGAGGACACACAAAGATCAAAAGGTTTCCGTGATGTTCGCAAGAAAGAATTGCAACGACAACGAGAAGAATTTGAGTTACAAAAACAAAAGGCAGAACAGCTTCAAAAAGATGCTATGGAAGCGAAGGAAAAGGCAGAGTCGTTATACGAACAGGCCCAGAAAAGGGAAGACGAGGCTTTTGAAAAGCAAGACAGTTTGCTCCACGCGCTGAAGGACACCGTTGTTATAGCATTAAATGCCACTGCAAATGTAGCTGCAACGTGCTATAAACTTGGACCAGCGGGTGTTGTGGGACCTGTTGTGGGAAAATTGACTGCGGAGATGGCCAATGACGACACCTACAAGGAGGCCATGCGAAATGCAAACTCAGAAAAGAAAAAATATTATGAAGACCTGCAAAAGCAACGCGACATTAGGAGGGACGCTATTCAACAATGCATCGAATTCACTGAGAAAATCAAGAACTGCAAGAGCGATGAAGGTTTGGAAGAAGTAGCTATTGATGCTCTTCACAACTCTATTGGTGCTTTGAAGTCTCTGTCAGCTATAATGATGAACGCAGCCCTGTTTTGGCGCCAAATGCAGGCACATTGTGAGTCCTTGGCTAAGGAAGATACGCAGAATATGATAGAGAGGGCTATGACGTATCCCGAGGAAAAACGCATCAAAGTCTGGACATCAAAAGGCTTCAAGTCTAAAGCGATAATTTACTACTCAAGATGGGTGGCACTGGACGATGTATGTGGAACATACATGGAACAAATCAAGATGACTCGTGAAGACCTGTATTGTTACCTCCAAGAAAACCCGACGACCGAGGAGGCCCGGAGGAACATTCGCCAACTGGCCGTTTCGTTTGGGAAAGAGTTGAAAGAAGCTCAAGACGAAATCGCTTTAAAAGATACCCAGGCAAGCAAGGAGATCAATTCACTTAGCGAATAAAATGTAACCTGGCTATTTATTTCAAACCGTCTGCTCGTTTATACCCAATTTAAAACGCTCCTGTCTTGAAAGGTTAAAAAATTAGAACATGAATTATGTTATCACCTGATAAAAATCTTTGAGCAATAACTCAATGTCAATGTTGAGAGCAGGCCAATAGTTTTAAACAATTGCTAGAATCAAGACAATATAATTAAAATTTAATTCAACTTTCTAGATACTTCCGCTTCATCGAATAAATATGGCTGTGAAAATATATACACGATATTATTTGGATTAGCGTTAAACTAAAAACGTGCACTAACAATACGTGTATATCTAACCAGTAGTATTCTGCAGTAGATACAACCACATTTAGACTAGTACTTTTTATTCGATGTCAACAAATCAGTCAGCTCTCGATTGGAATGATCGGCCGCATTTCTTGGAAACGGCTTCTTGTGTTCCGTATGTTAAATGAGGTAAACGTCATATAAAAGGTATGCGCTATTTGAGGTACCAAACCGCGGATGTCTAACTAATTGACCCAATTATGACTGATTTTCAGCTTCGTTAAGACGACTAAAAGTGACTCACTTTTAGCTTGATGCCAAAATGAATCTTGGACTAAGTTTCTCCGAGACCATTGACAAAGAAACGTTTTCCCTCGCTGAAATTCCGGCACAAGTTGAGACTGAGTCAGTGGACGTGGAAACCCTTTTAGATGAACTTGGTAAAATTGGGACTTTTATTGATATCACTGAAGAAGTTGTTGGCAACACCGAGTTGCAGTTCAAGGTCCAAGGACTAAAGAACAAGATCACCAAACTCACAAAGAGATCAGCAGCTATTGTCCAAGAAATCAGAGAGATGACAAGCAGTGATTTGAAGAATCTTCAGAACGTTTTCCAGTTTCTTCTCGACGGCAGGAAGACAATGGCAATGGAAACTTTGAAACTTTTGTCCATTGACACCAGAATTATAGCAACGAAAGCAGAACAATTGAGAATGGGTTTTGAAAACACATTAACAAATGTCATAAATGCTTTAGAGGACACACAACGAACAAAAGGTGCCCGTGAAAAGCACAGAAGTGATCTGGAAAGACGGGGAAAATTCTACGATGGACGTCTAGAAGAAAAAGCTATTGATGCTCTTCACAACTCTATTGGTTCTTTAAAGTCTCTGTCAACTATAATGATGAACGCTGCCGTATTTTGGCGCCAACTACAGGCACACTGTGAAATCTTGGGTAATGAAGACATGCAGAAAATGATAGAGAAGGCTATGTTTTATCATGAGGAAAAACGCATCGAAGTCTTGACATCAACAGGCTTCAAAAATAAAGGGATAGTTTTCTACTCAAAATGGGTGGCACTCGATGATATTTGCGGCAAACACAAGTAACGAATCGAGCAAAGTCGTCAGTCAAGACCTACAAGAAAACGGGATTCCAAAACGCAACGATGCAGGATGCCATTAAGGATCTCCGTGAGATGGTTGCCGCATTTAGGTTTAGTTGAAAAGGTATAACTATAGTGGAACATAAAAAACAAAGAAGAATTTTGCACTGATTCAGTCATATAGTTGTTTTTAAGGGTTTCCTTTCTACACATTGGAAAATGAAAAATGCATTTTCAACGAAATTTTTTTCTTCTTCATATAATAAGATGAAAACGGTTCCGAGTATAAATCCAAGTTTTGGATCAAAGAGGACGAGATATAGAAATACAATATTTCGACTTTGTCCAAATCATACTCATGTGTGAAACAAGTTTACAGTAAGGATCTTTTTTTTTCATGTTTGCACTAAAAATAAATTTAAATTTTTATATTGGACGTAATGCATGTTCACTCGATTCACATGATTCACTCAGTTATTATTCATATTGAATGAGTACTCATTTCAAGAAATATGTATTACTTATATTGAACACGGATAAGTAATCACCATGTTTTGGTCCCTTGCGCATATTTTCCTCATTATTTCTTGTAGGTACACTTGAATATGACCCAGTAAGAAGAAACAAATCCAATATGGCTGTTACAGTAAGTCAGGTGCTTTTGACAGGGTAGCATGACAGAGAATGATGGAAAATTTGGTCTATAATAGCTCGAATATTCTACATGATGTGTTCAAGTACTCCTTGTCTGATTAAATGTTCACAATGAGATCTTGGTAGAAAATGCTGCAAATGAGAAAAGAGTAGAAAATCTGCATTTAATGATAACTCACTGAAATATTGAAAAAGGCTCAAGCATCTCTTCAAAAACTTTGCGTAGTTCCTTGCGTGACTTTTAGGCCCCCTTTACACTTGTTCCCAGATATTTTTGAAAACGGAATTTTATTCTTTTATCCAAACATTAATTCTAGTCTACATTAAGCGCAATTGAACCTTTTTCACGCGTCCTTACGTATCCTTTTTTTTGAAACGTTGCCTTTCCAACGCCAATTCGCAAAGCAAAAAATTTCGTTTTCAAAGGTATCCAGGTATGCTTGGACAGGACCTTTTAAAATGTTCGTAAGACTAATTATTTCATATAATGGATCTGTCTCTTGTTATGGCCAGCTTCAGCCATATCTAAGCTATTATTCAGTAGGTTCCTGAGTTTAAGAGCCACCTGCCATAAGGCAAGCCATTAAAGGGTATTAGATGAGAGATAAAGAAAGACAAATCCTGAGCAATTGTTTCTATTGACATTTTTTCTCTTCCTTTAACCTCTTCCAAGATGGCAAACAAGGTTCATTGTTGTTAGCTTCAGTACAATTGTTTTTTGTTAAATATGCCTTAAATGGAGTCATTTGCACGCAAGTTAGACCAGAATTCATCTTGTTTATTGAACCCCAAAATACTTATATGTTACAAGTAATAACCTGTAGTAAGGAGTAATACTTTAATTTATTATTGGTCAAATCATTAAGCATACCTGGCTGTTCTTTTTGAGCAAAACCACTGTTCCATCTTCAGTTTCAAACTCACCATAGTCTTCTACACAACGAACCTGTTGAATTACAAGAACACCAAATCTTAATCATTTCCAATTTCAGTTTACTAAAATAATATAATTGCATTAAAATATTTTCTACAAATGACCCTTAATCATTAGACAAATGAATAAGTGTCATTCATTAAAATAATTTCCACAATATTTTCCATGCTATTCATTTTTTTTGGTTAATTACAATATTAAACGATCTTACCTCTATATAAAGAGACTTTGGTGGTTTTGTGTCCTTAAAAATAAGTTTAATCTCATAAGCAATGAGTAAGAGAATTGTTATGTACATTCATTTGTCTTTAGTATTCCTCTCCACTACCAATCTTTCCCAAGAAGTTAACTTCTTGAAACACTACATAAATGAGATAACAAAGTTGAATAACTTCCACTCCATTCTAACTCCTCCCATCCCTTTGTCACTACCCAACTCTATATCTTACAACTAGTTCATGTATGAGTATAGCTTTTAAAGATTGGCACTATCATTTTGTAGCCATGGTCGTGTACACAGATTGAAACTTTCAGTGCTAACCTTGCACACATAATCATTCTCATACTCCTCGTCAAATCTTAAGGTCTCTACTAACCCCTAGCATGACAGGATATAAATTAAGGAGACATCTCATCTGTTACACACCATTCCTATTACTCCATCACAAACCCCTAGTATGCAGGATATATGCTTCACATCTAGTAAAACCTTATTTAAATGATCGAATCTGGCTTTAAAATGTTCCCACAATTATCTCTGTATCTCATTGAACAAAGATAAGATCAGCACTGACCTGTGTGAGGTCTAGCCCAGTTGATTTCATATAAGTAGCAAGAGACTTGTTATACTTTGTGAACCACTTAATCTGAAAGAAAACAGCACAGCTGTGAGCCAAGCCTGACGAACAAAGTTTGTATTTCTATGAGGTAAACTTCAATGATTAAAAAGACAAAGTTTTCATAAACACGGAATTCATACATTTTCATGCAAAATGGGACAAAGCACAGTGGCAGATCCAGGATTTTTCAAAACGGGGTCCAGATTTGATTTTCCAAAATGGTGGTCCTGACAAGACCTAGACTGCGCATGCATGCATTTCGACACAGGTAGTCCATGCAGTTATTCAGGGAATGGCGATGTCTCAATCTGTTTGGAAAACTTGAGCTTCAAAAACAAGCTATACTGCAACCGGACATTACCAAAAACTTCTGTAATCTCTTCAATTAAGATCTACAGAAGATATTGTTCTTGATATCCAAAAATTCAAACCTTACAACAACAAAAAAAAACAATGAAAAAAACCCCGGGTGCAGCAGATCCCTTTGCACTACCCCTAGATGTGCACTGAAGCATTTTCACATTCAATCAATCAATCAAATCTATAAACTATACCTCGTCTTCACACATGTTGTATTTGACATCTTCAGGGAGGACTGTACCAAACTCCCATCTAAAGTTTTTTATTCTTATCATTCTGTTATAACTGAAAGAGGAACGTAAAAGATATTACAAAATTTTAGATGGGGATTTAGCATGTATTTTTTATCAGACATTGATTCCTTGCTTTCAGGGAGGCTTTGCCACTAGGACCTTATAAGGGAAGGTTGGTCTTTCAATCAATCTTAGTTCAAAATATCATTTCTTGAAAAACTAAAATAGCTCTAAACATTATTTTGTACTCCTACAAAGGTGGAGAGGGGGGTTTGTTTGAACCATCGAACCACCCCTAGCGACTGGCCTGCAGCTGGGATGAATATGTTAATGATGTCCCTTATCAACTAGAGACGTTAAAAGAAGACCACTAGTTTATCAGTTGAATTACTGCCAAGTGTTATCAATCCTCTATATGAAACAGTTTATTTTTCATTGTTAAGAACTTACATATACACTAAAAGGCATCTTTTATCTCTTTCAAGACTGGCATGTCTAAGGTGAACACCTGAAAACAGTCCTGATTCACCAGCTACAGTTGCATTCCTGGCAATCATAACAAATGTTATATGCAATGTAAAAATTCCAAAAATAACCCATTCGTGGAGGATGATCCTAGAACAAGGATCTTCCTTTTAGGTGAATCCACCAAGGTACTAATCAATGCACATCTTTAGGGTACTAGGACATTCATAGCGGGTTGAACTGAACTTCTGATATAAAAAGTTATATATCCTTCGTTTCCAATGTGGTTGGGAGGAGGGGGGTTCAACCTTTTTAAATTTAAAATTTCAACAATTTCGTTTCCACTCAACCTTCTCCTCACAGGTTTTCCCAAATGGCTTAAAAATTAAGCTTACACTTCTTTCTGATTCTGTTCAAATAAAGCTTTCATTTCTTCGAGCACTTGTCGAACAACATCTTCCTATAAAATAAAATTCGGGATTTTAAATATTTTTGTTCCACATTTGCTTTTCCCGCCCAAATTTCAAAGCTCAAAAAACTCACATTATACGGAGGTAAAGTGCCATCACTTGTTCTCTTGAGCTCCTTGACCAGTTCTAATGCTTTGTCGCCAAACATTTCAAAAGGTCTGCTGTAAAACTACCTCAAAATATATCTCGTAAAACTGAAGATTTTCAAACACAAACAAAGCCCGCCATGTTTTTATCTTGTTTGAACCCAGATTTACGCAGTCTGCTAAACCACAGGAAGACCAATCTTTGCGAGTAATAATTTTCATTTAGCAAATTTCTTGTTATTTCTATCCAAAATAGTAGAAAAATATAAGCGAAATCCAATTTTACTGAGAATGTTATACGTTAACGTCAAAGCGTAGACGAAAAATAATAATAGACTGAAAAATAATGAAGGGAAAAGTAATTAGTGCCAGTCTTCTAGTTGAGTACGCGTTCAAGATGGCGGACGAGAAGGATTTCTTGTGTTTTTAGGAAACTCGTATTATTTTTTGAAAATTTTACCCAATTATTCAATTCTTTAGTCACTAAAGCAGCCGTCGAAATGGATAAGCAATTTTCGCTTGACTCGGTATTGAGAAAACTAGATGATTTCAAAGAGAAAGGATGTAAACACTGGCTTACAATTTACACGATTTTGGGTGATTTGCTGAGGTTCGTATTCAAAAAGGGTTTACATTTGTAATTGATAGCGCAAAATATTTTTATGGGTGTTCATTAAAAATCGCATCAATAAATCTTTTCAAAATCTTGCGCGCGATTGTTTGTACAAACGATTACGAATACTATATATAACCACCTCTCGTGATATTCTGCACTATATAAACCATTATCATTTAATTCTGCAAAGAATGTGCGTGATAAGGAAAAAAACCATGCCTGATATGAGACCGTATCAGCACTTCTCATCTGCTCACGATCAGGTACCATAGAGGTTAGAGAAGGTTTGAGCATTTCTTTGCAGAATTAAATGAAAAAACAACTTATCAGTCGGCAAAGCATCTGATACGGCTGTGCATTTTTAATTGTCTCTTGTATTTTGGCTCACCTGAAGGCTCACCAAAATACTCTGTGACTTATGAAAATACACAGTCGTATCAGATACTTAGCTAGTCGAGTGATAACTTTTGTTTATCAAAACTAACAACAGATTGAAAACAAATAGAGTCAAATAGAGTTTAAATCTAGTCTCAAGCGTATTTTAAGTAGATAAATCACAAATCTTGAATTAGGGGTGCACGTCCCAATCAGAATATTTATCAATTATTATTTCATTATTAACAGACAAAGTTCACAGAAGAAGAGAATGATTCTATTGGATCGCTTACATGTAGAAGTTTCAAACCTTAGGAAATTTTCTACCAAAAATGAAGAAGAGATACCCCATGATCACCAGTGCCTTCAAGAGTTTGCAAGACTCATGAGTGAGATGTTCGCTAGTAACATAGTATGTCCAAAAATGAACCAGAGAATTATTAAAGTAAGTTGTTATTCAAAATTTGGTTTTAGAAAATATCTTTATCATCTTTTAAAAAATAAGAATTTGCATTTGATGTTGTACCCCAGCCCAAAGAAATTATTTCAAGAAAAGACTAGAAATCGTTTTGCATTCTAGACCATCCCTATAGGGGTTGCAATGCTGAGGGAGGGGTGCAGATGATTTAGGAACTGCCTCACTCCAGAAATTTTAGAATTACATGTACAAAAAGTAATTCATGTTATGACAGCTAGCCTACATTCAGGGATTTTACTTCACAGTTCCTTCTACAATTTGGGCATTCTTGGGAGCGGTCTTGATATTTTCTAATGGATATTTCATAATATTGATTGAATAAAATTTTAATGCACACATTACATGTATTACCCCACAGGTTATTCAATCTGTTTATGCCATCTGTCCTGATGTTACCAAGGAGGAAATTGCAAAACAAATTGATGCCATTCTTTCTAGTGGGTCAGAAGACAACTCCATACAAACTCTGCAAAATGGTAATCATTTAATTGTAATAATGAGCAACATTAATGACTTGGGTGATAGTGCTTAATACCAAGGTTTTCTTCTTTTCTGTTTAGTTATAATCATTGTTGAAAGTTGGAGCCTGGGAAGACAGTGCATAGAAGAAAAGTTTGAAAAGGTTTTAGAAATTACTGCAGAATGGTGTGATAAAATGATCAATAAGGTGAGGCAGATAAATTTAGTGATGATGAACTTGATGATGATGGTGGTGATGATGGTGATATTTATGATGGGGACATTTATGATGATGAGGATTAAGAAGATTACCCTATAGCTATTTTTATGGATGTAACTTAGAAGGGATATTCTAACCTTAACCGCATTCCATTCACTATCACTTACCATCCTATTAACAACTCTATCAAACCTGTTATTAATCGTAACTTCAATTTACTCAACTCTGATCCCACCACGTCCAACATTTTCAAAGAACGCCCTTTTTTTCGTTCAAAAGGGATCGTAATTTCGTTCTTTCTTAGTTAAAGGTGTACTTCCTTGTAATAAAGAACCCGGTACTTTTTGCTGCTCTCGCAAACGTTGCTACACTTGCAGCAACAATCATTGCAAAACAAACCAAATGCGTGTAATTCATTCACTTGGCACAGTTAATCCCCACGGGATGAACGAATGCTTCGCATATATTTAAGTTATTTCTCACCTATTGTTGCTTTCCATCCTTTTGTTTTCTTTTTGTTTTATGGCTTACTTTTTTCTTATTGGTTTGTTTTCTCTCTCCTCTACTATATAAACATCTCTCTCACTCTTACTTTCTATTGACTCAGACAAAGGACTAACGTCTGAAATGTCAGTTTCCATTCTCACTACGGTGTTCAACTTATAATTCTACGATAACTTGTTTCATTAGAAACACCCACGCAGTCCACGCTAGTGTTCACTAGCCATCATCTAGAAGGGATATTATTGACAATTACGGCAATTTAATTTTTATAATCTTTATTTTTCAGTTAGAGGAGTCTAGAAAAACAAACATAGTAAATTACCAAGATACTCTATTATTAGCTATTAAGGTAAGGTACTGCCAGTATTATATTTGGATGACTTACGAAAAGATGGAGGGAGGAAGGGATAGGTGGATGAATGGGTGGGCATACAGGTGGAAGTAGGTAGGGATGAGAGATGAATAGATAGGCACATGGGTGGAGGGAGGTAGGGCAGGAGGAAGGGATGGACAGGTAGATGTGAGGGTTCGTTGATGGTTGGATGGAAAGATTCATCAGCAAATTAATGAAAAGAAGGACAGATGGTTAAGTTAATCGAATGTTCAGTGGATGAATAAATGGGTGGGTAGGTGGGATGATCAGTGGATAGAAGATTGGATTGCTCAAAGTTGGTGTATGGTTGGTGGATTAATGGATGGATAGGTAGATGGAATAATTCATTGCTTAGTGTGGGTGGATGAATAGGTGGGCAGTCAAGATAGCGGATGTGTAGAAGATGTACTTTGGTGGATTAATGGATGGATAGGTAGATGGAATAATTCATTGCTTAGTGTGGGTGGATGAATAGGTGGGCAGTCAAGATAGCGGATGTGTAGAAGATGTACTTTGGTGGATTAATGGATGGATAGGTAGATGGAATAATTCATTGCTTAGTGTGGGTGGATGAATAGGTGGGCAGTCAAGATAGAGGATGTGTAGAAGATGTACTTTGGTGGATTAATGGATTGAATAGATCGATGTGAAAATTGATTGAATAATCTAATCAATCAACCAATCAATCACTTGATTGCCCTCTTCTAATCTTTGTTTGTTGTGCCTTGAGAAAGTTTTTTTTTTACTTTTCCAGGCAGTCCTTCAGATGTTTCAGCACTTTCCTTCAAAATTCAGACAGCTTTCCCAGAGTGAAGTCAGTCAAGCCAAACAAGAACTGAAAACATTAATATCACTTTTAGTTTGTGTTCTGTTTTCTAAGGTACTGTCATCCTGCCAATAAGGGATTTTGAATGGGTTATTCTTTTTGAGGGTTGAGGGGCAGCAGGTAATGGGCACTGTTTAGCTCCTTTGTTATGCATGTATATGCCCAAAACCCTCAGCTTCCTCCCCATTTCTCTCTCCCTTCTTCTCTTCTTTCTTTCCCATCTGCTTCCTTGTTTCCTCAAGCTAATAGCATCATGTGATGGCAGCCATGACAGAAAGGATAACAATGGAGTCTTTTTCCTACAGGAAACTGAATTCTTTAGACAAGATACAATTGTTCCTACCTCCTATCATGGCTACCATCACATGATGGTGCAAAGCCTCTATTGTCTAATGGTAGATATTCATACCTTCTTTGTAGATTTTGGTAAAAGAGTGTCTTCTTCTGGCTGGAACAGCATTAAGTCTTTTACTAAACAGCGAGACTGATGAAACAAAAGTTATAAACACAATAATTCAGCTGTTAGATCACACTGGTAATATACATGACCGTATCCCTGTGGTGTGGTGCTTGACGTTTAGTGCATCTCAGTGGTTAAAAAAGAGGCGGAAGAGGGTGAGGGAAAGAGGAATGAAAAAAACCCCCACAGATTTCTCTCATTACAGGCATGCAGTGCTTTATATTGGGAAAGCAAAAGAAAACAGTGCTTGGATTTGCTTTATGAGTGTACAAGTATCCAAGTCCAGCTATAGTCTATTGTTTTCATCCCATACAAAATCTATTCTTTCGATTTCTCTTAAAGACAGTTTCATTTTTTTTAACTAGAAGACAAGAAATCTCCTTCTGATGCAGCAGAGAGTGTCATTACAATTTGTAACCTCGAAACCAATCTACCAGTGGCTGGATATTCAGCACTGACTCGAATCGCAATATTGCACGCTTTCATTACGACAAGTAGAAAGGAAATTCTCTTGCATGATGCTATAAATGGGGTGAGTTGAATGCCAAATTTATCTTACGTACTTCGTCAAAACCTTGCTGCCAAGAACATCGCGAATGAGCAGACAAAAGGAGGTCCTTATTGCAGGGGTTGTTATTGAAAAAAAGGTTTGAGGTTGGTTGGTGTCACTGTAAAAATCTTGGTTTTTTTTAGGAAAATTGATCTATATACAGCCAACGCCTCAACTCTTACTTTTAGAATGAAAATAAGACGCCGAAAGGGGAAAGCCTTTTGTAAGAGATTCACTGGATGGGTACTGAACTCCAATCCGACACTGTGACCGGACCGTGACCGTGTCGTGTTTTTGCTTTTTATATTCATTTAACATCTCTAAAATTATGTAAAAATGTGCACCGTAGCTGCTCGTTTCACATGTGCTTGGGGCACTACATGACGTTTAAAGTGTTGTGAACAAGGCTCTCTATCTTATACAACCTTACGAGACACCAAACGCGCTGACAATCTATACCTTCTAACTGATTTCATTGTTGTTCCATTCAAGAGACCCTTTCTCGTCAGTATTCTGTTTGGCAAGGTACACAAGATATGTAAAGAAGAGATAAACTCTGTCATCCATTACCTCGCCTATGAAGGTAAGTATAACTTGGTGTTTGGATCTCAAACTGATTTTATGTTAAAACATAACGTTAACCAATTTTGTGCGCTGCTTATGTTCGGCCTTTCATCGATGGGATACTAGGAACCTTAAGATCCGACGACGAGTGCGAGTACGAGCTTTAAAATTGGTCTTAGGCGCGTGGTTCACACTGAATCATTGTCAATAACCGATTTTTTACAATCTAAAGTTTCAATCTATGTACACGACCATGACATGAAATGATAGTATCAATCTTTCAAAGCTAAAAACTCGTACTCGTCGTCGGATCTAAAAGTCTCTATTTGTGGGTTTCATCCTCGTACCACTCATCACATTTGAGTAGGGTTTTTTGTTGCTTCTCTCCTGTGCTTCGAGGGTTTTCTCTGGGTTCTTCGGCTCTTATCTATTTACAAAACACCCCCCCCCCCCCACTCCTCCCCAAAGGAACTTATAAAATCGTATTTGAGCGGAGCTCAGATGATCAAGTGAAATGGCTGTCTAAGTTTTCGATAGCTTTGAGTGTTTTCATCTTTATTCTTTATTCCGCAGTCATCAAGAGTTTAATGCACCGGATAAAGCAGCTCCTTGAAGATATCTGTCAAAAGGATTCCCAAAGGCTGTTTGGCTGTGATTCCATCTTCACCAGTCAAATCCTGGAGCATGTTTGGGACAGTCTGGAAGATCCGGTACGTTTGTTTCACGATAACGATAAAAGTTTTCAGTTTTCTTTGTATTTCGTGAGCGCACGCTGTTTTCTTGTAGGGGGTTCTAGCTATGGAATTTATTATCTTGCATTGCTATTGTACTAGCATATATACAGTATACGAAGATCGTTTTAATAACATTATAGTTTTCGTTGAGCAATAGTTGAAATAGTTCTCTATATTTATTATCATTTATTGTTATTATTATTTCAATTAATTTTGCTAATATTATTAGTGTTGTTTTATTAGTATGATTTTGTAAATAGCGCATATGAATATGTATATAGATACTTGCGCTTTACAAGTTAATAAATTATTATTATAACATTTCAGGTAGAGGGAGTTTCCGTAGCAGGGAGAGGCATATTTGGATTATTACTCGAAGTACACGATGGTGAACATTACATCCTTAAAGACGAGGAAACGTTTGTAAGTGATTTAAGTATCGCGTGAGATCGTGTAGTGTAGGACAATTTCTCTTGCGATAAAGGAACCTATACGACCAAACAGCTCTGGAGTGAGAGCCACTGGGACTCCATCCTCGAGAAAGCCAGGGGTAAAATTTTGACGCTCGTTTTGAGGATGCTGGGACTCCGAAAAAGGGGTCAAGTTCCAAGTTCCCTTGGTTTCTACTTCATTAATAAAGAATTCACACTTTTTTTTTCGTAGAGAGCACAGTTTTATGAGTCTATTGTAGACAAAGTTCTTGCAGTGCCATGGCAAGTAAAGACAAGATATGGACTGATCTGTGAACTCCTCCCAAACGTCACGCTGCAACAGGTATGGTATGAGTACGTTACCCACTATAACGGCGCAAAGTCCCTCTAAAGACATTCATAACAAATGCGTAAAGGAAAATCCGCAGTGAATTGATATTTTCGCAATGTAAGTGGGGGGTGATCAAAGATTGCGCACGGCTAACTCATAGATGCAACCATGAAACAACCTCTGGCGTGATCTAAGTCAGGGCATGGCTAACTTAAAGATTGAACCCTGAAACAACCTCTAGGCGGATCTAGTCAGGGTACGACTAACTCATAGATCGAATTCTGAAACAACCGTTTGGCTTATCAAAGTAAGGGCACCGCTAGCTCACAGAATTGGAATTTAGGACATACCTCTCATGTAAGGCAATTGCATTCCAGATAAAATTGGCATTTTCTTATCAATGATTACTTCGTAGGTATTCGACAAGAGACCATCTTTACTTGAAGAAATGGCAAACTGCTTGAAGTCGAACCAGCTCTGCTCTGCTTGTACAGAGGCCTTTAAAACTTTGCTGCTTCACAAACGGTAACAATAATAAGATATGAAATGCTTACTTCAAATTTTAATCGACAGAAAATGGGTTTTTAATTTATCTCATTGAGGATATTTTACAAATGCCCTGCATTTACGAACATGACTGACATCCAAGGATTGTGATTTTTTTTCTTTCTACAGGACTGGTAAAATCGACTCGTGTGGCAGTCAAGTTGAAGTAAGTGACGTCATAAATGTACTTAATGAATATTAAGCGACATTACCGGTTTGTTAGATCATGATTCTATGGTTTAATATGCCCTTTAAATGGTTTGATTTCAGGAATCCTTCAACCTCCAATGGAAAAATATTCTTTTGAAATCTCTCACAAGTGAAAACCTGTAAGTATAATTTAAAAGATATCTTCTTACTTGCATAGTCTTCTTCCCCGCCAACGAGTTCCCCTCTTCTAGTATCCCATACAGGTTCGGGTTGGAAGTCGCTTCATACTACACTCAAATCGAATCTAGGAGCCGAAGCTGATGAGCTAATAGATGTACAGTTTTAGTCTGAAGCATCTTACCCTTACATTATTAACTTTACTTATTTAATGCTATCCGCTCCAGGAGGCGCGTAAGGCATCCATTGGTCCTCCAAATTGTGGGTTCTGCGCAAGACTAACAATTCTGTCCAGTAAGAAAGAACTCGTTACAGAAACAGGAAACGCCTTACACCTTTGTACAATTAAGGGCGAGAATATTGATCCAAACCAATTTCTTTTTTCATATACGTATGGTAGCTTGCTTGCCCAACACACTCGCCAGTATTGGCTGCCTTGTGTCCTCAAGAATGTCCCGGATGCACTAGACCAGATGTTAAGAGATCTCCATAGCAACGGTGGCCACCAGTCTCGTGTCGTTTCTGCTCACTTGGCTATCCTCAAAGCTGCTCGCTCGTTGGGTGTCATGGAGTCAAAGAAGCTGGTAAGAATTCAACGGTTATCAGTATCAGTTTCTCTAAAGGGATACTTCATGTTTACTAGCAAAATCATTGTGATGTTAATATGCTAATTATTTTCACAATAGCTCGTCACTTGTTGCTTTGTGTCACCAGCCAATCGATCTTTGGTTGGCACATGATTGAAAAAGGTTTGTGTCACATGAAAGTATCGCTATTACTGGAAAATTAAAGGCCTTAAGAACCAGGAAGTGTACAGCAGGAAAGTCCCAGTTTTTTAAGCCGACAATATTTCTACAGCGCACTAGGGCACGCACTAGTATCAATGTATTATACTATTTATTGACTCTTGATCTCATTTTCTCCATGATTCGGTTCGTCAGGATGAAGAACTGCTGACATCAGCACTAGAAGATGCTGAAGACACTATACGTCTAGAAGCGCTTGGTGTGTTAAGTTGTAGCTCAAAAACCTCAGGTAAGGTCTAAAGCTCTTCATTTTCGATTTCCCACTCGTCCACTGGTTCAAGTCTTTTCATTCTAATTTGACAAAAACATAGACTACTCGCAGTAAAGTTTTAGCTTAATAAGAATATTACAAAGCTTGTGTATACTTTTAGTAAACTCTCAACTAGTAATTTTCATTGGATTCTTTATTTTTAATAGAGTCATTATCAGAGATCGAGCTTGACTTGTTGCGCAGTTTTCTTCGTCACAATCTGAACATCGCTTGTCCATCATTCCGACAAGATCTTTTTGTGGCCATGAGAAAAATTCTGTCTAGAATTCGCGACAGCTGGTAAGGAATTTTTGATTCCTCTGTCTCTACTTGCGTGTAGCCAAAACCCAAAATCACAGTTAGTGTCTAAGTTGTTTTTGTTCGGCTGCACGCAGGCTACCTCTACTCATCTTTAAATATTTTGTCGCCCACCTTTTGTCTCGTGGTTACCTTGGTTACCTAACAAGATTCCAGAACATTCCTGAAAATTCTAGAAGGATTTGTATCCCCTAAGTTTTCTTTCTTTGAACTTGCCGTTTTGCTTCAGTCTGAGTGAGTTAAAGAAGTGTTATCCGAAAATATTCAAGAATCATTCACTTGAAGTAAAAGAGCTTCAACCTTTGTCTGTTCCATCGGATCTCGTACATGCTTTAGGTAAGATGAGAAAATATTTACAAATTCGAGTTAAAATTAAGAGAGGCACATGTACAATGTATTAATATCCACAAATATTATCTTCTGTTTATTAGAATTCGTCGAATGGACGATTACGTTCATGGTTAACTCGCTATTACCAGGAGCCAATTATCAACGACAAAAGACAGGTATCTTAACAACATAAATATATTCTATAAACACGCTATTTTCTTGTATTTCGAGGTTCGTAAATATTGGGCATCATTCATCCAACATGGACGTGATTGTTCTTTTCTGAAACTGCTGCATTGTAGTCTAGCTTCGATACAAAAATATTTTTTTCAGCATATCTTATACTATGTTGTTCAAACCCAAGATAGACCACAATGCATCCTGTTTATTGAACTCAGAAAAGGTCTATTACGTCTGTACCTAGAGTTGCATACGCCTTCATAACAAAGGCTGGCGATGTTCTACTCATCATCGCATGGTCGATATACTAATGATGCGTTGTACTTCATCTTGCCAGCTCTAGAGCTGATATCTATAATATTCGATACGTTCGCGGTGAAGGGAAATCCTGACAAGAGAAAAGGACAAGCACCAGGTACATTATTTGCCATAGACCGCACCACACTTCTCCCCTGGGGATATTAGACTAGCTACTGATCCACATTAGTTAATCAAAGCAAACCGACCAAACCAAGGGAAAATACAGGAACTGCTAGCACTTTGCCAATGTGCTATAAACATTTTTTACTAGTTCCTACACATAATGGACTTATTGACTTTCAACACAGCCATTACGCAAATCATTCCCGTAGGTCAGGGTTCGTGCAGGTCCTTGAAGTCCTTGAAAAGCCTTTCCATTTATTATACAACTGATTTCCATGGCGCTTAAAAAGCTTGTGAAAAATAGAAATCATTGAAAAGTCCTTGAATACTCCTTGAAACTAAGTAAAAATATTCAATCAAAGCTGGTAACAGACATAACGGTCACTCCATAATGTTCCTGGACTAATTCATAGTTTTTATTTCCAGAAACCACTATCGTTTTGATGAAGTTTTCAGAGGCCAAAGGTTTGTGGAGTTTTTATTCGCCCAGGTAATTTGGCAAAAACCTTTCTACAACCAGAATAAGTGTCATTTCTTTTCGATAACTTCCCTTATAGATATTTGTTCGTACACTGATGAATTTGTAATTATATTTTTGCAGGAATGTCAACGTGTTGCTTGGATGCTTGCAGAGCTCCCATTCTGATGTATGAATGAATGAAATTTCATTCACTCTTTCTTTCATCCATCCATCTAATTTCATCCCATTTTATCCACCATCCATCCATGCATTGCATCCATCCATCCATCCACTCATTTATCCTTCCATTTGCATGCATCTATATGCCTCCCAATTTATCCATGCATACAGTTTGTCAATCTGTCAATCACCCTTCCATTCATATATTCATCCATTAATACATCCATCCAATTTCATCCACCTTTCTCCTCCCATTGCTTTATCCATACCATTTTATCCATTCATCATCCTTTTATCCCTCCTATTTCATTCAGCCACCCCATACAGTCCATCTAATCATGATCAATTGTTAGATATCTACCAAATAGAATGCTATAAAGATTTCCATTCATTTTCCCCTTCTGTATTCCAGATTCGTGAGTTATCATTGAACATCCTTCGTCATCACTTCTCTGGTCCTCTCACTGGACTGGACAAGTCTAAAGGAGACTCCCAGTTCGCTGTTGATCTAATGACTGAAGCAACATTGCTAATCTGTAGTTCCAAAGCTCAAGAAAGTGAAAGTGGTGCAGTTATTTGTCAACTCTTATTTGAAAGGTAACTGATTATATTTTACAACCATATAGTTTTATAGAAGAGATAACTAGCTAAAACTAAAAAAGCTAGTGTGAGCTGCGTCGGTGTTTCTAATGAAACAGTAATGATGAAAAGGTAAATTATACACGTGAAAAAATCTGGTTTCATATCTTCTGTGTTTTGTAGATACGTGGTTCTTCTGGACTGGGAAGTCAAAGACATTTTCAGTGACCCATCTGTGCGAAGTCAAAGTGATGCTGATTCAAAAGAACGTGGAAACCACTGCGTGCAGTTTCTGAGCGAATTGTTGGC
This sequence comes from Actinia equina, assembly GCA_011057435.1. Taxonomy (NCBI): domain Eukaryota; kingdom Metazoa; phylum Cnidaria; class Anthozoa; order Actiniaria; family Actiniidae; genus Actinia; species Actinia equina. The sequence continues at coordinate 1,004,253 of WHPX01000087.1, forward strand.
GGAGGCAGAACGTCAATTAAGTTCTGCTAAAGACAATTTAGCTGTTGCAGTTGAAAAATATCCTATTCACGGTGACTATACGCAATTGATATGTGTAAAACTTCCAGCCTTTGCATTTGGGCCAGTTTCTATACATTTTATTGTATTGACCCAAATGCCTCAACTTTGAAGCCAACCGAGTGTAACTCTAATATTTTCTTTTTATATGGTGACAGCTTTGTCTTTTTTCTATCTATTCCAGGCATCCTCCTCACCTTAAGTCGTTGCATATCATCCTATCTGGACACCATTCTTTGTCCTCAAATATCTCAACAAAATTTCCAGTCATTCAAAACCATTTTACGGCGTACCGTTCATGTTACTATCGAAGTCATTGACTTCTTGTTGGGTGTCCTATTAAGGAAGCAAGACTCTGAAAACGGTGTGTATGGAAAAGAGAGCTGTATAACACAAGTCAGATCATGGACCATCGATAGACTTTTCGTGTCGTGCGCCGTGCCGTTACACTGCGTTATACGAAAACTCAGTACATATGTTTATGTTTTCATTTTAGTGGTTTGTGGCGCGTCGTTTGCTGGTTTAGGCGAAGCAGTAGAAGATGCGATATCCGTGAACTCTTTGACAGACGATACAACAGTATCACAGCAACACCAAAAGGAATTCATCATGTCTTGCTGTTTTCTTAGCATTAAGGTAATGAATGGTTCTTCCGATGAATTTCCCTTTTCTACTGGCATTAGGGAAGCATGGGTGGCATGCGCTACTAATGCGCATTCTCCTCTCTTTTTTCATAGGTTTGATTCCATTATATGTGCGTAGAGTTGTTTGTTGGTTCTCTCCTGTGCTTTGAGGCTTTTTTTGGCTTTTTTTCGGGTTCTCTGGTTTCCCTCCCTCCGCAAAAATCAATTTCTAAATTTCAATTTGATTTTGGAATTAGGGACACAAATTTGTCGGCTACCAGCTATCAAATGCTATCCTGGCAAAAGAAAAACGGTACACGAAACATCACGTGACAGATTCTATAACGATAGAGCCAAGAATGAAAATCCAAAGATTTTGCTTATTCCTAAATAATTTAGTTTTTAAAAACTATATGTTTCCTATCACTGTCCTTTTTATTATTATGCTTCTCCAAGAAACTTTTTATCAAGGTCCTAAATTAATTATTATTCCTAATATTATCTTACTTTTCAGTTCGGGTGTCAACTCCTTTCAAGTATTGTCGAGAAAGTCTCAAGTTTTGGTTCTGAGGACAGTCGTTATGCGTCATTATTGCCAAGCTCAGATTTAACAGCGATAGGGGAAATATTCATCCAAATATTTACGCATTGCAGGCTCACGGTCAGTAGGGTTTATGTTTTTGGAATCTACTTCGATGTATGTCCCACCTCGACCGCTTCTGTCTTTCTTTCTAACACTGATACGATTTATTCTTATTGTTCTCTTCAAGGGTATTTTACTCAGCTGCAAGGTCAGCCTGACCATTGTCAGTAGATGCCTCAGTGAGTCTCCCATCGAGTGCGTATACTCGTTACCAAGGCAATGGATAAGGAACGTCATCGACTCTATTTCTGGCCAGGGTGCCGCTTCATCGGTAACTAGGAGAAGGTACGATCGCCTTATCGTCTTTCTCCCTTTCGACCCCTAGATATTGGGGATACCTTGTAGGTCTAAGGCAATGGGGCATTGCGCATCAACCTTAGTCCATAACTGACGTAATAAATAAACCAATTAGAAACTTGGAGCAAAGCAGTAGCCATGAGACTGCCAATCCTCATTTAAGTAAGCAGCAACAGCAAAATCTGGATCTGACAAAAAATCTCCTCATAACAAAATATGAATTTGACATGAAATCTGAAATCTGAATCTGAGAACAAAATATGAATTCTGAATCTGATCAACAAAATCCACTCTGGCAGTAAACTAATCTACGTTTTGAAATTTAAAAAGCATTTATCGGATGTACCGGTATTGAACGGTATTTTTCTCATTTAGTCTGAAATGGGTTTATCAATTGTAATTCATAATAAACGTCTTTGTCGTACATTTACAGTGCTGGGCTACCTGTGTTAGTGGTTAACATACTAGCAAGTGAATCTCCAAACAAACGACAGCAAAGTGTCAAGTATTGTCTGGATAAACTACTGAACGTGGCCTTCAAGCCGATTCCCAAGGTTGTCGACCAGACCACAGACTTACCACAGGTAACCCAACTGGTATAACGAAAACTCTTTAATTCTATCTAGATTATGTTAAATGGGTTTTCGTATATGAGTAGTCAACGATACGAGATAATTCGTAGTCGTACTGTAGCCCGCGTACCGTATCTTACCGTATCCGTAACTATTATAATTTTTGAATGTCAAAGAATACAATGGGAATATGAATGATGTTACATGGTCGTACCTTGCACCTTGAAAGTCAGTACCGTATGTTTCCCACTCATACAAATCCAAGTAGAAAGAAAGTGCAGTGTTCCCTGTAAACGGTTAGCAAAAACTAATGTATTTAAGCCCCTAAATAAATAGTATACGATTACCTGATATACTTCCCAAAAATGTTTTTATACTGCATGATCATAATGTGGTTCGTCTTCAGGTACACGCTATGAATATCCTTCGTTTGTTGTACCAAGACACAGCATTGGGGAACGATGTTTTGTGCTACACCGAACAAGGTCTGGTACTGGCTGTACAAGGATTTGCTTCACCTATATGGTCTATACGCAATGCTGCAACACAACTCTTTGGTATGTAATCAAGCTTTATTACTATCTCGAGTATTTCTTTTATGGATCACTTTTATACCATGTCATACGGGGGGGATCCAGGGGGGGAAAGGGAGGACTGGTCACCCCCCTTTTGAATCAAATTTCTTATTATATCGTCTTTAGTAACAGTCACCCCCCTTTTCCTTGAATTCCTGATAAAACCTTTGTAACAGTCACCTTCCTTCTAAAAATTCCTGGATCCACCCCTGTCATGTTACTTTATGTCGCGTGCCTTGCGGTTTTCGTAACGAAACTAGACCACAATGCACCACGTTCGCTAGCTCAAAAAAGCTGTTTTTTTCTATGGGTCTATCTCACTATTTTTCTCTTGTTAAAACTCCTTCCAGGTTCATTGGTTCTTCGCGTTCTTGGTCACAAGCGAGGACTCCAAGATGAGAATCAGTTCAATTCCATTAGCGCCAGAGACTTCTTCAAGCGATTCTTATCCCTCCGTTCCTTCTTCCTCGAACAACTTCGTTCTTTTTCTTCAGATACCAACACCCAACCGATGTCAACCACATGCACCGCGGTTCTTAAACCAGAACTCTTCCCCATTCTTACTTTGTTTTCCAAGCTACGACCAGCAACGAGTGACATTGAAGAAAGGTAATATTCTCATTTGGTTGCCCCAATTTATTATTTATGTTATTTTTACTTCTAAAAGTTTTTGTTTCTCGCTTGTTTCTAGCTTACTTTCCGATTTCATACCCTTTTTAACCCCACTGTCCTCGAGCCCAGTCTACGCTGTGCGAAGTTTGGCGGCTCAGGCCCTGGTGCCATTCATTCCCATCGAAGGGTTTGTGAAAAAAGCTGTTGAGCTACTCAACACTATACCAAGCTCTCCGCAATCTGTGTCCCAGAATACTTTACATGGAACTCTTCTCCAGGTAAGAGGCTCGTTAAAAATTGACAGCACAACACGGTAAGGTTCTGGTACGGGACTTCGACATCCGTTGAACCAATTGTCATCCAATCACGATGCTTGGGCACGGGTCTATTAAGAGATCACATGATCATGCAGCCCATCTGGTTGAAAAATGGCAGGAAAAGTTTACTTTTATATGTCCTCTTGGTGATCCAAGGCTGTTCACTGTTGCTCAGAGTTAGCCTCGACTTTGTGCAGAATATTCACGTGTTTCAAAGAGTTTTTATTGTTGAAGTTGTGCATTGTTTAATTTACCGTTATTATGTGTAAATATTTGTATACTGAAATGAGGCTAAACCCATATAAATGAGTCTGCAATCGTGGAACACAACGGGAATTTGAAACTTGAAAAAAGGTCTATTGTCCATGTATGTTGTTCATTCACTTTATTACCGTTCGTGGTTATTCAGGTCCACCATCTCGTCGACGCCATAGCTACAAACTCCCACGTTACCTTAGAGACGGTTTTGGTTTTGAAAGAGCTGCAGAATAGATTATGGCTTGGAACAGATTTGAATCCTTGCGCATTGACCAAGGCTGAGTACTTGAATATTTTTATGCAGCTGGCTCCAATGACTGCTAAAAAAGGTGAGTGAGAAATGCAAAACACTCACCTTTAAAGTAAAAAATAAGGTCCTACTACGTGTATTACTTCTGGGCGTAGGTGTCCTGTGGATTACGCGTGGATCACGTGGTTCTAGTGTCCAATCAAAAGCAATCACTGCTTTGAGTATTTTAATTTATTTCGTTTTTAAGATGTAAATCACTAACTCACCTTTTAAGTAAAGAAGAAGGTCCTTCTATCTGTACTACCTCTGGGCGTGGGTGCCCTGTGGATTTGCGTTTAGATAAGTGTTAAAATGTTTGGATCTTTTATATCTCTCTTGTTTAGCTGATGATGACCTGAGGTCCTTGATCGAACGCGTTACATTGATGACAAATTATAACGATCCTGCCCAAGTGGGACTACCCTACTTACACCGTGCTCTCTCTGTTTCTGCGCTGGATCTTGTAACCAGCGAGTTCTGGTCTGAAGGTAATTTAAAGGGAAATCTGAATCTTCCTTTTCGTTCCTTAATTGAATCTTCAAAAAACTTTCCCTCTGGGCTGATCAACGTCTGGGTTTTGCGGAGGGAGAAAGTCCTAACAAGCCCTACTCACGTGTGAGTTTTTAATTTTAAAGGCTGTTTAACTTGATCGTCCCTTGCTGTCCTCAGGTTTAGAAGATTCTAATTACATCAGTGTCATCAAAACATGTCTTCACGGCAAAGAACGCGAGACGAGAATCGCCTCACTTCGACACCTTCACCAAGTGCTTCAGAATAAAACACATTTGACGCGACACAATTTAGATGAAGTATTGACGTCACTCATCACCATGGAAACTGACCTGCAATGCTTGCTACTTGCACTAGATTGCTTTAACGATGTGTGCACTCAGTCTGACAAAATTATGCTTAAAGGCTGGGAACAACTCTGGGTCTCTTTGCTTTCCTTTACGCGTGGATCACGTGGTTCTAGTGTCCAATCGAAAGCAATCACTGCTTTGAGTATTTTAATTTATTTCGTCTTCAAAAACTTGGTCGACCAATCGCAGATGCTCTCAATGGCAGCTGATTGGTCAAAGGTAATAAGTGACTGTAGCATGCCGGGTAAACCTGAACCCGTGAGGAATGGAGCTGCGAGGGGCCTGGCCATAACAGGTGAAGAGGTTCTTCATTTTGCCGAGAAAAGTCAGGGAAAAGAATACCAAGCTTTGGATAAAATAATGGAGACAGCAGTAAGGTATGTCATGACTAACACCCAATATTACTCCAACCTGTCTTTCCTCCACCGTATTCCCACTTGCTGCCATTTATTTTATTCCTATTCTCTTTCCCCTTTACAGAATATTCAAGACAGGCATCATGCTACTCGAGGACGAGCAAGGTGACGTAAGAATCGCTGCCTCTCATTTTGGCGCCAAAATTCACCATCGTCATGGTAACGTCAATGGCATTAGCAGCATCACATGTTCGGTTGCCATGACTTCGATATTTGAGTATATGTCACGTGATTTCTGGTGGTCGCCACCGGTCTGGGTTACTATAGTTTCTATTCTGCATGGTCGTTGTTCAGTTATGGATTTGTTAACTGAATATACTAAATCCAGGTAAGATTATATAAACATAATGAATTTTGATTGAAACTTAAAATCTTCAGTTTTTGTCAGTTTGGAAGTATTATTCCTGTTATTGGCTCAAGATGAAGATGCGCGCGAAGGGCATCAAGGGATAGCTAGAGTATGTCTGCAAACTCTTACCGTGTTTCATCCATTCAAACATACGTACAATCTCAAAATCTTCCTTCAATGCGAAACGTTCTCAATTCGATCTGCACTCTTCTTCCACAAGTTTTTCTTGGCTAATTTTTATTAATTTATTTACAGGCACATTCTTTTTGAGCAAGAGGATTGTAATCTTTACGAAGAGCCATTCATCACTGCACAACTTTCTTGTAGACATCTCAAGGTACTTAAAGCAAAGCGTTTTTTTTTTGTATATTCTTCGTGAAAGTATTTCAAAGTGTTCAACACCGAGCAAATTATAGGTGGCATGTATATCTTGCTAAGGAAATAAAAGGACAAAAGGCGTAGCCGTCCACCATGTTGTTTCAAGTTGTTATAACAAAAAGAACATGGCCAAATCTAGTGTGAAAGTCGAAAGTCATGGCGCTTTCGTAATGGTATGATTATAAAAGTTTCATATTCCAACAGCTCATCGCAGACCAAATTCCATCCTCTGAAGATGAACAAACAAGGGAAATCAAGAAACAATATCAAGAGTGGCTTCAAAGTGAAGCACATAGACTTCTATCTGACATAAAAACATTGAAAAACTCAGGTAGTGCAAAGTAACAGTGATGTCATTGTTTTCCTTATTAAATTGATAATTCTTCTTATTTTCTCTAAAACTTTCAGGTATTAGAGATACTGGTTCTCTTCAAAGCCCTAAAATGTTCACCTTACGCTATCGCCTCGTTATGATGGGTGACGTCATTGCCCACGCGATCTCGTCGCTAGAAAACTCATCACTTCCTAGCAACGACAGCTTGAAACGGGAAATAAAGACTTTGTTATCCGATGTTGGCAAGGTAAGACCTCAACTAGTTTCATGGGAAGCCGGGAATTGTTCATATGTTAACTCAACCTCACTCAATGAGGGGAGGGGGGGGGGGGGGGAGAGAAAGAGGGGGCGGGTTGGGGTGCATGTATGTTGTATCGGTGAAGTGATACTCATGTTAATCAAAGTTATTGACAACTTCTTTGACATATTTTGTTCTTGTTGATAGAATTCAGTTGGTTCTCATCCCATCCTACACGAATCTACATTCAGCTGAAATTGTGAAAGCAACTATCCAAAGAAATAGGCAAAGGAAATCGTAAAAAAACCTATCAAGAATCCATTTTTAAGAAACATATTTTATGAAATCCACCGAGATTCAATTGAAAATAACGAATGAAAAAAGACACTGAAATAAAAATAAATTATTAATTTTTTTTCCAAAGAAAAGTAATTTAAAAGTGTTGCTTTGACTTTGTTGATACGATTTCAACGTCCTCCTCTCAACTCCCTGCCTTACCCCTTTTAGGTGACTGCGCTTGAACTATGTATTCCTCACTAACACATGCTATATAGCAACGACTTTGCATACCCCATAATACATTGCGGTTTTTGGGGTTAACCAGAAGGAAAACGCACATACATATTATGCTGAGGACTGGGTTACCCCAAAAGAGCAAAGCATTATGTCTGACAATGGGAAAAAGGCCTATTTTTTCAAAAAACATCGTAGCATTAGAACTCTTATTCATTATATAAGCTCTTGTCTACTAATAACAACTGAATACGCGTAAGCCCAACAAGCAAAAGGATTGGAAAAGGTAGTTATGGGACTCCTGTGTCACCCGACCCAGGCTTTCTCGCTCACATAAAATGGCGGAAGTTTAAAACGGAAATTTTCTATGTACTTGAAGTTTAGATCACTCTTTCATCACGATGGCTGGTGATATACTAGACAGATTCAATCCTAAGATTGCTAAGTTAGTCAAGCTTCTGTTCACTGCAGAAGATATTTCTCTTCACGGTGAAAAACTCCACATCAGAGAACAAAAAACTGGGTAGGTCGAGATTGTTTCCATTCAGAGTTTTTACTAGTTTTAGCCTTTAAGAGAAGAATAGAGGATTAAAGAAAGCTTCTTTGTTGTGGAACTTGTTCTTGGTAAGACGTGAAGCAAATCGTAAGCTTGTGGGTTGATAAATCTTGTGTTCTTGTTTGTGTTCTTATTGCAGGTGCAGCTATCCACCATCTACAGCAAGAAATCTGGATCGGTTTAAAATCCTTATACCATTTGCAGGACACACTCTTAAATGTTAGTAAAATCTTTATTCAATGTCTACTTCTTGAATGAGCTCACGTCTTGGTATAATTTGTTATTGATGGTACATGTTCAGTATCTTCTAGCTGTCACAGTCAGTCTATTAACTGTGTTGCCGTGGCGTTGTTTTGTTTAACAGGGGAAGTCATATTCAGTGAGCCCGAGTTACCACCAGATTTTATATTTGGAAACCATGATTTAGATTTTGTGCCAAATATACAAGAGATCCAGGTACATGCAACATATCTGTAAATGTGATATATGTATTTTTATGAGAATTTGTAACATATTGGAGGGTAGCTACACTATGGCTACACACAGGAGCTATGTGCCATTCAGTTAGGGGTGGTTGATAGATCAATCAACTCTGTTTTCATTGCTAACTAAGTACTGGTTAAAACAAAGATCATAACAGGTTAATTGGCAACAGACTAATGGCAAACAAATAAATCATTTCATTCCTGTGTACATGTACACTCATATCTTCTCATTGTTTCCATATATCTTAGATCTTTAAATAATCTAAGAATCTAATTGACTATGTTTTGTGCATTGCCAGCCCTCTTTAAGGGTATTAATTTTAATAACACAATGTGATGGTCTTAATAGTGATATTGATATTGATTTTTATAGTCTCTGATCCACTGGGATAGCAATAATCAAGCAAGTCTTGTATCAGTCATCAAAGAACTGATCCAACAATACAAGGACTACCAGACAGACCTGGTCAAACAGATACCACGTATGCAGTTTGACTGTGACTTTCTTGTTGGTAATGAAGACTATAATGAGTATGAGATACACCTATCTAAAGGATCTCACCAGGTATATACTGTATGTACTACCCAAAATTAATAGCCCACCTCTGAGTTATGCTTCGATTTTCACACACAAAGGTTTCAGTATGAGGCTATGTGCTTAATTAAATTTATTCTTACTGCCTGTCATGAATGACTGAGCATTTAGCACGTTGCCCCATACTGAAACCTTTGTGAATGACAATTGAAGCATAACTTGGAGTGGGCTAATAAAGGTTGTCCTGCACATACTTTGAGGGTTTTTCTCCAGTTTTCCCCCCTTTGCAAAAATATTCTAGATTCCTATTGGAGTTCAGGGGATATAAGATTAGAGCAAGTCTGTGGAAATGCCACTAACATTTGACCAGTTGACCACTGACCTTTTGTTTTTGTTTTTTTGCTTATTTTCAACAGACATTTGACACCTCTACCAACGTAAATATTCTTATTAAAATACCAGTAAATATAGAATCAATTCCACCTTATCTAATAAAGGTACATCACTTATATATATATATATATTTATATATATTTATAATTTATATTATAATTCCATGTTTGAAGCTATACAGTGTATTTTTATATGCATGGGATTCCTGTGGATACAATTCTTTACTCAACCACAGGTAACCCATGCAAATAAATCAGTCATTTAATAGAAAATAGGAGATAACTATCATTTTTATGGCCCAAACATAGGACAATCCAGGGGAAGATATAGCATGTCTTCTTGTGATGTACAACTCCCCAGAAGGAAGCTGCCATGTAACTCCTAAGCTGTTCTTATCTCCTAGACTAGAGAGGTATGTCGCACTACATCAATCATTTAGGCAGGGCTAAAAATACTGACAAATCAACTCACAATGCCAAGCCAAAATGGGCACTAGTCACCTCTTTAAAGGTAAGCCTGGTTCACACAAGCAATGGGCACTAGTCACCTCTTTAAAGGTAAGCCTGGTTCACACAAGCAATGCAAAAGAAAGCACCAGCAAAATTACATGTGAACTACTGGAATACAAACACAAATGGAAACCTTTTCATTTGCTTGTGCTCATATTTGCATTTTTAATATGTGAACCAGGTAAAATGCAAATGAAAGCAAGTACCTGTGAACTACAGTAACGCAAAGCCAAGCAAAATTACATGACATGTGAACAACAGTAATGCAAACGTAAGTCAAACAAAAATGTTTCTGGTGATTGAACAAGCTAGTACTTAATTTTGCTTGCATGTATCAAAAAAAAATTAGCATTTCAAATGTTTGCATTTGCATCGCTCATGTTAATCAGGCTTTACTGGTCATTGACTGGTCACATGTTGGTCAGTCTGATGTGGCTTGTCATCATGTCCAGTCATTGAACAGCTGTTATTTTGAACCTCAAAAATATTGAATGTATGATGACATCATCCATCATTATTTCCCCCCATAGAGCTCTTGGTGGTTCCTCATCACTACATATTCCTCAATGGGGTAGACAGAATGGTTCTTGCCTAATGGATTATCTACCAGTAATCAATCAATTATTAAAGCAAAAGGTAAGTTCAAATTCAACAGTAATAACATCTTTGTAATGAGTTCTGCAATTTGCATGTGAAGCCATGATGTATCAATACATGTACCTGTGTTTTAGGTTTATCAAGTTGGTTCTGGATATAACAAGAGAAAAGAATGCGTATCTGCCTTTCTAAGTGTTTTTGGAGGGTAAGTTATTGGCAAACCATTAAGGATGACAATGCCAAAACAATGATGTCATGTATTCAAAACAGCTTTTCATATTCACCCTGTCATCCTTTTGCACTTTTCTCAAGAATATTAGTTTTAGCTTTATGTTTCAGAGAGAAGACAACAGTGCACTTGCATGAAAAACTATTTTGGAAACATGCACATGTCATTATTGTGGTCCTCAATCATGCTTGCTAATGCTTATTGCTATTTTTGAATGTACCTTGAACATCTGCATTAATTTTGAATTGGTTTTTCTGTGCTGTCATGCCAGAATATAGGCCCTCAACAAAAAAGTCAAACAAAGACGATACCAAATCAACAGACTTTTCGGTCAATTGATCACTGCCAGTAATTCATAGACTTTCAAGATAGGGTTGGTGTGGTGAAAAGACCAATAATAATTTTCGTATTAAATTTTTTGCAGATCGATACTAGAGTATGATGCAGAAACATACCATGACTTATCACTTTTACTGAAAGTACAAGGTTTCTTTTGCATTGTACACAGTAAGTAAACAAGCATGTGCTTTTAACTAATGATAATAAGCTGCATACTAGGTTAGTAATCAGTTGCAGAAAATATTTTGACATTATAGAATTTATATGTGAGGCAATTTCACACATGTGACATGTTTCTGTGGCCTAGCCATCTGAAAATGTTGCACCTCTTGTCGTGGTTCTGTTTTAGCTATCAAATTTGTTCATGGTGGAATCAAAATCCAGATGTCTCTAAGTTATTGAGGTCACAGACATGTGTAAAGCACCAACTTTAAAATACTTTATATTTATATTAAATAAGCATTAGGCTGTGAGCAATGATATATGATTGTCAGCTTTTTTCAAGTAAAATTGCAGTTGAAAAAGATTGCGAGTGTTCCATCGGGGGTTCCAAACACTAACAGGCTGATGTCAGAACTATTTTCTTTGAAAATTTTCAGCAACTTTATCAATTGGATTCCCACTGGATAAACCAGTGTTTGTTTTCAAGTCAATTTACCATGAGAGCAACGGTGTTCCATATTCAACATCCTATAAAGACTATCCATATTCTCCTCGATGGCCAGCTGATCAGATGGTAGATGCCGTAAGGTATGTGCAGTATGTAACTTTATTCCTTCCAATCACTAGCATCTTACACGTAGGCTTGTCACACAACACTTTGGTGGAACATGGAACAATGGCAACAAGATGAGATTGGAGTTGATGTGTTTGTATGTATAATAATTATATGTCAGTCCTGTATTTTATTGAGTCCAACCTCAACCTGGAGCCATTCTATTATGGTCACTAAAAGGTCCATTGCTGTGTATTCTTCCGTATAACATAGCCACTATATAACGCATACTCTAATTGGTTATTTAGCACATGCATTCGGCATCCAAAAATCGATTGTGCACACTGACGTGATTGAGTAGTGCATCTATGTAATAGATATTTTGTTTAAAAAATTTTGGAATTTTTCTCAATTAAGAAATATTTTTTCATGCTTTTGCTACTGTATGTCGTGAATGCATCGTTAACTGATTAATCATGACCAATGACCAATCATGTAATTGTCATTTTTTAATTTTGCAGGTCTTTCCTACTCGAAAAAATTCCTGAATTCAAAGAATCTTCCTTATCCAATGGAAAGTTTTAAACAACAACATGGATTCAGTAAACTCAACAAAGGTGCAGTAATCAGAACTTTACATTTCCATCAATTTATTTTGTCAACCTCATATGCTGCTCAAACCAGAGGCTTATATGGAAACTCACCCAGCATTCAAAATAATATACTGAGTATCTGGGAAGACTTACATGTATAGCTCATATTATAGTCTACATTAATGTATGAAGTGACATCATATAAAGTAGAATTTCAAGGTTATATTCATAAGAATTATAACATTTCCAAAGATAATCCACGATTCATAAACCTACTAATAAAAGAACATAGTAACATAAAAGTACATTTTCAAATACGAGATTAAAAAACTCTGAGTTTATTTAATTTATAAGATTCCCTGGAAAATATTGCATAAAGTAAAAAATTGATGTCAAAATATTCATTCCATACCCAATATTAAATTACATTAGGTGCCACAGCAATCTGAGCTGAGCAACAATGTGCTAGTCTCCTTTGCCTGTTGTGGGAAGGGAATGTGCGTAGTGACAACACTTAAACCAGTTGCAAAGGACACTATGATTTATTGTGACTACCTTAACTGGTTTAACATACATAAGTCATTTCACAGTTCCAATCTTATCTATTCTGTTAAATATACTGTGTATATTTTAGATAAACCATGGCATTTTAAAACCAACTTTAAAAATAGCTTCATTGATATTTTTTTCAAAAATCCAATAGTCTGTCATCATCAATGAAGTATTATAATTATAATTATAGAAATTTTCAGCTTAGGTGTAATATTTTTCCATTTCAAACCATTCCCTTGAGTATTGTTTCTTGCTTTTGGCAGAGGGGAGGCCTATCAACAGTAGCCTGACCGTTAGTGCCAAGTGCTATTTGTAAATTTTAAAGATATTTTTCTAGATATGAAGAAAGGTCTTCTTTCACTGATTTAAATTCTTCTTCATCAAGTGAAAATTTTTCTAACCATAAAATAGTTCCATCTTCTGTTAGACTTGAATAGCTATCAAAATCTGTCAGCAACAACAACAACAACAAAACACATTCTCAGTGGATATTGGGATAACCTCTGAAATCAATAAATTGAAGTTATAATGTTAATTGAGCTGCAGAGTGGAGTGCAATTTGGTCTGAAATCAAATGAGTGATAACAAAATTGCAGGGCTGTGTAGCCTGTAAATTTGATTTCAGACCAAAATCGTACGACACAAAGTAAAATTACCACTTTATCATATCCATCTTGAAATCTCCTGTTAATAATATTATGATTTATAAGGACGGTGATTGAGAATCAATTATTTTTTTAAATGACTATATGAATTATCTTAACCTATCAAAGGGTTGTCAAATTCTGGTTAAAAAAGTTAGGGTCACCTTGCATTTAAGAGAAATGATAATGCTTAAAAATCGTTAAAAAGTGATGACGTCATGATTTTATTAACACCAGGAAAAAAATTGTTTTTCAAATGATTTTGAGAAATTTCTAATTTAAATCGTCGTAAATGACTGCAATTTGTTTCTTTACTACAATATACCCAATTCTACCATGACTTTAATAGTTGGCTATAATATATATAATTTTTTAGCTTCGTGCTCCCTATTTTCGATCAGTAGGTACATAAAGATTGTGTCCATATTCTTTTCAAATCCAATTATTTTTTATAAATTTCATTTCACGAGGCTAATTTAGCATTTACTCTATCATTTAAACGAAGAAAAAATAGGGGCATCCAGCCGTAGATATGCCGAATGAGTGACAAGTGTTACACGGCATACAAAACGGTGTGACAAAATCTTTTTTTGGCGCGTTTGCAGGTCATATATCAAGCTAAACATGCTGCTTCCTGCAATGCAAGCAAAAAACAGAGAAAAACTCGATATTTATAAGCTTTATAGTTCCAGGAAGACTATTGGGTTTGAAGTGAAGTTATTATCGACTTTTTACTTAACAGCAGAAATGAATGTCTGAAAATTTGGTATGTAATGAGATGATTTTTTAGATTGAGGACTCCAAAGTAAGAAAATTTCATGATGAAAGTGTTTAGCGACCAAAAACGTATTTTCAAAACTATAATTACACACCTAGATATTAATAATTGGTAAAATAAAATGTATTTCTTGTTCGTTTTATTCAAGTTTTATAGGATTAAATCTAAAGAAACGGTAAAAAGCTTTATTATTGAAATATTTGGTTTTTAAGAACTGAGTCTGCCATTTCAATAATACTTAAACCTTAGCAAATTATCTCTTTACAAGCCTGGGTTATTTAAGATCGTTCTCTGCTTTAACTTTTATTGAAAATAAACGTTTTGTTTCGTGCCATTCGAGTAATAAATTTTGAAATTCCCCGAATGTAGATGCACAGTACTTTTGCGCGTGGACAATAGTAGGCACCGTCCTTAAAATTTTAATTTTAGTTTAAAATTTAGTCAAAAAAATGGCTTTTATCCAGGAAATCCCCTTCACTTTTTTCTTTCATATTTCTTGGTTTCTTTTTTTTTTTTTGCAATGTGATTAGTCAAATGCTATGTTTTCTACAATTTCATTGGCTCTTCAAAACAGTATGATTTAAAACTAAAAATGGTGCGATATGTATAGGAAATCGCACGATCTCGAGTACAATTTGGAAATTAATAGACACGAGTAATGTTTTGAAAGTTTTTGTAATTAAATTACACGAGCCTTTAGGCCAGATCAGTCAGAAATAAGGGGTCTGGGTACGAGATTGAATCATGGCAGCGTTGCTAAGTTACGCCACGCATGCGCGACAGAATCTCTTTCAATTGGAGTCTGTTCAATCTCGTACCCAGAGCCCTTATTTCTTACTGCGCATGCTCGACGAAATAAATAAATAATTATTTCGTCGAGCATGCGCAGTAAGAAATAAGGGCTCTGGGTACGAGATTGGAGTCTGTTATTTGCGTTTCGTTTTGATTGAGAGCTGCTAGTAGGCAAGACAATAGGTTTGAGAAGGGTACGAAGAAAGTGATCATCTTCTGCTTTAAGGCGAGGTGAGTAAGTCATGAAACCCTTTTTCGGTTGGCAACCGTCGAAAAATAGACCCTTTCACGGTTTTCGACGGAGCGTAGGGGAAAGAGATACATTTTTCGTTATATTCCCTTTCTGAGGTAAATTTTCGAGACCAAATAACTCAGTTACAAAAAAATTAAATTTTTACAATACAAAACAAAAAGAAAACCAGCCTATTCAGTCTCAAATGAAACCAATCAAGTAGTTTTGCTATTCGAGGCTCTTAATTCCAGATTAATAGTGCTTTTGTAAGCTCTTTATTAGGAAGAAAGACTCGAAATCTCTCTCTACGAATCCAGATACCACCTAACGAAATAAGAATGAATTATTCAAATTTTCCTTCCCGAGGTCACAAGACATTTCTTGTCAAAAGTGTCTCCGAATTTTCATTAGTTGATTAGTCGTTTAATTCTCGCTATTGGAAAATTATTTTTGGCAAATGATAGCTTATTGTGTATTCTCTCGCAAAATGTAAAAACCTAAAAATCAATCTTTCCGAAATTATATTGATGACAGCCAGTTTCTAGGCAACCTTCGAATGTAATATTGTAGACAGCTAATCTCTGCCGTGTCAAACACTTGCTGACTTTACTGAGAGAATATTTCACGCCGTTATTGTCTAGCTGTGCGGAAAAGTGTTCTAAAAATAAATAGGTCATTAGTTAATAGCTGTGAGAACTCAGACTTGAGCTGAGCTCTCATTATTCGACATTAGTCTTTCCGGGGTTGCAGGACGCGTTGCATCATGGGACTGTTTTAGGGGACGTTCTAATATTTTATCTGGCGTCTTTTTCGCCTGTCGATAGTAGTGTCAATTTTTAAATTTCTCTCGTTTCTTGATGAATAAAATGTCAACTGACTGACAAAATGTCGGTAAAACGATGGAGAATTGTGTATGATAATTAGAGTAAGAGCTCATAGCCATACTTCAATTTGGCTTTGCCAACGTACACATGTACTAAAACACTAAAACAGGGTATAGAAGCAATTTTCTATACTAAAAACTTCTTGAACTTAGACGTCTTATGCAAGTAAATAACGTCTTGTAAAAATTGGTTCCAACCAGAGATTTAAAAAAATCACTTTTGATCTATTAGAATCTTAATATATTGCCTTCGAATTTTAACTATCGCGTAAATGTGGAGGTAAATTTTAAAGATATTTTACCGTAGCTGTAAAAGAGGTTCATACTTTGCAATCTTTAAACATACCTATCTCTCTTTTTCCCAAAAAATGTCTTAGTTAATTTTAACTAAATTGTTTGCCTTAAAATTGGAAAAAGTAAGTCAAACTATGACTATAAGTGCATGACTGATATTGCAAACCAGTTCTCATACATGCGCACTAGTGAGACCGCTGAAAATAATTTGCATTCCTCACTTTTCAAAATTTGTTGTTTTGCAACTTTTTGTGTGTTATTGTAGAAAACCTATTCGATTTGATATGATCTGATCTGAACTGAACTGAGCTCAGAATCTGAATGAAAATGAATATGACCTTTTTATATACTTTTCAGGCACACGTTACTTTAGAAGCCGCCAGCATAATGAAGCAAATGATAATGTTGTTTGTGATCTTGGCCTCTATTTTCATTGGCTCGATAAATCATGCTGTTTTATTGGTCAATATCGAAAACATAAATGTCTACTGTGTATCTGGTAAGATGAAAGTATCAGAGCAGACCAAAGGTTACATTCCCATCTCGCAGCTTGCCAAAGGAGATGTCATTCGTGGAGTCACTGGGTCCGAGAAGAAGTCTGCCTGGTGCAATGTGGAAGCAGTATTCCTTGTAGCACAAGGTCAAAATCGAACCACATATGATGGTTTTACCACTGACCATATGGTAGTAGACAAAACCGTACACAGATATGGTAATGAGGGACAGAGAAACGAAGGGCCAATATATACTCTTTCCACCGACTGCGATGCAGCAGAGAATTCAGCTGGTCAGCTATTCACACCAATAAGTACTACATTCTGTCGTCATGAACTTACATGGAGTGAATATCTCTCCTTGATTGCTGCGATACGTCGCGTCACAGCCCGCACAGGAAACTTCTGGTACGACCTGGATGTTTACCACGATAATGACACCGCTTCAGTTCCACGTTGGGTTGAACAGCTTCCCCCATTGTGTGAAGAACTTCTGCGTTGCGCGCGGAAAAGTGAATGCCAAAAGTTTGAGTCTGTAACGGCAAGGTTCGTGCATGAGCATCTGAATGTGAAATTCGCGCAAGTCGTCGACAGAGCTTTTCCTAACCTTGGCAGTAATCCCACGAAGTCGGAGTCGGGAACAGTGTCAGAAGTGGTTAGCCCGAAAAAGCAGAGCTATACCATCATAATAATATGTTCGACGGTCGGTGGGATTGCATTAGCTTTGCTGATGTTTATTGCCATTTTCCTTTACTGCCGTCGTTCTCGAGCTCGAGCCAACAAAAAGTTGCAAATCGACGAAGCACAACCTAATAAAAGCCAGCCTCCAGGGAACGTCTCACTTGACCATCCAAAAGCATGAAGGTGCAGTAACGGATCTGTTCAGAAGCAGCTATAGTTCAGAAGCTTTTTAGGCTAGTTTTTTACTGCAGTAAACATAAAAAAGCAAACAGACAACAAACAAATAGCTGACAAAAAGAGAGTCAAACTCATTCAATAAATCACTCACTGATATCTTTATTGATACTTTCATTATCCCAGCTACAGCTCTCAGTTTACTAGACAATGTTTAGTATTTTTATACCGCAAATTTTTATAGCCAAACTGGTATACATCAGTTGTTAGGAAAAAAACAGCTTTTTGCATTCTCCATTCAGTTATACAGCACACGGGAAGTGACGAAAAAACGAAAGAAGACTGCTTTAGGAACGAAGTGAATGCTGTATAAGCTTGTACTACTGGACGGAGCACGAGAAAATTAGCTTTTTTTAATGAAAATATGCTTTAGTTTTTAGTTTATAATGTTGTAGTTTTCGATATAGTTCTGCAATTTTTTAGAGCTGAGGCTGATACACGCATAACCGTGCTCCTCTTAGTAGAAAGCACAGTTTTAAACCAATCACAGTTAGCGTGTGACTTTATTTACATTAACAGAAAATGACTTATGCGCTTATGTTTAGTTTAAGTTGTTAATTATGCGGCTGCTCTTATTTACTCTGCATTGTGAAAACATTTCCAGTCATATGCAAGATTATTGTATGACCATGACAAATAAACTCGATATGATTGCAATTCTGTAGATATTCTGGCTGCGCGCACCGCGCTTATTTTGGTAATCATTTGAAGGTTCTTAGAAAAACGTTGCTGAGTAACGAGAGGTTTACTTGCCTACACAGGGTTTTTATATCTTTTTTTAAATTTTTTTTCAAATTTTATCGATACCCTTGCTGAAACAACCTCTGGGCTGATCAACGTCAGGGCACGGCTATCTTACAGATCAAACCCTAAAACAACCTCTGGGCTGATCTAAGTCAAGGCACGGCTAACTCACAGATATTGCCTGAAACAACCTCTGGGCTGACGAAAGTCAATCGGCTAACTCACAGATCAAATTGAAATCAAGCGCGTTAGATTTTGCAGGGGGAAAAAACGGGGGGAAAATTCTCAAATTAATAGAGTCCTAACAAACTCTACTCACATGTGATGATATGAACGGGAGAACCCAGAGGTGAGAGAGCCGCTATGACACCCTTAATGCACCGAATTCTTGATTTCCACCCTTGCCTGAGCACTTAATATCGTTTATTACTCTAGACACCCAGTAGAGCTTTTAATTATGAAGTCAATCGTATAGAACAACGGCTTCCTGGTCCAAAACTAAAACCAGACACACAAACTATTCAAGATTTTTCTTACTGTTTCTTCATGACAGGATTTGTTGTCAAAAGTTCTAATTTTTTCAAGTAGAGGTTTGATCGTTGAGGACAGTTTTTGCTTAGCGGCTCTTGCGAGCAGTTGTGGATCAAGAAATGCGTCCCAACTCAAAAGCTCCATAGCAAATGAGAATGTAATGAGATTGAATAGGCCACAACTTACCAAACATTGGTTTCTTTGGCCACAGCAAGACTCTAATTGTCGTGGGCTCATCAATCTTGTTTGGTGTTCCTTCCTGCATGGCTAAAGAAAATGCATCACCGCGACTCATGCACATATTGTGAGGAACCTGTCTGTCAGTCAAGTAACATGACACCTTGAAGATAAGTCTGGTTAAAGAAAATGAACGTTTAGATTAAGCAGTCTTGTCTTGACCTCTTAACTAACCACGTTACTGTTGGAGCGGCCTTGGTCACAGGTTAACATGTCGTTCAGATTGAAGGGAATTGGAGGTGCCATTTTTAAACCCAAGCAACAAGCTAGCAAAAACGTTTTCATGGTAACTAAGCCACAAGTCACCCCAGCATCAGTTACACTTAGACAGACAAAGATATAACATATATATACACACCAAAGTGCACCAATGCACTCACCTTGCTAGGGTGTTGATTGTGTTTCCGTGAAGCTGAAATGCAAATCCTCTAGTGGACTGATTCACAACTTCATAACAACCACAAGCTAAATGTACAGCATCCTATATTCAAATCATAATATGTTAAATAGTTTTAAGTAGAAAGCCAACAATTTTAAAGCCAGTTCAGCAGAATGCTATTGAGATATGCTATAACTTTATCCAGTTTGACATCCTAAGAAATCATGCATTCTGATTGGCTGTTTGAGAGTAAAAGCAAAAGTGCAAAGTTATTTACTGTCCCACTTACAATTTTTTCAACAAGGAGTGGGTGATCCAAGAACATGGCATGGAAATGTAGGTGATTGACACTAGCTAAGGCACCAAGACTATTCCAGCAAACTCTGAGACCCCTGAAAAAAATTCTAAGTTAACTTGGCAAGATTGATCTATTGCCTCCACTGGCAATTCTAAGCTCGTCAATGTCACTGCATACTGGGACCTCATGCAACTGCAAGAGAGGGTAATTAAGGAAGCAGTAGAAATTGAAAAGGATAAACAGGAAGATGTTCTACTTCTTTTAAAGAGGTCCCCATCCTTTTTTCTTGATTTAATAGTTAGGATATCATCTTCAAGCTGCTCAAGATTGTTGTAAGTTAAGGCTTATACCTGTGTTTGCTTAGTAACATCATATCAAGTGCCAAGTGTAGTGCCTCCTCCGTAAGGACCTTAAAGCAAACATGAAACATGCAACATTTATTATCAATCACAATCATTATCACCACACCACCACCATCATCATCATGAAAGTCATCATCATCACCAATCATCACCAACATCATTAATCATTACCATCAATAATCAACATCACCACCACCATTATCATCAATCATTACTATCAATCACTACCATCATTAGTCATTACCATCAATCATCAACATCACCACCACCAGCATCATTGTTATCATTACCATCAATCATCAATCATCAACATCACCACCACCATTATCATCATTAATCATTACCATCAATCATCAACATCACCACCACCATTATCATTGTTATCATTACCATCAATTATCAATCATCAACATCACCACCACCATTTTCATTATTATCATTACCATCAATTATCAATCATCAACATCACCACCACCATTATCATTGTTATCATTACCATCAATTATCAATCATCAACATCACCACCACCATTTTCATTGTTATCATTACCATCAATTATCAATCATCAACATCACCACCACCATTGTCATTGTTATCATTACCATCAATTATCAATCATCAACATCACCACCACCATTTTCATTGTTATCATCACCAGCATCATCAACAATCACCATCATCATCACCACCAGGATCATCACCACCAGGATCATCACCACCAGCATCATCATCACCAACAGCATCATCATCATCATCACCAGCATCATCATCACCACAACCATCATCATCACCACCAGCATCACCAATTATCAGCATCAACATCAACATCACCACCACCATTATCATTGTTATCATCACCAGCGTCATCATCAATCATCAGCTTCAACATCACCAAAATCATCATACATCATCAACACCACCAATGCAAGCATCATCATCATTCATCATCATCAATATCAGCATCCATTATCATTAACTTCATTACTGAGCCATAAGTGACACTATAGTTATGTACATCTAGTATATGTTCAGACACAAACCTGAGGAAGACACTTGTCAATACTGAGTACCAACAGAACATGTCCTACATCTACAGGACTGTCATTGATGATGATTAAATTAGTACCTTTTTCTGCGTCTAATAATATTATTAAGAGGCAAAAAATGAAATTTATAACAAAAAAATATTAGTCTTTTTCTTTTTTTTCAACTATCAATGAACTAAGTAGAGAAATAAGAGAAAAATATCATATGCCCTTGGTAGGATTCGAACCCACGTCTTCGGTATTCTAGTCCGATGTGTTAACCACTACACTACAAGGACCAACCACGCTGGTAACGCAGCCAGAATATGAAATGTAGGGTTTTCGTGAGGATCCCAGAGCGATATTTTTTCTCTATAGGTAAGTTGAACACCGTAAATGTACGCAGATAATAGACATAGTAAAGTAGAAATTATGCGTTCGGTGTGTATATAATGAAGTAGAGAAATAAGAGAAAAATATCATATGCCCTTGGTAGGATTCGAACCCACGTCTTCGGTATTCTAGTCCGATGTGTTAACCACTACACTACAAGGACCAACCACGCTGGTAACGCAGCCAGAATATGAAATGTAGGGTTTTCGTGAGGATCCCAGAGCGATATCAATGAACTAAGATGCTTTGCAAAGATTTTTTTATTAGAATTATTATTCCCTCTTGAGAATAAGATAATTGTGTTGATTAATTAATTTTCAATACTACCCAAACTCAGTAGTATGGAGTTGTCCATTGGAGTTTGGTTTTCACTGCTGCTAGTCAAAAATATAAAAGGTACACTGACTGATTATCTTCTATTGACTGAAGTGAAAAACCAATGCAAATTACTGCATGAAGAGCTTGCAGCTTCCGAGCTCACATACCATTAAAATCTTCAACGACTAAATAAGAAAGAGTATAGAAGAAATATATTACATTCTAGTGATAGTATGTAATGACGTTAAAAATCGTGAAGCAAATGGATAATCCACTGATGCCATCAAATGAAATAATATAATTATTGAATGTTTACCTTGCAATATAGCATCTTCTTCTTCTGGACAAAAACTAAATAATTTCTGTAATCATAAAAGAAATTGAAGTAAAGCAATGACCTCACACATACATATTTGCTAACTCATCAGTTAAGAACTCTGGTTGAGATTCCGAAACCAAGCAAGTATACCACCCTTTCTAACTCCGTGTATCAGTTAATGTAGTGAGTGGGAAGGGGACCTCAAAAAGCTAAACTGAATGCTTGGATATAGAAGATGCTCTTGCAGATTCAGGGGTGAAAAGAGAAGTGACTTGTCACCATCCCCCCTCCCTTTCTTTTGCAAAGAAAAAAAGATTTATCCATCAAGCAGATACGGTACCTCACTTGGTTTACTTGAAGCTTTAAACATTAAACATTTTTTATGGCTTCCAGGTAAATCGCATGCAAGGTGGGGTAACTTACATAAGTCACCTCCTTAAAAACCCTGGATCCATCCCTGAGGGTGTAATTAGTATTTTAAACTAATGCATGCATGCATATAATATAATCCATAAGTTTACATACTTCTCCTTCCCTTATCTTGTTAAAGTTAAAATTGTCTGGGTTGAATGGCTGTCTGATCTCTGTTATTTGTGGGGGTTTTCTTCTTTTTGTTGTTCTTTTGTCATTAAACTAAGATAAATTGTAAAAAATGAGATGGATAAACTTATAAATGGATTGGTGGGTGGGTGGGTGGATGAGTGATGGCTGGGAGAGAGAGTGAATGGATGTGTGGGTGGATGGATGAGTGATGGGTGGGAGAGAGGGTGAATGGATTGGTAGTTGGGTGGATGAGTGATGGGTGGGAGAGAGGGTGAATGGATGTGTGGGTGGATGGACCTATAAATGGATGGATAAATTGACAAAGCAAGTGTAAATAAATAAACATAAGTGGAAAGGGGAGAAATCAAATATAGATATAAGTGTATTTCCTTATACAGGGCTGTAACCAGAACTTTTACAGGGAGGGTGCATATCGAATGAAATCGGACCATTGATCGTTTCTTATTTAAGAAAGCAGAACCAAAAAAAGAAACTTAAAAAAATAAAAAAGGTAACTGAAAGAAAGCTGAACCAAAAAAATAGGAGATGGATGAGCCGACCTTAACCTTTTATGGGGGGGTGCCTGTGCACCCTGTGCTCCCCCCTAGTTACGGCCCTGTTATATACCAACCTGAGCCACAAAGTCTTGTTCCCCAGGAATCGTCCTGCATTTCACATGGTCTAAAGTATACCTAAAGCACCCCTTTTCCATTGAATCCTTCCAACGATGAAACAGTAGGCTATCAAACTATCAAGAAAAATAAGATTATGCTTTTTATTAGCTTGTATACTTGACAACATAGTTAATAGAACTATCTTGAGAATGAGGATGTAATTTATGCATAACAAGCATTGAAAACTTAAAAGAACTTGACTTTTACCTCACTTTGCTTATCTCCATCTCTTTCCACTCGTATTCCATTTAATACTTCAGGCTGTACATGTTTTATTTTTTTAGCACTACAAGCCGATTGTCGATAACGAAAGCAGGGCAGAAAGCTACTCTGACATTCACTCATTTGATTTGAAATTAAAAATTAATCCAACGACCAAATAAAATACTGAGCATTAGCGTCTCCCATTAATGACTGCACTAGTGAATAAAGCAAAAAAAGAAATGAATTTAAGGATAAAAAATAGGAATAAAACCAATAAAACTCCTTGAAATAATAAACTCTGAAAGAAAAATTGCTCCCACCAGTCTTACTCGACTGCCAGTTAGATTGGTTCCCAGGACTAACCGAGTAAAGAAAACAAAATGGTAGACGTATTGCGCGGGTTTTTCAAATCATTGCTTAGAAAAGTTCAAAAATGGAGAGATTAGGGTACTTACTAGTCTCTTGTGTGCAATCTTTCTTGTTCGATTGAGTACAGAGTGCCTAGCAAGTGGGTCATTGAAAAATAAACTTCTCACTTTCGCACCTACAATTCACTTGTCCAAAATCGTTCCATTATCGAATACGGTAAAGAAAATCGTGTTTTTAAGTGAATAACGTAAAGCGGAAAAATAGTCAAAAATTCAGTATTCTGCCCATACATTCCCTTATAAACGGTGTTTGAAGAACAAGCAAGGACTTGTACTACAAAATCTTGAATATCTCTGCCTATAGATCCACTAGAGGCTTAAATTAAAAAGTTTATTCAACTTTCATCATCTAGCACCTTACTCAAATAGCTAGATTGTTGATATCCTGAGAAACGATAGAACATTAGGCCGTTGTTTAGTGTACTTGCTAGCCTCTTCTGTGCAATCTTTCTTGTTCGATTGAGGTACAGAGTGCCTAGCAAGGGGATCATTGAAAAATATACTTCTCACTTTCGCACCTACAATTCACTTGTCCAAAATCGATCCACCCTCGAATATGGTAAAGAAAATCGTGTTTTTAAGTGAATAACGTAAAGCGGAAAAAATAGTCAAAAATTCAGGTATTGTGCCCATACATTCCCTTATAAACGCTGTTTGTAGAACAAGGAAGGACTTGTACTACAAAATCTTGAATTTCTCTGCCTATACATCCACAAGAGGGATAAATTAAAAAGTTTATTCAACTTTCATCATCTAGCATCTTACTCAGATAGCTAGATTGTTGATATCCAAAGGAACGAAAGAGGATGAAGCCGTTGTTTAGGGTGACTTGCTTGCCTTTTGTCTTCCATCTTTCTTGTTCGATTGAGGTACAGAGTGCCTAGCAAGGGGGTCATTGAAAAATATACTTCTCACTTTCGCACCTACAATTTACTTGTCCAAAATCGATCCACCCTCGAATATGGTAAAGAAAATCGTGTTTTTAAGTGAATAACGTAAAGCGGAAAAAATAGTCAAAAATTCAGTATTCTGCCCATACATTCCCTTATAAACGGTGTTTGTAGAACAAGCAAGGACTTGTACTACAAAATCTTGAATATCTCTGCCTGTAGATCCACTAGAGGCTTAAATTAAAAAGTTTATTCAACTTTCAACATCAAGCACCTTACTCAGATAGCTAGATTGTTGATATCCAGAGAAACGAAAGAACATAAGGCCGTTGTTTAGGGTACTTGTAAGGCTTTTGTCTTCCATCTTTCTTGTTCGATTGAGGTACAGAGTGCCTAGCAAGGGGGTCATTGAAAAATATACTTCTCACTTTCGCACCTACAATTCACTTATCCAAAATCGATCCACCATCGAATACGGTAAAGAAAATCGTGTTTTAAAGTGAATAACTTAAAGCGGAAAAAATAGTCAAAAATTCAGTATTCTGCCCATACATTCCCTTATAAACGGTGTTCGTAGAACAAGGAAGGACTTATACTACAAAATCTTGAATTTCTCTGCCTATAGATCCACTAGAGGCATAAATTAAAAAGTTTATTCAACTTTCATCATGTAGCATCTTACTCAGATAGCTAGATTGTTGATATCCAAAGGAACGAAAGAGGATGAAGCCGTTGTTTAGGGTGACTTGCTTGCCTTTTGTCTTCCATCTTTCTTGTTCGATTGAGTACAGAGTGCCTAGCAAGGGGGTCATTGAAAAATAAACTTCTCACTTTCGCACATACAATTCACTTGTCCAAAATCGTTCCATTATCGAATACGGTAAAGAAAATCGTGTTTTAAAGTGAATAACGTAAAGCGGAAAAAATAGTCAAAAATTCAGGTATTGTGCCCATACATTCCCTTATAAACGGTATTTGTAGAACAAGCAAGGACTTGTACTACAAAATCTTGAATTTCTCTGCCTATAGATCCACTAGAGGCATAAATTAAAAAGTTTATTCAACTTTCATCATCTAGCATCTTACTCAGATAGCTAGATTGTTGATACCCAAAGGAACGAAAGAGGATGAAGCCGTTGTTTAGGGTGACTTGCTTGCCTTTTGTCTTCCATCTTTCTTGTTCGATTGAGTACAGAGTGCCTAGCAAGGGCGTCATTGAAAAATATACTTCTCACTTTCGCACCTACAATTCACTTGTCCAAAATCGTTCCATTATCGAATACGGTAAAGAAAATCGTGTTTTTAAGGGAATAACGTAAAGCGGAAATAATAGTCAAAAATTCAGTATTCTGCCCATACATTCCCTTATAAACGGTGTTTGTAGAACAAGCAAGGACTTGTACTACAAAATCTTGAATATCTCTGCCTGTAGATCCACTAGAGGCTTAAATTAAAAAGTTTATTCAACTTTCAACATCAAGCACCTTACTCAGATAGCTAGATTGTTGATATCCAAAGGAACGAAAGAGGATGAAGCCGTTGTTTAGGGTGACTTGCTTGCCTTTTGTCTTCCATCTTTCTTGTCCGATTGAGTACAGAGTGCCTAGCAAGTGGGTCATTGAAAAATAAACTTCTCACTTTCGCACCTACAATTCACTTGTCCAAAATCGTTCCATTATCGAATACGGTAAAGAAAATCGTCTTTTTAAGGGAATAACGTAAAGCGGAAAAATAGTCAAAAATTCAGTATTCTGCCCATACATTCCCTTATAAACGGTGTTTGAAGAACAAGCAAGGACTTGTACTACAAAATCTTGAATATCTCTGCCTGTAGATCCACTAGAGGCTTAAATTAAAAAGTTTATTCAACTTTCATCATCTAGCACCTTACTCAAATAGCTAGATTGTTGATATCCTGAGAAACGATAGAACATTAGGCCGTTGTTTAGTGTACTTGCTAGCCTCTTCTGTGCAATCTTTCTTGTTCGATTGAGGTACAGAGTGCCTAGCAAGGGGATCATTGAAAAATATACTTCTCACTTTCGCACCTACAATTCACTTGTCCAAAATCGATCCACCCTCGAATATGGTAAAGAAAATCGTGTTTTTAAGTGAATAACGTAAAGCGGAAAAAATAGTCAAAAATTCAGGTATTGTGCCCATACATTCCCTTATAAACGCTGTTTGTAGAACAAGGAAGGACTTGTACTACAAAATCTTGAATTTCTCTGCCTATAGATCCACAAGAGGCATAAATTAAAAAGTTTATTCAACTTTCATCATCAAGCACCTTACTCAGATAGCTAGATTGTTGATATCCAGAGAAACGAAAGAACATAAGGCCGTTGTTTAGGGTACTTGTAAGGCTTTTGTCTTTCATCTTTCTTGTTCGATTGAGGTACAGAGTGCCTAGCAAGGGGGTCATTGAAAAATATACTTCTCACTTTCGCACCTACAATTTACTTGTCCAAAATCGATCCACCCTCGAATATGGTAAAGAAAATCGTGTTTTTAAGTGAATAACGTAAAGCGGAAAAAATAGTCAAAAATTCAGGTATTGTGCCCATACATTCCCTTATAAACGGTGTTTGTAGAACAAGGAAGGACTTGTACTACAAAATCTTGAATTTCTCTGCCTATAGATCCACTAGAGGCATAAATTAAAAAGTTTATTCAACTTTCATCATCTAGCATCTTACTCAGATAGCTAGATTGTTGATATCCTGAGAAACGATAGAACATTAGGCCGTTGTTTAGTGTACTTGCTAGCCTCTTCTGTGCAATCTTTCTTGTTCGATTGAGGTACAGAGTGCCTAGCAAGGGGATCATTGAAAAATATACTTCTCACTTTCGCACCTATAATTAACTTGTCCAAAATCGATCCACCCTCGAATATGGTAAAGAAAATCGTGTTTTTAAGTGAATAACGTAAAGCGGAAAAAATAGTCAAAAATATAGTATTCTGCTGTCAGTCAAAAATATAAAAGGTACACTGACTGATTATCTTCTATTGACTGAAGTGAAAAACCAATGCAAATTGCTGCATGGAGAAGCTTGCAGCTTCCGAGCTCACATACCATTAAAATCTTCAACGACTAAATAGTAAAGAGTGTAGAAGAAATAATTACATTCTAGGGATAGTAGTTAATGTACATGTAATGACGTTAATAATCGTGAAGCAAATGGATAGTCCACTGATGCCATTAAATGAAATAATGTAATACAATGATTATTGAATGTTTACCTTGTAATATAGTATTCCTCTTCTCCTGGACAAAACCTAAATAATTTCTGTAATCATAAAAGAAATTGAAGTAAAGCAATGATCTCACACATACATATTTGCTAACTCATCAGTTAAGAACTCTGGTTGAGATTCCCAAACCAAGCAAATATACCACCCTTTCTAACTCCCTGTATCAGTAGTGTAGTGAGTGGGAAGAGGGCCCCAGAAAG
Organism: Actinia equina; assembly: GCA_011057435.1. Lineage (NCBI taxonomy): Eukaryota > Metazoa > Cnidaria > Anthozoa > Actiniaria > Actiniidae > Actinia > Actinia equina. The sequence goes on from WHPX01000087.1 coordinate 1,032,920, forward strand.
CTTAACTGAAACCTTGGATATAGAAGTCATGCTCTTACAGATTCAGGAGTGAAAAGAGAAGTGACTTGTCACCATCCCCCCTCCCTTTCTGTTGCAAAGAAAAAAAGATTTATCCATCAAGCAGATACGGTACCTCACTTGGTTTACTTGAAGCTTTAAACATTAAACATTTTTTATGGCTTCCAGTTAAATAAAGGTAACTGAAAGAAAGCTGAACCAAAAAAAAGGAGATGGATGAGCCGACCTTAACCTTTTATGGGGGGGGGGGGGGGTGCACGTGCACCCTTTGCTCCCCCTAGTTACGGTCCCGTTATATACCAACCTTAGCCACAAGGCCTTGTTCCCCAGGATTCGTCCTGCATTTCACATATTGATCTAAAGTATACCTAAAGCACCCCTTTTCCATAGAATCCTTCCAACGATGAAACAGTAGGCTATCAAACTATCAAGAAAAATATAATTACGGTATTTACAGTATTAGCTCGTGTACTTGAGAATGAGGGTGTAATTTATGCATAACAAGCATTGAAAACTTGATTTTTACCTCACTTTGCTTGTCTACATCTCTTTCCACTCGTATTCCATTTAATAATTCAGGTTGTACATATTTTATTTTATTAGCACTACAAGCCGATTGTCGATAACGAAAGCAGGGCAGAAAGCTACTCTGACATTCACTCATTTGATTTAAAATTAAAAATTAATCCCACGGCAAAATAAAAAACTGAGCATTAATGTCTCCCATTAATGACTGCACTAGTGAATAAAGCAAAAAAAGAAATGAATTTAAGGATAAAAAATGGGAATTAAACCAATATTAATAAGACTCATTGAAAAAATAAAATTTAAATAAAAGATTGCTCGCACCAGCCTTACTCGACTGCCAGTTAGATTGGTTCCCAGGACTAACCGAGTAAAGAAAACAAAATGGTGGACGTATTGCGCGGGTTTTTCAAATCATTGCTTAGAAAAGTCAAAAAATGGAGAGATTAGATTTACCTCAAAGGATAATAAATGCAGTCAAGAAAGGTAAATTAACCAATAAAAGTAAATTTTGTATTTTTTGCATGTTATAACGCGTAAACGGAGTCATAATTTTTCTTTCTTGTTCAGCACAAGCCTGGTTATGAAGTTAAATATAAGCTTAACTTTCGATTTATCGTTTTTACATTGTAATCATATGGCATCCAATAAATAATGTGGAATGTCTTTTATTTATCACTGAAGAAGCATGTTTGATTAATAAATATTATTTCTTAAGTTTACCCCTTTATATCACCCTTTATTGTCCAGCCAAGCTAGACAACATCCACACAGTTGTCTGTCTGTCTGCGGCGGACATCCAACGAGCAACACGACTATCATTAAAAGATATAGCAATACTCCACCAAGTCGCTGGTGCCGCAATTCCAAGACCACCAGTTCAGACTGCCCTAGAACTTTATCACAGTAGCAACGGCAGCTACCTAAGCACTGGATGTCCTATATTAGATAAGGCTCTTAGAGGAGGTATCACCTGTCAAGGCATAACAGAGATTACAGGAGAGAGTGCGTCAGGAAAAACGCAACTCTGTCTTCAATTGTGCTTATCTGTTCAGCTTCCCAGGGACTGTGGAGGATTAGGAAAAGGTTAGTACACTATCTGGGATTATCTCATGTTAGGAGAAGCATGAAGCATAGCGGATAGGAATGACACAACGAAAAGGTGCACAGGCTTGCTGTGTGCTATCATAAAGTGCACACTCCCAATAAATCAGATCAAAAGATTTATAACAGTTAAATTTTATAATGACAATAGTAAGGATATATTGCTATTTCCCTTCATTAAATGTTAAAATCTGGAAAAAAAGTTGAAAGAAATGATTGGACAAAGATGTTGTTGTATTTTGCAGGGGCTCTATATATTTGCACAGAGGATGTTTTCCCCAGTAGACGTCTTCAACAATTGATCCCTGCTTTTATCAAAAAGCAAAATAAAAAAACTACTGAACATCTTAAACCAGGGGATCATATTTACATAGAGCATGCTACTGATGTGGTAAGACTCCAGACTCTATTCGAAAACTGCAGGCTATTCGCCCCCTGCCCCCTTTTGACAACCACAACAACTTCCTATGAGACTTACAAGTACAAACTTCTCACTTCGATTATAATGTACATTTTCCTACACCAGCATATAATTTCTTGATACCCTGGTAGCCAAAGGTTTTCTTTTACTTTTCCTTCTTTAAATCATTTTGCCACTGTTCAAGACAACAGTCCTGATAAAATGCAACAAAACTGAGTCATAAACTACCATCAATTAAACAAATTTTATTCCTTATATTTACTCATGTACCTTTTTGTGCTTTAATGATATTTTTAATTGATTTGTGTATTACCCAATTTCAATGGCATGACTGTCTCAATCAGCACATAATATCGAAAACAGTGGTAATTCCCTCTCTAGTAAATTGCCCTAAGCTTTAATAAAAAATAAGATGATTGTTTGCATCTCAAACGTTTTTGTTGCTCAAATTACACAGGAAGATTTAAGAAGCATCATCTTTCATCGGCTTCCACTACTCCTAAACAACGGTAAAGTAAAGCTTGTGGTTGTTGATTCTGTTGCTGCACTGTTTCGTGTAGAGTATTCCCAAAATGAAACATTCAAGAGAGCAAAGGCACTCATGTCTTTTGGAGCTCAGTTGCACAAAATCAGCCATCAGTACAATGTTGCTGTAATTTGTGTTAATCAGGTATGTGATCTTGGTTTTTTCTTATAATTCTATGTTCATGGATTAAAATGCAATGATTATATACTTAATGCATCTCATCTCTTTATCTAAGGTTTCTGATGTTGTTGGTAACAACAATGCTAGCAGGTATTACACATCATTTTATTTACATTAACCTGTAGGCTGTGTTGATTGGTGGTCTGCTGCTGTTAAGGGTGAGGAGGCGAAAGACCTTTCTCCCCCAACCCTTCTCAACAAATAACAACGTCGGAGTACAGACTGCCAAGCAATGCAGACTAAAAAGCCTGAAATACTGCTTGTTTAAATGTCACTATAGAATAAGGGGCTGTAAGGTAACCCATACAAGAAATTTAACAGAACTCCCTTTTTGTTGCTGCATAAAAAGTGTCTTTCCCATGCTTTCTTCCTGGTAACAAAATGAGTGATACTCATTTTTTTCATTATGCTTTTTTAGTTTAGGTTGCAAGGGTGTCATCCCAGCACTTGGTCTAGCATGGTCAAGTATGGTGACAGTTAGACTCATGCTATCTCGCACTGAACAATTTATTGATGTTAGATCAATAAAGGTGATACTTTTTCTTGGAAACCAGGAGTAAAATTTGTAAAACTCTAGCAGCAAGAAACGAGACTTTTACCCCTGGGTTCCAGTGGATAACCAGTGTATATAATTTGTATATATTATAATGTTATGATGTAGCTCTGTTGTCAGCGAAGGGCTGGTCTGATTGGGCATGGCAGTGCATAATGGACTATTTTAGAGGTTTAAAATTTCAAACAGCCCTACAATGGCTTCTTGACCCAGTTTTCTACTCAACCTGGGAACTGCTTATGGTATACTTCTTATAGTATGAGGGATGTGAAAGTACAGCAGTTTAGCATAAAAACTGTCAATATAAAGCTTGTAGAATGAAAGTTGTCTGTCAAAATCGAATATTATAGTATAATTTCAGGAATATACTATATTTTGAATACATTTATTCAAATACTTAACTGGTCTTCTTTTCCAGGAATCAAGCCACAACAACCTTGTCAAAAGAAATCTAAATGTGATATTTGCTCCTCATCTATCTAACATAACTTGGCCATTTATCGTTGATACTGATGGTGTACATGGCCTGCCTGAAGAATTTACCACTGGTGATAACAGAGTGTTGAAAAAAAACGAAATAAAAAATGATTAGAGGAATAGATAAAAGGGCACTGAATCAACAATTCCACTTGATCTTGAAATCTGCCATTTCCAATCAGTGCATACAGGAAAAATAATGAAAATATAAATAGTTGCATGCACCTTTTAGTAAAATATAATCTAGCTTCTGTATCCAATTGACTTGACCCAATTGATTGTGAAATCAAGCAAAATCATAGACATTTTACATTAGAGTGCAAACCATACAGTGGTTTTTTAAAAACCTTTGAAACAATATTACTCCTAGTTACTATCCAATAAGTTACGTGAATCACTGCTATTTTCACAAACATGCGAGCAGCTCCCCAGTTTTGAGCTGCACGTCCCGTTGCCATCAATCAAAACCAATAAGTCTGTACTTATAATGGTCGACTGGCTTTAGCAAAAAACCAGCATGCAGCATGCAGCTACAGAATCTGTATGCTTATTTAAACTGTAATAAAATGTATTCTGCTAAACATGCAAGCAATTATTTCATGGGTTTTTGAAAACCACTCTATTCGAGATATAGTACTAATTAGTACAAAATAGCACCAATAAAACAATTGAAAATAAAAGAAATAGATGAGTTTTAGTGTTATTTAGTTTTTTGTGGTATTTCTGGACATGATCTGCACTCTATTTTTATGCTCTTACAATACAGTAGAGTGCAAACAATTAATCCATGAAACACTAATTACTAAATAGTACAAAATAGTGCTAATTAAACAACAGAAAACAATGGAATTTGCATGAAATTGTGCTATTTAGTATTACTAAAGTTTCATGGTTATATTGTTTGCACTCGACTATGCACACTTAATTTGTGCTTAACATGCAGAGCTTTTATTTGCGACTTAAATAAAATTTGCCTGTGGTGAATAATCTGCACAATTCAATGGACTACTTCAAAGATACAGCGACTCTCTTGCCAGAGGGCAAAACAAAACAAAGATGGAAAATTAAGTTATGATGGCACATAGATCACCGTTACACCATTATAAAAGGAAGACCCACACAAAACTCTATATAAGAGTATTACTTGACGTATATAGAATTTTGAGTGTCTTTTATTTATTAAGTGTGTCTTTCATATTATTATTCAAAGGTGATCAATGCACCATCTTAATTTATCTTTTGTTGGATTCTCTTGTGAGCTGTTTAAATAATATCAGTAGACGTCATTTTTAAATATTTAAATATTGTATCAATGCTTTATTTTCCACCCAATAATGCCTTGTGATCCAAGATGGCCACCATATCCTCAAGTCGTCCATTCTTAGGATGCATGTGGTTTTCATGTCTTGTCACATTCTCATGGGAAAAGATACACTTCTTTTTAGCAATTATAGTCCTCAAGCTTGCATTGTCTTATAGACCATGAGGGCAAGAGGACTAATATATTGTTTAAAGTACTAATCTGATGAATATCGCTCCCACTTTGATTCAGTTGAAGAATACTAAGAATAGTTGAAGAATTTTAAGAATACTCTTTAAAGGTCCAATAATCACTGTATGAAGTGTTTTCTCAATATGATAGACCACTACTTGGATTTTACAAATACATTTTGATAGGCCACAATTACATTGTTTTCCTGTGTCTATTTGACTAATACATGTTGACTTTTCTTTATTTCATGGGTTAAAAGCCTTCACACTGATATTCGAACTTATAGTACACTCAACAAAATTACTCGACTCTGACTGGTTGAGAGGAGTACAATTATAGCAGTAATTGTACTCCATAGGAGTACCAAATTAAGTCGCTATGGAAACACGGCCCAAACAATGTCAACAACGCTAAAAAAAGCTGTAAAAACAGTTGAGCGATAGACTGAAAATTAGCCACCAAATAAATAAGATGAATGGCGTTGCTTTGCATTTTTTACTGAAATTTTGTTGAGTGAACTATAAACAAAAAATCGCACGATCTAAAGGCTCGTGCAATTATTACAAGAACTTTCAAAACACTACTCGTGTCTATTAATTCCAAATTGTACTCAAGACTGTGCGATTTCCTATACTAATAGACTGCTGCCACCACTTACTAATTCTTTATTTGCATGTTCATATTTGTCTGAAGTTGACTGAAAGCACTCTAATATTGTATTTGAAACAAAAATTAAAATGTTGCCATTCTTTAAAAAGCAGTAATTTACAAAATATGTTCAGCTAAGGCATTGTTCGCTTTCCAATGCAAATACTAGACAAGACAGTCCTTCCAATCCACAATTTAGTAAATAAAACACAAAGAAACATACTGGTATCTAATAAAACAAAAAAGATATTTGGCACATGCTCCCTGAAATGAAGGCTGTGTTTGTTTTAGGTCCTCATTTTCAACAATATTAAAGTCAAGTCCTGATTGCTAAAACAGTTATGGTGCTAGTAGTATTAGTAAAGCAACTCTTTTCAGTGGGCCAAGACAGCTGTGATATTTTTATTGCCTTCGTAGCACGTTAAATGCAAATGCATTTCAAATCGACCACATAGGTAGGCAGAGTAGGCCAAGACAGCTGTGATATTTTTATTGCCTTCATAGCATGTTAAATGCAAATGCATTTCAAATCGACCACATAGGTAGGCAGAGTAGGCCAAGACAGCTGTGATATTTTTATCACCTTCGTAGCATGTTAAATGCAAGTGCATTTCAAATTGACCACATGATACTGTACCAAGTTAGCTGTATTTATACCACTTGATTGAAGTGCAGTCAATCTTTTATCATGTGGTGTAAAAAAAGTGTAACTGTGGTACAACACTGGCATCAGGTGGTTGATTTGAAACACACTTGTGGTTAAGATAACAGAGGCTGTAGTACATGGAATGCAATAAGAAATCACAACTGCCTTGGTCTACTGGGAAGAGTAGGAAAACTTGAAATTAATAGAAATGGATAAAAATGCAAGGTGTGACCAGCTCTAAATTATACAACAAAAAAACTTAATTTAAACAAGATTTCATTAAAAATGTCTAGAGTATTAAGGAACACAGAACACACTCAAGTCTCGGCATCCTTATTTCTGTCTTGAACAAGAAGGACAGTGTGTTGGCCTCCAGCTGACACTCCAACAACTCTATGGGAATCAGATTGAAGGTTTTTTCCTTGCACTTTTGTAGGAACATGTACATCTTCTTCCTCACCAACTCCAAGCTGTAGACAGCTTCCCATGCCAAAGGAATACAACTCCCCTTTATCAGAAACGGCAAAGCTAACCACTTCTCCACAAGAAATTTTATCGATGATTTCATTATTGAGCGATGCAATGGGAACTGGGGAGATTGTTTCTTTGGCATCCTTTCCAATACCTAGTCTTCCATATTCAGCTCTTCCTAAGGCATACACTTTACCCTTAGTGTCCAGAAATAAGGTATGGTGTTGGCCGTTTGCAATTTCTACTCGTTTATCCTCCTCATCTTCGGAGATTAGCTCACTTAGAGACTCTATCTTCACAGGTAGGTAGCCATTTTCTAGATCTCCAGTACCTAACTGGCCATAGTTATTTAACCCCCATGCATAGATGGTATTAGATTTAGCCACTGCAAATGTGGCATAGCTTCCACAAAAAACGTCTTTAAACTTCAGCGATTTCTTGAGTCTAACTAATGAAGGGTTCAGTATGTACTGCAGCCCTCTTCTGCCACCACGACTAGTGAAGCATTCTTTAACTCTACCTAGCTGACCTTGTTCTGCACAACCCCAAGTGAAGATACTCCCATTGGCTGTTAGTGCTGCAGTGTGATCATTACCAGAAGCTACCTTGTTGATTGGGTCATTATCAGATGTCAGGATTACGACTGGTTTATGCTTGACCCCATCAGGCTGTAAGCCAACTTGTCCACTCGCATCCTGCAAATGATAAGATTCAAGTTTAAGTTCTTCATTTCACATTTCACATACAATTACTTTAGTCAAACAATAAAAGTATTTGATCACAGAGAGCACTAAGCTTAGAGTTTGAATGGGAAAACAAATATTTATTCCAGTTATAAGCCCATCAAAACCTGATGAATGAGTATTAGCCCAGGGCTTATAACAAAGATTTTAAGGTAATAATAATTTATAGTGGTTGGCTGTTTTGCTTTTTGTCCAAAGTGTATTCTATGATTCTATCTAAATGTTTTATTGATTATCAGGGTGATTTATCATGCAAGAGACTCAGTGTTCTTTTGTAATTATTATTACTTGCCTTGGGAAAATCTTCAAATAAATAGGAAAAATATAACTAACAATGAAATAGCCACCATGTTGGTTGATCTAATGAGAGAAGCCAATGAGGAATGTATGTTATCGTCAACTAACATGGTGGTTATGATGTAACATGCACCCCAAGAATTAGTGTGCTTTGTGCATAAACATTTTTCTCACCCTGTATGTTCCCCAAGCATATACAGTTCCTTTGTTTGACAGAGCAGCAGTATGACTGTCCCCAGCTGAAACCATGACAATAACAACATCATCAGGAAGATCTACAATGCCAGCAGTAAATTCACTGCCATCCTCTGATGATGTTACACGGCCAAGAGCACCTTCATCATTGCAACCCCAGGTATATACCTACAAAAATAAATCGATTATACTTTGATTAGTTTATTTTATAATACAATCTACAATACAGTATAAGCTATAATCATTAATCCTCTGATAAGAACTCAAAAAAGGAGTTTAGCACCCTCCTTCCCTTCTTTGCTTCCCCTGTTGAGAGCCCAATCTTAATAACACTTTATTTGCCTATTATGTAACCTTTGATGTAACAGGTTCTAGAGCCATTAGCACCCTCTCCCTCCCCTGTTGAGTACCCTGTATATTCTGATACCATCTAACTCACCTCCCCTTTGTTGCTAAGAGCAACAGTATGCATTCCGCCACACTCAACTTGAACAATTTCTACATCTTCAAGACCTTTTACAAGGGCAGGCTTCTTTCTTTCCAACACATCCTCTCCAAGGCCAAGTTGTCCTACATCTCCTTGTCCCATTGTCAACACATAACCAGTTTCCTTCTCGATCACAGAATCTTTTTCTAACAAGTAAAAAGGAAATGAATGAATGGAAAAGAAAGTTCTATAGTTCCAAAAATGGTAGAGTCAGCAGGGGCCACGGAGCACCCTAAAAACTTTGGGGGGCTAAGATTGGAAAATGTAAAGACAAATGTAGGAAAAGGGGAAAAGTCAGGGGATATAGCCCCCCTGCCCCATTCCCTTTACAACCCCTGTAGTCAAGATGACTTTTTATAAGTTAGAATATTAAATGACTTGCCCTTTGACATTAGTTAACATCCCACTCATATTTATAAAATATTTAAATCATGTTTAAGGATTGTGTACAACGTTTACACAAAAACATCTTGCGGCCTTTAAAAGAAATGTTTAAAACGTTTATTAATTCCATAAAACGAAGTTGAATTTAAATTGTAATTCAGTTGCACTTTCGGTTTAGTTGTGCAATCAAAAACTATGGTTGAAGTCTTTCCCTCTGCAAAGACAAAGCACACGCAAAAATCTAGTCTTATTTACATCACAGCCGTAAATCTTTAAGCCGTCAATGAGATTAAATTCAAACAACAATCAAATAGTCTTTCAAATAAGCCATAAAGCACTTCTATAATCTACCTTTCTTGGCTTTCTTTACGCCAGCAACACCAGTGCCATCAGACGCCGGTCCTTTTCTCTTCGCTGCTTGAGCACGCTTTCGGGTAGGCATGATAATTAAGTAAATGAACTATTTAAAAATACTTTCTTGACCTCTAAAGTACTTCTTAGTCGTTGGTTAGTGCTCTAGTGGTGTTAAAATCTGCAAAACGGCAAGAAATGGTTTTTGCTGTCTCAAAAGATTTCGAGGTCAGAACGCACATGGGTGCGCGCGCATCGAATCAAATTTGGCGGGTGAATTAACTCCCTCTTGCGGGACATCCCGTGACTTTGCGGGACAGGCAATTATTTCCAAAAGAAATTGCCTTACAAATAGCTTAAACCTTCTAGTCCATATACTATCATTTGAAACCAGGTTTAAATTCGGGATGAAATTTGATATCTCTAGAACATGCTGAAGAAACATTAAAAAATCGCTCACTTTGTCAAAAATATACATGGTTCTATTTATCTATTTAATTGATGCAATTTATTATCAAAATTAAAATACTTTAGTTGGGAATTTTTATAGACAAAATGATAAGGAAGTAATTTGGGAAAATTTTAGTTTTGCTATCCCCTCCCCTCCGAAACTGTGGCAACCAGAGAGCTTGGCGCATGCGTATAGTCATTACCATCTGGAGATGAAAATAAAATGGCTGCAGAGTCATGAATGAGAGTAGACGGTTTGCTCGGTTATACTGGCATTCCCCATTCATGTGTGGAACAGAAATATGTTCCATAGCAGGAAAGCCCATCCAGACATCAAGAGGACAACTCAGAAGTTCCTTGATCCAAAGAAAGAGACTCCCGGAAGACTTCGAGCGCTTCGAATTTTGCTAGGTTTGGTTGGAGACAAGTCTAATGTTATTTCTTGCTTGTCACTAGGTCTCTGGTCATAACGCTAATAAACGCTCATGCTATACTGCTTGATTAACTTATAGATGCTTTCGATAGTGCAGACTCCAAGGTGTTCTTCCAGGGACATTATTCAGAGATCTACTATGTCTTTAACGACGTGTTTTGCGTTGTGGAAAGCAACCTCAAGCAGAAAGGTGGGTTTAAATACATAGGCTATACGACTCTTGTAGTACAATCAAAACAATAGATTAACTTTTACGTCTCATGTAATCAACGAAGGGATTGCAGCAGTTCTTCGAAGTCTTATTCTGAAGTTTTTGAGCTCTCTTTTTCGGGCTTTTATGCAGTATGTTTACTGAAGGACAAGGGAACTCCTATAAACGGTTTCTCGCAGTCAGTACTGTTAGCTTCTTGTTTAATTGTTGTTCAGTGGTCTTGACCTTTAATATCCAGGGAAAGACAAAGAACTATAGTCCCCTGTTAATTATATTCTTTGGGGTTTCAAACAATAAACGCCCTGCGATTTATGCACCTAGAATGGCTGTGTTTACAAAGTAAATTGTCTATGGTGTGTTGAGAAAGTGTTGTGTATAGTTCGATAACACTAGATTTCATAACGCTTCTGTATCATCTTACAATAGGTCACAGATCACAGAAAGAAGATCTTGATGGTGTTCTCTACGTACTAGAGGTAGGAAACTTTGCTTTACGAGATTTATATACCTTTTCCATTTAAATGAAGGAGTTTAACGCTCAAAGTGTTTTGCTCCTACAACGCCATACTTGAAGACAAAATAACCTGTTGACATATCATCCTATTGTTTGTGTGTTTTTATTCTAGAAAATCCTTATCCTTTTACCTGAGCTTGTGCAGAAAAGATGGCAGTTTCACAGCATTGGTAAGGATTCATTGTTTGTTTGAATCTTTAAATTGTACGAATTTTAACTTGTTTGTGGAAAATGATCTTTGCGTTAATTGAATTTGCAGTAAACTATAGCTTAATTTTATTTCAATATAATTTTGGCGTAATTTATAATTTGACCCAAACTATAAAATAATTGTTTTAACAGAACTAATTGTATTTAATTTAATATTTAATTAACTGATCATTATGTTAAGTCATTATGTTAACAACCAACCACTCCCCTGACATTTTTCTTTGATGTGCAGATTTTATAAGAATATTTATGGATTTATCAATTTTTGAAAGGAACATTTGATAAAGCACATTATATATTTTTTGATTTGATTTAGCTTAATTAGCATTTTGATGGAATTTCTGATTTATACATATATATATATATATACACTCGATTTTCAGAAACGTTGTAGTATACATTCATAAAAATATATAAGGAGATGTATAATACAAAATAACCATTTCAACGCAAAAATCAGCTGTTTTATAATCTTAGAACCTAATGGGCAAGAAAAAATATTTTGACAATCATTGAATGAAACAAACAATAAATAAAGGGATTTTTCTGTTTTGCATATTATTACATATACTGAATAAATTAGATATTTGTATCAATGTCTGCTACAATGTTTCTGCAATTGAGTATATAAATATATATATTTCCTTCAGCCACACTTATGTTCTTACGTGAGTCAAATTTGCCTCTGGCATGAAAAATGACCTGCTTATCAAAAAATTATTTGCAGTCCTGAGTTATTCAGCTTGACAAGTTGCGACGGGTTAAAAATTATGGCTGGTCAGTCGTCAGTCATGATGACCAGCCAAATAGTTTGGTTTCTGGCTCAATATTACTCAGGTCAAGATGACAGGCAAGGCAAAGATTTGACCAGACTGTTCCAATTCTGGCCATTGTCTGATGACCATCAGCTGTTATTTTCAGCCAAATTATATTATGTGTAAAAGGGTTCTCCTTCAAGTTCTTCATGTTTATGCAACTCTAAATTCTTGACTTTGATCATCTTTTCTGAGCCTTGCCCTGTTATAGTTGCTTGAAAAAGCAAAAAGAGATTTAGACTTTGATGATTACTCTTTAGTTAAGACCTGCACATGGTGTAAGTTGTTCTATAACCTGCTTGTCACTAGACTAGACAAACAGTTAACATTCTGCACCAATATTAATCAAGAGGAAGCCAACATTTAAAACAAAGATCTTGTTATGAATGGACCGAGACTTCTGACATTTCTATCCTAACTTTTTCTTTCTGTTTTGGGTTTCCCATTTTCTCCTCTCCCCTCTCCCACATAGGTCTATATATACGTATGCTTAAAAATAGGTCGTAAAGTCTTATACTGTAAGTGCAAGCACTCATCTCAGGTTACATTCCTTAGGTCTCTCCCTTGATTTAAAAGTTTTCCTAGGCTCTCCTTTTTTCCTTTTTTCTTGCCTCCCCGTATCCTAACATTCTAAATTCCGATTCAATCTGGAGCTAGCCATGCCCTAACTTTGATCAACCCAAACTTACTTTTTTATTAATATTTCAGGGCGAATAATGTTGAAGCTACTTCACCATGGCAATGCCATCAAGGTCTGTTTACAATATTGTATATATTAAAAACCATTCTTTCTACACTCAAAACAGTTCTATTATTTTACTTTAGATTATAGTTAAATAGGCTGATATCTACAGTCAACAGCGCTAGTTATCAGTCAAATCAATTCAACCCCCAAGTCAGTACTGTCCTGAAAAAGTATGGCATAATGTACAGTTATTTCTAGTCAAAACAAATAACTTTTTCTCAATTTCTATATGGGTCCAAATTTTTGTTATCATTTAAACTCTTTCAGGCATTTTGAATTCGTCAAACAATCTGTTGTCTAACGAGACTAAACTTGAAATAAAGCCAAAATACAACTCAGCATATCTTGAGCTATTTTTGCTGTAGCTGTCTGGGTTATAAAAATGGGTAAAAAGGTCCATAGCTTAAAGTTTCAATGTGTAACAGGACCTTTAAAAAGAGCTAACACTCAGGTGAAAGGAGGGTGTGAACTGGCAATTGCTAGTGTCTTCACCTTTCTGGAAGACTAGTGACTGAGAGTGTAAAACATGAGTTTTTGAATACTGTGTCGCTTCACTATATTATAATAATTATTATGCAGCTTGCAACTACTGAGTTTGCAGAATTTTAAGAATCACAGTCAAAGGTGGGCGATTGTTTTAGTAACATTGAGTAAAATGAAATCTTTATTTTGCATTTTAAAGCTGCGAAGAGAAGGTGTAAGGCTGTTTATGCTGTGGTTTCAATGTCTTCAAGCCAACTCAGATGAGTTATCTCAGCTTATGTATGCCAGTATTATACCTGGCTTTCCAAACCCAGTGGATTCTATTGACTGGAGCAAATCAACACTATCAAAAACAGAAGCAGAGGAAATCGTATATGTACTGCGTGGACCAGAAAATGAAGACCAGTTAATTCACACATCTCTGAGTACATTACACCTGGTCGACAAAAGCAATGAAGGTTGTTAAATACAGTGTATGCTCTGAAAATTGTTACCAAAGTTGTGACTAATTAGTCAGCATCATTAGACTACCGTTACTCAAGCAGCTAAAATAACTTATTTGCAATAGCTATAACTTGCTTTTCATTCAATTGCATGACTTCAAAACGGTTGTGTGCACCTGAGTTGACCTGATTATGGGCGATTAGACTATTTGGCTTATGGACTATAGCTCAGTTAAGTTGACCATATCTTGTGAGCTTTCCTTCTGCCTTGAGGTGGAGACTGGTGGCTGACTATTAACTCCATTATGGTCTGAGCATAAAATAGCTCAAACATTCCAACAATAATAATACTAAAGAATCTTTTGTACACATTTAGACAGACTGCATATTCATTGTCTACAAATGTTGAATCCATTAAAGAGTATTATAAAAGTATTTAGGAAATGAAGTTGACTTATTTTTCTCACCCTGTCAACAGACTGGTGTAGTAGAGAGGAAATACAACCAATTTTTCCTGTAGCAACAAATGAAAAATCCACAACACCAGATAAGATCACTAAAGTATTCCTGGATAGAGTACTAGAATCCATGAGCACTGGGGTAAGTACATGGTGCATATGATTATATGAAAACCATTATTTACTCCGCATACTTAAGATTATTACAATGAATGGTCTGAACCCAGGTGAATGGATATTTTTCGAAGTAACAATATTTCTCGAAGAGATAATATTTATGTTATGAACATCCGGGTGGATGTAATCCTTAGAAGGACTGTTTGATGTGACTGACGTTTCGACAACCTGTGCGGAAGTCATCTTCAGAGTCAAGTGAAGAAAAAAGTCAGATATGGGTCTTATTTATACTGCCACAATAAAAAATAGAACAATAGGTGAAGTTAAGAGATGATTCGCGTCGCTAACTTAATTGGCGTCATTTTGGCTTTGTGTTAATAGCCTATTATATGGTGTGGGTAGTTTAATTGAGCGGTTGAGTGGATTCAGCTCAAACTTTGTGAACCAGCTCTCAAGCACGAGGCGTTGCTTTCTATTGTTGCAAAAACAAAGACGTTCACTAGATTCCCAATCAATTGCATGGCCAGTCTTGGTATGATGCATGGCAATGTTGTTACGATTATCATGTTTCACAACTGCACTTTGATGTTCCTCATGTCTGGTATTAAACGATCTACCAGTCTCTCCAATATACGTAGCCTCACAATCATTACATGAAATTTTATAAATAGCTCCGACTCGATCGTTTGGGCTATCACGATCTTTGACCTTAGTCAGGACCTTACGTAGAGTGGATATTGGTCTATGAGCGACGCGAATCCCATATGGTTGTAGAATACGTGATATGGTCTCTGACGTACCTTTAATGTATGGCAATGAGATAAAGGTTTTTGGTGAAACAGTTGTTTCATTGTTGTTAGGTCTACTTGGTTTATGAGTGTTGCTATTAATAAATTTGTCACTGTAATTGTTCTTTAGGAAAATACGTCTAAGTCTATCTGTCTCGTGAGATAGACTGTCTGGAGAGTCACATACAATTTGGGCACGCCTGGTTAGAGTTTTGATGGTCGTAGCTTTGTGCATAGTTGGATTATAAGATGACTGATCAAGCAACCTGTCGGTATTCGTAGGTTTACGATATACGGTTGTGTGCAAAGCGTTGTTATGGCGGCTCACTAGGCAATCTAGGAATGGTATCTTCCCATTTTCCTCTAACTCTCTAGTAAACTGAATGTGAGGATTTTGTTGGTTCAAGTGCTCATGAAACGCGTCAATGTGATCAAAGGGTAACGCGGTTATAGTATCATCAACGTAACGGAGCCAAAAAGGCAGTGGTTTGTTATAAGATGCAAGGGCTTGTTTCTCGATGTATTGCATTACAATCTCTGCGACAACCACAGAGACAGGAGAACCCATTGCTGTGCCATGAAGCTGTTTATAGTGTTTCCCATTAAATTGGAAAAAAGTGGATTCAAGACATAATTTTAGGAGACTCATAATTTCACCAGTGGGTATTGGAAGTGTATCGTCATTAGTATCGCTTATCAAGGCCTCGGTGCAGTCTAGGGCCATTTGTAGTGGAATACTGGTAAACAGAGATTTTACATCAAAAGATACTATCATATAATCATCAGGTACATAGATTGTTTTGATGGTATTAATGAAGTTCTCTGTTGACTGCAACTTATGTTTGGAGACGTTAGTTAGTGGCTGTAGTATATTTGTTAGATACTTTGATAGTTGGTATGTGGGAGAACCACAGAACGATACAATAGGTCGCATAGGTATCTGAGGTTTATGCAACTTAGGTAAGCCGTATAACTTTGGTGACTGTGGGGCAGGGCATCTGAGTCGTTTGTATAGATAGTTGCTGATGTGGTCTTTCTTATTGAGCTCTAAAAGTTTTGCATTCAGTTTACGTGCTAGAGTAGGTGTGGGATCAGAGTTAAGTTCAGCATAAGTGTTCGCATCGTCTATAAGGTGGTTCATTTTAGCGTTATAATCCGACTTATCCATAACAACAGTAACACGACCTTTGTCAGCGGGCAATATGACGATGGAATCATCGTTCTTTAGACGCTTCAGGGATCGAAGTTCATCTCGATTTAAGTTGCTAACTAATTTCGGTGTTGACTGGATGGTAGATGCGATTCTACTACGGATGTCATCTTTAGCATCTTCAGTCAGTTTATCTAAACGCGAAAGGGCGTCTTCAACACCAGCAACTATTGTCTCAGTGGGCATACGTTTTGGAGTTATACTCCACCATAACAATGCTTTGCACACAACCGTATATCGTAAACCTACGAATACCGACAGGTTGCTTGATCAGTCATCTTATAATCCAACTATGCACAAAGCTACGACCATCAAAACTCTAACCAGGCGTGCCCAAATTGTATGTGACTCTCCAGACAGTCTATCTCACGAGACAGATAGACTTAGACGTATTTTCCTAAAGAACAATTACAGTGACAAATTTATTAATAGCAACACTCATAAACCAAGTAGACCTAACAACAATGAAACAACTGTTTCACCAAAAACCTTTATCTCATTGCCATACATTAAAGGTACGTCAGAGACCATATCACGTATTCTACAACCATATGGGATTCGCGTCGCTCATAGACCAATATCCACTCTACGTAAGGTCCTGACTAAGGTCAAAGATCGTGATAGCCCAAACGATCGAGTCGGAGCTATTTATAAAATTTCATGTAATGATTGTGAGGCTACGTATATTGGAGAGACTGGTAGATCGTTTAATACCAGACATGAGGAACATCAAAGTGCAGTTGTGAAACATGATAATCGTAACAACATTGCCATGCATCATACCAAGACTGGCCATGCAATTGATTGGGAATCTAGTGAACGTCTTTGTTTTTGCAACAATAGAAAGCAACGCCTCGTGCTTGAGAGCTGGTTCACAAAGTTTGAGCTGAATCCACTCAACCGCTCAATTAAACTACCCACACCATATAATAGGCTATTAACACAAAGCCAAAATGACGCCAATTAAGTTAGCGACGCGAATCATCTCTTAACTTCACCTATTGTTCTATTTTTTATTGTGGCAGTATAAATAAGACCCATATCTGACTTTTTTCTTCACTTGACTCTGAAGATGACTTCCGCACAGGTTGTCGAAACGTCAGTCACATCAAACAGTCCTTCTAAGGATTACATCCACCCGGATGTTCATAACATAAATATTATCTCTTCGAGAAATATTGTTACTTCGAAAAATATACTTAAGATTATAATTGTATTACTCCCAACTTGTGACATATCTTCTTACAAGTGAAATAGTAATATGAACAACATATGCTGTGGAACTTGCAAAAATGATGTGTGAATAATAGATGCATTGATCACAGTCTAGTCTTTTTAAGGGATCTGTATTTATGAGTCCCAAGAGGAATTGTTCTTGGGGACAAAACAATGGGTGTTTTTTGCACAAGAAAAGACAGCCTATTGTTTTGTCCTGCAGAATAATTCCTCTGAAAATCAATGCAAGGGGTCTATCGCTTAAGCTACCCCACCCACCCTCCCACATGTGAAATATACTACATAGGTCCCCCACTTATATCTACCCTGACTCATCAATTTTTTTCTCATTTACAGGTTGTACTATCTGAATGGGCAGATAAGGGATCAAGAGATCATTCCTTTGCCTTCATATTTAACAATTTTAAGAAGTTTTATCTTCCTTACATATTCTCCAATTGGAATCCAAGACCTCCATTATACGAAAGTCTTGCAGGTAATTTTGGCCAATATTACAAATGAATACCTGTAATACCTCAGTAATGATGAAAAGGTAAATTATACACCGTGAAAAAGATGAAAAAACTTACTAAGACTTTATCATTACTGTTTCATTAGAAACACCGACTCAGCTCACACTAGTTTTTAGCTAGTTATATCACCTGTAATACCTGTTAACTAATAAAACACCTTTTTTTTCCCAATGAGTAATAAAGCATGCAGGAAGGGGTGTAAGTAGTGTGAGGAGAAGCATGAGACTCAGCTCACACTAGTTTTTAGCTAGTTATATCACCTGTAATACCTGTTAACTAATAAAACACCTTTTTTTTCCCATTGAGTAATAAAGCATGCAGGAAGTGGTGTAAGTAGTGTGAGGAGAAGCATGAGACTCAGCTCACACTAGTTTTTAGCTAGTTATATCACCTGTAATACCTGTTAACTAATAAAACACCTTTTTTTCCCAATGAGTAATAAAGCATGCAGGAAGGGGTGTAAGTAGTGTGAGGAGAAGCATGAGACTCAGCTCACACTAGTTTTTAGCTAGTTATATCACCTGTAATATCTGTTAACTAATAAAACACCTTTTTTTTCCCATTGAGTAATAAAGCATGCAGGAAGTGGTGTACGTAGTGTGAGGAGAAGCATGAGGCTTCATAGGTGAATGCTTCTCACTCTTCTTGAATGCTTACGGCATCACTTTCTAAGTGCTTTAATACTGAACGTTTTATTATATAGTTACTAATTTTATTTCATTATTGAATTTATTTTTGCAAAACAAAAGACAGTTGAGTCTATTGCATGCGTGGATTGCATCAACACTATGCTCCGTTCACTAATAAAGCACAGTTTTTGTCCAATCAGCATGCACATACTATCCCAACTATATAAGAGTGGGTGGGTAAAGGGCACACCGCCAAGTGCTTTATACATAATCATGATAATCATAATCATAATCACTAATAAAGCACAGTTTTTGTCCAATCACCATGCACATACTATCCCAATTATGTAAGAGTGGGTGGGTAAAGGGCACACCGCCAAGTGCTTTATGCATAATCATCTGGCTGGGGAGAATTGTGCAGCATTATCCAAGTAAACTTATGTGCTTCACCTTTAAATTTCTTATTGTTAACTACATATTAAGTTTTAACAAAACTCCTTTTCCATGAACAGAAATCCAAGTTCCTTCCTCAACTGTAACAGCTGAGGATATGGCACAGGATTCGAGGATGATAGGACCAAGAGAGTCAGTTTTGAGATGGTTTGTTGCATTCACAGTTCGTTTCAAACGTCAAACCTCCTCTGAACTTAGTAGTCAATTCCTCAGCTCAACAAAATCATTGGATGTTCAGCTTTCTTCAAGCCCTATGTCTTCTCCCGGGTCTATCCCTAATATTGATATGTTACGCAGTGGAAGTTCAGGTAGTGAGCACCTTTATGAAGCAAGTGATGTGATACGCAGGGTGCTCTACTCAACTAGAGAAAATGTTCAATTACTACATGAGGTGCTACGGCAGGTAAGAGACTTTGAACTTGAACTCTATCCATGCAAAGTCTGGGACAGTACTGCTGATTTATCATAGGTGACTGCTGCTCTTTCCTTCACTGATGTGACTGCATGTGCTTGAAGTGACTAGCCGCCAATCAATAGTCATGTTAGCTTAAGCAGTTTCAAATTTTTCACACTATTGCATTATTTTTGACAGGGCTTTAGACTTCCTCCAAGAAATGTCAACACCACCAAACAGGTTTTACTCGTTTATCAAGACTGGATAAAGGTTTGTATTCTCTTTAGAATTGCTTATTTGCTACTGTATAAGACCTGTTATTAGATCTCTCCTAAACTTGTTGAATAGCAATCATCAAAAAATAGACTACAGTATATGGAAAACAGATTGGAGGGATAAAAGATGCAATTGAGTATCAATACAATACTTTATTTGTTAAATGAGTTTGTAATTAATGAGTGTTATTATTAATTTTCAGCTGCAACATTCAGAAAAACCAATTTTCATCTTGGAACCTACCCCTCAATCCTCACACAACCATGATGTAACAGATGCACCCAGAGCTATCATGACAGGGAATGAGGACTTTGGTCCTCCAGCAAGCCCTGTCAGAACCTGGTCCTACTGCCGTGCTGTTGGTGAGAGGGAAAGAGAAAGAACATTTACTCTTCCCAGGGAGGAAGTGAGAGCTGGTCTTCAAGCAAATCTG
Source organism: Actinia equina (assembly GCA_011057435.1). Classification (NCBI taxonomy): domain Eukaryota; kingdom Metazoa; phylum Cnidaria; class Anthozoa; order Actiniaria; family Actiniidae; genus Actinia; species Actinia equina. The sequence continues at coordinate 1,053,248 of WHPX01000087.1, forward strand.
CGACTCTTCCTGCTTCATTCTGCTGAAGTGTTTTTAGTACCTGAAGATAAGGAATTCCTAATCAAACAGGTGTGTAGATAATTAAGACGCCTAGCTTAAAGGAAAAGCATCCGTTTAATTTTTGTAAATAGATTAGTGATGGGCTAGCTACACTCTTTGTTGATTCAGAAACTGGAAATAAGCACTTTTGCTTGTAAGCCCTTGTTCTTCTTGGCTGTCCTAGTTTCATTTCTAGCCTGTCCATCTTTCTTTCAACCTCCCATCCTTCTTCCCTTCCCTTTCTTTCCTTCCTTCCTCTCTTTCTTCTTTCTTCCCTTCCCTTCATTCCTTACTGCCATCTGTTTTTCCATCCCTTTCTTCCATCCTCTCTTTCTTCCTTCTTCCCTGCCCTTCATTCCTTACTTCAGTCTGTTTTTTCATCCCTTTCTTCCATCCTCTCTTTCTCCTTTCCTGCCTTCCACTTTTTCTTTGTTTATAACTTGGTATCTTCTTTCCTTCTTTCCTACTTCTCTCCTTCTATTCCTTCCTTCCTTCCTTCCTCCCTTCCTCCCTTCCTCCCTTCCTCCCTTCCTCCCTTCCTCCCTTCTTCCCTTCCTCCTTTCCTCCCTTCCTCCCTTCCCTCCTTCCTCCCTTCCCTCCTTCCTCCCTTCCCTCCTTCCTCCCTTCCCTCCTTCCTCCCTTCCATCCATCCATCATTCCTTCCTTTTACTTTGAAATCCTTTTTTAAAGTTCCTATGCACTTACTGATTTATTGGTTGACATTTTCTTCAATAAGGTTGATGTATGCAAGAGGGTCATTCATCTCTACAGAAGTATTGTTCTGGAAGTACCAATGGAAGGCAAAACCTGGTAAAATATCAATGATGATTAATTATTATCCATATCCTTTCTATGAAAGTCACGTTTTTAAGTATGGTCAAAACATAGATCAAAAAGTAACATTTGACAGTATATTCCCAGAGAAAGGAATGAACAAAATCAACAACTCCCGCAAAAACAAAGTTTCATACATACAATAAAGATGTTAATTTCTGCCATACTTGTCTTCTTAGGGAGCAGTTATTACTGGTCTTACTTGAGGCAGCCAAGCATTTGTTATCAAGAGAGGTTCCTGGTGAAAGAGGAAGCACCTTATGTGGACAACTGGCTGCTGGCCTACTGCAGGTATCGTATGGTTTATAAGGTTGTAAATTAAATGTCCCATTAACTTTTCTCTTATTTTACAATTACACCCATCTTGCGCTAAGAAGAGGCACATGAACAGTACAGGTTTTTACATTAGTATGATACAGGGATAATAAACCTCGTGTATTAAGGGGTTATGGAAATTTAAGCATGACCTCATTTTCAGTGCCTAAGGATACTTCTTATTTTCTTACACTTTTCAACAAGTTTCACAAATACGTTTTTAATATAAGCACATTTTATCCCAAATAATTTCAAACAATTTCCCTCAGTCAACATAGTTTATGACATTCCAAGTATCTGGGAAGAACAATTTTGAAATTTTAAAAATGACTGCATGATTCATTGAGGAACAGAAATTTGAATGTTGTCTCTCATGATCTAAAATCTACTAGCTTTAGCTTTTATATCACAGCATAGGACGATCACGACAGAGCTAGGCTCCAAACTCGGTGAAAGCCCAAAGATCGAATTCGAATTTAGTAGTTGATTTTTGAGGAGGGAGGAAAACCGGAGAACCCGGAGAAAAACCCTAGAAGCACAGGAGAGAACCAACAGACAACTCTACTCACATACGACATCGAGATCGGCAGGACTCGAACTCAGGCCACATTGGTGAGAGGCGGCCCATTAGCAGCACAGGCCACCAGTGCTTCCCGTCAAATGATGCAAACCAAGTCCCTATTTCATGGCTAGTAATAATGCGTTAATGGTTTTTGCAATTAATTTAACTAGACTCTGTTTGTTACCTGGATTCGTGCAAACTTAAAAGTACAAGTGTCGACATTCCTTTGGGATAAGTGTAGAGATGTTTTATCATCATTAACGCACTGGGCTGAAGTTATCAATGAATGGAATGTAAGTATTGTACATGTTACACAAACATCTGTGCTTAAGAATAGATTGCAGCTGGCTTTGTGTGTCTGGGAGAAAATTACTGTCAGTGGTAGTGAAGTTCTCAGTTCTATGACATGCCTTCAAATTTTGTTGTATGTATTAGGCTTTACTGAGGGAGGAAAACTTGGATCCCAGAAAAATCCCTTTAATCAAGGTGGAGACAACAAATCAATAAACTCAACTCACCTCCTAGTAGGTGAAAGATGAGCGTAATATTACTTTGTCACCTTTGCTACCCAGTAGTAAATGGATTTTATTGGCTCAAACCTTCATCTTCAAATCTTTTCCCATCAATTTAAACCCAAACAGATTTTTTCTTAAAATGTTCTTTTAGACAACTCTTCAGACCCTCACACGAGTGATGGCAAGAACTGTTTACAGTCTGGACTTAGAGGATTTACCACTGGTCAGGCTCAGTGAACAGAAAAGAAAGAAAAGAAGACATCAAGTTGAGAATAAAACTCAATTTGATAAAGATTCATTCACTCGCTGGAGCAAAATGGGAAACCATAGCAAAGGCAGCCCAAAAGTAATACGAGACTCTCTTGAAAAGTCCAATGGATCTTCTGCCCCTGTTACTCCTAATGTACAGAGGCCAACAGCTAATGCAGCTAGCTCGGAGGTATATCCATTAGATGGTGCTAAGAAAGAGCTAGATGCAGCTCCTGTTGGTAATAGTGCTTTCTATAGAACGAGGAAAGCTCCTGTCTCAAGTAAAATCAAGGAGGATTCCTTAACTGAGGCAGCTGATGTTGCTGCAGGTAGGGTTTGATGCTTATATATAATCAATATCTTATTTCAGAAGTAGTAAACTAGATTTTGCACTTTTTATGCTTAAAATCTTTTTTTCAAACCATCTACTTAGCAGCTAACATTTCCCTCATGCTTTCCTTTTTCCTTCCCTTTTTGTTCTCTCTCTCCTTCCTTCCTTCCTTCCTTCCTCTGTCCCTCTGTTGGTTCCTTCTTCCCCACCATTCTTTCTTGCTTTCCCTCCCTCCCTCACTCCTTCCCTAACTCCTTTTCCCCTTCCCTTCTTCATTTTCTTCTTTTTTTCCTGTCACTTTTATACTAGTAACACCAAAAACAGACACATAAGCAAACATTTTCCCATTCCATATATTTGACAGGTTCAGCAACCAGCAATGAAGGTGAAAATGCTGGTCAATTTTCATCCTCTAGTGCTCTCAGAAATGACCTAGAAGAAGCCAAAGAAGAAAGCCCACTAGCAAACAAGCTATTATCTTTCCAAATGAGTGACACAGAAAGTACAGGAAGTGGAGAAATTAGCTTCAAAACTGAACCAGAAGACTCAATAAACGGAATCAAAGATGAGGACAAGACAGACTTTGCCTCTACTCCACCAATGCTTCGCCAAGCTGCTAATTCTAGTGCTGTAACAAGACAATACACTGCAAAATCCATGGAATGGTACGGTCTGAGCTTTGATAAAGAACCCAGCTGCTTGCCAACAGTTCAAAGTGACACACACATAGGACTGTCAAGAATCAGTGAATCGAACTTGGAGAGTAAATCTGAGGGGGGATCTCGGGATTCTCTTATCAATCCGGTGTTTGGACAGGATGATGTTGATATCAAGAGGGATGGCATGATCAATATGGCAGATCAAATGGAAGATAACCAGGGGAGCCGGCTCTCCTCTGTCTTGACTGGTCAAGGTAGTCCATATTATGTTGCACACAATTTTCAGTTACAACTTAGGGTGTGTTTACATGGTACCAGATTATTAACCAGTCAAAAATTTGACCTGTACCTACCGTTTACATGGAATTATCTCTTTAATTACACCGAATCGGTCCAAATTTGCACGGATGGGTTTACAAGTTTTTCTTTGGATAGCTCAGTTGTGTATGGTACCATCCAAATGCAGCTTTATTCCCAGAATATATCCCAGAATAACTTTTAAGCTCAGCTTCTGTGTTGTATGCTTTGCCAGTAATGATTTTGCAATTGAGAGTATTGGCTTTTTTAGATATATCTGATGATTTGACACAAACGAGCTACGTAAGTCCCTCTCCCTTTCTTGGCGAAACCAGAGAGGAACTGCTAGAAGTAGAAGAAGCAGGAGGCGCAAGCGAGGAAGAGCTGAGTGTCATAGCTGGAGGAGTAAGAGAAGGATGGGGTCCAATATCGTCTGTTGTACTTTGGAGAAGAATGCTGGGCATTCTTGGTAACATCAATAAGATTAAGGATCCTGCAATCCATGCTAAAGTCATTGAATGCCTTACTATTATCTGGGACATGCTGGCCAAGGCAAGTTTAATCCTGATTACAACACCCATTCATACATTCCAAATCTTCATACTGTACATTCCCCCTAGAAAATCCCACACCATACCTCATACCTTTCCCCAGAAAGCTCAACCAACCATCTCCACACTCATCCAAAATCAATCACAAAAAAGTATTCACCCACTATACATTTCTTTCCCCAAAAAATCATACATTCCCTACACCTTTCCCTAGAAGACACCACCCACCATCTCCACACCCATCATAGAAAAGGGTTCACTATACCTTCCTCTTTAGTGTGTTCCTTTGTGTAATGATTATTTCTATCATGTTAGGTCCGACTTAACCAAGGCATCTCTATCGACAATAAGTTTACTCCAAGCATACCAGAGCTTCTTCCACCCTTGCAGTACTTTGCTACCTGGATATTTGAGGTAAATAGGCACACCCAATGTTTCTCAGAAATCTTCTGCTCACCTTTGTTGCAACTTTTGAATTGAAAAATGATGTTTGGTAATCCATATCCTTCTTTACTTTATTCTCTTACTTTATTTGTTTGCTCTTGTATATCTTTATTAATAACATCTTCCACATTCGTAGGCTGCATCTCTGTCCATGCCGTTCAAATTCAAACAAGGACGTCTATTGGCCTACCAACTGATGACAGCCATGACAGTGCGCAGGCATGAACTTCCTCTATCTCAAGAATACCTGACACACTTCTATAGGCTGATGCATATCGGCCTGACAGGGACAGACCAGGATGTCATCAGTGCAATCATCAGTAATTGTGGACATTTCTTTTCACTCGTGTTGCCTTGTTGTACTCTACTCATCTTGGACTTCATACAAGCTTCAAATACTATCTTCATCAATCAAAATTTAGAGGTAAGTAATGATAATGCATACCAGTCCAGCATACCAGTCCAGATTTTGAGCAGTTAGAGATTAGATTTGCCTTTCTTTTGTATATTGAGTCAATGCATAATTATAGAAATATTTATACCTCTTCCCTTTCTGGTCGAATAAGCATCATGCCGTGAATGACACATTGTTTGTTTAGAACCAAAAACGTTGCACACTAGGCAATGTAATGTAAGATTTCTCATAGAATAGATAAGTAATTGTAAGGGTTTCCGTTTCACATGATGGTACAAAGCCTCTATGTTCTCTTCTCAGCAATAACTTATTTTTCTTTTCCTTTCCTTGTAGTTACCTCGTGCCGAGGCAGTTACTCTGATGGGATCCCTGTTGTGCTATCCCAATGCATTTCCTAATATGCCTCTGCATCAGCCAGGCCATCAAACAAATGAGTACCAGCCAACAAGTATGGGCAAAGATATTAAGGTAAGGCTTTTTTCATTACAAAAATGCAAAATTAGTGCCCGGATATATTTGCATTATTGCATCTGTACCATGGCTTTTCCTATACCATGATCTTTGCTTGTATTTACAGTCTATATTGTCTCTGTATGGCCATGATTGTAAATATCGCTACAATGGCTGCAACAAGTGTAGAAACTGTACAACAACTTGAAGAACCGCTGTATGGCAGTACATAATATATATAAATTATTTATTAACCCATCTCAATTTCCTTTTTATTTCCAATCTTTTTGTTCCAGGAGAAATTAATTGTTGCTTTACTTAGAGTTGCCAAACTGGATCCATCTGCTACTGCCAGGTAAGCCTGAACTCTGTTTATCTGGCTTTCTTTTCTCTCGCTTTCCAGGGCTTTCATGGTTATGTTACTGTGTTTAACAATATGTTCATGGTGTATGGTATTTTTGTAGATGCATTGCTCTCAACTCTCTTGGTGTGTTCCTGGTTGAAGAGCTGGTCCATTGTAAAGGTCATCCCAGAGTACAAGACTGTATTTGTATTCTTCTACAAAGCATAACTGTATGTATTTTCGCAAATCTCAAGAACCTTGTATGAAGTGACTATGTTGAAGCTGTTTTAGAGAACAGTTTGAGATGGGTTTGTTGTTGGTTATTGTTTAGGGGAGGGGGGCTTCATAATCTAAAGGCCAGGAGTTTTATTTTATCTTCTCTTACCTTTCTCTCACTCAGGGAAAATTAATGGTAGACATTGCCTGCAGGATAGTCATTTACCTCTCAAACATTTCTAAACTTTTCAGAGATGCTGTTACCCCCATTTTTAGGCATTTTTTATGACAAGATTTGTCATTTTTATTTTCAGTTCCATCACAAAGCCATCTGTAATGTGTCTGTGGATCTCATACATTTGCTGTCAGAGTATTACAAAGAACTCACCGAGTATGAGATTGACTTACCCCTCAAGATTGTGGAGGTAAGTTTGCACTTTCGTAACGAAAGTACATTGATTTCCTAGAGGAATTGTCCCAGGAGGCTAGGCCACCTTTCGTTATATTATGCAAAAAAATATCCATTGCCCTTTCCCCCAGAATATTTTATCTCAGGGCTCAGTGCAAGGGGTCTATGTCTACATCTCAAAATATCGAGGCTCCAATCTAGGTCAAACAAGAAGGCAGAGGAAAACGATTGTAAATCAACAATCATCTCTTAATAATCACATGGAGTACTCGAGCCAAGTATTCGGAAATGGATCCAGGGCTGGCTCCCCCTCTTCCTTCCTCTTGCTGTGAGAAAGTGAAGGCTATCTGTTGGGTATCTCAATGAGACGATGATAGTCAAAATGCGCTCTGAAATTTGGGAAACATAATTGGTTTATTAACTGTGCCTGCCATTCTTAACTGCGTGATCTTTCTACAGGTTTTGTGCCATACGCTCGTTAGCTTGCTACCTGGAGGAGAAGCTGCAAACGTTCACGAAGACCATTCTGTAAGTCACACGTAGAGAAGTTTATTTCGCAATACAACGGCAAAGTACGGACACATAATGGCAGTATATTGACACCTTGCATATCAATATACCAAAATAACCAATCAAAAAGCTGATTTGATAGCGTCACGGTGTTGGGAAAACGGTCACGCAACAGTTATCAAATAGCATTGACCGTTCAACCTGTCACAGAACACACGACTTCTGTTCCTGCCTCCAATCAAAATGTTCAGACTTCATATAACGTCACAGTAACGGTACGTAATTTGTGTTTATCCCTGGTATGATCTTGTCTTGCAGATCATTGTACCAGTAATACTCTGTTTGCTGGACTGGACTATGGTCATTCCTGTGGAAAGACTTCTAGCCAAGAAAGGAGATGAAAACCTCAGTCTGCTAACACGGGTTTTCCAGGTAAACAAAACTGAATAGTTGCATCCAATTTGTGCTCTGCTCATACCAGGAAACCGTTGCGTACTTGTACACAAGGCGCCTCTTTCATTCTGCCTTGAAAAGGGCCTGGAATCTTGTTGGTAGCTCAAAATACCTTACACCACAGTAATAGTATATTCAAGACCTCGGGCACAGTTTTTTCCTATCCGGACCTCCTGGCCGGTAAATAACATATATATACTTTAACGGTTGCGCATGAGAAGACACATGGATATGGATACAACTCAAACAAAGAATCTTATTCTCCAGAGAATGAAACGAGGTTTGAAATGGGAACAAATTAGGCCCAGAGTAAAGAAGTGTATTGGTATCCTGAGAGATTTGCGTGGCACACTCTTGGCCAATAAGACGACAGAAAAAAAAAACTTTGACACTTGGAATATGACAATATTATTTTATTGTTGATCAATTGACAAAGAAACTGGCGGTTGTTTTGCAGGTCCTTCAAATGGCAACAGCCAATAAGATCGGCCAGAAGCGCCGGAAGTCACTCAATATCTCTACTATCATCAGCGGCGATGGCCGACCAATCAGATTAGCGCGTGTACAAGACGGAAGTAAAACTAGCAACCTCTTACCCAGTCCCTTAGAATCTCAGGACAGTGGGGATGACTCGCAAGGTACTGGGGAAGACTTGGACATCGAAATCCTGTATATATTTTTCTGTTAATCGTGCTCTTGACAAGTCGCATGGTTTATAGATTGTTATGTAATAATATCTGATTGGCTCCTAACAAACACCAGTAAGGGTACAGAACACGATATTTACGTACAAGAGTGTACTCTGTCTTTGAAATGTAAAGGCACGGCATGGTTAATGTACCGGGACAAACAGCCAATCACAACATCCAATATATATATACACGGACACAGCACAAAGCACGGCACCTCTATGAGTAAAACCGTGAGTGTTTCATAGTAGTGCTTAAGGTAGCCTATGACTGTAAAATAGCTACCGATAGCCGTGTCTTGATCGATGTTCGTGACCATGGCGATCGGGTAACAGAGGTTTTATGGTATCATCTTGATTACACAAGCAGCTACGCTTTAATTGCTTCAGTGGATGTCATCATTCCCTTACCGTAACCGTGCCTTGTGCCGTCATTTTCAAACTTACACGAAGTATTTTTAACGAGATCAAGTGATATCTTCCTCCATAATACTAATTTGTTGTGTTTTTCTCATTCACTTAGAAAACAAGACGCCCGTACACTTCTCGTTCCCTCCCAAAGCAGAGCCTGTGAAGCTAACTGCGCAAGCGGTAAGATCATTTGCATTATAATAATAGAGATACCATTCTACTAGAAAACTACTCTTATAAAGCTTTAAGTGTTTTTAGGCCTGTCCATAATTTTATTTTTTTCCGAACATGGGGTACATATTACATGAACTACCTTCGAAAGGGCAAGAAAAGCCTTCCGCACATCTATTTTACGGCTCCCGTGCCGCAAATTGGGAACGTTGTACACTGGTACCCAGCGGTATTTTCGATATAACCCAGTAGGTCTTTGGGGGCATCAGCTGTAGGGTTTTCATGCAATGATGGCCGAGGCTTGACCGGGGGTGCTTACCATATAAACGAATCCATCCGGTTGGAAATTCATTAGTTCATGGTAAGAAAAGAGCGGGAAACTTTGACTTTAGAAAATTGGTACACGCGTCTACCGAAGGAACCGAAAAGAGCGGGAAAAGTAGATTTCTTCAACTGGAAGAGTGAGTTTTCTGGAACTTTCCGATCAAAATGATGCATACCATTTGTTTTCCAACTGGAATTTTCGGTTTTTCTTGGTAAATGGTAAGCACCCCAGTGATTGCATATTTCACCCTTGTCACCACTATCTTATTCCTGTGTATTTTATCCAATGTGTGACGACTGTAACTGTCTCTGGATCCTTTTCCTCTTCTCATAACTGAACTTTTCCTTCATTTCTCACAGGCCTTGATGCATTTAGTTAACCACCTTGGTCATTTTCCACTCGGCGCAGGGCCTTCAAGAATCGATAGTAATATTAGCGAGCATGAAGATAACCCTAGTGTACCAGACGCTGCTGAAGAACTACAACAGTCAATATTCAATTCGCCCAATGTACAGGTACACACAGGGTTTCTATAAGAAAGAACCTTTAAACAGACACTTTTCTCTGAATGAATCCTCGCTTTCCAGGTTATAAACCAAATTATAGGATTTCATGCAGTGTTTTTTTTGTTCAAAGCAAATACTTAATGCCAAAGCTCTTGTTCTTGGTACGTGACTTGTTAGGTTTTTGTATATGAACGTGTGCGTACCACTAAGAGAAAAATGTTGGTTGTTGCATGTCCCCGCACCTAACAACTAGCTGCTATTATTCTTATTTTAATGTTATTTTTTCAGTTCTTTATTCTAAACGACAGCGTCCTAGTAACAATGATCGAGATTCAGGAGGAGGTAAGGTCCACAGTAAACTGTTAGTCCGTCTGTCTGTTTGTTTGTCCGTCAGTAAGTGGGTCGGTCAGTCAGTCAGTCAGTCGGTCGTTCATTAGGTGTTTCCGTCAGTCAGTCGGTCAGTATATGAATACCTTGCCATGGTTTTACCCTTAGTTATTTTCACTAGTCGCTTCATGTGGATATTCTTTCAGATGCCTACTAACCGATCAGTACTACACGACATGACCACAGCCAAGACACAAGTTCGTCTAATTCTACGTGACATGAGTGGAAGGCACTCGTGGGATTATACCCTACTGTACGGCAAAAACGATGAAACTGGCAAACGGATTTCTTTTCCTGGTAAAAAAAAATGGTTTTTATTGTTCATTTTCAATTTCTTGTATTTTTCTCGGCCAGTCTAGTCGTTCCACGTCCCTCCTCGACTCTCTTTTTCTCCTCCTCGTCCTTCACTACTCTTCTTGTTCGTTCTCTTGTTTTTTCCTCCTCTTTTTCCTCTTCTTCCTCCTCTTCCTGCTCCTCCTCCTCCTCACCCTTCTTCGTTTTCCCATCCAACATCATTTTATAGGTTTGTTACAAGGACTATCTGTACAACTCCAACCACTCTCGCCAATGAATTCCAATAAAAGTCACACCAGAAAAAGTGTACTAAAAGACCTACGATCATCCAGTTCACCGTTCACTCCTGACAGGCTTAACGAGGTACTTAAATATGTTCAGATTGGCCTTTCCGAAATTATAAGAATGCGCTATAGCAAGAGAAAAAGATGCCTTGTAGGCATAAAGCTTCCCCTAAATCAGCATCGCAACGCAGCTTGTTATTCAACTCCTGAAAGACACAGCCCATGTTCATTATAACGCGACCCAGACACCCAACTGATAAAATCCGAGATGTTTGAGTTTTTGGCGCTTCCGTGATACACATTTCCAACGTCTTTAAAGGTCATGTGTTTTTAATCAACGAAAGCCAAACACCCAGTCGTCTTGGGCTGTATTGGTCGCGTAATTCTGAAAATGTTTTTTTATTGTCTTCCGAGACTCTATACGCATCGTCGTAACGTCTTACCCGTAGTTTATCTTGTAGTAGAACTGTCTAAGGCTTAGGTCAAACGTCGAACTTCGCATCACCAGAACCTAATTGAAAAAATAGATAACAAGGTCATTAGGTTCGGCTCTTGTGAAGTTCCACATTTTACCGGAGCCTAATTTGCTTTCTCTACTGTTCTCAGGCCTTGAGTTACATCGGTTCAACGAGCCGTGAGTGTATCCTCTATCCTGACCAATCACTGAACGAGCCTGCTCCTTCAAGTCACGTGATCGATAGAAATATGGAAATGTCGGTGTTCGACTCAGTGTCACAGCAGTTTGAATCCGAGCTGAACTATATCAATGACGTCACAGATGTTAGGTTCGTATAGGATTATGGGAGTTTTCTTTTAAAAAAAGATCCTGTCTCAGGTCGGCTGCCGCGTGAGCTGCCAAGATAAGAGAGATAATGGCTAATAACTAGTTGTTGTGTTTCTCTTAGTTTGTCAGCAGTAGAGTTTCGTCCTCCTTCACACATCGACCCAAGTTCACCGTTCCAGCTCTGTCGTTTTCTTATCAGTGAGAACGGGATAATGGCGTGGGAAAAAAGGTAAGGTCCCTGTTAAAGGATATTTAGCGAATATTCGCCCAAGACGAAGTGAATATCGGGGAATATTTACCGAGACGCGAGTCTTCACTGAGGCTGAGACGAATAATTGTTTTAGTATTTTTAACGCCAGTGAATTTAATGAATAACGGTAAACCAAGTTTTTTGGTTCAAATTCTTTTTTTCCGGAAAGCGCCACAAATCGACAAACGAGCGCGCGCGTGGCAGGATAAGACGTAAATTATCACCAATGGGCGCACCGGATTTATCATATTCACTTGTGTAAAAATATTATTGTGTATTACGACCACCCTACATCAAAACTTAATAAAACTGCATTGCTTCTTTGATTTCAAGATTAAGAGTGGACTTGCTGGAGCGAAACGAACGTTTTTTACGTGAATTAAAGAATCTGGACAAGATACGATGGTAAGCCATGATATATTTAGACTATTAAATAGTCACTGATCTGCTATCTTCCTAATTACAGGGGACAGAGACTTGCGCAAGATTTCCAAAATATTTTATAAAAGTGCAAAACGTCTGCTTGTATTTCTCTTCTGCGATGTAAACACTGAGAACTGCAGAGCATTCGAAGTACATCGTTTACGCTTTCGCGTTTCTGAACTTGCTTCTCTTCTGATTTAAAGCGTGTCAATGTCATTGGGAAACGTGCTCACCTTTTTTTATTGCTTAATGAAATTGAATCATTGCCATGGAATATTAATGCCTGGTAGAGAGATATACTGTACACTGAATCCAAATATGGCGACCAATTTGAATAACTATTGTTCTGGACTGACTAGCCACATGTTCACGTGTAAAGTTGGTCGCCATATTCTGATTAAGTGTATGAGCCATCCTTTTTCCATTTTTAGTCGCGAGAGGCATAAAATAGCAGTTCTATACGTCGCGGACGGCCAAGAGGACAAGACATCTATCATGAACAACAGCGCAGGAAGCCAGCCCTATGAAGATTTTGTAGCCGGCCTCGGATGGGAGGTAAGCGTAATAATATCCTTGAAGCTAGATTCTTTAGAAATGTCATTAATGTTTTCTCCGCCGACTTGTCTCTTCCAGGTGGACTTGTCCAAGCACACTGGGTTTATGGGTGGACTGGAACGTAACCTGTCCACAGGTTCCACAGCACCTTACTACGCTAACTCGACAGAAGAAGTGATATTTCACGTGTCTACTCGTATGCCACTTGCTACAGATGGCACAGGGTTCACAAAGAAGGTCGGTCATAATGGCGTGATATTACCACCATCGTTATTATTGTATTCATTTTTTAGGGCTCGTAATCGTAATCTTCAATGACCATCATCATCACAATCGCCATCATCATCGTGCCCATCATCATCTTACTTACATTGTGTCTTTTCTCTACTAGATGCGTCACCTAGGTAACGACGAAGTTCACATCGTGTGGTCGGAGCATAGTCGGGATTACCGGTACGGCATTGTTAATACGGAGTTTGGTGCAGTACTGCTTGTAATCTACCCGTTAAAGAACCATTTGTTTAGGATTCATATCATAAAGAAACCACAGGTAAGACCGTTAACACTCCAACACGCTACTTAAAGATGTTATTATTGTCTTCTTTGTCTGTCTCTTCCTCCGTCTTTTTGAAAAATCAAGGGTGGCGTAGCGGTAATCCACTCACCTCTCAACATTTCACCTCTGGGATCTCAGCTTTGATTCCTGGACTTGGCATCAGTAGGATTTGTTCTGTGTGTTAGCCGTGCCCTGACTTAGATTAGCCCAGAGGTTGTTTCAGGGTTCAATCTGTGAGTTAGCCATGCCCTGACTTAGATCAGTCCAGAGGTTGTATCAGGGTTTGATCTGTGAGTTAGCCATGCCTATTAAGCCTATTAATCTTTTGGCTGGTGTTTTCCCAGTGTGTCTTGTTCGATTCCTCATGTTTTGTTTGTTTCAGGTGCCACATTTTGGGCCTTTATTTGACGGTGCAATCGTAAACCGGCGCGTTCTTCCCTCTCTAGTCAGAGCTACTGCTATCAACGCTAGTATGGCTACCAAAAGAGCACTCATTCCTATGTACGAAAGATGGTATCCTTTGTGCAACGAAATTTTCTCATGTCATGAACATCCATAATCATTGTTACTTATATATCTTGCGCACAAAGCAGTCGAAATGTTTCTCTATATTTCTTCCAATTCGTTGCTGTCCGATACCGATATTGAGTGTGTTTGTGTGTGTGTGTTTGGTGGGTAAAGGGGGGGGGGGGGGGGAGGGGATGCACTAGAGAAGAATTATAAACTATGCAGCTTTCCGAATCGTACTCTGTGTCTTGCGCTTGTAACACTAACAGCTTTTTGTTTGAACAATCAGGTGTTGAAAAACAATTAAAACTGATTTCGCGCGCTCCTGCATCACTAATGCTCTCTCAAAAACTCTTCGTTGTATAAAGCAGTCTTACTCGTTTTCTTGTGAAACTAGTTTCCTTATCCAGCACAATAGCTACGAAGAGCGTCAAGAGAGTATTCGACGTATCGTTAAGAACCACAAGCACTTGTCAATGTTCGAGGAGTTCGCATCGAGATGCTTCAGTCCTGCGCCAAGCACGAGCAGCAGACCTTCTACTCCAGCGGGGGATGTCAAATCTTTAATGCGCACGCAGACTGCACCCAGTAGTCTGTTAGAACAGGAGTCCATACGTAATCGATCCAAGAGTACTGGGAACTCGCTGATTGGGCAGAACTCGGAGCTAGGTAAGGTAGATGATACTATCGTCATACGGCATAACTACCAGGATTTGAAGTCAAAATGTCATGGTCGTCCTTCATTTTTTGCCCCAGTCACATGTATAACGTTCTCTTCAGTGTATGGTCACGTCTCGCGCACCGGAAATATCACACTCTACACGCATGTTATACGCTAATTACACGCACTCTGTTCTCACTCACAAATCACTCAGCCCTCGTAATAGTATTATGGCTAATCCTTAAACTTTGTTTTGGGGGGGAGGGGGGTGGGAGGTACGCCTCCTGTAAGAAAAACTAAAATAACTATCAACGTTTGCTCAAGGATTGAATGCTCTAAAAACTCTTTATTCATGCTCTCAGTTATTCACTGGTGATACCTGTTCAATCGTTAAACGTTCTTAGTACTGTATTTATTCATACGTACGCTCAGTCATGATAACTCGGTCATTCTCTGGAAGTGCTTGACCATTTCCTGAAAAAGGCCTGTTTACTCTTTGTCTTCAAGGCTATGGAAAGGAGTTTTCACTTGTGCACACACGTTCTTTCGAAGCCTGATCTTGTGAGTCCATGTTGTAAGTGGCATTTTTAGAAAATATAATTGAATTATATCAATAATATGATAATTGTAGAAATTGAATGGGCAGAACTGTGGTGGAATAATGATAGATGTGTTGATCATCACAGTGAATGAGCGATCTAAGCGAACGCTGTAAAGAAAGACTTGAAAAAGTGATTTCAAGCTTCAACGGGAATCGAACCCATGACCTCCGCGATGCCGGTGCGATGCTCTGCCAACTGAGCTATGAAGCCAATCATGTTGGCGAGCGGTCATTTTTGTTGGGTTCTTCAAGCCCCCATAGATAATAAGTGTAGAAATTGAATGGGCAGAACTGTGGTGGAATAATGATAGATGTGTTGATCATCACAGTGAATGAGCGATCTAAGCGAACGCTGTAAAGAAAGACTTGAAAAAGTGATTTCAAGCTTCAACGGGAATCGAACCCATGACCTCCGCGATGCCGGTGCGATGCTCTGCCAACTGAGCTATGAAGCCAATCATGTTGGCGAGCGGTCATTTTTGTTGGGTTCTTCAAGCCCCCATAGATAATAAGTGTAGAAATTGAATGGGCAGAACTGTGGTGGAATAATGATAGATGTGTTGATCATCACAGTGAATGAGCGATCTAAGCGAACGCTGTAAAGAAAGACTTGAAAAAGTGATTTCAAGCTTCAACGGGAATCGAACCCATGACCTCCGCGATGCCGGTGCGATGCTCTGCCAACTGAGCTATGAAGCCAATCATGTTGGCGAGCGGTCATTTTTGTTGGGTTCTTCAAGCCCCCATAGATAATAAGTGTAGAAATTGAATGGGCAGAACTGTGGTGGAATAATGATAGATGTGTTGATCATCACAGTGAATGAGCGATCTAAGCGAACGCTGTAAAGAAAGACTTGAAAAAGTGATTTCAAGCTTCAACGGGAATCGAACCCATGACCTCCGCGATGCCGGTGCGATGCTCTGCCAACTGAGCTATGAAGCCAATCATGTTGGCGAGCGGTCATTTTTGTTGGGTTCTTCAAGCCCCCATAGATAATAAGTGTAGAAATTGAATGGGCAGAACTGTGGTGGAATAATGATAGATGTGTTGATCTCCCGTTGAAGCTTGAAATCACTTTTTCAAGTCTTTCTTTACAGCGTTCGCTTAGATCGCTCATTCACTGTGATGATCAACACATCTATCAATATGATAATTATAAATATGATTATGTTTAAGTCACACTTTTAGAAAAAAATAATCTTTCGTTTTAAATAATTATACTTCCTTTGTGATTAATGCTAAGGATTTAACTGTTTCTTTCTCATCAGCAAATAATGATTTGTCCTCTCTAGCCTTGTCTCTCCCTGACGAACTGAACCGCGTGAGTACTGGAGAGATTGGAACGTCGCGCCAAGAAAAGAAAAGACTGTCACGGCGATGGCGCAATAAATCCTCGTCCACTACCTCAACAGAGATAGCTGCTGACCAGAACATGTATCCCGAACAATGACCATGCGATAATCATCTGAAAAAGTATCATATATCTTAAATAATTCACATAGGATTTTCAAACAAAATATGCTAATTGTTATTCTTGACGCAGCTGACTTTTTTGATGCGACACGCTGTTTTTAACAAAATTATTCATAGTGAGAAATCAATCTGAAGCTAGTGATCAAATGTTTTAATATATCAATAATATGAAAAAGATGACTAAGTGTTAGGACTGTAGTGTTAGGACAAGAGCTTCTGTCAGGGAGGCGTTACTGAACATGAGACTTGCGTGACAAAATCTGTTATGTCACGTATATAAGTGGTTAGTTTTGGTAATTACGTAACATACTCCTTTATACGATAAGGGTTGCTGAGTACATGAGAGGAAACTAAATTATGCATATGTCAAAAATCATGTCGGAAGTGCACGAAAATACTAGTAGCACTTGTGAAACAAATTTTGTTTTTGCTTTTTAGGAAATGAAAAGGGTAGCTAAATCGTACGTTACTCTGCCAGCCTACCTCTTTCATTTACCTTTAATATCTCACACCAACTTCTTCTTAGCATACGGATGGACTATAATCATTTTCAATTATAATTCAATGAAATGAAAAATATACATAAATATTAATCTCGGGTTCGTAAACAAAAAATGAATTTAGTTTTGTTCGTTTTTCTTTTATTTTTGTATAAAAAATTTATATTTCATTAAAGTGTCCCACAATACCTCTCGGTCTTAGTTTGTATGACGTCACCGATGCCTAGTGATCGATCGTAGTTACCAAGTGAAGGGAATTCGCGCAAATTCCTCAGAAAATCAAGTAAAAAAACCTTTGAAATCCTTTATTCCTTTTTTAGCTCGAAAAAGAGAGATCTATTCAGTTAATTTCTTACATTCGAACACAATACATTCGAAAATGCTCAGTTCCATGAGGTCGATCAGTGCCACTAAAACAAATATCAAAAACATGCAATACTAAAATACCGTGTACCAATAGCTTGATTGGTTTAGCAATATCTTTCCGCGCTGATTGGTGCAACGGATGTCACGTGCCCTCTTTGCCTGATTGGGTTAAAAGTATTCTCGCATGCTGGTTGGTGACTGATATTCTTGCCACCAGATCTAGTTAAAAATATATCACGTGACCTACTTACCTGATCCGGTTAGCACTATCCTTGCACGCTGATTGGTTCGACGATTCGGTCAATTCTGTACCGTTTCCCTGTTCCGATTAAACTTTTCACTGTCGTTCTTGCTATCCCTTCCTCTTACTTTGCCTTGTATATCTCCATACCTGTTTTTAATAATTACGCCCGTAAAACTTGTATATGTTTATACATTTAAAAAAGAACACGACTTGTGAAATGCTAGCTGTATAGAGGCTCTGTACCATCACGTGATGGCAGCCATGACAGGAGGCGCAGCAAATCAATAGTCTTTTCAGGGAAACTAAAATCTTTTATTCCTGCCTCGTGTCATGGCTGCCATCATGTGATCAGGATGTAAAGGCATGTGTTTTATATCAATAAAATGTACATACAATCTAGTCTCCTATGCAGACGCTATTAGTGTTACCAAGTAACGCTCTCCAGACGCTAATAACGCCTGCGTAGAAGATCACATGTCATCATGATCACTGGCACAAACTGAACAAGTACATTTGGTTCGTTTTGTGATATGTTTATTCAGTGTAAGGTACTTTTTAAACCAAAGGAAATTGAATATAGCCTATCAAATGTGTGAAAATTAATGAATCCAAATTATAAGTCACCATTTAAATTAAATGTTAACTTAATTCAATAGCTAGTGCATTTAATTTTGCCTACAATAGTACGAATCGCCCCACGTAAGGGAATCCGGAATCCACGAAGTTTTGGGCTTTGGAATCCGGAATCCAGCACTCTGGAATCAGAAATCCAGGCCATGGAATCCGGAATCCAGTTTATGATGGAATCCGGAATCCACCCTTTTGGAATCCGGAATCTGCTACTTTGAAATTCAAAGTATACACTCAAATGCTATCGCCTTGACCTAGACTGAACCAATGTAGCCCCCCTCCCCACCCCACTGTGTAATATCTCCACCAAGAATATCTGTCATCAGATGCTGATTTACTTGATAGACGATTCTACTTATACTGACAAGTATATCAAATATAATTTTCAGAGAAAGTATCTGAAAATTAACGAAAGAGAATCCGAAATCCGCAATACAATAGTTTTGGAATCCGGAATTCAGACCGGCCTTGGAGTCCGTAATCCAAGAGTCTTGTAATACAGAATCCAGAGTAGAATCCGGAATCCAGCATAAGTCCGGATTCCCTTACATGGGGCATACGCTGCTAACGTGTCGTCATTTCACCACTGTCGTTTCATTTTTAGTGATCAAAAAGTTATACTTCGAATGTACCCACTACGAGTTGTTTTTCTTTATCTACATAAACAATGTTCGTTTATGAATACTATTATCTTGGGTTCGTTCTTCAGTCCGCTTTCTCTAAAGTATTTGCTTGCCAGTGCATCTTCAGTGCATCTGGGGGAATTCATAGTAGAAGGGATTAATCCGCCGTGACTTGCTTTGCAAATAATTCAAACAATTCGCGGATGCTTATTAATTGAGCCATTCATCTCATGCAAATTGGTGCCCAAACAACGCTAAAAGTCCACCATTATGCATTTTAATTTCACTAGTTCATTGACTAAAAAAAAGCAGTTAAAAATTTCGCTACGAAGCGTAATGAAAACTGTGCGGAACCTTCATAGAAAAACTTCAAAAAAGCTCAGTTCAAAGAGGTAAAACAAGGTGCTTGGCTACGCATTCATTGCCTTTAGCTGTCAACTGATCAAAAGACCTCGTGTAAACTAGTGTTGACAGCGTTTTATAGCTTTGATCTTTTTACCTAAAGATCCATTATGAATGGAAGGGGTTAACAGTAGTCAAGCTGATGTCCAAGTACCAAACCGTGTTGGAGATAACAAGGTACGTACCGCTAGCGAAACATAGCAGAGATATTTGATAGAGTCATCTCTTAATGGATGTAAGCAAGCATTGCTATGTTACTAAAATGATTAATATAATTGTTAAATTAATCATGTGCAGAATACCTATTCTTTACATGTGTATGTTAGAAGAAATGTTTCAAACCCGGGGAGGGGGGTGGGGGCTCTCTTGAAAAGTGGGTAGGGTGGCTCGAAGGACGGTTTTGAAAATGACCTTAAAAGGTACACATAAATTAACAGAGATGCTGATTTCAGACCCTAAAAAGTACAACCACATTTAAAATTACAACATTTCCAACCAAGATATTCTCGTATGACGTTTGATATTTTTCAAAACGAACAAATCTGACCCTAAGTACGGATTCAGCCGGGAGTCAGCCGGAGAGCCTAGAAGGTACGCCCAGTAGTTTACATTATGGCCCTCCTACAATTAATTTATGAAACTGAAATGAATGATCAAAGAAACATAAAGCGTGTTAAGAATCCCAACTGGCAAGGAGACAAACCAGTTGGCTATTTACAAGCATGGTCGAGAAACTGAATCTGAACTAATCAGTGATCAGGACAAATACAGTCTCAGCTAATGACCACAGCGGGAGTCAAACTGAGCACTTCACCGTATCGCGAGACCGACGCCATAACCACTCGACCATGCTTTCTCCTTAAAAAATTCGAAATTAATGATCAAAACCTACTCTATTATTTGCTGGAGACAGCGGAGATAAAAATCATAGTTGAGTTAGTTTGATTACATTGAAACAATGAATAGAGTTGTTAACTGATAAAACAAGGTCGTTCTTAAAAGGTTTTAGCTTGAAACCATCCCAAAACCTTCTCTTTGAAATCGTTTTAACAAAGCATGGATGATAATACGTTCTGTGCTATGGTTTAGTCAACAATGGACGTTAACTAAAATAAGGAATGGGAGAATGGGACGAGCGATCAGCGGTATCACTATTTAAAAGTGTCATGGCGACTGTAATCTAGCTGTTTCTTTGAGAAAGAAATCTGCCAGAATCATCCGTGCTAGTGGTTCGTAATCGTCATACCAATGTTCTTGATAAAGAGAATAGTGATAATCAGTACCACATTTTGTATTTTGATCTATCCATCCATACAGTTCATCTCACGAGTACGTATGGTTGTGGTGTAGTTGACAGGGTGTGGTCTATATCCATGAGTTCATCTCACGAGTACGTATGGTTGTGGTGTAGTTGACAGGGTGTGGCTTATCCATCCATACAGTTCATCTCACGAGTACGTATGGTTGTGGTGTAGTTGACGGGGTGTATTCTTTTTTTAATGCATATTGAATTGTTTAGTTAGTAGAGAGTACATCCGTACAGCTCAGCTCGCATTGATATATGATTTTCCCAATCTAAAACGACAATCCTAATGTATCTTGCATCGATCTTGTTTGGTAACTTGTTGGTGACTATGGTGTTTCTGTTGGAGTTACCCTTGAATGTCTGCTCAACCAACAAAGATAAGAATATGAAGTTTTTGAATCAATATATAGATTTGCTACTATAAGATCGTTATTAAGTGACTATTCTAGCTTTATTTCTATTGGTTTGTTAAAAACTTATAGCCAAGGTAATTTTAAAAACTTCTTCGCGCGGACTTCTGTCTAAACCCAACGAGCCCAAGGAAGAAATCCCACTTGCTTTGACCTAATTACCATATTTTACTATATGACGCTTAAAGGTATCTCCAGCCAGTATGAACTAAGAGAGATTTAACTCCGACTTTTGTTCTACACGGAGTTACCTGGAAATGATACATATTTGTACTATTTCCAGGTAACTTCGTCCAGACTGAACTCGAGCGAGAACTCCCACTTACCTTGACTTGATTGCCATAATTGCATGAAGTCCAGTTAAATCCGTCCAGACTGAACTGTACTTGGTACTTGGTCACCCATTCGTTGGAACCGTGTCTTCCTTGAGTAGCCACTTCAGTTATGGCCATAACCGTACCAAGGTCTATCTGTAGGTACTCTCCCGCTTCATTCTTCTTAGAGCACCACACACTCTTTATATTATGAAGACGACCTTGCCATGGTTCAAAGTTACGCCCCAAGTACGAAGAAGCTGTGATTTGGACGTTGGAAATACGTCCTCGTTGCATCCCCAGAGATTGAGTGCATTCTTTAAAAAATATGTTTGGTATCTTAAAATGGAAGGAGAGATCAAGGGAGCGAAGGATTTGTAAATATTTTATCATTTGTCGCCAGACAATATTTGGTGTGATCGATATACGCTGGCGAAACAACTAGCATTGTCATTTTAAGCATCTTAAGATACTAAAGGAAACTCGAAAATAATCGGTAAAGTTGCCCCCCGTCTTCAACTTTTCTGTATAATCCCTACATAATATTCTCGACTTTCACATCCCCATAATACCTTCCGTCTTTGGGGGGTAACCAGAGGGTAAAAACCCCTTTTATTTTGCTGAAGGCTGATCAGACAATGTTGAAAATACCTTAAAATAGATAAAATGAAGAAGTAAAAAACAGAAAAAGATAGAAGCTTGAAGAGCTTTAAGGTAAATTTTAAACATTTTCTCGTAAGTCAATAGATTTTCTGTAAGACCAAAACTCTTGATGATCTGTACACTCAAAAATAACTTGTAATAAACTGATAAACAGTATTGTACAGATAAAAGCAGTTATAGTATAAATTCAATTAAGAAACCTTTTAATTTGGGACAGTTTTTTGATTGGTTACCCCAAAAAACGCAAGGCATTATGGGGATGTGAAAGTCGAGAATAAAGAAAATTTCTTTCAAGCCTTACCCTGGCATCGATAGTTAATTCCATCGCTGTTCATTAAACAAGAAATACTTGACTTACTGCAAAGTTTCAAACTACAAAAAGCCATTGGATGAAGAAAGTAGATCAAATAGGTTCCCTGACTTGCGGTGACAAAATCCTCAGGGGATGAGAGGTGAGTAGCGTTGTTCAGGTCACACAGGCCGTGGTCTGGGTACCAGTTAATGCTGTGACATTTTGAGTCAGCTCCACATTTCTGCGTGCAATCAGAAAAGTGTGTTGCCTTGAACACCCGAATCACGTGGTTGACTAGCACGATACTCGACTGAGACTGCGCTGTTGAACATTCAAGTGCTGATGATGGCTGTTGCCACAGCAACAAAACTAGAACAAGCAAATGGCCCTCGGTCTGCATTTTTATCGATCTCCTTTTCTTGCCGAAGTGATATGACAATTTGTTGCTGAAATAAAAACACACAGTGTAATTCAGTGCAAAACAAAATAATACGACTTTTTTAACTTAATGAAATGAAAAGATTATTATTTATATCACTCATGATATGAAGAAACTTTACGTTCCGACACGTTTATGGTGATGGTGGCTGTGTTAGTGAGGCGGGTTCGCTCTAATATTAGATTTTACAGTTACCTTTAAATCGAAAAAACTACGATATATCATGAAATATTAACCAATGAAAATAACCAAAACATTTTTCGAGGATTTGCAGATTTGAAAATAATAATAATAATATATAGAATACCGTTCTCAATCTTAGATATCTGATAGACACGCGCTGTCAGTGTCATCTCCGATACTCTGATTGAACTGGAAACATCTTAATTAAAGTTTCTATCTCACTTACCTTCAGCTTCTGATTTTTAATATCAAAAGGTTTTGTTCACTTCAGTATTGCTGGTCAACGCAACACTGCAGGCCGCGAGTGGTCTATAAGAATCGAATAGTATGGAAATAAGCTTGGAATTTTCATTAGTTAATCTTTTTACTTAAGCTGAGGATTTGTAAATATTGCACTTTGGTGTGAAATAAGGACGGATATTGTATCAGATGAATTAATG
This sequence comes from Actinia equina, assembly GCA_011057435.1. NCBI lineage: Eukaryota > Metazoa > Cnidaria > Anthozoa > Actiniaria > Actiniidae > Actinia > Actinia equina. The sequence goes on from WHPX01000087.1 coordinate 1,076,529, forward strand.
ACTTACATGTTTTACATTTTGCTTTTGCTTCTTATCATTCTCTTCTCAGCTGTTTTTTTTCTACCTTTCTTTCCTGTTTTTAAGAAAAAGTCAATTTTAATCTTAGCTGGCAGAACCGATCGGTGAAGTACAAAAACGTAAAAACAAACAAATACAGAAGGAATGATTTGGTTAAGTAACTGCTCTTGTCCGGCATCCGATTCCGGCACATTAAAATCGAAGCATTGAAAAATAATTTGATGAATTTTCACGGTGTATAATTTACCTTGTTATCATTACTGTGTAATTTTACAATGACCCTTTTAATGTTGAGTAAACAATGGCCTTTTTATCGAGTTGCTAAAAGTACTACAGACGTAAGAGCAAAGTAAATACATTGGCAATAAAAAGGGCATAAAATCGTTGGTAAACACCATATATATTGTCAATTCCGCTCGGCTGTTTATTTAATACCAAAAGGCCAAGGAAATGGGAAAAGCCGCTTACAACAAATTAAATTAAAAAGTAGTGCTTCGTTAATTGACCCAAAAATTAAAGTGCCAAATTTCTTGAGAACTTTGGGTTTCGGAATATTATTAGAAACTGCATTAGAAAACTTACTTTTTTCCGAAGGAGAACGCTATCTTCAAGTGTCTTGCTCAGTTCATCGAATTTATATCGGTACGAAAGAGCATTTTTTGGGAAAAAGGAAAAAAAAAAACACCAACAAACAAGCAAGCAACCGTTGTTTAATTAGATCTCTGGTTCTATACTCAGAAAAATATAAGTTTGAATATCCCAAAATGGTTTGAACAAAAGTATTTAAGACAAACTAAGTGCTCTTTTAACATTTCGACTTTCGGTTGTAAGATAGGGTCTTTGATTTGCATCACTTCCATTTGTTTTATTTATCATTGCAAATTGTTTTACGTGTAAGCAGATTGCGCGAGGCTCTCTAGCACTGCATGAGTCTGCAAAGACTGAAAGGCAATCCAGTGAACGCCTAAAGGGCGTCCTTTCTGCAGACCTTCGCGATCAAACTGTTAAGTGTTGCAGCTGCATGATCGATGAGGTTTCTAAAGGACGCCAAGAGAAAGACTTTTTTGGAACTTCCAGTGATGATTTGTAGTTCATTTGGATCAACATCATCACCAATACCAATAGCAACCATTGTGCATCCCATGTTCTGTTAAACAATAAAGCACAACATATATATCATTGAAAACAATGAAGCAATTGAAGCAGTGGCGTTGAAGCATGTCATCTATCACGACCCTTTGATGCTCTTTTGAGGATCTTCATGTTGGTAATGTTTACTGCCTGAAATGATTTTGAACCAATCAGGTTCTTTTCCCAAAATCAATCCAAGCTAAAAACAGAATCAAACGGTAGCTATGATCGTTACAAGTCTGCGTACGAAAGATTCCTTCTCTTTTTATATTTTATCTTGGTATTTACCCTTAGTTCCTTAGAAGGTACAGGAAGCCTTTCTAAGCCATTCCAACTATTTCCATCTGTAAGAACCACCACAGTCTTAGGGACGCCATCTCGCTGAAAGGGCTTGATGATTTTGTCTCTCAAACACTTCAGGGCGTTGTCGGTGAGTGTTGATCCTGCCGTATACTCCATATCATTGATGATCTAAGGAAACATCAGTATAATTAACAAATATTCGTCGAAGAGAAAGTGATTGTGTAAATTGAATGGGCAGAACTGTGGTGGAATAATGATAGATGTGTTGATCATCACAGTGAATGAGCGATCTAAGCGAACGCTGTAAAGAAAGACTTGAAAAAGTGATTTCAAGCTTCAACGGGAATCGAACCCATGACCTCCGCGATGCAGGTGCGATGCTCTGCCAACTGAGCTATGAAGCCAATCATGTTGTCGAGCGGTCATTTTTGTTGGGTTCTTCAAGCCCCCATAGATAATAAGTGTGGAAATTGAATGGGCAGAACTGTGGTGGAATAATGATAGATGTGTAAAAAAGAAAGTGATTATCGGTGGATATTTACCGAGCCGCGAGATAAATATCCGCCATAAGCTCCGAGGGAAATAATTGTCTTTTTATAATTGTAAAATTTTAAACTTGAATATCAGAGAAAAGACGAAATAACTATAACTATGACTGACAAGTGTTTTTCTGGGACTGAAATACGCATACAAACTAGCTGCGCTCACTCGTGACACCTTTTGACTACTCGAAGATAAACTTCATATCTGTTGTGCGGGAGGTCGTGGTTCAAGCCTCGGCTGGACCAACACTCAGGGTCTTAAAATAACTGAGGAGAAGGTGCTGCCTTTTGTAATTACATCTGCAAATGTTTCAGTTAACCGATACCTACTTCTCTAATCCGGTCAGATGATATCCCATCACTGTCCAACCATGTCAGGTCTATATAGCACTTCTCGTCGAAGCGAGCGATGCCTAGTCTTGATTTCCCTTTGGAAGAAAAGTCGTAGCGAGTAATGAACTTTTTAAGGAATTCCTGTACGAGCTTGAAGTTGCCTTTGCCGACGCTGCCGGACACGTCTACCAGTAAGATGACGTCTGAGACGTAGGAACATTCTGGGATAGAATGAGGTAATATGTTTAACATTACATGAACATAATCACTGGGAAGTAAGAGCGGAAAATAAGGAAGGAAAGGAGAGATGGAATGGATCCCGGAAAAAAGGGTGGATGAATGGATGGATGGATGGATAGATGCAGATGGATGGATGGATGCAGATGGATGGATGGATGCAGATGGATGGATGGATGCAGATGGATGGATGGATGCAGATGGATGGATGGATGCAGATGGATGGATGGATGCAGATGGATGGATGGATGCAGATGGATGCATGGATGCAGATGGATGGATGGATGGATGCATGGATGGATATGTGGGTGGCCATACGATTAACAGCGGCAGAAAGAACCCTCAATGGAAATTTAAAAGAATAGAAAGAGGGCCGAGCCCATGGTTCCATGGTTGCTACTTACTGAGAGAGGGTGCGACCGTGACTTCCTTTCCCGAGCCTGGATTAATATGACCAATGGCTAAATTTTTTATCTGAATACGTAATGAACAAAAAATAAGGAAAAGAGAGAAAATATTCAAAATGACGAGAAAGAGATCTATATACAAGGGAGTTAATTCAGGTTTCTAGATATTCGTACATCGTAGAAATACGCTCGATACTGTCCGCCAACACAGAGTTCTCCATCGATATCGCTGACTAAACTAGCGTTTAGTTTCAGAACTCCAACGCACCTATTTTCTGGATCGAGAGGATGCCTAAAGGAATATAAAAAAAGCAATTCATTGTTATGTAGTACTGATAAGAACTTCTTTATTTTACGCCTCCAAGATATAAGAAGTCGCCTTGGGAGGTCCACAAATTTAACAGTCTCTTATGTTTAACCTCATTAAACATGTAAAAGTTAAAGTTATTATTATTATTATATTATTTTTATTACAAGTCGTTCGGTAGGTCCTTCAGGCAAAATTAAACGACACACTCCACACTTCCACTACATTTAACATTCTATTAAGCACTGAACTCTCAATTCACGTGTTGATTTTTGTGGTTTGTGAAGAGAGGAAAAATGAAGAACCCGGTCAGAGATCGAGAACTTTCTCAACGATGATGATAAAAACACATCAAACAAGCTCTTTTCAAATGTGGATTGTATTCCGTAAACCGTAATAAACCGGACCGAAGTTTTATAGTTTTCTCACTAGCCACCCTTACCACCCATCTACACGTTGTACCTGTCCCCTATGAGAATCACATGACGTAGAATAAACCGTATAACAATCAGAATATCTTACGTTGCCAAGTAGTTTTGCAATGGACCTGTCCCGCTCAGACATACCCCATAATTCTCTAGGGCGAACCACGTGTATTTTAGTTTGATGGCTTCACTGCGACATCGACAGGTCAGGCTGACAAAGCAAAACATTCAAATCCAATCAGTATTATTACTAAGCCATCCAGAGATTTAGGAAAAAACTGGACCGAATTGGGATTGCAGTGCATTATTGGTTTATTGGACGCTATTTTGGAAATATGTTCCCTAAGACAGTCTGACAATACACTAACAATAGCATCTCGACCCAATTTTTTCTGAATGAATGGGTGGTTAAGTTATACTCTCATGCAGGCTAAAGAGATATATTCTAAAGTTTCACAAGCCAAATTTGGTAGCGTTAAAGAAAGCAGGATTTTGACTTACTCATAAACGTAGCCGGAGAAATCGTCCCAGTCTATTTTGACTTTAGCGTCAGGTTTTCTGTCGTCGAAAATGGGAATCAAATCGCGATGAAAATTGACTCTGCAGCCACGTTTCAACCAGTTCTTTGGACATTTGAGGTACTCATACGCTGAAGAAGAAAAAAAGGAGTTTATTCTTAAAAATGGTCACAAACGAACAAAGTTGTTTATTCATAAAATTCAAGGACCTTATACGCTGAAATAAATAACCTTAACCATAAAATATTGTCTGGTATTCTTGGGGTGCAACCACATTCCTCAAAAAATATAAATAACAATGAAACAGCCGCTAAGTTGGTTGATCTAACAAGAAAAGCTACTGATCAAGACTTCTTTCTTATCGTCAACCAACATGACGTCATGACGTAACGTGATGGCCGCCTTATCGTCGAAGTAGTACATTGTATACGAACGATTAGAGTCAAGTTAGCCTAATACACTTTAGTAGACCCTAATTCCATTGTTTTCTTGTGTGTCTATTTGACTATTACACGTTGACTAGTATTTTTTGTTTCATGGGTTAAATGCCTTCACTCTAGTCGCGCGTTGCGTTCCAAACTAGTAACAAAAGATCTACATTAAAAACTATTTTGAAGGCAAAAAGGAGCTGAAAAGATACTTACCAAATGACGGACGAGGCACCACAAAAAGTTGTAGTGCGCAAAAAACAAGAAGAGAAATGTAGACAAACACTGAAATAAAAAAATACAGCTTCACTGATACACGTAAATATTCTACACAAAATCGAAGCTAATTAACCTTTAGCAATCACCACTGATGACTCCAAACTGGAGTATTACACTGTATTGATGGTTTTCACGGCGGCCATGTTGGAGGAACATAACAAAAGAATTGTCAATGAATTCTTTTGTCATATCCTCCAACATGCCCGCCGTTTCTCTTGTTATTTAATTCTCTTGGGAATGGTTGAAAACCATCAGTAGAGCGTTTTCACTCACGTGAGAAGACAACCATAAACAATAGAAACTTTCTGCACAGTATTTGCATAAAGATAGAGTTCAATTCCTGGAGGATAGAAAATGTATTGTTTTGGTACCCCATAATGGCCGCTGTGACGTCACTTGAAAACGCTACTATATATCACGAATAGAATATGGACCCATAGAATAATAAAGCTTGACTTTCTTCAAGATCAAAAACTGACGCACTATTTCTTTCTATTATTGCTTTCGAGTATTTTCTCCTGGTATATCATGCATTTTACAGTTTCTTTTGTTGTTCAAACGAAAAACAGAACAAAACAAAACAAACCCCCAAAAACCAAAACAAAAAACCAAAAAGAACAAAAAAACAGCAACGACCAAAAAAAAACAACAAACGAACAAACAACAAAACAACGAAAAACAGCAACAAAAAAACAAAAAAAAAAACAAAACAATGTAAGAAAATAAATAAATAAGAAAAAACCCCAAAAAACACGAAAACAAAAAACACGAAAACAAAAAACAGTTTTACAAGGTTAGAGCAACTTACTATTCGTAGAGCGAAGACTCCTTTCGTTGATTCTTCTTACTTTCTTGGATGTTCTAAAACAAAAATCCCTAAAGTTCAAACAAAAAGTAATTCACTAAAGCTTTAACGAAAGTCAAAAAAACTTACTTTGAACTTTGTGCTTCGTTCGAGCATTTCCTGATATGAGTACTCCCTTAAATAAAATATGGTTTAAGCCATTACCATGGAAACAGAGTAACGGTTGCTATCGATCAAAGGAATTTCTCAGTCCACTGAAGATGGTATCAGTAAGATTAAAAAACAAGATAACTTTAATGGTTTTTCCCGCCAATTTTTTACAAGCTATTTAAAGAATTTTGTTCCCAAAATAGGATGTTTACGCTACAAGCTTTATGTCAATATAGTGGCGGATCCAGGACTTTTAGGGGGGGGGGGGGGGGGGGTTCATTTTTGCAAACCTCGACACAACAATAACTTTCTCTTGCATCATTATTTTTCCCATGATGGCACATCACTGGCCTAGGGGCGCTCCTCATAAAGATAACCTATCCACCAGTCCCATTTTATATTAAATCTCATGAGTTAGTACCATACTTTAATTTATTTATTTAAAAAATATAGAAAATCCAAGGTACCAGCCGGTGGGGGGTTCATGGGGTTCATTTGCACCCAATGAACCCCCTCTAAATCCGCCACAGCTATATACCACCAAAACAAAGACATAGCTGTCGATGTTAATCAATCAGAAACGGTCCGATAAGATTTTGATCGAAGCTATCGAAAAATATTAAAAATTCAATTGTTCAAATAAATGCCTCTTTTCCTAAGTGTTTACTACTGATTACGTTCTAGAGCGAGCGAGATTGCAAGAGTTTGGCCAAAGACTAGAGCAGGATGACAACTCTTATGATAAAAAGAACTTTGAAAAAAAGGTATAGAAAACTGAGAAAACTACCATCGGTATCCCAGTAAAAATCATGGCTTTTCAAATATTTGATAGGAGTAAAGTCAAAATTAAATGATTGTACTTAAGTTTTCCGCGAAATCGGGACGTTATTCAAACAGTTTTCAACGCGTTTTTTATTTGTGTATGAGAATACATATAAAATTTATATTTGTACTGCGGTTATAGTGTATTAAATTGAGCTGATCCTCGCAGTGTATGAAGCAACTTATGCAGCGCTGCAAATTGAAAGACTCAGGAAAAATTCTGAGTCTCGAACGGGATTTGATTTTTTATTGTCGATAGTCAATTTAATATTTATACACTAATTCATAGGCGAAAAGCGATACAAGATAGGTCATTCCAAGATCCAATAATTGCTTACTATCAATCACGTGACTTTTTGGAGTTGCCTGGGGGACAAACAAGCGGTTGACTGGGGGGGCAACTAGCGGATGTTAAGTCAAAACATTTCAAAATAAGTCCTCAAGCTATTTTATTTGACTATTTTCACGACATCAAACCAGAAAACAAGAGATCAAAACAACCTCCAGGATCATCCTACAAGCCATCAAAAAAGAGCTATTACTGGAAGTGACGTCTATTAATAGCAACCTATAGCTGGAATGACTTGTATTTCTGCTTTTTATTCTCGTCAATAACATGCACCTTAGTGTTGAGACGGATTTGATTTTGTTTGTATTCAACGAAACCATTTCCATGTCGGAATGACCTATCGCGTATTGCCGTTGAAGATGACAACGTTTACTGAAATAGGTGTATACACCCAATTGAAAAAACGTAGTTGGGTTCGAGAAGGTCATATCATCGAAGCTAAGACCGAAAAGGATTTTGGGTACTCCAAAATGTGCATTATATTTGCATATAGACATGTCAAAATTTCTTTGTATTTCAGGGATTTTTAGCGGCTTGCAAGTTGCGCAGCAGCCCGTAGTTCTTCACTGAAAGTAAAGATTGTGAAGCGCGTTGGGATGCACGTATTATCATGCGCTATACAAGAATTTCCGCCAATTTATTTATCATTTAAAGTGAGGCCGTTGAGCGTTGGCCCTTGTGATAGCATGCACGAGTTTAACACTTCAAAAAGTCCCACTACACCAAGACAGATCTCTATGTCTTCGTATCACTTGAGGTATCTATCTCTGAATAATACCTGCTTGACTGAGTGGGTGGACTATCTCATTTCAGTGTGCGTCAATAGATATTCTTAGAACTTAGTGTAAAATCATTTCAAATATCACAAAACAGATCTAGACAAACCGCCTTTGAAAACAAAACCAAACCAGGAAAATAAAAACCAAAAAAATAATGATAATAAATGAAGAAAGGAAAAAGAGAAAAGAAAAAAGAAAGAAATCAAAACAAAATAATTTCGCAAAACATTGTGATACCAAGTGGAATGTTTTCCTATATAGACTAAAAAGACTATCCAGAACGATCAGTGAGAAACTTTTACTTTTATTCCCTTAGGGTTTTTTCTGTTGATGGGTTGCAAGCATTTCCAAGAGAGTTAAAAGACAAAAGCTTGGCGGCCATTGTGGTGCCTTTAACAATGGAAAGGGGGGGGAAAAAAAGGAAAAGATTTAAAAAAAATACAAAAAAGAAAAGAAACAAGAAAAAACGAGAGGGAAATTAAAAGAAAAGCCAGGATAGGTTTTTTAACGCGAATAATATCAAGGCAAGTTGTGTTTAGTTTGAACAGCAATCAAATAGACCATTTTCCTTATTTGCAGGCTTTTTTCCATCATCATATTAGCTTCTACCTTCTGTTCTACTTCTAATGTCGACTACAGGAAGAATGTCACTAGATACAAAATCGAATACCATTTTATAAAGATTTGAATGGAAAATTGATTGGGTAGCAAGACCTTTTCAAGATGGTAGGTCACGTGACCTTTTCGTGTCTTTTCTTTATTGAGTGATCAGCCTTTTTCAATATTTCCCCCCAATTAGCAAAAATATTTGAAATCGAAAAATATATAATATAGAAAAGAAACGACGATATGACGACTCAACAGTTGTTTCGAGATCGATTCGGAAATGAATCGAGAATAATTCGGAATTGCATCAAGCTTTTGTTCGGAATGGATTCGTGATTGATTCTGAATTTAATCGAGTGTTTTTCGGAATTGATTACACAATACAATTCAATAATTATACAGTTTCTCATTCACCGTTTTCCATACATCACTTCACTGGTCAAACACAAAGCATTCAGTCGAGGTTGCAAGGTTCAAATTTGAATAATCCTTTGAAAGTACCTTGGCGCCTCGCTTGAGCGCTTTGTGTTTGACCAGTGAACCAATGTATGGAAAATGGTGAATTAATCCCATATAGGTAACTGTCCAATTATTTTCTTAATCGGACAGTCTTGTTGATATGGGGTTAATTAGGCAGCTATATAATTAATAGGTAATGGGATTTCATGCTCCCCAATCAAGAAATAATTAGACTCGAAAAATTCCTCTTACTGCCAAATTGGACTCGGCCTACAGGCTCATCCAATTTGTGTCAGTCTTGGGAATTTTCCTCGTCCAATTATTTCTTAACAGCATGGAGTCCTATTACATTTACTAATCGAGATTTTTCGGAATTGAATCGTGACTGTTTCGAAATTGAATGCAATTGAGGTATTCTGAAAATCAGAGATATTGATAAAACGATAGAATAATAATAATAATAATGTAAAATTTCCAATTGAGTTGAATTGCCAGCAAACAACCCGAATAAATGAATTTCTATGTGAATACATCACCACCCCTCCCAGGAATTTTCTTCCATTTCCATCGAAGTAAAAGAAAACGCACTGGGAACGAGGGGGAGTACCTAAAACCTAAATATGTTTCAGCTAATGATGAAAAGGTAGTTATATCTTTTTATGTTTCAGCTAGTTAATTTGAAAAAAGATAAGAAATATAGTAAATTCCTCGCGTACGTGGATACGTAAAACTGGTACAAAGAAATCCTAAAATGTCCCAGAAAAGATGAAGCATGCGTCCTCATCCAACATTGCCACGTGGTACATTCTCCCAGCTGTTGCCTAGTAACGGCTCTTATACAACACCTCGACATGGTCACAAAAGATTTGGCGGCAGCGCTTGTCTTGAGTTGATGGTCTATGCTTCGAAGAAGATCATTGGTCTTTAGTATTAGTAATAATTGTCGTGGGACTCTTTCTAGAAGGTCCGAGATCTGAGAAATGTAAGTTGTTACACCTTGTTTGATTTCTTCAGCCTGCAATAACAAACATTCAAACCAGAGGGTTATTACTATTGACTGGCCTCTGCAGTCACACCAGTCACACTAGGAGGATTCACTATTGATCGGCCTGTGTCTTACATGAGCTGTTCAAGAGAGCGCCCCTGTGAGGTTATTAGTCAAACGCCCTGAGGTCCTAATCGTTTCAAAACACGACAAAACTAAAGCTATATTACACTCACCTCTTCCTCAGTTATAGGTCCGCCATCAATCCCAGAACTCACTACACTCCAGGCACGTGATGTCAACACACAGGCAAATAATCCATAGAGGTCTCCTACTCCCATCTCGTTACTGTACTGCTTGATGCCCTCTACATCTGATGCTATTAGACACTGCCATAACTTACAGTATTTGACACGGAAATCATCACTTAGTTGCTGTGGGATGAAAAAAAGGGGGAGAGAGAAAAGCTGGTATTTCACTCTGGTCAGAGATAAAGACAAAAGTAAGTGCAACTGCTGGGGGAATAGATGGGTGAATAAATGGAGGGAGGGATAGATGAATAGATGGACGGGTGGCTGCATGTATATATGTAAATGGATGGAGGGAAAGATGCATGAATGGATGGATAGATGGAGGGAGGGAGAGATGCATGGATGGATGGATGGAGGGAGAGATGCATGGATGGATGGATGGAGGGAGAGATGCATGGATGGATGGATGGAGGGAGAGATGCATGGATGGATGGATGGAGGGAGAGATGCATGGATGGATGGATAGATGGAGGGAGGGAGAGATGCATGGATGGATGGATGGATGGATGGATGGATGGATGGAGGGAGGGAGGGAGGGAGAGATGCATGGATGGATGGATGGATGGATGGATGGATGGATGCATGGATGGATGGATGGATGGATGGATGGATGGATGGATGGAGGGAGGGAGGGAGAGATGCATGGAGGGATGGATGCATGGATGTATAGAGGGATGAAAGGATGCAAGGATAGATGGAGGCATGGACGGATGGATGGATGGATGGATGAATGGATGGATGAATGAAGGTATAAATGAATGGTTGGTTGGAATGGAATGGAAGGGAAGGATAGATTACCTGATACAGACCATGGTCTAGTAAGACTATCTCTACTTTATCATTCAAATCCTTCTTGACCAGAACATTTCCAGGGTGAGGATCACAGTGCACATAACCAGTCACAAATATCATCTCACTGTATAGCTCACCGATTCGTTTGGAAACCTAAGAAAGGTAATGTAAATTTACCGCTGTTTGTATTACTACGCGGCCACCCCAGACACAAATCGCATTGTGTAGTTTGCAATAGACTGCCGTCAATAAAACACCTCATTCTACTTGGATGTACTCAAACTCTTTGCAATCGCTTTCTGAACTTTCTTTCGTGATATCTGACTGAGAAAGTTTGATAGAAAAGCCAACTCACTGATCCAAACGTGTATAAATGGCGTCAACATGAATGATTGATGGCAGTCTATTGCAAACTACACGACTCGATTTGTGTCTGGGGTAGCTGCGTAGTAATACAAACGGCAGTACCACCATAATTAATTAATTACACAATATGATTAATTAATCAAACCTAATGCACCTGTATTACTAATAACAATCACATTGCCCCATCTACTGATTGGCTACATGATCTCTGAACTCGGCATCACATGTGAGTAGAGGTTGACAGTCTTTCCCTTGATCCAAAAGGCTTTTTCTCTGGGTTCTGCTGGGTTTTCCTCCCACCAAATGTGCAAATTTTCAATTAGATTTGTGATGTTACATTCTCTGAATTTCATCGATCCAGAGGTTGCATAAAATTCAAAGTTAGGTAAATATGCCTCTGAGTTAATATCCATGCCCTGGCTTAGCCTGCATACAAGTAGTAGGCTCTTAGGGGATTTTGTAAGTCTGCATTCCTACCCCTCCTCCTCCCCAGTCCCCAGGACAAGGGCCTGGTATGCAGACTGTGCCCTGACTTTGATCAGCCAAGAGGTTGCATGAAATTTGAAGGTAGTTAGATCAGGGGCGGTGGAAGCTGAAAATCTTTGGGGGGCACTGAAATATTATATTATAACGCTATGTGATATTGACCGCTGTTTTGTTTGATTGCAGAAGCATGTGCTGTAAAACTATGACAGAGAACCAATATTTTGTGGGTTCCGCCATTCCTGTAGATGTAGCCACTCACCTCATCAGATGAGATGTTATGTTTTCTCATGTACTCCAGATCATCAACTTTGCCACCTTCACAAAACTCCATCATGAGTACTCGCTTGCTCGACAGTTTCCACAATACCTTGGGCACCTACAAGAATCATTATCAACTCCATAGTCAGACCCTTTTTTTTATTCATAAACCAGTTTAGGTGCCTCTGTTTTCAGGTTTTTCTCCCTTGAATACTATTTCCAGCTATGCAAATCTTTTGTCTTATTCTCATTATATAAACACTCCTTTCTACCACTTCTTTCTCTTTTACTCCGACGAAGGACTAGCATCCAAAACGTCAATGTTTTTTCATCTTTTCACGGTGTATGATTTACCTTTTTATCATTACTGTTTCATTAGAAACACCGACGCAGCTCACACTAGTTTTTAGCTAGTTATATCTTCTTATAATAAAACAGATTCTTTTAGAGTTTTGAACCTATTGTACTAGATAGTTTTCCCAGCCCATATTATTGATTCACTTACCTTAAGGAATTTACAGTTACTAAACATTTTTGTGACCTTCTCAGAGTTTCGTCCTTCATGCAGAAAATCCATCTCCAATGGAAGATTTCTTTTGGTCTCATCTATGAGCCACTTAAACCGAAATTCAGGAAATATCCATGATACAGCTTTAGTTAATAACTGCAATGAAAAACCAAAATGTGTTAAAGAGAAGGCATGTATAGAAATCAACAACCCTCCATATCTTTAACCGCCAACTGGTTGACTCAGTTGGTAAGAGTGTTGGTCTGTTACTGTGGAAGGTCATGGTTCAAGCCTTGGCTGGACCAAAACTCAGGGTCTTAAAAAAACTGATGAGAAGGTGCTGCCTTTGTAATCATATCTGAAAATGATTAGACCTTCATGTGGCTCGGATGACCACGTTAATGGCAGTCCTGCCCCTAATTAACCACAGACATTAACAGAGGACCAGAAATTCATCAGTTAACTTACTTTCAGTGTTATCCTCTATGAACAAAGTTGAATTTTTTGCAAAAGGAAAATACCTCAATAGTATATATATCCACAGAGACATGTTCTTGTATATCCTTATGTTGGACTTTGACAGCCACTACTTTACCATCATGCATTGTAGCCTTGTGCACCTGCGCTAACGATGCAGTTCCCAGGGGGACTGGATCAAAACTAGAAAACAACTCTGATGGTGTCTGACCAAGATCTTCTTCTAGGACTTTGTACACATCTTTGAGGGTACTTTGAGGGGCATCACTGTGAAATACTTTCATAGTCTTGACATATTCATAGGGTAATAAGAAGTCTAGAGCACCAATGTATTGTGCCCCTTTGATGTAAATGCCACCATTTGCACAGCACAAGTCACGGAGTCTTGCTGCTGAACGCCAGTGAATCTGCAGATATTTGCAGGGTCTACTGTTAAAAAGTGAAATAATGTTCAGCTACTCACCTTTGACATCAACTGTTTGTATTCTGGTCCATTTCTTTCTACACCCCATAGAGATTTTTTGTAATCATAACTTATCAAGATCACCTGTACATAAGTCAAAGTAAACTACCTTTGTTTCTATGGAAATGGTTGGCAAGGGAATGGTTGGGAAAGGTAGAATATGGAAAAATGATCAGTGAGTTAGTGCATCAGTGAAAATTAAGGTATTGAAATGTCTTGCTGGGAAAGCAAGAGGTTACCAAACTAAACATGCTAAATTCTAATGCCCTAGTTGATTTTGATCACTCTAGAGGTTGTTTCAGGAAACTTCAATAGACTGTGAGTTAGTTGTCTGACTTAGATTATAGCCTAGAGATTGTTTTAGGTGGCTTAATTAAATAAGTATATATTACTAAAACAAACTGTACTGTGGTATAGGAAGTAATGGAATGTGAATGCTACATTTGCCTCTTGAAGATTCATTTAGTTTTATCAAGGGGAAAAACTTATAATAAAGTAAGGTTCCAAATGCAATAGACAGCTTTAAAAAGTCAAACTATTTTTATAAATTGAATTTAAGTTTTCATGAGGTGAAGATGTTATATGTACCCAAAACTAACACACATTTTTGTATAAAAACCTTAAGATACTCACAGTCAAAACAGTACGTCCACATCTGACCAGACCATTCGAAGAAAACCTTGATTGCTCTTTGAACTTTGGCTCAGGAGCCGAACAAAAGGCACACGACGAAAATACGACTACTGTCGGACTGGCCAACGCAAAGACATTGCGAATCAAAGTCATTTATTAAGTATTGAATTTGTATAGCCAAGTAAAGTCTACAACTACTACAGTAATGATAAAAAACTACTAGCTACAGTGTTTTCTTATTTTGTTTATTATGTAACATTGGATCAGCAGTGTTCTTGTTAGATGATATGCGCAAGAGTCTTCCTCAGGAACCCCAACTGCATGGTTTGGCATGATGAGAATAGCGCATCGCAACCGTGACGTCATAAAAACAAAGACAAAGGCGAAATTCGGACAAACGAACTTACTTTCAATAGATAATTTTCACAGCCGATCGCAGTTGATCTTAGTTTACATGGGTTATTATTGTAACTTTAAGTAAGAATAATAAAATCGGTTCGTGTAAACCTCGTAGCGGTTAAACAGAATGCAATGTTTGTCCGAATCTTTAAGCTATTTTTAGAATCAGTGCGCTGCGCTATTAGAATATTTTGAATAATGAAAATAATAGACTAGAAATTTTTCCGAGTTCCCTATCCCTATCCCTATTCCATTATATTCATTATTCATTATTGACATATCGTTATCCTGAGAATGAGTACTTTCGCCTCTTGAATCACAGCGGTGCAGTCAAAACTCTACAGGGCATGCGTATATTTCTATGTGGTTAGAAACCAAGAGCAGAAGAGTCATTCACGACTAGCATTGTTGCTTTGGAATAAAGATTTGTAAATTTGAATTACCAGTGCATGGATTGTTCAACAACCCCGAGGAGGTTCTTAGGGGCTTGTAACATTAAGGAATCGAGTAGACGGAAAGGATAACACTGCGGATTTTGCTCTAGTAGCCTTCCCGTATTTTGCATTGACTTCATTTAAGAAGGAAGTTCACTGACCTAGGTACTAAAGATCAATATTGTAAATGTTCCGGAAGAGTTCCTGGAGTTCGTGCACTTGCAGAACCTCATCTTACCATCGATCAAGAAATAGAGATTGTTGAAGACGTGCTGCAGTATTGTACGTGCAAGCATGCTACAGGAATCGTCCTGTTTTGATGGCCCTGAAGGAACTGTATCCAATATAAAGTGTGTGAAATCTCTTGAAATTCTGAGGAAGTCTCTTAAAATGCTTATTGCTTTGCTGCGCTCGGTCAGTACGGCATCGCCTTGAGCCAAATATTCCATCCCTTAAACTCCGTCCCTTAAACCGACCGATTCCACGAAAACATCAGAAATGTGATCATCGTTTTCAGCCTCTTATGGCTCTGAATAGATTTTTTAACGAAGCCAGCATAACAAAGTGCACGTGAAATCACACCAAACGCATAGCAAAAGACTGCATGCGTAAAAACACAAAAGTCATGAATAAAGCTAAGCCAAACATCTCATGACAAACAAAAATATTGAACAAAATTAAACCACGGAATGCAGAATAAAACAAAACTGGCCAAAATGCAAGTATTGACAAAAAGCAATGAATAACGCTGAGCCAAACATCTCATGACAAACAAAAATATTGAACAAAATTAAACCACGGAATGCAGAATAAAACAAAACTGGCCAAAATGCAAGTATTGACAAAAAGCAATGAATAACGCTGAGCCAAACATCTCATGACAAACAAAAATATTGAACAAAATTAAACCACGGAATGCAGAATAAAACAAAACTGGTCAAAAAGCAAGCGTTGACAAAAAGCAATGAATAACGTTCAGCCAAATAGTTCATGACTAAACACAACTGGCAAATATTTTAAAAGAATGGCCAGAAGTGACAGTGGCAACCAAATATAGCATAAGGTTATGGCCAACAACTGACTAGCAAACATTAGAACTACAAAACGTACAAACCAAGGGAAAATTACTGCCACCGTAAGGAAAGTTGAGCTAAAGCTTGATAAAACAGCTAATCCTGCCACGAACATTAGCGAAACTCGGCAAGTATCGAAAACAACCGACAAATTAATTAAGATATGTTACCACAATAAGTTCTCTTTGTACTGGTGATGGGGTCTTGGTCTGCGTTTTCCTGGTTTTAGTGGGCAACCAATTGGATTTACTGGGAGTACGGGAACTTAATTGTCCTTCTAGATTGTGCCTAGCCAAGGTTAAAATCAAGCTACTGAAGAGGAACATACGTCGGAACTGGGTACAGAGCGTGGTTTCTCACTGTTTATATACTCGTGTGGCGGAAGACCGCTGAGTATAGTACTTAGTATGAATATGCTATCATTTTTGGCTCATCGGTCGAAGAAGCAGTCAAAAAGGTTTCTAAGTGGGCAGCAGCTTACTACACCCATCAAAACTCATATTACAAATTGCCAACATCACATGCAGCTTGCTTGCATCATAATTCAAAAGCCAGCCTCACAGGAGAGAATCGAGTAAGCTGAAACGAGGGCGTGGATTAAAATGCATGCAAGTAGCAGGAGTATGTCACCTATAAATAGGCCCTATAACTTCTCTACTTGCACCATTTTAGAACAGTTCAAGATGATCCTATCATCCTAAGAACATCTTCGCAAATCAGGCTTTTTGAATATTTGGGTTTGTTGGATCATTGTGAGTAGAAGTCATAATTATGAGGATGCAAAGAGAAAAGAGCTGGTATGTACATTTATCATCTAACCCGTATCTGTCCCGGCGCGCGCTCTTAAAAAACCTTCGGGAAAATAGGCAGGACAAAGTGAGCAGGGCCGTACGGCTTTTAGCGAGCAGGGCCGTGCTATGTACTTATTGACTGAGTGAGAGGGTCGTACAAGAAAATATTTGGCTTAATGTTGGAAATTCTAAAAGGTAAATAGCATTGTTTTTTCATTTTATTGACATTTGAATAAAGCGAAATCTAAATGGACTCAGAGGAGCCCGCACTAGTTTTAGCTACGACTCACTCACGAATAGCGAGGCCATACATTCCCTAGCTAATTCTATTATTCTGTATTCTAGCAGTTCGTTATATCATAACGCAATTGTACACGAAACCACATCAGACATTAAAAATAATAATAAAAATTCAATTTTGCAAGGTGGTCTGAGGCGGCGTATGGAATTCGAGCATGATGGCAGTCTAGGTGATTGAATTAATCATACTTAAATAATACATAAATATTTATTATAGCTTAATTTATCCTCAAGTAGGGTACAACTACTAGCCGAATGAATAAAATTTGCCTGAAAATTATACTCTTCCTAGTCTCTATCAATCACCTGTACTGCGAGTATCCCTTCTAGCCAGAACATTAGGTGATGGCTAAATGGCATACTCGCAGTCCAGGTGATTGGGTGGTCTTATATTTTACTCATATTTAAACACATAAATATTTATTATAGCTTAATTTAGACTATCGTAGGGTACGACTACTAGCCGACTGAATAAAACTTGCCTCAAAATTATACTCTCCCTAGTCTGTCTCAATTTTTTGGACTGTGAGTATGCCATCTAGCCATCACCCTTGAACGTGCTATTCAGTGGGCTAGTAGTCGTACCCTACAATAATCTAAATTAAACTATAATAAATATTTATGTGTTTAAATATGAGTAAAATATAAAACCACCCATTCACCTGGACTGCGAGTATGCCATCTAGCCATCACCCGTGAACGTGCTGGCTAGAAGGGATACTCGCAGTCCAGGTGCTTGATAGAGACTAGGGAGAGTATAATTTTGAAGCAAATTTTATTCAGTGGGCTAGTAGTCGTACCCTACAATAGTCTAAATTAAACTATAATAAATATTTATGTGTTTAAATATGAGTAAAATATAAGACCACCCAATCACCTGGACTGCGAGAATGCCATTTAGCCATCACCTAATGTTCTGGCTAGATGGTATACTCGCAGTCCAGTCAATTGAGACAGACTAGGGATAGTATAATTTTCAGGCAAATTTTATTCATTCGGCTAGTAGTCGTTCCCTACGATAGTCTAAATTAAGCTATAATAAATATTTATGTGTTTAAATATGAGTAAAATATAAGACCACCCAATCACCTGGACTGCGAGTATGCCATTTAGCCATCACCTAATGTTCTGGCTAGATGGCATACTCGCAGTCCAGTCAATTGAGACAGACTAGGGAGAGTATAATTTTCAGGCAAATTTTATTCATTCGGCTAGTAGTCGTTACCTACGATAGTCTAAATTAAGCTATAATAAATATTTATGTATTTAAATATGAGTAAAATATAAGATCACCCAATCACCTGGACTGCGAGTATGCCATTTAGCCATCACCTAATGTTCTGGCTAGATGGCATACTCGCAGTCCAGTCAATTGAGACAGACTAGGGAGAGTATAATTTTCAGGTAAATTTTATTCATTTGGCTAGTAGTCGTACCCTACGATAGTCTAAAATAAGCTATAATAAATATTTATGTGTTTAAATATGACTAACTCAATCACCTGGACTGCGAGTATGCTATCTAGCCAACACATAACGTTCTGGCAAGTGGCATACTCACAGTCCAGATAATTGAGACAGACTAGAACAAATTTGCCTCAAAATTATACTCTCCCTAGTCTGTCTTAATTACCTGGACTGCGAGTATGCCATCTAGCCAGCACGTTACGTGTTAGCTAGATGGGATACTCGCAGTCCAGGTGATTGAGTTAGTCATATCTAAACACATAAATATTTATTATAGGTTAATTAGACTATCGTAGGGTACGACTACTTGCCGACTGAATAAAGTTCCATTATGAAGAAGGTCTTTTCGATGGATGTGAAATAGTCATGGTGTAATGGAGTACGTTCACATCCAGTGAAATGACCTTTGATGCTGCTTTTCAGCAGTTAAACCATATTCGTCGGATGCAATGGAAGCACTTTGACGTCAAAAAATCTTCGCTTGCACGTTATGTCATCGCGGCCACGTTGGTGCCATGTGAACAAAAGATTTCTCATTAGCATCCATTGTTAACCGCACCATAACGGCCGCCATGTTTTTGTCTTTTGACTCGCTTTGGAATGGTTGCAGCCCATCAATGAGTATTCCTACTTATTTGAGGGTCAAAACAAAAGTATTCTCTTCACTTGAGGATTGAAATCAGTGGTCATAGAACGCAGATAAGTAAAAACAAAAGCAGACTGATAAAACGTTTATAAGACTTGACGAAAAAAGATTGACAAAACTTTATATTGCTTTATACTTGACTAGTGAAAACTGAAAAAGGATACTTTTCCTTAAGAGTAAACTAGACGTTTTTTCCTTTTTGCATCGGGAATACGTCAAAAACTGGTTTATTTTCATCTCATTTATTGATTTCAAAATTTTAACTAGAAGCATGTCAGGAAGTGAATTATTCATTAGAAACGCCTGCCAAGCAATCTAATCGGGGCTGTGTTAATCCAACTTTTTAAGCATAAGATATGTTACGAAACATGTTGTGTGTTTTCGTAAGATTTCAGCGGGGTATATATGAATGAAGCTTGAAAACATCATTGGATTCACTGGCAATTGATGATCGTATGCATTTCTACTTGATTTAACTCTCACCTAGAGACGGGCCGATATTAAATCATGTGTTAATTTAAAATATAGCCTGTTTATTTAAAATGTAGTTCTTACTTTGTGTGGCAGAGTACAAGTACACTTCCTCGCTTTCCCAAATTCAGCCCACCAATTTTTTTTAAACACCGATACTGTTACAAATCTTAAGTCAAGCTTAAAAAATTCCTTATTTTTAAATAGCTGGGGGGGTGGGGGGGGGGGGGGGGGGGAGGGGGAGGGGGGTAAGCCAATCACACAAAAAACAAAAACAAAAAGACAAAACAGAATTAAACATGGTGAGTCTTGTGGGGCAATCGATGACTGAAAATGACCGGCTACCAAAGTTCGTTTAAACAAAAAGTAGTAGCGTCAATAACCCTTTTTTAGACTGTCAATCACTCTTTTCCTGGACATTTCTAAACTACGCTAGTAAATAAATGATCGTTTTTAATTTTATTTTCTTTCCAATGAATTTAAGTGGCTCCATTGACCTCTAAACCACACAACGTACGCTAGAGTCGGGATGTGATAGTATTTATTAATCATTATTATGAATACAATAATCTAAATCGAGGTCTGTTATTGATAAATGTTCACATTAATACAGTGAGATATAAAACAACAGCTTTTTCATGCATCCCTGTGGCCTTAGCTTGAATGGTTATGTTCTAAATTTTAAGATTTTCAACACGACAATGATGATATGTAATTAGGCAAGATTAAATAAACGAAGACAAGGAAAGTCTGTTTTCATGCTGGTATCCATCATAGACACCGTTTGATGCTATTTTTAGAATCACATTTGCTATCGTTTGTTTTTTTTGTGCGCTCACACACTATGCGAGCTCTACGCTGTTTGTTAAGGTTTTTTATTTGAAAAACACGTTATAAAATAACTGTTATGAATGTCGCGCTCTGATTGATTTGGAGCGCGTGATTTATGAGAGCACATTGCACGCGCGCGCACTTTCCGTTGCTTCATTTCTATCTATTATTGTAATTTGTATTTTATAAAAAAAATAAAAACCTTGCTTGCTGTGCTGTGTGCAGTCATCAAGCACTTGGGGATTGGCAGAACACTCGAGAAGTGTCCATTAGCACTCCGCTAGGCGTCGTGCTTCTCCTAACACTTCTCTCGTGTTCTGCCACACCACGCGTGCTTGATAACTGCACACAGCACGCGCGCGCGTTTTCTATTTCTTCAAGAAAATATGAGAAAATAGCGTAGAACGCACGCAGCTGGCGCGCACAGGAAAACAAACAATTAAATAAATGACTCTAAAAATAGCATCGAACATGATAAAAATAGCATCACAGAGTGCTTATCATACGGCGCTGGGATTCCTGGCCTTAGTCCATTTTCTCTTGAATTTAGGTCAATAGAGCTATTCAGCTTCGCAGTTTGTTGTGCACATTTCAGACCATGTGATGCCACTCATGGGAGTTGATTCTTTCTTGTGTAAATATTTTAACATGTTCGTCATAAAAGAACAACCCTCGAGGGAATGTCATGTGATCTGAAATGGTCAATTTGCATACGAAGATTTGTAAATGGGTCTATTAGCTATGTATACGTATCAGTAGAGTAAAGGCATTTAACCCGTGAAATAAAATATTAGTCAACATGTAATAGTCAAATAGACACAAAAGAAAACAATGGAATTAAAATCTATTAATATCTATTAGTCAAATATCACTCTACATATACCATGACTAAACGAGATCCTCTCAAAGATAATCAGAGCACACGCATGGAGCGATCTTCGTAAATGTCATGCCAGTATATGGGTTTACTTACCCATGCATGTGGTCTCTCCCCCGTCAACCGATGTGAGTCTTGATCATTGCCATTACAACAAAGCAAAGAAAACAGGCTAAACCGGTTGACAGGTGCCCGACATTGGTAACGGCAGCACTATGAACTCTAATGTTATCAGTAGTGCTATTACAGAGGTTACCATGACAGCACGAAGATTTGCCCGATAGATAGGTTATACCTGTTCCGTCCTCCTTACTTGTTCTGTTCATCTCATAAGGCCACAGCCCTTCAGTAAAGCTACAATGATATATACTGCTGCAGCCACGATATGTCCAGTCGAATTCCTTGTTTTCCACGACTGCTTTCATCTTCAAAGTGATACATCGGTCTTGCTTCACATGTGTCATCTTTGGAAAACCACCACATATTTGCTTAATGGGGCTGGTACAGCTTCTTGGAACGGTTTTCTTGGGGCTGTCAGCTAAACGGGTTCCCGCTGGAAAGTCAGAACATGTATAGCAAGTAAGGTTTTTGCCTACAAAGAAACGAAAACAAAAACAAAAAAATGATATATTATGAACGAAAGAAATCATTAGCCTGTTTAGCGTTAGTTTATTTTATTCTGACTGATTTCATGGCGCTATGGAATACATCGGATAGTCTGTGGGGAAAGATAATGTCCCATGATATACTGGTTATCTATTGTGTAGGGGCCTTTTGTCACTTCTTGCTTTGTTGTTGTAGAAGCTAGCTTGCTAATCTTGTCTTTGCTGGTTAGATTCTCATTGTCAGGGTGTCTGGATTGTAACTTTGCTGCTTAGTAGTATCTGCTTCGGTTTACGTCGATATAGAGGTTAGCAGTTCATATGGTGAAGGCAGCTGGTTGTCGAGTGGTGTGATTCGATACATCCATAAGAAAGTATACGGGCATTGCTTCTCGTTGAGAGATTTCTTGAGGAGAGAATTACAGGACCCGACTGCCATCTAAGCTACGCTGTTGGCTTGGTAATTCCAATATGTTCGCTGTTCTTCTTGAATTTCTCACTGAGGTAAAGACTTTCACAGTCTGCGACTATCGTTGATGGTCACCGACCGTGTTCGGCGAGTACACTTGTAATGTGGTTGCAGAAAGTGTTGGCGGTCATATCTTTTAATGGTAGAATTATCGGGATCTTGAATAGTCCAGGATCATCAGATACCTTGACCAGCTTGAGCTGGAAGACGTCTTGAGTTCAAGAATAAACATAATGGGCTCGACTTGTGATGCAACTCGACGTGGTAGAATCCTTTCCTTAATTGTGTCTGCTACTAAAACGTATTTCTTTCGTGTAAATGTGGTAGTGTTTCATCGATGGTTCTGCTGTAATAACTTTCTCGCGTATGTTCTTGTTCTTCTCATTATTGATAGTGACAGGGGCTGGTGTGTAACAGTGAGAATGCCATGTTTGTTTTCCCCTCCCGCCCTATTTGTGAGGGAAATTTGTTCTGACGCGCCTTCCGCCGCAATAAATAATACTGGAAACAGATGATAGCAAATACGATGAAGGCGATAAAAGCAGTGATGATAGTGATGATAAAAATGTGAACAGTGACATAACAACATCCTCACTATGAACTAATACGCGGGCCAGGTATTCTGAACTCTTAGCTAGGCAAGGCATGTAGACAACACTCCTGATGATGTTCATAAATATCACCAGCATTGGCCAAGCAGGAGGAAATCATATGTACATTGTGCTGAAGAAATACATTGCTATTACTTGAGAATTGTTACCACAAATGTAGTGTGTTTCAGGTATTATCAGAATATATCTTTCATAAGTACGAGAATAGTGGACTTTTTTGATTTAACAAATCGTAAAACGTTTTAATAAAAGTTCATAGGTTTTGCAATGTTGTTAACTAAGAAATTAGGCTAGTTTAATGTTATTAGAGGTTAAGTCAGTTGAATAAGTAGTAACAGATAAACCTAGTGATCAGCACGGCGTAGGCAGACTGAAATGTTTACCGAGGCAATCGACCGCCCAAGGCAGGAATAACTAGGGTGGGTTGGAGGGCATGCTCCCCCGAAAATGTTTGAAATCCACAAACTTGGAATAGCGATTTCCAGCGTTTTGAGGGACATTTGTAACATTTTACCGAGGCATCTACCTTCCTTATAGTGGCTACGGCCCTGCGGATATTTTGGCGAGTCCTTGCATGAATTTATATGAAAATTGGTGACCTACTCCCTATTTGCACCTGCCCCCCTCTCTATATATAATGACCGGTCCCTGATGTAGGCTAATAGACTGAGAAATTCTTTTCCAAGAACACGTCCAGGAATGAAAAGTAAGCGACTTAAAAGATCAAGAGAAAGATAAATATGAGGCTTCGTAAAGGAAAACATGTTGTTGAAAAGCCAAATTCTGAGATATGCTTCGCCTGTCAAGCATTATGCATGAGGCATCACAATGGAACCTTTGTGTGTGACAAGCGAAGCATATCTTGGAAGTGGGCTATTATCAAATCAAAACTAGAAAAGTTGCCCTCGAAACTAGAAATTCTTCTGCAACTCTGTTGTTTTTAAACATTTGAAAGTGCATAATGACTATGTGTTTACCTGAAGGTTTGAAGAATTCATATTTGTGTGGTTCGATTTCTCCCTTGTTGCAGAGATTGCCTTTACAACACCTGCTGTCACACGTTTCATTACTGCCGTAGAACCTCTTCCCGGCTTCGCAAAATAGCCAGAAAAGTACACATTTAGCAGCAGGATAGCAGGCACGTATTCTTCCTCTAGCTTTGTCCCCATTATCCGTTACGTGAGTAAATCTGTGAAAATATTTTTACAATAATTAATATTGTAGTAATTGTCGACTGATATCAGGGTTCGTGCTACATTTTTCGTTACAAAATTCAAAGATTTTTAAGCACTGTTCAAGCACAAAAATTCGATTTTCAAGGACAAAGTTTTTTGTATTAGAACGTGGTTTAAACATTGATTCAATGTTACAGTGCGGCGACGCGTGACTGTAAGCATGCGCAGACATGCAGCAAGGACAACACAGGAATCCCAAAGTTACACGGGACGTCCACCAATAAAAAACGATCATGACACGCAACGAACCAGTAAACAAGCAACCAGAAACTCTTCAATCAATTTTAATGGTCATTTATTTTAAAAGGAAAGTTAGAAATAGTATTATATTCAAGGATTGTTCCAGGAGTTTTGGTGTTTTTCCCAATTTTCAAGGGCTTTTCAAGCGCCCTTAAAAACGTGTTTTCAATTCAAGGAGTTTTCAAGGATTTCAAGGAGTAGCACGAACCATGTGATATAGATAGCTTACAAAAACCAGACCAAGAACCCACTCCCCAATGTTCCTTCCTTACCCATGAACAATGCAACGGTCCATTCCTCCTTGCGCTTCCGAGCAATCTGATACATTCCAGTTCCTCTGAGACTTACAGCTTACTATATCCGAATCGAAGTCCGAGCAAGCATAACATTTAAGAGGGTAACCTAGCAAAGGGAAACTCGAAGCTTTAAAATGATTGTTATAAGCAAACCATGTATTCCAAAATCAAGACCAAGAATAAATCATATAAAATATTCTTACATCTTCCTACAGAACTAAATAACCTGAACTATACAAAAAATACAACAACAAATTAACTTTTTCGTTTCAAATCTTTAGAAAACTTGTAAATATACATTAGTGTAGCAAGCCAATCATGGCAATGGATAAGAACACGTGACAGTGTCTTTAGGTATCGATAACAAACCAAGAAACTTAAAGTAGGGGGCGGCTTTGATTTTTTTCAGATGGGGGCTGACCAAAACCCTGAAGAATGAAAGATTAGTTTTTTATGTAGTTTAATAAACGAGCAGGAGTGTTTTTTATAATAATAATAATAATAATAATAATAATAATGAAAACTTTATTTTTAACATTTTTACAGCAATTGAAAATCTCTGTACTTAAAGGCAATTTGCAATTGACTACTCGAATATGACTTTACGAACACTTGAATATTTACAAAACTAAAACTTTATCAATTCAGGATTATCCCATGCTTTGTTACGACAACAAAAAATGTAATAAGTGGATCTGATGATGATTTTCGTTACGCTCCTAAGTATATTCTGCTGCTGTTTCTCTAAACCTAATTCGTTCATCATTTCAACAAACTCTGATGATTTGTTGGAGAACACACCAAGGGTGCTGATGGATAGATTGACAAACTTGACATCCGTGAATTGACTCTTTTGTTGATTTACGAGTTCCAAATATTTAAGTTTCTTACGTTCAATGTTATTGTTCAAGATTCGATTCAAAACCAACTGTTAATTCATGTATGTACAAGCACTTATCAGAAATGGATAGAGAGAGATGAGAGTATGTGGATCGCGTAGCACTTATGAAATACATGAAGATATAGAAATATAGATAAGTTGTAGTGCTTGGGAACGAAGTTATTCAGGCCGAAAGCCCTTGGAATTAAATTCGGAAAAATTACAAATTACAAATTACAAATAGTACAACTTATCCATATTTCTATATCTTCAGAAATGGATAAGATAAGATCAGGACGCAGACTGTCACCAGTTATGCTAGATGGGCTTGTATAATTTAATAACTTATTGACTTATATTGCGCTGCTTCAATAAAATTATCAGCAGCGCATTACAATATATATGATATAAAAATAAATCTAATCTAATTCACTAAAATTATAATATAAATAAATATTGTAATCACTATCGAAATTATATATATATATATATAACTAACTGCAGACAGTACTGTATATATATATATATATATACTGCGGTTTGCATAAACGTTGACCATTTGTGCATATAGACAAGTATATCAAAAGTATATCAAAGATTATGGGATATGATCTCTGATATTGTTTTCGAGTTGTCTATCACTAGGACTTTCTGAAAAAAATATCAGGGATCATATCCCATAATTTTTTATATACTTTTGATATACTTGTATATATGCACAAATGGTCAAAGTTTATGCAAACCGCAGTATATATATACAGTACTGTCTGCAGTTAGTTATATATATATATATATTTGTTTGAGAAGAAAAAGTCAAGACAACATTTTTCCCGACAAGCCTGTTTCGTGAATTGCTTCACTCTTCAGGGGATTTAATGATAAGAATATTCGTTACTATCATTCATATAGAAAAAGTATACATAATTAATTAGTGGATGTAGTTTAGCTGTTGCGTAGTAATGCTTTGTTTCTGTGGCGGCATGAAGATACAAGTTCGTTTCGCTTATTTAATGATGAGAGTTCCGGTCGGTAGATTATTAGAAATTTTTCTTTAAGACAAAGGTTACATCTTTTGCTGGAGCTGTTGTAGGCGGAGCTTGAAGATAAGACGCGCCATAGAATGGAGTAGCTAATATTACTGTTCTTGAGTCCAGATGTATTTGCTGAGTTCAGTCGAATTTTTATGTTGTTCGTGGCGGAATGAGGCGGTGTGGTTTCTGTATCTTGTTTTGAAGTCGTTTTCTGTGAGTCCTATGTATGTTGCGGTAGCGTTGTTGTCCTTTCTTGTGACGGTGGCTTGGTATACAATTGATAATTGGAGGCAGTTGCCATTAAGCGGGCAATTGTTCTTTTGTCGGCAGTTGCATGTTTTCTTGTCCTTTGTGTTGTTTGCGGTGTCGTTGTCGTCTCTCGGTGTATGTAAAATGCGCTTGTTGTGATTGTCAATGATTTGTTTGGCATTGTTCATGCAGCTGTAACTGATCTTGATGGTGTTACGATTAAAGACTTTTCTAAGATTATGGCCTCTAGGAAAGTGTTTATCAACTAGGCCAAGGAATCTCTGTCCGATATTGGTGCTGACATTTTTGCTAAATGGGGGGTTGTACCATAGTATGCCGTTTCGTTGTTCTGTTTTTGCGTTTTGTGGTCGCGGTTGGTTCGTAGTTTAGGATGTACTGGTATCCGCTTTCGTCAAGTGCTTTTTGATATGGGGGGGGGGGGGGGGCAGCTTGGTCGAAGGATGCTTTGTCGGATGAAAGGGATGACAGTCGTCTGTTGATGCCGGCAGGTATGTTGTTGGTAGTGATTGGTGGATGGTTGCTCTCACGGTGGACGTACTGCAGTGTAGTGTTAGGCTTTATGTAGGGCTGGTAGGTATTTTGGTTTAGGTTGAAAGTAGCATCTAGGAAGTTGATTATCTGCTTGTTGGCTTCGATGGTGATGCGTAGTCCGTTGTTGTTGAAGATTCGGCAAATGTCTTTCTTGATATTTTCAGTTTCTCTCGGTGTGGCGTTAGAAATGGCTAGTCCGTCGTCTCGGTACAGTCCTACGTTGATGTTAAGGTTCTGTAGTTGAGAAAGAAGAAAACTTCCTACTAACTCACATGTTTCAGCGCCGTCATAGCTGCCCATTGTAACGTCAAATGTTGTGGCTCCTTTCTTCTGCCATTGTTGCTGCTTGTGTATGAGGATTGAGTTCTTAGCATGAATTATGATGTTTCGTTCGTCGTTGGTGATATTGTCGTATGTTGAGGCGAAGTCAAGCGCTCTGTTAAGGAGGTCATGGCTGATTGATGGGTAGAATTCAACGATGTCAATGCAAATAAAACTGTGCTGTTGTTTGTTTTTGATGGATTTGAACCACTCGATCACGGAGGCAGTGTTTTTCCATTGATTGAATTTCGATGCTGTCGTGATTTTGTTGTTGATTCTGTCGAGGATTCTTTTGCTGATTTTGCCTATCTCGGATTTAGTAGGATTGATTAGACGGCAGGCCGGTTTATTAGCGAAGTTCGGCTTATGGTCTTTAAGTGTTATGAATGCGTCTTTGTTAGCTGTAGTGTCTACTCTGTCGTCTATGCCTAGTTTTGTTGCGATATTTTTGTTTTCTGCGTGGATGGCTTGTGTGGTGTTAGGTTGTGCTTTTTTGTAAGATTTTGTGATGTTCTGTTCTAGTAGATCGTTATATGTTGATTCCAGTTTATAGAAGTTCGTTGTTTTATCAGCGGCGATAAGCAGTTTCGGTTCTTTCTTGATCTTTTCGGTGTCGTCTTTAAGTTTGTTGAGGAAAGGGACAACAACGCTACCGCAACATACATAGGACTCACAGAAAACGACTTCAAAACAAGATACAGAAACCACACCGCCTCATTCCGCCACGAACAACATAAAAACTCGACTGAACTCAGCAAATACATCTGGACTCAAGAACAGTAATATCAGCTACTCCATTCTATGGCGCGTCTTATCTTCAAGCTCCGCCTACAACAGCTCCAGCAAAAGATGTAACCTTTGTCTTAAAGAAAAATTTCTAATAATCTACCGACCGGAACTCTCATCATTAAATAAGCGAAACGAACTTGTATCTTCATGCCGCCACAGAAACAAAGCATTACTACGCAACAGCTAAACTACATCCACTAATTAATTATGTATACTTTTTCTATATGAATGATAGTAACGAATATTCTTATCATTAAATCCCCTGAAGAGTGAAGCAATTCACGAAACAGGCTTGTCGGGGAAAATGTTGTCTTGACTTTTTCTTCTCAAACAAATATTCTGCTCTACTTCTAGCGATGTATTGAGCACTATTTTACGGAAAATTGATTCACAAATTTCTTATATATATATATACACATATACACACACACTCATATATATACATACATATATGATATATATATACAGCCAATTCAAAAAATGCTGTCGTTGGCCAACTCAAGCCTACGCGACGGGACCGAAAGGAACTTTGGGTAGCAATCATTGAAGTCGAGTTAGTTTATAGCACTAACTTTTGTAGGCGAGCGGGAAGTGTTGAAGGAGACGTTTTTTTAATGCCTTCATATTTTCGGAATTGTGAACTGCATCATAACTACTTTGTTTTTCTTTCCCTAAACCCAAAGACATGCATTTGATGGGATTGCTTCTCGCCATTATTATCTTATTACTAACGGGAACAATTAATTCATAACGAGTATTTAACCGCTTCAGTGATTTTTACCCATATTCCTTTCGGTCCAGTCGCGTAGGTTTGAGCCGGTCGACGACAACGTTTTTTGAATTAACTGTATATATATATATATACACATATACACACACACTCATATATATATATATTTACATATATAATAATATTAGGAACTAATCAAACAAAATACCAATAAAAATCATAAAAATATAACTATATACATAAAATAATATCACGTCCCAACTTTGTGGATGCTCTCTGGATTACATAATATATATCAAATCACCTAATTGTATGCCAGGCTAAAAAGCAAAGTTTTCAAATGACGCTTAAATGTGTTAATATCAGTTTTTGTGCGCAATTCAAATGGAAGGTCATTCCAAAGTGCAGGCGCAGCTGCAACAAACGCTCTATCCCCTAAGGTGGCCCGTGTGCGAAAACTAGGATAAGCTAGCAATATTCCTGTAGATGAGCGCAGATTGTACTCTTGACTCTTGATTGAAATCAATTTTTTTATGTACAGTGGCGCAAGACCATGAATGGCCTTAAATGCAAATAGCAGTATCTTAAAGTGTATACGGTACCTAATTGGTAGCCAATGCAGCTCGCGCATCAAAGGCGAGATATGACAAAACCGCGGAGCGCAGCATACCAACCTTGCCGCAGTATTCAAAACTCGTTGCAATTTATGCAAATGCTTTGCAGGTAAACCATATAACAAACTGTTACAGTAATCAACGCGTGATGTTACAAATGCATGCGCCAGAGCTTTTGTGTCCTCTGGACTTAAAAACTTACGTATGCGGTTGATATTATGCAGATGGTAGAAAGCCGCACCAGAAACTTTACTGATATGAGTATTCATGTTGAAAGTGCTATCAAACCTGGCCCCTAAATTCCTTACTACTGATTTTGCTTCAATATATGAGTTACCAACTAGTATACTATCAATATCTACCTTAGCTAGTTGTTGCCTAGTACCTAGTAAAAGAAATTCAGTCTTATCGTCGTTCAACATCAGACGATCTCTAATCATCCAGTTCTTTAAGTCTTTGATGCATGCACGCATCACACTAACAGCAGCATCAGCATCTCCTTGTACATTGGGACTGAATGCTAAATAAAGTTGCGTATCATAAAAAAGGCAAAGGGACTATTAAAGTCAAAGTTTGAAGAACAGCTGCTAAATACGGTACGTGATGAAGCTTGGCAAGGGAAATTACACACAATAAGATGGGACGATGACACCCTTAAGACTAAGAACTGTTTTGCATGGCCGTAAAAGGGTGGACGAGATGCCCAGAAGAATACCGTAACAAGGCGGTATGGCGGCAAGTAAGGGCTTGTTTGCAAAGCTCCTGCTGATGTTAGTTCTAGTTCTTTCAGTTACATGTCTCACCACGGATAAACCTGATGAAAGACTAGTTAATGGCATTACTTCATTCCTTGTGGCTTCTAAATTGGATAGAAAATCTTATCCTAGCCGTAACTCAGTTTTGACTCGCCGTTATCAGCCATCTTGTTCTACACCGCCATGTTTAATAGCCGCTCTTGGGATTCATGTAATCAAGCTTTCTCTCTGCGCTGGATATTTCGTTCTTCTGGCCAACGATGCGAACTCGAATCCGGGCCCTGTCATCGGGAGTTTGAGCTGTCCATCATGTGATAAAGTTATTCGAAGAAACCAAGTTCGTCTACAATGTGCTTCGTGTGAGCTGTGTGAGCTGACTATGACCTATCTGGATACTGTATTCTGTGTAGTTCTCCGGCTAACTTGAGTTCAGCATCTACATCCGAAGAATTGTTTCTTCCCTCCAAGTTGAGAGAAATCGTGAGGAAACGTGGATTTAAGATCATCCATCAAAACATTAAAAGTCTTAAAAGTAAAATCGATGAGTTACGATTCATATTAAATGCGGTAAACTCAAATATACATATTATTGCTCTCACTGAAACTTGGGCGAAAAATGATTTGTTGGATAGTGAGCTTCATATCCCAGGTTATAACCTATTTAGAAGGGACCGTGGTGCCAAAGGCGGTGGAGTTGAGTCTATGTCAATAATAATATCTCCAGTCCTCAACTAGAAGAGATGATCTGGAGATGGCTACTGTCGAGGGTCTCTGGCTTGAAATATCCTTACCTAAATCAAGTGGATTTTTGGTTGGAACCTTCTACAGACTGCCAAACTCA
Organism: Actinia equina; assembly: GCA_011057435.1. Lineage (NCBI taxonomy): Eukaryota > Metazoa > Cnidaria > Anthozoa > Actiniaria > Actiniidae > Actinia > Actinia equina. Next base: position 1,108,209 of record WHPX01000087.1, read on the forward strand.
TCCAATCATTATGATAAAGACTTCATGCAAAAACTGGAAATAATTCTGGATACTGCCACTGCTCAAGGGAAAGAAGTTATATTTACTGGTGACTTGAATGTAGATTTATTGGCACAAAAACCATCTATTCCCGAACGTAAAAAATGAAGACTGTTGAAATATCTACACTTTAAACAAATAATTGACGAGCCGACTAGGATTGCTTCCAACTTCAGCTCACTGCTAGATATAATAGCTACAAACCAATATGGCGTCGCTTTCTACTCGTGTGTAGCAGTGTGCGACTTTCACTTTCCGTAGCAGCCGTTACGTGACCTGTACGAGGTAAAACCTCATGAACTTGTATTGTTTATTAATAATACTCTTAATCTACATACATATTTGTTTGGATTTGCGCCAATTGTAAGAGTTATATCGCTCGAGTTCACTTTGTCACGCGGTGTCATACCTGATGTCATATTGGATTTTAGATGGTACATTAAGTAAATGCTGGTTTTCACATATTTAAGTATTTTAAGTTTAAGCAACAAATATGTGTAATTCAGATATTTAGGAAAAGCAAAACCTTGAAATGATCAAAAGTGACCCATGATTTATAGTTTTTTGGACAGTCACAATTGAAGTATATTTACGACACTGAATTAATTTATCACAAACGCGACTCGTAAAAGGTGTGATTTTTTTGCCCATTGCTGTATTACGCGTTTTTGTTTCAAGAAGTTCCCGAAGCCTGTGTTTGGTTGACTTCACATATTCCTTTTTTCAGAACTTTGATGGATCCTGCTGGTGTAAAAGGACCAAGTATCGCAACTGGTGATACCACAGCAAACCAACCCACTGACGTGAACGAGTCTAAATACGACTTGTACTCCTTCAAGGCCGGGTACGCAAACAGAAAAATCATCTTTTGAAACACAATGGACATACAATAATGAAATATCTTGAAAAGCATTTGCCGAGTGTCCAGCAATTGATCTGAACACCACCATCTTGTTGTGCACTCTGAGCCGGTCAAACCAAAGTGAAGACGTCACGAAAAAGTGATAATATAGTATCAAACACAATGCATTCTGGGATATTAGTGAATCCTCTTCTGGCTACAAACTGCCCCCAGAATATAATTTTTCCGACTTTATTTTTACCATTCACTTTAATCTAAATTGGGCTTCCTGTGGCGTAATAAGAAACCAGAGAGTGTTGCTCATGTGTTAGCGTGATGTTCAGCTCTTGCACAGAACAAGTACGTAACAAGACACAATAATGCGCTGAAAGTTTTATACTTTGAGCTGTTACGAGAACAGCTGATCGACAGTGTTCCAGCATGGTACTCACCAATTAGACTGAAACCAGAGTAATATATTACCGATGACATACATGCACTATGGGACATTCCAACTTACGGCGAGAATTGTAAATCACAAAAGCAAGGAAGTGGTGATTCTGGAGATGAGCTCCCCATGGGTGGAGAATAGAGAAAAAAAAGATGAAGAGAAGACGGTGAAGTACGGTCCGCTGCATTGGGAATTGCAAGATCAATACCCTGGGTACAAAGTGCATCAGTACAATCTCATTATGGATGTGTTAGGAGAATGGTCAAGGAGTATGGAGGAAGATCTGCAAAAGTTATTGGGAAAAAAGACCAAAGATGTGCTCCGGAATATGCAGAAAGCAGTCTTATCAGGAACTTTAAATATAGCAAGGACATTTAAGAACATAACATGAACATTTATATACAACATGATATAGGATATATAAGAACGTATAGGAGGTGTATATTGTGTATATTGGACATATAGAACATAGCAAGGACATTTAAGAACATAACATGAACATTTATATACAACATGATATAGAATATATAAGAACGTATAGGAGGTGTATATTGTGTATATTGGACATATAGAACATAGCAAGGACATTTAAGATCAGAACATGAACATTTATATACAACATGATATAGAACATTTAAGAACGTATAGGATATGTATATTGGATATGATATATTGGACATTATAGAAAATGAACTATTATACGAACTTAATTCTTATAAGAAGTTATAAATTTTACGCATGATATAAACTATTCCTTTGTTCTGCATTACTAAATAAACACAACATAAACACCACATAAACATATGATCAGCTAGCTGTTTCCATCACGACACATTGTTGACTTTAATCGATTCCTTGAAGCCTTTCCTCGTTCGCCACTTCTTCTAGCTCACTTTCCTCGCTCACACTTTCATCTGGTGTATTATATTCTTCTCCTCAAGCAATTTAAAGAACAGCCACACTTCACTATCCAACATGTTCCACTATCTGACGTCATCACACCACAATTCCAAGCCACCAAATCCGTGATATTCCACAGGGAGCCCAGCTTAAGTCATTTCGCAACTTTGACGGATGATATCACCCAAAAAACGCATTTCATGGAATTTTCATTTCGATTTTCAAAATCAACAAGGTTTGATGTACATTTTAAGCTATGATGTGTCTGGTACCTCAGAGTCCCTTTAACAATTTCATCTTGCACTTTCTTTACGCTCTGTATTGGAAAACCAAAATTAGAAAAAGCAAAGCAGTTGAGATTATGCCATGCTTTTAACTATTATTGCCTTTCCCTATAAGGTCAAGTTTCTTTGCCTCCATAATGTTCAAAATCGACTTGAATTTTTCAAGCACTCTACCTACGTTATTCGTCTTTAGATAGTCTTGGTTATGAGAAAAATGTATAACTAATATTAATCGAATCCCCTCACGCTGCAAATCTATTTTCTTTTTTATAGTAGACGGTAATAGAGTAACTACTGAATCTAAATGAAGAAATTCTAAGTGAGAAAGTAGGAAAATTTATGCAAAAGAATATGTATGCAAAACGAATGGAATCGCTCAAAGACCAAGTGGCAAGGAAAGTTAATAAAGACCCGGTAGATGGATACAGATCTTGTGGACTGCTTTAGCTGCTTATACAGATGGTAGTTAGCTCCTACAAATACCATCGCAGGATTATACGAACTATACCAACGACTAGTACCAACAAAGTTGTACAACCAGAACAAGACAGGAAAAGACACTACAAGTGATGTGAATGTGTCGAATGTGTCCAGTGTATCACATATAATTGCTGGAAGTAGTGCGCTCGTTCAAACTAAGTATGTGACAAGGCATAACGCAGCCCTCAAAATTTTATTTTTTGAGCTGATAAATGACCTTGATCTGATCGAGTGCGTCCCACCATGGTACCACGACACCAAAGCAAGCGCCTATTGGGATGTACCAGTAATTGCGGAGAATATTGAAGAGCCAACCGAATAGATGTTCGAGTAGTTGACAACGAGACGAAGACAGTAAAGATCATAGAGATGAGTTGTCCTTAGATAGAGAACAGGAAGCAGAAAGATCAGGAAAAGACCACCAAGTACGCACCCTTAAGATTGGAACTCAACCAGCAGCACAAGGGTTATACCATCAAGCAATATAACAATATTATAGATGTACCAGGAGGATACTCATCAGAAAACAGAGAAAATGTGAAACTACTCCTTGACAAGACAAAAGCTGACAAGACTTTATTTTGACATGCAAAAGTCTGTAATATCAAGTACATTGAACATTACAAGAACCTTTAAAGTTCTCTCATAAAATAGTTCATCTCTTAACTGTATATATAATGAATTTTATTTTAGTTTATAATTTCTCGTTTTAATTAACATATATCATATAATATTTGAAGTCTTATGATTATTTAAAATGGATAAAAGTGAACAGTTAGTGACAATTATTAATGTATTTAGATAGAACTTAATCCACAGTTTTAATATCTAGATAGGTTTTGTTTAGTCGGTCACTGCTAGCCTGCCCAACTGAATGTAATTTTGCCTAGGCAACCTTAAGTATATAACTGCCATAATAATAATAATAATAATAATAATAATAATAATAATAATAATAATAGGGTTCTTATATAGCGCATTTCACATGGTCTCAATGCGCTTTACAATTATGACAAGTGGAGGACTTTACGGGCTGCATATTAAACAAGAGGCGCAGGCGAGTGGTTTTAGACCCGATAAAACACGATCTGCTAGTTTATTACACAGTACTTAAAAAACACATGATGTATGCTCTTATATTGTACCGAATTCTTTACGAAATGAACCAAGTTTGATTGAGAAAATCCAAGTTAAAGTTTATGCAATTAAAGACGAATCTATTAGAGCTTTTATCAGATCTCATCTTCCCTGAAAAAAATAAAAAAATAAAAAGGCGCATGTGGCTAATACTTCTATGGAATCGAACTAGTTTCGATTTAGTTTTGTTTTCCCGATAGTCTCGATGTTTCCCAAAAGGAACCCGATCTTTGTTATTTAGCAATCGAGAAATATCGATGTCACTCAGTTTACGAAATAAGAACTTTATCGACTAAGCAAGTTATTTAAATGCATGAAACACTCACATGAAGTCTATTTCGCTACCAAACTGAAATGAATTTTTAACCGCTTGATCTCGTATTTTTCGAATCCTTTTTCTCAATGAAAGTCTGTATTTTTTCTGTACAAACCTGGAAAATTTCTTTTTTTTTTTGTTGCTTCGAGCTCTATTTGTACTAAAAGAATTCCAGCAAAATACCTGCTCCGGCTGTAGTTGTTTATGATTCGTGCAAAATATCACGCCACCAGCTTTTTTTACGTTTTGATCACGTGCACTGGTTTATTTCCACATTCAAGATTTTTTTTTTCCCACTACATGGTTTTCGCTATGGGGGACATTGTTTTCATCTCTAATTTTAAAAAAATGATTGAAGTTTTTTCCTCCCGATTATATTTTCACCTGTAAGTTTTATCTAAATTGGGTTTCCTGTGCCTTTTTGGGAGCTCTGCATTTAGGCAGTACCTAAATTTATATATTAGCATAGCTGGTCTTTGTTGCTTTTTCTATGGCCGTTTAGGCCGTTTCTAATTTTATTAGGTTCCTTGAACTTACTCATCTTGGCGAATGAAAGCAACGGAATTTGTTACTGAGCCGCCATTCATTGATCGCCAAACTCGCATGTCTTTTGAGAATAATTAAACTGCAACTTGTACAATGCTATGGCTAAGAAATTCTTAAATTAACGAAGTTTTCTAGAAAATGGTTTATTTAGAGATTATATATTAAGAATATATTTAATATAAAGAGCCTGTGTTTAATCGGCTATAAAGATACTAGCCTGCGGATCGTATCTTTTTTTAAATGCCGTTCAAAAGCTCATGAATAATTAACAAGCATTTGAACCAATTTGAGCGTCCATACACGTCACGTGCATGGACCTTTAAACCCCATAAAATCTCAATCTTAGGAGTTTTAAGGCCAAACAAGAACACTTCCGCTAATTTCTTTTTGACATATTTTAACAAGTATTAATCGTGCCCTTTAATCTCTAACCAATTAGATTTCGGCGCTTCACTTTGATGTTTCGATATCTTTACATCGATGTATAAATTCCCCCGACATAGGATGTTGCTAAACACCGAAACACCGAAACACCGAAACACCGAAACACCGAAACAGTACCAAAACGAAACACCAGTGTACAAATACTTTTCAATATAATAGTTAAAAGTAGTAGATCAATGAAATCTTTTGATTTTAAGAGCAACTAACATCATTTAAGACCAGTTTACAATGTTTTAAGAATCGTATATCTGGAAAGTTTTATGTCATCACTCTGTACTGTCCTTCCATAGTAAATCTATCCTTGAACATCTTGGAAGATATGTTTGCGAGTGGTTGTACCATTGTATCATTTCTGTAGATCTTCATAGGCTTTCACAAGACGCTCTCTGACTTCATTTGGAATTCGGTTTCTTTGCTGAACCATTGCAATATCCAAAAAAAAAGGGATTAAAAAATCAGAACTGACTTGATATTTATACCTAACGGAGCTTTGTTTGTACGAAGTCATATTCACGGCTTGTAAAAAAAATGAAAAGACAGTTAAAATCCTACAATTCCTAGTGGAAAGTATATTTATATTGTATTTTATAAATAAATGTCCAAAACACTGTATTGAATGCGTGTTGTGGTTTATTGTCTGCATCAAAACGTTAATGAAAGTTTGAAAACGTTAATGAACTTACGCAAACATATTCATGATTGTCAAATTCAATGCTAAATTTCTTAATGAACGTTCCATCGCACTCTTGAGACTCCTTACGCCTTACCATGCCTGTTCGCTCTAATGACAATGCTTCCTCGCTTCAATGAATATAATGAACAGCAAAAGGTGTAAAGTCGTGCCTTTTGATATTTGGTCAAATATTTTCCTTATCTTCACTAAAAACGGTCAAACTCAATAATCCGATGAATTTTTTCTAACTTCGAAGTCAGTTATTTTAGATAACGCATTTATATACCCTAAAGTTTCAAGTTCATTGAAATAATTTAAAACCGTCAAATAATATTCTCAATTCCGTGAACATTTGAATCCCACAATTTTAAATATGCGACCGCTTTCTTCACTCGCACTTTGTTTATATCGTTACGCCTTTCTATTGTCCAGAATATTTCCAAAGTCGTGCATTCCAACACCTAACGCTTTACATTCGATGCCTGATTGCTTTCCGAAACCCTTCCGACTATGATGATTTGTGTTTGCAATTTCAATGAGCTAGCAAATAACAAAGAACTTAGAAAAACACTTTTCACACAACTATAAAAATCTAAAGACTAAAATAAATATTGTACTAAATAAAGTTTGTTTTCGAAACAATGCTTAGAGAGCGGGGAGTATTCAATTCCACCTCAAAAACTTATAAAAAATAAATTCGCAAATTATCTGGTTTTCGGCGGGGTCTTCTATTTGTATATTACCCCATGAAATGTACAAAACAAAGACCCCTCCAAAATTTACCCGGTTTCTTGGTTTCAAGCAAAGTTTGGATGTTTATCTTGTTTGATCGCGACTCTCGTACTCTCTTTTCATCCAGCTGAAAGCGTCGAGAAGCAGATCGATTCCCGTGTACTTCCGCAAACGCAATCACTTCTTTCTTTAGTGCAAGGCTGTGCTTCTGTTTTCTTTTCCCTTCATGGGAAATTATATCTTGAGCATTTGAATCGGCCATAGCGATTACAAAGAATGGGAGTTTATTAAAGCATGTTAAACAGTTACGTAAAGTCTAAAGGAATTTCACGGCTTGCTATACATGAATCGCAAATGAGTTCGCGTTGCATCGTGGGATAGTTCAAAGTCCAATCGGGAATGAGTTTATGCTAATTGCAACAGGTTGACATATAAATCTTGCCCGGAGAATTGCTTTACGACTTTTAAGCTTGTGCTTTAGTTATTTTTTTTTTACTGATGATGGATGAAAATGACAAAAACATCGAGAATGATCATCCATCTTTTGATGAATGTCAAGAAGCTTACCAGTGGAATTTAAAATGTATTTCAAAGTTGACTTCGAGACAGTTATCAGAGGGCATCACGTTTACAAGTCTGCGTGGTCTCCAGTAATGGATCAAGTACTTGAATGTAAGCGGGACACGCGCGCTGAGGCACAAGATCACGATTCTAATGCAATTGGTGTTTACCTAAAATCAAGCCAAAAGCAGACGCTTGCTGGAGATGTTCCAATAGAATTGTCACGATTATTGAAAAGATTTATTGAAGCGAACGCTGAAAACAAACTCTGTGCACGAGTCACTAGAAAGAGAAAGAGAGAAGTCGGCCTTGTTGTACCAGCGAAGTTCTCCGCCTTAACATCAGAATTACACATTGCAAGAATTCTCGAAAGAGAACTAAACACAAGAGGAAAGAAGTAGTGTCACTTTGAACTTTAAAATGTTGTTCTAAAAGAAAATAAATTTCCATTGCTAGTTTAATTCCTCAAATAAACGCCGCACCGTAAATGCGGCGTCTATTCGGGGGCGGCGTCTATTAATATTTTGAGTCCCAAATGCGGCAATTATTTGAGGGCGGCGTCTATTCGGGGGCGGCGTCTAAACGAGTAAATACGGTAAGTGCTAATTTATAGTGTAATAAGTAATGGAATAAAACCAATCACTTAAACATTTATAATAGTTATTCATCTCGACTTTGTTTCGGTTATAAATCATCGATATTCACTTCGCCTCCGGTTAATAATTGTTAACAATGCTGACTGTATTTTCTGAAGTCATGTACGTTTTTCAGATCAGTGGACGAGGTTTTTTGTGTGGATTTTCTTTTACAATGGAGAACTAGGTATAGGCTTGAAGTAGACGAAATTCATTGCGCTATAAAATATTATTTGAAAATATCTAATTAACAGACTAGTTTTACCTCTAAATCAAAGCAAAGCAATACTAGTATCTACATCAAAATGAATAGTAGAAATTATAATGTAATTTAAGGTGGCTAAAAGAAATCAACGACCAACTTTGGGCCTTCATAATTCTAAAACGGCCAGATATAATTCCTTGAAACTCACTCACTCATCAGCAAGGGCATTACTCAAAATACAACATCCTTAAGTTTGGGCAAAATCCATGGGGGATTTTTTGAGACCGACCCGAAAAACTGTTTTTCGGGAATCCCCCATAACTTTTGCATAATAAGGACGATCGACATGCCACACCCAATATTTTAAACTTCAATCAATTGACCAATTTATATTTAAAAATCAAATGGCTACAAAGAGAAGAAGTCTGTCTTAGCGCGCTTTGAATGCTACTGGTCGGAGCTTTCCGTTACTGATTTTAGCTACCTTAAGACGTCTGTTTTAGATAGAATATTGGACAGAACGTGTCATGCCATGATCATGAACATGACCAGAATGTCAGTTGATGACAGGTAAATAGAATATCATTTTCTACGACCTCCTGTCACACAAATATTTGAAAGAGACTGACCTTGCTGTAATCATGGCCAGCACAACTCGGACGAGGGTTTCCAAAATGTGAGCGCAGACCAACGGACCGACGGGTTATGAAAATTTTGGAAAAAATATAAAAGCTTTATTGTCTTAAAAAAGTTTCTCTGGTTTTTCTGCCGATCAGTAGTGGAAGTCAATGAAGATTTGCCAATTCGACAAACTCAGAGCCAACGTCGCATTTTCTCCTACTGGCATCATCATCTTTTTTCAAGACTTTACGATAATAACGTACAAGATATCTTCTTATCATCATTAAACATTGTGAAAGTACGTCGGTGGTAAAATGTTAGAACGTATCGTCACGAACCCCTACAGTTTTACTAGTAAACATATCTGCTAATTCTGCTAATTGACTCTCTTTGGTTCTAATCCATAACGACATCCTTCAATCTATTGATGCTGGTAACTGTGTCATCCTTATTTTTCTTGATATGTCAGCTGCTTTTGATACTGTCGTTCATGATACTTTACTGGATAGACTTGCTAATCGGTTTGGTATTGGTGATATTGTTTTAAGCTGGTTTAGATCCTACCTGTCTAATAGGAAGCAATTTGGTATTAATGAATGTTCATCTTCCCTTTGCAATCTTGATGTTGGGATACCGCAGGCTCTGCACTAGGCCCGGTTCTTTAGTACTTGCTTTATACATCTCCACTGTCAGATATTCTTAAGCGACGTAATCTCAGTTATCATTTTTACGCCGATGATTCTCAGCTTTATTTATCTTTTAAAGGCAATGATCAGTTTGCTCAATCTAGGCAATCTTTAGAATAGTGTCTATCTGATATTTCTGAATGGATGCTTGTTAATAAGCTGAAGTTAAACCACGATAAAACGGAGCTGATGTGTATCCACTCTAGGTTTCAAGATTGTCCTTTGTTGACTGAGATTCAAGTCTGCGGGGACATAATTGTCCCTTGTTTATCAGCTGTTAATATTGGAGTGGTTTTTGATGACCGTATGACTGGTGAACTCCAAGTTAGCAATATCTGTAAATCCTCCTACTTCCACCTAAGGAATTTGTGGGTGTTATTCATGCTTTTATTTCTTCTAAACTCGACTATTGCAATGCTCTCTTGTATGGACTACCTAATGTGACGTGGGTGTTTTTCCCGATGCCTGGGATGGGTGGACTAGCTCGTCCCACGTACACACATGTAGACTTTTATGAATTTTCTGGTCTTTTATTCGCTCGGTTGTCTTCTTCACTCGTCTAAAAATTGGTCTGTACACTTCTCTTCTAACTCTGAGTGTGAATTCGAACTTGAACTCGAACTCAAAGCAACTAATTCTTAGTGTGTGCTACAAGCACTTAAGTATTATTTGTGATCTATTGAAAGTGACGTCAAGCCGATAATGACCCGACGCTAACTGTGATTGGTCAATGCGACTCAGAGGAGTTAATGAGCTAGTTCCCAATTCCCAAGGAGGAATTTGAACTATCTCAAATTCCTATGATTAACTCAACTCTAAATCGCATAGATCATACAGTAGTCGCTATATACTTAACTTAACTAATTACCACTTGAAGGTGATTCAAGTTTGAAACAAAACTGAAGGAGATTATTGAGACTAAAGTTGGGACGTCAACAGATTGTTGACACACCCGATTATGCAGTACTATGAGAGAACAAAAGCTTTAGAGATGTCAAAAGTGGATAGAATGTTTGCTCAGATGGCCAACAACTCCACGTGCTGAGCTGTCGACCTTAATCTCAAGCAAACCATTAGGACTGACATTTTGGTACCGAGAACACGTTTATTGCTTACCGATCAATTGACTCTGTTTAACTTTGACACGCGTTTCTGTTGTCCCTTGTGACATGTGGAACCAAAATGTCGAGCCTATTCATGTAATCCTAGAAATAACACTCAGAGCAAATAGACCTACTTTTCTTAATTGATTAATTGATTCCTACTTAAATTTCGCGCTTGATAATTTGTTTTCTACGATGATCTACAATAATCAAACTTGACCGACATTTTGTCCTATGACACTAAATATCTTGTTGAGAGGTTGCAACGAATACAGAACTCTGCAGCTCGTATTGTCACCTTCACTAAGAAATTCGATCATATCACTCCTGTGCTGGTTGATCTTCACTGGTTACCTGATCACTACCGAGATATTTTTAAGCTGCTGCTGTTAACTTACAAGGCCTTGAATGGCCTTGCTCCTTCATATTTGTCTGATCTTTTGACCTATCGCTCCTCCAGTTATTCTCTACGCTCTGTCTCTAATAAACTCCTTGTTGAGCCTAAGGCGAGGCTTAATACTTATGGTTTCAGATAACCATGATTTTGATAATTTTAAAGTGTGAAGTTGTCGTTAAAGTATAATTTTTTCAACAACTCGCAACTAAAGGACTCGCACTTTACCAAGACCCTCTTGAAATAAATATATTCAATTCGTCTGTCAAAACGAGTCTCTGTCAGGTCTAAGGTTATTGTGTAATTTAAGATGGAGAGTATATTAAAACTTAGTGACGTCAGTAATACAACGTTGTTTTCTGTGTCTACAAGATCGCATCAGTAATGTTCGGAAGTTCATAAATATATACCTAAAATGTTCCAAAGTACTCCCTACCCCCAAATAGCGGTACATAACAAAGATTAGATGTTAAATAAGCTCCAGCATACCCGCTTATTGGGCAACTGTTGGGGAAATTTGAGTTGAAAAGTGAAAGTATTCGCGAATGGGGTTAGCAAAATATCCCTTGATTCACTTCCATACACTTCCATAGACCGCTCGAATCACTGAAATCGAGGATTTGGCAAGGCTACTCGTCTGAGAGTTCAATCACAAGCGTGCCGATTACCAAACAGGGTAGCCTGAAAGAGAGAGATGCTACCTCTGTGTATTCGAACTCTCCTGATTCCTAGAAGTGGGCGCGTCAGTTCTTAGAATTCAGTATTTTCGTTGTAACGCGGTTATTATACACTTAATTCAATCAACGTTGTCGGTCCGAGAACAGAAATAGGCCGGGCGATCTGACAGTAAACGGGATTTTTGTTATGTTTTCAGCTTAAAATATGAAACATCAAAATTTCTAGCTCAAACCTTATGCTTCATATTCCAATCTACAAGGAAACTACATTAGATGTGTACACTATACTTACTGTTCTGCAGCAAACAGGCGAATGCGACAAAGAGCAAAGCAAAATTGAACATGCTGAGTCTTATGAGGCAATCGGACTGAAAATGACTAGATAGGTTTGTAGTGTCTGAACCAAAAGTAGTAGCGTCGATTCTAGCGCATCAAACCAAACTGACTGTATAAGCTTAAGCTACGCGCTTAGCCTGGGTCCGCCCAGACTTGTTCTCAGAATTTCTTTTTTGACATGTAAATTGACAACTTTTTGACAAGTTTTAATCGTGCTTTTTACCGCTAACGAATAAGGTTTCGTCGCTTTACTCTGATGTCTTGATATCGTCACATTGATGTAGAAACTTCGTAAATTGAAACATCAAAGTGAATCGCTGTTGTCTTATTGGTCAGTGATAAAGAGCCTCTTTGCAGGAATTGGTCACGTGCCTGGATACCACATAGCAACTTTTGCTGGTGAGCAAGCAAACCAGCTTCACGCTTTGACAAAAATAGCTCGAGTGAAACGAAGAGTAACCTTTGGCCCGGGTCGCACTAGGCAAAGTTTGATAGAACTTGGCGTCTTAATCCGACAAAACCTGTCATCACGAGTCCATTTCTAGTGCGACCGTACGTGACGATGACCGTCCACCAAAACTTTGGCAACTGACCAAAATATCAAAGGCGCCGTCGAACAGGGTAGAAACTGGACTTTTTGGTCAAAATTTCTCCAAACAAAAGAAATCACAGCGGGAACTATCATCGCTTGTCATCTTACAGAAAAACAGAACCCTGATATCGCACTTGTATCAATTTTTCAAATTGTTTAAACATGTCCAGTACAAACACTGAATTTATTTTTTTCAATTTATTTGAGGTCGCACTGTCGAAACAATCGCCAACGCAATGTTAAGGTGTTGACAGATCAACGTAAAGTGTACTATCGTATCGTATGACAAAAATATTTTTTCCCGCTCTTCGAGAAGTAAACAACAAGTATCAGTTTGCGAGTTGAATGCTTCGAAATAGTTTTAGACGACCTAGAAATGTTTTTCCTTTTGTACTTGTACAATTTGTCGGGCATTGCAAGGTTCAGCTATTGGTAATGAATCGAAGACGTGCTATCAACGCAGAGCTCGTCGACGATTCTGGATGCTACCACGACCACGAATGCATTTCGAATTGGTCCGTTGGACCATCCCAATTGTAGAAATAGGGATTCATATTGATTCGGCTGCGTTGGCTAGTGTTGATCCTGTGTTCTGGAGAAGAACATACAGTTCTCTTTCAGCGCATCAGCACCGGAAATAATGACTGACGTTTTTATCGCCGTTTTGTTTGTTGAACGAGAAAGCTCCTGCTAAAAGGCAGTACACCGGCGTCTTTGAAGTTTTGTTACAAACCACAAATTCAGAACGGTTCAAAAACCCAAATCGGTCGCACTTGTATCAGTACAGTGATGACAGTATTCTGACAGTTTTTCACTAAACTAAACAGATTTGTTCTGAAATTGGTCTAAGTGCGACCCGGGCCTAAATGTTCAATGATGTAAAAAAAAATACTGTTCAAAAATTTTCAATCAGTGTCGGAATTGCTTTCGTTGTTCCTTCTTGATATGGCCAATGAAAACTTTCTCTGCTCATCTTCATCTGCTTCGTCATAGTCATCCAAGGACTGCACATTTCGATGACCGGTTACCTTTGCAATGGCGGCTCTTTCAAGGTTGGCTTTCTTCAACTTCAGTACCCACCACTGTTTTACGGGCACTGTGGTTTGAAAATCATCATAACTTTAAGGCTTTCTGGCTCATAATCTTTTCCTTCCTTATTTTTCACTTCAGCGTAAAATCTCTCGAGTAAAATGTTGAGTTTAGCCGGCTCGTAAAATTATGGATTTCGTCTCTTACTCCTTTTTCTATGCACCATTTTCCCCACACACTGAGCCAGAAGGATGTACTTTTGGATGTATTTTCATTTTTAGAGCTTTTTGTGAGCTCCTCCATTGTATTTTCAGTTGCAAAAGAAAATCTACTTAAGACGCCGGCAATTTTTTTTGGCACTTGCATCTATCTTCGTGTTGAATTTTCTGCTATTTTCTAGGTGTCTGTGATTGGTTAATTTCAGCTTCCATTGTTACTCAGCCAATCATCATCGAGAAACACCTGCACTGATTTCCTTTTTTCTGCACTAATTTCCTTTTATCTGCGCTGTATTTCCTTAAAACAGCACTGCTCTTAGCCAATCAGAATTGAGAAATTTTTTCATGTATGTCAACTTCGCTATCGATTCGCTAGTCTACGTTTGATATGTCAAAAAGCCAATCCTGCTCAAATTTGCTCAGTCTGATTTTTTCACTTAAGTAGAACACTATATAAACATTTCAAAAAAATATAAACTAGGTTTTGGAAAACATTGTAATATAGCCAAAAATGCCCTGCGCCCCGCATTTGCTATAAAAAATCTAGCGTATAAACACCATAGACATTTGCTTATTAAAATGGTTCTTTGAGTACAAAAACCAGCGAATTCTTCGTAATGAAAACTCTTATCATGGTTTGGGTATTCTCTAACACCAATAAAATTGTTTTATTGGCTAAAACCAAAGATAAACAAGCCTAAATTTACCTTTGAAAGATCTTCTCGTCAGCCGAACTTCACGGTCCGCCATTGTTGACAGTCAGAGTTGTGCCCAGTCCTACTCTCCGCATCCCGGATCGGCCAATAGATGCGTGCCCGTTTCAACGCCCTCCCTCCTCCCGCCCTGGTCATTAGGGATGACGGTATAAAGAAATTTAACATCCATGGTAAAAAAAAAACTCAGACTCACAGTGGAAGCGAAAATCGGGAAAAATCCTAAGAGCATGATTGGTGTCTTTGATCGGTCACATGAGTATCAGGAAGGCTGCCATCAGAAATAAAAGAATTGATAGTATCCCTAACTGTCTTTTGATTAGAAAGAGTAGGGTATTTGACGTAAGACGTAAAGCTTCTTGTTTGTAGAGAGCTGTGCGCCAAACGAGGACGGCACCACCCTTATCGGCGGGCTTGATGACAATGTCTCTACGTGAACGAAGATTACGAAGAGCGGTCTATTCTTGTTTTGAAAGATTAGAAAAACTAAGTTTACGACTAAAGTCAATGTTAGAAATAATGTCATAATGACAATTGCTAATAAAGAGGCCTAAAGAATGTATGTAAGCACAGCAGGGAGTTTGACAATTTCTTTGGCGACTTGAGTTTCAACTGCAAAACCGAATTTTTTTGACCGTTTGCGATAGGGGAATAATGTTCAACAAGAAATTTTCAGCTGCAATACTGCTATCTAGTGATCTTCACACACTCCTAGGGGTAATCCTGTCTAGAACAACATGGCCGTAGATGTTTTTAAACCACATTTTAATCTGCCATCATTCTATTCCATCCTGCACAAAAGCAAAAACCAATCTACATGCGCATGTATTTTAAAAGCCAGATGGGCAAAATAAAAGGTTTCAACCACTTTGGAGCTCTGGCTATACCTGCGCATGTAGATAGTTTTCTCATATCGTGCAGCATGGAAGAGAATCATGGCAGATTTGGATGTGGAGTATGGACCTTCCACAGACATGTTGTTGAACACAGGCCTACCCCCCTAGGGGTATGTTAAAAATACTAGATAGCAGTATTGCAGATGGAAATTTCTTGTTGAATATCATTCCCCTATAGGATACAGTTAAGAAAATTCAGTTTTGCAGTTGAAATCAAATCGGGAAAGAAATTGAGAAAGTCCCTGTTGTGTTTACATACATTCCCTCATAAGAGCCTTTCCCTGAATAAGCACACATTCATCGGGGTCTTCACATTTTCTTTCGCGACTTGATTTCAACTGCAAAACCGAATTTTCTTGACGGCGTATCCGATAGAAGAAGAGTGTTCAACAAGAAATTTCCAGCCGCAATACTACTATCTAGTATTTTTCTTACACCCCTGTTTTTCTTCCATCCTTCAAGAAAGCAGAAAACTATCTAATGCGCATTTAGCCAGAGCTCCAAAATCGTTGAAGCCTTTTAATTGTAATGGCGAAATATAGTGCTCGACCAAAACTGATTAAAACCTGTTTTTCATTATTTTTTCCCCTCTCTCGCAGCATTCACAACACGCAACGCTTTTGCGTATTATATTTCATCTTCGTTGCTCTCGGATACACCACATTTATTGCAGGTCATCATCTCACAAACCAGGCAAACAAATTTCATTTGGTCAAAACAAAAACTACGAGACTCAAGAGTCTCGTCTCGTGGCAAGGATTTCCTAAGCGCGGACATGTTCAGTTTGAGTAGTTTTGAATTTATTTTCGTATCCAGAGCTCCTCGGTCTCGTTCATCACTCATCTTTGTATAGCGCATGCTCGCCAGGGGGAGAATGAGTCTTTGGGAGGGGGGGAGTGGGGGGAGTGATTGTTTTCACGGGCTTTGGTGTAAGTCATGCGACTTGCATGATTGATTTGCTATTTCGTATAATTTATGAATTTAGTTCGGCACATGTTTTTAAAAAACGGCGTTTGCCGCAAAGTCGCTCCAGAGTCGTAATGTCCGACTTGGCTTGTCGAACTTATGCTGGACTCGAACCTATTCAACAGGGTCGTTCTCAATGGCAGCAAACGTCGTACTAGTCATGAGCCTATTTCAAATGTAATATAGGTTCGACTAAATTAAGCTCATGGTTAGTTCGACGGTTGCCCTGGGCCTAAGAATGGAACATTGCATGTGAGTCGGAATTAAAAATACAAAAGAAACCACATTTTTCACCACATTTGTGGCATTATCATGGTATTCACATGCTAGACTATATCATTTCATCTTTATTATTAAGTAGAGAGAAGGTGTTTACCTTTACCCAACAAAGTTGCTTTTGTTCTCAATATTCTGTTCCAACAATAGTCCACTATTTTGTGCAAAATAGCTAGAATTAGACAATAATATTTTGCTTTTGTTTCGCAGATTTTTGGCGCTCACTCCATAATACACCACTTTGTGTTTATGCGCTATTTTTAAAGACTTTTCCTTACCTTCTTGCCAAGATGTCCGACTGAAATGGTGAAAGGAAGACAAGCCTTGATAACTTGTTGTAAACGTTGTTGAAATCACGTGATATCGATGCCGTATTTCATTGAAAATCATGACTCCGTACGTTATTTTAAAAAGGCCCGGGGGGGAGGGGGGGCTAGAGTACATTCAGCCAAACTGTTTAATAAGTGTACGTTACCTAAATTAGATGAAAATTAGATAAGTAAATTACTATTTTAGCTGACGTCACCTAAATTTGAAACTACACGAGTAAACAGCTTCTGAGATCAGGGGGAGAAACGATGATACAAATGAATGTCTATTCACTCATTCTCTGGTAAAACAAACCCCCGGATTAGCATGACCGTTATTTAGCGCGCTTTTACTATTTGAGGTGACGCCAACTAATACGTGGTTATCTAATTTAGATAAATTTATCTAACTATTCAACAGTTTGACTAAATGCACTCTACTCCGTTTAGGGTTGGGATGCGCCGTTGAGCCCACTGAACGACCCTGTTCCAGAGCAAGATCACTGAAAATCACAACCTATTTCTGTATTACGAAAATGGATACCCTGTTCCAGAGAGGACAGAGCGTGATTTCATATACCCTGTCGCAGAGAGCGCGATGTTATATACCCTGTTTGGAGGCACGTACCCGTATGGCGAATATAGAGGTGTACCCCCCTCCCCCCCCTCCGATAAAAGGTTTAAACCTGCAATTTAATGCGGATTCCAAACATGAAAAGAAACACATCGATTTGACATATATTGTCCTTTTAGTAAATCCCTATGACATATAAAAACCTATTTTTTCTATCTTTTTCATAACATAACATAACATAACATAACATAACATAACATAACATAACATAACATAACATAACATAACATAACATAACATAACATAACATAACATAACATAACATAACATAACATAACATAACATAACATAACATAACATAACATATAACATACATTTTTAAGCCCATGAAAAGTATAGTCCCATGAAAAAATTGAGGGTTTTGCCCTCTTGAAGTTCAAAACGTCTATGGTACTCCAATAAAATCAGTCAACCACCGCTACTACTTTGTGAAAATAAGCAATAAGCCTGAAGCGAGATGATCCTTTTTACACTGCTTTTGTTCTTTAAATATGAGTATTGTTCTTGTATTCTCTAAGGAATCAAAAATTTTAATATGAAAGAATTTTAAAAACTATTATGGTCTAGAGACGGGGGTAAAACGTCATCTCGCTTCAGGCTTATTGGAATGGCAATAAGAAAAAATGTATAGTAAAAAAGCAATTATGATGATAAGTTATTTTAAGAACAATCTAGTTTATAAAAACAAAAAATATATTTGGCTAAAACGATAATTCAAATTTTACGATTTTATTTTCACCTCTAATAAGCCTGAAGCGAGATGAACGTTTTACCCCCGTCTCTAGACCATATTAGTTTTTAAAATTCTTTCATATTAAATTTTTTTGACTCCTTAGAGAATACAAGAACAATACTCATAATTGAAGAACAGAAGCAGTGTGAAAAGGATTATGGTCTAGAGACGGGGGTAAAACGTCATCTCGCTTCAAGCTTATTAACTTTTATCTAAATCGGTACACCACAGGCCATAATATGCGCGGGCTCAAAAATGTTCCAAAATGGCGGACGATGAAGATGTTTTGAGGCTTGAAGAAAAGATTGCCCAGAAAACACGGGAATTAGAAATTTTAAAAAATGCCTTGAGAGAAAAAGTAAGTCATTGGTTTTTAAATATTGTGACAACATCAGAAATCTTTGCTTTATTTTTAATTTCTTTCATATTTATGAAAGTTTCGTTTTTTTGAGGAGAAGCGTAAAGGACTTGACCAAGAACGGTTGAAAGACTCTACATCCGTCAAAGATAGTCTTCTAAAAAGCGAGATTGCACGTTATAGTAGGCAACTTATCTTACCAGAGATAGGTGTGCAAGGTAAGAAAGTGAGAAATTTGGTATATTAAGCAATATTTTAATTACTGTATTAAAGTGAACACTTTTTCAATGGTTATAATTGTTTGTGTTGTTAAATTGTCGGTCATATCATCTTTAAAGAATAATGAAATTAATAATGTTGCATTTGTTTGCATCTGCACGAATATGACTGCCATTTTTTTGTCTCTTTAACTCTTGGGAATGCAATACTTGCAACCTATCAAGTATCATCAACATCATCCCATGGTTGCCATATTTTTCAGGTCAAAAAAAGCTAAAGAATTCCTCTGTACTGATAGTTGGTACCGGGGGACTTGGATGTCCTGCTGCATTGTATCTTGCTGCAGCTGGAGTAGGTAGGATTATATAATAAAGTACTCACAGGAGAATGACTAGAATATTGCTTGGTTTCATTTGACATCTGTCTTTATCATGCTGAATGTTCATTAGCTGAGTAACACTTTTTCAAAAGAATTCTTTCTGGTTAACAGCACATAGTGTATAGTGTTTTACCAGCATTTGGAACAGATATTGATATAATTAAAATGCTTTTATCAACTTATAAAAACGTAAGGATTTAAGCACAGGCCTACTGTCCAAATTATCTGTTGTTTCGGATGTGTGGGCTCCCTGTGGTCTTATGTGGCATTTGCCCATTAATAAAATTTTGAATTATTGAGTGATTTCAGCTTCTCAAAAACACATCTTCTGAAGACTTCCTAAGAATTAAATTTCGTCGAAATAAAGTTTAGTCATTCACTTCATGAAATTTGAGTGTTATTTCTTTGTCCGATGCGTTTTAAGGCCAATTTTTGGCGTTTGGCGTGAGCTATGTTTGTGTGTGTGAGACACACCCAAATTTCATGAAGTGAATGAAATTATTATTGAATTCAGTATTGCATAGTGTTGTAAATATCAAGACCTTGGCTGTGTTATCTGCCTGAGCCTTTGGCTTCAGCAGATAACTAAGCCTCAGTCTTGATAGTTTACGATATCATGCTCAACCTCATCCAATAATTGCTTATTGTTATACAATTTCTGAACCCATCCCACACGGCTTACTGCCTCATCTCTCATGTACTTCTCAACCAATGATGTGGCATGTACTACTTACCCAATTATGTGACATGTGACATGTATTTCTTATCCAACTTTTTGACTTCTGCCAACCAATGACATGGCATAGTCTGGCATGTACAATATTTTTATTTAATCACATGGTATATATTACTTTTCTAATCATGTGGCATGTACTAGTCACCCAATCATGTTAAACATACTACTTAATTCAGTCAACACAAAGCACTTATCCAATCATGTGGTATTTATTCCTTGTCCAATCATATTACTCTATCCAATCAGCACATAGTAAGTTACTTGATAATACCTCTTACACACTCAGCCCCCTTGTATTCCAGGTTGTATTGGCTTGGTTGATTACGATGATGTAGAACTTAGTAACCTGCATCGACAAGTTCTTCATTCGGAAGAAAGAGTCAACACTCCAAAGGTTTTGTCTGGGAAGCAAGCATTGAATAAGTGAGTATAACATCTATTGGTGAAAATTGATCTACTCAGGTTATTGAAATCAAATGATCCACTGTGTAAGACTGTAGAGCATACCTAGAGCTTTCAACTCATAATTCATCATATTTTGATCATAATTCATTGATTAAAACACTGTTTAGTGATATTTATGTTGCACACATTTAGTGTTTGCATTCTACTTGGTGTATATAAATTTAAATTCACTATAATGAGTGAGAATCTTTTTGTATTACAATCCTTTGTTTGTTTGTTTGATTCAGAGAGAGCCAAAAATTTAAACCTCTCAAAATAAAACTTAATGGATCTTGATTCACCAATGCAGGTTTATATTCACTCTGGCCAATACTGGAAATATTTTCCCCACCTTCTAGCTACTAATATAAACCAGTATTGGTGGCTGGCAATATCTCTTACTCATAAGAACTGTGCTAATTAGTGACTGAAAACGATGACTATAAAATTGGAACAAGTACATATAAATTTTAATCATTTTTATTTTTTTAACTTTTTTAACTGTTCCTAACTGCTTCTCATGCTATATATTTTCCTATTTTTTCAGCCTTAACTCAAAAGCAACTGTAAATACCTACAATATCCAGCTAGGCAGCTCAAATGCACTGGAAATTATTTCTAAATATGATGTTGTTGTTGATGCTTCAGACAATGTTGCTACAAGGTATTCTTTAAAGTGCTACTACGACGAAAATCGCTCAAACTTGGATTTAGCTGAAACTTCCTAAGAATACTCTTTAAAGGTCCAATAATCACTGTATGAAGTGTTTTCTCGATATTCAGGACGAAAGTATGATATTTTCACGATTATTTTTTGAAGTCTGTGACGTCATACACACTCAACATCGAACATCGCTCCATACATTTCTTTGTAGTTTATGATCAAAATATCAGTAGTAAAGGGAGAAAGAAATACCCAAACACCCCAAAATATAAATTATAGTCACAAGTAATGTGAAATAAGCACATTAGCTACCCTTTGGGCTTCATAGGAATAAAATAAATTAAGGATTTATATACAAAGAAATATATGGAGCGATGTTCAATGTTGAGTGTATGACGTCACAGACTCCAAAAAATAATCGTGAAAATATCATACTTTCGTCCTGAATATCGAGAAAACACTTCATACAGTGATTATTGGACCTTTAAAGAGTATTCTTAGGAAGTTTCAGCTGAATCCAAGTTTGAGCGATTTTCGTCGTAGTAGCACTTTAAATAGGTATACTTAATATAATGCACACTCCCTTAAAGAAGTTGCTCTTGATTTATTGTTTTGCAGGTATCTTCTTAATGATGCTTGTGTAATTTGTAAGAAACCTCTTGTGTCTGGTAGTGCTTTGAGATTTGAAGGACAGGTTAGTCATAGCTCCATAAGCAGACATCACCATGGCCGAAACCCCATGGCCATCATGATTTGATAATTATGTGGAAAGAAGCATGTCCTTATGGTGATCGACCATAAGGACATCTACAGTATGAGAGGATCCTATTCTACCTGCAAAATATCGTAGATCCTATGCTACCTGCAAAATATCGTAGATCCTATGCTACCTGTAAAATACATTTTCTTTGATTAAAGCAAAGCCTTAAATAATAACCAGTCATTTAAATGCATGGCCAAAATTGGAACTTGTCCAATCAAATCCTTGGTTTGTCAATCATTTTGACCAGTAATGCTAAACCAGAAACAAAGCATGACTAGGCTAATAGTAAATTGGCCAGCCATTATGACCAGCAACTGACAGGCTGTTATTCTAAGCTCTGTTGAAGCCAAAAATCCAAATCTCAAATTCAAGTTTAATACTCAGGCTTCCTTTGTGTTTCCTTAGCTAACAGTTTACAACCATGAAGATGGACCATGCTATAGGTGTCTGTTCCCCAACCCTCCCCCTCCAGAGACAGTTGGTAATTGTTCAGATAATGGTGTGCTTGGTGCAGGTGAGTCTCAGTCCTTTCAATGATTGCCTGGAAAAAAATACAAAGCATATGGATTAAACCTTATTTTGTCTTGATGCAATGTTTTTCCCTTTACATATTTGCTCATTGAAATGGGAGAATATTACATCAAGACAAATAAGGTCTTTAGTTAGGTCTATCATTCTTGTACAATTATGAAGGATTTTCATGTAATTTTTCTAGTGCCTGGAGTTATAGGAACCCTACAAGCTATTGAGGTGATTAAAATCATTTGTGGACTAAAATGTATCCTTAAATATTCCATTTCACTTCTAACCCCCTCAGGTTTCCTCTTCCTTGCTATGTACTATTTACATTTCTGTAAATAGTGCAGTTTTCGTATGACTGAAAAATTCATGTCATGAACTCCAGAGCAATCAAATTGCAGGAGAATTAAAATTTTACTCTCCATCCAACCAAATACCCAAAACATGGCATAAACACAGCACGGACACAGTCACATCAAGGTCATAGCAATGCCAGACCAATCACATTGCACTTGAAAAAATCAGCCAATTAAAATTCTAGGAAGCATCTTGGTCACGGCACCTCACACTTACGGCACTGAGCTTTTTACAGTCATACATTCAAAAACTGCTCTTATGCAGATTAATAAAGTGACCTTGTTGTTGTGGAGATCTCTCGAACAATTATCAGAGCATGTGGGATGACCGCTACACCAATCAAATTGATTGAATATAGCATGAAACAGTACAACATTAATCTCATTTTTTTGCACTCAAACCTTCAAGCTCAAAAAATGGTAATAATTATTTGTAATATTGCATTCCCTTAATGAAACAAACAGCATCTTTTGCGCAGAAAATGCTAGTATTTGACGCTTTAGAGGGCAGGTTCCTTCAAGTCAAACTGAGAAACAAGAAGACATCTTGCTGTGTGTGTGGAGAGAAGCCGACAATAAATGAGTTGCTAGACTATGAGGAGTTTTGTGGGTCATCGGCCACCGACAAGGTTTGTGTTGTCAAATCATTGGGAAGAAAGCATAGTCAATCATTTGGGTGTGGTCCAACAAAGGGGGCCTTCACTGGTTTTCTGATAAAAAGCTTTTATTTTTGCAGACAAAGACATTAGACATCATTAAAAGTACAAGCAGAATCACAGCAAAGGTAAAACTAATATCTGCAGCTATTTCGAAAATCATGTTCATTGATTGGCGATTGCATGACCAAAGGAACTGTGAGCATGCATCTAAACTTGAGTAATCAAATACAAACAACATTAAATATCTCAACGACTACATCTGTATTATTGACAAGAATAATCTATGATAAGAAATACAAGTTATTCCAGCTACACTGTATTCCTGCATCTTGCAATGATTTATCTCCTAACTGTGTTACTTGCTGAACATTTATTTTGAATATAACCTTACCGCTGAACTATTGTTGTATGTGCTGCAGGAATATAAAGACATACTAGAGACTGATACTCCACATATTCTATTAGATGTAAGAGAACCAGTGGAACTTGAAATCTGCTGCCTACCTGATGCGTACAGTATCCTTTGATCATGGCAAAGACGATCTTAAGGACACCCTATATCCTAACCCCCCCCCCCCCCCCCCTGCCTCCCCTTCGCCTACCACCACTGTGTCTTTTTTTTTCATGTCCACCCTCGTCTCTTTTGATAGCCTTTTTCATTGTTTACCTGAACAATCACCTGTCCTCTGCCTATCATCTTATTCTTTATCACCATACTGTACTGTACCTCAAATCGCCTCTATTTGTATGCAATTCAGTGGTAGATTTTAAGATCACTTACTGACGAAGGACTAACGTCCGAAACGTCAGTTTCACAAAGCTTTTTACGGCGATCTAAGTTCCTACCATTTTAAGATTGACTCATTGAAGGGAGGGGGTTGCTAAAACAAACTCTTTAACTATCGTCTAGATGTGCCTCTTCGTCAGCTGTCTGCAGAAGGCACTTTAGATATGCTACATGAGAAGATATTGAGTGATTCGCATGACCAGGATCCTGTCCAAGGTAGGCCAGACAAAACAAAATCAAGTATTTCCTTGATTTTCATCCACACTGAATAATCCTTTTAAATTTAAAATCATTTTAAGTTCAATTAAGTTAATTTTATTGAACGAATGTTTTTTTTTTTTTTGTGGTAGGATGGTTAAGAATATTAGGGGACAAAATGCCATAAAAGTAGTGAGGGAAAATATTTACAGTAAATGCAAGAAGAGAGATATATTTTATTACTCAGCAGTATAGAAAATATATGGGAAATAAGCAAATGATGGCCTAAACCTCATTTTCAAATAAAATGTTTGCTTTGGGTTAACACTTCGATTCCACTTTCATCAGTTGTCTCCACTTCCAAACAAGTTAAGCTATCTGAATGAGATTTTAGCCTTGTACAACAGCCTTTCTTCAAGAAAATAGTTTTTAGCGCTCACTGCTTGAATACGAAAAGAATTCCTCTTAAAATTAAAAAATGTATATTAATTTAGAACCTTTCTTTTTCCCTTGTTTTTGATGTGTTTTTCTTTGTTGCTGTTGTTGTTCTCAATAATCGTTTTTGTTATCTTTGTTCCCGATTATTTAGTCTTTGTTGTATGCAAACAAGGCAACGATTCTCAGAAAGCTGTCAAAGTAATACAGAAGAGCATTGAGACTCAGACTCCAGAAGAAGCAAGCCCTTCAACTAGTAACACTAAAGATTCTAATACTCAACATAAAGGACATAAAAAGGTGGATTTAAATCAAAGAATAAAAGTCAAGGATATTAAAGGGGGACTTTTAGCCTGGGCCAAGCAGGTGG
This sequence comes from Actinia equina, assembly GCA_011057435.1. Taxonomy (NCBI): domain Eukaryota; kingdom Metazoa; phylum Cnidaria; class Anthozoa; order Actiniaria; family Actiniidae; genus Actinia; species Actinia equina. The sequence continues at coordinate 1,133,522 of WHPX01000087.1, forward strand.
ATAATGACTTCCCAGTGTACTGAGGCTGGCCATAATGGATTAGATTATTTAAGACTTCATAGAATAATGTTATGTCAATAATGAAATAGAAACATAATAGGGAACTCATAAAACGTTCTGAGCCCCAGATGGGAATCGAACCCTCTGTATACTAGTCCCATTCTCTAACCAATAAGCCTACTGGAGACTCTATGGTGGGCATGGGTTATCTGTAGGTTTTGACATATGAACGGCATCAAGGAAGGTTTAACTGCATGCATAGGAATAGACAGTCATTGGTTTGATTTTCATCTGCGACTTTGTATTTTTTTAAGTTTCCTATGTCTATTCCAGTAGTTTCATTATTCATTGAAGCTTTTTAGTATAATCTTGGACTTGAATATAGAGTGCATCTATAATAATTGTTTATTTTGAAAAACAAATCAAAAAAAGTGTGTTGAATAAAACATTTTCTGTTGTGCATAGTTTTACAAGGTGAAACTCTTCATTTGTCGTTTATTTTATTTCTTTGAATGTATCTTTTTATAATTTCTTCGTAATAATAAGCCCCAAGTGATAGTATAATAGATCAGAAATCTAAAGAAGAGATGTAGTGAATAAGCAAGGGGCTTCACTATTTATTTGTCCTGTGGATACAATAACACTAGAGTTCGAGTTGTACTCATATTCAGAAACAAAACTAGAAATACAGACACAGTACCAAAATACTACGAGTATGATACATAAAAACATGTAAGTATTGTGCAATTACGTTTATTTCTGTACCCCTTCCCCTATACCCCAACCACTATCACCCTTAATTTACAATCTTGAAAAATGGGGTGCTGATCGGATGCCCTGGGGTACAGAAAAAATGCAATGGTCCAATTAGACACAGTGACAAAGGAGAAGACGAATAAAAGCTTAGCAGCCATCGGAGCTGTGTCATTCAAGTAAGAATTGTGAAGTAGTTTTGAGGAGAAAAAGGCTTTAAACTTTCACAGTTCATTAATCTGTTGTCTCTGATTATACAGTATTTCCAGAATTATTATTTAAAGTCTAGTTTTGAAGCTGTTTTGTCAGCTTGGTGAGGAGGAGTTTGTAGGTGGTCTATTGCCAGATACTCTTCTGTAAGCATCTATTAAAACAAAAGAATGCCTTGTTAGCAGATCAGTTCCTTACTAGCAGTCTATTTTCCGTTGGTGTTAATTGAGAAAGAAAGTCTCTGCTTGCAGGGAAGGAGATCAAGAGATAAACAGCTCTTACTTTACACTTAATACTCGATCAAACCCATCCTCAAAATATCAAATAGTTTTTGAAAACATAATATTTAATTGTCTTGATGACATTATTTCACTTTTACGAGAAATTTTGATAAATAACACACGAGTGCACTCCTGAGTCTTATGAAACTAGGTAACTTCATGTAGATTAGGTAAGTAAGACTTACTTGGTCCCGATGCTGGTCCCATTGGAGGAGATCCAGGGCTCTGACCAGCTAGGGGTGGCCTTGGGGGTCCCATGGGAGGTGCCCTAGGTGGTCCATAAGGTGGTCTCATAGGTGAGCCCATGGGTGGTGGTCTCATAGGAGGTCCATATAGAGGTCTCATTGGTGGTCTCATCATAGGTGAATTGCTCATAGGGGGACCAGATGGGTGAGGAACAAAAGGTGGTGGCCCATCTTTGGGTCGGCTGTCGTAGTTATCTCGTAATGAAGCCCTGTCGTTATCCAAAGAGTTCTGATACAAACAAAAATACAAAAGTCATTCTTTAGAGGAAATGGAAAAGCATTATCAGTGTGCTATCTCAGAACTGTGTCACAGAATACTCTGAATAGCATCCTTTTTTCAACAATAGGATCCTCATTCGCAAAGATGTTAGTGACTCCCTCCATTCAAGCATTGATAAATATAGAAAGTGTGCGTGCATGCAGTGTGCTCTCATGATGTGCTTGATCCTAACCATCAGAATGCGACATTTATAATAGTTATTTCAAAACTGTGATTGGATGGCATGTGGTTTTCCACATGTTGCTTAGTTCTATTAGTGTCTTGATTTCTCAAATATAAAAACTGCTTTGAATATCAATGGTACAGTAGCTCATTATTCCATTACTGAAAATGCGACAAACATAATAAGACCCTTTTAAAGGGGCGCTGCATACAACCTACTGGAAGCATACTTCCTCCAATAATCCAATCTTGACCACAAACCTGAATCTTTCCTAATTTGGCTTGTCTAGGATCTCCAGGGGTACTGCTTGAGATAGGTGGTTTACTAAAGCTTGATGGGCTTTCTATGTGATTTCTAGGTCCATTAGGAGGACTAACTGATCGACGTCGACTATCATGTAAATCGTTGGTGCCATAACCACGGCTGTCCCTGCGGTCTCGCTCATCTCGTTCATCACGATTGGGTGTGTGCGTCCCTGAATCTCTTCGGCCCTAACATGAAAAAAACAAATGCTAAGATCTTGTAACCCTTCTAAAAACACAACTTGATCACAATCTGGAAACTAGTTAGCTAAGCTGAAAATCAAACAACAATGACAACCCAAGCTTCCATCAGATGGTGGGTTCCCATGAGGTGGGGTGATGGGGTTGTAATAATATATGATACTATCAATGATGTAATTACAGAAAGTGATGGTGGAAGTACATTACATCCAGGTGCGGGGTTGGAGGGGAGGGGGGAGATAGTGATATGTGATATTATCAATAATAATATTATACTTACAGAAGGTGGAGGCCCATTACGTACAGGTGGTGGAGTACCCATGTATGCTTGAGGAGGTGGAGGTGGTGGGCCAAATCTTCCAGGGGGTGGTGGAGGACCATAGCCCATGGGCATCATGGGTGGAGGACCTAGCAAGGAAGTGTATATCATATTAGAAGAGATCTTTAAACAAGTCTCGTTTTCAAATTATAACTTTGACATGTTAGTGTAGTCTGATCAACTTACCATACATGGGATGGTGCATAGGGGGTGGCATTGGGACAGGGCTATGGTGCTCTGGTACACGAGGAGCTGCTGGATGCCTACAGAAATAATAACCTAAGGATGTCAGGTGCATTATTTTGGATGAAGCTTAAATCCAGGCGATCATCAATCCTGGATCATTGGATGAGTAGAGGGTGTTAAATTTGGGAATTTTTGACAAATACTTACACTGGTGGTGGGGGACCTCGTATCGGTGAGTCAGCTCGAACACCATCGGCTGTGGATGAATACATGAATGATGTAAAAAACATTTGAAAGGAGTAAATTTTATTTTTTAATTTTTACTTACACTGTAATCTCAAAATTAAGTTCTATTATATATTTTTCATGTTATGAAACGCACTGAGACGTCAGTTTAGTGGGCTTCATAAGAATTAATTATTATTATTATTATTATTAAATTCCAAATGACAGGTGTGTCTTACAGTGACCATGACCATGACGTCCTCCCCCCCCCCCCCTCCCCTCACACTTCTGGGTTTTTTTTACAGCTCCAAAGTATAAACCTGGAAGATAAAACTTCATTTCTTACCACTGTCTGAAGATTTCCCACTGGCAGAAGAACCAGGCCTATTCTTCTCCTTTTCCAGAGTGTACATCCTATCATGAAAAACATATAGCCAAGGTTACCACAAAATAGCAACTCCTCAGAAGCAGATTCAGAAGCTGTCCTTTTGCCTTAGAACTACACCATCTGGGCAGACTGGGCCACAAAATATGAAAGCTTTTTACATAAAAGTAACATTATGTCTAAAAACCTTCTTCTTAGGGCATCTCTTTCACGTTTGACCTCTTCTAGTTCTCTTTCTACTGTTCTGTACTTTAGCTGTAAATAAATAACAGATGTGAATAATAAATAACAGGACTTCATCAAACGAGCATTAATTTTTTTTGTCCGACCCATTAAACAGTCATGAATTTTTTTGTCTATTCTCCCCCCGACCCCCTCCCCCCCTTCCCCTTCATTAGAATCAATCTTACCCAGTTATTATGAGCTCGTTCTTCTACGGCTGCCACCTAAGAAATAATAATGGCAATGTTATGATTATACAACAATATATAAAGAAAACCATAACATGCACAATTCATTTGCCCACAGAAGTGGTTTAGTGTCACAAGAATTACTCTTAAGTCTTCAGGGATTCAAAGAAACACTTCAAATGTGAAGTGAATTTGGACTGGTTGAAGCAAATGATATTTGAATTGTGTATAAGCCCTTCCAATGAGAATAAAATGAAGAATTGCATGTCTGTCACAATGGTTGACATGGCGAAAAAAGGCAACACCAAATGTTTTACTACTAAAGAGGCAATTTTTCTTTTGCAATACCATTGCATTGCAAGCTGAAGAAGCAAATGTGCATGTAACATACCATCTGTTCAACTTGCAATGCAAGGTGGCAAGTTGCATTTGCAGAAAATGTTGCACACGCTCCTTTTTGCATTGTTGCAAAACAAGTTGCAGCGTGTAACATCTTTCCTGCAATCTTGCAATGGAATTAAGGTCGCAAACACTCGTAAAGGTTGGCAAATGCAGTGTCCTTCTTTCCGTACCTGATGTCCAACATTACCCTTCACCCGCTGGATCTCATCATTGATATCAGCATAAAGCTTCCTAAAAGTAAAAAGACAAGACAAAAAGGAATCAGTATGACAAGGTAAGTTATTATAGACTTTTTACCAGCCTTGCATGACATTTAAAAAAATGGCTTTACTACCAAAATTATTATTTAAAGAAGTCTAGTTTTGAAGCTGTTTTGTCAGCTTGGTGAGGAAGAGTTTGTAGATAGTCTATTACCAGATAGACGTCTAAGTTTCTTAGAGATTGCACTTAAATTAGAGCATATAATATTATATTCTGTTTTGAAATCACGCTGATGGCTATAGCTATGACAAAAAGCTCCAATACATTTTTGGCCATACCACAGATCATAATATAAACAAAGAGGAAATTTCATCATGTGAAATTTCTGATTTTTTTCTACGTGGCATGCTAATGGTGTGGAATTGGTGATATCTGTTACGCCAATCAAAATGCAGGAGAATGAAAATATTTATCCAATGCGAATTCCTTGAGAAAAGGCTATGATGGTCACTACATGCCATGTCTGCAATATGGTCATACCAAATTTGCTTTATCAGGAGGGGATTGGGGGGTGGGGGGGGGGGGGGGGTACCGGGAGGGAGATATAATACCATGGCACTGATATTTTAAATTTACATACTTATATGTATTGAGGTCTTGAGAATCAGCAGTTGCCTTGGATAACTCAGTCTTCAGTTTGTTCTCTGTAGCTTCCCTTGCCGACTCCTCTGCTGTCAGTTTCCTATGCAATTCACTTTCTGTGTCTTTGAAGTATTTCCTAAGGGCGGTTAGTTCAATGTCTTTCTCGCGGAAATCAAGGCGAGCCTTTTCTTCATTTAGCTTGGCTTCAGATAGATTATGCTCAAGATCTTGGATTTTCTCTGGAAAGCCATAAAAATCAATATCAATAACCGGAGTTATATTATTGCAGTAAGTTATAGAAATTTGATTTTATCTGCACGACAACCAAAACTCCATTCCACAACACACACCATGCCACAATAGGTCACACCACACCATCCTCACCTGCTAAATACAGCCACTACCATATGACACCATATCATAGTCTACAATTCCACACCACACCACACTGTGTTCAGCTACATCAAGCTACTATGTACATCATATCACATCACCCTACACTCCATGTCTACTCATATATTCCTTAACACTACAGCCAACAGTTATCAAAACTATGCATAATACTGCACCATGCTGCTTCCCCTACTTCATAACATAGCTGTATTGCATAACTCCACATCACATTGCACCAAAGTAAACCTCTATTGCTACGTTTACTCACCTTCTAGTGCTTCTCTCACGGTTTTGGTTTCGACCAGCTCAGTTTTGTATTTCATGTTCTCTTCTTTTATGATCTTGGCTTCTGTCTTTGACTGTTTAGAAAGACAAAAATAATCAATTGTATAACCCATTTGACGTATAAAATCAGCTGCAAACTAACGAGGTGCTAATAATATAAATGACATCAATTACCTTAGAAGCATCCAGCATTGCTTGAAGTCTCTCAGAGCATACTTTATCCTCTACAAAAAAAACAAAAAAACATTTAACTCAATAATGCATGTAAGGATTTGTGTAAGGGTTACTCAATAGTATATATTAGGAATTTGTGTAAGGGAGGAAAATTGGAGAAAAACAATTAAATCACCGAAGGGAGAAATTCATGCAATGCCAAGGCCAGGAATGGAATCAGGGCGATACATGAGTGTACTACCACTACGCCACTCCTTGATTCCCAATGTTATAATTATTATACTGCAAATAAACAAGATTTCATAAAACTTCTTACTCTCTTCTTCTGATAATGGCACTCCTTCATCATCTTCCTCGTTCTCATCTCCTTTAATCTGCAGAAGGCAGTCCTGCAGGACCTCAACTTCATTACATTTAAACTCATATTGTTCCTGCATCTGGCTGCTCCTCAATGCCTGGTCATCAAGGCTCTGCTGTAACTTATGATATTTCTCGCTCCATGCATTGATTTCTTCTTCAAATTTGGCTTTTTCCTGTTCTTGGCTGTCAATTTTGTCTTTTAGTCCCTCAATTTCTTCGTTCATTAGGCCCTTAGTCTCCTCAAACTCATTAGCTTGTTTTTGTAGAAGCTGGATTTCGTAGTCCTTGTTTTGAATCTCTCTTTTGTATTCTTCAGCTACTTGTTGCATGCGTTCTATCTCTTCATCTTTTTGCTCAATGTCTTCACTGACAGCTTTGAGCTCTTGCTTGTTGACATTAATTATTTCCAGTAAGTGCTGGAGTTCGTTCTGTAAGGGAATAAGATGAAAATCAACTTCAAACCAGAATAAAAGGTTTTAAAGAGTATTATTCTATGACAAGAGTTCAAAAAGTGAAGGGAAATGGAAGGATAAAGAAAAAGCTAATGGAAAAGAATAAAAATAGAAAAGAAAATGAAAATGGAATGAAAAATAAGAAAATGGAATGAAAAGAAAGGAAGGAAAAATGGGAGACCGAGGAAATGGGAAGGAAAGGTAATGGGAAGGAATAGTAAACAAAATGAAGGGAGAACATGACAAAGAACAGTTTAAAAAGAGAAGGGAAAGGTAAAGAGAAAATAAGAAATAATGGAAGTGGAAAGGAAACCTAATGGAAAATAGTCAAGAAAATGAAAGGCGAAAAACTGAAAGAAAAGAATTTAGGAAAAGGGAATGAGTAAGGAACAAAAAAAAAGAGAAAACATTTAATAAAATGAAAGAAAAATGGTAAGCTAGGGAAAATAGAAAGGTAAGCTAATGGAAAAAAAGGTAATGGAAAGCATAAAAAAAGGAAGGGTGATTGTTCAATCCAGTCTCTTCAGGGGTTTCACCCTTATCCCACTCTGCTATTTTACACAGGCACTGAGGAGTGTCCTAAATATTATCTATAGAGGTTTTTGGTGGCAGTGGTAGGTTCCTTCTCACCTCATTCTGTTTTATTTTCATCATGGTTTGTTCTAGACTCTTTCTTGCAGTATTAGCTGCCTCATCAGAGTGGTGTTTCTGTCAATAAACATAATGATACAAGATATTATTGATTATCACAGTATTGGTTCACTTATGTGTTCTTATCCACTGACAAATAACAATGTATCATGATCAAAATAACAATGTATCAATTTAAAACTCCACAATGCATTTGTGGATCATGTGACTAATTGGATCACATGACCCTTTGGTCAACAAAAACTTCCCTATATTTAAAGTCAAAACTAGTGCCTTTGAGGTGCAGAGTCACTAGTAACTTTTTTCTAAACCTAGTCAATTTTAATAACCCTGAAACAACCTCAGGTTGAAATGAAGTCAGGACATGGCTAACTCACTGATCGAACTCTTAAACAACCTCTGGGCTGATCTAATTCAGGACATGACTAACTTACAGATCGAACCGTGAAACAGACTCTGGGCTGATCTAAGCCAGGCATGCCAACTCACAGATAGAACCCTTAAACAACCTCTGGGCTGATCTAAGTCAGGACATGACTAACTTACAGATCGAACCGTGAAACAGACTCTGGGCTGATCTAAGCAAGGCATGCCAACTCACAGACAGAATTGGAATTTAGTCTTTGGCATTTGAAGAAAAAGGAGAAGCATTGAAAAAAAAGTGTAGTATTAAATTTCATAGTCCATTACATGCAGATGTTTGTGTAATAGATGGATAAGCATACCTCTTCAACTACAAGTTCAGATTTCAATTGCAGTTGTTTGTGAGATCTTTCTAGTCCCTCGAGCTCTTCCTCAAGAATGCGGATCCTTGCTTCATACGTTTTAAGAATATCTGCTCAAAAAAGTGGAAGAACATACAGCGTTTTGTGGGAAAACTTTTTAATACCAAGGTGACAAAAAAGACAAGTGAAAAACAATTCAACATGAACAAAAAAGCAATAAGAATACCATTAATGACAATGACATGACAACACTACCATCACCACCCACCAGCAACAAAAACAACAACAACAGCAGCAGCAACAACAACAACAACAAAAACCACAACAAGACTAAAAACAACAAATAGTTACACTCTACCTCTTGGACTTGGTCCTTTGGCTGCATTGCTAGAGCTAAAACCAGACTGTAAGAATGAAAGACCAAATATTAACACATTTGCTCTATATCAAAAACAAAAGGCCAGTTCAAGGGGTATGCACATAACCTTCTGGGGTCTTTAGGATATACTGCACATGTGAACTTAATGTCACTTATCATACTCAGACTCAGGTTGTTGCCCATCTAGCTAGTAGCTCTAAGTAGAAAGGATAAAGGACAGTACTTACTAAACATGACCAAAATAGGAAGATCACACCAAAAGTACCAAAGAGCACTGTACTGATTACAACAAATGGTGGTGCACTTGCTAGATCTTGGCAAATATCATCAAACACCTGAATAAAAACATTTTATCGAGTTGAAAATGTGAATACAATACTAGCCTTACCCTTTCTTTCCCTTTGTTTCCTTCCTTCCATACATTTTTTTTCCTTTCATTTCCTTCTCTTTCCTTCCCTTTAGGGACAATTCCAGCCCTTCTCTTCTCTTTCCTTCCCTTTCCTTTTCCTTTTCATTTCTTTCTTTCCTGTCATTTCCTTATCCTTTTTGGTTTACTTTCTTTGTCTTCCCTTATATACCTTCTCTTTGCTTCCTATCCCTTCTCTTTCGTTTTGGAAGAAACAAAATGCATAATTCTCCTATAATATTATTATCATATTTATTTATTTACTTAGTAAAGTTCATACCTGACCAAGGGCAACACATGCCAGTATTCCCCTTAAAGCTCCTCTCAAAGGCTGTCCAAACTGAATGATTTTCACAGCTAAGATCTCATGAAACCTCCAAAATCCCTTTAAAATACCAAAGCTCTTCTTCTTAGCTTCCTTAGTTTTACTGTCTTCTGCAGCAAATGTCGGAGCTGTATTTGCCTGATTCAGTACATTAGGCAAGCCCTTTGTTGGAGCCTCAGAAGGTTTTTCTTGAGGAACAGGGTCAATCTTTTCTTCCCCACTCGTTACACCCTTCCCATCTGAAGGTGTTTGAAGAACTGTTGGAAGTGTTGGTGGCACTTTGGGTGGAATACGGTGATCAAAGGTTTTATCATCAAAGTAAGTCACTCTGGGTTCAAGTTTGTCATCTATAACTTTATCTTGATTGGGAGGGACTTTTGGTGCTTCCTCCCTGATATCTACTCCTTCCCTTGGTTGAACTGCAGGAGTTCCATTATTAACTGATGGTTGTGGTGCATGACCAGAATCAGCTGCCTTGCTGTCTCCTACAGCAGAAGCAGTGCTCTGTGTCATCACTTCAGAAGGAGAACTAGGATTTATCACAGAACTAGCAGTATTAAGGGCTGAAGTGTCCTGGTTCGCTTGTGTAGCTTGTGTTGTCACTTGTGTAGTAGTTTGGGTAAGAATGTCTTGAGAGGGTTTTGTTTTACCAGTAGCATCTTGAATACCTTGGCTTGTCACCTGAGTAGTTTGTGTTGTTGCTTGTGTAGGGGTAGGGGTGATAATAGAAGTTGCAGTATTTACACCAACAGCATCTTGATTCACTACTGTAGTCTTGGACTCTTCCCTTTTAGTTGCACCAGTTACAAAAGCTTCTGCTTTGTCATTATTTTCAGCAGCTTTTTGGGGTTCTTTTTGATGTGTTGGATAATTTTCTCTGTTTTCCTCAGGAATCTTTTGACGATGTCTCCTCACTCCATCCTTTCCTCTAATTCTTCTTTTCTTTTGAGGAATTTCTTCAAATTCATCAAAGTCATCGCCAACATATTCATCAACATCTGAATCAACTGAAAGAATAAATGCATTAAGAGAATTGTTCTAGGTTCCTCACCAAGACAACCATTTCCAGGAAGACCAGTCACAGTAAAGATAAGCATGCTAAATAATTCCTAAATGATGCTTGTTAAAGTCCAAACAGAATACTGGGTTGTGGCACCTTCATCATAACAGTCTTTCACAGTCATTGTACTCATTTGTACTCATGAGAATATATGCACCACGTAGAGCTTATAAAATACATGAAGTTATAGAAATATAGATAAGTGTTATAGTGCTTGGAAATGAGGCTATTCCCGGCCTGCTCTCAGTCTGACCTCTAGCTCAGCTGCTAGAGCATCGATAGTACAGTTCCAAGGTCGTGGCTTCGGTTTCCAGCGAGGTCGGAAATTAATTTTTCCAAATTCATTTCGAAGGGCTTTCGTCTGGAATAACCTCGTTCCCAAGCACTATAACTAATCTATTTTTCTATATCTACATTTGTACACAATTATGTGAGCCAGACTTGACTCAGTCAATTAATTTCCAGTGGTCTGAGTTACTCATTTTGTTGTTAGATGGAAACCAAAAACATCGATGACTTGGGTTATGCTGCTCACATAATTATGAAAATTGGTGTACTAAGCAAATCTGTGAAAAACTCCGAGTATGACAAAAGAGTCCATGCCACACTCTAGACATACATTGTTGAATTACTAGCAAATGAATAAGACTCTATTGACCTAATTCTACTAGCAACAAACACTGTTTTTAACACTTGAACTTCTTTTTTTAGAGGTTAACCAATATAGGTTGTTATTACAGCTGTCAGGGTTTGGCATGAGGCAAGCAGGATAATAATGATTTTTGTTATACTGATCCTAGTACCTAGCTTTAGTATGATAGTACCTAGCTTTACATATTATGGATTATTTGATTTTAATGGATTAATGTTTTACAACAAAAGCTGTCACAGATGGAAGAATTGTTTAATCGTAAGAATGTTAGTAATGCAGTGTCAGGTAAGTCCAAAAGATTGAGAGAAAGAGAGAGGGGGGAGGGAGTGTGGAGGAACTCTACAAGTACCAGAGGAACCACAATCTAAACTCGGAGAATTAACCATTTATAATAGCGAAATACATTCCTTTTATCCCAAAATGGAACAATACATAAACACAAAAATATATAGAAATCTTATAAAATATTCTAGCTTTTCTTGGTACTAAGAATAACACATCACATGAGGATGGAAGTAGTAACAGTACCATGAAAGGCTAAGAGTTTTAAAAGTATTAGTCCAAGAAGACTCTTGCGTAAGTATAACCAAAGTTGCAGAAATATTAGATTAGCTTCCGTCACAGAAATCCATATACTTATAGATATTTCAAATAATACACTAAGGTTACTCCAGACTAAAGTAATCAAGAAATCATATCTTTAAAGATTAGTAGAAAAGTTAACTTGGAGGGCAAGAGTGGTGGTAAAATATTTGCCTGCATGGCTGTTAGCAATAAAGGTTTTCCTCCCCCTCCCTGAGAAATCAATAATGTTCGTCAAAAGTTGTATGGCTTGCATAGAATATTTGTGGTGGTGGTAGTATGTGTATACTAAGTAAAAGTGTACTAAGTATAAGAATATCTGTATTCATGCTTAATTTCAATACCCACTATACCATGGATTATTATTATTATTATTATTATTATTATTAATATTTTGGAGATAAATGACTAGACAAGAACCTGGTTCACTTGGTGGATAAAAGCACTGGATTTCTGGAGGAGCATCTTCATCAAAACAACATTCATCATCATGGCACTCTTCTTCGGTCAGGTCAATACCACAGCTCATTCTCTTTTCATATGAAACTGACATGCAGCGCTCCTGGTCGAAATGGATGTCTGTATGTGTGATGATGTTAGAAATAACTTAGAATATCAATTGAAAATAGATGATAAACACTTTCATCTAGTTACATTAATATATTTGGCATGTATATGTAACACAAAGCAAGCTGCTTTAAAATTTAAATCAAAGGCTGCAAATAAGTGCCAGTCATCGGACAAATGTCTGCTACAAAAGACCATTTGACTGGTATTGTAAAAGGCTGGACATTTGACAGTACAAAATTTAATCCCAAAAAATGTAGCAAAGAGTTGATTGTGAGTGTATTTAATTGATGATGATGATCATGTTTGTAAATTGTATAAAAGCAATCCGTCATTCACAACTCCATGTAAAGCACCTTTGAATATATCCACATAGGAAGGGCGCTATATAAATCATAATCATTATCAATCCGTCATTCACAACTCCATGTAAAGCACCTTTGAATGTATCCACATAGGAAGGGCCCTATATAAATCATAATCATCATCATCATGAAATTTCTAGTAATAACTTTTTGTCCACCCACATTTTAGTCTTGGCAAGTCAAATATGGCTTTGCCTGACAAATGACCTGCTTGTCAAAAACATTTACTTGGAGCCTTGAAAACATTCTATTAGTTAATTATCACTATTATAGTGATAGTTTTTTAATGAGTGATAGATTATTAACTGTAGGTGGTACACAGGCATTCATGTACATGCGCACAAAATAATGTTCGTGTATGTCAATTTGAGTATGAATGATTAGTAATAACTAATAAAAGGAATGTGAAATAATGAATAATGAAAATGGGATTGAACAACAAGATTAAAACAGAATAACTTTTTCAAAAAAATTGGCAAACCAACATTAACTTTTACTTTACGTAAGTATTTTCTTCCTTTTTTTTATCAATGTCATCATGTTTTTAAGGTTTACTTTTAATGAGTTTAATATGCACAATGAATTTAATTTGAATTTAAAGATAAATGTTTGAGTTATCCATTTAGTTTGAAAGAGTTTAAACTTGATTGTAAAAAATTGGTTAAAACGTTTTCAGGTTTGTAATAGTGTTATTAGTGGTGAAACGAGGGTTGTGCTATTTTGAGTATGGTCAGCCATTCTAGCAGCTGTGTGCTGATCAACCATTATGATAGTAATCATACAAAATTATTATTTCTATCCTAAGTTAGAGTGTCAGTGGAATATTGTTAGGGTAGGTTATGGGTAGGTTGTCAGTAGAGTGTTGGTAGGAGTGTCATTAGATGCTACTTTGGTTGTAGGGTGTTGATATGTTGTCATTAGGGTTTTGGTAGTTTGCAAGTGAGGTGTTCATTGATGGTCAATAATGGCCAACCCCAGTTCCAAGGGCAGATCCAGCCAAAATTTTAGGGGGGGGAGGGGTAATTGAGTTTCTTCCATAAACACAACAGAAAACAATAAAAAAACATCTAATTCTTCAGTTTTGTTTAGCTTTTGTTTTGTTTGTTTTTTTCTGCTGAACAAAGGCTTCATCCCCCCCCCCCCCTCTGCCCACCCCCTGGATCCACCCTTGAGTTGATCACCACCCAGCATTCAGAATGGTATGCACTGTACTCTAATCACATTAGGCATTAAAAAAAATGAATATGGAAGTTATAATGGATTATGAAATATAGAATACAAGCACAGCAAATGTTCAAAACATCTACTTACATTGTCTTCTCAAGCCTACAAGTTCACTACAGTTAGCCACATTTTAAAAAAAGAAAAATTTAAAACCACAGAAACACTAAAGAATGATAGAATGTTGTTCCATACTTACCATTCATATCATACAACTTTCTTTGATTCTTTTTGGTTTTCATCCCCTTTGTCTTTCTACCAGCATTTTTTTTCTTTGGGGTCTTCAATTTCATCTTCATGTTCTTGAGTTTGTTTTGAAGGAGTCTAGTTTGTGGCTTTGCTTTGCTTGCAGATTTTTCTTTTTTTGAAGACTCAATACTCTTCCTTTCTGATTCAGCAACATTTGTGTTGTTCTCTCTCAGATGTGCATCTTCGTTTTTTCTGGTTTCTCCTTCTTTTGGCTTATCACCATTTTTTGCCAATGCGTCTAACTTGTTCTTGAGGGCAGCTTCAATCTCCATTTCCTCTTTTACTTTATCAGCTTTTTCTTGATCCTTCTCCTTATTTTCATCTTCAGTTTTCTTTTTCTGTTCTTCTTCTTCTATTCTCTTCATCTCTTCTTCTATTTGTTTATTCTTTTCCTCTTTTCTTTTCATTTCATCTTCGATTCTTTGCTTTTCTTCTTCCATTTTCCTCTTTTCTTCTTCCAATTCTTTCTTCTTTTGTTCTTCCAATTCTTTCCTCTTTTCTTCTTCCTCTTTCTTTTTCTTTTCCTCTTCCATTGCTTTCAATCGTTTCTCCACTTCCAGTCTTATGCGTTTTTTCCTCTCTTCTTCCTTTCTCAACTTTTCTCTTCCCTTCCTAAGTCGTTCATCTTCCATCTTCTTTTCATATTCCATTTTTCTTTGAAGCAAGATTTTAGCTTGTTCATCCAGAGCTTGAACTCTTTTCCTCTCTTCTTGCAGGAGCCGAAGCCTAGCCTGCCTTTCTTCTTCTTCTTTTTGTCTTTTTATTTCTTCTTCTTTTTGTGCATTCTTTTGGGTTTGGTCCTCTATATTTCCATTCTCTTGATGACCAACCAAGGCTTCCTTTTTCCTATCTTCATTACCTTTTTGTTCTCCATCCCTATCATCTGCTTCTCCTTTTTCTTCCTTGTTAGCAGGTGTCTCTTTTGCATCATTTTCTTCAGTTGATGCATCTGCCTTGAAGTTAGCCTCTTTCCTATCTTGCTCTCTCTCTTTTAGAGCATCATTTTCCACTTCTATATTTGAAGTTTCATTCTCCGGACGAATGACTTTCAGTGGCTCAACCTCCTCATAATCCTCTTCATCCTCATTTTCAGTTTCTTCTTCAGCAGGATCATCAGGTTTGTTAGGCTCCTTGTTGTTGACATCTGCACTCCTGATATTATCATCACCACTCTTTTCATTTTTCTCTGCATTGTCCATCTTATTATCAAGTTTTTCTTTGCCAACCTTGTCTTCTCTTGCAGATTCTAATTTCTTATCAGAACCTGAATTATGCTCTTCTACATTGGGGTTTTCTTTATTCCCATTCCCATGTGTCCTCTCTAATTGTTCTTGCTCTGCCTTTTCTCTTAGTTTTCTCTTATGGAAAAGAATTTCTTTTCCTTTAGATGGAAATTGAGATGTTTTATATTTGGAGAGATCCTCTTGGAATTTCCTTTCACTTGCTTCATCAACTCTGTCAGATGGGATCTTGTTTGCATTTTCCTCTTTCATTTCCTCTTTCATTTCCTTACTTTCTATGGGATCTCCATTGACACCTCTAATTCCTAATCCATCTTCTGGTGAAAGTCCCATATCATTCCCTTTCATCTCTTTATCTTCAGCTTTAGCCTCATCATTAGTTTTCCCCAGACGACTAAGATCTTCTTCAACAACAGCTTTCAGGTCATCCTGGACTTTCTTTACCATTTCATCCAATGATCTTTTACCCTCCTCACCAACACCTGCTGGAAGATCTTCATTTTTGCTCTTCCCATTACCATCTGGATCATGCACAGCAGGTCTGAAAACCTTCCGCACATCTTCCTTCTCCTGTCCATCATCTGTAGAATCCCCCTCCTTTGGCTGAGCACTTTGGATCTTTTGTCGCTCTTCTAGTACCTTCAGTAATTCCTCTCTTGGCAGAGACATGTATTCTCCAGGAATAAACTGAGGGAGTTTCTTTTCTCCTTTTGAGTTTAAAGCTTCAGAAGAGCTTTGGTCTATAACACCAGGTTCATCTCTTGCAGGGTTATCTTGCTGCCATTCTGCTGCAGCCTCCTTACCGTCCTTTTTCTCTTCTACTGAGAACTTAAGAGCATCTTCCACATTTTCCTCCTTTTCAATTTTTTCTTCCTCTATAATTACAAAAGAAGGCATGTCATTATTGGAAATAAAATTTAAAAAAAATTGTTTAGAAGACATTATTTGGTGATCAAAAGTTAGAGTAATTTGTGAAAAAGTGAATTCAATTAGAATGGAAAATGTGAAATGAAATAAAAATGCATGAATAAACAAATATAGGAGTGCATATGTAAGTCTCAGAATATATTATCTTAAATGTGTGAGTAAAATAACAGTGCAATGGATTTTACAAACAGCATATTGTGTTTTTTTATTTTATTTTACTGTTCTTTTAATTATGAACTAATATTTTGTTCATAAGCTTTAAAAAATAAAAGAGAGAATATGATAGCGGCCAGTAACTCATAACAAAAGCATGCAATTTAGAATGTCATCAGTCAGAGGTGCAGGAGGTTTAACAAAATTTTAGTTAAATAAGGATTTGCACAAGAATTTTTTTAGCTCAGTAGTCTACCAAATTGCATGTGTGCTTGTAACTTGTCAGGACTGTTACATGTGGTATTTATTGGTCGGTCCTGTCCAGTCAACGGTCAATGGTAGGGTAATATAACTTGTAACTTGTCAGGATTGTAATACTTGTGGTATCTAATGTTAAGTCCTGTCCAGTCAACGGTCAATGGTAGGATAATATAACCTGTAACTTGTCAGGATTGTAATACATGTGGTATCTATGGGTCAGTTCTGTCCTGTCAACGTCAGAAGTAGGGTTATATGGCTTGTAACTTGTCAGCATTGTAACAAATGAAGGTTTTTGGAAAACAACTTAAGGAATACTCAAATATATAAATCAAAGCTTGAGGTGTTGATGACAGCAGTCCATAGTTCATAATGCACTGTTATCATGTTTGGTATAAAATTGTCAGCTGACAAGTTACACACTCTATATTGTACTGTGCAGGTTGATCATAATATAGCAAGCTCTAATAGAGTTTAATTCATATATAATTTTAAAAACAAACTGCATATTTAATATACTTCTTAAGTTAAACCTAATTCATAAAAAGTGTACATAAACATGCAAGTTACACACTTTTATACACACTTTTAACTGTCTAACATGCAAATATTTTTTCATCTAATTAAGTTTTATATCAGAGATATTGTAACAAGATTACAATACAGCTTTTTCTCATCTTAAGAAAAGATATTGCATTTTATCATTAATATTATTACAGTGCAATTATTCATATTAAAATTCAATGGGATGGAATCAATTACTTGAGTAGATCAATTTCTGATTGACGCATGCATCCTGGACAAAGATAATTAGTTCAATACATATACCTTGAACTTTTGAATCCTTACTTGCTTGGCTTGGACTTCCTGGACTGTCCTTTCTCTCTTCCTGGTCATTAGGGTTGACATCATTCTGCTTTGGAATTTCTGTTCCTGGATTATCATCGCTGTTGTCTTTGTTTTCTGATTCTTGATGTGTAGACTCTCCTCTTTGATTTTCAAATTCTTTCTCTTCCTTGATTTCTTGTTCTAAATTTCTATTCCTTTCATCTTCTTTGCTTTCTTCTCTCATTCTTTTTTCGTGATTTTCAGTATTGGTTAATTGGTCTTCAATTCTTTCATCTTTGTTAACCACGTTGTCATTTTCTCCATGGTTTTGCTGTGGCTCATTTGCAGCCTCTCTCATAACTTGTGCACCTTCATTTTCCTGTACCAGTTTTTTAACCTCCTGCTTTTGCTCCATGTCATTTTCTCCATGGTTTTGCCGTGGCTCATTTGCAGCCTCACTCATAACTTGTGCACCTTCATTTTCCTGTTCGAGTTTTTTAACCTCCTGCTTTTGCTCCAGATCTTGCACCTCGTGATTAACAATAATACCAACTTGCTCTTCATTTTTCACTTCTTGCTTGCTACTTCCATCACTATCAGTCTGGTTTTTCTGCTCATTTGCAACCTCACTCATAACTTGTGCACCTTCATTTTCCTGTTCGTGTTTTTTAACCTCCTGGTTTTGCTCCAGATCTTGCACCTCGTGATTAACAATAATACCAACTTGCTCTTCATTTTTCACTTCTTGCTTGCTACTTCCATCACTATCAGTCTGGTTTTTCTGTTCTTCTTTTGAAATACTACTTGCCTCATCAAAGATTTTCTCTTCTTTCTTAACTTGTTCTTCCTGTTTCTGTTTTGTACTTTCACTATGTCTACTATCATCTTCACTATTCTGAACACCCATTAGAGAGTGTTCATCACTTTTATCAGTTTCAGTTTTCTTTTCATCCTTGTTTTCCAAAATGTTCCCTACACTTTCAACCTTATTTACTTTTTTTTCATTATTAACCCCAGATTCTAAATTATCTAAATTATCGACCGGTACCGGAGCTTTTTCTCCATTGGATGGGTTTTGTTTATCTACTTTATTATCATTTGTTTCTTTATCACTTTCAGTACTCTGTTCACTAGATAGAGTACTTTCATCTGCCTCTTCCCCAGGAGGTATGGTAAAGAAGTTTGAAAGAGTTCCAATAATATCAGACATAGTTCCTTCTGTTCCCTTTGATTTGTCACTCTCACCTGATTTTTCAGAGTTGTCTTGATTTAGGTCTTCATTAGTAGTTTTAGAAGCATCTTCGGTTGTTTTAGGATCACTGGGATTGTTGCCATCTTTAGTCGTTCCTCCAGGATCGTCTGAATTCTGAGAAATAATAAAAAGAAAACAAGTTAGTGTTAACTTGAATTTCTAATTTCTAAGAGATTATTCAAAAGCTAAGGAATATTTTACTGTATAAGGAAATATTAAATAAATGAATGAATAAATAAATGGATTGATGAATGAATGAACTGATGAACACACAAACAAATGAATGGATTAATGAAAGAGCAAATGAATGACTAAATAGAAGAAAATCTGAAAACTTAGCAAATAGATGATTAAATGAATGAATGAGAAATGAATGAATGAATAAATGAATGGATGAATGAATGGAAGGATGAGTGAATGAACAGATGGATGGATGAATTAATATGCACATAAATGAATGAATAAAGACATGAATGGATGGATAGATGAAGGAATGATTGAATGAATAAATGAATAGATATATGGTTAAATGAAAGTATGAATAAATAAATGAATCGATCAATAGACGGATGGATGAATTAAAATGCAAATGAATGAACTGATAAAGGAATGGATGGATGGAGGAATGAATGGAATAATGAATGAATGAATGAATGAATGAATAAATGAATGAAGAATACAATTAATAAATGAATGAACAATAGCTAATGAAAGTTGTAATCTACCAGTAAATGAATGAAAAGTTATGATTGATGTATTAAAAATCTATTGTCAAGATTAAAAGCTGATATGGAGAACACATATATTAAAAAAGTACATTGCTTACTTCTAATATTTCCTTAGATACTACATAGGTAGGATTGGGTTCATATACTATTAATTCTTCAACATGTTCTTTAGGAAAGTAACCTCCTTTTCCATCAGACTGTGAAAAAAAATACAAATGATTTTTTTATATAGCATTGAAATGACACAAAGTAGAGCATAGCATAACATGGCATAGCATTCCCTCTCTTCCCTGAACTATTCTGCATCAGTTGCATGTGCCAAAACATTCGGCCATTTTAAAGACTTCCATATGTCTAGGTTATGGTTATACTCGAGTTACTTGTGAATAATGAAAATCAAAATAATTTAATTTACAAAGCAGAAAAAATTAGCTGCACTCAAGTGTTCTAAACATATCCATATTAAACCTTTCTCAACTTACCTCTCCATACCAGAGTTCTGGTGTTTTATCAGGTTCTTTTGCATAAATATAGACTTTCTCTCCTTCTTTAAGTTTCAAGAGTCCATTTTCTCCAGTGCCCTCAAAATTTGTTTTAACTTTACCTACAGAAATTGGCTCTGAAAGAAAATAAATAAAACAAAAAGTTATGTCTAATTTAACTCAAACATATTTCAAAATAAAACCTTTTAAGTAGAAAACCCTTAGATATTTCTTTCATATATGTGGCCTTGTAGTAAAAAAGGACAAATTGAATGACAAATTGTCTTTTCAGAATTGCCAAAGCTTCATTGTTGCAAAATATCCACTTCCAGATTTCCATATATTAACTTTATGACACAAAAAAGTTTCAGTTGTGGAAAGTTTACTTAAAGTCGATACTGATATCAAGAATGGGAAACCTTACTTAGACTCTCCACTATACATTTGGGACTACATTTGTACACTTTTTTATGACTTAATTATGATCAAATTTGTACCACTAGGGACTAACTTTTATACGTATCAAAATAAAAGGGATTATATAATAAATAAACCTTAGATAATATTAAAATAAAGAAAATAAGAAATAGAACTATAAGCTTATGTAAAAGTTCAAACTATGAAAGTGTTTGTATTTATGAAATATAAACATTTGATTCAACACACCTTAAAACCTAATAACTTTAATTTATGAAATATTATAAGTTTATCAATTATTAGTAATAGAACTATTCTTTTAGGATAATATGAATGAATTTGTCATTAAAGAACCTTGGTCTCAAAATAATGAGTTTTGTTATTCATAGTAGTTTGGTGCCTGGTAAGTTTATAAGGAAGCCTAATTTTAAGAAAATAATCTTAAAAAATTTCCGGATTTAACTCTGCTCAAGACTCTCAAAATCATCAAACCAGTATATTTTATTTTTATTTTTGTAAATTTGAAGGTTAAAAACTTAGAGTTAGTTAGTCTAGGATGGTTCAAAATATTCATTAGACGTGGACTTTTGAGATCCAATGTCACTAGTCTGCGACACCGGGGTAGAAATAATATAATAACAACACGAAAAAGTACTGAAAAACGGACCACAGCTACTCACCATTACATAGGGGATCCCTACATAACCTAGCCTCGGACATAGAATGCGTTATTAAGACGGTGGACAAGAAAAATAGCGCAAAACACGCTAAGTTCGATCTTGCCACCATCTTGCATACTGGATTAATGAAATTCCACGCATGCGTAATTGTATTGTTACGTAGGTGACGTGTCCTTTGGGGAAAACTCGCAAGGGGTGACTGGTGAACTAGAAGTCATAGAAACACAGACCTTTCTACTGGAATGCTGTGGGTAATACTACTTATTAAAGCGAGAAAATCTGTTCTATTAAGGAACAAGTTATCGTAGATTTATAAGTTTAACACCGTAGTGAAAATAGAAAACTGACGTTTCGGACGTTAGTCCTTCGTCGGAGTCATTGACTCCGACGAAGGACTAACGTCCGAAACGTCAGTTTTCTATTTTCACTACGGTGTTAAACTTATAAATCTACGATAACTTGTTCATTAGAAACACCGACGCAGTCCACGCTAGTTTCACTAGCCATCATCTACATATTGTTCTATTAAGGAAGAAGTTTTTCAAAGTGGCTGTTCCGTGACGAAATAATTATTTCTGATCTAATTTCAATGACTTAGCGCGTGGAAAATAATTCGTACCTCCCCTCCCTTTGGATGTATTTTTTAACCAGTTAATTGAGAAATGAAGTCATAGTTAATGAGTTCTAATTTCCACTTTGATATATGCCTTGTTAAAAAAAGCTAAGGCCAAGTATGATTTTGTAAAAAAAGATCAATAATATATTTTTTCGCTTTAGATCAGGGAAAATGGGGTTAAAGGGCGTGGTCGAGAATTACGTTTGGGAGTGGCATTTGAGTTTAAAATACTTAAATTAAAATTAGATTAAATAAGAATATAATTAAAATTATGAATTTAAAATATAAAAAGGGAAAAAAATCAAAAACCTAGAATTCGTGTGTAAGACAGATCAAAATTTGGGAGTTGACAGTAAGGCTGAGAATAGACCTGAAACAGATTGGATACCGTATAGTACAGAATATGTAAGGGAATGAGCAAGGAGAATAGACCTGAATCAGATTGAATACTGTATAGTACAGAATAAAAGGGAATAAGCAAGGGGAATAGGTCTGAATCTGATTGAATACCGTATAATACAGAATGAATTGGAATGACGAAGGAGAATAGGCCCGAATCAGATTGAATACCGTATAGTACAGAATGAATGCGAATGATGAATGAGAATAGGCCCGAATCAAATTGAATACCGTTTAGTACAGAATGAATGGGAATGACGAAGGGGAATAGGCCCGAATCAGATTGAATACCGTATAGTACAGAATGAATGGGAATGACGAAGGGGAATAGGCCCGAATCAGATTGAATGCCGTATAGTACAGAATGAATGGGAGTGACGAAGGGGAATAGGCCCGAATCAGATTGAATGCCGTATAGTACAGAATGAATGGGAATGACGAAGGGGAATAGGCCCGAATCAGATTGAATGCCGTATAGTACAGAATGAATGGGAATGATGAATGAGAATAGGCCCGAATCAGATTGAATACCGTATAGTACAGAATGAATGGGAATGACGAAGGGGAATAGGCCCGAATCAGATTGGATATACCGTCTGCTAAAAGTAATGTTTTTTGGCAGTTCGATCTACTGAACAAACACTTCATTTGATATTATTTTTAATA
Source organism: Actinia equina (assembly GCA_011057435.1). Taxonomy (NCBI): domain Eukaryota; kingdom Metazoa; phylum Cnidaria; class Anthozoa; order Actiniaria; family Actiniidae; genus Actinia; species Actinia equina. The sequence goes on from WHPX01000087.1 coordinate 1,156,220, forward strand.
AATTCTTGTGATATATAATTGAAACTATAAATTTAAGTTAGTTTTAGGTTCAGTTGCAAAAGTGTAACAGTTGCCTTGGGGATTGAAATAGTTGCTTTCATACACAAGCTACTTTCTTGCTACTTTAGAAAAGATTTCAAAAACCAATATTCACAGCGTGAAAATTCACCAAAATGCTCGCACCGTCACGGTCACAGCACGATAATAATACTTTACCGTGAACGTCAGCAATACGAAGACTCAAGCAGGTGCTACCTTCTCTGGTTAACATTTCATGTTGCTCGAGTTTTTCTTTAGGGTCTCCAAAAATAGTGTACAAAATAGCACAAAACGCCTATAACGTGATAACCTAGCAATTACAATTTTTCCTTTAAAATCAAATTTTCCGTTAAAATACTGACAGAGCCTCTTTTTCCTCTAAGATTTACAAGAATAAGAAACGGTTCTGCCGGAAATTTTTTCTATCTTATATATATATGTATATTATATAATTAAAATTATTTTTGACCAATTTTTAGAGTAACTTCCTCAAAGACGTATTGTCTTATTAAACAATTTTTATCAATAGCTATTAATAATCACCGATAATAATAAGGCGTGTACTTAATTATAATTAAGTTAAAACATGACTAAAACTATAATAAAAACGAGGGGATTCTTCTAAATTTCTAGTATAAATTGATAGACTTTTCTGCTCATGATTAGTAAAAAGCAACCTTTTAGTGTTGTCGGTTCAATATTTTTGAAAATGCTTTGAATAAGCAGGCAATAAACATGCAATAAAATCCATCGAAGAACTTCTTAGCGTCCAATCGTCTTGGAGGAGGAATGTTCTTCTCATTCCAATTGTTTTGTTTTGTTCTCCACTTCCTTCAACGATTTTCCACATGTCCGCAATATAAAATTTCTTTTAGAGTCAAGTATTTCATACTTTTTACGTCTTTTAAAATAGAGTGATTTTCCTTCAGTTGGAACTTCCACAACTCCATCAAGACAACAACGTCAGCATGGATGCTGTCGAATGTACAAATCAATTCACCTGAATATTTATCTTCTATTCGTCATGAATTGTAAGGGTCAAATGAAGATATAAAGGTTTGGAAGTCAGGAGATTTAATTTCTTTCGACGAAAATCCGTTGGCTTTTGATAACTGAAAGTAATAGAAAAAAAATGGAAAGAAAAAGTTAAACTTTTACGTAGGGGGAAAAGATGAAAATTAACCCCCAAGATTGGGTGATTACAATGCAATACTTACAGTTCTATACAAGCTGGACCATTTCGTATTTCGTCTTGTTCCATAAATGCGAAGCACTTTGTGCTTATAATATTTTTCTTGGGTTTATAATGCTTTAGTTCGAAAAATATCGCAGTACCTGTAAAATGGATAAACTTGCATTAATTTATTATAGTTACTTGCTTACTTTCTTACTGTTACTAACTAAAGTGTAAGCTGTTGAAGGCTGGGAGAGGAGAAAAGAGTTGAAGGAAGCATTGTGACAAGATCTTACATACTGCGTGACCAAATTCTGTGGATTAGGTTTCCCGTTTGGCCCACTTTTTACTCACGCACACTACCACTACATTGGATATTTACGATTTCATTGGATTCATTCATTGGATTTATTGGATATTCATGGTTAAGACTCCCCTTAGTTACCGTTGCTATGTCCCACAAGCTCAATAAATTATCTATAATATCAGTCAGATTTCAAAACTCTGATCGCGGAAAATTAATTATAAATTGTTTCAATAGTATAAAGGATTTAACCCATTAGTGTATAACACTGTTTTCCTTGGGGTCCTGTAGAAAAAAATTTGAAACAAAAGAAATATGAAGATATAAATGGACAGAACCCCAAAGAGAAATTTATTACAATTGGGATTGACATCGCCGTTATAGATTTTGCAAATCTTAGTCCCTAATACAAACAAAAACATTGACTTATCATTACCTTTCGGTAATCTTTCTAAGTGTCTTTGCAATTCTACGTCTACACCAAAGAGAACGTAATTCCCATCTTTTCGATTGGAGACTGGTGTGTCTTGTGAGGCTGTGACACCAACAGAGTCACTGTCTGGAAGATTGAGAAATCTCTGCTTTAGGGGGCGTAGAGGGGAACGGATCAGGGTGAAGAGTGGGAGAGGAAGAAAAGATGATAAAAACTAGGAGAGAGAGCCAGAAAAGAGAAGAGGAATAAATGGCCAGGAAAATACGAATAGGAGAATGTCTAAACGTATTTTCCCTCTCGATCTAGGGGGTCTTCTTTATTTGAGAGAATAATCATCTTAATGGTGTTCCCTACGCTATCTTGAATGGTAACCATGAAGCGAGAACGGAGGTGAGCTTGCAGTGAAAGACACATGAATAATAGACCGTCATTTTTGGCGTCATTTTTCTTCCACTACTATTACTTAAAATTCAAATTAGACTGCAGAAATACTTTACCTCTGACGTGGATACTGAAATAAGTATTGATATATGATGCTGCATCTTTGAGTCCTATTTTATCTATTCGTATAGTAAGTCTATGATATCCTGTTTCATAGGGGATCCTTGGTAAAAGCGTGCCACTTTCACCTTAGGATAACAAATACATGACTTAGATATTTCACAATACCAACGACTTCTCCTATGCAGATGTCATTAGAATCATCACGCTAAGAATTTTAGTGTAGGAAGCTAACACCAGGTTTGCTCAGTTGGTTGAGCAATGAACTGTTATTCAGGAGGTGGGCTGGACCAATGTGATGATCTATAGATGACCCCACCTAGTTTTTCTTTTGACCCTGGCATCATACTAATAATGTATAATAATAGAAACTATAATTAATTGATTTATGGGTGGTATGGGTGGCATATAGTGGTTTACCACTCGCCTCTCACTGCTGTGGTCTGGGTTCGAGCCCTGGCTCAGACTGGATGATATGTGAGCTGAACTCTCCTTTTTACCACAAGGGTTTTCTCCAGATTCTCCAGTTTTCTCCATCCGTAAAAATCAACATGTGAATTGAGTGTTGTACATTGTTGTGCATTTCTATACATACATCAGGGAAAAGCCGTGCATGGGAGTGGTGGTTGTAAAATAAAAGGTTTTTTTGCTTTTTTTAATTACGTGGACCGTATCAATATTAACACTAACTCAGGTTACAGCTAGAAACATAGAAAACATCATATTTACCAGCTAAGACAAATTCTTCAGTATTGAATATTGATTCACCATCATTACCACTAAAAATGCAAACAATAATCAAATGAGAAAAGGCTTCCTTATTATATTTATTGTACATACATGTAGCACAAATTCATAAAGCCGCTACAAGAATATTTGTTACAAACATCTTCCATCAGAATGGGTTGGTAGGTAAATACTTACATTATGGACGGCACTTCAACTCTAACAGGAAAAGGTTCATTCCATCCTAGCATTAGATTTCTTAGAACTAGAAATTAAATGTAAAAATTTTTTTTCCTATTAGCATGGTCCTTGTTAGCTGGTTTTATAGCATTCAGATAATTTTTAATAATCCTTTTTAATTTCTTCCCTCCACATGCCTCAATTTAACAATTGGCTTCTTATGTGTCTGTCTTCTTATTGACGATACATTTTGTCATCACATTGTCAAAGTAGTGTACCTGTGAAACCCTGAGGCTTAGCCAAGTGGATCTGCATACTACTTTGACAATGTGATGGCAAAATCTATTGTTATTATACCAGTTATTGTAAAAAGTGGGTTTTCTGGAACCAGAAACATCTATATTATATCAAAATGTTTGGAAAATTGTTTGAACATAAATTGAAAATGTACAATGTACGTACACTGCTTTATGTACCTTCTCCAACTTTCTTGATGTCTTCATAAGAAATATGAACTTCAGCAAATTCCTATAAAAGAAATAGTTCCTTAAAAAAGTAAATTCATTGCATTTCTTGTGTAAAGTACATTCATGCAGTTCCACATAAAAATATGCATGCTTCGTTATAGAGAAGGTGGGAAAACAGAACAACCCAGAGAAAAACCCTTGAAGCACAAGAGAGAACCAACTATAAACTCTACTCACATATAACATCGAGTTCGGGAATGGAACCTGGGTCACATTGGTGAGAGGTGAGCACTCTTATGGCTATATGCCACCCTTGCTTCCATGTACAGTATATATCAGTGGGATGTATAGATATTTCCTGTAAGTGTTTTATGGTTGAATTTACCTGTGTAGACAAGAGTGTTTTACTTCTCATATCCAGACATATTGCTATCTTCATCATTAGTTTCTAAAACAAATGTGGATGTTAAGTCAATTACAATATATCACTTGAAGAGAGTCAATTTGATATAATAATTTGATAATAAAAATAATAATTTAATTTTATGTTTCATGGAAGAGAACAAAATCAAGTCATGATGGATCATGAGACCAATGTCAAATGGTGCATTGAGCTGTGCACATTGAAAACAATTAATAATAAGGTGAGGTTTAAGCTTAGTCTATATATGCCATGGATTCCTCATATATGAAATCAATCTACAACAAAAGAATGTAAGCCTCTGGGAATGAATACAAGCTATTGTCTCTGACCCCCTTTTAGGGAGGTGGTGTAAGGAATCTATACCCTCTCATAAAAACTCAAGACACCCAATCCATGCAATTTTGTTCAAGCAGGAATTTACAATCTGCAATTTATAGGCCTGATTCATTGGCTCCTGCACAGAATAGCGAAACAAATTACATGTGAAGTTTAAAACCCAATTCAAGCCCAATTTGAAAAACTGAATTGGTCTGATTACAAAATCTGTAGTACTGTCACAGATTTTCTCATATCCACTCAATTTTTTCACAGACTAGCATGTGCATTCCAGTCAGACACTAAATTACATGATTGCACATTTGCTCGAAAAAAAACAACAAATCGCATACCTCTCGATTTCCTCTCCCCCCTCCCCCTTGAAAGTTAGGTGTAATGTTTTTAATGACTTTAAATCACACTTGTATTCCCTCAAAAATAAGATTCATTGTGAGAGTATCATCTACATATTATTAATATAATATCCTCTCAAGCATTATTAATAAAGCAATAATACTCAACAGAAATTGTGTGATTTTGTTTTTTTGGGGGGGAGGGGCTAGGAGGCAATGTTAGGTATTTTGAGGAGATATGAAAAATAAATATTAATAAGAACTGGAATTTTATGCACACTGAACTATTAACATTTAATAATATTATTGTAGAGTTCTAAGCAAATGAAAGAAAAAACAATTTAAAGGAAAAAATATTTTTTTCTACGAAAACAAAACTAAAATACGTTAGATTAAACAATCAATATTTAAATTTCAATAATGGATGAATGAGAAAGAAATTATTTCGTGGTGTACAATGTATAAAAAATTAGATCTTAGAAATAATACCTTTTGCTCATGCTGGAACATCTGATTTTCTATGCTAGTGCCCTTGTTGAGTTCTTTAGCAAGACTGAAATTATAAAAAATGGTATATATATATATAGAATTCTAAAATGTATTTATTTAAATAGCAGGTACAAGACAAGACAACATATTTTATTGGCTCCGTATAAACATATTTACGTAGGATTGCTACAAATAAAAATATAGAATAAATATATAGCCGGCTTATTCACCTATTGGGCAACTTATTCCCAAGGGGATTAATGACACTTTACATTCAACTAACTTTTTCTTTTGTCTTTTAATTATTGTTTGTTTTTGTTTCCTTGCCTACCTTGTTGTCATTGGTTTCTTTTGTCATATTCTATCTTATATACATTCCCTTCTACCACCTCTTTCTCTTTTACTCTGACAAAGGACTAGTGTCCGAAACGTCAGTAAATTTTTTCATCTTTTTCACAGTGTATAATTTACCAGTCTAAATCACTCAACTAATACATAACTAATTAACTTTATAATATGTACAGTAGCTGTAGCTAGTGTGTGTGGTTTGTATATATTTTCTTACAATGTGTTGTTCCAGAAATTATCCATATCCCCCACCCAGGACAATTTTTTTTATAGAACCCCCTCCCCCAGAGGAAATATTTCAAAGACACCCCTCCTCTCGACCTTTAGAAATTTCAATTTTGTTCCATACAAACTCTTCAATTTTGTTCTCTCTATTACCCCCTATCCCTCCTACCCCTGGAAATTCCAAATTATTCCAAATTATTTTGTTTGGGGGGGTTGGATAATTTCTGGAACTACACATTATTTGAAAGGCATATTCTTTAATAAGTTTGAAAATTCATTATGATTTACAAAAGCAATAATAATGCTCAACAACCATTCTAAAATCCAGTTTACATCACTTAACTAGTAAATTATTCATCAACTTTATTTGGGAAAGACTATCCAGTGTGACAGCTGACACAGGAAACATGTCATCCTTAACCTTAATAGTCCATCAAGACTTAAAACGAGCTTGCACTGATATTAGTCTTCAATGAAATTTAAGCAATAAATCACTGATACCTTCTAAAATATTAAAATCAATTAAAATATATTACTCAAAGATTTTGTACTAGAGATTTTTCTGACAGAAAATCAAGACAATTTGTGTAATTACAGCTTATATATAAAAATTTTAATTTTGGGAGATAATGGTTTTTACATATGAATGAAACCTTGAATCAAAATACGTTAATTGCTGAGCCTTTAATATCGGATTTTTTAAAGATTTGTTTAAAAAGTTGAGCTTATCCTTTTAAAAAGGTTAAATGGGAATCTCCTACTATATTAGTGATTAATGAACTAAAATATAGCGTACAGTTTTATCACCCACATATTTTGAATCGTATGAATTTTTTTTGAATCGTATTCACGGAGTGTTAATTATTAAAGGAAATAAGGTCTTTGAGGTCGCCGTTTTTATAGTCATTATGAATGCTATGCTTCAGATCGCTTCAGGCACATTAGGTCAGAAACGAAACAGACTTTATTACAGCTGACATTTTTCGATGGATAGCAAATACGGCATATTATCATTAACAGCACTCTAGTTCCATTGATGAAGAAAAAGTAGGATAAGTGGAAGTAAAAAAATTCTTTAACTCGCTTCAGGGAAATATTCCAAAAATCCTCATTCTTTCATTGTTTGTTTTGGAGTATTATAATTCGTAAGCTCATTTTTAGGTGTTACCTCGAGTATGCTTCGGCAGCTTCGACGAGTTGTCCCCACGAGTCGAAATCAGTGCCCTTTGTAAATGCCGCATACCATCTGTTGACAGTTCTGGACTTCTCCGTCATGTGAAGGCAGGAATGGAGGGTAAAACTGCAGGATTCTGGATGAAGGAATAAAAGAAGAAACAGCTTCAGTCTGCCATGACCCGATTCAAAAGAACTCCTGTAGGGGAAAGACCGCTGATTATGATACTGCAGTGCCTTAAATTAATTATATATGCAAAGCGCTGGATTGGTTTAGCTATTAATAAATTTAAAAAATATATTACAATTGAAGTAATCAACTAAAAGAGATATTTGTCATTAACTATTGACAAAGTTAAAAATATTTAGAAAAGAATACTTCCAGAACAATCGATCTGGGAAAAGTAATCTTGGTAACCCAGAAAATTTTAAATAATTCATAATTTAATATAGGAAAAGCAAGCAAAGAAAAATTCCGTTACTGGATACAAACTATTAGATTTTTTATGCCGTAGTAGGGATTTTGAGCTTTTGAAATTAATATATTTTCCTTTAAACTTTGTTCCTTTTCTACCAACTCATAATAGGAAGTGGAAGCAATAAACACCAGTACAACTTCCGGTCTATCTGTACTGTTTCCATGCCAACTACGAAGTTCATAGTCAATAGCTTTCATTTCAAAGCATAGTTAATATTAACTATGTTTAAAGTCAGCGTTGAAATGGCTTAAATCCATAAGAAAAACATGTCTTGCTCTTTAAAAAAAGGAGTTGGCCTCAAACAAGGATCTAAGACATCTACAGTCTTAACCAATCGGTCTAGTTTTATCACGATCGTAACAGACGAGCCATACAAAACTCGTTGTGCAGGACCGCGAACAGAAGCACATCGCAAAGGCGTGCAACCTTCGAATAAATCAACTTTATGTCTAGAAATTTCTCCTTTGAAAACATCTTACGAAAGCTGCATGAAGTCGGTAAGCAAATTAATTAGTCTCTTGAATTCATCTGTTAGGGATGTTTAGTTTCACACGAGAATTCTAAGAAGAGGAGTAAACAATATAAGAACATCGGTATACTACACAAAAGATGTTGTTTGACAAACCCTCAGACTAATAACTTGGTTCAATCTTGATCATGAGAACAGTAGCTACTATCGAAATAACTTCCAATCGTCTCAATAGATACAATTTTTTTTCTTTAGGAAATGTTGTTTACACTTCAAGAGATTAGTAGGTCTGAGTAAATGCGAGCTTGAGTGAATCAAAACTTAATAAATTAGCTTAATCTATTATAATAAAATAAGCTTATTTCGTGTTCAAAATTGTGCTCAAAATGCAAACACACAAAAACAGTGCCAAATTTTGCATTTAAATGCTGCCTATTTTTGTATCTTACTTCACGTTTTTATTATTTTGTAGAGTTTTTCTGGAAGTAAAAATTTGCAGCCCACCAAAAGGCCACCAGCATTTCCTTCTCAGCATACATCACAATTCAATATTGGAATTGCCAGTGACCATATGTTAGATACGCATGTCAAAAAGACTTATGTTCATCACAACATAGTGCCAGTAAGTGCATTTAACCAGTCCCCCCCCCCCTGCATTAGGAGTTACCCCTGCATTAGGAGTACCCCCCTGCATTAGGAACCCACAAACCACCCCACATAGTCCCAGAGATCTTCTGACCACGTACGTCACAGACCAGTCTATGAAAATCAAAGATAGCTGGAAGCTGGAATGGTAGTCTCCAAAACCACTTATTTACCCTAGGGTTTGAAATAATTCATGTGGTCATGGATATTTTCAATATCTTACCTCTGTCTGATTTTATCTGCCGGTGGCTCTCCATGGCCAGCATGGGGTTTCAGGGATTGGGAAGGAGGTCACTGGAGGGCCATTTTGCAGGCTTTCTGGTTGTATTGATATAATTTCTCAATATCAGACTAAACAATTACATGAACACAACCAACGATGGAATAACCAGATGTCTGGTAAAGATATGGTGGAGTCAACCAGACAAAATAAATGTTCACAGGTAAATGCATGTAACTGGGATGCATGACTTTGATTAGTTTATACTATTTTGGGCACCCCAGCACAATCAAAGTTCTTCTTTTTTATATATTGTAAATCAGTTAAATTTTAACTTTTGCATGAATGATGTATTAAGCAATTTATTGATTGAATAACAAATTAAATTGCTGAAAAGGCAATATATATATTAAACTCTCGTTATTTCTCTTTTTCATTTCCTTCCATTTGATTTTTTTTCTTGTTTCATTATTTTTCAGATGTCTTTTAATACAACATATTCCACAATACATGACAAGCTAGGGATGGAAAGAGGGCCAGGTTGTCAGATGAAACCACCAATGAGAAGAAAATTTGATATTTTAACTGGTATAATAAGAAACATTTTAACACCCCCCTCCCCTCAACTCACCACCAGTGGTGACCATTTCTAAATTAAGTATCATCTAAAATCAACTAGACTTTTTATTCTTTTATTTTTAGGAGCGCCATTACACTTATCACAACAAGAAGATTTTCACCTTACATCTAGAAATCGCATATTACATAACATGCGACATGGAAAAGACTTCCAGGATTCATTCCTCTTGGGATAAATTTTGTTACATGTAATAATAACAATTTTAGATTGTTGAATTTTTATATAAAGAAGGTATTTTTATTGCCATAATAAATGTGAATGAAATAATGGTACAATTTTGATGTTTTTTGTTGTTGTTGTGTTTTTTTTTTTCCTTCTTGCCTTTACGTAATCCCCCTACGACATCATTAGCCCCCTTTCCTCTCCCTCCCAGTATTAAAGACCAAATATCCATGGTGCATTGTGGTCATCAATAAGGTAAACAAAAATGGCGGATACTGGCACCGAACTCACAGAAAAAGAAAGTAAAGAAAGCGATTACAGTAGTGAAACTGTCGTTCGGCAATCATGGCTCATGAAAAGAAGCAAATATTCTAAAAGATGGGATAAGATGTGGTGCTGTTTAAAGAAAAATGAATTATACTACGGAAGTTCATCAGAGGCAAGCTTTTGATTTTACTTTGGGTTTTTGACAGTTTCGCGAATCGTGCCTTTTATTTTTTCGTTTAAAGTTTCAACCTTCATAACAAATTCCCTTATCTGTTTTCGTACACTATTTAGTCAATATAACAAGTTGTCAAATTTTTCATCAGGACCTGACGAAAGTTCTTCAACTCGAGGGGTGTGAACTCTCAGAATGCGATATTGACAAGAAACGGTTTGCTTTTCGTATCAAGCCAAAAAGTAGCAGCCGATTCTACTATTTTCATTCAGAAACCGAACAAGAACAACAAGACTGGATGCAAGCTATTTGTTTTGCAAAGGCATCTGGGAACATGGGAGATGGATCACAAGCATGTGTTGTACAATAGCACACCCTACCCCCTCTATCTACATGGATGACTCACAAGCACGCTAATACAATAGCACATCCTACCCCCTCTCCCCATGTGGATGATTTGTAAGCACATGTAAAACAATAGCACACCCTACCCCCTCTTCCCACATGGATGACTTGTAAGCACAAGTAATACAGTAGCACAAGTAATACAGTAGCACAAGTAATACAGTAGCACAAGTAATACAGTAGCACAAGTAATACAGTAGCACAAGTAATACAGTAGCACAAGTAATACAGTAGCACAAGTAATACAGTAGCACAAGTAATACAGTAGCACAAGTAATACAGTAGCACCCTACCCCTTTCCCCACATGATGACTCGTAAGCATGTTTATTATATGGCATCAATCTTTTGCGCGCTCTTATTGGCTGCTTAGCGGGCAATATTTTCTCGTAATGACCGGTCATTACGGAAATTGTTCTCGGCTTCATTCACGGCTCACTGCACTCGGTCCGTACTGTCAAGACCTCGGTCTGAGATTTCCCTGTAATGACCTCACTCTCGGTTAATAAGTGGTATGTAATACACATGTGTAGTTGATAAGTGTAGATTGAATCAATCAAGTGGTCTGAGACATTGGGAAGTATATAGATGACTCTTGCTCATTTAGGGTAGGGATGTGCCACTGAGCCCTCTGAACAGTGTAAAATACCTGAAATTCATCCCCTTTTCCAGAGCAAAGACTGTATATAAAAAACCCTGTTCTAGTACTTGTGAAAATAGATACCCTGTTCCAGAGAGAGTAAAAGAGCATGATTCCATACACCCTGTTCCAGAGAGTAAAAGCATCATTTTATATACACCGTTCCAGAGTAGAATTGCTGAACACCATACCCTGTTTGGTGGCAGGTACCCATATAGCAAATTTAGGGGAGTATCCCCCACCCAGGGTAGATTACTCGCACATATATATATTTATTATTAAATTATAAACTGTGAAAGATATATTTCTTATTTGTTTACCAATTATTGAATTTTGACACTGATTTAGTTGAAGTATATTTTTCCACTAGCTGCCAACTGATTCACTGTTTGTTATTATTATTAGACCTCTTACAGCACATCAGAATGCAGCTCAATTTGGAGGGAAACAGTGGGTTTCCAATTCTCATAAGATAAAAATTGCTTTATTTTGTACCCACAAATTGTGCTCCTTTGACATCGCACGCAAGGGGTCAGCTTGTTCACAAGTTGTATCAGTTGATCATGGACGGATATTGAGCATGGACAGGCTGTAATTTACACTAGAGTCCAGAAGCTATTTGTTCTTTAGCACTGCTACTTTGTCTTCTGCTTTTACCATACACTACCAACTAGACTAAATGCTAAAAATAGCTGATCAACCTATCCACACAGAAAATGACTTAAACTCAGCAATTATGAATGATTTGCCAGTGTAGGTACTTTAGAAACGGCTGAGTTGCCTGTGTAAAGAAACTGAAAGGAAGTAGGAGACAAACAAACTGAAACTGTCGAAAGAACTTACAAATCCCTTGTGGGGAGGATGTGAATGACGATGACAGTGAAATATAATTTTGGTGACCCCCTCTTCTTCCCTCTGCGCCTATAAGGCCCTAGTATTCATGAGGGAGCTATTTAACATTACTAAATGTATTTTGTATCAATTATTTTTTTCCTTTCTATTTTAATAAATCTGCGATTTTGCGAAAAAACGATGCGGAAACAAATACCATATCCTCCCCTCCCCACCATAGACGAAAATTCTTTCAACCAATCGCATTGCTAATGTAATGTAAACAACATGTAAAACCAACGATCGGAACAACCACTCAACCGACCGACGAAGGTGTGATCATACTGAAACATCCTATTACTGTATAAGGAAGAATCGCTGATTAAGATGGCTGCAGCACGTAGCTACTTTTCTCATGATGCCCCCGAAATCGTCGTGCAAAGTTTATTCGAAAAGTACGACAAGGACAAGAACGGGTATTTGAAAAAGGAAGAACTATCGATGTTACTAAAAGACGACTTCGGCATGGACAGCCAACATTCAGAAGCAGCTGTAATGCTTCTAGACGAAGACGGTAGTGGAAAGGTGTCTTTTAAAGAGTTCTTTGAGTGGTTTAGCAGTGGAGAAGGCTTGTCCAATGTCAGCGACGAATCGAGGTACCACTACGTTAGAAAAGCGGTCAGTCTTTTCAAAACCTTCGACACTAACAAGAACGGGACTATCGAGCGAGATGAGCTCAAACATCTTTTGGGATCCATTGGATTTACCCAGTCTTTAGACAGCGCCTTTGAACAACTCGATAAAGACAAAAACGGCAAAATATCTTTTCCTGAATTCATCGTCTGGCTGAACTGGCTTCCACCTTCAAAGTAAACACGATACACACCTGCAGAGTCGGCTGGTTAGTACATATTTTTTAACCGCATATCTATATTTTTCCGACTAGTATGTATCTTTTTTAGTGTCTGCTAAAATATGAATTATGCTTAGCACATTTAGTATCCTCTTATACGTCTAATTTCACATATGAGAGTCTCGCCAGATGCTGAAATTTAACTGGAGTGTGCTTGGGACGACTTGTCCTAACTATCATCTCCCCAGGTAGAGCAGCTATTCATATATGCTAATAAGTACAGTTTTCTTTCGCAGTTTTAATATCTTATCCTTCTAGCCATAATTTTAATTTCTTCTTCAAAGGCCAGGATGCTGTATTTTGGAAGAAAAATTTCCTGTAGAACAGAAGACAAGCTGGAAGCTTCCCATGCTGCCTGATGATATATGATATAGCCTATGCAAACATCACAGCGGAGACATAATATTACTAGTTATATCAAGTGTGTTTGCATTTCATGATTTTGCTACAGAATATTGATTATTGCGATATAATGCATTCAGTCAAACCGTAGAATAGTTGACATAACCTAAATTAGATAAGTTAGTTACTATTTTAGCTGACATCACCTACATTTGAAACTACAAGTAAACAGCTACTGAGATCAGGGGGAGAAACGATGAGACAAATGAATGTCTATTCACTCATTCTCTGGTAAAACAAACCCCCGGATTAGCATGACCGTTATTTGGCGCGTTTTTACTATTTGAGGTGATGTCAACTAGCTATCTAAGTTATTAGATAGAGTGGTTTTATTCTTACTGTTGAATAGTTAAATAAATGGATCTAACTTTAATAACTATTTAGTTGACGTCTGACCTAAAATAGCAAAAGCGCGCCAAATAACGGTCATGCTAATCCGGGGTTTGTTTTACCAGAGAATGAGTGAATAGACATTCATTTGTATCATCGTTTCTCCCCCTGATCTCAGTAGCTGTTTACTTGTAGTTTCAAATTTTAGTGAGATCAGCTAAAATAGTAAATAACTTATCTAATTTAGTTGACTTCCCCTATTCAACAGTGAGACTAAAAGCACTCTACATTTATCTAACTATTCAACAGTTTGACTGAATGCACTCTAGTTCCAGAAATCTTATTTAAAGTTACTAGTAATGTGGGCCAATCAATGCAAACCTTGAATGCCTTTCTACCTTGGGGAATGAATTTGTGCTGAAGGGCAGTAACAGCCACTTTGGAAAGTGGACCAGTGTTTTAAGCAAGTGGTCCAGGGTTTTTTCATCTACTTGTGTGATAAATATTTCTTAATATAAGATGGTTAAGGTGCATTGTCTTATTAGAATCAGATAGTCTGATTTGAATCCGACTAACCGTACTTACTACTAACTGTACTGGTGGCTATGGCCATGCTAGCCTTTTTGCACTACAGGCTCTCCTCAAGATCATTACTGCATGGTCCTAATACCAAGTCAATCTACCTGGGCTATCTTGAAATAAAAGTCTATCAACTATGAAATGTTTCTGTGGGGAAAGAGCATTGATGTTTTACATTGATGAGCATGTAACTATATGTTTAATGATGAAACTGATGTAAGTATTTTTTTTAAATTCAGCTTTCGAAATTCATGTACATGTAGACAAACCTTATTATAAATAATGCAACAAAAAAAGATTATCTTAGATTATAGGGAACTTTTAAAAGTGATAGACAGCAAATTTAATCTAAGATTAATTTATTCTGTTTTTAAGAGCAAAAAATTGATATATTAATTTGCATGTGGTAAAACAAATTGCAAATAAAATAAAGATGCAGTAAGATACATTGTGCTTTTTACCATTTATTTCCCTTGTATGAGATTTGCATCCTTATCCATTTTTAAGTTTTAAAAATCAGGTCATTGGTCATTAGTCTGAATAATTGGCTTTTATCTCCTATAAACCAGTGCATCCTTCAAAAATGGTCTGGACAGTTTTGATCAGCTTGTCAAGGTACTAGCATATATAGTGGACCCATAAATAGCCAATGTTTAGGTGGCTTAGTATTGATTTCCCATCACGGACAACCTGAGAATCTTTGAGACTTGAGGCATTGGGAGCCCTGTGGATGGATCTACAATTTCTAGGATTGGTCTATTCTCAACCAAATAAATATTGAATCCCAAACAAGTTGCGTGTCGGATGGCTGACCCACCAATGAACTATACCACTCTTCTGCACTATTTGCATTTTTTCATTCGAGTTATGTCACACTTCCATGGTCAGTTCTGTCTAATTCTAATAATCCAATCAGATGACTGGCATCGAAACAATATACACCGTCGGTCTATGTCACGCACCAGCCGAGTCACGACGTTCCATAACCAACAAAGGAGCTATAAAAACTTGTCAAAATTTTTGCCAAAATATGGCGTCAGGCGGTAAAAGCTATTTCTCAGAAAACGTCCCTAAAATTGTGGTCCAAAGTTTGTTTCGAAAATACGACACAGATGACAGCGGCCGCTTACAAAAAACCGAATTAATGACACTGCTGAAAGACGACCTTGGAATGGACTCTAAACAAGCTGAAGCGGTTATGATGCTGGTCGATAAAGATGGAAGTGGAGCCGTTTCTTTTGAGGAGTTCTTTCAGTGATTGAGAGAAGGACAAGGACTCAAAAACGTCGACAACTCTACTAGATATTATTACATCAGGAAGGCTGTAGACCTTTTTAAGACCTACGATAAAGATGCCAGTGGAACCATTGAACCGAATGAACTGAAGGAGCTGCTGAAAGCCGTTGGATACACTGGATCTGTTGAAAGTGCTTTGAAAGTTTTGGATAAAGATGGCAATAATAAGATATCATTTCCTGAATTTTTACAATGGTTAAACTGGATACCTACTTAATAGTTAAATTTCACATTCTACTTATTGGAACACTTCAATGGTCTTTCATAAGTTCATATCCCTGATAACGGATTACTGAGCATCGTCAAATAAATACAGCTTCACGTATATATGTGTATATGACGTTCAATGAAGTATAAAATTATTACTGATTTTTTAATAAACTATATTGAAATATCTGTGATAATATTATAGTTTAGTATAAATACACAGGAGATTATTGAAAATCTCGCGCGTTGATTGGTCGAGAAACTTAGATTATCAAACGATAATCACCTCCATGGCGGCTAGCCGCTTTAACTCGCTTTGTTGCTGTTCCTAACTTTAAATGGGTCTTATAACTTCTTTTTTTCTCTCCTTTTTTTGAAAGAATCACCTGTGTGTTTATACTAAAACAATCATTCACCTCAGGCTCAGTGAATATCGGGAATAATAACCTCAACTTTGTTTCGTTTATTCCCCGATATTCACAAGTGACACGATGCACGCAGCCAGGTGTTGAGGTCAGGAAAGCGCTGGAGGACTCTGGGTACAAAATAGATGTATACTCGTCCATAGTCTCTCGCGACCGAGCGAGGGATTTTTCAATCTCGTTCCAGATCAACGACAACCTAGGAGAATCTGAGAATAAGAATTTGGGGGCTTTTAAAAAGAGTTTCAGAGCGAGAAAGTTTGGGTCGGGAAAAAAAAACCAGAAACGATTCCAAAAAAAATTCATTCGGTCAAAACCGGGCACTATTTGTCGACCTTAATGGAATTACACGACTACACATCATTAGGAAATTTCATTTTATTTAGTTGGGTTAAACAGTTGTCCGGTTTCCCCCAGTCCTTTGTCCGATTGGAAAAGGGCGGATATGCTGATATACATTAATGATATACCCTTATAGAAAGGGCACTTTATAAATCATAAATCATCCTAGTGTATTTTCAGTCTAACGCCAGTAACCGATCAAAAAGATTAAAAAAACACTCACGAAATACTGGAACAAACAGCTAGTCAAGAGACTGGCACCTAAGTGCAATGATCTGGAGCAGATGCACCTTAGTAGCTTAGACGAATTCGTACCGCTTGTGTTCTTTGGCGTCTAGCTACATCATATCACTGATCGAAGCTTTTATCAGTCCAAATCTTCCGGATTCTTGTACAACGTATAGTATAGCAATGCAATGACAATGACTTGCCTTCAGTTTTCCGCGACGGAGCCAATCAACTGAAACTACTTAACTGCGCACTGGCTGCAATAACGAAGGGAGGGTGCAAACGTTTGCCTTCGAGCACAGCTTTAATCAGCTTGTCACGAACTAGTAACAGCGATAAATAATCAATAACCTGAGTATCGGGCCCTTTGATAGGGGCATCCTAGGGAGGAGGGAAAAAGAAAAGAGAGATGATACTCGGGTTAATTTTAAACAACCACAAGCAAGCAATCTTTTGAATAGGATTGTGGCTGCTTCCCCATGCTTAGGTCATATCAGTCTCGCTCTTGTGTGAAATGGGGACGAGAATTTTGCAAATAGAAAATGAAATTAAAAGGAAGCATTCATATTTCATGAGCGGGAGGAATGGGGCGGTAAGACTTTAGAAAGATACCAAGACGTCGGTTTTTTAGCCGTTTTATTTTTGATACCGTACCTTCTATGTTCACACCGATAAAGAATATAGCCTTTAGTACAAGGATGAAATCTCGCCTCCGATTAGGACACAAAATAGTGTGGATCAAAAATCTGACCCAAGTTCTATAAATAATAAACAAGAAAGAATCGTATTTGTAACAGCTATAATATCCTGAACGATGAAGTCACGTATTTCATTAGAATTTCTAATAGTAGCATAGAATTTCGTACTTTACTGTAATCCCGATAACATCCGCACAACACAGAACCGTGCAGAACTCCTATCACTACGTGACGTTTGCGTAGTATAATAGCAAGTTTTTAGCCAGGTAGATCATATACTTGTAAAGAAGTCAGCCAGAAATTTAATAACATACTACAGAATACTACGACAAATTTATCAATG
Source organism: Actinia equina (assembly GCA_011057435.1). Taxonomy (NCBI): domain Eukaryota; kingdom Metazoa; phylum Cnidaria; class Anthozoa; order Actiniaria; family Actiniidae; genus Actinia; species Actinia equina. Next base: position 1,174,059 of record WHPX01000087.1, read on the forward strand.
CCAAACCATGCATATTTTAAAAATGAAGTGAACAAATGTTATGATAAATTTAAAGAGATAAACTGAGATAACAGATTCATCATTTTTTTCTTGTTATGTTGAAAGTTTCTTTTAGTATTTCGTGGAAGTGAAGATAGCTGGAACTATTTTAAAGTTTCTCAGCGTGTTATCATTTACTTTAGAAGAGGATTCGCTTGATTGGATAAAATTCGTTTTGTGGATAATTCATGAGCTAAGTCAGTAGCAACTGGGTGGAACAGCTGATGATCTTAAAAACTAAGTAATGCGAGCAGAGATAAAGGAATATAAATTTCGATGATGATACTGTAATCAAGGCGAAAAATGCATAATAATATCAGTGGAATGAAGGTCGGTATCATTCGGTTTCAATTTCTAAACCGTGTAAATTTCAGTGATGATACTGTAATCAAGGCGAAAAATGCATAATAATATTATCAGTGGACTGAAGGTCGATGTCAATGGGTTTCAGTTTCTAAACTGCGCTCAAAGAGTGATTGTAATTAATAATTTATCGTCCAATCAGAACATACAATACAAATATGCAAATCATCAAAACAAGTTTCGAGATGTTTTCACACTAGATGCACTGCGCACAGTTAATAGTTAAACAGGTTGGCAAGAGGAGGAAATTTTGAAGTCTCGTTCAACTTAGCCAGCAAAGATGTCGTATGGAGGTAGCTGTTTTTCCGAAGGAGTTCCAGAAGTTGTCGTCCGAAGTCTCTTTAAAAAGTACGACACGGACAGCAGTGGGAGTTTGCAGAAAGATGAGTTGATGATTTTGCTGCAACAGGACTTGGGAATGGATGCTAAGCAAGCCGAGACTATGATGATGGTGATCGATAAAGATGGGAGTGGAGATGTATCCTTTGAAGAGTTTTTGCAGTTTTTGAGACAAAAGGATGTTCTTAAAAATGTTGATGACTCCTCAAAGTACAGCCAACTAAGAAAAGCCGTGGAGTGCTTCAAGAAGTTTGACGAAGACGGTAGTGGTACAATTGAACCGGACGAACTCAAGCAACTCTTGCAAGCCATGGGATACCAGGGATCCATTGAAAGTGCTCAGAAAACTCTTGACAAGGATGGAGACGGCAAGATATCGTTCCCTGAGTTTCTAGAATTTTACAGCACTCAGATGAATGTTACCAAGTGACATTGAAATGCGTTTGACTCTAACTGTTAGATAAGTCAAGTTTTACAGTATTTGATTACGATTTTTACTATTCAAAAACTAGGGGGTTTTTAGTTTATAAATGAAACATGTCGGCAAATAATTTGTAATAAGGAGTCTACTCTTCGTGATGAATTTGATCAACACTTAGAAAATTGTGGTATCTAAATGTTAATTTTGTATCACTTTCAATTAAAGTTTTTCTGCAGAATGTCCCTTATTCAGGAATGTTTTTGCGTCGTCAATTATTTAGGGATCCCACATTGATTAGCAAACTCAGCTTGTTGAAATGAGGGAGGGGCAAAAGGAGTTCATCACGCATCTCATTCATTAGAAGTCCCCATGCAATGTGTCTTTTCTACTATTTTCATTTACTATTTTTTTTCTTTCTCGTGTTCGGCAACTTCTCTGGCACTTATTGAATAAGGCATTTTGCTGTCAGGCTTGGCCACAGAAATCCCAAGCTGGTGTGTAACCACCGTTTATTTTGTTAGGCAATTAAAGTGATTAAAGGCTAAATCCTAAAAGATTCAGCTCCAAATCATGAAAAGAGGCCAGATCGAGGCTCCTCGTTCACGGTCAGCCGGTCGCAATCGAATCTGACGGGCAGCGGACCGTTTCTGACACCGAAAAGCTCCCACTAAATAAATAGCGACACTTCGTGTGAATACTAACAAAACCAGCAGTTTTCGTATGACGTATCGTAAAAAGCTTGGAGCCGTATACAATCCACTGAAGAATCGTTGTCGGGAGTCAGAAACATAGAACATAGAAGCTGAGACCGAAATGGCACCTGGGAAGTACGTTAATTAGATGCATGCTGTGACCGGCGACCCGTGGCATCATCCACTGTCATAATATGTGTTTGCATTCTAAACCCACTGCATGGATGGCGCAAATGAATAAATTATGATATAATTGTGTGATTTCCCATGTGCCAATTCGGTCTCAGCTTCTATGTTCTATGTTTCTGAACCCGACAACGATGTGCCTTGCCAAGACCATAATGTTTTCTAAAAAATTTTTTTTTTTTGCGCAATGATAGGCCGTGCCGTGACCTTCGTGTAACCGTATCAGTGCCGTGTTTATACCGTGTGTTTCGGGTACTTGGTTGGATGGAGAGTAAATTCTCGCGCAATCTGATTTTTTAACGTTATTTTTAGCCGTGTAACGACCGCGTTTCGTGCCGCGAGCTTTTCATAGTCGTACACCGAAAACTGAATGCTCTATGCATAAAAACACAAAGACTACCGAGTTACACAAGAAGCCAATTCAAAATAGGTTTCAGCCAGAGCCTCTCGTTTATCGTTAATGTCCAAGAGGAACTTGGGCTATGGGTACGAGATTAAAGCCAAAATATAACTACACAGGACAACGGATGCTTTTTTTTTTTTTTTTAACAGATAAAATGTCTCTTCATTTCACATTTTGACATTTTAAATTGTATATGACACGAAAACATTTCATCGTTTAAAATGTATAGTTTGTTGGTAATAATAAATATATCGTAAAGAAATTTGTTTCAAAAACATATTTCAAGCATATTAAAAGTGTAGTACCTGAAATTAAGATTCTACATTCAAACATATTTCATATCTTTGCAACTAAATTTGGAGACTTGTAAACAAAATGACGTCATAGCTTGTGCTAAATTTTCTTGAATTTCTAGAGAAATACGTTTTTGAAACAAATTTAACCGTGATATTTTTATTAATGCCAATGAACTACACATTCCGAAGATTAAAATGTTTTCGTACTTTTGCACTTTCAGTGATCGCCACTCCACCTACGTGGGCCGAAAATCTCTGCGTTGATTGGGATACCTGTGGTAGTGTAGTCTGGGTCGAACTAGCTAAGTTCTTACACACGCGAAAAAAACTTGAATTTGAGAGGAAAAAGTCTTCCAATGTATTTTAAAATCCGTATGTCTTCTGCGTCTTGGAAAGCTGGATTTTGGATTTACCTCTTACTTAGCATTTAATTTACTCAAAAAGGGAAAATATTGGACATGAACAGCAGCAATATCCATCTTATGGACACGTCACATTTATAACTCGACTATAAATCAAACCACCACCATAACAAACGAGACTTGAATTTATGTTTTAATTACCTAAAGGTACTGCGAGGTTATCATTCCCTGTGGTGATTTTGGATCTTAACAAATCAAGGTGGAATCTCAGTGTTTAGTTCGACATGAACTGGGCTTTCTTGATCAGGAGTTTATGCAGGATTCGGTCCTTCAAGAAGACCGTTATTTTTACTGTCGTAGTCTTGATTCAAATCTGGCTTGCATTACCTGTTTTATTCCGTCAAACTAATAATCGATGGCCTGAGACGTTCGAAGTAGCTCTGCCAGATAATTTTGAACCTCCATTTTTACCCATTGTAGTTTTTAGTTCCTATAGACCTCGGTATTTAGAAAAGACCTTGAAGTCTATGGCTTCCTCTGGAAATGTCCAACCAACTTCCCCTTGTCTCTTTATTTTACACCAAACTAAACATTCTACAATGGATGAGATCAATGAGACGTATAAAGTACTAGCAAAAATAACCTTTTGTCGGAAGCTTGTGTGGACGTTTGGCAATGACAAGGAGGAAAGGAATCCACATGTTTTAAAGGCGCATTGGTGGAGAGTTATGACTAAAGTTTTTGAAGAAAAAGGTAAGAAACGACATCTCTAATCTAACACCGGATCTAGCTAACCATATGGATGGAAGGATTCTCTCTACCATGGTTACCTAAATGGACCCCTGACATGAAAATACAAAAGAAATCAGACTTTGTCTCTGTGGAATTTGAACACAATCATAAGAAGGGTGCATCGTCTGACCTGAACAACTTTCTGACACCCAAAGTTTCGGCTTCTATCAATCAAAATTTACTAAATCTGACCAGGTTATTCTGGTGGACACCAGAAAAAAAAACATGACAAAAATGTGCAGCCACTGCACAGGGAGTTGTGCAAGTCACAGGATATATAGTCACAGAATAAAAGTGACTATAGACCCCCTTGCATTATATTCCCAAATGCAGCCCAATTCAGAGGACAAAACAAAAGAATCTTAACCTCTTGAGAACTCAACTTCATTATTTTGTTCTCTGAATTGAATGGCTCTTGAGAACTCAACTTCATTATTTTGTCCTCTGAATTGAATGGCTCCAGGAATTGCTTAGGCAATTAAGTCTATAGGCAATAATGGAAGATGCAAGATCTTTTATATTCATAAAATATATCATTTTGATTATTATCTTGTGCACATTCATTAATTCATGAATCATAAAACGACTCGATGTTGATTTTTCACATTACTATACTGCGTCAGGTTGGGAAGTTCGTTTGGAAGTTCCCAATTTGACAACAAACTTCGGAACTTCAAAATGAAATTCCAGCTTGCTCTTTGAAATTCATAACATCTTAAATTCAGAAACTTGTAGAAAATGCTAATTTTCAAGTTTGATTTTATCACAATACTAGGTATTTAACTTATTGACCTGTTTTGATATGAGTTTTTGGACATTTGAGAATTTTTTAAGATACAATTTCAGCAAAATTTTGAAAAATAAAGGTAAATAGTTCACGGTTCACTGAATATTATATTGTTCACTTGAAGTTCTGAAGGTCGTTGGCTATTGGGAACTTCCGAACAAACTTCTCAACCCGCCATGGTAAAGTAATGTGAAATGCACTGTAAAACATGTTTTCCATTCACTTATGCATGACATGTCATTTATGTCATGTCATAGAAACACAAATAGTGGTCTTGATTGAAATTCAACCTCTAAACAAGTTTAAATTTATGTTTTTACTTTTGCTCTTATTTATGACATAATTGTCCATTTTTGGACAATTTGGTTGGATTTCAAATCAAAAGTGACCAGGGATGTACAGTTTTATGAACTCAATGAGACCATCCATGGCTGTTTCCCAATATGTATGTTTGAGATGCTTTTGAATTTTATTGATAGATATAAATTTATGTCCATCCCAAAATGCTACTCCATATATTCAGATATCCAGATGTAAAATAAATGGTTATTTATTTATTTATCATTATTTTCAAGGGGTTGACGTTATTTGAGTTGCAAAAAAGTGACTTTTCTCAGAAAGTTTAGATAAAATAATGCATTCATAATTTCTTAAATATCTTTCTTCCTAGACACGTTTCAACTCAAAAGTAACGAGACATATAAAGGTGATGTTTTCTTCATTGAAGATGATGCTATTTTATCTCCTGACTTCATGGAAGTGATGTGGTATGCTTTAAAAGTGAAAAACACTGTCCCAGAGACATTATTTAGTACTTTACAGGGAATGGGTAGTGAAAACCTGGTTGAACATCAACCAGACACCTTTGTTGTCAGTCAAGTACCTGTGGTTGAGAGTGTATGCTATGCATTCAATGTAACAACGTGGAAATATATTAAAACTATTGAGAAGGAAGCATCTGCATACAATGAAGAAGACTGGCCAATGAAACTAGGACTGTTGTTATTTTATGACCGCAATGAGACTGTTCAAATTGTTGCTCCAACGATCAGCCGTATTTGGCATGTCGGAGCAAGTAACTCCATCTCGAAAGATAATGACGAGTTTGATCATTTTAGTTCTGACCATCTACCGCCATGGAAAAAGGCTAGAGAGAAAAGATTTTTAAACCGACACAAAGCCAGAGTTTTACCAGGAATAAGAGATATGTATGGGAGGCTCTGCCATCCATGTGAGCTTGAGTCAAGACCGAACAAGTTCCCAAGCAGGAATTTTAAATGTCGATGTTTTTGTCCTTTGAGTAATTTCAAGAAGTACTGGAACTGGCAGATTGCAGCGTTTGTACCTGCAACAAAGCGAATGGTACATTGCCAGTTGGTTTCACACCTAATGAGCATGACAATGTTCATTATGGTAGGGATAGTAGTCTTTGGATATCTTATGGTCTCCCATAAATTATAAAGCTAATCAAAATGATTTTCAATTACATATCACAATAGCTTGTAATTAAAGTGCCTGTGACACCTAACTCAAAATTTTCAACATTGATTCTAAATAAAGTGAAAAGTGGGATAGCAAAAGGTTTATACTCCCAATACAAAATTTTCATGACATCATTCCATTAACATATTGGGAATTGTAAACCTTGATATCTCCAACATGCATCACTCAAATCATATCAAAATAATTTACTATTCAACTTTTCACTTAATTTAGAATCAATGCTAAAAATTTTGAACTAAGGTGTCATAAGCACATTAATTTCAGACTCAGTGTACAAATATTCAAAAATACCAACTGTAAATTAAAGAGTGCACGACTTCAGCATTACGAACACTGAAATTCCACTGACCTTCACAGGATTTAATGAATATTCAAAGTAATTCTATACCAAATTGAGACTAACCCTGTAATGAGTATTACATAAGATAAGCAGTGCATCAGAAGAATGTTTTCTTGGTTTTCAAATTATCCATAATGATTCAATTAATGATTATTAGACCCACAGCCTAACTGACCATGAGTGAATAGCCCAGGTAGCTAGTACAGAAAACAATGGAATATTTCACTCATTGTACATGGTTTGGGAGCTTTGCATCTGCAACACATTTTTAGAGATCAACAGAACTTTTCAAAATATTCTGAAAGTTTTATGCCAAAATTTTGTAAAACAATTTCAATTGTAACTTCAGAAGACCACCAAAAGACAGCCCTTTTTACCAAAAATACACATTTCTAGGTATCAAATACTCCAATTATTACAGGAAGAAGAGTAAATATATGCAAAAAATAATCCCGAGAAATAATAATTCTAATCAGATAAAATCAGATTTGCTAATTATTATATGAACTTTTTCTCTAAAAAATATAAAGGATATTGTTATTAAGAACGAGAAGGTTGAATAGTTAAAATTAACGAAAATGTTACTGCAATTTTCATAAACATGTGAACTTCTGTGTCTCTGAGTTGCATGCTGAAATTTGGTTTTTCGCTGCCGCCAGTCAAAAATATGAAAGGTAAGGTCTGATTAGGTTCAATTGACGGCAGTGTAAAACCAAATTTCAGCGTGCAGTTTGCAAACGTTTATGAAAAATAATTGCAGTAATTCTTTAAATATTATTGTGATTCTGTAGTTACATGTAGTTTGGTCAAAGGAATACCAGGTACATTAGATGCCATGCATGTTGGATCTATCCATCTGCTATGTCTTGAAATCCTTGACTATGTGCACTAAAGATTATGTCCATACTAATGCATTTTCGAACACTCCATTTTTGTTTCACCAAAAACGCAGAAATCCCAGAAAATAACTACCCTTTCTCTTTCAGTTTTGAAATTATTTATTCCAAATAAGTTTTTACATTAATTTTCATAAAACAAACTCAATGTTAAAAAAAATCCATTGGTCAGATTTCGTCCCTTAAAACACTTTGAGCCTTTTTAAGCATAGTTAATGAGCGACATATGATGTTTGCAACGACAACTTTGTTTTAATGCATATATATATATGATAATTCGGTTTTGAAAAATTTTTAAAACGAGAAATTCAATAAACCTAGTTTTTTCCAATCAGGAATATTTGGGGTTTTTTTTAGTACCTTTCTTGATCAAACTATGGCTATTTTCCTGATAAACAAGACATATCAATAACAAATTTGTTTTTCAAATTGCAATAAACATTTTATGACTGACAAAAGAAAGTTCATTCACTTGTTACAGATAGACAACAAATATGAGGATTTTGTGCTTGTTCATCTTTTAAAATCACTGTGCTACATTTGCAAACACAAAGATTTTGCTTCAAAAACTCAAAGTTATATGTGACCACTTCATTTTTGCATATAGGTATTTTAAATCGATCCGAAAAAGAAATCCAGCAATGGATTTCTTTTCTTCTTGCCGACCAAACATTCCTTTATTTTCAGTCACTGTTTCTTAAATATTGTTTGTTTGATTAAATTTATCACCGGCATTCACTGACCCCATTAATATTGCCATTGATGATTCCATTGGTGTGGCCATTAGTGATTCCATTGGTGTGGCCATTTGCTACCCCATTCATGTGAACATGTGACATGGCTTTCTTGGATAGGACGGCATCTTCTTTTGAGAGATGTTTGCGTTTTAAACCAATGTTGAGCTCTGTGTTTCCGTGTCTGACAGCAGCAATGCTGTGTTTGTGTTCCAGCAACATGTGATTTTGAGGTTTCAGACCAATGCAAGCTCTGAAAAATGATTAGTTGAATTATAATTGCATTGTGCTTGTACCCAAGGGAAAGGGGGTGGTTATTATAAACACTCTAAAGTGTTTTCCAATTTACTTTCAAAATGGAACAAGAGGAATTCCAGCACCATGAGAACAAATCCTTACCCACCCATCTTACTACTATCCACTTGTAGCACCAGATATTAATGAAGAAATAGAAATTGTGCACAAGTGCTGTGTGCAATTTACAGTTTTAAAGCATGCAGGAACTGGTAGAATATGAGGGACAGCCAAAAAAATTTTTTGTTAGGCTGCGAATGACAGATTGGAAGGTGTGCAATATTATTGCTGTGTGCCCTCCTAAAGCACACCCATAAGCCAATCAGAATGTGATATCAGTTTTTTAATAATTTGCTATCAATATAATGGGGCCTGTGATACAGATCTATGTTGATCTAATCTCAGGGAAGGCCATCTCGTCACAAACGAAAAAAGATTCTCGGGTTCGTGCTCTGCCAGTCTCGGTTTCATATGTGAGTAGAGTTGTTTGTTGGTTTTCTCCTGCGCTTTGAGGGTTTTTCCTCCGGGTTCTCCGGTTTTTCCTCCAGGTCCTCCAGTTTTTACTCCCTCCACGATAATCGACTTTTAAATTCTAATTAGATCTACCGGTTGCCTTAGGTCACATGGCCTGCATTAAGCTGTCCACCCAGGAGTGTTAAACACATTAGATTCTAGGTTCAAGTTTCAACTTACCTGAAGATATTTTCAATGCAGCTTCGTTGTTTGAAGAGGGCATTTACCACAGGAGTATCCCTGGGTACAAGTGGAGCCTTGAGCAAGTAACTTAATATTGAGAGGATAGTGTTGAAAGACTGGAATTCTTCTTCGCCGTCAACCTTAAACTTGATTCTCTCACAGATTTCACAGAGAATGACAAGGTCTAATATGATTGGAGCGGCAAGGAGAGAGTCCTAAACAAATCATAAAGTTTATGACAAAATTATTATTTACAATTGAGTTTGCTTTAGGCAATCTTATGATTCATTCTATACCCCTTAGATGGACCTAACACCTCTACTTCCCCTCCCCAAACCCACCCCACTTGGAGAGTCTTCTTTCAGGGCCTGGAATGGAGTTTTGATTAGGTGAGAAGGGGGAGCTGACCAAACCGAATGTAGAGATAAACTTCTGTCTTTTAAAATTTTGTCCTTGTGAAGTGGGTGAAGGGGTACTAAGGTCCCTATCTGTAATCCTTATCCTTGGCAATTCTTGGCATTGCAGACACCCCAATATTATGTATGTTTACTATTAAGGACAAAAAGTTACAGTCAAAAGTATTGCATGACATACGTACCATTCAGTACGAGATAATGAATTTTGCCTACCTCACATGTGTTGTGCATAACAATGGTATTCAAACCATGCATGAAGATCTCGGAGGTATATTCATCCATTGCTCTCTTGCTGTCTCCAACATAAGGAACATATTTGATGACAACACAGTGATCAGGTTTTTCACCTTCACTGTATAAAATTCTATTAGACTCAACCATGTCATCCACAACATTGCTTTTTGATATTTCCTTGGATCGAAATTGCTTTGGTGCAGAAAGGTTCCTGCCATCATTGTTACCAAGGTGATTGTAGCTTACAATAGACACAGGCTGGGGGAAAAAAAAAGGAATTTTTAAATTCTATACATATTTATTTAATCACATTCACATATTCCTTTTTTTACAATGACAATAATAATGACTTGGTGCTTTAGAAGTTTAATATAATGAGAAATTTATTTGTGGGCCCTGTAGCTGTGTGGGCACCGGTACTCAAGATGGTCATGACCATCAGCATCTTCAATGGATCTTAAAATTACTTCATACCATTATTGACAATTGCTAATCATATTCATATAAAATGTTGCTCAAGTAGTAATACCTTGATGCCAGCACTGACAAGGAAATCAACCAGGACAGACTTCATCTTTGTTTGTCCAGACTTGAAATCATCTCCAGCAAGGAAGGTCTTGTGTCTTTCAGCCAGCTCAATCAATCCAGGAACATTGGTGTTCTGGGGCGAACCATTTATATAGGAGCACTAGGTAAACAGAAGATAGGAAAATGAGATGGGGAAAGTTCATACTACTTAACATTCAATTACTGGGCGTCAATAGCTGATGAAATTCTTCGAAACTCATCTTGGTAAAAAACTTGAAACTACAAAGAATTGTATTGAAAACTTCAGCTGACGAACATTTCACCATGAGACAGGGACAAGTGAAACCCAGCATAAATACTCACCCCTTCCAAAATGGTAGCCACAGCAAAGATAGTAGAAGGAGAGACCTCACTTTCATTTCTAGCAATTGATGCAATAAGTTCATCAGCTGTTTCATTAAGTCCTGGTCTAACATCACAGAAGCGCTCAGTGTTGGCCGTCCATAGAACAATGACTTTGTCTAACTTATTAGTTTCTTTAAAGTCCCTGATGTCAGCTCTGATTTGCTCCATCATGCTTTGTTTTGTTCCAGTTAGAACATTATCAGCTCTTTCAGCTTGATTTGCGGCAATAAAATCAGGGCAATAGATCGAAGGGCGTGGCTTCATGTCAGCCAGGAATGGTCGCAGCTGTTTCTGGAGATTCCAGTCTAAAACTTGGGCTCTTTCCATTGCATCAGCAAGGTTCATTGATGAAATATCCCATCCATCAAAAACTATATCATTAGGATTAACCATGGGGAGAAGGTCTTTAAATGGCACATGCACATCTCCATCTGTTCCTGTCCCAATACACACAGTAGATGCTTGCGTCATGGATCCAACATAGTTTGGTTTCTGTATGACAAAAGAAACAATGAGAATATTTTGATTCTGACATTTTAGTTACTATAAAAAAATGAAATAAAATGAAACCTTTAATTTTTAATTCCTGAAACCAACTTTGGCTTGCTCGAAGTCAGAGCATGGCTAACTCACAGATCAAACCCTAAAACAACCTGTGGCTATGTCTAAGTCAGGACATGGCTAATTCACAGATTGAACCAAGAAACAACCTTTGGATGGATTAGGGTCTTTGAATGGTATGACTAACTCACAGATCCAACCACTGAAACCAATCTCTGAACTGATCAAAGTTAGGGTACAACTAAATCACAGATTGAATTGAAATTTTGTGTTACTTTAGTGTAAGGTTTTGAGGAAAACTGAAGAACCCAGAGAAAAACCCTGGAACTAAGGGAGAGACTCAACAAACCCACACAGGTGAGTGACCACTTATCCTTTATTCCCTAATATTTAACATGATTATTAATATCCAGGGTGTAGAAGTTAACCAACTTCATTGTCAAAATAAGTATGGGTTCTGTTGGCAGATCCCATACTTATTAATAAATTACTGCCAATCCAAAGCACATTGGAGATGGGGCAAGCAATTAGTTATTGACCACAGATGTGCCTTACCTTTAAACCTTCTTTGGTATGCCATGAAATATTCTTTTGGTTAGCAACAACTGCAGCTGTGATTGTACATCCATTGTTGCCACACCAACCAACCAACATGCAACCAAGCTTGGGAACTTTACGCTTCGTTCGAAAGGCATACAATGTTTCTTTGGGCACGACAGTGAAGGAGTTGTTCTCACTATCTTTCTTTACTTCAGTGGTATCGTAGATATACTTGCTTTCAATGTACTCTTCAGTATAAGTGACATTTGGACTGTCGACGATTAGCTTGGCCATTATTGTTGTTCTTTGAAAATATAAGGTTTTATATATTGTTTTCTTTCCTTCTAGTAAACAAACAGGCAAAATCTAAAGATTATAACATTATATTCGAAAATTAAAAAGCAATATGTGCAACAATTTTAAAGTTTATTGAAAAGATGTAACTGCAGTTTTCATTTCTGTGAACTCAGTCATTTCAATGGCTTGTTGTGAAATTGGTTTTTCACTGCCGCCAGTCAAGAAAAAAAAGGCAATGACTGAATATTTTTGATTGAGGCATTCGCAGAAATAAAAGCTGCAGTAAAGATTGCCTATTTAAGTAAATTTAGTCATTGATTTAAACATAGCAATATTTACACAATAAATAGTTTATCGTATTAGATATATAGTATTTTTCATTCAATCTTTTCCTCATAATAGTTTTGGTATTTCAATTTTTCTTTTTTTTTCATTTAGCTTTTGTGTGTGTGTGTGTGTGTGTGTGTGTAACAGGTGAAAAGCCACCTATAGTGGATACACTGATATTTATCATTATTATCTACTAGCTTTTTAAAAAACATAGTTTATAGAATTGTGGGAACAGAAAAATAAGAAATACAAGGGTCATCTTTTATTTCTTGCAACACATTCTCAAAAAGTCGAATCGCAAAAATCAAATGTTCAAAAAGACTAAATCATAAGCACTCGATTGTTCAGAGACAGAATACTGGGCAATTCAGAGATTCGCTGTTAAACTTTAAAAGACCCCAAAAGAATATTTAAGCATCAAGTTGGTATTATGGGGTGACCTCTGCGAAACTGAGGGTAAAAATTGACAGGCGAGGTAAAATAAGATTATCCAACCCGTTCAAAAGAATCATAGCAATAAAACTACATTACCAAAGTTTCTGTACCGATGGAGATCTTACGCTTTTTCCCCTTCTTTTTCAATCCGCGATGACTTGGATGACTTGGGAGTATCGATCGGCCTTTTTAGATCAGATGCAAATGTCTTAGGCAATAAATAAACCTAGAGTAGTTCGAGGTCACAGTCCAACAACACACACCGGCCGGTTATGGTCGTTGACAATATATTCGTTGCTCTTCGATTGGTTAAAAAATATGGTGTGACTGTTCAGGCGCTTCCCGTCCCTAGTATAACCAGAATTGTATCGATTGACCATACGTATATTTTTAGAAAGTCAGAGTAGTGGCACTTACAAAGATTGATGAAGCCTCTAAGCCTCTAATAAGAAACGGAAAATAAAGCCGATGAAAAATTTTCAGGCAAAAATAGATGAGAGAAAAACCAAAATTCACCAGCCAATAAAAAACTTTCGATATGGCGCAACAGGAAGCCCAAGCTTGGTTTTAGTTACTCTACAGTAAATTTTTCCTATGGAGGACATTTGTTTAAAACCTAATTAAGGCATCTCTAGATGCCTTAAATAGGCCATAAAAAACTATTGAAGGAGCTATATTTTCCCCGATATTCAATTTTCTCGATATTCAGAAAACCGACTTGGGTTCCCTGTGTTATGACGGCACCAAAGAAGAATCCCAAATTTGCATTTTACTCTGAAACGTTCATAGGTGTTCCAAAAGCCCCTTAGGTATTAAAGCGAGCGCAAACTCAGAAATAAAATTGCCATCATATCAATCCTAGAGCAGTTTTCGCATGACTGTAAAAATTCCGGTGCATAATTCGTGCCTTACCGGTACTACCGCGACCGTGATGCTTTCTAGAATCTTGATTGGCTGTGATTGGCTGACGATTTTTTTTCCTCGTGCAATATTATTGCTACCCTTAATACGTTAATACAGAGGCATAAAAGGACGTCGAGGAGGAATAGCTTCAAGCCTCTTGAACCCAGGGTATGTTTTTGCATGGACCATGGTTATTATTGGTGTGGCAGTGGCGTGCCGTGACATCGACTTAACCATGTCCGTGCCACGTTTCTGGCATTTTGTAGTGCAGTTTTCTTATGACTGTGAAAAGTTCACGGCACGAACACGGTCGTGACACAGCAAAGGATACGTCACACAAATCACATTACACGAAAATTTACTCTCCATCCAATCAAATACCATGAACAAGGCACAAACAAGGCGCGGACACGGACACGTCAAGGTCACGGCAATGCAAGACCAATCATATTGCGCGTAAAAAAGTTTTATATAGAAAGCATCACGGTCACGGCACGTCACGCTTACGGCACTGAGCTTTTCACAGTCGTACGAAAACTGCACTATCGTGTCACGTACGTCCCGTTGGCTTTTTACTGGGTTGCCTGGCCTGTTGCAAACCAGTCTTTAAATACGTCTGGTTTTCTTCCCCTCCTCGACAAAATGGAAAAGTTGCGCAATATTACCCATATATGGTTGGATGACGTGTCGATAACTTCATGTGCGAGTTAACATGCAGGCTATTGTGGAATCGAATCGTGCATGTTCTTTGGGGATATATGAGGCCAAAAATTATATCTTTAGCTCAGTTATCGGGACATGAGCGAAGTCCATCTTTAAATAAAGTTGGCGACCCTCAATTTCACGCGGTAGACTTTTATCGCGGAGTTTTACTAGTAAGCCATTTATTCTCATTCGTGTTTACTGATTCAGTGAGATTAAATGCTATGAACGAACATAGAAAGCATAAAAAGTTTTTTCCGAGTTTTAATTTTGATTTGAGCAAAGACTAAAATAAATTCGTAAGGGCAATCAACGAGCTTCAGTGCCACGGCAAACACTTTCGTCACTCCGACGAAGGACTAGCGTCCGAAACGTCAGTAAGTTTTTTCATCATTTTCACAGTGTACAATTTACCTTTTCATCATTACTTTTAATAACAGTCAACTCTTCAATAAAATAATAAACGACAAAAGAAGAAATTGAAAACATACTAAGGGGCAAAAAGAACACTAATTCCGGTGGAATCTTGAGGAACAATCAGCCTAACTTTATATGAACCAAGTGTTTCTGTAGTAGGCTTTAAACCATAAACGCCGTATCGGTCAACAACTCAAAGATTTGCTCTAAAAACAACCAGTGATATACAAACTCGAATAAAGACAAGCTGATTGATATTTCTAAGAGACTTCCTAAGGAAAAGCTGGCTTATTTGAGTGAGCAAATGAATATTTTGTGAGTAAAATACTGACATAACTTCTTTCATCGGGTTTATTTGCGGCGGGCCAAAGGTTGGGCAAATCAATGTTGTACTACCGTGGACAAGGTTTCTACACCACGTGATAAAACCTTGACTGAATTTTGAACACGTGGTGTAAAAAACTTGTCCACTCGGTACAACATTGGCACCACGTTGTCGATTTGAAATGTAATTCTGGATAACAACAAACGCTACGATGGCGATAACAAAATCACAACTGCCTCAGTCTCCTGGGAAGAGTAGTAAAGCAACAATTTGATTTTCCACGGCGTGATTGATATCAATCTCGGTCAAACCAGGAGCTAAACTCCAAGTTTTGACGTGCAGAATGATATAAGTTACTGAGTAGTATAGGGAATGGGGGTATCAGCGCAATTGACAACTCGATGAATGCCCGCGTTAACTACCACCACCCCCGGTATTACCCGTGTACTCAGATAATACCCGCGCCGCGTGTAAGACCCCTAGGATTACCCGTGAGGGTAACAGCGCAAATATGTTAGTCTATATATGGAGTGCGAAGAATGTAAAGAGTTTGTTTATGATTTCTGTGTAAAGTGCTTGAAACCCAAGTTTGTACCTACTAAGCCAAATAAGTATATTTGTTGTGGTAAGAAGATGCAAATAGAAGACGACACGTCAGCACAGTGTTACGAGTGTGGTAAGAATATTCGTAATGCCGTGCCTTGTGCTACCAGGGAACA
Source organism: Actinia equina (assembly GCA_011057435.1). Taxonomy (NCBI): domain Eukaryota; kingdom Metazoa; phylum Cnidaria; class Anthozoa; order Actiniaria; family Actiniidae; genus Actinia; species Actinia equina. The sequence continues at coordinate 1,190,014 of WHPX01000087.1, forward strand.
ATATTATTCTAACGGAGGTCGTAAGAAGACCCCATACAAAAGAATAAAATACTTCCGAGACTGGATGAGTCATATCCAAGGTTTACGACCAGTTTACCTAGACGACGAAGTAATGGAAAGGATTATAGACCACTTAGAAGAGCCGACCACGCGAAGTCTACGGAAAACGCTGAAAAAATTAAAACTAGGGAAATATTACAAAGCTATTCCCTATCTTTTGTCTGAAATTACCGGTAAGCCTATTCCCGACGTCCCAGACATGCAAAGGGCCGAGTGGTTATTCTGTCGTCTGGATAAGGATATTCCTTATTACCCTGACGTAATCTACGAAATATTCCAGCAAATTGACTCCCGGCACCCGCTGTTAGAATGGATTCCGAGAAGATGAAATGTGCAGCCGAAATCCGCCTGCGTGCTTTTCAAAGCAAATGTCTACTGAGCGAGTTTTCTTCGAAGCTCCTCTTTTGCCTCCTGATAGATCTTTTTGCGAGATTCCTCGGAAAGATCTTTCACGATGGTTTTTTTACCTCCATTTTTTAACTCCTCATACTTCTTTTCTTCCGCAAGGATCAAAGAGAACTCTACCTCGTCGATCTTTCTGTCCCGCAGGGCCTGGGAGACCAAATCGGCAATGGTGTTAGACTTTGCTCTTGCAAGGGCTATATGTGTGTCATGCTTGGATATCTTACCCGACAACTGTTTCATAATGCCTGTTGTAACAGCGGATACGATACCGCAAGCTGCTCCTACGCCGGCTAAAGGAACGCCGACGACTATTCCAGGGCCAGTTATAAGAGTATATTTTTTTCCCTTCTCCCGGCAACCGTTTTCGGCAACCTTTTTTTGTGTCCCAAAAAGATGTGTGTTCCAAAAGATGTCCAATTGCTATTGGAAAGAGTGTCTCAGAATGTTAACATCTAGGTTAAATCTTTGTTATGTGTGGAAACTACCACAAAGAGTGTCTCAGAATGTTAACATCTAGGTTAAATCTTTGTTATGTGTATAGAATCCCATCGTTTCCTTTTCCCACACGCTGGTAGACACAAAGTAGTATTTTTTTGTGTCCACTGCGCTGGTAGCAACCCCAGAAATGTCCGTAGGGGAGTAGGTGGAGGCGATTTGCCTCTCCTTTGCGCAAGGGCGGCGAAACACCTCCCTTGTGCTATCTTTGCCGGCGAATAGTCTTTTGCTACACCAGCATATATGGTTGCCAAAACCCTTCGACCCCTAGATATAGACATGGACTCCCAAAAGAGTATTTCGACTACATTGCAAGAAATGGGCATACGCGCAAAAAGCAGAGTGTTGGCGCATTTGCTGCTGGACAATGCATGCGACGGAAACCTGCTGCCCAACATATCCAACTGCGACTATTTGCGTGGAAACGAAGGAACTACGAGTTTGCGGCCCTTGGAAGGATTGCCGCCGTTCGTAGACGATGTGTTTGTCTATGGTTTCGTTTCCGAAGAGAATCTGTATGGCAAGAAGCTGCTCTGCAGGAATGCGAAAACAATAGTTGCGCAGATATCTACGGCAGCAACAGAGGCATTTGGGGCGTTCCTACCAACCAGCATAGTACATACCTGCAAGCAGGGAAAGATCGTAGAAAACATTGCGAAGATAGAAGAGCGCTCCAATGCCAAAGGCAAATGGTATGGAATACACAACACAGATCCTGCTGGATACTTCGTGGCCAAAGTAGATACTTCGGAGCTGCAAATAGAAGAGGTCGGGAAGAACATACGCAAATTCTCCACGACTTTGCATGGGCACGGATATGGCATCTATTCCGTCGACTACACACAAGATTTCTCTGGTACTTTGGACAGAGACGCTTTGGTGCGCAGACTGCGGCAAATGGGCTACGAAATGCAGTATAGTGTCGGTTGGCGCGTAGGAACCATTTTGGACAACGAACACCAAGTAGGCAAGCATGTTTGTACTTGGCTGGAAGACGGAAAGAGAACCAAAATATACAACAAAATAGTATCCAACTTCGAAGCCGGAGAAGTGCAAAATCCAGTAGGTGCAAAACTTGCAGAGTATGTGGATTGCCCAAACGACCATTTGCGCAGAACATTTCTACATCCAGACGTGCAAAAAAGAGGATGCACCAGGGTAGAAATATCCATCTACGGCAAAGGTTTCTCCAAATCCCACACCAGCGCCATTGCGGAAACGCTAGAACCTTTGCAGGACATATTCGTAGTGCAGCCGCCAAAGAATATGTGGTTGGCGCTCGCAGAACATTTGGACAGATGCCTGTGTATTTGCTGCGAGGAGACAAAAGAAATATTCCTTGCCTGGTACTGCCACGGAGGAACGGGTAGGATAGCCGGAGTGCGTGTGCGAGGCAACGACAAATGGGAACAGTGCGTACTTTGGACTATAGCAGAGTTTGGTCTGCGCAAATGCCCCATATTTCGCATAGACGTACTTGGGATGGACCCGGTGGAAATAGCTCCGCTGCGCTGCTACACAAAAGATTCCCCCACCGTATTGGCGGAGTCTAACAAACCCACCCGCGTGCACAAAGATCCACCAACGATTGCAGAGTTTCTCCCAACCACAGAGCACGTAGAATGGATATGGCGCACAAAGAAAGCACAACGAATAGGAGTGGAAAAGAGTTTGTTTGGCATCCTGGAAGTACCAACCGACCGTAGAATATCCTTCCTATCCAAAAGAAAGCGGGAGCAGAGAATGGAAGATATTCGAGACGATTTGGAGGGAGACGAGTGGGTCGAAGCCACGAAGAGATACCACGCAGAGCTGCAGGAGCAGAGAAACTCCATCCTGCGGCAGAAAGAAGAGGACAGGAAGAAGATAGAGAAAGAGTTGGAGAACTACAGGAAACTAGTGGATAGGACCTCCAAAAGGACAGACAATCTGCACAAGTTGTTCTTTGGAGAGGAAAACCCGTTTGGCCCAGAGACGCCTAGGGCCAAAGTACACCGAATGGACCAAATACCCGCAGGCGAGTACAAAATACTAGGCTATGCAGTACCAAAGAACGTAGACCCCGATTGGCCCGCCAAAGGGCACCGCGTAGTATTGCGAAGGAATAGAGAAACGTCTGTAGCATGGGCCACGGAAGCCCTACTGGATGCATTTGCAGCTGGGAAGTTCGAAGACAACGGCAACATACGCACTGCCATACCAAAAGAAGAAGTATTGGTGGAGTGGCAAAATGGCGTAGCAACCATCTTCGTGTCGGAAGGACCCGGTTTGGACACATACTACGAGTTGGTGGGAAAGATAGACCATGCAATGCCCAAAAATCCAGACAGACTACTGGAAGTGCCAGCACCGCCAAACAAAGAATGCACGCAGGCGCTGCACATGCAGCCGGGCGAATACCAATGCTGGAAATACGCCAAAACCACATACAGAAAAAAAGAAAGGACAATACTGTTCCTTTCCGAAAGATGCCCAGAGTGCGTATTGGAGGACTGCACTGTGGAGCATGCAACTACTCCAGTCTGGGGACACTTTCTAGAAGAGCAAAAAATAGACTGGACGCAGCCGCCGCCTCTGTATTGCAAAATAGGCAGGGAAAAGACAACCAAAGCAAAGAAGAAAGACAGAATAGTGCACGTATCCGCAAAGGGTGTCGACCAGATCGACACCCTTTCTACTCCATCTCCGGAATCGTAGACTTTGGTCGCATAGGCGCCGGGATATATTTGTATACGACTTTGGGTTCTTGCATGCTCGCCCAAACAATGGCTCCAATTCCCACGACTGCAAATAGCACATTGCCAGCTATTTGCCAGTCTATTTTTGTGGATACTTCCTCTACTTCGTCCTCCAAGTTTTCGACCGTTTCGTCCTCCAGATCTTCCTCCGTGTCCATTCTGGCTAGCAATTCCTCCTTTGCATTTTGGAGTTCTTCTCTGGCTTTTTGCAAGTCGTCGAGGACAATAGCAAAAGAATCCTGCACTTCTAGGAAATGTTTCTGCAAATCTGTAGTTGGTGGCTTTTCGGGGATTGCTACCTCCACGCCATTTTCCCTCTCTATCCTGCGTATCTTTGGTATTCCTATGCCGTACTTTTTGGCTACCTTCTGCAGCCCCACACCATTCTTTCTATCTTCCAACAATCCTGCAATCTCTTCCTCGGATAGTATTTTGGGTGTTGCCATATATATCTGTGGATATGGTTCGACCACAGGAATACATACCTGTTTGCCCACAGATATAGATGTATTTGTACATAGCTACGGGCATGGTCGCATACATGCTAGGAAAACAACGAACAATACAAATACTTCTGGAGATCGTGGAAGGTCTCTACAGAGCACAAAAGACAATACAGGAAATTCGCATACCGGGCTACGTGGCTACTTTGGCGCTACGGCAAAGATAGCACAAGGGAGGTGTTTCGCCGCCCTTGCGCAAAGGAGAGGCAAATCGCCTCCACCTACTCCCCTACGGACATTTCTGGGGTTGCTACCAGCGCAGTGGACACAAAAAAATACTACTTTGTGTCTACCAGCGTGTGGGAAAAGGAAACGATGGGATTCTATACACATAACAAAGATTTAACCTAGATGTTAACATTCTGAGACACTCTTTGTGGTAGTTTCCACACATAACAAAGATTTAACCTAGATGTTAACATTCTGAGACACTCTTTCCAATAGCAATTGGACATCTTTTGGAACACACATCTTTTTGGGACACAAAAAAAGGTTGCCGAAAACGGTTGCCGGGAGAAGGGAAAAAAATATACTCTTATAAACAAACTCTTTACATTCTTCGCACTCCATATATAGACTAACATATTTGCGCTGTTACCCTCACGGGTAATCCTAGGGGTCTTACACGCGGCGCGGGTATTATCTGAGTACACGGGTAATACCGGGGGTGGTGGTAGTTAACGCGGGCATTCATCGAGTTGTCAATTGCGCTGATACCCCCATTCCCTATACTACTTACTGAGCTATTTGTAGAAAAGGTCGTCTTATATCGGCGAGTAAAACTTTTCTGAGTGAAATAAACTCACTAAGTTCTATTAAGCCAATTTGGTCTTGTTTCGATTTGATCCCAAAGTCAGATGTTTGTTGATTTTTCCTCTAAAGTTAGATATAAATATGTTGTTTACCGGCCAGGAGGTCCGGATAGGGAAAAACTGTGCCCGAGGTCTTGAATATACGGACAGAGGCCGTTAGGCCGAGGTCCGTGTTCAAGACCGAGGGCACAGTTTTTTCCTATCCGGACCGACTATAGGACGGTAAATAACTTATTTATTTTTTTCCCGTACTTTTTTTACTTGTTTTGGTAATCGTTTTGTGTTGTCGTTTAGCGGCAAAGGATACCGGACCGCGCGCGCGGGCAGATACTTACAAAATACCGCCCGCTCAAACAGCCAATCAGAACGCACGATTTTTTAGGATACCGGACCGGAAAAAAATAATACAAAGCATTTTCAAAAAAATGAAATAAAAAGGGGGTAGCCGACTTCGTTTTAGAGCTATAAGAAATTAATAGACGTTAAATTTTATGAGATTTTGCTTCATCAAAACATGGGAATGACCTCATAACAAGGCAACCCAGTAAACGCTCTTAGAGAGTCTTGTTTTGCCCACAAAAAATTTCTAAAATTAAAAGTGAAGTTATAGTTTGAGCTTTCTCGAAAATAATAAAATAAATAATATCTTCCACAAACATATTGGGTCTTTATTGGTAAACTGAATACATATATCTTGTTTTTGACATGCACGAGAGACATTTTTACCGCGCGTCACTTCATAGCCTGCAGGTATTGTCAAAATATAGCATTTTCTGTATAATATGAATATATTACAAATAATACAACTTTGTTTCACGGTCAAGTAAAATCACTCTAATTATCTTTCCAAAATGTTGGCAAAGCGGGAAACTAAATAACTGTGAGGTGTGATTCACCTCCTGAACTGTGCGCGACTCCATAATGATTGGAGAACACTTACCTAACAGCCAGCAACACTGCGCTTCGAAACAAAACTTGGAAACTATTTTAAAAAGCCAATGCTAACCCACCGACCCTGAAAACGGAAGTTGCTCTTCTGGAGCTCCTTTATGCGAAAATGTCTTTTGCACCCAGAATTACCTCTTTATATATATATTTCTTGGCAAATTTGTAATATCAAAACGAGCCACACAAATGGATATCCGTCTACAATTGCCTTGGTTCGTTAGACACCAGACGGTATACATTTTCCTTATAAATGGCATTTATTTTATATCATACTCTGATGTCATACTAGAGAAGTTACGTTGTTATGTACTGTTTAATAAACGAGCAGGAGTGTTTTATCGGATATAAAACACGAGGCGTAGCCGAGTGGTTTTATACCCGATAAAACACGATCTGCTCGTTTATTGAACGGCTTAAAAAACTCATGATGAATGTTATCATATTGTACTGAATTCTTTACGAAATGATCCAAGTTTGATAGAGAAAATCCAAGTTAAAGTTTATGCAAATGAAGACGAATCTTTATCAGATATAAAACCTCCTTCACGGTCATGATTTCAATTGTGTTTCCTTCATGAATTATTAATGAGTTTTTTAAGGAATATTACTAGCACGAGAGGGAGCACGCCAGTCTCTTGACATGAATGTAAGGAAAGCTAGAATCTCATGCACTTGCGTGATGTTTTACTTAGTACTAGAAATATTTTTCCTGACAAAAATAAATAGGTTATTTACATGGTTATGGAATATTACTAGCACGAGAGGGAGCACGTCCGTCACTTGACATGAATGCAAAAGCTAGAATCTGATGCACTTGCGTGATGTTTTAGTTGGTACTAGAAATATATTCAATTTCCTGACAAAAATAAATAAGTAATTTACGTGGTTATGGAATATTACTAGCACGAGAGGGAGCACGTCCGTCTCTTGACATGAATGCACGGAAAGCTAGAATGTCATGCACTTGCGGAAATTAATTTTTTCGAATTTAATTTTAAGGGCTTTCGCCTGGAATAACCTCGTTCAGAAGCACTATAACTTATCTATATTCCTATATCTTCAGGTACTAGAAATAGTTTTCCTGGCAAAAATGAATAGGTAATTTTTTAAGTCAAGACCTAACTGGAAATTTCTAAACTAACCGTTGATTAATAGGGGCAGAAGGGCTGGAGGATTGCGTGTGTACAAAACGAAGACCGAAGACCGAAGGCCCTAAGACGAAGACCCCCTTAAGTTTATCCGAAACAACGCGGAAAACATTCAACTTAAGAACTAATAAAAACAAAGACATTTGCAATCTACACGGTTTTCGGCGGGGTCTTCGTTTTGTATATTACCCCATGAAATGTACAAAACGAAGACCCCCCAAAATTGAAAATTTGTCTGCAGAGATGTGAAGTTATTCAAATGATTCAAAATAAAGTCCATGTCCATCAAGATTATTACTACATTTCCCGGCACATTTCTGAAATTCCCGCCAAAAGGACTATCCATCATCTTTACTTCCGGTGGTCAATTTCAGTCACGCGAATTAGTGTTCATAAGTTTGTTAACATTACTTCGCGTGAATCAGCCTGACGTTATTTCTTCTTTCAATTTATGGCTATAAAACAATTTTTATAACATAAGATACAACATTATTGAGAGATTCTCATTTTTAATTAAGGAATTACTCACGATTTATACGTTCAAACGCTCAACAAACGGCTTCAACACGACTTCAAAATGGCATGATTTCCGGTAGCTTCACTATCGAGACAATCATTCCGTCGGGAACACGAGGGTGACGTCATTTTCGGGATGTCGTTTTGAGTCTCGCGAAATAGCCACTACCGTCCTGGTGTCCTAGGATCCCCTCGGGACAGCCATAAAATGTGTAAGTTAATTGTTTGAGCTTGTTAGAAGTTTATTGACATTTTGATGACTTTAAGTTTTTGATTCTACAGCGAATCGTGTATATTTGTGAACCTATATTCGTGTGAACGTGTTGTTGGACGAACCACGTTGAATAAAACCTTTGAAAATACACGCATATCGACTGAACTAGTCCCGAGGCAGAGCCCTGAAAACGCCTACAATTACTAACACAAGGTATAGCGCGTGCATGACGTACGTGTATATGGAACTACATAAAAGTAAGTAGGAAATTAAGGCAAGACCTAAGGAGAAATTTTAACAGTTGTCAGGGAAGGTACATTTTTTAACTGGATGCGGGGAGCGAGGATGAATTTAGAGAGCGTGCGGTCATCGCAAAAATAAGACGAGCTTTTCTACTAATTTCTTTACTTATATTATTCTGCACATTAAAGATTCGAGTTTAGCTTCTGATTTGACTGGAGATAAGGTATTCTTCGAGCTACGAAATGAGTTAACGAAATAGCGCATAACTCGTAACTCGAGTTTGATTTCAACGCTGTATGTCATAGTCTCTCCCACAGCCGCTTTCAGTGTCGTCACGTAACGCTTTCTCCCGCGAGTAGCAGCTGCGCTACTCCGAGGAGAAAGCGTTGCGTGACGACACTGAAAGCGGCTGTGGGGGGAGACTATGTATGTCATCGAGTTACGCACAGATGTCAAAGTGGGCGTGGCCCCCATAATATGGGTGTGTCTCACGCGTAACTTGAAAATTGTGTAACTCGAGTTTTTCCTTCCCTCGTTTGACTGAGTTTGATATTAATAAAGCCGTGGAACGCAAAAAACAGTGTTGTTGTGATTTTTCCTCAAGATTCCATCGTAATTGGTATTCTTTTTGTTCTTTAGTATTTTTTCAAAGGCGTTTGAATATTTATTATTATTATAAATGATTTTACGATTTTCCCGAAAATCAGAATCTTATGGAGCAGGAAAAAAAGCAGCAATTCTTTATGTATTTAAATTGATTTAAAATGAGGGACACTGCTTGCAGGGAACTCACTGTTTGTTTACGTCATAACGTCAACCATGAGCCGTCTCACTGAAACACTACGCATGAATTTTAAAGAATAACGATCGGAATGCAAACACATCAAGAAGGGAAAATTTAAATACGGGAAAGTCCCGTATATTCGAAAGTGAAACCAGCCTGCAGCCAACATTCACCACGAAGACCTATATCCTTACTTTCTAGCTGAAGATTATACTCTGTCTTTGATTTTTTCTGAACAAGATATATTTTAATAGTTGGACTTCAGCTGTGGTAAGTATAATGATCGGCTGAGAGTCAAAATATTCTAGCTAGATGTACGGCTCACTCCTCACACACATGATGTATTTATCTCTCCAATTTGCAATTCAATGACCGCTTCTTTCGCTTGAAGAAGTGAAAATGGCTTTCAGTTAGTATTTTTATCAGTTAGTATGCTGTATTTAATGCCCAAATCTATACTCGTGACATGATAAATAAGGAACTTTCTTTGTCTTTTTTTCGCGCGCGCCTTTGTTTTTCAACATAATTCCCCTATGGTATCTAATGTCGCTCTTTTGTGTTTACAAACTATTTCAAAGAGCTTGAATACTGAATACTATATAATGAATAATGTATTTGAAGATCGAAGTGTATTGTGGGTCGTAGTGGCTTTTCAAAGTAGGATTGATAATAATTATTTATTTCACTTTTAGTGCGATTCCATCTGAAACAATATACTCGCTACATGTAGATAGTTGATTGCTGTATATTTACTCTCTATTTCAAATTAACGAGACCACTATGCCCTTTGGTCTTGGAAGACTATTCAGTATTCAACCTTCTTTGAAATAGCTTTATATTCTTACAAGGGAGTATACACTAAATAAAGTTAGTCACCTGAAAAGCTATAAAGCTGAGGCCGACAAGGATTATGGGTAGATTCATTTAACACGTTCAACCGCTTGATAACTGTTGATGGGCTTGCGAATCTTTTACTGGTTACAGTCTCACCTCTTCTGAGCAACATTGAGCTACAGTTTGTATTAAAAAAGCTTTGTATATTTTTTGATATGAAAAGTTTCCCATGATGCTCAGTGATCTCAGCTTTTAGGTTTTTGGTGACTAACTTTATTGAAATAAGTATATATACAAGAGTAAGAATATATATATACATAAGAGCGACATTAGATACCATAGGGAAATTATATAGCAAAACCAAGGTACACGCTAAAAGATTCTTTCTAGTGTTCTAGGTCTTTATTAATTATTCTATAGATATTTAATGATTATTAATAATTAATTATTAAATCTTTCCAATTTTTATTTTCACCATTCACTTTAAGTAAACTGGGCTCCCTGTGATATTACAAAGCAAAAGCGACCACTCTGATCTTTTTAGGGGATTGGTCATTATTTAAAGTGGGGTGGGGGCTGGTGAAAATGAGAAAACCAAACATTTTTGTGCACTAAAAAAGGGGGACTAAAAAGATTGTGTAATAGATACTTGTAACCTTTTTTGTTAGACATTTGTAAATCTTTTTTTAATATTATTGTTGAGAGGGGATTGAGGATCACTAAAATTTGAGTTTTCTATGAAGGGGGGACAAAAAAAATTGAGCATCACATTTCTCATTTCCACCAGCCCCCCCCCCCCCTCCCTCCCTGTAAATAATGACTGGTCCCTAAGTTTATATCAGTCATATTAATACTTTATACCCATAAATCAGATATAAATATTGTCAGAGATTAAAAATGCCCTGATCCCAATATGACTGGCTGGGTCTGAGTCATCACTCTCTGATTTATATTACTCCAGCTATAAAATAATGTATTGATTTGGCAAAGTGAGACAAACACCATTCCCCTGCAGCATGTCAGAATGCAGCTCAATTTGGAGGACATAACAAAAGGTTTCCAATTTTCTTAAGATTGAAATTCTTTTCGGTTTTGTCCTTAAAATTGAGCTGCTTTGACATCACATGCAAGGGATGTCGAGTGTCACAATTCAAGCCTTTCAAGACAAATTAAGTCACGTGGATTTAAACAAATGTTTTCATTCTCGTAAGAGTAAACATGGGGCCGTGATATATCATAAGGACTATGGGTCGTTTAGTAAGAATTAGATAAAAATCACTGAACACTTTGACTAATGACAGCTGCCAACATGGCAACTGCATCAAGGACGGATCCAGTAGGGGGCAAAGGGGGCTGAAGCTTCCCCTTCAGCAGAAAAACAAAACAAAACAAAACTGAAGAATTATATGCTTTTTTTTCTTCTTCTGTTGTTTTGACGGATGAAACTCAATTAGCCCCTCCCCCCCTAAAGTTTTGGCTGGATCCGCCCTTGTGTATATGTAGCAACTAACTTTTCTGCCAAATTTTCTATATTGCAGATCAAAGAAACAATGCAAAGAAGTATTTAGGTTTACATCATACCTCAGCCAGCTAAAGCGAAAGGATGTCCAAACCTTTAAGACTCGCAAATGAAGCAAAATGTGAGTGTACTAACGACAACCCCTTGAGGTTCAGGCGTTTCCATGATCGCGAAAGAGATGAATTATTAGGTTTGCAGTGTTTGATATGTGAGAAGGAGTACCTCAAGGAAACGTTTGTGCTCATAAGCCGTGATGGGCATATTCTTCAACCCGGTAGACATAAATTCTACCTTGCTGAAAGGTCCCATATACCCGAGGATGGTGTCCACATGGTACACTCAGCAAAAACGGGAATCGAAAATGGCGATAATCTCAAACCTGGTGACCATATTGCATGGAAAAGGCCGTTGGGTCACTGGCATCACGCCATCGTCACAGAAACGAATGACAGCAGCAATGAAGTTCGCGTCGTTCACTGGCACGGTGACAAAAGCGGTATCATAACCCCCGACTGCAAAATACAAGAGGAATGGATAGATTTGAAAAAACAAAAAGGAAGCTTATACCTAATGGACTATTCTGAAAAGATTCTGAACACAAACCCTACTCGACTTGTTATTGCTCGCGCTCGTTCAAGAATCGGCGATAAGGGCTATCATCTAGTCACAGATAACTGCGAAACGTTTGCTTCGTTCTGTAAGTTTGGTGTCGCAATAAGCCAACAAATTATCTGGGCATGCAAGGAACTAAAAAATGAATGTAAAAAATCTGGTCTTAAGACCCTTGCAAAAGTTGGCCTTGCAGAGCTCACAGAGCAGGCTGTCTACCAAGAACAGTGGTTTGGATTTAGTTTGGTAGTAGTCTTGGAAGGTATACACACTTGTATTGATATAAAAGACCTTTGGAAAGCCAGAAGAGAAGGGAAAATGACTAAAAAAATTGTCATTGAGCAAATCACGGAGAGATTGACGCAAGCCGTTTTTTGCGGTGGTCTTGCAGGTGTCGGGAGTGTGGTGCCCACGGTAGGTTTTATTGTTGGGTTTTTTGGTGGTATCGTGGGCAAATGGATCGGATCCATGGCTGGCCCTAGTGTTGGCCAATTTATTGCTAGCTTGGTCGAATACGATGACAGAGCGATCTGCAAAATCACAAATTTGCGATCTGGAGATCATCTAGTGCTTCCGTACGACAGTGAAGAATCACATCACTGCATTGTACAATGGTATGAGGAGGAGACAAACCAAATAAACGTCATCCACAACACAGAGAAAAACGGGGTTATGCAAGAATGGATAGAGTTTGTACAGCCTACCTATAAGGTTATACACGAGGAGAAAGAAGGCTGCACTCCACATGAAGCCTGGTCCAAAGCAATGTCCAACCTCGGCCGGAAACAATACGATGCGGATTGCTTCAATAGCAAACAATTTGCTCAGATGTGTTGCAAGAAATGATGAGGGATAATGTAACAACAACAACAACAACAACAATCGTGTTTATTCAGTACCTATGCTAAGTGATATTTACAAGAGAAAAAGAAATACAAAGTATTAAAACCTAAATAAAGGTACAGGCTATCTATATCAACCACGAGGGCTAGCCGAGGTAGATAGCTAGATAGTAACTTATCATGTAACAGGAATGAGAATATGTAGACCGCATGGAACTTATGAAATACATGAATATATAGAAATATAGATAAGTTATAGTGCTTGGGAACGAGGTAATCCCGGGCGAAAGACCCTTGGAATTAAATTAAAATTAAAATGTAACAGGAATGATTAGTTCACTCTCCAAATCATTATATTATGAGCTTATCCAAAAATATATTTTTGAGCCAGAAGGCCTAATATCAAAACTAAATTTCCAAAGACATTACCTTATTGTTAGGCCTTTTAGAGTAATATGCAACGGCGTTGCTACACAAGTTGCATGGAGCTTCATGGTTACCCTCTACACCGCAATGTGAAAAAAATGTTACGAACAATCGTCGCAAAAAGTATAATTTGTTTCTACTTTTGGAAGCGATTGCGCTTCCGTTGCACCGTGTAACTGACACTCCACAACTTGTGTCCCAGCGCTGTTGAGAGAAAAGTTGCAGAGAAAATTGCTCCGTGCAATTGCGGTGGAGTCGTACAATGATTAATGAATAGTTAAATCATTTCATTAAATGTAATGCTTATAAGGACTTGTGAATAAAAGATTGTGTTTGTATAACTGTCACCGAGAAATCTTTACTCATGCGCAGTGTTCTCAGCAGTGAGAACAAAATTTTAATTAACTCCTAGGCTCTTAAGAAGATATAACTAGCTAAAAACTAGTGTGAGCTGCGTCGGTGTTTCTAATGAAACAGTAATGATAAAAAGGTAAATTATACACAACATTAAATTATTATATCCTAGGCTCTTAGATACTTCGAATTCCAGCGATCCTTGTTCGATTTGATTACTCATTTGAATAGCTTTCATAGAAAGTTATTTTTCTCTTTGCTTTCTTATTAAAGTCGGCATTGAATGCACTGAATGCGGCACAGCCATGAATAACTCACGCAAACACCACAGGCAACCCAATTGCAATACCAAATGCTGATACCAAAAATTCAAAATTCTATAGTCAAAGAAAACTATCAAGGCAGACATTAACTTTTTCTATTTTCTTATAATCTTGTTGTATTGATATAAAAGTTTATATTGTTATTATTAAAAAAAAAAAAAAAAGCCCTAAACGACCACGACGATGACCACGACCATTATAAACCCGCATGCGCAAACACAGGTACCCAGAATTCAAAGCAGGATTCCATGGAGAGGAGGTAACAACACAGGAGAAATGACTTCAGAAGGTGAAAAAATTATTTATTTTGACCTCATTCCTCAATTTAATCGCATATATAACACCATATATTGTTTATATAGTTCCCAAGTGGCTGTCCTTTTTCAAGGAGGCTGGAATTCCTCCCTCTGTGGCCAGCAAGTAAGGCTTATGTTTTGTTGATGATTGAACTTTTTGGTCAACGTGGAAGATGATTGTTGAATGTAAACAATACTATGTTTTGTAACTCAGCTGTTAATCAAATGTTATTTTAACAAAATTTTACTCTGTCCTCTTTGTACGTAAACAAATTTTATTATTTGACTGTAAATTTGTTCTAAAGATTTAATAAGTTCAAGTTCAATAACATTGTATTTGTGACACACTTTGGACGTCACGATTTACTTATATAAAGTTTTGTATATCGATCGATTTTTTACATATAAACTTAGAAAATCCAGTTAAGCTTTTTAAAGCTGTTGCTTGGATAGGCTTCCAAGTAAAGGGTTATTATTTAATAGTCTACCACTTTTTTCTCGTCCTTTAAAAAAACAGCTGACTATAATTCAATAATTAAACTTAAGCTTAAATACAAAAATTTCTAACAATGTTATTTAAGCTTATAATGAACTTATTTCTTCTAGTTATGCAATTGCATTTTGTGATAATCGAATACAAAAGGACATGCTTCCAGAACTGACAAAGGTATTATTTTTGTTGTAAAGAGTGACTCCATACATTAAGATTGCATTTTGTCTTGCTTCCGCAATACATTCACCCTTTAACATTTATCTAACCGCAAAACAACCTCTGGGCTGATCAAAGTCACTACTTGGTTAACTCACATATCGAACCCTGAAGCAACCTTACAGATAACTCACAGATTAAATTGCAATTTAGCTAGTTGGGTTTTTTTCTGGATGAAGGAAAACTAGAAAGCACAGATAAAAACCATAAGATAGAGGAAGAGACCCAACAGACTTTGCTTACTTGTTATGCCAAGTGCAGGAATCAAACCTGAGACCCCAGAGATAAAGGTGATTGAATTACTGCTACACCGCCTTTGATTTCTACAAAATAAAGTCTTTCCTCATTCACATAACGATACAATTTTTATTTAACCAATGACCAGATATTCATAACTGAGCCAATAGGGTGGATATGCTTTAGTTATAGTTATATTTCATTATATTGACAGAATACCTTTGTGGTTTTTGTTCTAGGAGATTTTGCGTGACATGGGTATTATGGTTATGGGAGATATAATTGCAATTCTAAGACATGCAAAGCAAGTCCATGCACAGGTAAAAAAGATTTTCAGGGATTTTTTTTCCATTAAAAAAAATCAATAGATGGTTTTCTCAAGGTTGCATGTGCATCCATAATTCAATTTAAGAAACTTGATGGGCCACAATCATAGAACATGAGGTTTATGATGAGTATTATCATGCATTGCTATTATTATTATTATTATTATATATATTTTTTCATAAGAATTAAAAAAATGGATTATTCTTCCCTTTAAATATAAAACTGGCCTCTGAATTTTGCTGAATTTGCATTTTTCAGTTTTGTGGCCCGTCAAGTTGGATGCGCACACAACCTTGAGAAAACGGTCTATTCCTGTGAACACAATTTATTATAACAAAGACGACAGCAATAATCCAATCAAAAATTATTTTTCTTGGGTCATTTCTTTTGTTATTAGGATTTTGTATGTCATAATATACCCCCTATTTCTCCAGACTCAAAAGGAAAAAGCAGTCAAGGCTCTGGAAATTATTGAAGAACAGGAGGTTGTATCAGAAACAAACTCTCCAAAAGTATCTTCAGGTATACATACACTCACATACCATAGTCATTTTTTATATAGTTAGGATAGTATGCACGTGCTAATTGGCTGAAAACTGTGAACGAAGCACAGTACTGACACCATCTGCGCATGCAAAGTGCTGCTAGATCCTGTGAAAATATTTCTTTTTGGGTAAATAATATCAATACCAAAAAAAATTAGTAACTTTATATTAATAAAACGAATAAAACTGCTTTTTCTGTGCTCCATTCAGTAATAAAGCACTTAGGAAGCACCATAAGCACTTAAGAAGTGTGAATTAGCACTCGCCTACGTCTCAAGTTTCTCCTTACATTTCTTTTGTGCTTACCTCACTTCCTGCGTGTAAATTTGTTTTATTTGTTAAATAGAACATAAAAGCTGAGACCAAAATGGTACATGGGAAGTACATTAATTAAATGTATCTAGAGATACACCTCGTGGAAAGTTCATAAATTGTTGCACTGACAGAAAGCAGAGGCTTTTAACGCGTTTAATATCAAACTGTGTATTTTTAATGAATACATTAGAGGATGATTATATGTTCATTTCCCAGCATACCTTTCAGTCAGCTTCTATGTTCTATAGTTTGAATCCCAAAACGATTTTTTCAAAAACAATGGCTACTCAACATATGACTTGATGGGCAACCTTTAACCAGTTAATGTGACCGGCAGTAAAGAGGAATGGCATAATAGTCATTCCACTGGACATTGTCTGTTGACTGGCCCTTATTTTTTGCCCGACTTGCTTTGTCTAACAGACAGCATTTTTTCTTCTATACAGCTGCTAGTCGCATGGTTGACCACTGGATTAATAACCAGAGGATGTCAAGTGGAACTAAGAGCCCTGTATCTGGTACTGAATCACCTGGAAACCATTTCTTGAAGAAGAAAATGACCATCCAAACAAAAACTGGGTCCAAAAGCCCAGCAGCTAGCACTGCTTCCCCAGATAATTCCTTACTAAAGAAAAGACTGACTATCCATGCAAGTACCTCTGAGTATGAACCGATGGCCAAAAAAGGAGCCACATCACTGTCAGAAAGGTTCAGTACCAAGGCAGCAGCAGCCTCACCTCTAGTTACTTCAACCACCAAGAAAAAAATAGTGCCAAAAGTACAACGAATAAGTGTGCAAGTACCAAATGACACCAAGAAACTAGGTAAGAACTAGAAGATATAACTAGCTAAAAACTAGTGTGAGCTGCGTCGGTGTTTCTAATGAAACAGTAATGATGAAAAGGTAAATTATTCACCGTGAAAAAGATGAAAAAACTTACTGACGTTTCGGACGCTAGTCCTTCGTCGGAGTAAGAACTAGTAAGTTTTTGTGTTAGGGCCAAGCAGGCTCTGAGATGGTTTTCGTGATAAGTCCAGTCACTAACACACATAGTTTGAATGAAGAAATTTCCAAAAAAAAGACTGCAAGGAGATCTTACGAAATCTAATGGAAAATATCATCTGGCAAAGAAATATATAGTAATTCTTAAAACTCTAGAGTTAGTGTTTAAGGACAGTGTTTCATTTTTTTCCTCTAGAATTATTTTCATGTATGTATAATTTTATTTAGTTTTACTGTATTTTATCATCTATTGTAATTAGCATCCAGACTTCTTATATTGATTTATACACTTTTTTATATAAACAAAATATCATTATCGTCATCTAACAACAATTATTATTATTCTTTGAATTTGTGCTTTCTTTAGGTATAAAACAAAAACAAACTGCTTTGACAAAACACAAACAAGGTGTTTCTTCAGCCGGTGAGTGGCCGGGGAAGATGGACAAATTTTATTTTCAATGTATCATTATTACATTGTACAATAATTCTCATCAGTATATATTGCTCGAAAATGTAACCTTTTGCATCAATGTTACCAACAGATATCTTTCTTAATCATTTTTATAACTTGTATTGGTTTTCTTTTTTTCAGTCCCTAAAACAAAGACACCCAACAAGCAATCTGTGTTTGACCGACTTGGTGATGAAATTGACACCCCATCTAAACCAGAAATCCACACAGTCAGCTCTACTAATACTGGTGCTAGGAAAACCCAGCCAGCACTGAAACCCCTTAAAACCAGTATTACTGCACCCAAGTGTACCATCAAGGTAAGAATTTTGATTCCTTTTACCCAAAACGAAAATACAAGGCCTTGGCATTCCATTTGTGTAGGGTTTGTTAGGTGGCCTTCCCTTGATTTTAGGGCTTTTCTCTGGGATCTCTAGTTTTCATCCCTCCATAAAACCCATATCATAATTATTTCTATTTTGATCTGTGAGTTAGCTGTTTCAGGGTTCAATAAAATTGGAAGAATTGATAAAGATAAGATTGAAAAACAATAACCAGATATTATGGTCTCTTTAAAATTTCTCTCCAGCCTTCCTTTGTTAAGTCCAATTTTACCCAAGCAGAGTCTTTTCAAAATGACTAATTCCTCTCTCAACGTTTCCAATAAACGAAACTTGTGTAAATTATGCACCTGCTTGAATTAAGAGCAGAAGTGTTATTAAGTTTCAACCATGGGGGCATAAATTGATATCCACAGCAATCCTGCATAAGCAAATAAAACTTTGGACCAAGATGCAAAGTTCAAAATAGTAACTCATAGTGGTATCCAATTAGAAAAACTATCAAATAAATAAGAACTTATACTTAATGTTCCCCTTGCTTTGTCCCCATTAAAAGGTATTGAATACCAATACTTGAAAGGGTATGGATTTGAACATCAAGATCAAAGAAACCTTTTCAATTTTTTACAGACTAATACATTACCAATATCTGGAGTAGAGTTACCAAAGTCAGTGTTCAGTCGTCTTGGAGGGATAGCTCCTACATCATCCACCCAAAAGGTTACAATCCAGCCTGTCCTTCCTTCCAAGCGGCAACAGGTCATTGATGTCTCTAGCCTATCAGATGACGACAATAATCAAGAGGAAGAAATAGACTATACCACCCATAGTGTTCTTCGTCCCCCACCCAAGAAAAAACAAACTGTTAAAGTAAAGCCTGTTAAGACTGTGAAGCCAGTGAAGCGGACGGTAGGAGTGGTTTCTCAGATTAGTGACACTACTAAATCTGTATTTTCAAGATTAGGGCCAAAATAATGGATAAAGTTAGCTTATTTTTAGCAGATTTTCAAACCTAAGGAATAGATCTTTTTAATGAATATTCTGCAGATATCTTCTCAAGATCAGCTTCAACACAATGATCACAGAAAATCAGAGGCAAAGAAAATGTCTGAAAGTCACTTTAGGGCTGACTCATGATATGCCTCCCCTAAAAGATAAAACGAAAGGGAATGTGTGAAAAGTATTTGTCAATCAGGGCGACAAGATCTCCCTAAAAAATGTGGGCATGACCTCTAAAAAACAGTTTCAATGCTTTTGCCTCAGTTTTGCAGTTTTTTAAGCAGTTTTAAAACAATGGTGTTTTAGGGTTGTTCTAGAGCTGTTTTCACTTAGGATACCATAATCAAGGCCTAAATTTCTCAATTAAAGCAGATATCGGAGTTACACTCTATTGCCTTCAGACAATTATTGTTGCATTTAGGTCAGTTTTTATACGTTTCATTGTATTGACCCAAATTTGCCTCCCCGATAGCGTAACTCCAATATCTGCTATTGTCTCCACTGATGAAATTCCCTTTGGCATTTGTGGAAACTGGGATTAAAATTTGTTTGGTTATAATAATTATGATTACATAAATATACATTGCAATTTTCAATATTTTGCAAACATCTGCAAGTTGCCCGTTGGAATTCGATTTCTTACTATTAACAACCAAAAATATATAACATACCTTGTAGTGATAAAAATGGCAATGAAAAACCAAATTTTATGCACCTTAAAGTTTATATCATATTGAAAACTACTATGATGTCTATAAGAGACATTTTAAGCTTGGCTGTGCATTTTTCCATTTCTATGGGGGGGTGGGGAATGTTGGCAGCATCAAAGTATCTTCTCAAGCATTACTGATTTAAGAAAGAAGTAATACTCAATTTATTGTCCGAAGTGGAAAAACATGATTTAAAGGTCTTGATTATCATAGTCCCCTTACAAAATTTAATGGTCTGATATGTTTTTTAAATTATTTTTTACTGATTATGTTAGATCTGTTGTAAAAAAAGTTAGTTTTATTCTATAATTTTTAATGGTTTTCATTGTTATGGAGCTATAAATCGTTATGCAAGAACAGCAGCCCATTTCCTGGACCATACCACTAATATTATTAGGCCTATCATACCTGTACGAATAACCTTTAAACCATTCATATCATATTTGGCTGAAGGGAAGCAGAAGGCACTAATTTGACATACGAAAAAAGGTCAAAAATGTGGCACCAGTACAAGAAAGCAGAAAGCATGTTTCAATGGATAAAGAATGGAAGAAAAGATGAAAAAAGAGCAAACTTTTATTAAACTATAAAGTTATAAACAATCTTTAAACTAATTGTATTAAATTATCAGTAAAATATGCCTCTCTTTCTTGATTGGATTGATTTATCCAATCAATCTCTATTAACATAGGTAGTTGGTTTACCCTAAAGCAATGAATCAAAATTTAATTTAGTATTGCAAATTAAAAGCTGATGATACTCTGGGTTATTGGCACGGTCAACAAGGTGTTAAAGAGCTTCAAGATTTCAAATTACCTTCGTCTCTCGAATCCACATGCAATGTTCTTAATTTTTTCTTTCGGGCTTCCTGTGTTCGGAGGGAAGACTGGAATTTCCACAGGGAAACCATCAGACAAAAGAAAACGCGTTTCTTTGGTTGACGTTGGAAACCAGCTGTTGGAAACTTTTGCAAAGAGACTTGGTAAAAAAGACCAAATTGGTAAGTTGCGGGAAAACCAAGAATTAAGTTTTAAATTAGTCTTACAAAATATCTCCTTGTATTGTGATATTTTTCTTTAAAACTGTGAAATTTTTTTTAACTTACTTAAACCTGGAAATCATGCTTGACCTGTTGGACCTTGGATTACTAAGCTAATGCTTCCCATACTTCCAGAAGGTTATATAAGTTTTATATGTGCCCAAGAACTTCATAAGTAAGAAAAAACGTAACTGTAAAATGCATATAAAACACGTTACTCTCTATAAAACTTTTAGACAATAATTGTCTCTGATAGTTTCATTCTCATTTTGCCATTCCTCTGTAAACTTTTATTCCCACAAACACAGCAAGACTCCCAGCCATGATTCCAAGGGATAAGGCCCCTAATGTTGAATCCAAAAACGAAGTTAAAGCTGATGGTAGTCTTTGTCCAGAATTTCCCTCACTGAAAGGTGCATCTACTTGATCAGAACTTCCTGCTTCTGGAGATAATGGAGATTTGGGTGTCTTGGGCTTTCCCTAAACACCAAACTTAAGGTTAGAGTCAATTAAATTTTTTGTACACCTTTCAAGTTAAATTGTAAGGTATCTTCATCATAGTACTCCTAAAATACTAGTATCTATCTGCCCCCCCCCCCCCCCCCTAAATTAACTTAAGACTCAAAGATCAGGTATAAATGGTTTGCATCTTATTCGGTCATTTTAAAAATAAATAGTCATAGCAAATCTAAAATGTTGTTTGAAAAATATATTACAAACTTTCTACTCCAGAACTGTGAGTCTTTGGGAGGTATGTAAATCAAGTTAGAGTTTCACTAATATTATTCATACTCTTAGTAATAGTGTTCAACAAATATAGGACATACACCTTACGAAATGGCATTCTTTCGTTGACCACACCCTTATTTACATAGCTTGGTCTTATTTGTCGATACTTATACTGGTCTGAGTGGGCTTCACTTACTAATATTCTTTGTTCTGCACCTTTCTCTACTAACATTGTCACCGCAACATCTGACATTCGAAATGCTTTTACAGCATCATCATGGGTGATACTGTCCAACCTTATTTCATTTACCTAAAGTCAAGGATAAAGAATTACATTATTGGTAAGTAAAAAAAATTTTCATCTAAACTTTTTTACTTCATGTAACTTATAAAGCGTACTGTCAGCCATATTTGTGTTAGATTGTGAAATGTTGACAGCATTGTAATTGGAAATATGCTGTTGCAATGAGGTTGTAGTGGCTCATACAGGTTTAGTTTAAATCTTTGTTTGAGTGGTATATTGAAAGTTCAGTGTCCAATATCTAAGATACATGAAAGGACAATGAAATAAGTACTTATTTAGCAGCCTAAAGTTGGTCCAAATGGGAAAACATTGTGCTCTTGGTTTTGAAAATGGATCTCCACCTAACAGTCTCAGTCTTATTTTCAAGACCTCAAGCACAGTTTTTCCCTATCTGGACCTCCTGGCCAGCAAACATTTCTTACTGCAAGTATCCTGTCGCCTCGACTTAGTCTTCCATCCAATCCGGCAGCACTTTTTGCACGAATGTTGGTAACAAAGATGCCTGTGTCACATCCCACATGGGGGTGGTCAATTCCACCTCTGATATTAAAACCAAACCCTGAAATATGAGCATCAATTAAAAGTTTAAAATGATCACTTTTTGACATAAATACTTTGATAATGCTAGAAATAATTTTTGTTGTTAAATTTATTGTTTAAAAAATAAAAAGCATAAAATGGTTTGAGAAAAATTAAACAGTAAACAGTGAGATAATGATCTCTAATGAGGGAGCATTCATTCTTAAGGAGGGAATCCAGGGGAGGGCCATTTAATTTCTGCTCAGTCAAAAAGGGAAGGTATCAAATATTTCACACTAAAAAAGAGGAGGGACAAGAATTCAACAAATTTCGGGGCGAGGGTCACTTTTCTATGATAGAAGGAAGAAGATTTTACATTACTATTTATAGGATTCCTCCAGCCCAAAGCCCTCCCCGTCCTAAAAATGAATGCTCCCTTAATGAATAAAAGCTAATTTACGAGTAATTTTGTTATTATTGTTCAGTTTTTCTCGATTTGATTATTTGATTTGATGAAAAGTAAGTCTTCTAATATCAACGTCCTACCACCGATCAAAAATATGAAATACAATAACGCAAACTATAAAACGTTATTTTTGAATAAAAAGGAAATTTCAAGATAAATAGAAAACTATTTCATGCCGTGACGACTGCTTATAAAAAATTTAATATTTATTAACTTCTTTAATGCGTCATTTTGTTTGAGAGAAACCCGAGGTAACACAAAGAGCTTAGTCTAAACACACAACCCTTACTATGAGATCCCATAAAACATCATAATTTATGAATTAGATTTGTTAGATTATTAGTTAATGCCAGGCGATATTCGTACCATGTTCATCTCTGTGTAGATAAATCGTCACAAGATCAAACTCATTTTCAACCGTCTTTCTCAACTCTTCCCAAACATCATCCCTCGTTTTCTCAGCCCTTTCAACCTGAATAATAAAGAACTTTCATCACTAGAGTTTCCAATGGCGAGAATCAGCTTTCTTTAGGTAAAATGTTTAAAGTATTTTAACTCACTTCTCCGTCGTTGGACATTTCTCCAACAGCGAATTTAACTTTGGACATTTTTGGAAAGGCGTTCCTTATTGTGGACGGGTCAGGTTTGGGAATCTGGGACTAGCATTATAACGAGGTCCTAATCTTTTCCGTATGAAAACAAGAAACACTGCAAAACATTCATTAAGAATTATTTTTAACTTTTATTGCAATAATCAATTTAATATTTTACGTCTTTTATTATTTTGTTATCACACCCTTTAATGATTATTATTTGCACGATAAAAACTTATTTATTTTGAAAAATTTCCGAGCGAAAATTTTAGGAGTTTTTGCATTAGGTCGTATGCTTGGCGTGGCAACGTATGTGTTAACTGTTTCTTAATCGATTCTTAAGTAGGTTTTAATGTTTTATACATCGTTGGTCAAGTCTTCTACACATAATAATCTTATTTGACAGCGTTCTTTTATAATTACGCTATACTAGCAAGCTGTTGCATACATATCTTAATTTTGAGCAGTTTTGTCCTTTGTTTGTCTTCTCGTCGTCGTTCTCTCTCCCAACTCGAATCACGAGGTTTTTCTGGCGGGAATACGCTAGAAAGAAACTGTCCTATCGCACTTTTAACGACAAACGCAGGGGTTGCGCTTATCATTCTAACGGGTTTATTTTCTTCGACTGTTCTCTCCGCTTCTTTTTTGTTTTGTTTTACTTTTGCATACATCAGCATAAACTCCCTTACTACATCTTCCTTTCCTTTATCAACGCAGTGATTTTTTTCTCGACTCGTTTCTGGGCTGCTTCGAGCTGTGTTACTTCTCTTCTTTGCTCGGCTAGTTGCAGTTAAGCAAGGCCGGTATGTTTTTGAAGACAACGGTTTTATAATTCTCGTTTCCTCTGTTTCGACTTTGTTTGTACGAACATTCTTGTCCGGCCAAAAAGAAAACTTCTTTCCCGAGCTAACAGCTTTCTTTCGCATATATACTAAACCCCTTTTTGGGCTGCTACTGTGGTAGTAGCTTGTCTGGCTTGCTTCTGAACGAAAACTTTTCAAACTTTTTATTTCCCAGTCCGATGCAGCACATTCATCCTCTCTAGGACCACGATCGAGTTTTTGACCTGAGTTGGAACAATTTTTACTAGTTCTTTCAGATAACACAGATATCTTACTGTCCGATTTTGCCATCAAAGATTCAAGATCGAGATCCGAGTTTTCTTCTGCAATTACAGAAAATGTCCCATCATCGTTCACGACTCTTAAGCCAGTAATAGCCGATTTTATCAGACACACACTATTTCGGCGCTTTTGAATGATTCTTTGTAGAGAAGTTTTAAGTGTAGGGTCAGTCAGGGTCTCAACAAATTCTCTTTCGTCTTGTATTTTCTCTTTCGAGTTATTTCTGGTTATAAGTTTTTCTACAACTTCGTCGTTGGCTTCTTGAGAGCTTTGGCTTACACTTCTATTTCTGAGTGGTGTTTTTGTGGTGCTCGGGAAGGCTTGTTTAGGGCCGAGCTCCGAACGGAAACTTTGGACTGACGAAGCGCTTGATACTCTTCTCGCTCCTCTGTGTTCTTGAGCAACTTTGTCCTTCGCCGAACTCTCTAACTCAAAGCAAATGGCATCTTCTTCTGTCTCAGTAGAATTGCTCTGAAGATGTCTGCTATAAATATTTTTGTTTTGATTTGCGAGATTCGTCAATGATTCGGTATCTGAACGCCTTGAAAACAAACTTTCAACATCCCATTTGAGATCTTTTCCTGACAACTCTACTCTTTGCTTGACTAACCGTTCGGATTCAGCTTCACTGGAAAGTCTTGAAAGAGTTGGCGCCGCAACCTGAATAGTTTCAGGCCAAGATGCTTCGCTTTCTGGATAGCAATAACTCCTTATACTTTTTCCTTTGCTTGAATGAAGACGATATCTAGAGCCTTTCGGGTTTGCTTTGTTCTGTTTCACCTGTTCCTTAAGTTCTTTCCTCATCATCTTGATCGACATTTGCATGGCTTCTGCTTTATTCGAGAAGGCATGATTAGTGTCATTACAAGTCAAGCCTTGGATTACTGTCTTATCGCTGGAGGTAGAAGTTTTCTTCGTGTTGGTCGCGTTGATGATGTTAATGACTTCTCGAAGAGTAACATCCTTTCCATCTCGACGTTGGCCGATGGAAGTGTTTCTATCACCGCAACTGGACTGCATATTCAATGATGCCATTTTGGAAATTTAAAACCATATGATGAAGTCCTTAAAACCATGTCTATCTGTGCATAGCTTCTAGCTTTAATTGAATATAATGGCCGATACTTACAGCCAAGAATCATTTATCTTTGCCATGTTTACATAATAAATGACTTGAGTAAACAGCACTTTAGATCTTGACGGGGGTAGTTAAGGACGTTCGTTATGTTTGCTAAACAATTTCGAAACTAATTCCTTCTATTCAAGTCCATATTCGCGTTTTTCTAAGTAGTACAGCTCGTCTAAGCTTGATGGAGCGGTAATGATTGCTCTCATTTAAAGAAAATACGCCACAAACCCGACAAACTGACAAGATCCCATCAACAACACAGTTTCTAAAGGCAGAGAAGACTTCTTTTGATTGATGTGTTTACTTACGCATAGCAAATAATGTTGTGTTAGGGATTAGTGTCTAATTGTGACTCGTTTACACTTAAGACGTCCATAAGACTTGGTTTCATTCCTAACACCGTCTGGTTCAGGTCTTCTAAGTACCCGACTGTTTTTCCCTAGGTTTTTCTTAGAGAGAGGGATTTGTGCACTTAAAAGAAGCTTTGAAAATTCTAATCCCGTGGTCGTCCAAGAAGCTAATTATATTCTTTTTATCCATTAGTTCTCCACTCAACACAAAAACACAGCAAATTTGTACAACAATCGTTTGTTCTAGTTGGAAGTAATTTACCACACTGGTAAGGACCTTTCCTGATCATTTTACCCTACGAAACTTAACGTGAATTTTTTGAAGATTTTGTGAAGCGTTCGTGTCAAACGTAATTGATTTTTTTAGTATTTACGTTGACGAAGTGCCTTATAAGATATCACAGAGATTAATAGCAGGAAAAGACATGTAACTGTGTATAATATGAATAAACAAAATGGTTGGCACAAAATTGGTACTTCAGAAGGTAAGGCTTCTGTGCTGATCAAAGCACACGAGATTGTACACCAGTGTAAACAACAACGGTTGCTTTGACAACATACTTATCTATTACAATATTATGGCTTTTCTTTCTCCCACCCTGGTTTTCTTTGTCAAAATACTGGCGCCCTTCTCACGATATCTGATAGCGTTATTGATGCACGTCGTTGCTGCTTGCCAGTTTGACTTCGATTTCAAGAGTGCATGCCTTTCAAGATCACTTGGCTTTCGTTAAAGAACTTTATTTCGAAAAAAAGAACACAGCTCTGAGGTAACAAAGGGTATTGTCTAAACCATGATGACCAGGGAGCACAAAACTCAGTCCTTTGTAAACTCTCTCTCTTTACAACATTTACCGGGACGAGTATCCGGTTTTGTTGAGCGATTCAACGATAAACCCTGAAATGAAACAAATATTGATAGTCGAGTCAGTATTCTAAAGGCCTAAATTGCAGCCCAGTCTATGAAACTGTTATCCTGATTGTATAAACGATTAAATAGTTCAAAAACTAATGCAGGAGAATCTAAGTTCCAAAGCATTTCAGTGGATATTCAGCAAGGGTAAATTGCCGAACACCCTTGCTATTGAGAGCCAATCACGAAGCAGCTAAATAGCCGTGAGCCACCGAATTATTTTTAGCCCATGTAATTATGAATGTTATTTCTGGGTGCGTGCACAATAGCATCGTTTAAGTAAATGGATCTTGCATGAATCAATGAGGACCAATCATCACAAGTTCATAGTTGTAATAGGTTTGGATTAAATTGAGAAGTTTTCCAATACTATCAATGGATCTTGCATGAATCAATGAGGACCAATCATCACAAGTTCATAGTTGTAATAGGTTTGGATTGAATTGAGAGGTTTCCCAATACTGTCAATGGATCTTGCATGAATCAATGAGGACCAAGCAGCACAAGTTCATAGTTGTAATAGGTTTGGATTGAATTGAGAAGTTTCCCAATACAGTCGAACCTCTGTTAAGCGGCACTCTATTAAGCGGTCACCCCCTATTCAACGGTCACTTACTAAAGTCCCGAATTTTCTCTCTTATGTATACTGTAAACTTGACCCCTATTAAGCGGTCACCTCTATTAAGCGGACGCGGTCACCATATCAACGTACCAATTTGTAAACTTGCATTGTATTTCACCTTTATAAAGCGGTCACTACTGATTACACATTGATGTATTATGATACCAAATACATAAAACATGTCAACGTTCTTTTAACAGTTGTTTAGGTAACATAACATCGATAACAGATGTTCGTATTTTACGTCACTGTATATAAAGCAAATCCGCAGCACTAGCCAGTTTGTTTCGGACAGTTAATCGAAAATTCTTCTTTCACCAACTTTCGTTGCAGCCATTTAGACGAAAAACTGTCCCCTTCAAATATATATTCGCAAGGAATTTCAAGGCCAAAGCCACCACCTCTGTTTACTCGCTTGCCCTTGATTATGACTTTTCCACAGTTCGTAGGCCTCTTTAGGAACTTGCTCACCCATATAGCCATTAGTCTCGGAATATGACCAATAACTTCGGATTTGTTAGTCAGATTGTTTGGATGGAGACTCGTAGTTTGCGGCGAAGGCTGCAGTTCCATTTTGCTGGATTTTTCTCTTACGACGCCTACAGCATTTGAATCTTTGACATTGTTCGGCTCGCGCATGAGTCTATAAACGTCTTCCAGTGTTGGTTCCCACTCAGTTTGATATTCATGATATCCCCGAATAAAAGAATTCACCTTAGTAATTTCTAGAGTCATTTCAGCAAGGTTGATTTCGGACGTAGTTAAATACAGCAAATTCGGGTTGAGTATTTACGCGCTGTTGTAATCAGTGGTTGAAAGAACACGTTGCGAAGCAAAATGCAAGCCCGTGCTAGACTGAGTTGACAGCCTTATCGCGCTCGGAATCAGTGTAATTAGCTAATCGCTAAACTAATCTGGGACTCGAATTTCTATTCAGATTATTCAGGCTAAGATTGCTAAGATGTAAGTTCGTAAAAGCACTGCTTGAAATGATGTCTTTAATGCGGTTTTGTACAAATTGCAAAGCCGAAACTAAATATAGCTGTTTAATCTGTCAAGCGCCTGTGTGCAACAGACCAGAGTGTGCTTTGTTTCTGCCTGAGGAAACTCCGAATTGGAAACTTGGTGCTCGTGTCTCGAGATGTTTGTCCTGTAACACAACAGCAACAAACAGCGAAGCGAGAGATAAAGAAGTGAAAGCAAGCAATGCACATAGTACATGGAAGGGTCCACAGAAAAAAAGCAAGGAAACTGGAAAGAGAAACTGTTTAAGCTTACAACAAAGAGTTGATATGATTGACTATGCAAAAACTCACCCAAACGAGGGATATCGCAAAGTCGCGGAACACTTTCGAATTGGAAGAACGCAAGCGCAAAGAATCTTGAAGGACAAAGCAGCAATTCTCGCTCAATATGAAAGCAATAAGCAATCCAGCAGGCAAAAAAGAGTTCGTACAGCGACATACGAGGAAGTTAACAAAACTTTGTGGGACTGGTATACATTGTGTAGAGAGTCAAACATACCAGTTAGCGGCCCTATGTTGCAGGAGGAGGCACTTCTAATTGCAGAAAAGCTCGGTATTAGTCGTTTCACCGCCTCGAATGGCTGGCTCCAACGATTTAAAGAACATTACAACCTTAAAAGAATGGCAACTGCCGGCGAGGACGGAGATGTTGGCATGGCCACCCTTGAGAGTTGGAATGAACGCGTTAGGGAAATAACTCGAGGATGTATGCCAGAGGATGTGTGGAACATGGACGAGACTGGAAGCTTTTGGAAAGGCTTGCCTGAAAAAAGCTTGAATGAAAAAGGAAAACGGTGCAGTGGCGGGAAGAAGGCCAAGCAGAGAAACACATGGGCATTTTTTGTAAATGCTGCTGGGGAAAAGGAGGATCCAATCGTAATCGGAAATTCTGCAAAGCCACGTTGTTTCAAGAATATGAAAGATATCAAACGGCCATATGGTTGCTGGTATTATTCCAACCCGAAAGCATGGATGAAGACCGAGATAATGGAAGAAGTGCTGAAGAGGCTTAATGCAAAGTTGAAGAGGAAAAAGCGTAGCATACTGCTGTTCATGGATAATGCTCCCTGTCACCCTCAAAGCCTCGCGGACGGCCTCTCCAATATTACGATCAAGTTTCTTCCCAAGAACACGACATCGAAGACGCAACCCCTTGACGCTGGTATTATAGCGAACTGGAAGGTGGAATACAAGAAGAAGCTCTTAAGATATGTGTGTTCCAAGTTAGAAAGGGACACTAATGCAAGCGAAATTGTGAAGTCCATAAATGTATCTATGGCAATCGAATGGGGAAAACAAGCCTGGAGTGAGGTATCCCCAGATACCATAGTGAAGTGTTTCAAGAAAACCCATATGTATCCACAGGAAGAAGAAGAAGAGGACGATCCATTTGAAGGTGAAGACGAGCTACCAGCCCTGCAAGAGCTCATAGACAAGATGGGCTTTTCCTTTGATGCTGACAGATTTATTTCTGAGGAGGAAGACATAGCCGTGTGCCAGGGATTTATTGACGATTCCGATCCAAATTGGAGGGATGACCTACGGGAGCAGGTTCTTGATAACGAGGATGTTGAGCTAATGTCTGTCTCATCTGAAACTGAGGCCATGGAGGTGGAAGCCGATACTGACGAGTTTGATCCAGACCTCAAACAACCCGTTATCAAGACGGTAACGGAGGCAGAGGTGCTCGCCGAACAGCTGAAAGACTTCGCGCAATTCCATGGTCACGAAGAGCTGTCGCTAGCGCTTAGCAAAGTGAATGACATGTTTCATGAACTTAAGTTGTCTGCCCCTAAATTACAAACAACCATAACCGAGTTTTTTTCATAATACTATACTGTACTATAAACAAATCATGTTTACACCAGCGATGTGAATTTTGTGATTTTTATAGCAAGGACAAACCACTGTATCGCACAGTTTGCGACGAAAAATAATATTTTGAGTGAGCAATTTCGCACTTTATTGCTCTATTTTCTAGTGTTACTGTTTTCCAAGAATAAAATGAACATCATTCGTGATCAAATATGCACTCTTTTGTTAATTGTCTACAAAATGTGGCCAAAATAAGTAAAACCTCTTTTAAAGGGTCAACCTCTATTAAGCGGTCACTTGGATAAGTCCCGTGGGTGACCGCTTAACAGAGGTTCGACTGTACTATCAATGGATCTTGCATGAATCAATGAGGACCAATCAGCACAAGTTAATAGTTGTAATAGGTTTGGATTGAATTGAGAATTTTTCCAATACTGTCAATCTTATATAGATCATTACCTCATTGAAGCAATAAAATTTACCAAAATTACGTGATGCCTTCCATTAGCTATACGAAATAGGTTTATCGTCTATTGAAATAAGGATCCTATAAGGACGTCCCTAGAGAATTCAGACTTCACGTTTCTGGTCACTAGCACAAGAGTGTTTTCTATTGTTAGCAACGGCTTGTAAACACATCGTTAGTCACAAATGAATTAAAAGTTTGCAGCAGAAGGATTGGCAATGATGTCGGCTCGTTTACCCAACAAAAAAGAACCATAACTGCTTCTAATTGGTTCTCTAATTATCTCCGACTTCAATTTACGACGCTTCTAACTTTACTCCTTGTGTTATTGGACTGTTGAAGACGAATTTTCTAAAACTATTATCTGGCAAATGTTAAGAAAGCATGGAACAAAGCCTTTTAACCCTTGTTTTAAATTCTGGAGTAGCCAGTGAACGAAGAGAGGCTTGCGAGTTCTTGGATTTAAAAACTCGAGTCGAACAAGAGAAGTTTCGACAACTGAGTGCCGATCTTGAACGTAGTAGAATCCGTAAGTACAATTCACACTTAGAAGAACAAAGAAAAGTTGAAAACGAACTTGTTGGACTCCAAAAGGACAGACTTTGGTTTGAGAGAGAGAAGCAACTGAGAAAAAGGAAGAATTTTTCCTCGCGAAGCAGAAAGCAAAGTGCAAAATCTTCGTTGAAGGATGATAAAATCACTCTTCCTATGAACGAAGATGCACTTGGAGGATCAGCATCCATAGCATTTGACCCTAAAGTTGAGAAATATTCACGAAGAAGACGAAGAAGGAAAGCCAAGACTGAGACCTTTATAACCAATTTAAGGAAGGCTGAAAAAGATGACACAGATGATGTTATTAATTTTCCTTATCTGAGCGAAGGAGAAGTAAAAAAGTTCCACAAAAGCTGTAAGTCTGCTACGAGAAGTACGGATTGTCGTAGATGGGGTGCCGCATGGTTGTACGCCAAGAAGGAACAAGAAACAGCAATGAACAGAAGTGAAAGATGGACGTCGCTTTTGCTTAATGCAGAGAAGGAAAAGATGCGGGTTTTGTGTGAAAAAATAATTACTTCGAAAGAGAGAAAGCCCGCCTCGAGGATTGCCCTGGAATGTTGGAATAAGCCTGGTCAAGAACCAAATGTACCAAAAACTTTACTTGCCAGTGAATTGAATTATCTTTGTAACCCAGAGACGTCAAAAAAGCCCAGAGAAGTGGAGAATACGAAAGCCATAGAAGATATCGCTTTGAATGAAAGTTTGGAAGAAAATGATGAAAACGAGAAAGAAAAATGCCTTAAATCAGCAGCAAAAACACAACCAGGAAGCTTCTCAGCCACGAAACAACAAGGTGAAAATGGCGGTCAGGGGTATTCATACCGTAAAGTTAAGGGGGAAAGGGACCTATCTTTCGTTTCCCCGTTCTCTAAAGGGATTACCCTAACGAAGCAGATGGCACGTTTCTCCGCCAAGTCTTCCAAAAAGGAAAACACGAAGGAAACAAATCATGATACTTTACTTCAAGATGTTACTTCACAGGATATAAAAGGAAAAAATGATACAGGGACTGTTTGTTTCTTGCCTGAGCTTTGAGCTTTTTTCTAAATTTTAGAACCAGAAATAACAAGAAAATCAATATTGAGAATTCTTATTTCGAAACAAAAGAGACCATTGAATCTGGTCAATGGTATTGGTTAGCATGGCGAGGCTTCTAACCTGGTCTTATATCAGTGGTATCCCAGTAACGGTGTTTGTATCCTAAAGCGGTGCTGCTGATGTAAATCGCTTTGACTTCATCACAGGTTGACATACCTTTACATCTTGAAATGGCAGTTCAGTAGTAACCAAGTAACGATGTTTGTACCCGCTTGGTAATGGTACATCAGTGTCTCGTTTTGACATTATCATGATAGGTTTAACTGGCTGTTGCTCACTGCAGGAGTATACATCGAGAAAATAGGGAACAGAAATATTTGGCAACCTGGCAACTACAGTTTGAAATGCTATAGTCAAAGTGTACATAAGGATTTCAGTTGGCTTTTATTTTTTTAATTAATTGGCTTGAACTATAGTTTATTTCCTTCGGGCCGCAAGGCCTTGTTATGATAAATCTCTACATGAGCACGAAGCGAAGAAGCGCGCATCCTCTTTCTTGAATGTGAGCTAATATTATACACCTGACGGATGAAGTGAGTAGTTTATGCCAGTGAGTTGAGCAAGGTTTCGGACGAAAAAATGAATTGACATGAAACAGAAAGTTTTTATATCATAAGGGTATAAGAAGAGCCGGATGACAAACTCCCTCTTAGCTATACATACTGTCACGGCATTTTTCTTGTACTGTAATGTACTGACTTGTACTGTAACTACGTGTCGTGATGAATGGGCAAGGAAACAATCTAAGCATAGTCATAAGTATATCATAAGTAAATTGCCTATAAAGCTTCGCTCCTGGGAAATCTCACCAACATTTTAAAAAATTTTTTGAAATCTTTATTTTTGTATGACTTTAATATAATATATACATACACTTACTTGCAAGAACGTTGTCATACGAAAATAGAACATTAGTGATTTAGTGGGATAGGAATTATATAAAAAAAAACACAAGAAGTTCACTGAAGCTGAACTTTTTCCTTTGTCTTTTAATGTATTTATTTCTCACTGAATAACTAATGTTCTAATATCGTATGACAACGTTCTTGCAAGTAGGTGTATTTAGCTTTTTACATGAATTATCTAATAGCAAT
Organism: Actinia equina; assembly: GCA_011057435.1. Classification (NCBI taxonomy): domain Eukaryota; kingdom Metazoa; phylum Cnidaria; class Anthozoa; order Actiniaria; family Actiniidae; genus Actinia; species Actinia equina. The sequence continues at coordinate 1,223,567 of WHPX01000087.1, forward strand.
ATTTTAAAAGAGTAAATACGTAATGTCAATATGGCCAAGTTATTTGGCTATTGTTGTCATTTTGTTTGAAAGTTGGTTTACTTTTGAGAACAAAAGACCTTGGAATACTATTTTTGACACCTGTCGAGCTGTTAATACAGCTCTTTAGCCATTTCTTCTTTGCTCAAGTAAACCAAGCCAGTCTTCAGTTACCGAGTTGTAACTTATTTATAGATTGCGAGACATTTTAGAATCGCGCTCTGGTACACTTTTTTCGCGATGGATCTTGGAATTTCGTGATCTGTATACCAAGAATTTTTTTTCTTAATCACTGAATGTCACAGATTTTTTGTGTGTTGTTTTGTTTGATTCAGTTTGTACATCATCGTTCTCATCTTTAGTATTTGACAAAAAATATCTCGGTATTTCGTATTGAACTGTCTACGTAAGCTCAATTTCAAAACACGGAATATATATGGGAATAGGAGTGAAATGAAGCAGAATGAATGGAAGAATGAATGCATATGAAAAGTATGAAATCGATACTAAAACTTAAAATAGACAAATTACCCCAAGATCGTAAAAGAATGAGAAATTGCGTCAACTCAAAAGCTTAAGCATACAACAAAGTAGGAAAAAGTGTAAGAATGTATTTAATATAAAAAAAAGAGTGAGATACTGAACCCAACCCATACTATGATATATAGTCCACGTAGAGCAGTTGACGTTGTCGACGAACTAAATAATATTCGATATTATCAGCTTTCTTGTTATCTGTAGCACACTTTATGATATGTCGTGGAGTCAGTTGATGTACGAAGGCAAAGAATTTTGAGCTGGCGCAGGGCAATTTGGTCGTTGATATAATTCGTGATCACTAATGTATCCATTATCAATGGGAGAGAACATGTTATCTTCAGTTTGTGTTGTGTCTTTATGACACCCATTCGATTCAGATCTCTGAACCTCTGTCTCTCTTTGTCGTTCGTCACTATGATTTTCTAAAGGAGTAAGTTCATTCTTATTGTCTTTTCTCAGAGCATTATTTCTGCCGTAAGACCCTTTCGGCCGCTCGCGATCCCTGTGAGGTTTTACGATCTTAGGTGTGCTGTATATATCGGGAACCCTACGGGGCTTTCCAGGCAACGACACGCTATCACTAAGACTCTTGGAACCTTTGCCTTTTAGTAGCGTTGGTTTGAGATAAATCTCAGATCCAGGTTCACGATGACCCGAAGATTTCCGAGTTCTTACGTTTTCAAGTTCATTTTCATCAAGAGATTCTGATCGTTTGGCATTAAGAGGCGGTAGACGTTGTAGTCTGTTCGCTGAAATATTCAACAATGGACTTGTATTTGCATTTTTGAGGAGTTTTTCTTGTTCAATAATCAGTCTCAGTACTGCCGTAGCTTCTTCGTCGTTGAATTTACTCCTTGGTGGGAACTTCCGTTCACCAGTGTCTTCCATCCCAATAGCAATCAGTCCAAGAAGGTTTTTTTATAGCTGATATCATTAAAAGTAGGATTTTACCCCAGAATTCTGTGAAAAGAAGAAAAAGTCCAGTTAATTCATTTCATACGGGCTTTCTATCAACACACACTTATACTGACAAAATGCTTCATTGTGTACCTTGTAACCTTTAGTATTATTTGGCAAAAAAGATTTATCATTTGGCTAAGAATTAGCATAAGATATACTCTTCCAAATCCTCCTTTGAACAAAGCTCAGTGAAAATGCTAATTATGCATATGAACAAACGCTGGGAATTGTCTAGTAAGTCAATGAATGAAACGAGAAACGGATTTGAACCAATATTCAACGTGTTTTTTCCTGTTTTTTTACTTAACTGTCGAGGAAATTAAATATATCCATTGACGCTGTTTTCGACGGTTCTCACCATTATTTCTTCAAGAAATATCTCCCCATGCTTCAAAGCCCCACAAAAACCTCCAAAATCAGTATATGACATCAATTACAAACATTGGCTTTTCAAAAAATCAGCACGCGCGTTTAAGGCGGGATGGTCGCAAGCTTAGACTACGCCACAAGATGGCGGCGCTATTCTTCGCGCTTTTGTAAGACAATACCCTGAACAGGTGAACAAATTCACTTGTATTCCTATTTATTTACAATCAGTAGTCAAGGAAACAAAACAGTTCGACTCTGAGTACTTGGAACTAAGTGAAGAGGGATCCGTCTCTCGTTGAACTAAGGATGAATGCAAGGTACTTGTGAGCACTGAAGTGCGTGTTAGTAAAATGAGATAATCTCCCCTTTGTCCTGTGTGAAATGTGAAAGATCAGAGGGGATATTATCATTTTTATGACATTTAAGAACATTATAAATTAACGTATGATTTATAACTGAGGAGACTCGCTACTGCCGGAGACTCGCTACCAATGCCTCTTATTGAATCTATGCGTACGGCTTTGTTTACTTAGGACGATATTCTTCAATGTCAATTAGGATTTCTGCCAATCATTTTTGCCAAAGACTGAAAAGAAAATCACTCATAATGAGATAAAGAACCAACAGAATGTCGGTGTTGGTAGATTGAGGCCGATAAAGCTAATGATATAGGAAGGGACTCCGACAAATCCGATAAACTCGAATTTATCTGTTGACTTTTGTTTAAGGCTTTCTACAAGACAGAAGTGCAAAAGCATTCAAACCGTGCCCGATTCTTTAGTTTTCCTCTAATTCTATTGTAATTCTATTTTTCAATAATTAAAGATTTTCAGCTCTTGGGTTGCGAATGCTAGATAGAAAGCGAAGTTTTCTACAGCTGTTTGCACAGAAGACCAATTATAACTATTCTCTTAGTGAGATATTCTCTGTTTCCATATTACATGCTAAACATATTTTGGCTTTGAACCGAGACTTCGAAATATATAAATGTATATTGTCAGGAAGTATTTCTTTTTAGGAAGGTGAAAAACTTTAAGGTTAAATTTTAGCAGGAAATTGTTTAAAAACTTACATGTACATTTGTTCGTTAATACATTCGTGACTAGTTTCGCACACGGCGTTAAGTTTTTCGCCATCTGTTTCCGTCTCGTCAACAAAACTCACTGGTTCTCACTGCTCGAGAAAATGAAAAACTTAACCGATATTTATGATAAATGTGCTTAAAATTCAGACATATTAACCTTGACAAACTTTGCCAAGTCGTGGTGTATTTGACATAAATCTGTTATAATCTTTGAGCTTCAGAACAGTTTTACGCCGATCAAATGTCAGGATAATGGGCAATAGTTAATATAAGATAAAATAAAGTATCTGTAGGACTCCCTCCCGCAGGATCTTCCGTCATTCGATCAGTAATTTCATTTTTAACAGTCATAATAATGATTGTCAGTGGTTCTTATGAATTTCCCGAAAATTCTATATGCTTAAAGAAGTGAAGGTTCGAACGCCTAGAGAAAGCTCTAGAATGTTCGTTTGTCGCTACGCAAAAGCAAACAGAAAAGAAAAATAAAGATTTAGAAGAACAAATATACCTCGTTTCATTTGGTTAAATTCTTTTGATCCATTTTGAATGTGAATAAGGAATTGACTGGACCAATCGACCATAGGGTTGATTATACAGCCTGTGCACCATTCAGTCGCCTTGCTATCGCAGATGTGTCAAACAAACACTTGGAAATGAAGATATTTTGCCTAGTTTCTGTTCAAATAAGTTGATGAACGCGGGGAACACCAGGAGATCACTAAGTCTCTCGTATGAATTTTTACAAATTTGTCGTTTCAAAATTCGTGTTTTGAACTCGAGTATTTTACTGTCACTAAAGTTGATGTAATAAAAAACACAGTTTTCTATGCCGCACTTGTCAGATAAGTTATATTTGATTGGCTTGAGGTTTGTTTTGACAGTCACTTCAGGTGAAGTCAGTCATGGATTCCTGCTGCAGGACTTTCACAAATTGAAACGAATTAATGCATGTACGACAACACAGCGTGAGACCCCGTAACTCAAATGAAGTGACGCAAATTACGCCCATTACGCGGGGGGAAATGATTGAGGGCGTAACTGCATAATCCGCGGTTCATACGTCAGAGCATTTATGATTGATAGAAATAACTAGAGAAACAAGATAAAAATAGATAACACTCAAAAGGAAAGAAAATGTAAGAAAGAAGATCTGAGGGAAGAGAAGAAGAGAAGAGAAGAGAAGAGAAGAGAAGAGAAGAGAAGAATGGAATGCAGAGAAAGCCATTTCAAAAAGGCTGGTGAAGGTTTTATTGCTATTTTGCATACATTTCAAGCTTGGTATAAAGCAACATGCAGCAAAACCTTCACCAACGTCAATAATAGTACTGCTGCTTAGTAGCTCACATCCTTGTAAAACCAAATCAGTATTTTATATTTTATATTTAATACCGCTCTAGTTTAGGGGGGAAAAGATTGCATACTCGATTAATGACGCTAAGTATTTCTGCACTTAGCCTGGTACTGATCAAACTGCTTTGGTAACCATGAGTGGCAACTATAGTAGAAAAAAATGTAAAACTTGAAACAAATTGTAGTTAGTCTCTAGTGTTGGACCAACATCTTTTTCCAGTCTCGCAGACTTAAGTTTTAGATTAACGTTTTAGTTTCTATTTTCATTATGTAAGAAGACTTTGAGTTCATCAGATCGTATTGTCGGTAAGCCGTGTTCATATTGCTTTTTCACGGCGTCTGCCCCATGCTGGTGTTTATATTACACTCCCATTTGTATCTGGCGACGCTATACGTATGTAGTAAATAAGGTCAGTTTAGTCATGTTTCACCATAGCTAAATAAAATTTACATGCCGACCAAAAAAATGTTAAATGTCGAGTTATGTGTAGAAAAACAATGTTAATCGTGAAAGTTCGAGTTTTTTCCGGCTTTTTGTTAACAAAGAAAACAGTTTTGCAAATATTTTAAGTTGTTAAATGTTGAATCTTAGTACACCTTTTGCTAAAAAGATATAACTTTTTTTTTTTTTTTTACTCCGACGAAGGACTAGCGTCCGAAACGTCAGTAAGTTTTTTCATCTTTTCACGGTGTATAATTTACCTTTTCATCATTACACCTTTTGCTGTTCATTAACCGCAAAGGAATATTCATTGAAGCGAAGAAGCATTGTCATTAGAGCGAACAGGCATACAATAAGGCGAACGGAGTCTCAATAGTGCGATGGAATGTTCATTAAGAAATTTAGCATTGAATTTGACAATCATGAATATGTTTGCGTTAGTTCATTAAAGTTTTCAAACTTTCATTAGCGTTTTGGTGCAGACAATAAACCACAACACCCATTCAATACAGCGTTTTGGACATTTATTTACGCAATACAATATAAGTATATTTTCCACTAGGAATTGTAGGATTTTAACTGTCTTTTAATCAATGCTAAATTTCTTAATGAACATTCCATCGCACTATTGAGACTCCGTTCGCCTTATTGTATGCCTGTTCGCTCTAATGACAATGCTTCTTCGCTCCAATGAATATTCCTTTGCGGTTAATGAACAGCAAAAGGTGTAATTATAATAAATATCACAAATTGAACATATTAAGGAGAGAGGGAGGAAAGGACATTTAAAAAGAAATCTTGCTTTTAAATATAGTGATTATTATCGTGATCAAACTTCGACGAAAGTGTTTTCTGTACTATATAACATGGTAATGATTATGATGACGGACAGATATGACAGGGGTGAGCGAAGGTACATTGTTTCAGGGACACGTTTATACTCGAGAAACTGTAAATGAACAAAGAATAGAATGCAAATATTTGCCAATCTGAAATTCTCGAATGAAAAAACGCTAAAGAATTAGCAGACACCGCGCAAAACAAAGTGTAATTTTAGTATTTATAACCATGAGATAATTTTTTTCATACCTCGTGTTGAAATAAAGTTTTCGTGTGGCGTACACTGTCTGGCGTTCTGAATAGCGTCTTGATAACGACGCGTTGAGAGCAAAGCAGAAAGATAGCAGTCTTGAGATGATCTCCTCGTAAAGCTTTTTCTTATTCGCTAACTGCAATCATAAATTACTAGATAAGTTCTTTTCTATCACAAGACCACTTCTGCATGATAAAAAGCTGGGCGTCACAAATGAAAAAAAAATTACCGACCGCAGAGGATGCTGGTGTCTCATACTCGTGACACTCAAGATTACTTTCACTGACTTACTACAAATGTAATTCATTCAAAGTGTCAAGACTCTTGCAAAAAGACAATTTAAACGGCTCGATCTTTTCTACCCCTGTTCGTCGGCGTTAGGAGTTCTGCATAATCCTGGCCCTGTTTCAAAAAAGTTTGTTTTTAGCGTTTTGGCTAATCTTATAATGTTAAAATGTAAGCCAAATCCAGGAAGAAAAGCTTATTCAATTATTAAAATATTCATTGGCTTTCATATTTAGAACCAACATGTTGTTTAAACCTAGAATTTTCCTTCTAAAAGACTCGCTAATGTTAATTTATTGCACTAAGTTAAGCCTTTATTCAAGTCGCAGTATTCACGTATTTCCAAAAACGTTGTCGGCCGTAGGTCTCAATGAAATTTGAAACTGAGACAGAGTAGCACGCTTGCAAATTGTAATATATTCACAGCTGAACAACGCAATTTCCTTTTAGGAGATTGGAGTATGAGGCATGACCTTTTTAAGATGGTAATGTAATTTTTAGTTAGAAAACGTAAAAACACAAAAATCCCGATTAGTATTAGCAGATCGCCCATTCCAGATCCCGAACGACAACGTTTTTTGAAATTGGTGCATTCAGCATTCAAATGACAACCTTTAAAAAATCGCTGTATACCGCTTTCCACGACAGATGTTATTGAATTGGAAAGCTTTGTAACTTCGACTATCTTTGCACATGATCTCAGAAGTTGTCAAGTTGAGGATTCAAGTCGTTGTTTAGACGAGAGGATATGACGCTAAGCCTAAAGGCTTTTTTCATTTATGTATTGGTTATATAGATGAATAGTGTATTAGAATCCAATTCTTTCGTTAATCTCGACTGTTGCCGCATTAAATTGAAGTTCTTACGTTGCCTCATTGGATTTCCAGGTTTTCGTCAATACATTTTGATGGATTATTATCGATGCGTTTTTTGATTTACAATCAATTTTTTACTGAGCGAATTACCCCTGTACTTGCCAAAAGACCTTGTTTTCGTTCTATAGTGTTTATCAGGCCAAAATATACGTACAAATATTCAAATCGTTTCACTTTTCATTTTTTCGTGGATACGTTACTCCTTAGAGTAATTCATTTTTTCTTAATTTCTTTTTCTTCATTCCTTTTTGTCTTCTCTTTTCTATTCAGGTGTACTACCTTCTTATTTCACACAAGTAAAGCTAAACTATTCATTTATTATTGATCGACATCACTGATAATCATAATTACCATACCGGCAAGCTCCTCGAATGTCCACTCCGCACCATCCTCTCTCACTTTGATGTTATTTTTGATTTTTTTAAAATTCTAGTCTTTATTATTCTATTTTGTTGTTTAGTGTTTTCAATCTTGTATTTGCTGTCATTGTAGCAATTTCTTACGTCGGTTAACTGTTACCCTGTTATCCATTAATTATCATAATTATAATCGATCCTCTGTTGTAGTAGTTTCTATAATTTTTTATTGTGTTAGGTGTTTTTCAAGTGTCTTGTCTTACTAAATCTTTGGTATTTTATTGGTCCCAGAGAAAGTATGTTTTTATTGGGTGGAGTTCTGGGGGACTGGTTCTGGTTTCCCCTTCATAACCCTTCTATTAAGTCAACAAGGAAAAAGCTTTCGTCAAAATAAAAAGTTTTGTAAGCTTTTCTCGCTAAGTAATGTTTTGTCGATTGTTAATGTCAGTCATTTCAAAGTTCTTAACTCCGATGTTTCCTTGAAAAAGAAATCCGTGCGCTGCTTTAAGTGTTGACTATGAAATTGTTTAATTAAGAATGAGAATGGCTTTAATGGCTCATAAATACGAGAAGGCCAGGAAATCAAATCTCGTAACATATAATCATGTGCATAATCATGTGCATAAATGAAATAAAATCAGTGAAATAAAAATGAAACGACATGAAAATAAAGTAAAATAAAACTAACATAAGAAAGAGAGAAATGTGATGAAAAATATTGTCGAAAAAATTGCTTTTTTAAATTATTCCATTATCTAACTCTCCCCCTAAAATTGAAAGACACAACGGATTAAAATATTAAAAACAATGTTATAACCTTAATTTCTCCGACGATCCTCTTTTGATTCTTCTACTTTAGTTCGATTGCGACATTTCAATCATCAAGTTAGTTTGTTCGGGAACCCAGCTTTTTCAAAAGTTTCTTTGACTGTTTACTTGGATACGCGATGGTCGTTAACACAAGCAGCTGATGCGCACTTGAATAACTGACCTTTATATTCAATTTCGGTAAGATTCAAAGGTCAAGCACAACTGCAGGTTGCCAGACAGAAATAGGCTTGAATCGACTATCTTTTAACTATATTTTTAAATACGAAAAGAATGACTAGGAGGTTTTTTGAGTAAGATATTTCTTTTCGTATCCTGTATAAACGTTTGGCCCAAATAAACATATTATTCACATATATAATTATTTGCAGACAAAAAATGATAATGTAATATTTTAATTCAAGCGGTAGTGGCGCAACTGTATTCGCAACATCAATATCGTTCAACTTTGCTTTTTAGGCAGCCTCTTTAGGTAAACTATTCTACCTTAAAATAAAATAAACAAAAACTGGACCTTAAACAATAAATTTTAAAGAATCGTAAAGTGTTCTTTCATTTCTTTGAGACAATATGAAAAAGGCGACAATAAACACACAATAAAAATCGTAACTATAGAACTGTCGATGACGACCGTCACTATTAGATTTTTGAATATACAAGTACTAAATATAAAATCTCATACAGTATAAAATAGAGATGAATGACATGGCAGAGCCGTGTCGTTCCTATTCAAGTCTTACCAAAACCGAGGAGAGAATGGAGAATGCTATGCTGCATGGCGGGATAATGAATCGCATAAGAAAAAAAACACAAATTTCAATTTTCATAGTTTTAACAAAGACAATATCTACAATACGGAATAGAAGTTCAGCTTGATATTGACAAAGACTGACCGTTTGTTTAAAAATTTTACTATCATTTTTACTATTCTTTATTTTCCTTGAGAAATGCGATGGGATTCTTTTATCTAAATTTCGGTCACACACCAGAAGTATATGTTTATTGTGTCTTCATTTTTCATTGTCCTGCCAGAGTTAGCTTGTTGTTTTACTTCATTACCAACGAATCTCAAGGGCAGTTAGCGGATGTTTCTCTGCTCAAGATTCCAAACATCAAGAATATATCCTTAAATCTATGACAATACTATGATATGGACTCACCTTCGAAGCTAAAAGTTTTCTCCTTGAGAGAGGCAGCAGTGATTAAGTTTTTTGAAATCGTCAAAGACTGTCGACCAAACGTTAAGCAAGGTCCCGAATGTCAATTAGGGAGAAGTGTTCCAAAAAGAACAAAATACGCCTTTGATTGGATAAAGACCAGCAAACGAATGAGACAAGAGGGTCCGACTGAAAGTTGGATAATATGTAGATATAGCCAGGCAATTCTACAGTTGGTAACGAACAGACATGGCCTAAGGAGGCCGTCAAACTAGTCTCGATGATATGTCAATATGATATTACTAATTGCATCTGGCTGGAAAGTGCTACAGGCTTCACGATTTTTCTCCAGATTAATTATTTGTATTTCCGAGAAAGATGGGTTTCTATTTTGAACGAGTTTATAAGATTGTAGTGATTAGATCTGTATTGGGTCGTTCACTCTGTTTCTGTTCGTGTTCAGGGTTAGTGTTGTTGGAAAATAAAAATAAAATGATGTCAGTGCGTCAATCGGTCAGTCAGCTGCAGAGAGAGATCAAGATAGGACTTGCAAATATTCCGTCTCCCCAGGCGTTTATTAAGATTAAGAATCGATCTATAGCAATGAAAACACGAAATGATATCAAGGAAAAGTTTATTGTCTATTATCGTTCGTTCATCCTTTTCTTTCCTTTCACTTTTTCTTCTCAGCCATTTGGTTTCTCCTCTGTTCTTTAACTAAAATTCGCTTCATTTGTCTTTTTTCTTTTCTTTTCTTAACTTATCCTATCTTTTCTATTCTTTTCTTCTTTTTTTTTTCTTTTTTTTTTCTTCTTTTCTTTCCTTTTCTTTCCTTTTCTTTCCTTTTCTTTCCTTTTCTTTCCTTTTCTTTCCTTTTCTTTTCTTTTCTTTTCTTTTCTTTTCTTTTCTTGTCTTTCCTTTCCTTTCCTTTCCTTTCCTTTCCTTTCCTTTCCTTTCCTTTCCTTTCCTTTCCTTTCCTTTCCTTTCCTTTTCTTTTCTTCCTTTTCTTTCTTTTTCTTTTCTTTTCTTTTTTCCTTTTCTTTCCTATTTTTCTTTTTCTTTTCTTTTCCCTTCTTTTCATTTCCATTTCTATTTCATTTCTTTTGTCATCTTAACTAAATCCTACAGCTTAAAAACAAAATTCCCTTTTTCTCCTCTTTTTAATTTCATTTTTTTTCTTTTCTTTCTCTCTTTTCACTGCAGTCGAATTTTCAATTGTAAGGAAATCCATATGCCGTTAAGCAAGATATAATCATTATAAATACAATATCTCCATGGATAACGATCTCATTTTGCCGACAATGCTTCCGTAATTATTCTCACAAAATACAAAAACATGACATGATGAAAACACGAATATCATTCATATCATTGCATTGTTCTTACTTCAATTAATATATTGCTAAGCTCTCGCTCTCAGAGACAATAACTCAGTCACGAACAACTACGTACGAAAACGTAATATTTTATCAAGTTTTGAAAAATCATTTCTCCATTCGACTGATTTGCAGTACTAAAAGTTATAGAATTTCACTAAGTTGCTAATTTATTTGAAGTTGCTCTTAGACATCTATTCATCTATTGCCTAAAAGCACATTTATCTAAATTGGGTCGCTTGATACGTCCTCGCTACCGACTTGATGTTTTTCCAAACAAAGTCTAAAAAAGCAAACCTTGGATAGATTAAACTGAGACTTTTGTCTTGTTTTGTCTACAGGAAAGCTCTTTTGCGGAGTAGACTAATACGAGACTTGTTGTTATGCTCTTTATAGGTTTTTTCTGAGCATGCGCATTCATTATGCCAGTTTTCCTAGAAAGACAATCACCGTAGGACTTGGTCAAAACCCAGCATGTGAAACATTAAAATAAGCAGCTTTGTTTTAAAAGGAAACCTTGATGCTTTCCCAAACAAAGTCTAAAAAAGCAAACCTTGGATAAATTAAACTGAGACTTTTGTCTTGTTTTGTCTACAGGAAAGCTCTTTTGCGGAGTAGACTAGTACGAGACTATGTCGTCATGCTCTTTATAGGTTTTTTTCTGAGCATGCGCATTCATTATGCCAGTTTTCCTAGAAAGACAATCACCGTAGGACTTGGTCAAAACCCAGCATGTGAAACAATAAAATAAGCAGCTTTGTTTTAAAAGGAAACCTTGATGTTTTCCCAAACAAAGTCTAAAAAAGCAAACCTTGGATAAATTAAACTGAGACTTTTGTCTTGTTTTGTCTACACTGGAAAGCTCTTTTGCGGAGTAGACTAATACGAGACTATGTCGTCATGCTCTTTATAGGTTTTTTCTGAGCATGCGCATTCATTATGCCAGTTTTCCTAGAAAGACAATCACCGTAGGACTTGGTCAAAACCCAGCATGTGAAACAATAAAATAAGCAGCTTTGTTTTAAAAGGAAACCTTATGGAAATAAATTAAAAGAGTTGAAACTGGACAGTGGGTTCCTTTTAAATGCTTTCTTGAGTTCCAACTCTGTAGAAATCCGGAGTTTATTTGTACAGTTGAGCGAGGTTTCGAGAGAGTGCGAAAAGCACGTGAACATTTTATGAGGACATTATAGTGGATATTTTAAGAGAAATGGTTTTTCAGGACGTGGACAGTTTGTGTATTCTCTACCAAGGTGAAAGTAAACACCTAATGACTGGAAATTCTACCAAGGAAAAAATTTCTTGCTGTTTCGCAACCTTTACAGATATAGAAGTACGGTCAACACAACCGCTTTCCCAAATTAACCCAAAAATTAGCATTGTGTTTTAAAATAAAAGAATACATATATTAGAAATAAATAAATAAATTTGAATTAAAGTAAGTATTACCCTATTTCTTTTTTTTTTTTTTTTTCATTTTTAAACCTCTGGGAGAAACAAACCACTTCATTGTACCTAACTAAAAGACTCCTCTTTCCTACATGCCGAGGGTAAAATTTGAAAAATGACGATAATACCTTGTTGTAGTCGGACTCTTGTTTTTTCTGTCCTCCTAAAGGCTAAAAAACGACCAGCATTTGTAATAGCCAAAATAGTTGTTGCATGAGTACTTATTATTCCTGATTTCAATCATTTAATAATTATTTTGCCCGAAAAACAACTGCATTTCATTGTTTCAGCCAATAGGAAAACGAAAAGACATATGACTACTTTCAATTGGCTTCCTCTCCAAATTTGAAATTTATATATTCCAGTTTTACGCTATTGTTTATCTCTTTGGCAATTAATAACCGTGTTAACACTGTAAACTTAGAATTTGAATACATTAACCCTTTTTATTAAGAAAAAATTTGTTCAATTTCAATTCTAAAAAAATAGTTATAACATTTGATGCCAATCATAAATTTTATTAGTGATCTATACGTTTATTATTGCCATATACGCTGTCACTGGGAAGCTATTTGCACTCGATTTGGAAGCCAATCTCTTTATTAAAATTGGCAAACAATTTTTTATTAAAATGCGATGTAAGATTGTTGACTCTTTATCATTTGTAAGCACTGTCACTTTTGACAGCAGTGAATAAAATATTTAAATAAAAAAAAAGGAAAAAGGAAAAAGTTAATCTTCAGCATAAAAATTTACTGACACTTAAAATATTTTTTCAGCGCAGTTTCCAAAGAGAAATTTCCATGGAATATCTATGACACCTGTGGATACAATAAAAGAATTTTCTGTCTGATTCTCACTTACTGACGACAAGTTAACTCTATTGCTTGTGATGGTAATTTCCTTGCCATTTTCTTCCATTATTAATGAATTCTACCCAGAGTAACATAAAGAAGATTATAAAATATTTGGCCGTTTTTTATTATCGGTCCAATATCTTCAATGGGATGATGCATGTTTCTCTCGCATAGAGAATATTAATAATCTACCGTTAAAACGGGAAAAAAATTCCTTATTCCCAACAAGATTGGAAAGCCTCGTAAAGCCGTTTATTCTGAGAAAACGTACAGACAAAATATAGTAGTCATAAGTAGTCCTCATTTGCTTAATATTACTGTACGTAGCTTAGTTCTTTGGCACAAAGTTACTTCAGTACAGGCGTTCCTTCAACTATAGACGCAACCGCTGTCATCTCTGCTAAAATTTAAGCTATAAAACAGACGTAAATTGAAAATAAATTTTAAAATATTCGCTCATTGTTAGTGTGTCTTTGCTTCTCGCGAAAATAAAGGACTTTTTAAAATCTTCATAAACGACATTGCATTGGCCATAAACGAAACGTAATGCGGGTCAAAAAGATTTCGGTTTCACAAGATGCTTGCAGCTTTTAATGATTAAACTGCCGTCCCTCAATACTTGACTGTTTTCCTTGACTGCGTTTGAAGGTTTTTGTTTTGAAGATGTTGGATTTAAACTAATAGATATGATGAGCGTTTGTAAAATTACCTTGAATGTGTGGTTTTACCCTTCGTCAGAGAAGTTACCTCTTGCCTTGAAAATGATGCCTTTATGTTTCACCTATGGCAAAATCGATATTCAATGTTAGGAGGTGTTGGGATCCGTTTTCACTGAAAATGTCAGGGTATTGAATGCTAAATTAATTCAAAAACATTAACATGAGTAAAATTTATAGAAATCTGGTGTGGTTCCGCTAAAGATATATGGTAACTAAGGATCATTCAAGACAGATTAGGGACCTGTGGTGAACTTGTTTGTTGGCGGTACCAATTTAACTCAAGGGAAAACTAAAAGCAATACCTGATGGGCAATATACTGACTGGAATCAAAAATATGCTGGAATAAGAGTATTAATTAAAGGAAATATATATAATTAAAGAGATATTGACACAGACTAATAAGAAACCTACGGGTTTTAATAAGCAGTTGATCTAAGTCCTTGGAAAACCGGTGGAGAAATAATATACTAGTTGACTTGTTCGCCAAATTTGTTAAAGATGCCCTAAACGAAAAAGGGTTTCTATTCACGGCTTTGTTTTCACAACAATATGATTTTAACTCATATGTTATGTTGCACTCGTTAGCACTTTCAATTACAATAGTATAAAGAAAAACATTTATTATCATTGATATTGCCATAGTAATTTCAAAAGATTTGCATTTTTGACATTTCGGTTACTTCAATTAAAGATGGAGGAAAAGGATCGAATGTTGTCACTTCATTATTCCCCTGTTGGTAACTTTTTCCCGCTAGGATTAAAGACGCGTGCGTTTTCAACAACAAGTACATTTTCCCGCCAAAAAGGACATTTTTGTTGAGTTAACGCCACATAAAATTTCATAAATATTCTGCAAAGAAAATATTTACTATCGCAAAAAATATATTAATGCTCGAAGAAGGAGGCAACTCAATTATCATTATTTTTCTTTTCATCAAGAAGGTGTTTTTATTATGGTATTTGTTTCTTCCAGACTGATTATTTTTCAAACCGGTGGTGTTACTGTCAAGAAGCTTAATCCAATACTGAACGAATAACGTTATTATCCTCTCTGAAAGAGATCTTGAAGATTGGTAATAATTATTAATTACTATACAGGTTAAAAAGAATTACAAAAAGAAGGTTTTTCTTTGTCAATATTTGATGTGCTTTTCTCTTAGGAAATAAAACTTTGGTTCCAATTTTAATAAGAACCTGAGATTAAAAAACGCTTGGACTGACCAGCATATTGAAACTATTGTAATGATGAGTTTAAGAAAAAGCTAGAAGTGAAACCTCGCATGAAAAAAATAGATGAATAATGAATATTCACTAACAGTAAACCGTAAAATTACGAAGGCATTATGGAAGTTTAAATCCTTATAAAGCTTTATAGTGACAGATGAAACATTTGAGATAAACAAAGTTGTCAATATGTATCTTGTTCGGATGGTGAATTAAAACTCATTTCCCGAATGTTAAATAAGATGAAACGATATTCCAAAAAGGTTCTGTTTCTTCACTCTTTTTGAAATACCCAGAAAAACTACCATTTCTTAGATTTTTTAAATCTACAATTAGTAATTTGTTCATTTTAATAATGAAAAAATAGAAAACGTTTGCTCGTGCTGTGTGCAGTTATAAAGCACGCGGGGATGGATAGAACAAGACAGAAGTGTTAGGAGAAGCACGAAACGTAGTGGAGTGCTTCTCGACACTTCTCGAGTGTTCTGCCAATTCCCAAGTGCTTTATAACTCCGCACAGCACAAGAAGCAAGTTCTTTCATAAAATGCAAAGGGCGTGTGGTGCTGTGTGCTCTCATACAGCACGCGCCGTCCCAACCCTATCAGAATGCGAGATTTTTAACATTTATTTTATAATTTGTTGTAAATTAATCCTGAAAAACCCCTTGGGGTAAATTAATGAAGCCAAGAGGGTATAATATATCTTGATAGAATTGAAGATACACAAGACAGTCATTCTAGCGTCATATGTTCATGATGCAAGAATAAATTCCCTGCTATATCTGGGTTTATATTAACTATGGCTATACTACTGTAGTAATGAAAATCTGGTTATTCCATTGAGTCATATTTCCTATCTTATCTTTGTACCATTTCACCGAACGGATATAATATACATCTTTCAGTACGGTTCTCTCAGTTAGCACCAGCTTATCACCGCATGCCAGGTTCCGGATTGGGCCATGTTACAGCGACCGTGAACTAGGGCAGTGTTTTCACTAGGACAATTTAAACTAGCTTAAATATAACACCGGAAATAAGGCAAAGTTAAACTACCTAGCAAGATGGTTTTAGTTGTCCTACCAAATAAATGGGCCAATCACAGTGTTATTCTTGAAAGGTGGTTGTCGGTTTAAAACATCTTCAGGAATTTTAGGCAAGTTAAAATTTCTAGTGAAAACACAGCCAAGTTGTAGTATTAATCCTGACAATAGTTAATAAAAATGCTACAATAAGCTTTCCTATTGAGGATGTTGATACGACGCTTATCATACCTTCCGTTTCCCTACAGGAACATTGTTCAATGGACCTTGTGGCGCCACATCTGAAAAACTGTGAACCAGGGCAGGAAGAGGCACGAACGACCCTCAAAGGTAGCGATTCCACTTTCGATTGAATTATCAAAAAAAAATTAACAGGTTTTTGCAGTTCGCTTATCTCTACATATAAGGACATAGGTTTCTATTCAAGTAGTTCTTAAGAGTAATTAAGACTAAGTGGACATAAACTTGAATCACAGACGTTTCTAGAGCGGTTAAAAATAAGTGGGCCTTAAGAACAAAGACTGCTATTGAACTATGTCCAAAGGGGCAATAAAATATAGCAATAAACACGGGATTTATGAAAATTAACCGCTAATTATAATCAATAATAAATCAATAATACTGAAATTTTGAACACGAATTTGAAAGAAAATATTTTCGTTCATAAACGAAAGCTTATTCATATTGTATGAATCATTTACTCGCACACAAAAAACTAGATAATTCCGTTACACTGAAGCCAAAAGATCGGGTCAAGGTTGAGCCCTCGCTGTAGACATACTAACCTCAGACGACTCACTACGACCATACAATAGTTCGATCATTGGCCCAGGTCACGCATTATTATAAAGATGATCAGAAGAGAAGTGATTTATATGAAGTAAATCTCGATGTTTGATTTGTACAAGCTTGGTAAAGATTTTTCTGCACGACTGCGGCTTCAAGAACTTTCATCTACTTGAGTTGTTATCAGAGTAACAATAGAACTAATAGCCGCTAATCTGATCCAATGTTTGGACTCTTTCCAAGCTAAAGTCTTAATCCTCCTGCACACAAGGCCGCATGTGAACAACAGGCGGGCCATGTCAACCCAAACAAAAAGGAGCTAATTTTGTATTTTTAAAGAGGTATTCCTCTAATGTCGCGCAATCAACCACCATGACGAAAGCATAGAAAATTTAGACCCATTTTTGAATGTCTTTGGATACAGTTTAGCCGTTAGTTTGTAAACCTTTTCTAAATCTTTATAATCCATGGATGATTAAGGAAAAGCACGAAATAAGCTTTAATTGTTTTTGACAAACATATGTTGACCACGGAGTCTTAGCCGTTTGGATTAGATGGCACTAGCTATCAGTCACTTTCCGACCCAACAAAAACCTTCGTAAACAGTTTTTCTGCTATCTAAAGAAACTGGTAATACTGCTTTGGGCTTTGTTTAGAGTAGAAATAGATAAGTGAATAGTCAGAATTAAATCAACTTTGGAAAAAACTGTGCAGTGGAATATTCAAAACTAAACGGTAATCTTTTCGACATTTTAGATTTTGTAATGAAAAGAACTTGTATTTTAATATAGTAAATGTCAGTTAATAATGCTAGTAAGTAAACCTTTCGAAAGTTAAATTACTAGTTTAAGATCTTCTATATAAAGGATGTTTTTCGTTAACCGTAAACTAAGCAACTGATGCAGTTTAATCACTAAATATTTGTTTCAGAACTATTTTGTTTAAAAAAATAAAAAAATAAAAAAAAGTTGGAAAAAAAGGCGAACGGGAAGAAAGCTGCATAAATGCTTGAATAACTTTATTCAAGGGCATTTTGGTTATACAGCAAATTCTTGTCCTATATTTGCTGGCTTCGGATTTCTTTGAAGGGTCATTCTTTCCTGCATTGTTAGAAGCTTATCTAATATACATCTGGCAAAATTGTCGTTTTTGAGTATTTAAGTTTTTGATATATTTATAGTATTTGAGTATATATCTATGTAAGTCAAGATCTAAAGAAACTATTCTTCGTTAGGCAAACTTCTCGAGGCGTTAGTTGTCCTAAGGTAGCGTCATTTCTTCTTGTTGAATTAGTACGTACACGCCTATCAAAACTTCATAAAAGTTGTTTCGACCATTGGTACTGTTGTAATAAAACGAACGATAGTTGTCATGGCAACAGCCGCACTTCTGCTTAGTTGTCACTGTGTATGTTATCCCGAATCAATGATGAGGTTGGTCGTTCTTACATTGCTCAAGACGCACTTTCTTTCTACGTCACGTAGTTCATATAATATGAGATTTTTAATTTTGGAGCCGGCCCGTTTTTCTTTAACGATCTTTGGTAAATCATGCAGAGAATACTGAACTTCAATACCGAGAATACTCGAGTTTTGAGTTCTCTGTTCCTCAGGGTTAGCCTCGATGTAGTGCAGAATATTCCAGTGTTCCATTCAAGAGCCTTGAGTATTTTAATTTAGCAGACACACGAAGAAAAGTATGCGTAGGCATTAATCTTAGTCGCTTGATAAGCATGCGATCTCCTATCAATCAATTTGTAACATAGTGGTATTGATTGACAGCTGCCACTTAAAATTAATCAAACTTTACAAGGAGTGGTGGTCAATGAAACTGTTCAAAGACTACTCAAGCTACGCATGCAATTGCACAATTTTTCCATTTCGTTTAGAAGCAAACCAGAAATTATGCAAAAAAGGAAAACTCGAAACAATTTTACGACTGGTAATACATCTCATATCAAAGGTATTGGCTTGATTTAATCCAGGGCATGGCACTATAGTCTCTTGCAATCAAACATTGTGTCTCGTCAAATCAAAACTACAAAACTACAATACAAGTCGAACTAACACATTCTTGATACATTTGAGAATTTTAAAAAAGTCCGTCATTAACAAATGGTATTTAAATAAATGTACTTTTTGGTTTAAAATGTACTTTTTGGTTTGAAATTTGAAACTTGAACTATAAAGGAAAAACCAAAAAGCTTATTGTTTCACTTTGTTTCCATTCGTACGTAGTACGTAGTGTATATGGCCTATGAAAAAGGTCAATTAATACGAAAATATGTAACTAAATTGAATAAAAAGAGAGAAATTTTGAAGTTGTAGTTACCTAATTGGAAAACATTAAAAATTCTGAGTATATATTTTTGTCAGAGGCGGAAATACGGACTTACCGTGAGACGAAGAAGTGGAGTTCTTTGAAGACAAAAGACGACTAAACGAAAATCAAAGTGTGTTGACGTTTCCAGAAGGGTTTTATTTGCTTATTCAAAATTGATTTGCATTCCAAGTATTATCTTAGGGGACCACACTTGAGGTTTGTCACTACTTGTTAGCTTCATAACTCGAAGAACAGCTTCAAAAAGAACCATTGTGACAAGCAATTAGCGAAAAAACAATCATGTTGAAGCCACTCAACCACGTAATAAAAAAACTGGAGCCTATTTCTTCCTTTACTTTAAATCTGTAGGATTATAATGATGTATTCTTAAAGGATTAACCAGGGGAACAAAACACATGTTTGGAAATTTAACTATTTTTAGTGTTTTTAAATAAAAATAGGTTTTGACTTGGAGCTTCGTTTGATGTGAAGTTTCCAATTATTTCAAATGCCACGATTTTTCCGCTTTCGTTGTCCCAATTCTGGTATATTTGTTTTTACTTCAGTATTGCTCATATTTATTCATAAATGTATATTTATATCTCTCGAAACATGTCAAAAGGGAACTTGAACAATTGTGGAATATTTTTTGCGGATCGAACTAGCGACCCTTTTCATCTGAGCTTCTAATATTGATGGTTTTCACAGTCGCCATATTGGATGAATTTAACTAAAGATTCGTGATTAGTCTCTTTCGTTATATAATCCAACATGGCCGCCGTGTCCTTTTGTTATTTCATTCTCTTGGGAATAATTGAAAACTAGCAATTGCGAAAGTAGAATCTAGACAGTCTACCTATATCGGGTCTATACTGTAACTAATTAAATCTAGTAGAAACGCATTTGAATGTTACGATAAATCATAAACGATGAATCTTACATTACAGAACTGAACCATTTGTTTCTTGTTTAAACTCGTGGGAATAATCACGCAATAGAATAACTTTATAGTGACTAACGTCGTATATATACTTACTTAATCAGTGTACAAAATAAATATCGAAAGTGCAGCACAGGAGTTAAAATAACTCAGCTTAAAAGCTTTTTTGCTTTAAGATGCTTGTTCATGATCCTAAGGAGAAACACTTTTAATTCCTTTCCCAACTTGAGTACATTTTTTCTGACGTTCAATTTTGTTTAGATACATGTGTCATTTCTGTTGCTTTTGAGCACGTCCAGTCTAAATTAGGATTTCAAGGGCTGCTATGTTTGGCACATTTATTTCATGGACTGTCTAAGACCTGTTTGAACTCTAAACAAGCTTGGAGTTTTCAGCATTTGGAAGCTCTTAGCATTAGCGTCAGTACTACAAGGAATGAAAACACACACACAAAAGAAAAGCTTGTCTATAATCGAGTGCATTTAGCTTTTTTTAATTCGGTTTTAAAAGCTACAGGGAACAAAAAAAAAATGTGCAAACTGTTTTCAAAACAATTTTTTTATTAATTCAGTTTTGAGAAATATAAACAAATTTTTTCTTTAGCACTCGCATCATTAACTGTTGTGTCATTCACAGACCGATAGTTTATTTCTTTTGTCAGACTTCAGGCTTCAAAAACTAAAATTAGGCATCTTGACAAGCTGCTGTGCTATTAAGTTAGGATCTTTTAATACAGCCATGATGAAGTAAATCGGCTTAGTTGTTTTTACCCCCGCAATTAAGGATGTTATTTAGATCACTATTTTTTTATTGAGAATTTGTTTGACTGTTTCTCAAGTGCTTTGATACCTTGTTCAGTAAACCAGCTATAATGGACTTCCTAATGGGTGCAGCAAAAAACGTTGTGTTTTCACCTAGTTGTTATGGCGACAAATGTGTCATGCGCAGTAGGAGCACAACACACCACGTTTCGTAAAAAAAACTTAGAGAATATTAAGTCTACGGTGTTCTTGAAGTGTCAACAGTCTTTGAATATTAAAATGAAAGTAATTTCGTTGCTCTTCTAATGTTTACGAAGGGCCTACAGAACAATGAATAGTAAATTTCCGGCTTAATAGATATACAAGCGCCGAAACAAAGTTATAATATTGATATGGAAACCCTGGTATAATTCGAATCATTTTCCCAAATGGACAGGCGGACGAACGGGTGGACGGACGGACGTATGGATGGATGGATAAATGAAAGAAAGGATATATAAAGAAAGAATTAATAGGAAAGAAAAGGAAAGATAAGATAAGATAAGAAAAGGAACTAAAATGTTTTCGAGATAAGTGCTTGGGAAATTTGGTGGTTTTAACATGTTTAACTTTCGCACAAGTATGACGGACACTGAGATGGTTTCCTATTATTTTTTGTCCTATCAGAGCATTGTAGAGCAT
The DNA here is from genome assembly GCA_011057435.1 of Actinia equina. NCBI lineage: Eukaryota > Metazoa > Cnidaria > Anthozoa > Actiniaria > Actiniidae > Actinia > Actinia equina. Next base: position 1,245,083 of record WHPX01000087.1, read on the forward strand.
TGTCATCACATTCTAAATGCACTCTCATTGATCGTTACTTCAGTATTCGCTAAACTCTTTTGCCAACTAAAAATAAGTCCACTGGAAACTCTAATACCTGTAAGTTCATAGTATTCCAAGGTTTTCAGTGTTGATGAATGTTCTCAATTTTTTTAAAGAAATGTTATCCTAACTGATCTGATAGCGCAAAGTGCAGTTGCTCTGAACTGAGTTGAACTTGAAATAATCCGGAGATAGTCGCCAGCAAAGTCATCGATGCGATCAGATACCGAACTAAAATTTCTCAGCGAAATTGTCCAGTACATCTTACAGTGGGCGATGTACCAAAGAAATCTGTTTTTCGCGATGATCAGCGACAACAAATACTTTTAGAACGACTTACCGGCACCTTTATGTATCTGTATAAATTCTGTACATTCTGTATAAATTTAGATAATATAATTAAAAGAAAGTGGTACATTCAAAAAATCCTAATAATTAATAACAATTAAACTGCACTATTCGTTAGGAAACAATTACAGAGCTTGATTTTAATAGTTGTTGCTCCACCAAATTGCATGAAGGAACTTTAGCTCCCAACTTAATAATTTTTATGAATACTTACGAACACCCATGTTTGCTTTTGGAAGCCACGATATGAACATTTTTATGAAACAAAGTCCTTGCCAGTGTAGTGCAGTTACTCATCGGCATTAAATAATGACAATCCTACTCATTTTGAATGAATTAGGATTGTATTTTAGATTTTGATTTTTGATTCGAGTTGTTCAGAGTAAAGTGCATACACCCTCAATCACTGGAAGCAGAGCTTCGACAAGTAAGTATAGAACATTCTGGCAAACTTTATCCAGACCTTTGCCGGTGACAAGTCCGTATAAATGACGTATTTTGACATACACTTCTCAGAAACGATTTATTAAATCCCGTCTGGTTTGAGGAGAGCTAACGGCAAGCTTTACAAGACGGCATTTTTAGTTCAGCAAAGAAACCGACATTTCAAGCTGTCTTATTTTCAGGGAATGGAATTACATTGCATTCACAATAAAAGTGCTTGACGCATGGCATCTTCTGTGTAGTCTTAATTAAGTTGTAGACATGTTCAATCCTCTGGTATAAAATACTAATCTAGATCCTTTGGCTATGTACACTAATCCTGAGATAAGTATAGTTTAACTTTTCAAAGCCTCACTGGAGCCGGTGCCGCTTACCTGTGTTGCGTTGGTGCCATGAATATTGGTTTAAAAATAATCGTCTCTTTCTCAGTTCACGACGGTTAAGAGATTCTCTGTAGACTGTAGACGTGTAGCAAACGAAGGCTCAGAAATGTGAAGTAAAGGTTATCGGTGGCTCCATTCACGTTATTGTCCGATGTTATGGCCGAACTTCCTTCCTACCTTTTTTTGAATTGTTAAGAGGCTGTTGGCCGTTGATTGAGCGGTATTTATCTCTCAAGAGTCTTACCTGACAACACTTTAGAAGAATAGAAAACAATGAATATGAAAAACGATCACGGTCGACGATATCAACTTGTTGACTTTACTCCTTATGACTATTACGATCGAATTGTGCTCTCTGTTAAGTGAAAGTGGAGAAAAGAACCATCTAATTGGGCTTAAAACAAGTAATTTTTCTTCGCCAATCAGAAACAAAAGAAGAAAATAATTGTTGACTGGTGTGTTGACAAGTTGATCTCTGCCAGTGATTTTCTCGGCTGTCGAGTTTGTTCAAACATTAATAGACAGCTCCCCGATTAAGCTTCGACCCTTTGAATAACAGACTGAGCTTGGCTCAGTACACAGATCTTTCAATCTGAGATGGAGTTAGATAGCCCGTCAACTTTGACTCCTCTTAAAGCGTGTGTAACTTATAACCCCTTGTTATCTACCGATTAAATCCGGCGGGAATTTTAGAGATGGTAGCTTAGGAACCAAAGACTGGTTCAGGAGAAAACGTTCTCAAGAAATTAAATAATGGAGCAATCACGTCTTCCAATGCGAGGAAAGACCAAAGACGCTGAAGCGGAAGCGTTGTTAAAACTCCTTCGACAAGAGCAAGAGTTTCATAATCAAGTCTCAATACCTGAAATACAAAGAAAACAGCCTTTACCGGCCATCAGAAGTAAGGCTAGCGATTCAATAACCGAGGAACACGAAGGCTCAGGAGTTTTTATCAGCCAAATGCGGACCACTAAAGATAGGGATCAAGAAATCCCTCTTAATGTCGACTCTCAGTTTTTATGGAACGCTAGAGGAAGCTTAAATCGGAATAACAATGATAGCCACTTTACGGTTGCAAGTCGGCCGGCTTACGAATGGAAAAAGGATCCCAGTAATGTAAGTTATAGTAAATTCGAAAGACAAAGAAGACCAAGCAAAAATTTACCTCCTCTTGGACCACAGCAAACCTCGCCACGCGATCGAGGAGAAAGGCCTTCTAGACCGCCTCCTTCTTCGCCTAAGTTTTGGGAAGACGAGAAGAACGAAGAGCGATTCTAAACGTTTGTAGGAATGATCTATCGCGAGCTTGAACTAGGAGTATACAAGCAAGATTTGTGCGATAATATGGGATATAAAGTGATAATAAGGGATAGAAGGATGGATTAGACCGTCATTAAAAAAGCCTTTGACGTTTATACTTTCGCTAGTAGCTATGGCAAAATAGGAAAGGCATTTAGAGTCCATTCCATGCAACCAGGGTAATCTATCTCAAAAAGGACCCATTAATACCCTTTTAGATCTTACAATTGTGGTTTTATCGTAGTTTTGTGTGGTTGGAACGATGGTCTGTTTATTTGCTGTTGCGATGAAAGTCACGAGCTAACAGTATACTGTTGTTGACCCTGCGTGGACTCGCTCATTTGTGGATTTCCGCCGGTTCCTTGAGTCTCAATAAAAGATAGAGAAACAAGAACACCTTTACTGAAGCATGGACTTATTGTACCAAGGTGCGAATCAATTTATATAAACGCACTTGGTTATAATATGGAGAAGAATGTGCGTGGTTTTATGAGCAAACGACATCAGCAAGTTTCATGTGGACTTGATCAGGTTCCGAGAAAGAAAACTTTTGGCGAAGAAGAAGAAGAAGAAGAAGAAGCATAGATGATTGATTTCTACTGTGCTCTTTACAGTTTCGTCTCTTAGTTCAAAATCTCTCTTCTAGTATTAAAACAAGTGATAAGAATCCAGCTCTAGGAAAAAGGTCAGTTTTTCAGCTCGACTCCACAAGAAGTTTTGCGGATGACAACGCGACAACACTGAATGACCACCGCCACGGTTTCGTAATGGGAAGGCTGAGCACGTATTTGCAAGGATGGAAACTGCACAACTGAAGACTACAAAAAATTAAAATGATGACTCAGATGATGACGATGGAAAAGTAAGAAATCTCTGAAAGTTATTGAACGAGGTTGCTATGTTGACAAATCAAAAAGGTTGTTTTCAAAGAGGTTTAGATGTAGAATGTGTGGTATGTGGAAAAATCCTTTGAGCATGCAGAACTTATCCAAAATGTGCAAAAAATAAATTATCTATTTGAATTCTTCTAGGTTCTTCTACACACTGTTGTAATTTCACCAGGAATATATAAATTTTGTCACACAATGCATGTTATTTCGTTTAATGAAACTTTTGAGTCTCTCAGTAAGAACGAATTTGCATACCCAACGAGGAGTCGTATTTGCACAGGTCATTCGAGTCAACAAACCAAAGCGTTTGCCTAGCTCCAGTTTTACTTTACCTATTGAATATAAGATTAATTCTGCAAATAGGTTAACGAATGATTGAATACCAATTGTAATTTCAGTAGAGTACGGCTTATTATCGAATCTATCGTTCAAAACAGACCGCCGCGGACTGGAGAATAGTGGCAACGTGACGAAAGTTTGTAAACTTTGTAGTCAAGGAAAACAAACAAAGATTTTAAAAATTATCTAGAAAAATGTATTTAAATCAGCCTCTTACTGAAATTTATATACTTGGAATACTAATAAACTTTATATAGCGTACTGGTCAGTTATTGTATGAACTGAGTTGTATGCAGCCTAATCTTCTTCCCACGCTTCTTTTTCTCAAAGCTAAATGCCACAGTTTTCTTCGATATTCTTTGAATATACATCAAGGATATTGGAAATAATTTTCATCGCAAAGATAAGGCTGCATATTGCAGTTTAAGCATCTACAAACTCCGTGAACTCCAACTGCAGAAACTGCTCGAAGTGGCATGGCCTGTCGTCGATTGAGCTTGAAGTGACTATCTACCCATAATCCTTATCGGCCTGTTTACCAAATCTTAAATCTAACATTTAAGACGTGTATAAAAAAGTATACTTAACTGACTTTAAGATTGGAATGATGTAAGTAACCAGGGCGGATCCAGGGGAGGGGTGCAGGGGGTGCGCACCAATCCCTGGTTTCGACTTTGTGCCCCAACTTCGTAGATAATAACCAATGCTGTTTTTTTTCTTTGATTCTAAGGGGTGCACCCCTCGCTGAGTTAACTTTATGGCTTAACTTTTTGACTTAGCATCTGCTAGTTGCCTCCCAGCAAACCTCTCGTTTGCCCCCCAGCAAACCTCTTGTTTGCCCCCCAGTCAACTCCAAAAAGTCACGTGATTAATAGTAAGCAATTGGCATAGTCGCACTGTAACTGCGAGTATTGATTGACGAATTGTGAAAACGAAAAAAATTCAAGTCCGTGCTGTAAGTCAGGACCTCAAGGTTTCAAACTAATATTCTTTCTCGACACAAAGTTGTCATATTTTCACAGAGAAAAAAAACTATCTTCAATAATTTGTTGTGAGTTATGATTGCAACAACACAGCTATTTTAATTGCTCACAAGGATATCCACATAAACCCGACAGCTCTCTATTGAATCTCTCTTACAATGTCAACCTAACGGCCCAGACTGTCGACTCTTCTTCTCTACGTCAAGCATTAACTCATTAGGATACCGCCCTCGAATACAGTCCTTAATCTACGGCAGAGAATAGCAAGGATTATCTATTCTTAATGTGCATGTTACGTCACAGTCGCCATGTTGGTTGATGATAATAAAAATCTTCTTCTATAAGATCAAGCAACAGGGCGGCCGTTTTTCATTGTTATTTATATCTCAAGGGATTTTGAGTCGTTAATGTACTTGCACTCCAGGAATAGTCAAATGTTATTTTGCAACATAAGTTCTTTAGTACATTCTAATTTTGCTTCACAAATATTAATTTTATTATCAACCGAACATAGACCGATAAGTGGCTCTACATTGACGTTATTCTTCTTAAAACCTTTCTTGCTCTTGATGGAATAATGTGAACGAGCCTTGACAAGAGATGAGATATCTATGTGCAAGCTAATTTTGGTGGCAAAATTTGTCAATCTATAAATAACAAAGTCTGATAAAACTATAGGTCGAAATTAGATTTTGGAAGCAGTGTCGTTTCGACCGCTGTTCTTGTTGCTTTCTTTAGTTTCAGTGCTTTCATAAAAACTTCCTAAACCTCTGCTAGAATCCGACAAAGAGATGACAGAACTGAATAGAATATGCAATTTCGTTAGTAGTCAGTCCAATGTTTCAAGTTCCATGTAAAACGTCCATTTTGTATCATCAAACAATCGGAAAGATAGCGAATGAAATCAAACAAGAATGAAGTTTTTTTTATCAGTCGGAAGTACATGTTTTTTAACAAAGTCAAAAGTTCATAACCTAGGATATGAACTTCTGACAAAGTACAACAGTAGATAATACCAACGCATTGTGTAGGAATATATACCAACGTATTGTGGGATACGAATTATATTTTTAAGTCTTTGTATAACATTTATGCGTTATATCTTCGAGCAATAGAACCTTATGCATAAACGAAATTGTAGGAACTCTGTTGTTCGTTAAGGTTTCAGTGGTATTTAAAACTTAACGTAGATCCTTCTCAAAAGTATTGTGGATGCGAAAGAAATCTCGATGGATACTCAATTAATTGTCGAAACGAATGTCATAGTATTGTCAATATATGTTTTCTGACAGGGACGAAGAAAAATTAAATACATGAGACTTTCGATCTAAGAACTAGTTTTAAAAGCTGGTAGCGTATTATATCCTCCAAAATCATCTCCTTTGAGTTCCTTGGGCTTCCTGTCAGAGAGGAGAATAAACTCGTCCCCAGACTTATTGTCTGCCATATATTTTAACACAGGAATCCCAAATATGTTCTGGAAAATAAAATGGATTAGCTTAAAGAGGACTCTAAGACCTCTTAGGCGCAAAGGTTTGCCATTTCAGACCACGTGTCCGATTCTCTTGAGATTAAGATTTATTTATAAGATTATTTGTTTAAGTTGTATATTCTATAGTCATGTGTCTCCTCGTGCGCAACAGTCTTTCCCGTGGTTTGATATTAGCCATTTCGAGGTTGAGAAAAAACTGGGTCGAGTTGACATTGCAGTGCATTGTGGGGCTGTTGAAAGGGGCAAATTTCCAAGATGGCGTCTATTAGAATTCTGTCGTCTTAAACAGTCCCACAATGCACTGCAGTGTCAACCAGAGTCAGTTTTGGCTTGTATAATTACATTTATGAATCGGTTCAACAAATATATAAATATAAAAACTTGTTTGTTGAAGAATCTATCAGAATTTATTACTTAATAGAATTCGTTGACCGTGAACACCGATTAGTAACTCGTTAGAGCAGTTTTCGTGTGACTGTGAAAACCTCACGGCACAAACACGGTCGTGACACAGCAAGTGATTCGCCAGACCAATCACACTTCTCGAAAATTTACTCTCCATCTAATGAAATACCCGGAACACGGCATAAAACCGGCGCAGACACGGTCACGCCAAGGTCACGGTATTGTCAGACCAATCACATTGCGCGAGAAATAAATCAGCCAATCACAATTCTGGAAACCATCACGGTCACTGCAAGGTACGCATACGGCACTGAGCTTTTCACAGTCATACGAAAACTGCATTATAACCCATTGTTCATTGTCATACACTTGTAGTGAGGCATTCAACTGATGATAGAAGATGGACTAAAAAAACTTCTAGTTATATTTTCGTATATAAACTTTTGGCCCAAAGAAACACTTTCAAACTCATTTTAACAAATCATCACATTATCATTGTTATTGATTGAGAATTAATTCATTCTAATACTTTGAATCGACCCTCGCGATCAACATCCGACGTACAATCCGATAGCCCATCATAGTAATCTCCCTTTAGACCAACTTGTCTAGATTTTTTTTTGTGTTTGTCCTCTAAACTAGTTTGGTGTAAATTCTGCGGTGATATTAGCGAGTTTATTCGGGATGTCCTTCTTGGCTGCCATCGCAATGATGCCACAATACTTGCCTCACTTTGTAATCGATTACTGGGAGTCGGTGAAATCGTCTTCGAAGATCCCTCAGGATCATCAGACCTCTCTGCCATTTCTTCGGCTCGTATTCTCTTCTCTTCCATTTGTTGTTCCAGCTTGTTCGAAAGCTTCTTAAAAGCAATATACGCTTTGGAAACAGCCACAACAGTTTGTCTTTCACCTTCCACTCTTCCACCTTGAAGCTTTAGGAGATGGTTCTTCCATTCCTTTCCGCTGACTTTTAATTTCTCTTTCAAATGAGGGTGCTCGAATTTCACTCTGAGTTTCTGTCGTCCCAGAGGGCTAGGCGAAGGCTCTGGAGGAACAGTGAACGAGCATTTGTCAAACACTATAGACCAGGAACGATCACGAGTGGACTTTCTTTCTGACTTAGTTGGACTTGGAACAGTTGTCACGCTTCGAAGATGTACTGGAGAGTGCTTTTGAGACTGAACTGCCTGTGATTGTCGTGTCAGGCTCCTAAAACTCGCTTCTACTCGTTGATTAGCGTCAATCACCGGCCTTGCTTCGCTTGGTTTCCTGGATGAGTACTGGAACAGTCTTGTCTGTTCGCTGCCACCTTCCGATTTCTCGAAACTTTGTCTGAATGGCGATGCTATTCGTGCTTCTTCTATCAGTTTTTGAATTTCAACATCACGTTTAGTTTCTTCTTGTTTTGCTGATTTAGTTTCCCTGGACTCTTTCTTTTGTTCCTTATCTTCTTCTTCCTCTTTTTCTTGCTTTGCCAAATTCTGCATCTTCTCTGACATTTCTTTGTAACGAAAAGCCAGCCTTCGGCAACACTCGCAGCGTTTCAAAACATTAACATTAATTCGTTTTTCTAGCTCCAGTTCAGTGTCTTGTCCTGGTCGTTGTCCTCGAAAGCTGGCTCTTTACCGGCCTACAAATAAGATCACTCGTGTGTACGTCTGCAAATCGCGGTAAAGGAGGCATATGACTTAGTACCTTAGTCTTCCTGTGACCAATGTCTTCTTTCACATTCGGAATGTTAGCCAACTCCTTATAAAGTGCGTTTTTATGACTATACGACTCCTTTAAGTAGACTCCTCTTTCTCTCTCAATTTGATGACCAATTTGCGTTTTTCCTGTTCGTCGAAAGATACGAAATACGTCGTCTGTCATTGATGTTTGGCGTTTGTTGTTGTTCTTTTGCACCATCAGGAACGCTGTGGAGCTCTCGAAAGCCATACTGTTGCTGAAACTGGCCGGTAGCTTTGTAGTTTCTGTCATATTGAGGTTGTTTAATTCCCTTCTATGAACTTTGACTTTTTCTAATTAATTTGGTCTTTTTTATAACCTTAAATCAACTTCTTTTGTGCAACTTTATAACGTGCTCATATTATTTCTACATCAACTTTTGTTTGTTCAAATTGTGTTCGTGTGTTTGAGCAAATCGTTTTCTAAGTTTCAAATCGGACAGCAATAAACTGGTAAAAAAATTGGGCCACCATTGGCGTTTTTGTACGTAGTTCTCTTTGTTGAAACTTTAATGCAGTCACATTCAAGCACCTAGTAACTCCAGGTCTTTGTCAGCACCAATGATCTCTTTGTTTAGCAAAGCTTCTTTGAAAACGTCTTATTTGCACAAGCCTGTGAGGTGATCAAACTACTATATATCACTTCAAGTACTTCCAACACAGTGTGTGAAGGGAGAGTCTTTCAGTTTTTGGACTACCCAGTAGCACTTACTTAAATTACCTTGGTGATACCCACAACCAAACTATAACTGTGAAACACTTGTTGGATATTTGTTGTGTCAGTAAAATAGGTGATGCAACCATATACTTATGCCTTGACAAAATTATCTTTTCTTCAGTTTTTTCTACTTTGGATTCTTCCCTCTAGTTTCGTCCAGTGATACTAGACCAAGTCGTTCTCTATTATTGTTTCCTGTTTCCTTGCACGTTGCTCAGAAAAGTTTTGTCGTTCAAAAATGTTGCATCAAGTATGCTACAAAACTTTCAACAAAAACAATTCCTCGGATAATGAGAGCAACATATGGTGGAATCCTTTTCTTCCTGAATTTCCCAAATTCTTAATGTCATAATAAAGGAAAAAAGGCCATAACTAAAAGCAACTAACAGGGTTAATAACCAAACTAAACAAACAATTACCGGTTCCAACAAAACCAAGAAGATGCTAATTCCCTTTGCCATCCAATCCCCAGAGACGCTTCCTTAAGCCCAAAGCTTTCCACTTAATTCTTGCCTTGTTAAGACAATGAAGGCAGAAATCTAGTTATACGGAGAAAGAAACTCATGTTTTAAAAGTTTATTGTATTGTGAAATTAATATAAATGCAAGCAAGAGGTTTCTTATTGTTTAAAGTTTGTTTTAATTGTCTAAGGAAATATATAGCCATCAAACCTTATTTTTACAATAACTTAGAAATTTCTCGCGCGCTGATTGGCTATTTTTTATCATCAATAAGAGGACAGACAGATAAAGCTGACGTCAACGAGCGCGCGCTCTTTCCGTTGGTTGTTTTGATCGCTTAAAATGAGAAGTTTTGATCGTTTTTGTTATTGTAAGAAACAATTTTACAACAACTCACGTAAATAACACATTCTGATTGGCTGAGAGCTATGATCAATAAGATTTTATTGACTGTGATTTTGCGAATTTATTTTGCTAATAAAAGTCGACAATGAAACCAAAAGAGAAACCAAACTTTGAATTTAATCTTGCTGATAGTCTTGCCGACGAATATTTAGTTCTGGACGCAGAAAAGATAGAGGAAGACGTGAAAAATTCATCTCGCTTTGCAACCGAGTGCGAAGAAAAAGACTTGAATGAGCTTGTGTCAAGTGCCATTCCAGAGTCGATCTTCAATGGCTGCTCCATCCAGAACGTGAATGTGTATGTTATCAAGCTAAATTGACATTGCTTTTCTTAGCTGAACTTATTACTAAGCTTTGTTTTTTAGAACCTTTGAGTTCTGACTCAAACTCTTTTCGACTTAGCTAAAAAAAGCCATTTATAAGTAAATGTCAAAAGTTTTGACCAATAGCAAGCATTCTTTTACAGTGGATGTCAAAGAACTGTCAAAATTAGCCAATCACAGTGTAGGAAGTTTGTTGTGAAATGTTGACGTGTTTTATGAAAAAAAGAATTGTAAGTTATAAAATAACCTTTGAAGTTTTCAAAAGTAAATAACCGAAAAACCTTCGTCTTACTTTCTGTACTCTGTCCTCTAATGGTTATGAAAACTACCATCTTAGCGAAAATATTCAAAAGCTCACAATAATCGGAGCTGTTTGGTCTATCGCCTTGCTTTCCTTGAATGACAAATTATCGAAAAACTTTTCGCTCATTTTATTTTGTAAACATTTCGCAGTTTGTTGTAAAAAACAGATCGCACATAGATTTCCATCATCGTCTGTCCTCTTATTGATCATAGATGACGTCTTAAAATTTTCAAAACTTTACAGTGAAACTACTCGCTGCGCTCGTGGTTTCACTTTAGTTTTGAACATTTTAAGACGTCATCTATGATCAATAAGAGGACAGACAATGGAAATCTATGTGCGATTTGTTAAATTGACATCAGATTTTTATGTGTCTGTCCTCTTATTGACAATAAATTTCGTCATCACATTGTCAAAGTAGTATGCTACTACACTACTTTGACAATGTGATGACGCAATTTATTGTCAATAAGAGGACAGACACATAAAAAACTGATGTCAATTTGTTAATTCGATACTCAAGAAGGATCACAGCAAATAAAAATACTCTCTGTGCCGTTTTACTGACTCCACGAAAGGCTTTTTTGTTTGCTGTCAGTATTAGAAGTGAAAGATGATTCGCAGCAACTCAGACGTTTAATAACTTTCAGAAGAATTGTCAAGCATTCCTTTTTAAAAGACACCGTTTATTGCAATGAGTGCAGTAACTGAGCAACATCCTTGGTATCACGATGTGTGCTAGATCGCGTAAGACTAACTTTTGCTATTAAAAACCGACAACAACGAACAGCCTTGCCTAGTTTTGAATTCAGTTCCTAACTTTAGGCACGCGTTTCTTTTTTGGAAATAGGCAGGAATGGCATACTAGCTGATGCAAACGGTGTAACTAGTTGTATCCTCGGGAAAATATCTTGAATATACCCTCTGGAAAATACTTCAGCACTTGGTATATAGCTATTTTCCTCTTGCAATTTCCTGTTCTCCCTCCTTCTCCTCCTCCATCTTCTTCATCTTCTCCGGCCTCCTCCTCCTCCTCCTCCTTCTCCCTCTCCCTCCTGTGATTGCTCTTCTTCTTCCTCAACCTTACTTTTCTTACTATTACCTCTTCTTTCTCCTCCGTTTCATCTTTTGTGAAGTGTAATTTGATATATACATTATATATTCAGGTTTTGTACAATTTAAGATGTCTATCCTCATGAGGTAAAAAAAGATTCCCAACCATGTACAACGTCGCTATCATCATCTTCCATCACCTCAGTTCTGAAAGTCACCATTTCTGCAGCTGCACGAATAAAACGTGCACTGATGTTGCAACGTGCGTTACAAACGTCTTAACCACCACTTGCTGTTCGAATTTGTGTTAAATCTGTTCATGTGTTAGTTCCCTTATGCGATACAATATAATACAATAAGCTTTATCAATCAATGCTTTTTCAATTTATAATTTTTTAACTGTATTTAATCTGAGGATCTTTCGCTAAGATTGATATCGAATTTTCACGTTTGTTATTTCTGTTCTACTTTGGGCTTGTTCTACTACGCTGAGAGACATGCCAAATTGTTTTATTTTTTAGCGGTGCTATTGCTATCAATTATTTCTTAATTTTGTAACCTTAAGCTCCTTTAATGTTAATTTAGCTTAATGGAGTTCATTGAAGTGCACATTTAGTCGTTCCGTTCCATTTTATGCAAGCATTTGACACCTCGTGTCTTAAACAACCTCACGTTTTTCGCGCCTTGGTATCGCGAGATTTGATCCTATTGTCCAGGAGTTGATTGGTTCGTTTGTCTTTGATTATTTGCCTACATTGATCCTTAAAAGTACAATTCAATTGTTTATAGCCAGTAATGTTAAGCCCAATTGAAACAGGAAACAAAAGCAGTGAAACTAATCAAGCTTGCCTTACTGAAGCAATTCCTAGTCGCTCCACTGACATTTACTGGCGTCCAGACGGTTGCTTGTCTTTCTACTGTGTCAACTTTAGCTTGTGGTCTGTTTGCTCTGTCATTTATAACCATGTCTTGAATTGCCTCTTTGTTGACGTATGAGAAGATCTTAATATCCGGCAAGGAGAGAAACCCATTAATATCCAAATCTATATATGTATATTTATATACACTGAATAGAGAGGTATGATATAGTTTACGCACAAGGCACCTAACGTACATAGAACCATAGGATGCCATCTGGAGACTACACAAAGAAAGACAGAAATTCTGTATACCAAAAAGCACTCGTTATCTGCCATGAGGACGAAAAACAATTGAACCTGATGCAACTTGAGCTAGAAAAAGACAGACTGCAGACTTATATTGATCATAAACTTGAAGCCAAACGGTTGCAGAAGGAACTACTTAAGCTGAGACAAGAGAAGCTTCATCTGATGAACGAGGCCAACAGAACCTGAAGGAGAGGAAAACTATCGACGATATTGCGAAAGAGGCGACAAATCTACAAGGAGTGAGAAACCGAAATCTCGAAGCTCTGAAACTGAAAAAGAAATTTAGTCTTCCACATCTAACTCCCACTCAAAGAAACATTCCTAAAATCATGAAGAGGACTTTGTCTTATGAGTCAGAATTTTTTACCTGGACATTTGGATTGCCTCAAATTGACGGACAACCACCAAAGCTCAAAGAAAAATCCCAAAAACAACAACTGAAATCGTTCAATAGTTCGAATGAAAGTTTGGAGTCAAAGGCAGAAACAAAGAATGGAAAAACTTCACATATATTGACATGTGAACCTAAATTTGTCTACGAAAACGGGAAAGCAGCTACTAGGGAGGTAAAACTACCCTCTATTTCTGCGACAAAAGACGTTCTTCCAACAGCAGAACGAATCTATAGCAACGACGTTAACACCGAACCGAACACTAAACTTCCTCCACTAAAAACACCTAAGAACAGCTTCAAAAAGGTATAACTAGCTAAAACTAGTGTGAGCTGCGTCGGTGTTTCTAATGAAACAATAATGATGAAAAGGTAAATTATACACCGTGAAAAGATGAAAAAACTTACTGACGTTTCGGACGCTAGTCCTTCGTCGGAGTGAAGAACAGCTTCACTTGAGAGATTTCTGAAGCCTAAAACTAAAGTATAGAAATTGGATATTGCATGTGAAAATATCTCGTATGTTTTTATTTAAATAACTTTAGAAAGAGATGCTAATAAGTGCGTGGCAAAACTAAAAACTTTCAAACGTTTATTTGTCTAAAAACCACTTGCCTATATTGAACTCTCTTATATGCTTATCCATGTTATTTAACTGAAATAACTCGAAAAATAAATTAATATGTACTTGATAATTAAGAATTCTTCGATATTACAATTTAAATTATACATATGGAGGTACAAAGTTGTATATACATGCACATAAAGTAAAGTAAATATTATAAGTATTGATAATTTTGGAGATATATATAAAATAAAAAAGACCAAATCTCAGTCTCTGGAAACCTCATTTCTTTATCCCCAACACGCAAGACTCTACAATTTCGATTTGGTTAAGTTTTAGTAACAGATGTTTCTTTTTTTTAATCTTTGTCGGTAGAAGCAAAGACTTCTAATTCCACCAGAGATAATGGAGATAATTGAGCGGTCGATTGATGCGGTTAGGGTATTTTAGTGCAGTGCTATAGCGTGGGCAGGGGACCTAACGCCTAAAACACTTCTTGCCACTTGCTACTGAAAGACACCTTTTCCAGGATGAGAACCCGTCTTTCCGGTATTCGTATCTCAAGCAAAACTCCTGAACACCCAGAACACTCAGTCCTTTTAAAGAATCGTACACAAACTCCCCCTGATATAATATGGTTTTAAGTTTAGGCAATTTAGACAATCTCTTAATTTGCTATTTGCTTTTTTAAGTCAATATGTAGAAGATTACGACTTTGGCAAAAACCGGCTATTTGAACTAAGATCAGGGGGAGGGGGATCTAAAATTGAACGCTAAAAACTCTAAAAATACAAAGTTTGATTTTTATCTCATCTTCGGACTGATCATCAGATTATTTGAAGTTTCAAAGCTTTTTTCTTTTTCCTTGTCTGTAAACGAGTCGTCAAGGTGACGGATGTTTTTGGTGAAGTCCTTTAAGCCCACTTTTGTTTAAGAAGATTTAGATTAGATAATTGTCGTAATTGGAAGCAAATATAAAAAGTCATTTTCTCGGAAAATACTACCAAAATGGGATATTTTCTATACGAGCAAGGCTTTATTTGATAATGAAAATACGTATAATCGAAGTTGCTGGTTGGTGGAAAATATTGACTGATATACCGCAAAAAGACATCGCAAGAGATCAATTTCAAGAGCTTAAATTAAAGGATAATCGAGAAGGAAAGACAAAAACAAACCAACGGAAACTAGGGAGAAATAAATGACTCAGTGTCTCTCTGAATTGCTTTTCCGCTCCTCTTGCACGCGATTAGCGAATGATGAACATTTCCAGTACCACCTCTTATAGAGACGACGCAGTTGAAAAGAAGCTAGGCCTATTCTTGGTTTGCAATCAATCCCAAGAGAGTACAAAAGGGATGTTCGCCATGTTGGATGATATTACAAAAGAATTAATTGAAAATTCTTTTGTCAAATTTTTCCAACATGGCGGCTATGGCGTCTAGTGCAAACGAAGAATTTTCTGCGAAGAATCCTAATAGAAAATAGAAGTCTGGGTACACTAACTGAATTTGTCGCTAGTCATATCACTGTAAGCCGTACAGCAGTGGGACAGCTCGACCGGGTTGAAATAAAAGCAGTGACAGTAAGCTATAAGGAATTCCGCCGATGGCCGAGTACAGCGAGTACGATGCATTTGAACGTGGCACTTATATGTCCCTGCAAGTCTCCGAGTTTGTTCGTGTGATTAGTTGTTTTTTGTTTTTTTTGTAATTGTAAAAGCATGTGCCGCATTCTTAATGAGGTATCTCAAAGACTTCTACTTCTCCCAGAAACTGCACCGAAATCGAGAGATAAAAAAGTTTTTTTGACATGTCACATGGATAGTATTGTAGCCTTCCTCTGGACCAATCATCAGCAAGCTATGCAGCCCTCCTTCTCTGGACCTAGCAAATCAGCAACAGGCTATATAGCTCTTCTGAACCAATCAGTAGCAGGCCGTGATTTAGGTTACGGAGCCTTGCTCTCGACCAATCAGCAATAGGCTATGGAGCCCTTCTCTGGACCAATCAGCAACAGGCTATGTAGGCTTTTCTGGACCAATCCGCAATAGGTCATGGAGCCCTTCTTTTGACCAGTCAGCAGCAGGTTAATCAGCCTTCCTATGGACCAATCAGGCGTACTATTTTGTAGTGACTTAGATCAACTTCATGTCGTTTACGAATGCCTCTAAAAATCAACATTAGTAGGGAGTTCTATATATGCATATAGAATATTAACAAAATGTAGTATTATAGTAGTGAGATTGTAAGTAAGTAAGTAGGTAAGTAAGTAAGTAGGTAAGTAAGTAATTTATTTATTCACGTAGGCGCACAGGAGCTTACAATAAAGTCTCGTTAGAACGTGTGAATACATAAACGTGTAATAGTCTCGCCTCTATGGCTAGGAAGTTGACTCCCCGTAAAATGAAGATTTATGTAGTCTTATCATTGAAACACACTCCCAACTTTTGTCCAGCTCCTTCCCTGATTTAAGTTGGAAGCCGAAGTTGTATGCATCACAGATAGTTATTGCATGATAGTTACTTGCTATTGTACAAATATTACTTAGGGATTAATGACTTGACAATACTTTTCAGACTTTTTCATCCAATCATAGTTAATTGAGCCAATGTATTAACCTTAGATTCTTAACTACACGCCTCTCCTTACTTTAGAGGCATAATTTAGTGTCTTCGGTGCGAAAATAAAAACACATGATTTTCCCGGGTTTGTGGATACATAAGACTGTATGATGTGCTTATGTATTCAAGGGGTAGATATGTCTTAGCAAGACTTATTAAGAGCCATAACTGGACGGATTTATAAAGACATTGGAATGGATTTTCTATTGTTGTACACTCAATTCTTATTCACTATAATAATGAAGTTTAACAAAGTTGGTTTAAAAAGGATGAACTTAGTCCAATTAACTCTCAACGGCATTGTAAGCTTTCATTTGCATTTATGTGTTTAACTGATCACTTTAGTCTAATATTTGATATACCTAGCTCCCTCGCCTATAATTCCAATGCCAAAACCTTCTAAAAGAATAGCTCTCAATTCATTGAATAGTTCATTGTACGAGACTATCCAAAAAGATGTACTCTTTTGTCCAAATGGCGGTAATATGGAAGTACAATGAGTACAATAGCTAGCACCGTTGATTAATATCAATCAGCCGATAAACTTCTTTGAATCTCGTTATCTGCTCCAAATGGTGATCAATACCTGACCACCATGTGCTGTCAACCAGAAAGAATTCTATTGAAAACTTGCGATGAAAATTTCGCTTGACACAGAAAGTGACATCAAGTGAAACCCATCAATTAACCGAAGTGCCGGACCTTATAAATAACAACATTACCTTGATAATACGTGACTGTGTGTTGGGCAGTATTTATCGTTGCCCAATGCATGGTTCAACCTGTGACAAGTCTATTCAGAAGACTATCTGTTATGGACTCTTATCGACTCTGCCAGGATGTACAGGCGTAGAGCAATCCACTTAGACGCCATGCGTTTCGCTAAGTCAACACAAGTCAAACTGGATGAGATCAACTACAGAATTGAACAAGACAAAAAGCGAATTTTGATGTTGAACCGTTTTGAAAAGATTAAAGTTTGGAACGAATTGAGAGAAATTAGAAGAGTCTTTGTGCCAAGTTACATTCCTGGGGAATCAAGTACCCCCGAACAAGCGCGAAGTCATAGTTCATTCAAAGCCGATGAGAGCTCCTCCAAAACTCCAGGTTCAAAGCAATCAGATTCAACGCAATCAAATTCAACTACTCTTCCTCTAAACAATAATGTTCCAAAATCGTACATTAGTGAAAAGGTAAATAGATTAGACAATGGACAACAATTAACACCAGATGAAAGTCATGATTTAAATTCTGGCCCGCTTCGCATTAGGAAGCAAAAGAATTCAACGCGGGAAAGAAAAATGTCCCTGCCGTCAACACCACTAAGAATTCGTGAGTCGGTGTCCAAAACAACATCATCAAGTACTAACGACAAAGATTTTGCTTCTAATGAAAATAAGCTGGTTGAAAACAGCGTCAGGGATCAGCGAAAGACTTCGTGGGATGTCAGTAGCCTCAAGAAGATTTCAGAAAATGGAAATTGTAGCAGAAGGCGTTCAGATAGTAATCCGCCTGCTTTAGGAAACGAAGATGCATGCTCGCCGAATTCAGTAGTTGCAAAAGTGCGTACGACTTCAAATACTGAGTCTCATTCGTCGCTCGGTCAGTGCGGGGTAAAAAGCCCTTCAAACTCCATGCTATCTGTAGCCTGTGGATACATGGCCTTTAAGAAATTATTACGAAACAAAAGACACAATGATTCCTTTGTGAGCCCTCGTTTCAGGAAACAGAGCGAAGGTGATGAAGCAATTGCATCAAATTCAGCATTTTTGAGATCGAAGAGCGCAGTCATTAAACCAAATACTGCAAATGTAACGAGGCAACGCATGGCGTGGAATGGAGTAGAACTCAGTCCAACAGAAGACGAAACCTCCTCCTTCGATAACAATGACCCCAAGAAGCGAAGCAGTGAGAGTGCATTATCGAGTGTACAAATAAAAGATCAACCTAGAGCACGGAAATTGAGGCCTGGCTGGAATCAAATTATCGACAAAGGTCAAATAGAATTCAGCAAATGGTTCGAAGGGAGCAAGGTCCACATTGACGAAAGAAAGTCAGCAACATCAACCTCGAAACTCAAGCTCGGCGTAGAAGGAGAATGGAGAGAGGAATGTAAAAGTATCAAGAAGACTGTTGCATGGACAGCTAATGATGCGCAAACTATGAAGTCGTTGACATCCTAATTCAGTTGGACAACTAATTTCTCAGAAAATTGCTTGGGCACTAATTTATGAATCTCGAGGTTCGTGCGCGCATCGTCTAAGTTCTTATTTTTAGTCAGAAGGGGTCGTTGGGATAAAAAGTGATAGCGTTATATGATGCTATGATGATGATTGTGATAATGGTGGTGATAGTGATGATGAATCAGTGTCACGATGATAGTGATGGTGGGGGTGGAGGTGGTGAAGGTGAGTGCTGTTGGTGATGAAGATGGCCTGAGTGGATAATGATAATGGAATCAGTGTTACGATGATAGTGATGGTGGGGGTGGAGGTGGTGGAGGTGAGTACTGTCGGTGATGAAGATGGCCTGAGTGGATAGTGATGATGAATCAGTGTCACGATGATAGTGATGGTGGGGGTGGAGGTGGTGGAGGTGAGTACTGTTGGTGATGAAGATGGCATGAGTGGATAATGATGATGGAATCAGTGTTACGATGATAGTGATGGTGGTGGTGGAGGTGAGTACTGTTGGTAATGAAGATGGCATGAGTGGATAATGATGATGGAATCAGTGTTACGATGATAGTGATGGTGGTGGTGGAGGTGAGTACTGTTGGTGATAAGATGGCCTGAGTGGATAATGATGATGGAATGTTAAGATGATAATAATGGTGGGGGTGGTGGTAGTGGTGGTGAGGCTGCTGGTTATGATGAATATGATGATGGTTATGAGGTTTGATGGTGGTAATGAAGATATAATATTATGATGGCGCGATCTCTCATGATGATGATTTTGCTGACGATGATATGATAATTTTATAAGTCCTTGGTCAGAGATGACGGTGGTAATGCTGACAAGTAGTGACACGCCATGTAGACAGTGATGACAGTGTTGAACAGTTGCACCACGAATAAGCCTTAGGCAAACTGCTTGACCTAAAATGTCAGCTGCCTATATAGTAATGTAATACAAATATGATTGGATGATATTATATTCGCCATTTCAAATAAGGACATAAAGTTGTAATCCAAGTCTCTACGATGTTTGCACAGTATATGTCTCTATCTCAGTAGGAGAATATGGTATAATTTATGCAAGCAGAGATAAACACCAGGGGTACCACGGAATAAAATGATCATAGCATGTTCGTAAAATCCTCCATTCAGAAGTTTATAAAAGGCTGTTTTGTGAATGTACCTCAGAGTGCTGGAACTAAACGCAACTTTGACATCAACTAATTTCAGAAATACCAAGCGAGTCTGTTTAGATCTTGTGGCTAAATGTTTTGCAAATACCAAAATACGCATGTGATCCGCAACTAGCGAGCGATCGAGTTTATCATTTCAATTAACAATTAAAAAAAAGAGTTCGATTTATGTCATGTTAGATTATGTAGGATGTTAAAACGGTGCCTTTAGGTCAAGGATCCGCACACCATCCTTATTGAAAAACGTTATTAGAAAAACGCCGCTTTCAAAATCAGTTTATTTGATGAAAAATGCAATCATTACTAACGGAACCCTAGAAATATTCAATTCCCTATAGCACCTTGAAGAGTTTTGTCAGTCTGACTTTGAGCTGTTCAAAATAAGCGACCAGTTCGCTTCAGTGAACGCGCTTTCAGTTGTTTTGTTTTTGCAAAACGAATTTTGAGATCTGCTAATTTAACAAATGCAAAGTGTCACAAAGCAGTCTGGTCACAGAGGTTACCTTTTTTATTTGTTGATCTATAAACATTACATCATCTTGTTTATTTAGTAAAGTTTGGCTTGCTCTTAAATAAACAAATAACTTTTTTAATTTTGTACAGAACCTTAAAAGAAACTTTCTGAAATTTCGTCCTTTTATGTGCGATTTTTTCTATCTTGTTTCTATCTTTTCTATCTTGTTTACATACCTTAAAGAGTTTTTGGTTTGAAGGATGCTATTTAACTTTGATATGATCTGTTTGGCTATAAGGTCGGACGACAGGTCACATTTGAGGCTAGTTTGGCTAAAATTTTTAATCATTTGAATGCCGAGTATGCTAAGCGCGTCAAAGTTTCTAATTACGCCCGTCAATTTCGTGCTTGCGACGAAGCAACAACAGGGATATTTCTACTAAATGAGTAATCCTTGAGAGTCTTAGTTCTGAGACTAGGGAATCGAAAGTATACACGAATGACAAAAGCGGGGTTTGTCTGGATGTCGTAAAATCATCTGACAACCAAGAAAAACAAAGGGGTTTGACAGAAGTTATAAAACGAGTGAAGGCAAGTTGACATACAGCAAGAACAACCTCGCTACGTACTTATGGTGCCTTGAACGGCTTGTAGACGGTCCATAGTTGAAAGTAATGCTTTGTCGTGATGGCAAAACATGATCTAAACAATGAAACCAGAAAACGAGATCCGAAAATCGAATCAAGGAATAATTTAGTCGACTCAGGAATGCTCCCCGACTATTTTCCAGCTGGCAATAGCCTAACCAAACAGAAAAGTGATAAAAGTTTTGCAGAAATGGTTCAAGAATCGACGCGCTTGCCCGAGATTAAATCGTCTTTGCCTATCTCAATGAGGGAAATTCTTCACGCTGCACCAAAGTCTACTGATTGGACTCCTCGTTTACCGTCCTTACCTCAAGGACAAGTACAATTAGTACATAGAAATGAAACGAAAATGAATCGTAAGGAAAAACAACGAAGGTTAAAACGCGAACGAAAATCAAAGGTTCAAGGTCAGAAAAAACACGAATCACTATTCTCGCCGCATTGTTTGACCACAGAACACGAACACAACGAAGTCTCGTGGAAGAAAACACTTCATCAGAGGCAAAAGAAAAGACTTCTAGACGAAGGAGAAAGCAGCTTAACGGTTGGAAGGGATTTTAGATTACCGACTTTAAGTGAAGTAACAAAGTGGTGACATTTGGAAAACTCAGTGGTATTTCCGCCATAGCTATTATACGACTGTTAAAGAGTTCTATATTACAGTTAAAGACCTCAAGGTTTACGAATATTCTTCGCAGCTTCAATGGCTTTCACTTTATGATAGTTATACAACGTTTGAGGACCAATCGTTCAACAAGAGGTGATCACATAAGAGTCATAATTAAATCTGTAATCTATGCAATATTCGGACTGACATTCATTTTAGGAGTCTTTAGGGCCTGATGGATATTTAAATAGTGTATATACAGAAGACTAAAATCGTAGTATTATACAAACTAGCGAATAAGGAATCATTTTTGTATTTTGATTTCAAGCTATTGCTAAATGAATTAGGTCACGCTTTTGGGAAGACTGGCGAAGCTACCTCCTCGAAGATTTCGAATTCTCTTGGATGTGTAAGATGGCAAGATAAAAAGCATTTATCTTAACTTTGTCAAGAACGGGAAAAAATAAAAATCATAAAAAGATTAAAGTGGAAGTTAAGTAAACACTTTTTACCGAATTTGTTTATCTTGTTCAAGATTAGTATTTTATTTCAGCATATGACAGCAACGTCAATCTTAGTCTAAGAGAAAATTTCCCGATGTTGTGGACAATAAAGCCGGGACCTCATTAGGACAAGGAGAAAAACTTCATTCAACTAAATGGTTAGATTTGGAGTGAAATCTTGCCATGAAACAGATTAATTTAAATCGGTATTTAAAAACCCATCATTATCTACCAATTATTCATATGCAGAGATAAGACATCATTGTTGATCTTTGTCGCCATGGTAGCGTGGAAGCTCCGCTCAAGAACAGTTGCTGTGGCAGGCTTGAAAACTCCTGTTCACAGTCTGTACTCTCTCTAATCGGCAAGACTTTGAGAAAATAGTTTAATGTTGTTTTACCTCAGTGTTTCAGTGGTTTATTCTATGTAAACCTTGATAGAAGAAAAAGTACTCTACGCATGTTTCAAAACAAGATCAAAAAGGCCACAGCGTCAAACTGCTACAATCGATTTTGTCAACTTTGAATCATGCTTTCCCGAAAATAGTCACAGAATTAGTAAAACGCCTCAGGGCCCGTCCACACTATGCCGGATAAATTTGAATCCGAATTTTTATTGATTTGGTTTCATTTCGAAAAATTTGTTTCCGGATTCGGCCGGACCATTGTGGACGGTAAGCCTAACCGGGGAAATAAAAATTGGGATTCAAAATTATCCGGACGGGGACGGGGCCTCAGTTGGTCAGGCCTCATGAGCGTACGCACCTAAAATCTCAGTCATATGTGTAATATTACTAGGATAAGATGAAGAAAATTGCCGATTAAAGCGATGGGCATGGAGTATAGAAAATTAGCTTTCATTTTCTTTGGTGTCTTCCATTTTTGGCACCAAAAGTCGCAGCAGTTTTCCTGTGTTGCCCTGGCGCCGGGAATTTCGAACGGCATGGCAGTTTGTCGCTCAGTTCAAATAGCCAATAGTAATTCGCTCTCATTTCGAGTGCATCTTGCGGACTTTGCAGCTTACTCATCAAATGAATATATGTACATAACGGAGACAGTATGTTCACGATTGTTGATTACCGTTGCCATGACATAGCGTCAGGTGCCTCATTACTTAGATGAAAGACTCGTTATCTCGTACATGAAAAATTCTTAATGTACGGAAAGGTTAACATGGTTATCACAGTCTAAAAAGGCAGTTCAACTTGATTTGGTTAATGAGAAATAAAAGCTTCCCTGGTCGTTGAATCTTGAAAATGGTTTTCTACCTAATATCACGGCTCTCCATACTCAGAGTGGGAAGCATTGGTGGCGTGCGCTGCTAATGGCCGCCTCGCGGTCTGAGTTCGAGTCCTGCCGATCTCGATGTCGTATGTGAGTAGAGTTGTTTGTTGGTTCTCTCCTGTTCTTCGAGGGTTTTTCTCCGGGTTCATTGGTTTTCCTCCCTCCTCAAAAATCAACTCCTAAATTCTAATTCGATCTTTGGGCTTTCACCTAGTTTGGAGCCTAGCTCTGTTGTGATTGTCCCACGCTGTGATGTACAACAGCGAAAAGCTTCTTAGATTTTAGATTTCAGCTACGTTAATCAGCTTCTTTAAGTGTGATGTATCGTGGGATACCTTACTTACCACGGCATTGCCCTTGACAGAAGCAAATGTAAAACACGATTTATCATCAGATTCTAGATTATTTCCAATTAAAAACGAAGGACAAAAAGATTGGACTACCTTTTTTTTTTGTGCGTTTATGGTCGTTTATAGTGTCTCGGATTTATCCAAACTTGACTGATCTAAAAGGGGCAATGTGTGAACGAGACCTGGGACTGTAGCCACACCACTGCATGAATAAACACGGTTCATGAATGAGACTATTTGTTGATTGAAATGACTATACCGAGCTTTTGATCTCCAAAGTAAGTAAGCCATTAGACGTAATGTTTGCATAAAGCCTTTAACAAAGACCGTCAAATGAAAAGAACCAGTGGAATGATTGTCTTTGGTCTTCGAGGCAGAAAGAAACCACCGCCATTGCCAACAACTGGCTCTTTTATACAGCGAACAAAAGTTATTCGTTTTTAAACAAGTTTGACCTATAAAAACCAGAGTTTTTGGTTGTGTAGTAGTATACTTCGTAAAAACAGTCTCTGCACTAAAAACATTACCTCGTGCAGCACCTGGCATCATAGTCATCTAATGGCTTAGATTTTGACTGAACCAAGCCAAGTAAAAAGAACAGGAATTGTATTTTTACAGGATTAGACATTTTTCACGCATCAAAGATCAGTCAAGCGTTTACATGCGGCCTTGTTTTGTCTGACCATGTGGGAACTAACCTCGGACGAACGCCACCAACTCGCCAAAGGAGGAAAACATTTTGACCAAAACCTACAGACTAAAAAACAACTCTTTTCTATCTACAAAGAGGAGTCAGTATTGCGGAAGAGATTTGAAGAAGTTTTGAGCTGCTACGACGAAGATGATGCTCACCGAAATGTGACTGGAGTGAATCAGAGAATGGACCAGGCACTCGCAGAAAGAAGGCGATATTTTTCCGTTAATGCTGTCAGCACTCCTTCAGGAAAAAGGCTTTCTTTGCCAAACGTTTCGAGTTCTCCGAGGTCCTTTCAAAAACCAACCTTGAAACCTACAGAAAGCGGCCTTCTCTCTGATGGGGAAAGGTTTGGACATTTTCCAGCTCTCAGTGTAAAGCAACAGAACAACACCAATAAAAGTACAAGTTTTGAAATGACTGATGTCCAATTGAATAAAGGAGAAATTTCAGTCAAATTAGAAAAAGCGCCATCGAATGATATTTCTAGTTTATTTGAATCACCTCGTCCCTTGCCTGTTCAAAAACCCCGACCACTGCAGAAGGATCGTTTCGACCCAATCGAATCTCCAAGGACAGGGATAATGCCAATTCGAAAAAAGTGTTCTTTATCTTTCCCAAGTTCTTCTATCATTCGACCAGTTGTTCGAGGAACAAGAGGTAAAAGAATCTGTTTTGTATCAAGCTGGAAGACAAGACTGCATCGTAGACCGTACCTCGTCATTCCTTGATTTAGTTAACGGCAATTAAGCAACAAGCTCCAGCAACAGTTTGGAGTTTCTTACCAGAATAGATTCGTAGCTAGCGAAAAAAAATCGGCGCGGAGTCTGTTCTTGCAAAAAAAGTCAGGTTTTACGCACAGTAATTAGATCAACGTATTTTTATTTTGGGCACCATTGATGATGTTTCGCGTAGTTTTTCCTTACAAATGTTTATCATTATTTTGCGAGGGAAAAAATCGTTTGTTTCCTTCCTCTAAATCTTTTTTCCAGCAACCGCGACGTTGGGAAAGGCTGCATCGGTTCAGTCGTTTTCAACCTCTCCTCCCCTCCCCTCCCCTCCTCCTCCCTCTCCTCCCTCCCTCTCCCATCGAAAAATACTATTGACGACGTCATCTTCATTATTTTATTATTATTATTCTGTATTGATTCGTATGATTCATTAATAGAGTGCAAACAATATATCCGTGAAACACTAATGACTACATTGTTCAAAATAGTGCTAATTAAACAATAGAAAACAATAGAATTAGCATAACATAGACTAAGTTAGTATTACTAGAGTGCAAACAATTAATCCGTGAAACATTAATTACTAATTAGATCGCTCATTCACTGTTATGATCAACACATCTATCACTAATTACTAAATAGTACAATAGTCCTAATTAAACAATAGGAAACAATGGAGTTTGCATGAAATTGTGCTATTTAGCATTACTAAAGATTCACGGTTATATTGTTTGCATTCTATATCGTTTAAGTTAATTAATGATTTTAAAAATTTGCATCCAATTTAATACATTAAAAAAATTCAAGTGAAAAACTATTGAATCTTTCACCTCAGCCATTTATATAATGCTGATCAATGTGTATTCTCCTTAAATAAAAATAAATTTTTACATTTAATATTTGAAATCAATGTCTTGATCTCGTACATGTTTGATCAACTAGTTTAACGTTGGTATCTCACTGCAGTATAGTCGTGTACAATATCAACCATTCACTTCAGTATCAAATCATGTATCACTTCAAATAAATCAATGAATGAAATTCCTTAAAAACATTCATATGCATATTGACTCTTAATAGGTTCCAGATAATAAAACTCTGGAAAATAATTGAAAAACTGAACTGCTGGGCATTCCAGACCATGTGTCATTCCTTTGAGTATCAATTATTTGTTTAAATAATGGTTGCGCACGAGACGACCGCATATGAACATCAGTGAATAACAAAGAATCTTAGGCCTAGGGCAACGTCGAACTTTCCATGCACCGAACTTAATGAGTTCGGTGCATGGAAAGTTCGACGTTGCCCTAGGCCTTATTTACAAGGAAATGATAAGTGGTCTGACGGAAATGGGAAAAAGAGTAACGTATTTCTAGATTACATATTACATTATTGTTGACATTACCTGTAGTAATGTTAATAATGTCCATGTTTCTCTCCACCAAGCACAACTTCAGCTAACTCGTGAACTGACTCGTCAAATAGTTCAGTGACAGCTTCTGGGTCACTCATTACTTCCAAGTCCCCTTGTGCACCAATCACAACTTGACCTGCGTAAGAGAAGATGGAGATCCCAACACCGATATTATTTCTCTGGGGTGGCCAGAATGTCATGTACTTTATCGGGTGTCCACTGACAGACAGCGACTGCTGTGGACCAGGCACATTAGACATCACACAGGTCGATTTAATCGAGATAAACGATATCAACGGCTTGACAAGTATCTCCGGTAGAAGTTCAACTGACAGGTTCATAGACCAGGCCATTGCAAAAGGCTCGCCAGAAAACTTAACAACGTCTATCCTGGCTTTGGTTTCAGACAAAATATCCAAGGCGCTCTCTTGACTTGAAGGGAGTTTGATAAAAACAACAGAAAATTTGTTCTGGAACTCGATTGTTTCTGTGGACGAACTCACGTCGACTGGAATAGATGCTGTGAAATCTTCAGGACTTTTGACTCCCTTCTTTTGGAAGTATTTCCGCATAGCCATTGTTAGAGAGGCGACAAGGACATCGTTGATAGTCGTACCTGTGGTTGTTTTAATCCTTTTGATGAGGTCAAGGTCCAGAGGTTGGGACCAGACGCAGTTCTTCTTTCCAATCAGGGATTTACCATGGATAATCGATTTGTCTGGAAAACTTAATATTAAGCTAATCACAACTCTGGCAGTAACGAAGAGAGCTTTGAGATACATGAAACCTCTTGCGTAAGAAGAGAACTTTCTTGCTTCTTTCTGTGCTTTGTGTTCGTCTGTGAGGATCCTGGTCATGAATCTGGACAGAGAGACACCATCTGCTATGCAGTGGTGAATACGGAAGACCACAGCTGCTGTATCGTCAAATTTATTTGGGATGTAGCAGAAGTACCATGGTGGGCGATCCTTCGGTAATGGCTCACAACACATCTTAGAAATGATACCTTCTAACTCTTCTTTGGACTTTGGTAACTCGCCGTCAAATTTAAAAACATGTTTATCGATATTAAAATTGCTGTCTTCGACTAAGAAATACTGGAATAACCCAGGTTGAATAAACTGCTTCGCACGAGGGAATTTTATGCTTCCATCACTGTTCTCGTAAGTTACCATGCGTTCGTAAACAATTTGTCTAAAGTCTTTTACAGCTGTGTTATCGTCCACTTGCTTATCGACGATTATTACCGAAGTAATAATTAAGCGGTTCGTATCAGAATCTTGTAGCCAAATCGCGTCTTCGCCTCGAAGTGGAACGGCTTTTACTTTAAGGCACAGGATAAACTGTTCAACCTTCTTTAACACTAAGTTAAGTACAGCAATAGGCAGGACGAGGATGAGAAACCACATAAATAGGAAGTTACAAAACAGACATTCCACAACGTAACGTAAGCTCGAAAGAGCAACGAAAATTAGTTTTTGTTGCTTTCGTTTGAGTTTCAGTTGATTTTTGACTTGAATATTCCCGTTCACTTCGTCATAGTCCTTCTGCTTTCCAACACTAGTCTTGGCACGTCTTACAAGACCATTTCTTTCCATGTTGACCGGTAACTTTATGACAAAGTACTCGCTTCTGTTCTGGTCGACTTAAATATTGACTCTGTAATGAAAGAAATCTGGAATATGACCTTTGCGTCAATATACTATAGCGGGGTTTTCTCTTATTGTTCTCTCTGATTGGTTAAGACTGAGAACAGCACGACGCACGTGAGTCATGTGAACCAAAGTCCATCTCAAGTTTCCAACCAAATCTAAGAATTTCTACTCAAAATTATTTTTCTTTTCTTTCTATCTTTAAAAACTGGCGCAATTATTATGTCTCATGTTGTTTTTAGAGTATCTTTGGGATGGAGTCTTAATTTTTTTTTGAGTGCGTGATGTGACACAGTGTCCGGAAGTGAAGTGAACTGTGATATTGAACGACCTTGATCGACCTTGAATGAACTTCAAATATTCGATGACAGGAATATCAGTGCAGGACCCAAAGAAACAAGATGGCGGACGAAGAGACATGTTTTGACTCAACTAAAACAACCTCTATTTTATAACTATTACTCGCTCTTTTGATATGAATTATTGATATATAATCAGAGTATTCATGAGTTTACGTGGTGTGTGGATATTTTTAAATTCTGGGCCTGAAAAGGTGCAAGAAAAAGTCATCTTTTCCCGGTGAGTGAGAAAAAAAGCTAAAAATGCAGAACTTTCATTCTTCAGCAAACTCAGACTGGTGCAAACTTTGACTGGTGCCTTTAGTAGCATTATTTCTTGGGAGGCGGAGGGGGCCAGAGGAATAGGTGTTAACATACGTGCCCAATTTGCTAATATTATTGTAAAATGGCCCCAAAATCAAAATCAAAATCAGTGACCCTCTTTTTTTTACTTCTACATGTAAATATTTGGTGCCCTCCCCCTTAATTCCACTGTCCCCCTCCCCCTCCTAAACATGAATGCTTCCTTAAACCTTTTCTAAATTTGACAGGTATTTCACTACAGTGGAGAAAAGGTCCAGTCTGATCCAGAAAAAGAATGTAAAAATTCCTCCTGCATCAATAATCTGTGAAAGTCTTATTCAGGAGTTTGGGCAAAGAGGACATGTGTCCATTAATTCTGAGGAAGAGGTAAAAGCTGGGCATGATAATTTTGTGGGAATATTTCATAGATTTTAAATAGAGATGATGAAAATAGAATGTACTATAGGAAGCTTTTGATGCAATGGGAGGACTGAGGGACCTTTTGACATCAAATTCTGTTGCAATAGGCTTTTAATATCAATATACAACAGTACATAATGTCATTGTATCTCATGACATGATCATGTTAAATACAGACATTCTTATTATCGTCATGCAAAACTACACTCCACTTTTGATGGCAAACTGACAACCTCTGTATTATGTCTAGTTTAATTCTCAGAATGACTCGTGTAGTAAGACTCAGTGTAGACCAGTGTATGAAGTCCCTCTGAAAGATGGTAGTACTCTTTGGCCTGTCGTTGCTATTGAGAAGGTACTGTAGAATGAACATGTAGTGATCAGTTGTTTATGATCAGTAGTACATTTAATTGCCAGTACACCAGCACCATTATTGGTGATATTATCATACGATACAATAACTTTATTGATCTCCCTCTAAAGGGCTTTTCAGATCTAATTTACAAGAGATAAAACTAAGCTACCCTAAACTAAGAAAAACACTATATTTTACAAAAACAACTAGAAATAGTCCTAAAGTATTATCAGCACCAGCCCCAGCAGCAGGACCTTTATCATCATTGCTGCCATTACCATTACCACTGTTATCAGCATCATCAACTGCTATCATCTCTGTCATTACCTTCATCGTTGTCATCATTATTATTATTGTCATTATTTATATCATTACCATCTTCACCACTACCACCACCATCAGCAGCAGAAGTATCACCACAGCACTTTCATCATTGTCATCGCTACTATGGTTATTATGAATGGTCACTCATTTGTCACCATAATGTTTACATTGTCACATGATGGTATTAAATTTTATTAACCTCTTGTACTGCCATATGTATCTGCCAAGCATGTATTCTTTATCTGATCCCCCTGGTTAAAGCTAAGAAACTAACAATAGAGTGTAATAATTGTTTTCTTTGTGTTGTTCAGTTTGGCTTGATCTTTGGATGCCTTCCCTTAGTTGAAAGAGACTTATCCCAAGAAAAGATTCCATTGATTGAGATGTAAGTATTTATAAGATATGGACAGACTATGAACATCAACCTTCAACTTAGTTTTTACACATGAGTTTGTTTGTTTAGGCCTGGTGTTACCATTGGTTACAAATTGCTGCATTCACTAGTGGAATGTGTTGGGCAATGGTCTTCTAGAGAAGAGGTAAAATTCAATACAGTACATGTAAGAAAATAAAGCCTGTGTCTGTCACAATCAAGATAAAGCATTTTCGTATGACTGTGAAATGCTCAGTGCAGTATGCATGCCTTGCTGTGACTGCTACTGTATGTTTTTGTAGAATTTTGATTAGCTGATTTTCCCCCTCATGCAACATAATCAGTCTTGCAGTGCTGTGACCTTAGCAGTGACTATGTCTGCACTGTGTTAGTGCAGTGTTTAAGGTATTTGATTGGTTGATAGTTAATTGTCAAATGTGATTGGTCAGGCGTACATGTTTACCATGGTGTGCCACAACCATGTTAATGTTATGAGCTTCTGACAGTCATTTGAAAATTGCTCTTTGATAAGTGTACTAATGATATCTCAACTCATCCTTGTATATTTTTTTTTACTAGCTTTCTTCAAAGATTAAAGATCTGCAGACATTCTTGTGTGTTGCAGTTCCATTTGGAACACCAGTTGATACTAACCCAGTTACTGTCCAGGCTTTGATTACTGGTAAAGACATAGCTACATCACAAAGGCAAAAGGTACAATATGAGATAAGATGAGAATGATGATGACTATTGACTATAAGCTAAGACAGTCAAAAATAGTTAATGACTGGTGTGGGTTTTGAGATTATACTTGTAAGTATACTGAAGTCTTGTTTGGAAATATTTTTAGCAACCATCCTGGAAACCTGTTAGTCATAAAGGAAAACAACAGATTCTGTTTTCAATAAAAGAAGAAATCAAAGCATCTCAGGTAATGATCAAGATATGCTATACAATAAGGATGAGGTTGACGATGATGATGATGATGATGATGATGATGATGATGATGCTCATGGTGTTGGTTTATTATAAGTAATGATGATGATGCTTAATAATGGTCATATGGTCTGTGTAGTCACTGGTCTCACCCTGCACTATGAGTTCCCAGTAGCTCAGTGGATAGAGGGTCTGACCTCGGATGGTTTTCCCAGAAAATTAGCTGAAACCACAAGCACATAATATTATTTACATATCAATTTTTTACAATTTTGTTTATTGTTAATAGTATCATGCAGATAGTAGCCATGATGTATATCAGTTATTTGGTACCATAGTTTGTAAGGTAAAGTATTAGTTTTGTTGAAAATATGGCTTTGCCTGATTTTTAGTAAAATGTATTATTCAAAATAGAAGAACTGTTACCAAGTAAGAATATGATTTAAAAAATATAGAATGAACATTGGTTAATTTTTTTGTAACAGTTTGAATTGTGCCATATTGTATATCAATTCTCAATCAATGTGTGGTAAATAAAATGTTCACAAAATCTTTAGCAGGACAATAATCATTTTATATTATTTAGTTAAATTTACTTTTTCGTTTTTAATTAGTTTCATACTTCTTTGGTTTTTCTTTATTTGTCCAATGATTTAACCATCATTCATTTTTTTTTTTTTTTAAATGTTATCAAGGAATAATTTAATATAATAAAAATTAATAAAGCAGTACGCCTGCACAAATTAATTATTAAGTCTTTCATGTGTTGTTGGCACAAAAAAATAAGACTTTCATTAGGTAGTCAAAACTGTATTACAAGGTTGCTGTATGGTACTTTCAACAGGCAGACTTAGATGGCATCCCAGAAATAACAGTCAGCATTCTCTCTCCTGCAGTGGATTACCTACTTGTACACCCCAGTGTTCACGAGGGGGATACATCTGTACAAGAGTCAGTCCTTGAAACAAGTCAAGGTGCTATACTTCCTCGTGCTACAGAACGGCGCATCAGGTTCAGACCCCCAGCTGAACCTTTCCCTTTGTGTCACTACTCTGGTCAGGCAAAGAATGGTTTACCTATCGAAGGCATTTATCAGATGAGGGTGGGTACTGTACAATGGTACAATGATGTAAGCATGTTTTCAAGACAGCTTTCTATATTATGTACATTGTCATCTTGGCTGATTCAGTTACCTATGGAATGTCAGTTGGGGGTTTTTCACATCCTAGTAGTGAGAATGACAATGCCAAGGATGAAGGCAAATACATAAAAAATCGTTTTGAAAACACACTCATGTTATCACTTTGCTGCTTTCACTTTTTTGTGAAGTTCCTTACCATCATACTTCATTCAAGAAACAGACTAACACCACTCAAGTTCATAAATCCATCATTAATTTTAATGGATAAAAGCTAAAATGCTTTGGAATGTTAAATGTAACTTTGGGGTGTGAAAGCTGAAGTAACAAAAGATATGCAGTTGAATGTGTTAACTCTTGTGTTATACTGTAAGTAATACAAACATATTGTGAGCCTGGATAATTGTACTTTATGACTAGATGACACTTTTCCATCAACAACTGGCTGACGTTTGGCCAACAATACTCCTTTTTTACAGTTCTGTTCAGTGACCACGAATAATAATTCCAATTTGTGAAGTTGGAGTTTCTGCATGCTAAACTATAGACTATCATGCACAGCAACTCCAAGTTCGAATTGGAGCTTTTATTCATAGTCACTGAAAGGAACTGTAAAAAGGAGCATTTTCTACAAATCTTGAATCTGAGAATTGGCAGGTTGTCTATCGTCACAGGCCATGAAATACATATTTAGAGTATTTATTACTTGTCTTTCCAGGGTGATGAAAGAGCTGTTCAAATCTCCCTTCAACTGAAGCTCAATGCAAAAATCAAGAATTCTTTTGAATATTTTGAAGTCCACTTACCTTTCTTCAACAGGTACATAAAATATTGGAATAATTAATAGAACTATAGGTGGATATTGGTTTTACCTTACATGTTATATATGGCAATAAAGTACTTTATTTACTATGACCTGCTGAAACATGTCAGACTCAGATTCAGACACTGTTCTTAGATTGGAAATCTTTTGCAATTACAAGTAAGTGTTTGTGATGAGTTGGTCAAGTGTTGGTTAAGTGTCAATCAATTTTTGATTAGTGCCAGTCAAGTGTCCATCAAGTGTTGGCCAATCATTGGCCAACAAATGACTGTTGACCAACATGTGTCCACCGGTCATAAATTAAAATATTTCAATCAGTTACTTTATTTTAGAAATAATTATGAACTTATGTTTAGCTAATGTGTCGACCGGTCATAAATTAAAATATTTCAAACAGTTACTTTATTTTAGAAATAATTATGAACTTATGTTTAGCTAATGTGTCGACCGTCATAAATTAAAATATTTTAATCAGTTACTTTATTTTAGAAATGAACTTATGTTTAGCTAATGTGTTCATTTTTAGGGGTTGTATAACAAAATTTGAGTCAGGAGGACCGTCATATGGGAGTCTGGTCATTGGCTCTAGTAAAAGAAGATTGTTATGGAGTATAGGTATGCTAGGACCAGAGTACTTGTCATTGCACAGTGCTGCTTGCAACACGTTTCAGGGGGTGCAAGTGGACAAATGCTGCAACAATCCTGTTAAATACAATATTGCAGTGTGTGTCCATTAATCTAGAAAAAAATTGCATAATATATTTGAGATTAAGATATTTTCCATAGACATGAACTCTCCTGATCACAGGTAGCCCAAGCACAGAGTTAATGAAGAATGTAAGGTTTACTGAATTTATTATGAATGGCTGTTAGAATTTTCTAACACTCATCTCATAAATTCAGTATGAATATGACCAATCTGACTTTATTCTTCACTTGACTCTGAAGATGAATTCCACTTAGGTTGTCATTAACGTCAGTCACATCAAACAGTCCTTCTCAGGACTACATCCACCTGTATGATCATAATACTTTGATTAACAAACCTTTTGTTCTTCACTAATCCTGTGCTTAGGCCTGCTACCTGTGTCCCTATGAGTGCTTTCGATCTTGGGGTTAAAAGTTTAAAGTAAATATGTTTAAATGTTTAAAAAACTTTTTTTCCAGGACAAAAGTTCCCAAAGTCATTAGAGGTTGTCCTGGCAGGTACTGTGTTCTTTGGAGATCCTGGAGCCACCAAGAACAAACAGCAATCAGCAGTGTTCATAGAGGATCCATTCTGTCAAGGATTCAATAGCTATGTACAGGTATAACAATTAAATAGGACTTAACAGTGGTTACACAGAGTGGCTCGTATTCCACTTGATTCCAATTGGAATTCAGAAGTTGATTTTTTAAAGAAGGAAGAAAACTGGAGTAGAACCATTGAAGCACAGGAGATCTAGAGATTCAACAAACAACTTTATTCACATGACACCATTCTGAAGATCAAACATGGGCTGCCTTGGCGAGGGGGGGGGGGGGCTCTCACCACTTAATACTGTCACCACTACACTGTCACCACTACACCACCCATGCTTTCAGTCTCAGTTCTTTTGTGTTGAAATACATGAGAAGACCAACAAGCAACTCTAGTCATGTGATGGCTGGTCTGGGTATCAAACCCATGACAGCAGCTTTGATGGAAAGGTAGAACATTTACAGCGCACACAACCGGTGTTTCCCTATTAATAGCATTGTCAGTGTTGAGTATTTTGATGTGTCCTTTTTCAGATCTTTTTCAAGATGTCAGACTTCACACTCACTGGTTGTTCTATAGACCCGAGATCTCTTAGTATTTATCCTAACTCTAAGTTGTCCAAAGTAAATACAAGTAAGTCATGAATTCAGACGATTAATTAAATTAGCAAGAAAATTAATTGAGTGTAATTATTGATCATGCTGAATGTGAAGTGCATATAAAGCCACACACCTGTTAGTGCCTGGCTAGACGAAAAGCTATTAATGTTTTAACAGACAATATTGACAACTCTGTATTGTATGAGAAGCCATATAAATGTTGCAGTAGGCATTACTATGCGAGAGAAGTCATTTTATTGTTAGCCATTGCAGCCATTTATATGTTAGGACATGCTGTCTATGGTGCAAGGAAAGCCATTTAAATATTGCAAAAGGCATAAACATGTACGGAAAGTCATTTCACTGTACTGTATGTTGCATGAGAACCCATTCAAATGTTGTACTGTAGGAAGCTACTGAGAGAGCAGCCATATCACTGTTGCAATGTGTGACAAACCATTTCAATGGCCAACAGTATTTGTAACACTGGGTTCTGTTGGCTGTAGGTATTGAATTCATCACAGCTGATTACAAGATATGGAACACATTTGGTGATGCCATGATACCTGTAGCTAACTGTCCACAAACAATGGAATCACTGAGTGACGTCAAACAGTAGTGACATGATTAGAAGGTAGGAAGAGCACACCACTTTAGATACTGAAAGTCAATTTATCACATTCTTTTTTGATTAAGGTTATCTTCCAAAAAGGTAGTTTAGTTGTTGAAATTTCAGTTAGCTGAATATTTAGAATTTATATTTAGAATTATGTGAATACATTAATGTGGTCATACTTTTGTACATTGTGCTGCAGTAAAAATATGCATTAATAAAAAACATAAAACTTAAAAAAATAACAAAAGGGAAAAAATCAAGTAAACATTCATGGGACAACACAAAAGTAAGAAAGATACCAAAACTTTATTACATAATTATGTACTTGATATTTGGAACATAGCAGAATTACTTTAAATTACAATAACTCCCCTGTATACAGCTGTACATGCAAATAACTTCCATTAACTGGTAACAGTGGTTAGAAGGCAACAAGCTTGAACTTCTTGTTGTTTTTTTTAAATTTCTTTATCAATATTTAATAGACAATTTCACGGAACCCATTACTCAACGTCAGCCTCATCAGCGTGTAATTCTTCTTTACAACTTGACTCCAGTCTGCAGTAGTGAAAGGTATTTACACATCAACGAACAATTGAACCACTTAAAAATTTCACAGGTTGTAGGCAATTTCTAAAGAATATATTACACGCTGACGAGGCTGAGGTTGAGCTGCGGGATCTGTGAAATGGTCTAATGATGACACTGTCTAGCAGTTTTTGCAAAACCCTTTTGTAACAACCCTTCCATACGTGTACCTAAAGTATGATATTTCTAAACATATTTGGCGTAAATGCAAAGACACAGGAAAAGAGAGCCTTCAAATTTGTTGAACACTTTCAAGACATCAGATGACCCCTGTATAAAATTTACTTTAAAGGTTCATCGTCATAATAAAGCATTCTGAATCAAACTTAAAGGAATCCCAAAAACTGTATGATGTTAACAATAGACCATTCTTTAGGAAGTGCCTGTCTGTCCAGGGCCCTGAGAACATAACAATCTTACTCTTCCAGATGGCCTATATGTCTAACTTGAGAGTGTTTTTACTTATACATTCTGTCTTCCCAATATCATTTGCTTTACTCTTATACTAGTATGAGCTCATTTCAAGCTCATGTTCCTAAGACAAACAACTGGATAACTTCTAAAAGTATCATTAAATATTATTAAAAATATTTAAAATATGCTGATAAAAGTCTGAGGTATATAAAAAAAGGTATTGTTATTATATTAGATATAAAAATAAATTGATAATTCATTTTTATTCAGTCTATTTTCTATAATTTGTCATGTGTGTTATTCTCATATATTAATAATATATAATAATTATGTATTTTAAATAGTAACGTTTTATGCATTCAAATGTGAATTTAATTAACAAAACCCTTCAGTCCTTCTTCTAGGAAGTCAAAGTACTTCAAACTCACAAAGTCAGTGAATCCTTCTGGTAGGCTAGAAAAAGAAAATTAAATTCCATAAAACCTTCAAATTCAAATAAATTTTATTCATTTTTTGATATCCTGGAACAACCTCTGAGCTGATCAAAGTCAGGGCACAGCTAATGTCACCGACTGAATTAAAATTAAGTGTGTTGGGTTTTCTTGAGCATGGAAAATGTTTTCCTGGAGAACCAGGGTCCAACCAAGATAATTAAAGCCCATCAAATCAAGGGAGAAACCCAACAAAATCTACTCCTACGTGATGGGAAGCATGGGTGGTGTGGTGGTGCACAACCTTTTGCCAGTGCGACCCTGGTTTGATTCCAGGGCTCAGTGTTGTATGTGAGTAGAGTTACTTGGTTCTCTCCTGTACTAAGGGTTTTTCTCCAGCTTCTCTAATTTTCCTCTCTCTGCCTTCACAAAGATAATCTTCTAATTTCTGATTAGAATTTCATTGGATGAAGAGCTACTCAGTCTGTAGAAATGCCACAGCTGGTAAATCCCAAATATTACACCTTTGTAATCTTGTTTTAAGAATCCACCAAGATTTTGGTATTATCTTCATTAAGTAAAAATATGCAGGTGATTATAGAAAATCTCACATGCTGATTGGTCTAGAAACTCACACTATCACGCAAAAGTCGAAAATGGTGGCCAGCCACTTTGTTGCTGTTACCAGGAAAAATGCCTTTTATCTTCTTTTTTTTCCTTTTTTTGAAAAAATCACCTGTGTATTTATACTCTAAAACAATTATTTGCCTCAGGCTCAGTGATTACCAGGGAATATTTACCTTGCCACTCGAAGACTCATATCTGGGTATATATTCTCCTAATAATCACTTCGCTTTCAGCGAATAATTGTTAAATATTAATGTCATAACTTACACCTGGACTTGGTCTCTTTTATTTGCTTCTTCATCTCCCACATTCATCAGGGAATTAGCATTAATTCTATTTACTAGTGTGCCATTAGGCATCATAACCATGGATTCAACAGGAAACCTGTAAAATATTACAAAATAAGTCTGCATTCACTCATGAACAACTGTCCTGTTTGTAAAGTTTATAAAAAAACTCTCGAGGTATCTTATTTGTCAATATTGTTCCTTGATTTTATGGTGATGGTCACATGTTTGTCATTTGTTGATGATTTGCCATATCAAAATCTAGTGGTCAGTGAAAAGCCTTTTACTTTAATTATCTTTTATTAGTAGACCTCTACCTTGGTCATAAACATTTTTTTCTGGCATAACAGACCACTTTCTTGTCATTGTCTTGGGAATAAGATTGTTTGCTTAGGTTATATCCATATATTCATGTGTCTTTTCATGCACAACGTAACAAAGAAATGATACTGTAGGGAATGGGGGTCTGAAATGGGAAATCAATCAATACCAATTGCCATCATAGATACCAGTTGAATGGCCCAGTTGAACACTGTTGATTGATCTCATGCAGCCCTCATGCAGTAATTACTACTGTAAGTGTAACTAATATAACCACACTTCCAAGCGAACCAAAAAGAATATTATTGTTCACCATCCTTCACAGTACCTGTAGCTGTGTAATGCCATTTGTGCTAGCCTTGCTGTCTCTACATCATCTTTATGTTTGGCCAAACCCTAATGAAAGGAAATTCATCACATTTAGAATATTTTCCACACTATACAAGAAACTCTCTGTGCTTGTCAGTGCAGCCTTATAATCCCTAAGGGGTACCCCTAAGGTAGTGAGTAGTAAGTAAGTTCCTGCTAATCTTAAGGCCAGTTTAGACGGTACAATTTTCGCCTACAACTATTATATACGACAAGCTCGCGCCATTCTACAACTCAAGTCGTAATGGGTAAATCAAGTCTACATCTTGCCTACTGACAGACATGAGCGTGTTGTTGCAATAGTTGTAGGCCAAAATCATACCGTCTAAACCGGCCCTTATAGAGCTTTTAAGTGCTGATGTCAATCATATGGAATAATAACTTCCAGGTCCAAAGAGAGGAGCCCTACTACAAGTATAGACAGACTAGAAATTTTTTGATAAAGTTTTGATTGTTTAATAGGTGGAGTAGTAATAATTGAGGCCATTTTTTGCTTCTTCCCAGCAATTTTTGTGAGCAGTTGGACCTGGAAAAATAACATAACTTAGAAGCTCTATGTGCTTAGTATAAGACATTCTCTTGGCACACACACACTTAGTTTACACGTAGCTCGAAATCTCTAACTGCTGTATATATTTGTATGAAAATAAGACTGTTAAGAGTCTTTCAATTTGCAGCTGCATAAATTGATTCATATACTGCGAAGATCAGCTCAATTTGATAACTGCTGTATAATGTTACTATGGGTAATTATATATTCTTGGCAAACTATTAAAGGTTCAGTACAGTCCCTAGAGGGACACCTTAATACTCAAAGATACTGCATGTTAATGCTAAACACTGCTGTATAATGTTACTACGGGTAAGTTATATATTTTTGGCAAACCATCAAAGGTCATACAGTCCCCTAGAGGGACACCTAATACTCAAAGATAAAAATACTTCATGTTAATGGCAAACACTTGACCTTGAGCTCCTCTACGAGGGACCAACAGTTGATGAAATTGTTCATTAAGAGGTTGACGATAGGGCGGCACTCCAAGGGGCCCTCTCGGAGTGTCCGCCCAGAACCTACAAAAACAATAGTTTATGTATGGTAAGCTTGGTTTTCAGAGTTAGACTTGTAAAACAGTACTAAGGTAATAAAATAATAACGTATAAAATTTAAAATATAATACATTACTAATAATAACGGCAATGTTTCAAGCATAGTGATAGATGACAAGCATGAGTATAGACTCCAGTACCCCTAATAACTTTTAAAACATAAAACAGTATTTAAGTAATTTGTATTTCAGTATAATAGCATTTATTTCAGAGATGTGGTGACCAAGTGCGTCATAACAAGGTGACGTGCCATTATAAGCTTGGCTGGTCAAAATATGAAAGCATTCTTGATAAATTTTATTTTTGACAGCCAACTGAACAGTGTACCATTTTATAAACAAAATATCAAAGATGTCGTTGTAGATAATCTTTTCACCGTAGTAAGAACAAGAGTAACTGACGTTTCGGACGTTAGTCCTTCGTCGGAGTCAACGTTTCGGATGTTAGTCCTTCGTTGGAGTCAATGACTCCGACGAAGGACTAACGTCCGAAACGTCAGTTACTCTTGTTCTTACTACGGTGAAAAGATTATCTACCATGACACCTTTGTTTTAACTTTAATATCACCGACGCAGTCTAAGCTAGTTATAATACTAGTCGTCATCAAAATATCAAAGACAAAACTTCTTGAGAAATATTGGAATATATATTTTATGCCTCAATCTTCGCAAATGCTCACAACATCTTGGGAATAGGACAGTACCTCAGCATGACTGGTCATCTAGAGCACCCCAAAGTAAAATATGGTGCACTAGTTTGTTTTGTTGTTTGGCCAGTTGAAATGCTTCCTTGAATGGATGGTAAGTCACCTGTGAAGAAAGGAAAATTAATTATGGTATTTTCTACTTGATTTTAACATTGTTACTCCTAAGAGAACAGGGACCTTTGGGGGGGGGGGGGGACATGGCTAACTCACATATCATTCCCTAAAACAACCTATGGGCTGATCTAGGTCAGGGCATGGCTAACTTACAGATCCAAACCTGATACAACTTATGTATAAGTCAAGGCATGACTAACTTACAGATCTAATTGGAGTTAGCATGATTAGGTTTTGCAGAGAGGAAAACCAGAGAATTGGAAGGAAAACCCTCAAATTAATCGGAGAGACTTAACAAAGTCTACTCACGTGATGCCAGGAGTTCAGTAGAAGGATGCTGAAGAACATGTGGTGTGTGCTGATTATCTATTCCTTTCTAAATGTGCAATCATTGTACATGTACCTTTTTGAATGGATAAAAATATGCAGCGAGGATGTTTTCTGCTTTCTCTTTTGATATCTCTGATTCCCATTTTATTTCTTGTTCATCAGTGGCTGTGCTTTTTGGTTCACGGTTCTTGTCATCCAGGGTTTCATTTTCTTTCAATACTGATGGACCCAAACTCCTTAACTCCATTTGAGGAAGGAAACCTTTAGCAAATAAGGGATTAGTCAGTCAGGCATTATCACATAATGTAATTCAACACATGTACAAGACCACATCAGCAAGGCTGTAAAACATAATTATGTCTATAAATTAAAGAAATGTTATGGTATCTTTATTTTTTCCTTTGTTTTCTTTATTACAACAATGTGGGCTCTGCCTAGGATTTGCTGATTTTGATTTTTGAACATTGCTTTATGACAAATGTGTGTACTATGCTAAAAAAATTATTATTATTATTATTATCATTACTATTATTACTATTATCATCATCATATTATTATTATCATTATTTATTATTATT
The DNA here is from genome assembly GCA_011057435.1 of Actinia equina. NCBI lineage: Eukaryota > Metazoa > Cnidaria > Anthozoa > Actiniaria > Actiniidae > Actinia > Actinia equina. The sequence continues at coordinate 1,286,490 of WHPX01000087.1, forward strand.
GTTATCATTATATTATTATTATCATCATCATTATTATTATTATCATTATTTATTATTATTATTATTATTATTATTATTATCATCCTAAAGGACTGAATTTCTTTATTCTTTATAAAGAAGAAGACTATCCTATTGGATTCCCATTTTGAAAAAATCTTCCAATTTGTTCTCATACTATACCTATGTCAACTTCCATGCTCACTTCATTTCTTTGGCTTACACTACCATCTGCAGCTTTCTCTACAAAACAAGGTTTCTAAATCAAATTCCAATCTACTCATAGAATTATGAGGCACAGAAAATGCACCTTTAAATTCCATCTGGAAGTTTCTCACTTCTTTCATTTGTGCCTTTAATGGCTTCACATATTACTAGCTAATTAATTACCTTGATCTTGCTCTTCTTGGTTATCATCTGCTCTGCTCAACATCCACTCCATATCTGTACACATAATGTACAACAGGGTGCAAAAACGTATCGTCATTATTTATTATACTTTTATAAAGCAACATTTTGAACCATTTATCAAGCTCCTGGCAGAGGTTGGAAAGGTTTTCGGATGGTTGCTATTTTAACTCTATGAAATTTTTCAGTGGCATAGCAAGAGTACCAGAGTTGGAGGTGCAAGCACACCTGCCAAATCAACAAGTAACCCCCCCCCCCCCCCCAACAAAAAGAACAGGAAAATGCACAAATTCTAGTCCACTTTTTTTGTGAAGGTGGTGGTACCCCTCGCTCCCCCTTGCTACTCTCCTGAAAATTTCTAGAGGAAAAGGATCATCAACTTTGAATCCTTGTTGTTAAAGGCAGGGTGGAACAGAGACGGTGCATATTCGTTTGATATGCAGTACACATTCAATAGACCCCTTGCATGTGACATCAAAGCAGCCTAATTTGGAGGCCTAAGTAAAAAAATTCATTTTCATTAGAACTGGAAACCTATCGTTATGTACTCCAAATTGAGCTGCATTCCAACATGCTGCAAGGGGTCAAAACATGCAAGAAAGTTTTACTCTGTACCCACCAACATTGAGACTCTTGTTAGCAGGAACTGCCATATTGAATGACTTGATATGGGATCCATCTCTTCTGATGATAATTGTTCCAGCAAACTGTGCTGGGGAGAACCAAAATGGGAACAGAGGTGGCTGATTCATCTGGAATTCTGCATGGATTCTGTTCAGAGATTTGCAAAAATAATTATAATAAGACATTGTCAAAGTCCTTTTGCATGTTGTTCTTACATATTCCCCGGCTCACGTTGAAGTTCATTTGCCTCTTAATTGCTCTATAATATACTCCCTGGCTCATGTTGTGCTTCGAATTCAGTGAGCAGTGGGTTTGTGAGCATCCCCTCCCCTATAGCTTAGGCATAGACAGCCACTCTGATCTTGTGAGTTTATATAGAGTGTGAGTTAGTGAAAGTATTCCAAACATAGTAATTGAAATTCTAACCTAAATGAAATTTTCAAGTATTTTTTATTCTCTGCCTGTATACAAGCAGCTGTCCCTTGTGGACCAAACCTTGTGTAAATAAAAGGTCTGGGATGAAACATGGCAAGAAGACGGTGGATGATGCCTGCCTTTCCTCGTACTGGTGGAGGGATGTAGCGATTACTAGACAATGTAGGACCTGGGATTGATTACAAAAAAATCTTAAAAGTTATTAATTAACATAATAAAATAATATATAACCAGTCTAGTGTGCTACATACAGAGGTCCATAGGAATTTCAGAAGCCCCAAGAAAAAGTATTTTAGAGGAAGGTTGGTGACAAAACTGTCAATTTTACTCCTGGATCAATATTCCTTCCTCAGCAAAAGTCAACATGTACACTGAATAAATTTAATGGCATTGCTTGTGGGTGATGAGAGTGGAAAAACTTCACAATAAACTTCATAGTAATCTTACCATATTTTGAGATGCGTGGTTCAATAATGTACCAAGGCGTACCCACTTGAGTGTTTGCAGATGGGAGAAAGATGGAAAATGCATTAACAGGAAATGTTGCTTGTGGAGTGACCATTTTTGTCCAGGCCTTCAATCCCTCTATTGCTTTATCATATCCCTTTGTTATAAAACAAAAATGTCTAAATTATTTTTATATCCAGGTATATATAGACTTTCTCAAAGTCTGTCTGTTTTTCTTTTAGAATTGCATTTGTTTTCCCTTTGGTATTGCAAAAGGTCTTTTTTTTCCAGTTTCGCAAAAAAAATCCATATTATATTTTTTCCCTATTTTAAACCACCTGGCCAGTAAATAAAGTCAAGGTGAATAGCAATTCTTTTGTGTGTGTTTTTTTTTTGAGATTTCTTCAATGCACCTAAAACTTTTATATTATTATAATTATTAGCAAGGGGCATTTCAGAAGTATTTGATTAATAATTTCATTAATTCAATTAAGAGACACTGTTACATATTTCCTTAATGCCAAATACTTTGTACATACTTACAGGATATGGAGAACTTGAAAACTTAGTCATGCTAGATAGAACAAGAGGTTTGAAGGAACCATTTAGAGTCACTTGTTCTCCACTCCAGTCCCAATTCTCTTCAACGACAGGCGTCGACAAGAACTGACTTTCCTTAAAAGTTATAGATTAAAATCATTAGTAAGATGCAGATCATAGAAAATCAATATCAAGACCCCATATTTTATATTTTCTTAATTAATGTAAGGAGTTGAGTTTCAATTGGGGCTATCCTCCTGTTTTCTTCTCCGGCCGCCCTTGGCTTTGTATGTTGTGCATTTAATTGTATGGCTTTTTTCACACAGAAGTCATGTTGGTTTATTGAACAATAGATTCCACCACGCGCCCACCACACTTAGCCTCACATTCAAGTGCTTGAGAATAAACTCATAAAACAAAGGGTTAAACAAAGATATTTATTCTCATGAGAGATGTGGTCATGTGATTAAGGTCCATAGCTACTGTGATATTAACAAGACTATATCAGGAAAGGTTTCATTATTGGAGGGATCGGAGGCAGGAGTAGGGACTTCAGAGAAGAGAACTATCAATAAACTTTAAACCTTTTTGAATGATCTTTAGGTAAGCAACGTTGTTTTTTTTTAAAATCTGGTCTGCCTTCCTTCCTTTTTTAAATTCTCTCTCAGCTCCCTTCACTCTCTTTTCTCCACCTTCCCCCATCCCTCCCTCTTGCTTCCCTGCACTACCCATTTATGAACAAAATAATTTACCATTCAAAACCACTAGGATGGGAAAGCTCTTATTCTGAAACTCTCCACTGCAAATATTTTGCCCCAAAATGTCAAAAAACACAAGTTTCCCCCTTAAATTAAAGGTTACATGGATTAGCTTCCAAGCAAGCATCAACACGTTTCTGATACATGATACTAAAAAATTAACAAGCTGCATGTACGATGTGGCATAAAAACGATTTAGACAGATTTTAAATTAATTCAAAGAATTAAAATATAAGTATGAGGGTTGTCAGTTTTGTCTAAATCTTGTTTCGATACAGAGGTTTTTAGCAACATTAATATATGTGAGTATGATATGAACCACTTATAAGTACAGATGTTTCTAATTCTGTTAATTTGTTATTCAATTAATTTCATACTAATAAAAAACTTAATTGAAACACTTTAATTTTTTGATTGTTTTTTCGCTCAAAAATTAAGTGGCTCTCAGAAGAAAAGAAATAAAAACACGCCTTAAAGGCTTATAAACCCAAAACATATACCAAAGGAGAATCTTAAGCTTAAAGCCCTAAAAGGAGCAAAGTCTCCCAGGGAGCTTATCAGTTTTCTTTAACAACACTAAATATTTATGAAGTAATCGTGATTTTCAAATGTTTTTGAAACTTATATCATCTGAGGGTAAATTACTAGGATAAAATAAAGCTAAAAGATCTTAAATAAGAGAGTAAATAAAGAGATAAAACTGAGGTGCGTTCTTCACCTGAGTTCCTTGAAGTCGTTCAGCAATTGGGACGAATTCCTTTACACTAATTTTTCCATCGAGGTTTTCATCGTAGCTCATAAAAAGATCCAGCACCTGTGGACTGATATTATCTGCACCAGCTGCATAAATATCATAGAAACTGCCTGACATGTCCTGTGGTAGGAGGAGGGGATCAACCACAATAAAATAGACCAAAACACTTAGCATCCCCACAAGAAATGTGAACACTGCAACATGCTTAGATGTTATAGAATTTCTCGTCTTTTCTTTTGAATTTTCCTCACGATTGGGGCGCTTTTGGGAGTCTTCTTCGTTAGCCGTTTCGTCCATTCCGTTCAGGTCCAATGTAATGGGTAAAATGTTACAAAAAACTCTATAAAAGCCCTTTATTCCACCCCATTTGAAATACAAAACACCTCATCTTCTTCCTTGATTTGAAACTAAGGAGCAAAATAATCAAATTATTCTAACATCGGTATTGATTGGCGGAAAGATCACGCAAATATTACACGCTCTGTGATTGATGAAGATAACTTTTAATTATTAAAATAATAGAAGATAATTGATTGGTTATCTTTGTGCCGTTTGGCCAATCAGCATTTTCGTTATATGGTTGTTTTTTTTCATGCTGCATGACGGTCTACCCAAACAAGAACTAAAGATGGCGGACGCGGCGGAAGTGGAAGTGGAACTCCAAGAACTGGACCAAATAGCGGCAAACCTGACTAATGGATGCCACACATCATCTGAAGAAACCCTAAAAATGGAGAGATGCGACTTCACTCCCAAGAACAAGAACCTAGACGAGAACGTCGGGGATATGAACGAATATGCCATGTCGTATTTTGAGTCATTGAATAGCATGACTCGTCGTATTATTGCCGAACATCGCCAAGTCATTGAAGAAAACAAAGACGAATGGGCGAAGCTGAGCCCTGAGCAACAAGACAAATTAATAGACGATAAAATAGTAGACCCTAAGATTCGTAAGAAGTATGGAGAGGCAAGGTTTGACGCTAAGCCCGAGTGGTTTCCAGTGTTGAAGCTAGCTCATGGTCTATCAGATTCTGTAGGGAACAAACTGAACCTTGTTAATCCACGCGATAGTATTACCTCTGTCACCTTACAGGTAGGCTTAAAATTATATTCTAAAATCATAGGTTGTATGCTCCATAGGGTATATTGACCTTACGAACAAGGGAGGCGTCTACCTGGGATGGGATTCCACGCTCTGATATTTAGATTTTATTGAGAAATCCCTTGATGAAGGCTAGCATGAGTAGTCTTAGCTTATAAATAAGATTTTTACTCCAAACAAACTTCAAACGAAAACACCTGATCTGAATGAATATTGTATTAGAAAGAAGCGTCTCTTCCGAGTCAAATTTACATCAAACTCTGTCTGGATTGTCAACATCACAATCAGTGAACACCTACAAACTAACTGAACAAATCCCATTCAATCTCACCCCAAAATTCCTTCACTAAAAAGGTTCTTGTTGTTAAGAATGTGAAATGTTATTATTTAGCATAGTGGATTTTTTTAACGACTTGGGTTGATTTGCTGTTTTACTCTATGTTTTATTCATTTTTGTCTGTCTTACTTGTTGACACATCTATTTTACTGTATTTATTTTTGTCAATGAAATAAGTAAGAAATAATTCTTCATTCTCACTGACCAGCTCTTATATATTTTAAGAAGGTGATTTTTTAAATCTCTCTATTCCCTCTATAAAAAATATCATCGAAAGACCGGTCTCAAAATAACAATAACAAAAACCACATCTACCTTGATGAAAAAATATCTCTAAACAAAGTTGACTTGATAATTACCCATGTTGTCCAAACATGTGAGAGGAAGTTTGAAAAATTAATCAAATAGTTGGAATTCTTAATATATATGATATGTATTCAAGTCACGTCTGTACTACTGCTTCTAAAATACAAGCATTTTGTCACCTTTTATTGATTTGTAAGCTGCACAAAGATTGACCATTATCCCACATTGTAGTTTATATGAATAAATCTGACGAATCCACAATAGTTTTTGGCTGTTATTGTTGTGGTTTAAATATTTTATCCCTTATGGTATATAGACAATATTCGTTTTTCATATCATGACTTGAAATAACTTTATTGGTTATAATTGTGGGATTCATCTACTGAAATTTCAGATCTTTATTCCTTATCCTTCATATCCTTTGCATTACGTTTGGGAAAAAAAACGAAAATACTTGAGATTTGTTGTCTTACTCATAAAGAAATAGTTATTGGTCATAATTATTGTATTGTAGGCTTTGTCTGCCAAAATTTTAGATCTTTACATTATAATTATTTTTCAATTACAAAATGGAAAAAATCACATTCTTGCATTTTTTGAAAAGGCAAAAAAATCCAAACTTTTCATATGCTTAAGGCAAAAGCCTGATTATATGTTCTTAAACATTTCAGTACCAAAAAACATTGACCTAGTCTTCTTAGTCTAAACATTGTGGTAAGAGAGTTGAGATTAAGATTTGATTCCTAAACTGTGTTTTCCCCAAAATCTGTCTGGTTTTTAACTAGAAACATTGGGAATAAGATTTCACCTTTCCATTTAATTTTTTAGAGATATCTTTTTTATGTAATTTGATTTTGCAGCCTCATAACTATTTTCCACTTAAGAGAATATTTCCCCCTTAAGTTATAAGGAGTTTTGACTGGTGGAACGGAAAGAACTATAGATATATAGATGATGGATAATTTTCTGTCAGTCATGGAGTCTACTGTATAAGTATATGGTTACCCGAGCATGTCATATTATTAAAGAAAGTTTGTGCTAAACAAAAGAGATAATGCCACATGGAAAGCTACATGTGGGGATAGCAATCCAACCATGAAAATTAATGCTCTCATCAATTTATGATATCTGTTAAGAAATTAATGTTCCCATTGAAATAGAAAGATAACTATAAAAGATTTGTGTGTGATTAATAGATAAGGGTCATGAAAATGGTAACATTTGTGGTGCTAACTGTAGAGAATGGATGCTTACTTATGAGCTAATCCTTTTCAGTATTGATATATCTGTCAATTAATCGATACTCTCAGATAAATTTAGTTTAAACTCACTCAAAGAACAGACAATGGATAAGTATGGCAAATTTGAAAATAAGAAAATCCTTGATCTGAAAATGTGATCTGTGGCATGTATTTTGACTAAGATTCCTATACTTATCATTCAGTTTTATCACTGAAAAATGGAACCTATGTCAGTGATAAATTTATGATGAATGATTTTTTAATTTGAAAGTGGAAAGATTTTTTTGTAGATCAGACATTGCTTACCAACTGTCACAAAACTTGCATGGGAGGCCACAAAGCTGATAAAAATTTGAACACTTTAGAGGCCAGGTTTTGTATTGAGTGGGAAGTGATAGGAGAAGCGATAGGAGATAGGTTATTCCAACATGGAATAGAAAAACATTGAATCAGTCTCAACTCTAAGGTCCAGAGTAAAATGCAGAAATCATTACAGCTGTTCTTGGATCTTACCATACAATGACCTTCCTCTGTATTGCTTTTTGGCTTTGCCTATCGCCTTTGGCAATGACAGCTTTTCTTGAAATAGGTGTATTTTGCTGTAAATACTTGGTGTTAATAGAATAAAATTGAATATGATGCATAAAATAATGCTTATCATTATCATAGATTTGGTTCATTATTTAAAAACTCATGAATAATTCATGGAGGAAACACAATAGAAATCATGACCGTGAAGGAGGTTTTGTATCTAACATAGATTCCTCCTCATTTGCATAACTTTAACTTGGATTTTCTCTACGAAACTAGATTCATTTCGTAAAGAATTATGTACAGCTATGCCTTGTGTTTTATACCCGATAAAACACTCCTGCTCGATATTAAACAGTTCTTAACAAAATGGTTCCTGAGGGTATATTAATAGATACTTCGCATTACCATGACAACCAGCAAAGTTTAAAGTTTTTCCCTAAACAAATTAATAGACATTAGCTAGTCAGTTCCTGTATAAGTGTCTAATAGTGAAAATAAGTGCTCTCTCCAAGACAACTGAGTTAAAAATAATAGTAAACAAGCCCAACAGTCATATATCTAATCCAGCTCTTAGTTGAATGAGATCCCTTCCTCAAACTGTCACTAATTGAAAAACCTATATATAAACTACCTAAGAATACACAACATGTTTATCAACACTTATAAAGAGTTTCTAAAATATTCTCATATTGGTTTTTAAAATTAATTATTGTCAGTAGTAAATCCAAAGCTTAGAGCCCAGGGGGTGTACTCGGGTGGGTATCATGACAGGGGGTCCTACAGAGCTTCATATTGCAGGCCCCCCAAAAAAACTCAAACCTGAAATTTTACACCAAAAAAATACATGGCATCCAATTTCTGACTTAAACTCGGAGATGTGACGACCCAAAAAAATACGGATTTCATTTCGAGACCTAAGAAAATATGTGGCTGGTCTCTTGTCCCAAAAAAATAAAACGAACGAAATTGTATTACTTTTTTCAAAGTTACAACGAAGGCCTCATCATATTGAGCTTACAAACAAGTTCCTGTATGTTACATGTCATTGTTGTCTTCGCTGAAATAATCTTTGTTATTGCTATTTATAGATTCATACATTAAAAACTCATTTATCTAATATCAAGTACATTAAAAATATAGAGCCTTGACAATGAAATACTCAATCTTTGAAAACTATATTAATATAAATTATTTTATATAATTTATTTTAATATTTTATTTTAAACTCGTTTTCATTAAAAAAAATATCTAGAAAGTATCCATCAAGTTTTTGTCACTATTTTAAATAAGTCATCAGGGATAGGATTTAAAATAAAGTTAGAATGGATTAAAGTAACAGCTTTTGTCATTTTTGATAAAATTTCCATTAATGGTTATTGTGGAAGTTTTCCCACACAAGTGAGAGGCTGTTAGTTTGAAACACATACTAAAAATTTAAGAGCAGAGAGGTATCTGCATCACATGGCATAGTACTAACTAGATTTTTATTATTATCGCTTTTGGATGGATCACATTCACATTCTTTCAGTTTCTCATTTTTGAAGAAATAGAAATAAAGCATGTGTGCGTTATCTAAGATACTAAGTGTACGCACATTAATTATGTTTGCAGTTGAGGATCCAGAACAAGTTTAAATTAAGGGGGAGGGGAGCTGGTAGTTATCCGTCCCCCCTCCCACCTCCAGATTTACACTTGGTGTGCTCAGACACTAACCAGCCCTTGGGAATACTACCTCAATCTTTAAGGAGAAAGGGAGGGGACCAGAATCTTTTTATAGGGCTTTGATATTAATCATTAATCTGTGTTTGTTTGTTCGTTTCTTTTAGGATCTTCATTCTAGAGATCAGTTCTCCTCGCCATGGTCATGGGCATCAAGGGTAAGATGATCTAGTAAGCAAAAACCAGGGGCAACCTAGGGGAGCGGGTGCATTCTCCATCCCTAGATGTCCTGTGTCAGCTATTAGATTTAAGGATGTGCACTGCACTTTGTATTAATATTGTATTTGAGTTTGTGAATGACCTCATGATAGATGGTGCACCCATCAGCTCATGTCATGAATACAATCCTCAATCAGCCACTGAATAAAGGCAGTTATATTAACCTCTCATATATGCTGAGTACTTTTAGTACCTCTGTAAACCTTAACTCTCAGTTGTAAACATATTGTTAGGTAGACGCCTTTGCAGTTCCTGTTAATATCATCATGCAATGCGTTACAGAAAACCGTTGTGTGATGGCACTAACAGCTGCTGCCTAATCAGATAATGCTCCAGTAACTGAGAAACATTCTTCAGCTTAAAACTACCATAATCTTCTCCTATCATTTTAAAACCCTGGGCCGGATTGTTCAAAGCTGGATTAGTGCTAATCCAGGATTAACTCTATAGGTCTTATTAAGAGTCGACCCAGGATTAGCACTAAGCGGGCTTTGAACAACTGGGCCCTCGCAGGACTCTCCATCTAGTTCATTGTCTTCTACAATTATTTAAAACTTGACAAAATGTTAGGCAACTTTACAATACATGTTTATGGATTGGGGTACAAAGTCATTTGCCAGAAAGGCTCTAAATATTAATTCGTAAGAGTTGATGTTCCTTGACTAGCTTAATACTAAGGTTGTGAATAATGTTTTCCTATTTCAGCCACATTAATAGTTAATTTCCTTTGCAAGCCACTTTACAGGTTTTCCCTCCGTAAAACAAATAAGACAATAAATAGATAAAAATGTTTTTCATCCCAAGGAATAATATTAAGATGGCAGACTGAAATGGAAAAACGTATAATGGTAGTGTGTGTGAAGCATATTTATGGGGCGTGATGGTCGTAAAATATTACTTTCTTATAAGTTTTACAAACATCCCAACAGATAGTTAGAATCCAAGAAATACATTTAAAAAATCAAAAATCTTAGCCAAAATGTAGCAAGTATTTTCTGGTTGCAAGTTCAGGAAAGGTCTGTTACTCAATTATTAGATAGAATCCATGAGACAATATCTCAAGATTGTTATGTCTGTTAGGATACCTGAATCTTGGAACAAGATATTGTGGTTACTTAATTTGGAGACACACTGACACAGGAAGTCCTTTTTTAGTGAGATTCAGATATGCTTAGTCCCAGACGTTTAGACCCATGCATTTTACTCCTGATAAAGCATGTCTAGACAATTAAAAGCATGAGATATCTTATTCACTAACATCACAAATGTCATTTTAGACTTTTGGTTAGTTTTTCTATCAAATTGGATCCATCGTGAAGACATTTGTCTATACAAGGGGGCTCTGTCTCTCTTGCAACAGGTTTTCCTTCCTTCCCAACAATTCAACTTTTTGCCCCAGGGGGTACTAGGGGTGATTCAGTAATAGGGATGTGCTGCTGGTATGGGAAAACCTTGAACCTATCTTCTGTAAGACAAGAATCTCTTTTAAGGAACATACCCTACTCAATACACGACTATGTAAATTATAACTCTATCTAAGACCTAAAAGAATTTCTATAGTACAATAGCGTTGAAGGTGTTGTTCGGAATTGTGCACTAAAAAATTACGCGCTAAAACACTGAATTATATCTCCCTATCAAGACTCGAAAACGATGAAAGGTGCTAACTTATCCAAGAATGACTGGCTGTTCAAGACAATATCTTGGAAAATGTATACCCTTTCTACCAAAATCCCAGGGGGGGGGGGGGGGAAGGGAACAATGCCTTATCTAGCAGAACATTCTTGTATGGGCTATATATGGGAGTAGCCCCCTTAATGGATAAGAGCTGCAATGGTCAAGTGTGTGAGTAAAAACCACTTGTAGATACTTTATGAATAATTGTATAGTAGTTATGTATTCATTTTATTTGTCTTTCAAAATTAAAAAAGAAAATACATGACAGAAGTGACCCTGATGCCAGGGACAAGTCTTTCGCTTTCCTTTCCCAAAGAGCACTCTAAAACAAAGAGTTAACCCTAGCAAAAGGTCCACCATGGCTAATTTATATCGTCAGGTCTAATGAAAACTATAAACTCTACTATAGTTTTCATTAGACGTGATGATATTGTCGAGATGACAGCGAAACGTCTTGTCTTTTATACGACTAGGTTTCTTACTAAATCGTATTTATATATATTTTTAGAGCCAAGAAGATTTGCGGATTCTAGAGGAAGGAGAGCTGGAAGAGCGAGTCAAGAAAGCTGCTGAGCAGGATGAAGTTAATTTTAAACCGCTCCCAGATTATAGAATAAGAAAGAAATTTCCTCTAGATCTCGTCGAAAATGGGTCCAAGAACTCTAGCCGAACAGTCAGTACACACGGATCTGATCCTTTGTCCAGGAAGGAGTTCCAGGACATCGAAGTAGAGGTTAACTCTAAAGGGACCAGTAAGGAAAGTAGCAGACGAAGTAGTAGACGAAGTAGTAAAGCAAGCTCGGGGTCATCGGATGATAGCGATGTGCCGTTAATAAAAGAGAAAATAGTAGAAAAACAGCCTGAAAAGGTAGAAAGATCGAACGGGAGAAGAGAAGAAAAGAGCTCGGAGGAGGTAAGGAATATCGTTTGTATTTTTGAAACGAATGAAAATAATTGGAATGATAAATCGAATTAATACTCCAGTTTCGAGTTCTCTTTTCCCAGCCTTAGTCTCGGTTGTGCGTTATAATATTCAGCTACCCAACAAAAGTATCAGTAGTATTCGTAGTAGTGGTGAAGGAGACAAGAGGTATAGAGCAGTTTTCGCATGACTGTGAAAAGTTCACGGCACGAACACGTTCTTGACACGGCTTGGGATACGCCAGACCAATCACAGTGCTCGAGAATTCACTCTCCATCCAATCAAATAGAGATTGAGATTGAGGAGGGGAGGGGAATTAGAAGATAAGGTAGATACAGTAGATGGCAAATTGAACCCCTTCAACATTCTCTGGCTAACGCCCTTGTGAGAAATTTATTTAGTAATTTTATATTTCGTTCTTAAATGTTGTGGGGAATATTCTGCAATCGTCAGTTTCGATCGAGATTTCGACCATACTTCGTTAGTCCTCTTCAGGATCTGGTGTTGTTGAATATTTTTTTCCAGTATTGCATTCCACGGCTCAAGAACGGCACGTCGATAGAAACTGATGATTAAAGAATATTCCCCCAAACAATCTGAATGAAATACACCTGCAAAGGTCTCAGACATACAATATTAATCATTTTCTCCTTCAGGCACCATTGATGCAATCTGAGGCACCAAAAGACATGATGGCATTCTTAGCAAATTGGTGATTGAAGACACTATATGAATTCCAGAAGTCTATCATAAATTATTGGTAAGGAATGAATTATTAACGATTATTACTAATAGTTAATAGTGTCGATAACATGGAGGAAGATGGCTTACAAGACGTGTTGCTAGGCACCTTTCAATTGTCCTCCTTAATATCACAAATACTGGTTAATAGTATTATACAACGATAATTATGCCCAATGGATATATGGATTACTCTTATTTATGACTGTGGATGATCTCTGTGGGATACCTGTGCCATGCTTTTCACTGGACAGTTGTGTTTGGACATTCATTATTTACGGCTCTTATTTCTGAGCTTGGCTCTCGGTGTACTACTGAATGGACACTTGGAATCTTCTTGATCTGTTGGTAATTGCAATTGGTGCATCAAAAAGTATTTGGAATGGCCAAGTTTTTTTATTTTTGAGAGACGAAAACCTTCGTCCAGTTTTCCTACTTGTGTTGCAACCTTTGTCTAACATTCCAAACCTTGCAAATGAAGCTGCAAGAAAATGATAGTTTTGTGGTATTATGTCACGTCTCCTTCCTGTTACATGACACTGCTCAAGGTCTTGGTCTTGTCACGCGATATTGGAGGTTATATTGGTGTAACGCGGTGTTTTGCCACTGTACGAAAAAAGGCGCCATTTTCCTGCCAAGTTAGTCGAAGCTGCCGAACTATTCTTGTTACGATTGAAATTTAAAAGATACTGAACTAATTACATCTATTCGTTGGTCGTCTTGCCTTTCCTATTTGATTAGTGCCAAAAAACTCTTATAAGTTATTAAATCTGCTAGATAGTTGAGTTAACTAGGCCGTAAATAGACGTTAAGAAGATGGTCTGTAGTGCTGGTGCAAAGAGTTTAGGAATGGTTTTCTTTCTTGTCTAGTGATAGAAGAGAAGCAAAACGGAAAAGTTTAGAATACTGGCTATGATACTGCCGCGCGCTTTGTGTCCCGTTAGCTATGCTTGAGAGACCATTAGTTAATTGTGGAGGGGGTTGCCTAAATACACGGTATCTCCCCAAAACATATCAAGCAAGTAGTTCACCTACCGAAAGAAAAGTGCAACCTTTACTTTCATTGAAAAAATATCGAGCAAACACAAAAAAACTGGGTGCCGGGGTTGTTACAAAAAATGTTGTGCAACATAGATTCCAGCAATCTCTCCCTCAATTATCTAATGGTCCATCCCTATCTGAATAGGTCAAGGTACAATAGGATACAATAGGTACAAGTCTGGATTCAATAATTCCCCTGGTAATGTTAAGACTGATATTCGTTACATGAGACAAGAAAGGAAACCCCACATGGAAGTCGGTACTGGTAGAAGTCGTGCTAGAAATCGAGGGAATTTTAAGAATGTATTAAAAAAACTATGAAATATTATAAGTCTTTACTTAAAAGGCTTTTGTAAAGAAAGATTACAATCAGCAAGTGGGTAATGATCCTCGTAATGGGCCATGTGTTTGCTGCCCTTTGTAGACCGCAAAAAAAGGTTAATTAATATATTGACGAAATCAAGGATTCTGATTAGTAATTCGTAAAGGAATAAAATCCTTAAAGATAACACAATGTTAACCTAGTTTCCTCGGAAAAGACATTTTCCCATTTTCCCACAGTGTCTTGGTTGACCGGCGAACCTTGGCTCTTTCACACTTCTCAGGGAGTCTTGACGAACTCAACTGCAATTCGTAAAGGAATCAGTAAAATTCGTAAAGATAACATGCAGTACCAACCTGGTTTTCTAGGATAAGAAATTTTCCCACACTGTCTTTTTTGACCGCATTAACCTTGGATCTTCTCAGTAGGATCTTTAATAGGATCTTAGAAAATTAGGATTCTGTTCATAAATCGAAATAAAGTTTATTATTATTAATTCGTAAAGAAATAAAGTTCGTAAGAATAACACTGTGCCATCCTGGTTGCAACGAAGAAAAACTCTTTTCAGAGTGTCTTGTTGACCGAACTTTGGCTCTCAGAGGGATCTTAACAAACTTGGGATTCTGTTCATAAGTTGGAATAAAGTTTTTTATTATTTTTTAATTTGTAAAGAAAATAAGTTCCTGAAAGTAATTGGGTGCCATCCTGGTTACTGGGAAGATAAATTTTCCCCTCAGTGTCTTCGTTCACCGCAGTAACTCTTCTTAAAGAAGTCTTTGTGGCTTCGCGTTGGCGTGGTTTGGAGGTAATGTCGTTTAGATTACAAGCTGTTTACACCCGTTTAGTGAACCCGTAAGATTCGCGTGAGTGCAGCTGTTTGTGAAACACTTGATTGCATTCCCTTTAGTATTAATTAGTCTTATTGATATCTTATTATAGATGTAACTCCACAAGAATCTTTTTTCAGATAAGCGTTTCTTTCGCTTAAGTATCATTTTCGTTTACTGGTAAATTGTTTCTTGCGAATGCATTTCCTGATAAAATCCACTAACCCATTTCTCAAAGGGGGCGGGAAGACAGTGCCCAAACATTTTAGGAGACGAGAAGCACTTGCGACAAAAAAATGGGAGAGGAAGAGTACAATGAGGAAAAAAGTGAAATCATTTTAAGCACGAAATAGGAAGTCTGTTTAAGATTGGGATCTTGATGACATCATACCGGAAATGAAAGTTTCTCAAGACATGGCATATTCCTCATTGGCCGGAAGTAATGAAGTTAAGAGGGAAACAGACGTTATTCGGTTCTGATAAAATCCGGAACAGACGTCATCAACCCAATCTTTCCGGCTTTGAAACGCAGTCGTAAGAGTTTCTTTATTTCTAAGGGAAAAAGTGAGTCAGTAACGAGTTCCAAAGACGGTCAAAACCACGAAACCCACACTCGCTTAGTCATTAACCAATCAGTCACGCTATAGCTAGGCGAGACACTTTATTCTGCTCAAAGCACAGGCAGCCCAAGCAGGATTGATTTATATGGTTTATAAGGGCTGCATGGAATTAGTTGCATGGGAATTTGGATAAAGATTCAAAAGAATAGAACATTTCTTTGAATAATTTGCAGCACCAGTTCGTACTTAACCTGTTTGTGTTCGGTTTTCCTGGTAAAATGTCTGCGGAACAAACAATTCCTAGACGTTTTTAAGAAATTAGACGCATCTGACATTCTTTAAAAATTCTTGATTTTTTTATTATAATTTTACAGCAGTATAATAAATACAACAATAAATTATTACTTTGACATAAGAACTTTACAAAATGTTACATAGTAACGTCCTAATCCATAAAAACAACTTATCTCATACTTCTACAATATCATACATCGAGAAATATTTGCAATAGGCTTAATTCTAGTACCCAGGGTCCCTCTAATGGCTCGTTAGAACGACTCTAGAAGCGAACTGGCGAAAGGTAATATTTATAAAATGTACAGCTCATGGCACAGCTTCGTGGAATCAATGGAAAACTTGCTTGTCGAAATGTAATAAAACTAAATACAACATATTAGAAATATAAACAAAGAGGTAACGCTGCTATTTGACCCGGAGTGAATTACTCTGAAAAAGAGGTATTTTTAATTAATTTCCTTGTGGAAAAAAATCGTTGTAATCATTGTATTTTATCACTTCGTATCATGAAGTTAACTCATTTCCAGTTCCGATCTATTATAAGGTTTATGGAGAAATTGCAGCCATATTGGATAATATTGGCGAAAAGTCTTCTAGGTAAAATCATCCAATATGGCGGCCGTGACGTCATAAGAATAATGGCGCGAGAATGACCATATTTGGTCTTCTATTGTTCATAAGGATAATAAATATTCCCTTGGAAGGTTTCAGTACCTACTGCATTTCGACTTGAATCATTTAGAGGTTGTAATGCTTGAGGAATTTCATAGTAAATTGGAATTATAAGATATCTACTATGAATCATGCTGCAAAACCATAATTTTTATATAATAATTTTCTAAATTCATTCAGCTATTTAACTTGATATATTGGAATCATGATTACCAGAGTTCAGAATTTTCTTCTTGCTGCAACATTGTCCCTTTTGAAATCGTTCATAAATCCTTTCTACATAAATCTTGCAGCTGTCAGAATGCCAAACATGACGATAAGGATACTTGGCAAGACATGTTGTCCTCCTGAACCTGAAACTCCTTCCTGTGCAGCTTTGATCGAAGTTCTCGTGGTATTCACAAACGTAGCATTCACTGTAGGACTTGTGGTTGTCTTGACAACTTTAATTTTGCTCTTGTCACATCTCATCCACTTCACCGCAATATTCTTGGGATAGCCCACCTCTGACTCAACTGAGTAATCATCTAACTTATAATATTTATTCCCTTTAAAGAAATATGTTTTATCGTTTTTCCATTTCATTACGGTATCTATGCTGGTTGGAATTTTCTTCCAGATGGAAATATCCTTGGGGTACCCTGGGTCAATTTTGCGGTATCTTTCGTTGTACCTCCAGTATTTGTCCCCCTTGAAGAAGTACGTGCGGGAATTACGTCCCCATACAAAAGCAGCGTTCAGTTTCTCGAGTTCCTTAGGTAACCCATAATTTCTGATGGGCCTTGGTCCTTGTTCACGGTAACCACCAAAGTACTTCCAATAACTAAAAACGAAAGATTTAACAACAATGAATATAATATTACTAAAATGTCTCTGCTGCTTAGTGAAAAGACCTCTTTGGCCAGTTTAGCTTGAGTGTAATGCTTTTCCATTTCTCACCACGTCTCATTCTCTTGAGAATAAGATTACTGTATTTGTATAAGTAGTATCTATATTTGTGGAAATTGAATGGGCAGAACTGTGGTGGAATAATGATAGATGTGTTGATCATCACAGTGAATGAGCGATCTAAGCGAATGCTGTAAAGAAAGACTTGAAAAAGTGATTTCAAGCTTCAACGGGAATCGAACCCATGACCTCCGCGATGCCGGTGCGATGCTCTGCCAACTGAGCTATGAAGCCAATCATGTTGGCGAGCGGTCATTTTTGTTGGGTTCTTCAAGCCCCCATAGATAATAAGTGTGGAACTGTGATGATCAACACATCTATCATAGTATCTATATTATCATGTGTCGTCTCATGTGCGACCGTTTAATCAAAAAATAATATAGGGAATGACACGTGGTCTATAATGGACAAAAACATTGCATCGAAGCTAAAGAGGTCTATAGACCCTCCTTAATAATGTCTTGAATGGAAGGCTAACACAGAAATACAAAAGATTTCCTAATTCAAATTCCATTCAGAAAAAGTGTATTTCTTTCGTATTTTTATATTAACCTTGCATACAAGACAATTTTAAGAAGGGTCCATTGTAGCTCCAGTCTTCATGAGTTAGTAGCCAGGTGATCACGTTTTTGTATAAATACAGAATGTACTAGTAGGTTTGAATGACATTTGCCTTTCGTCGTAATGCGCTTTTCACTTTATCTAAGAACAGGATTATTATCCCATAAGTCGAGAATGGAGGGAACAAATAAGTGCTTTTTCCTGTGAGTAAAATCAGATGTTGGAACGGAAGTGAGTAAATTGCTTTTTAAATGTACATTGGGAAGAATTACGATTCGATGACATTAAGCTTAGGATTAATTATCGCCATTAGGTTGGCTCCATGAATCATGAAGTGGTGGTATGGCAGATCGTATTGCGGGCTATTTCTATGCCAAGAACGTTAGAGCGTTGAAACAGATGTTGAGCAAATCTTGGCAGCTTAAACTTTCCGGAATTCTTCATTCTTCATTAAGCCTTCACTATTCGAAACCTGCTTTTTGATTGCCAGTAGTAAAGTACCTAAAGCTTTTTATTAGGTTAGATTTTTTGTTGTTTAGGAGACCACCCTAATCTCATTTTAAGCCTAAGTGTGTTTTTTAAACCAATCATAGAACTCGTGTTGCAAACGGTAAAGAACGCCCCAAGTTATTACATGTATACTATACATTATATACATTATTAAGGAAGGAGTGTTCTATATACCCATTTATACATTGACAAACTGTGCAGTTATTGTGGATTATACCATACTTAGTGTGCCGGGGGAAATTCTGAGGCCCGCGCGGTGTAACATTTGAATCATCGGTTGCTCTGCCACTTGACACAGGAAAATGTTGTCTCAGCTGACGACCATAACAACTTAGGATAAAACATCAGACTACTTACGTTCCCTCGCGGAAAAACACAATCCTTCCGTCTTTGCGAGCATAAGCGGCGTCAATTGGCGTTTGAACTTCTCTCCATTTGTCAACAATTTTGAGAGGTCCCCTAATAACCCCAACCGTCAGGGGGTCCACGATGAAGTAATAGTCGCCAATGAAAGCGTAGGTCTTTTTTTCTGCATATGAATAGACCCAGGCGTCGAATTTCTTTACTTCACATTCGTCGATAGCGGGTTTGTTTGGTCTTGTTTGACTGGTGAAGGACTTGTCTGTTGGTTCTGTGCGTCTTTCTGGTGCCTCTGGTGAAGGAAGAAGGGGGAAAAACTTTTAGGCAATAACTAATCGAAAATAATGGTAGCCGCAGAGAAACTCCGAAAAAATAGCTTAACGTAAGCGCAGCTCAATTTAATCAATATAAGAGCAGCAATGACAACAACAGCAGCAGCAACGGTAAAAAACGACCAAAGCGGACTCCACAACTAATTTCATTAGTGGTTGTCATTCTCCTGGCCTTTGGTCCACAAATATCCTTTTAAATCCAATTAGTTCTTCTTAGGGCCAACGCCTTAACCTATAACTCGAACCTTTCGCTTCCATCATTGAAGGTAAAGAACCGAACAATAGGTTGTTCGAACCACAAGAGGTTTAACATATTTTGAATTAGCTGGGGAACGATGGCTTGGAGCCCGACGGTCGCTCTTAGATTTTTCCCGTGAGAATGAAAATCAAGGAGATTAACCTGTGCGCTTTTCCTGAATGAAATCCTGGAGTCACCGCTAGACTTGTAACGGGAACAGATACACCTAACGTGGATATTCTCACTGCTGACCAGAGAAACCGCAGAACCACAGCTAGAGACACTAGTCTATGCCAAGAGGATGGAGCACACACAAATACAAATAGAAAGGCAGGCACATTGACAAACCATATGACAAAGTGCCTCCTCACTGATACTCCACAGGGTACTTTTAAGAACAGAGATGGTAGATAGCATAATGAAAGTTCTCACGGGAATTTCATTCACGCACTCACACCGAGTCATCCAATGATTGAATTAATCACTCGACTTACTGATTAATGACTCCTTGCCTGACTCAATAGACTGACCTATTTGACTCACTAAAAACTGATTCACGCTCTGACTAATCTTCGTTGATTTATTTCAATAAAGGCAAGACAGGCGGTTAGACATACTGGCTGAGTTATTAGAGAGGTTAAGCTTCTCGTTTATGGCAAACGTGAAACGTCAGTTGACCATTAAAACATTCTTTAAAATTAGTGAAAAGGAATCGCAATGATCTTCAAGTTAAGTGAATTATAGGGAAACGATGAAAACGTGGTCACGTTTGCCGTTTGCTGGAAGAAAAAACGGGAATCTTAATTTGCCTAGCACGCCAAACTTGAGCCTCAAGATTTACCACCCATGTTGCACAGAAACAACATATCTACATCATTAAACACCCTCTTACATGCCCCTAGGATAGTCTTGATAGAAGCGCAGTGAAAGACTGAAAGACATTTGACGTGTTCTAACTGCCACCATAGTTATAGGACTAGACAAGAATATTTCTCACCATACAGAGCTTGGATTCCCCTAATGTCATCATAAGTCAACTTGATGTTCTCCATGAAGCCCTTGTACCACGGATACATGACAGACTCGCGGACTGTCGAGTGATCGAGACCAAAACTATGGCCAAACTCGTGCAAAGCCACCCAGTCAAGGTTCACGCCTTTGCGCTTTCCTGTGGTGAAGCTCTCGTCATCGTCAAAATGTGCATCTCCTGCAATGCCTGATGGGATAGAAAAGGGTGCAATGAGCAAACAAATGCCGACCTCTTACACGGAACGTTAAAGATGTACTGAGTGAAGTGCCATGTTTGGTCACACTGATGAATACAGTAATAAATAAGTAAAGAGAAACGGTTTTTCCTTCAGAAACTTCATCCAATGCAGCTTTTATCATTCTTATTCCTAAAAGTTAGACTCTATTTCCCCCCAGATTTTTCGCGTTTTCTTTGTGTTGTCTTTTCTTTTGATTTTTTACGTTGTCCTGATCTCCCTAAATTCTTGACTTCATAGGTGGTCGAGTAATATAAACATTGACTTTTTAAAATCAATTAGCTATCAAAACATGTAAAATGCTTTGACTAATGAGGAGCAACTCTATCGACTCCATGTGGACATTCTTGAGGATATTGTGTAACATTATATGGTACCAACCGCCGTACTCTCTCTTCCTGAGTCTTCTATCAGTATCCTCCCTCTCTCGTCATTCCCTCGATCAGCTCAGAGTTCCTATGGAGTTTGATAAAATTTGAAGGTTTCTTGACAGTATTTTCTACTTACCACTGTTGTCGTGGGGGTAGAAAGCATGGGCCAAGGTACCTCCTTCACCGTCAAACGGATAGTAATCACCATGAGCTCCATAGACAAATTTAATCAAAATATCAACCTTATCATCTGATAGTGACGAAGGAGCTTCTGTGACGCTCATCTTACTTGATTTGGACCACAAGTCGAAGGCCCATTTGAAAATTCGTTTCTGATCCGCATTGCTTAAATCTTTTGTGAACGTTTTGATCCTGTATGTGAGTCTCTGTGAGTGAAGGGGGAAAAAACGGAGTCAGGCATTTGTTTGTCTGCGTAGCGGCGCTGTAGGTAGTGTAGGCATTTGTTTAGTATATTTTATTTTATTACTTCTGAGTTATACCCTTTTTTTTGAAAAAAAGAAAACGATAGAGAAAAAGTATACTTTAGAGAATAGAAAGTTATGATAGACTTAACTCTTGCCGTGTTACCCAAAATAGTATGCCACGCCAAAACTGGAACACTACACAAGATTACATTACATAAAGCTCCTTACACATTTCAGTCATACCTTCTTTTTCCAAACTGTACCCTGTAAAACATATCTTCTTCGTCTCCTTGCTTTATCTGCATCGCTGAGGTCGGGTACGCCGCATCTCGATTGCCCCATCAGCTTGATTGTCGCTGCGTCTAGTATTCCCGTCTCGTTCAAACCAGCAAACCTTTGCAGCGCCCGTAAACTCTCCGCAAGATCTTTTTGACTCATCAGTTTACCGGTGCCTGAACCTTTATTACTGAGGTAACCATACTTAGTGAGGTATTCCTGGAAAAAAAAGTTAATCAATTGAAACACCTCCAATTAGGATTGCGGTCTTAGTTTTAGTAACATGCGTGACTTAACGACATAGAATTTAGCAAAATTTCCCCTATACATTATCGTAGCTGCAACAGGCAAAAAGATGAGGCAAACCAGCGCGCTTTTATCGGACAATCGCAACGAGAACGGAAACGCGGTCTTTAACATCAGATTTCCACATTTAGCGTGCTTAACCTCTTGAAAAATGGGTCATGCGGTGCTGAGAACCACATTAGAGTATCAACCTGTTCTCTCACATTTACACTGAACGATCGATTGTCTAGACTCGGTCAACTCTCTTCATCTCGCTTGAAGCACCCTCTACATGTTTCCGGCCTTTAATGATTACGAATTCTTTATTTAGTCTTCAGTCGATGAAACTTTTTATAAGGTTTTGTGAATCTGATGTCGAAGAAATTCCATACGAGTCCTATCACAGGTAGCCCAACCAAGCTTGGGCTACCTGTGGTCCTATCGCAAACGTTTTGTAAAGGGCGGATCCATATCAGTGGGGTGCGCGAATTGGGTGACTTGTCACAACCCTTTTGAAGTTGAAAAAAATAAGTGAAGGATATAAGATTTGATGCCTTTCTATGTAACAGTCACACCCCCTGGAAGTCGTTCTGGATCTGCCGCTTCGTCGTGATTCATTTTATGCAAATCCTCTCAAGATTTAATCACAAGACCAACTATAGGCTTTATTTCCTTATTTCTTTTTTTCCCCCGGCCTTCAACTGATTTGACCCCTGTTCTACCGTAGCTCCAAAAAAGGCATCACTCCAAGGGCCATCTTGAACGGCCTTACTTTGCCAGCAGTCACGAGGATAGTCAAGCTGTCACCCAGAAGAACCTCCAACTCACGCGCTTGGCTGTTCATATCCAAGCAAAATGAAGGATAGGACTTAGAAATAATCTCTTCAGACCAATATTATTACAGATGGCACCAAAACGATTATAGACCTGATCTGACGTCTACAGACATTGGCAAAATTGTACGTTAATGGCCTGCTAAGCTTAAAAGCGGTTTGAAAAATATTCACAATATATGTAAATCATTCATTCCGGAACGTTGAAACTGTCTACATAAAATTGAGCTCATTGCATGATCTAGAGAAAAAAATTCTTAATAAAATCTATCAAAAAAAAACAAAAAAAAACACACACACAACATATTTCAGAAATTTCGTGTGTTTTTCCCCGGCTATCAGATCCAGAGTGAGTCGTGTTTTGTAGAAAAACAATAAATTGATTCGCGCCACACTGATTGCACACAGCCCGAAAAATTTGCTTCGCTAATGTGCTGTCTGTGAGCTTCAATAAAATTGCGGTTTTGTGGTGTTTGCGTCAGTTCTCTTAGTAATTAAGATCGTGAATCGTGAGTTAATATCACAAACGAAGAGCAAAAACCCCAAGAATAAGAGGGATTTCTGACTCGTAATTTAAGTTTCACTTCGAAGACTCTCCCATCCCCAAATAAACTAATTCTGTACATTTCCTCTTTTTGGGAGAAAATTGGAATTATCTTCTACGCAAATGAGTATGTTTATGAAGTAATTTGTTTATTTTTCGAATTTTACTTTGAAAGCACAAAGAGAAAAGCCGATCTCTCGTCAACATCTCCTGCCTGATTAACCGGGTTTTTGTTTCGTTGCCAAAATGTCAGCTCAAATTGATCACTAATGAATCGAAAACAGATCCACAGATCGATGAATGACGACACAACAACACTAAATGCATGATATATTAAAGGACATCCATTAGGGAAATAAAATAGAAAAATACAAACACGAAACAACAAGGGAAGTAGTTTTTAATGAAACTAAAAGATCTTAAGGATATTGACTCTGAAGTGAAATGAAAATTTTGCTATCGAATTGGACTAAATTCACTCAGGCGTTTCAAGCTTTAAATTATCCTGTCAAATACACCCATACATACTGTCCATCAAACCGGCAAAAATTAACCGATTTCTTTCTCTTTTCACGTCTCATTTAGCAGTAGAAAACGTTTATCGCTAGTGGTATACGGTTACGTTGTTGTGGTTGTACGCTAAACATTTTGAAATGTTAAAGCATTTATGATAGTCTTGCCAGCGAAGGAATGGAACCTCTTCGAATTAATCGATTTGGAAAAATCATTACTTCAGTGCTTCGATAATTGAAAGCCAAACCATACGAAAATCTATTGCGGTATTTCGTTTTGTTTCTTTTTCTTTTTTTCTCTCTTTTCCTCTCTATATAAATACTTAATGACAGCCTTGCAATTTGATAAATACGCTGCTCTTTCTCGGGTCACAGCAGGGAGAAATTGAACAAAATACAGTCCAAAGGCATAAATACTCACTATTTCGGTGTTAGTTTTCTTGACGGCTGTGGTCGGAGCACATTCCTACTGAATTTCGAGAGCATCCAGGCAAACAAAACAAGAAAAAGACAGTTAAATAAATCCTAACCACAGTCGAAAGGTCTTCCATGACGAGATGGAGTAGGTTTAAGGATGGGTCTGTGCAAGATAGGATCTCAATGTGTAGGAGGCTATACGTGGCTGGCTTTTATATATACCCAGGTATAGTCGGATCACTTGAATGGGTCGAGTTCTTGATTGAATATGATTAAGCAGACACGGCACAGGGTTTAATGACTACTTCTCACGGCCCGTGCGATTTGGATGTCAACTATTATATCTTCGTATTGCTGTCAAGCACACAATGAATCAACCGGAAGATTGGTTTGTGCTGTAGGTCAGTTGCTCCAAATCTTTCGACCTTTTGCAATCAGATACTAGGTTTCCGCTTCAAGCAATGATGATGATTGACAATCACCGTCTCAGCAAAATGATATCAGTCCAAATATTTTTCGCTGGGCGAGTGCCTTACGAGATGTAACGCAAGTGTCACTGAGTCACGTCACGTCATGAGTGAGTTCGGGAAATCCCCATTCGGGTGTTTCCAGTCCTTAAGATTAAGTAGAAGTGGGTTTTTTTTTAACGTTCCTTTACATAATATATTACCGACCTTACTCCTTAATCTTTTACAGATTTCTCTGCTTAATTTTTTCACACAAGCATGTACTAATTAAATTTTTGCAGGTGTACTTTATTCGTTCGATAAAATAACGATAATAAATTCCCAAATAATCACTGTCTTCATATTCTTATCATTATTATTATTTCCAATGCTAATCCTGCTTTTGTACTCTCTTTTCTTTGCAATTCATCGCTTCCGTTATTGAAATAAATCAGTAAACTCGATGGCAATTTAAGCTTGCAATTAGTTGCTCACATCAAAGACGTACAAAAACCGCATTCAATTTGAAAGATAACGCAAATTCGCGGTTTTGCACGAGTTACACTTTTCCTCGTGCCGATCTTGAATTTTTTCCAACGTTTCAACCTTAAATTAAACAAATTACGACAGAGTTTCTTGGTGACATCCACGAGTTTAGTACTCTTTCGCTTTTTCTCTTTTATTACTTGCATTTCTTTCTGTTTCACTTTTAAAGCTTCCTCTCCAGTCTGAAAGCAATCCCCGCATCCCACAACCTCGTTCACGCCCAAAGCGGGATATAAATTTATCTCAACTGAAGTCAATGATAAGTTATCCCATACTCGACTGGTTAAGCAAGCTTAAGTTAATGCTGGTATTTTATCATGCGCTCTCAATTCTGATTAGATTTCTACTAAGTTTATCAACAATTATTCAGATAAGATTATTTGAAATAGTTTTTCGAAGTCGTAAGTCACGAAAAGTTTCTCGACTTTCATACGAAAAGAAGCTACCGTGTCGCGAATTTGAGATAAATTGGTGGGAACTGCGTATAAATGCGACGATTTGTTTCAACATGACGATAATCATAAACTACGACGACCCTAAAATTATTCTCCGGTGTTTTTATGCTTCCGCTTTCTATGATACGGGAAGAGTTATGTTTATATTTACCTAAGGTTTTACGCACATTCATGAAGTGCCTTGTTTTTAAAATTTTCGAATTTTTCTATCGTTTAGAAAATGTTCCGCCTTCTAGAAGAACCTTACGTGTTGTCGTTCAGCTTTGAGCGAAACTTGAACTACTAATGCTCCGGTATTGTTTCGTAAAGGAAAATCAAATTTACATTTCAAAGTTGATCGTACGTGACGACGAGTGACGGCTGGTGTCGTAATCAGCAGATATTAATCCGTGCTGTCTTAAGTATCTTAGGACGCCCCGTTGTTACTAAGGAACTTTCCCGCCATGGAAAGCAATCTCTATTTTCAAGTATATACATCAAAATATACCTCGTTTCGATAGCCGTCATTTTGAATGAGCTAAATAGAAAGAAAATATAATTTCATTGAATTTTTTTTTTGTTGAATAAAAACGAAACAGAGGCGTCGTTATAAAAAAATCTGCACGGCTATCTTTATATTTAATAAGTTAAATAACGGCATACAGGCTCGAAAATAAATTAAAACTTGGAAAGTAAGTTGCTCTGCTTTTCCAAGAGTTAGTGTTTCTTTTAAACAAAGCTCTATTACTGAACATCTAAACCTTGTGAACCTCATATGACGAGGGATGGGCAAGTGGACTGGGCTCCAAGCCAAACCGGGTCAAAATGTTTGCCATTTTGGGCCATTTTACCTGCGAGCAGAGTCTCCTTAGAGGAGTTAAAAGGAGACTCTGTTCGTAGGGTAGGGCCATTTATTAGTACATTTATGAAAACTAACAGTAACTGTACGGTTTCAGAGGGTTTTAGGGTCAGACGAAGGTGATCTATATTGAGAATCTGTACCGTTCACTAAGTACTTGATCTACACGAAGTACATAATTAAGTACATAAGAGATTTAATTAATGGTGATTTCACTCGAGTGAAAAGAAAAGTTACGACCAACTGACTGACTTAATAAAGTCTCTGTGTGTGGCTCGAGAAGAGTGATAAATGAGAGTCAACCACTCGTAGGGAATATCTCCAGGATTGTCGATGATAGAGAAGTACAGCGCGAACTTTCGACAAACGTTTTAATAAATTTAAACACGAGACTTTAATAACGACTGACCATCGTCCCAGTGAAGCCGGATTTTGTTCAAAATGTTTTCAAATAACCAAATGTCCCTTATCAGGAATAGTAAACCATTGCTTGAAACGTTTGCTTCATAGTGTGAATAACGCAAGGAAAAACTCAGATAAAAGTTAATAGTTTTGCATCCTTTATTGGGCTTTGTTTCTTTTTTTTAGAGTCAGTTTTCTACTGACACTGATCCTTTTTTGGCATCACTTCTACCCAGTTAAATAGTTCCGTTCAACAAAGGTATGAATAACAATTCTACATAATATGACAAAAACTAAGCGTAACACTCGTGATATGATTTTCGACAATTTTGTATATGATAATTGCAGGGCTTTCTCGTTAGCATTCATTCACGCTCTTTATCAAAGATTTGGTCAATCAGTGAGCTGGTTGACTGTTTATACAACCGACAAAGAAAGCCGAGAGAATGAAAGAGTGGCACTTATCTCTCTTGGTGTTTGGTACAGGTCTACTTCAAAGTACTTGAGCATACCTGGCCTAATAAAGAACTTTCTATTGAAAACTGTTGAACCTACGGTTGGAGTTGTTCAAACTTTTTTGCATGATGAAAGACGGTCAAAATAAATAAGCTTTCTTCGCCTCCTGAGTGGAGAAGCGACTGGAATCATGAACACTGATATAAAGAAATTACAGGTTTACTATAATAAAGGAGATGCTGATAAATCATGCATTAATATTATCAGCTATTATGATATTTAAGCTCAGTCATGATTAAGGATTATCTTAAAATCAACTTTATATATCGATTATTTTTGCCTGGAGGGTATGTACTGCAGTGCACGAACAGCACGCGCCAACATATTTTTTCCTCCACCTTTGACCTAAATTTTACCGAGTAAAATAACAATAATTTCCCGAAGTACGCAATTGCTACGTTTTTATAAGTCATTTTTTGTAAACACACAAAGTAAATAAAAATTCCAAAACAAGAAAAAGATAGTATATTTGAGTCCAGTGTAAACCATTCTCTGACGTCAATGGCCGATTTTCATCAGTTCCAGCCAACAATCGTTGCGCTTTGAATTACTTATTACCCAAAAATTATATTTGTAAAATAATTATTTCATTCAAAAGGTATTGGGAAACTATTTTATTAGAGTACTAAGAACAAGTAAACAATAAATAGTTTTTAAATTACTAAGTTATCGTAGGCACAAAAAGCAGTCCAGGGTTGGGCTGTCATGGATGACATCATGGAATGCAATTCACCGGTGTTTGTGTGAGTAATAAAACACAAGCCAATATCATTTCTTCTATATACGTCAGAATTCCTTTGTGCTTTAGCACATACCATGACGAAAGCATTCATGTCCAATTCCTCTCGAATTTATACTAGAATATCAATAAAACTTCAAATTAAAGTTTATTTGTACCGCAATTTCAGCATTAGCTTAGAGTCGAGAAAAATTCCGCTATGAGTTTCTACATTTCATAGATAATCCGGAGTTCCGTGGCATTAAAATAAGCCTTATACAATCTCAGAAACCAGAATTTTTTCACAGTTTACATATGTTTTACGCTAACAGGAAGACATTGGTGGTGGTTGAGTGACTACATGTCTCGGAAGGACGTAACAAATCTACAATTTTCTTCAGGTCAACATCTATGGCGAAAACTAGGTCACACCACAGTTTAAGATGATTGCGTAAAAACTAAAATGTATCACCTTCACGCCACCACAACTTCTTCCTAAATAATTTTTTTTTACTCAAAATATGTAATATTTGTATTGTTGAACATTGAACTATTCAGAAAATCAGAAAATCAAATGTTATAAAACTGCTGACCAGCCGGAATGACGTCTATTATGCTTATTATCCTTCCAATGAATAATCTAGCTAAAGAGTTAGAATTCTATATATGGTTTGGCCAACCCCTAACAGCCGCCTCCAGGGACCCATGTGACGCGGAAGGGTTAGCTCTGCGGCTTCTATCTTTGAGTTCGTTAATGAAAAGGGACTTCCGAACTAAACGGCCTCGCCTTTATCACCGACGTCAGCATTGCAAGCGAAGTGGGGATATAAGAAGGCTCGCTGTGAACGTCAACTGATAACTTTCTGAAACCTCTACGAGCTAACTCAAGAAGAAAAAGAAGCCATATTTATTATTGCCCTTTGGCCGTTATTTAAGTTTCTGGAAATTACCGCATATACTTTTGGTCGTGAAGATGACAGGAATTGTTCGACTGTCGTTGTTGATTTTGGGCTTTGCTACTATTGCCCAAGTGGTTGGGAAACCTACCCCAATTGACGTAGTTGTAAGTCTTGTTTCTTACATTAATTATTATTACTATTATTATTTACCGTTGGTATTAATTTATCTAATATCACTGGGCGAAATTTTATAAATATTGACAGAAACTTTTATACCTTGTCAGAATTATCTCGCTTCGTATGGATACCTTAAACCCCTCGACACCACGAGTGGGCGATTACGAAGCAACTACGAACTCCATCAAGCTGTGAAGATGCTGCAACGCATGGGGAACCTTCCTGAGAATGGAAAGCTAGACGATCCTGCTTTGCTGAAACTGATAGGTACTGATCGATGCGGGGTTCCTGATGTCGGGCCTGCAGACAAGGCCAAGAGAAGGAAAAGACGCTACGTACTCCATGGATCAAAATGGGAAAAAAAGGTAACCCATGAAATTCGAAACCAAACCAAGTCAATTAAAGGGATATCATCTCGGAACAGTCAGCTGAAAGTAACTTCCACTTTACTTAATGCTGAGTTTAAATACAACAAAGATATTCTAGGGGATTTCCGGTGCTAGATCGAGACAAAAACGATCTGGCGTAACTCAGTGAGAAACACGCACCACGGAATGATGAGCTCAGAAAGTGAAATTGCTGAAGCCAAGAGAATTAAATACACAAACCAAACTTGTGCAACCTTTTATATCCAAATTTACTAACAATTATAACTAGCGTAGGAAGGGAGCATGGGGTGGCATGTGCCTCACCCCCCCCCCCCCCCCCCTTCCCCCCAACTCTCCCTAAAGAAAATTCCTGTGGATTTGGCTGGGAAATGGTACATTACATCTCCTATAATCGAAACCTCGCTAATCTAAAGATTTCATTGTTTTCAGGATTTGACCTACAAAATTTTGAACTACAGTCCAGACTTGTCGAGGAAAGAAATAGATGATACCATCCGCGATGCATTTAACGTTTGGGCAGCGGTGACGCCTCTAACCTTCAAGAAGGTGAACAGTGGAAAAGCTGACATTGATATCAAGTTTGCGACATACGAGCACGGTGATGGTTATCCATTTGATGGTCGTGGTCAGACACTGGCTCATGCATTTTATCCACAAGACAATTCTGAAGGTAATGGTAAATGTCTGTCTGTCTGTCTCTTTGGCTGTTTGTACGGCAAAATGTTAACAGTAAACGATCCCAATTTACAGATATTTATGGTGACGCCCATTTTGACGATGACGAGCCCTTCACACTCAAAGGCAAACGTGGTATCGACCTGTTCTGGGTAGCAGTGCACGAGTTTGGGCACAGTTTGGGGCTTGACCACTCAAACCACCTCGATGCCATTATGTATCCATTCTACGGAGGTTATAAAGCAGACTTCAAGCTACACAGCGATGACGTCAACGGAATTCAAGCTATATACGGTAATGTCACTTCCTGGTTGTTTTTTTATCACTGCGCATGTTCATAGAAAGACCGCTTTGTTATGGTGGCGCTCTAGTTTTCATATTAGTGCTTATGCAAACGCTAGTTACAAATACTTTTCATTCATCCAATTTTCGTTCATCTTTCTCTTCCCAATTCTTCATATGCTTTCATATACTCATGAATATTCTCCCGTTCATTTTTCTAGGCAAGCCAACATCGCCCTCTCAATCTACTCGAGCTCCGACTCCAACAGGCCGTGTCACGCCAACGCCTCACACTCGTACCGAGGCTCCTGGTGTCCCCGACAAGTGCTCAAGCCCTGTGGACGCTTTCGTCACGACTGAAGCTGGTCTAACCTATGCGTTCAAGGGTGAATACTTCTGGCCCATTGCTGATAGCGGATCTTGGACGTCAGCACTGAAGATCGCTGAATTCTGGCCTCTTGTGGAAGATAACGTCGATGCTGCCTTCTTGCGCCGATTCAGACAAAGTTAACTTCATCTTCAAGGGTGACAAGTAAGTTATACATCCCTACCATCCCCCCCCCCCCCCATGCCGTCCTCCTTCCCCTCCCTCCTTTTTCTTAAGATGCAATCATACATATAGCGATAGTGGAGGACGGTGACAGAGGGTATGGTACAAGTACAGTATGACACCTTGTCATCGTAGCAAATTGTATTCCTTTATTGGACATGTACAACCTCTTATGGATATTTTTCGTATTCACTCCTTTCTCTAATAACCAAATTAATATTCACTTATTTTTACAAAGGTTTTGGATGCTCAAAGATCGTTCCGCACTCAAGTCAAAACCCCTTCATATCACCGACCCTGAGTTGAATCTCCCAACTGACCTCGCTAACATGGACGCCGCATTCCAATGGGGACGAAACAACAAGGTCTACTTCTTCAAGGGAGACAAATACTGGAGATACGACCCAGACAAGAAGGAGATCGATATCGGGTATCCAAAGTTGATCACTGACGGCTGGAGACATAACATACCTAACAACCTTGATGCTGCCCTCCAATGGGAAAACGGAAAAACGTATTTCTTCAAAGGGTTAGAATACTTTGCCATCGATGACTACACTCTTGAGATTCCAAAAGTTGATCCTCCCTACCCTAGGAAGATTTCTACTTATTGGATGGGTTGCTCCCCAGAGGGGTTAATTGGAGGTAAAATCTCTCCAGTTGAAAGCTCTGCCTTTACGTTCCTTCCTAACTTGGTTGCAACTGCTTCTACCCTAATTTTAGCAAAATTGCTTTAAATTTTATATATCAAATACAGGATAAATTCAGGTTTTTATTGCAAATTAGATTTCGATTAGTTCAGATTTTGCAACTTAACGTTTTAAATTGCTTTTGTATTTAGAAATTAGGTTTTTCAACTTTGTTTTGATAATAGCTGACACACCTATGTGCTTTGTTGATAATGACAGGATGCACAAACTGGGGATGCCGATTGAGAAATTGGACTGGGAAAATAATAGTACAATAAGGGCCAATAAAAACATTGCTTACATAAACTACACAAATAAAAGGAAATCATAATATAATTTTCTCAACTTAAAAGCCTTTACTATGAGTGCAAGAGGTAGCAGGTAGTCAGAGATAAGTTTTATTGTATAGTAAATTATTGCTATATTTATTGGATTGTACAAATTTTAGTATTTTTATTTATAGTTTGCCTTATAAGAGCCTTATCATTATACATCAATAGTGAATGAAAGAAATATATATATATCAGCTTTTTTGATGGATTTTATGGTTGTTGATGTTCAACTTGACATATTTTGAATAAATATTGTTTTAAAATTATCACGAGAAACTTGAGTATTACGCTTGTTCACTATTGTGGGTGGGGTGAAGGAATGAACGAAAGAACGAACGAACGAAAGATAGATTGAATGGATAAAACAGCTTCAAAAAAACTGAAATACACCCCTGAAATACACCTGATTCCTTACCTAGGGGTATAAACTCTTTTCAATCCTCAAGAGAGGATAAATCTCTTATTTTGACCCCCAGATTGAGCTGCATTTGACTGGCATCCCATGCAATGGCCCAGGTCTATACACTTGAAAATTTGAGACTTACATCTGTTATCAATAAATAAGCAAAAGAATGAATGCATGAAGTGAAGAAGAAATGAAAAAAGAAGAAACAAAGGAAAGGATAAGGCAGAAAATATAGAATTTACAACAGCAGAGTCCCTAGGTTCACCGAAGCAATTACTGTGATTCTTTTTCTATCAAAACGTAGTAGCGGTCTCCCTGTGGTAGCCACACAGGAAGCCCACAAGCAGAATAATTGCGAGGTTACCAAACTGAACTTTGTAAAATGGCGACGTGGCAGAGATAAGGGTTTAGATATAGCGTCACTTTTCAGCGCTTCACACTTAATTCCTCCATTCTACCGCTAATATCTCATAGCCAATACAAACATGGGTCTTTGTAAATGCCCCAAGAAAAAGGTTACAAACCAATTCTGCTTTGAACATCGTGTAAACGTGTGTGAATTTTGTCTTGTGTCAAGTCATTCTCGGGTAAGTGAAAATTGAATTTAAATTGCTACCCAATTTTGTATTCAATTTTTATATATAGTTATTTACCATTACATTACTATGCAAGAAGAGTTAAATTATCGTCGGAAGTGTTTGTTTTACTAAAAATGACAGACTGGAGGCATTTTTGGTGGAAAAATGTAATACTACTACTTCGGCTTAAAATCGTATTATGTAAGTTTGAATTTTTACATTAAAACAACATCTTTCTCTCATTAATTCACAGTTGCTAGAAGACTGTCATAACCAAACATATAGACCTAAGTAATTCTTAGATTTCACTTGGTATAAAAAATTTATGTGCAAGTATGCAAGATGCATCGAGTTGAAAATAGCGAATATTATAATCTATGGCATATAAGATATGTATGAAATATTGATATCTATGAATATTATAGGATTTTGATAAAATTTTAATAACCTGTTTATTAGCTGTGACTGTGAAATGTTGCCCTCTCTAAAGGCCGGTTTAGAAGGTACGATTTTCGCCTACAACTATCGTATACAACATGCTTGCATCTGTCGTAGGCAAGTTATAGGTCTGATTTACATGCTACGACTCGAGTTGTAGGATGGCCCAAGCATGTTGTATACTAATAGTTGTAGGCGAAAATCATACTGTCTAAAACCAGCCTAAATTAAGTTTGATGATATGCGTTGATGATGATGATGATTGTAATGATATGCTATTTGATTGTTTTCTTTCAGTGTATAGTCAAATCCTATATCCACTGGCTTCAAGACAGTGAATATAACCCAGTATGTACCCTATGTAATGGCAGTCTAGAAGAGGGCGATGTTGTGCGTCTGGTTTGCTATGGTTAGTACAAAGTTGCTATGGTTTGAGCAATCAAACAGCTTGCACCTTTGCAGTATATTTCTAATAAAAATATTGTCTATCTTTGGTACACACCTGTTTTGTGTACTATGCCTTATATGGTGTTATTTGTATCCAAGCTAGACAACAATGCATCATGTTCATTGAATTCAGAAAAAGACTACAAAGCTTTTAAGTTATGATTGATTTTTTTAAAGAAAACTCAATTCA
The DNA here is from genome assembly GCA_011057435.1 of Actinia equina. Classification (NCBI taxonomy): domain Eukaryota; kingdom Metazoa; phylum Cnidaria; class Anthozoa; order Actiniaria; family Actiniidae; genus Actinia; species Actinia equina. Next base: position 1,320,823 of record WHPX01000087.1, read on the forward strand.
AGACTCTTTTTCATTTCTCAGATGTGTTTCACTTGGCTTGTATCAACACGTTTTGTCAAAGTCTGCCTCCAAATACTGCTCCTGCTGGATATACCTGCCCTAACTGCAAGGTAAGTTTATTTATAGCTGATATAAGTGCAATAATCACTTATGTAGACTGTACAAACTACAATAAACATGAGGTAAACATTTCTAGCCTGAGTTTCAAAAAATGACCAGAAACATTTTTAAAATCAAAATGTCTAGGGGCACTGAGATCTTCTACAGAGCTATTTGTAGCTTTTATGACTGAGAATGATTTAAAAACAACAGTAAAGAATAACTGAACAAAATAGTTGAAGGAAATTACAATAGTTCAAGTGATTGTGGTATGGGCTGAAGAAGAATGCATTTTGAGTTACAGTAGGTATCACACAGCTTTTGAATGGTCATAATAAACCCTTTCAGCTTGGGCAAAATGCTTTCCCACCTCAGACCAGGTGTCATTCCCTAGATATTAGATTAAGATTCTTTGTTTGAGTTTTATCCATATTCATGTGTCTACCCATACGCAACTGTAAGACAATGAAAGAATACTCTAGGGAATTACGAGTGCTTTGTATGGGAAAACATTATGCTCTAGCCGAAAGGGTCTGTTCACATTTTATTAGACCATCAAAGGCATAACCGCCACCCGGTTAGCTCAGTTGGTAAGAGCGTCGGTCTGTTGTGCGGGAGGTCGTGGTTCAAGCCTCGGCTGGACCAACACTCAGGGTCTTAAAATAACTGAGGAGAAGGTGCTGCCTTTGTAATTACATCTGCAAATGGTTAGACCTTCACGTGGCTCGGATGATCACGTTAATGGCGGTCCCGTCCCTAATTAACTGGAGACGTTAAAAGAGGACCACGAGTTTATCAGTTGAATTACTGTCAAGTGTTATCCTCTATAAACAAAGTTAATTATTATTATTATTATTATTATTATTATTATTATTATTATTATTATTATTATTATAATCTGTGACTTATTAAACAGAATACGACATGTAACATCTTCTTATTCAATACTTCTTATGGTCCTCAGCACCCTATATTCCCTCCGGAGAACATGGTATCTCCTGTGGTTGATCAACTAAGGCAAAATCTTTCTAACATAGCATGGGCAAGAGCAGGCCTTGGGCTGCCTGTGGTAAGTATATTCCCTTTAAATACTGCAGAAGTTGTTAAATTTGGATTACAAACACAATGAAATTTCTTTATTTGACAGATCTCATCTTAAGTCCTTATCTCATTGCTTGCTTGTTTTTTGCTTTACTTTTATTGATTTTCTATTTGCAACCCTTTTATTGCTATCTATTTTTATAGATTCCAACTCAAGCACCAGAACAAAGCAAAACTCTACAAGAAACCCAGCACAGAGAAGTTTCAGGTTGGTTAGTTAGCTGGAATGCCACTTTGAATTCTCTCTTTCTCTAAAGTTTCTAAGCAGAAAAAAAAACAAAAAACAATTTGACTAAAAGATGCTGACAATGAAGCTCTTTTAAGTACTTAAAAGCACTGAAAACTAATGGATATAGAGTGCTTTTAGTATCACTGTTTAATAGTTAGGTAAATTTATCTAACTTAGATGACTATTTAGTTGATGTCAGCTAAAATAGTGAAGCCCACCAAATAACTAATCCGGGGGGTTGTTTTACCAGAGAATGAGTGAATAGACATTCATTTGTCTCATCGTTTCTCCCCCTGATCTCAGTAGCTGTTTACTCGTAGTTTCAAATTTATAGTGACGTCACCTAAAAAAGTAAATAACTTATCTAATTTAGTTGGCGTCACCTATTCAACAGTGAGACTAAAAGCACTCTACTGTAAATAACAATGCTAGCAATCATAATGCTAATGATGGTGGATAATAATGATGTTGAAGATTATATGTACATGTAGTGGTGATGATGATGAAAATTGGGGGGGGGGGGATAGGTGTGTAAAATAAGTAAATAGAGGTGATGATAACAGGTGATGATAGATAATTATGAAGATGGATGGAAATAAAGGGCATGATGATGGATAGTAATGATACAATAATAATCATAATTGAAAATGATTAAATTCCATTCAACTTGCTCTGTATGTTTTAGCATCTTATAATGATGAAGTCAAAGCAAACTCTTACTACACTACACCAACCTCCTCAAGAGTAGAACAAAGACCACAAAGAGACCATATTGTACAAATGAGCCAACAGACTGTATCTCCACTACAAGCTACTCACACTCAACAGGGACATATCCGCAATGAAGGTAAGCATACCTGTTGTTATGATGATGATGAGAGCATTGGTTCAAGTTTAAGATGTTGGTTATGGATGATAGTTATGATAAATGATGGTGGCTGTGATGATGATGATGACAATGATGATTACAAGAATTTGGTGATGGCTATGATGATGGTGTATTTGGTGATGTTGATGACGATGGTCATGATAATGTTGTTGTTGTTGGTGGTGATGATATTTATGATTGCAGTATGATGATGATGATGATGATGTCGAACAAGATGTTGACAATTAAAGTGAAAGTAATGTTTATATGCATTTATTGATCAATATCTATGACAAATACTAAGATGATGATGATGTTGCGTCTACTTTGGGTACTAGGGACAGTTTCTCGAAAGACATTTGACAAACATCACGAGGATCTGCAGCAACCCTCATATGATCACGATGAAAATAAATATCAAAGGCGAGGAGCAATTGACTGGTTTACAAGATGGTTCAGGTGAGTGTTTTGATTGGTTAAATTCACAAACTCACTAGTGCTAAGTTTCACCATGCATTTTGTTTTGACTCATTAGCATTAAATTTGAGGAGAACTTTGCATGAATAAAGAGAAATATTTTTTAATAAACAAACTGAATGTCCTCTGGGCTGATCAAAGCAGATTGAATTGAGATAAAGCCTGTTGGATTTTACAGAGAGAGGAAAACCAGAGAAAATCTTTTGAATCAAGGGGGAGACCAAACAAACTCTACTCATACATGTATGTGGAGTTCAAAAATAAAACCTGTGACCCAAGAGGCAAGAAATGAGTGCACTACTGTGAGGACACTCTTGATTCCTAAACTAATTTCATATTGAACGATTCTTAGCAAATTCAGGGTTGTCAAAAAATTATATTTATGCCACTCATAGTCGCGAATAAGATATCAGTGATTGGGCTTCCTGTGGTAAATTTTGCATGCATCGTGTATTTCAGAACAAGAGTCAACAAACCAACGAGTTCTTCTATAGATGACGCCAGCGCATCATTAAAACGAACGATGATGATCTTCTTCCTGGTAATCCTGGCTTTTGTTACAATAGTAGTCATCATGACTCGAGTTGGCCGAAGCGCGGCAGATAGAGATCCTTTCCTAGACCCCATGGCCAACCCTCACATCAAAGTACAAGGAAATCAATCATAATATGCCATCAATGAATCATATAGAGAGAGACATATGGTATGCCCTCCAGTCCCTTGGATCTAGGATTTTGAGTCGTAACACTCGACCCCAGCAATAATACATGCTACATGTGCCAAAGGCCCCAATTTTTTTTGTCTCCCGAAACGTTTTTAAACAAACGTACCCAGGGATGGTATTTGAGTTGTCTCCAATGTATCCCTGGACAGAAAATCCCCCTACTACCATGTTTGAGGAGTTTACCGTGTTCTTTGAAAAAGTGAGGTAAAACTCGATTTTTAGAAGTGTTGCCCTTCAACTGAACACTTGTTCCAATATATTTTCATGCAAACACGACCTGAGAAGAGAAATTTTGGAAATGAAAGAGACGCAAACGAGCAAGAATAGAAAATAAAACAACTGTACACGCGATAAAACCACGTGACGAGACAACACATGAATAGAATCAGTAGTTTATGGTTCCGACTCCGAATTGTCATTGCAGTCTTTCCTAGTAAACTAATAATATTGTCTCACAAATGGATAAAATTTACCTGCTTTCAAGAGCAAAACAACAATCATACAAAGACTTTGTGTTTACACATGATCGAATAGACCTCTTGGTCCTTTCTCAAACATCTTGAATTGAATGATAACAAAAATTTTAAAAAAACAAACTTATATTTTAGGTTCCCTCCACACGCACTACCACTACATTCTATATTCACAACATGCAACACAACTCACATGTTGATTTGTCGCATTCGAGATGATTTTTAAAAGGTTACCTTTAGAAGTAATGTTTTCCCATTTCATACCCTATAACATTCCCCAGAGTATCAATTCTTTGTTAAACGTTTGCGTATGACAAAGCATAAATATGAATAAAACTCTGGCAAAGAATCTTACTCTCAAGAGGATAACATGAGGTGTGAAATGGGATAATATCATACGTGGTGATTTTTAAGTAACAAATTGGATGTCGGAACAATGAGCTATGGACTTCTGGCGTTTCAGATAGCTATTCTTTTTAAAAAGTCAATATTCAGAAATATTGACGATAACAATTAGTAACTAGATAAATAATTACAAATTAAAACGATAATGAATAATATTTGGATTTTTTATTAACTGATCACTTTTTTCTTATTTTCTAATATTCATTACTCGCGACAAAAGGGATTAAACATGCACGACTGGGGAAAATTATGTTATATAGAATGTTTTCGCGGAGGCTTAATTGGGCACGGCGAGGAGTTGAGTGCCCGCTTTGGACAAATTGAACAGCTTTTAAACTTATAAAAGCTTATTACCAATGAGAGTTCCGAAGTAAGATCACTGGAAGAGGTCCCATTGTAGCATCTTGGTTCAAGGTCTCTGATGAGGAAGAGGCCCTGCAAAGGAAAGGACCTACGCGAGAAGGTGCCACTGAAGACATCGCACCCAAAGCTCTGGAGCTACTCCTCTGTCGTAGTACCTTGGAATTCCAACGCATTTTTCCCCGGAAGAATATAGAATACTTTAAATTTCATTCAAAATAAAACCTAGGGAAAGAATGAAAGATCGAAGTAAAAATCTGGGATCAATTATGAAAAACTAACCTTCTGCGCAGCCGCTGTGCGTGGGAGCTTCCGGTTCTCGTCAGCGTCTACGCATGAGGCTATGGAGAAACGCGCCCCACTGCGCAATCAGGGTACTAATTCCTTTTACGACGATTATCGATATGCAAATGATTATAAAAAACTTGGTTTTCTTACCTAACTATTCAAATTATTTGGCATTCCTATTCATGATGAATGGGACAGCTCTTCTGGGCGGAATTCCAAAAAGACTAACTCGAAGATAATTCTAACTATGAATAGTAGCATGCTGAAAGCTGAAAGGAAAAGGAAAAGAAATACTTCAGTTAGTAGAAAGGTGGGCTTAAGGGAGATGGTTATAAACAAGAGTGAGAAAGGAAGGGGAAAAATGACGGACGACAAGGACTAGATCCTATGACTTTGAGCGCAGTCTCATTGTCAACAACAATCTAGTGCCCTTGTTTTACCTGTTGAAATCATCCCGACATAGACTCCTGTTATCTTCTCGGCAAGGCTGTGGTACATGACACCAAGAATGGACATGATAAAGGCTATGCAGTGTGATATCTGATGAAAAAAATGTTCTCATCTAAACCTTCCGCTAAAAAGATCAAAGTTCATGGCTGGGCTACCAAAAATCATTAATCAAAAGCAGGGAGCTTCATTACTAGAGCGGTATTTTAAGTACTGAAGAATTTTTAACTTCAACTGATGGTGTTACAACTTTTGAAGCAACCGTCATGACATTGATTTTAGCCCTTGCTCTGCTTTGCGCATGTCGTATATATTGTTATGATTGTAACGCGCGGCCGGAAAATTGGAGTCGTGAACATTTTTCGGGTCCAAAGAATTCAGTTTAAAAGAATATGTGGCGCGCAATTCGATCTATAGCGGAACAGTTGGACTCTTTAGGGACACCAAGCAGCATGAAACATTTCTACTATAGTCTTTGGTCTCCCATCAAGTCTACCAATGAAGTCTACCAATGAACATTACTCAATTCATCCGCAGCCTGCGTAGCACGTACCAGCTTTAACATTTACTATTAGAACAATCCATAAAGAACTTAATAAATTGTGTCCAAAAAAAGATATTTTACTGCTGCGGATCGAACTGCCCAAAACTTAGCAGCAATTTTGTTCTACATTCTAAGTTTTTCATTCTATGTTTTCTTTCTCTTATTTGTTTCGCTGTTGGTCTTTTGTTGGTTTTCACGTATTCTTTTTTCCTCCGATAAGTGTGCTTAAGTTTTTTAATCGAACCCTTTAAAAAAAAGGGTTTGATAAAACACCTTTGTGGAAAAAAATATGCATTTGCAGGCTTACCAATATTAAGAATGTGAAGCCATGAGAATTGTTCTCCGGGGTCTCCACCGTCAGAACTGCAATAAAATCGTTCACCAGAATAGCGAACAAAACTACAGAAACAATAAGAGATAACGATGTGTAGATCTCTTTACGGTGAAGTTGGATCCCGCAAAAGTTAAGCTGTTGGAAAAAATTGATAAAAATTAACATTAGCAATTTTAAAGTGGCGCAAAAATAGATAACATTCTACGTACCATTTGGCATTTCTTGGTTCAAAGGAGTTCGCTAATTTGTACAGTTTAAGTTTCTTAAACTTTTAATATTTTGGCTTTAGAAGTTGCACGTTTATCACGTCTTCAAAAATTCACAAAATGTTATTACGTCATTGAATTAAGTGATGTCATAAGCGCGCGAAATGTTTTGTCGTTAGCGCGGGCTTCCTGTGTTGGCTCAGCGGTTTTACCCATGGACAAGAAAACAAAGATGGCGGACGAAGTTGCCTCGTGGAACATTCGTGCCAAAAACAACGAATTTACCATCAATACTGCCGTATTTAAAAGCGATAACATCAATCCAGGTGCGTATATTTTTCCTCTCTAGAGCAAGGCACTGATAGAATATCATTTCTTGCGCTAAAGAATCACTTAGAGTAATTTCTGTAAAATGGTTTACATGTGCGATGCACAAATTTCAGATGAAGTGAAGAAGAGGCTTTCATCGATGAGCCGTTATGCTGCCAAGAATCTACTGTGGTCTGAGATGAACACAATGAAATCTGTCATCTACAAACAACACAACCAACATCGGAAAGAAAAATACTTTCAAGGAATGAAAAGAGTAGGTAGAATTTATACACAGATTAAATTCCTGCCTGTGGATTTTGTTGGAGATTATTCAGGATTTAAGGTACGACTTGTTCTTGTTCTTTGTGTTCACAGATTCAAAAACATCTTGCAAGACTCAGAGAAATGAAACTAGAAGCCTTATTATCCTCTTTTATAGATAACATGCCAAAGTAAGTGTTATTATCTTCACATAACCCATATGTTGCTATGAGGGAATAGGCATTACTGTAATCGGACAATGGCAGCTGCAAAATAAGGCATGTCATTTTTACCTTTTTCCTGACCCCCTTTTCCTTGTACTGAGGGTGGAAATTTTGACTTTCAGTGGTTGTACTATGGTGGGAAATTTGAAAATTCAAAATCCCCCTGAGGTCCCCAAATCCCCTCCCCCCCCCCCCCCACCCCAAACCCTAGGGCTTGAAATTGATAGATGCATAATGGGATTCATGAGATTCATTTTCCTGGTTGATACCAAGCAATTGTTATGTGAAGTGTCAGTGGCCAGATAAACTACATACAGTAAAATCTAGGCAATGTAAATTTCGATAAAGATACTTTTAGGAAAACAATTTAATAAGAAAACTAGTTGTAAAAGAAAACATTTCGCTGTCATCTCTACAACAACATCAGGCCTAATGAAAATGTAAATTTCAGTTTGCAAATAATTTAATTAGCGCATTAGCAAAATCTTTTTTCTCGACAAGATAAGATGCATTTTAGGATGGTACGCTTTTTATTGGGGAGCAGAAAAGCTAGGGGATTCACAGTAAACATATTTTAGATGGTTGTAGCCTTCCTCTTTCGTTCAATAAGAAATTCATGATTCTCTTATTAAATTAGCAAGAAAACAACTATTGTCAAAATAAAAGGTTTTAAACCCTTTGCAAAATTTCAACTTATTCAAAATGACATAGGATTTAGTGCAAATTTTGGACTCAAACTCTCATTTTCTCTCTAACCTTCTAAGCAAATTGAGCAGTGGTAAATGAGCTATAAAAATGTGATGTTATTATTATCTGTTATTTAGTATTATTATCATTGTTATTATCAAATTTTTGCTGATGACCCTCCCCTTTTGAAGCCCCAGCCTTACCCTCATAGAAAAACCTTTTTTCCACTTACCACAGTGTGCTATTAAAACCTTTTTTATTTTGCATTACAAGAAAAGATTCAGCAACAAACAGCTACCCCTGCGTACAAGCTATAGAATATGTGTTGTTCAAGTTAATGGGAGCAGCCAAGCTTATCACTCAAGTAAGCCTAAAAAGAGTTTCTTTTTTAGTATCTTCATTATTGATTTTGAAAGAATTTTTTAAAGTGCTGTTTCTGCTACTCTTTTATTTTATTTAGGCTATTGGTCACTGCAAGTCAACAATAAAGTATCCTTTAATATCACCGACACATCCTTACCCCACATACCCTGGGGAATTTCACTGTACTTTTAATCAGAGATAAAGGTAGATGTAATAGGACTCCATGCTGTCCAATTAAGAAATAATTAAAGGAAAATTCTGAGGACTGACAAAATTGGCCAAGTCCAATTTGGCAGTCAGAGGAATTTTCTGAGTCTAATCATTTCTTGATTGGGGAGCATGAATTCCCATTACCTATTAAATATATAGCTGCCTGATTAATGCCATATCAACAAAACCTGTCCAATTAAGAAAATATTAATTGGACAGTTACCTATATGGGATTAATGAGAAGCTGTATAATTAAGTTATATAATATAACAATTATAATATCAAGTTATAATTAAATGTATTTAAATAAATTGTTTACAGTATATCTTTGACTCTTATTTCAAAATTAGCTACGTTGGTCATCAGTTATCCAAGGGATTTTTTATTACTTTTCATATTGTGATTGCAGCTTCATTATCTAGAATTTGGTAAGTTAGACATCCCTGAATGTTCTAATCTACAGCAGAGTCCTGTTGTCTTGATCTCTGGGTCCAGTTGTATAAAGTGTCGGATAGAGCTATCCAACTGCTAAATTTTATTGGATAACAGCATTGACATATCCACTGGATAAGTTTATTCATCAGATAGAGCTATCCACCTTTCAATCAATCGGATATTTCAAACTTCCAGTTGTTCCAAAACTCAAGGTGGTGTCCCATGGACTTACCCAACTATACAACTTTATTCTTTACTCCTGAATCCCTAGTGTTTCAAGCTTATTTCCTGGTATCAGAAGCTTCAAAATAGTGGCAATACCAAAGTCATGATTTTCTTATAAAACTTGGAATTGAAATCTTTTGCATATTTTTATCCCATGATTTTAATTTTAAGATAAAATTTTTAGAATATGGTCACTCTCCATTCTAAATTGAATTCTTTCCAGGGTTCTCTTGAAGGATTTTGTACATAACATCCTGGAGTGCTACCAAAAACTCCACCTATTGCTGGGCCTCCTAAAAGAAACATCTCAGGTGTGTAGGTCACATTCTAGGAGTTTTGATTTTATATGGCAGTAGAATGCAGGATTTCACAATAAGCTGTTGAAATGCCTGAGTTTGTAGAATATTGAGAATCACTTAGTAACCCATTTCATACCGACAGCATCATTAAAGATGCTTACTGTAGCTGGTCCCTTTGGTGTGGGTAGATAATTCCAGGTGTGCACTGTAAATGGGTGGCTTGGGCAGCTTGAGCTGTTACAGTGTTGTCTTTTACCTCTGTTGAGTTCATTGTTGCAAGTTTGATTCTTGACTGTACCATATTATGTGAGTTGAGTTTGCTTGATTTTTTTGCTTACTCTTACCAAGAAAATTTTCTATATGTAATGATTTAATTAAGACTTTGCTTTAGCTATACACCTAAGTCCAGAATGGCATCCAGGGCCAAATTGATCAATTTCTAGCTTGTTCTTATAATTTGATGTCGCAAAATTGTTGGGCTCCTACATTTAATAATAAAAGGAAGACAGAACAAGTGTATACATAATTGCATTGACACCATATTATTTAATCTTTGCATTTGGCCCTGGATGCATCATGTAACTCACTTGGCTGTGCTCCATTTCAGACTTATGAAACAACAACATTGCAGGAAGACTTGAAGTCTGAACTTCCTACTTGTCTCAAGACATGGATCCTCAACACTGAGCTTGATAAGACATTAACTGAAACACAGAAGAGGTACCATTACAAGTTATGCTCCAGTTTTGAAGTCTCTGTTGCTCAGTAAATGACTCTCTTATCAAGGAATGCAGCAGTATTGTACAAACTTAAAGATAGCATATGCTAATGTGTGATTTGATATCATGACTTCATAACATCAATAATATCTTGATGTAATTTTTAGATGAGTTATTCATTTTTTCTACTTTTTTTCTTTAATTAATATTGTTCATTTTTCCTTTTTAGTGAACCAGAGCTTGTCACAACACAGACCTCAGTTGTCCTGGAAAAACTGTTCTCATTTACACCAGCAAGTGTGGAAAGTAAGAAACAGCTCTAGGCTGATCAGGGCTAACTTACAGATCAAACCCTGAAACAACCTCCAGGATGATCTAAGTCAGGGCATGGCTAACTCACAGATCAAACCCTGAAACAACCTCCAGGATGATCTAAGTCAGGGCATGGCTAACTCACAGATCAAACCCTGAAACAACCTCCAGGATGATCTAAGTCAGGGCATGGCTAACTCACAGATCAAACCCTGAAACAACCTCCAGGATGATCTAAGTCAGGGCATGGCTAACTCACAGATCGTACCCTGAAACAACCTCTGGGCTGATCTGAGTCAGGGCATGGCTAACTCACAGATCAAACCTTGAAACGACCTCTGGACTTTTTTCAAAGTCAGGGCAGGTCTGAGTCAGAGTGAATTGTAATTTAGTGGGTTGGGTATTGTGGAGGAAAGAAAACTTGAGAACTGGAAAATAAGCGTTACATTGTAGAGAGACCTAAAAGACTCTACCTACATGTGATGCAGAGTCCAGGAATCACACCTATGACCAGAGAGATGAAATATGAATGAACTACTACCTACTGTCTCTCTAGATTATCACAAACACTTACCTAATAATTATTAACAATTATTTACCAGAATGTTAGTATAGTTATATAATGTTTTTCCTCCATTAGGACTAGTTGCAGCAAGTTTATCAGATGTTAGTTACACAGATGTTGCCCATCCATGTGATGACCAACCATGTGATGACATTGGAGGTAATTAAGTAACATTGTTGGTCCTCAATGTGTCCCAATATCAACCAGTCACTAATTCGCAAACCAACATTTATGGTTAAATTAATCAGCATTCACTAATGAACCACTAAGAAACCAATAAAAGTTGTGCTACAAAAACTTACCATTGGTGGAACCAAGGGTGTGGTCTAGCGGGCCAAGACAACCCTATATCTGCCCCATTATTAGGAGCTTAACGATCATATATTCTTTAATACTTTAGAAAGTTTTGATTCAAGTTTGGATTCCACTGGAAGTCTGCTCAATGCTTCTCAGCCTGTATCACGTGAACTGGTAATGTATTTTTACTCAAAATATTTTAATTACAGCTGTACTAACATTTCAAAATAAGGTAAATTTATGAACATTATTGATGAGGCATGAAAATAACAACAGTAATAGACGTGCCCTGAACTCGCTTGACTGACCACGAAACAATGGTATGAAGTCGAGACTGGACTTGATTTTTTTATTCATCAGGTTCAACCTGGACGTGAAACCATTGTTTCTTGACCAGTCAAGCGAATTCAGAATAGGTCTATTGCTGTAGTTGTTTTCATGCCTCATCAATAATGTTCATAAATTTACCTTATTTTGAAATGTTAGGGTTAGGGTTTAGGGTTTAGGAATTGTAACAGTTGACTGTTATTGGAATAGGATTGGAAAGGAAAGAGAGGAAAATCAAGACAAACCTGTAAATTAAAATGATGTATTACTAGTTTTTTCATTGCCACCATGCAAATTGCAAGGTCAAATCATTTGTTATATCATCCAGCAGAATCCAGTGAAGTCATGTCTTTTTATTTATTTATTTATTATTATTTTTTGATTAAAATTTCTTTGGAAATGATTGAAAAACCAACTAATATAATATTGAATTTTAATTTTTCCAGTTTAAAGATGTTTCCTGCAACACAAGTATGATCATGACAGAAAGATGTGGTACAAAACATAAACTGGAACCAGATATTGAATTACAACCTCACAAACAGTTACACTTGGATCAAGATGCAAATGATATTCCTACAGGTACAAGAACATTGGAAGAAATGAATAGCAACAATTTGATGAAAGAAAGGAGTTATAGAATTATTCACTGTCACGATAAAAAGTTAAAATACTCAACACGTTGTGGAACATTTAAAATTCCTTGCATGGCGACAAAAAGAGTTCCACGTAATGCGAGAATTTTTGAGTCCAAGGAAAAGGGAAGAAGAAAGCTGCAAGATAAAGGTATCAAACAACCACTTAAAAAAGGAAAGAAAAGTCATTCCAGGACTTTATTTAAAACAAAGAGAATATTTATCAATGCAAATTGTAGTAAAAGCAAAAGAATTTTAAAGATAAAGGAGAAAAAATATCAAATTAGATGGAAAAGAAAAATAAGTTCAATTGTTGGTCAAAGAAAACTCAAGAATACTCAAAGTTTGTCTTCTCAAAGTAATTTGACAATTGATGTTAATGAGAGCGTCAATGTGGCTCCAAATCTAAACTCCAGTTTTCCCAATGTGCAGAACATGCCGGACCACAGGAAAGACAGTAATGAACAATGTTCTCTTCTTGAAAACCTTTCATCAGCTTCAGGGAAGTATTCTTGTGGTGTCAGTTCCTTGGGCAAATTAGCAGCTGATGAGAATTCATTGTTATCAAGGAGAAAAGAAAGTGGCAAACCTTCCAAGAGAATTGTTAAAGAAAGCAAGAGAATTAAGTTCGAAAAGAGACATTCAAATTCATCATCAAAAGAGGTGTCAAATGGGAATATACTTTGTCAAACCAAAGATGATTATGTTGATGACATCTTTGATTTATTAGGTGTTTGAAGGAGCACTGTTCATTGGAAAAGTTAACAGTTTTCTAATGTGCAGTTGTCTTGGCAAACCAAAGATTATGTGGTTGACATCTTTGAAGGTGCATTGTTCATGGAAAAAGTTAACAATTATTATCATAATTTGAAGACATTGTGCTGAAGCAAAGATAATTGTGTGGATGACATCTTTGATATTATTAGGCATTTAAAAGTGCACTGTTCATTAGAAGAGTTATCAATTAATGTGAAGGTGTTGCATCAAGCAAAAGATAATTGTGTTGATGACATCTTCACTTAAAAGCGTTTGAAGGAATCTGGTTCTTTTCAGCCATATTGGCGTACCAAACCAACCATAGAAGCCTTCTACACAAGATTTGCATGAAAATAAAGTTCAATTCCTAGAAAATGTATTGCTTTTGTACACAAACATGGCCACAGTGACATAAAGTGAAAACCCTATTCCTTGCTGACCAGAGGTCTTTACTGTGATAATGGTTTGTTTGAACGCTCCCTTTGATATTCAATTGTGGTGTACAATGAAAACTTGCAGCAATCACAAGAGAGCCAGTAACATTTGAACATCAGCAATGATCTTTATTCTAGTCTAATATGGTATTTTTATAATTCCATATGTTATTTATTTTCATTTTTGATTTACATTCAGATTCAACTCTTTCATTCCTGGCTGCTAATGAAACAGTAGTTAGTGTAAAAGGAAATGAATCAGAGCAAAACTGGAAAATAGCTCTAATTTTCTATTTTGCACTTACGTACGTATTACATGATTGTATATAGTCCTTGGGCATATTATAATTGGGTATTCTATCAGTAAAATCACATTTAGTTACAAGAGTATGTTAAAAAAAGAGTTATAACACCAGAATGGCAATCCTGATCAATCCACACAGTACGATAAGGTGTCAACAGACCACATACATGTACAGTACCAACACCTTACAGTACTATGCTGTGCAGCTGGATCACAATAGCCGACCAATAAGACTAACTCAAGGAAACCTATTTCACTACATAAATCTATTTTATATTTCTCCTTTGGTTTGTCTGTATAGAGATAAGGTATGGATGTTAGAAACTGTGTCTTTTTTACATTGTATAAAGTGTTTTGAAAGCCCACATAAAACCATAAATTCACCTTTTCGGCACTAGCCATCACATGTCAAGAAATTCGGACACCTTTCTCGGATTCCCATACAAATTCACTAATTTAAAAAAATTCAGGATGATTTCTTTAGTTATCTCTCTAAAAAGTGACAAGAAAAGCTTCAATCAAGTTAGAAAAGGGATATTTTGATACTGGCAGTGGCTGTAAGACACTGCAATCACCATTGTGGTGACTACATGGTGGCTAGGGCCAAAAAGGTCAATTGAATAAGGTGTATTGTTTTACTTGAAACTTGATAACTGGGTTGAGTGATCTGATAAGCAAGAAAGGTTATACATGTGCCAGCAATCATGTTAAATGTTAAAAGAGTAGACTCTGGAATTCAATCCTTTCTAATGTAAAACAATATTGTATCATAATATAATTTATTATTACCATCGAATATGGTTGCTATAATGTGATATTGTGTAACCTTTATTGAGAGGCTTGCTCCAACAAAATGAAACAATAATCTTACTGCAAAGTGGCTAATGCTTGTTCACACAACTAGCTTAGTATACAACAAGTCAATTCTGTGATATACTGTAACAATGATGCAATAAGCAGTACTGAAAAAAGTTCTGGTGCCATCTGTATCTAAGATGAATGCATTTTCTATAAATTGCATCTTGCAATATTGCTAAATTAAAAACAAGGTTCATTGCATCATTTTGAGATACAAGGGTAATAATATCTCGGCATTATGAGGTGGTCAGTTGTAAGACAAAAAGCATTGTGTGACAATGCCATATTTATTCTTATGATCATCCCGCATGATTTAGTGCTGAAATCTAAATCACCTTAATATTATTTCATCTATATTTGACCTAAGATGATCACTAAATGAATAACTTCTTTCTGGACATATTTTCTTCTTTTCTTATAAACTTCTACTATGTGAAACTATGTGAAAATTTCTCCTCTGGAATAGAGAGGCTGTTAAGGATATTTATAATTATTATTGTGATTTGCTACAGATATCAGCACTGATTCATTAAAATTCTGTCGTACATTGTGACTGTAAGTACCTTTAACTTCCCACTTCAAATAACATTTTTATTGCCTGAAACAAAAACAAAAAAAATTTGAGCATAAAACAAGTCTGGATCTATAAATCGCCATCTATATCTTTATCTCAATCATAATTATTATGAGATACTTAATTACAATCAAGGTGATCATCATCATCACTTCATTTATTCATCATATTAGTCTCAATCAAATTGAATCTACACCAATACTAGCATCGGAAAGATTACCATATCTTCGCTTTTATTATTATCCTCATTAAAACCATTGTTTGGTGAACAATTATTTAGTTAAGTTCCAATTCATACAATAATTCTGACATGTTCCTTGATAACAGACTCATTTGCTTAGGGTCAGCTCCACTTCAACATCAGAATATTCACAAATACCATCAGTAAAGTAAGAGAATGCACAACTTCAATAATACAAACAATTTGGAATGCCAGTCAGACCTTTACTGGAACATGTAATACTATATGTGAATATAGCCTTAATCAACAGAGATTTCAAAATTGAAGTACTGAATATAGAAAAGTCCATTCCTTACTCTTTGCATGGCAGCAATCCAAGCAAGTGAATGTCTTCTTTCAGCTTCTGGTGACAAGACGGCATGTAGATGTACCTCAAGGACATTTCCCTGCTCCTTATATTTCAAGACAATTCCATTTATATGTTCACCTAATATATGCGTAAAAGAGACAATTAAGGAATAATAACAAATATTGGGCTAACAGCATAAGATAAATCTCCTCCTCCTTTTCTACCTTCTTTCTCTGTTATGAGCTGCACAGATACAAGGGAGATGAGAGCAACTGGATCGTGGTGAGCATCACCATCACATTCAAATAGAATGGTCCTAGAATAAAAATACAAGACTAGTATGTCTAGCTTTTAAAGTGTAATTGCATGGCTCAGAAAACCATAGACTAGATACTTTTCCAGACATCTAAAAGTTCTGATCTTCTTGAATTATGAATAATTATATGATATATTATCATTTGCCACTAGCAGAAAGGGGAACTCTAGCTGAGAAAAAAATCAGAGTCCTTAATAGGTATTGAACTTATGACCTTCATGATCACTGAGCTAGGAAAGACTCATGATGAACAGTCATTTACTGGGCTCATTATGACAATATCCCCTTTCGGCTAGTGACAAATGATAAATTATTGTATGTGTTTTTTCATTATAATAAGAATAGAAATCATTGGTACAGTTGATGGTTTACCTGTGTGTCTTGTTTTCCAGTTTACAAACAAACGTCAGTGGAGCTGAGTCGTCTATAATAAACCTAGCACCTGTTGGCAAAAACAAATCATTTATTCACAATTATTAGTTATTAGTTTATTGCATTTGAAGTTGTATGGCCATGGGGGCCTTGTCCCTGTAACAGCCTCTGGAGCTGATTGATTAATGTGACTTGAGGCATGGCTAATAGATTGAATTGGAATTTATTAGCTAGTTTGTTTAGAAGTTTTGCAGAGGATAGAAATCCAAAGGAGATGGAGAAAACCTTTCAAATCAAGGGAGAGACCTTAGCTTAATTCTAATCACAGATAATTCTTTAAATAATGAGCACTGCTCAGTATTATTGAAGTGTTTTTAGAGCACCATTCAGGTTTTCATGTTTTATCTTCCATCCATCAGATTAATCAACAACAGTTAGAATTGGTAATGCTTTCATTGATAAAAGCTAAATACAGACATCTTGATGTTGCTGAGGTCACAGGAACCACAGCATGCAAACACATACCATGGCAAAGTAGTTTGAGATGTTTGCTGAAGAACTCTTCCTCTTTCTTTGCAACATGAGAACATTGTTCACAGACTCTGACAGGATCAACGAAGCTGAGTCTTTCCAGCATCACTTTATTATCACAGCAATTGTTGCAGAAGACTCTACCACACCGTCGGCAATGGTGCTGCAATAACAATAATATTAGTAAGACATATTACAGTAATATAAATAAAAATTGTGAAAGAAACATTTCTAACAGTAATTTTCCAATATCGATTAAATTGACAGTTTAATGAAATGTTTTAGGGGCTAAAATGAAAGAGCGAAGATTGCGAGTAATAAGCTTATAAGAATATTCTAGACCATAACAACATTAAGTTAAACTTATTCAAAACAAAAAATAATTTAAGATGTGTACAAACTGGTACAAAATGTAATGAAACGTTATGAATTATCAAAAGAATTCGTAATGGTTACAATTTTCATTAATATTAATTGTATTTATTTTCAGAGTTATTTTCATAAATGTAAGTTACTACGTGACGTCTTCTTCTTGAAATGGCGTCAAAAGGCATTCTGGAGCATGCAGAAATTGTCTTTTAAAATGAATTTCAGACATCACTTAAAACTTTCGATATTACTCAATTATTAATAAGGTACATTACCCTTCGATGAGTAAAGTCAAACTTGATGTTACATTTGACGCAGTTTGGAAACTATGAACAAAAATAAGGAGTCTTAAATTTGTGCAGTCAACAACAAAGTCTTTCTTCACAAAATCACATCTGTGCGCAAAACTGGTGTGATTATTCGCCTTGAATGCCTACCAGGGCATCGTCTTCCCAATGAGGCTCCTCTAGAAGGAATGGGGAACGATCTGCATCCGATGTGGATACCATACGAAGCCCACTTTTACTCTTGACCAACTGTTTATTCGACATTTTTGTTCAGAATTGCAAAATTACAAGAAAAACAGCTAGCAGCGGTGAATACCATGGGATACGCGGGCTCAGTACAAATACGATCGATAATACTTCGTCCTTTTGAAAACAAAACATAAAGCATTCAATATAAAAAATTACAAAAATTAATACGAACTTAGTATATCATTGCTAAGAAAAGAATTCAATGACATTTTATTTTTATTAAGGTATTTAATATCGATTATTGTGCCTTAAATAGGCTCTCCGGAGATTTACCGATCAATTATCGATTGTAATTTATGCTTGTAATTGATCGTAAACAAAATCCTTCAGAACATAGTGCGTTTGTTCGCATGCAGAGTAAGAAAAAGATTTCCTCAGTTTTGCTAAAGAACTTTTAAATTTCCAAGTCTATCACAACCAGAAATCGAGAATTATTCGATCTCCTGGTGTACATTTTGCGCTATTTTTGGTCAACTATTAATTTTGTTGTTTTAAACATGACGTGAAGCAGCCATGAAGAACATCTTCCTATCTGCAGCAGCTTGTCTTGTTTGGCTTTCAGTTTTAATCAGCTTTGTTCACAGCACGTTTGTCACTGTGCAAAATGGTAAGTCGAAGGAACCATATTTTGTCTAGAGTTTGCAGAAAAAAGGAAAATCAACTTATCAATTCACGATAAAGAAGCAGGCTTGCTTTGGAAGCGTAATTCAGAATGCTCAAATTTTGTCTTATGTATATTCATATTTTCCCGTCTAGACTCTAATACTTCCTGCCACTCGTCTCCTTTTTGGGCATTTTAAGTATCCGTTTTAGTTTTTCCTCCCTCCTCTCAAATCAACCCTAACTAATTCAAACTGGTTAGAGCTGTGCTCCGGGGTCATACATGGACTGTATAGCGGCTGCCAGAGGCACTTTTACATGCTTTCAATTCGACCCCGTTGAGCTGCGCCACTGCTGTACTTGCGGTGGTGATAAGCGATGACAAGTTATTTTATTAATGGCTGGTTACTGGTGGTAAACATGATTTTTAAAGCCAATTTAGTTAAAGTTTCAATAGATGGATCATCAGCAATCCTGCCTTCAATGAAACCCATTCTTAAAGAATTATTTGTAAAGTTTTGTCTGAGGAGCATCTTAGAACAGATTTTAAGAGAATAAGGTTTTTCATTTATCCCCCCATAGTTTTATTTATTTATTTTATTTCCCCCTCAATTCTTGCAGTTATGGGTATTGCTTTTTGCAGACCACCACCCCCTCCCCCCTTCCCCCATGCCATGTAGATGTAGTTGAAATATTTGACTGGACAGTATAAACAATACTTGACCTAGATCAACAGTGGTTGAGAATGATTGATCTATGGTGCTTGACTGATCACTCATGACAACCACGATTGGTCAATACTGCTGCTAGATAGGATGACTTGCTTTGTCCCTTTCATGAAACATTTTTATGTACAAGTTTGCAAAACCTCCCCCGTCACCCTTCTCCCTGTAAAAAATATCAGCGACCCCCTTTTCTACACCTGCCTCCCTACCTTCTCCTCTAAATAAAAACTGTTTCCTTATTGCTGACACCCCTCTATCAACTCCTGGATCAGTAAGTGTACATGTAGCTATACCTCATTTCTATTGTTTCTGTTTATTTGTAGGCCACTGGGTATGGATTGATGGAAATAACACTGCAAATTCACCCAGCTCAGTAAAAGTGAAGAAAACAGGGGATAAAGAGTTTCCTGGTGCACGACATGGTGTAACAGCCTGGACGGATGAAAATAGCAGAGTATGGATGTTCGGAGGCAAGGGATATGGAGTAAATGAGCCAAAGACAATGACATCTCTTGATGAGCTTTGGAATTTTGATCCTTTAAAGAAGAAGTGGACATTAGTTAACAAAGCTGTAGCTTCCAATAAATCCAGGCCTTCACCTTGTGTAGATTGTGTGTCTTGCAGCCACAAGGGCATGACAGTCATATTTGGAGGAGTTGTGACGCGCAAGAAAAGCCCGAACTTCAAGACTTGGGTGCTAAACTTGACTTCAAAGAGCTGGGTTGTTTTGGAACAGAGTTCACCTCCAGCACGAGAGAAGAGTACTTACTGGTGTGACAATATAGAGGGGTTCTTGTGGCTTTATGGAGGGCTCTACAACATTAAAGATTTCAATGATATGTGGAAATTTAGCTTTCAAAACATGAATTGGACCCAGATTACTCCCCACGAAAACACCCCAACACCAACAGCAAGGTTTGGGTCTTCAAGTTGGCTACAGCATCCTGACAAACTCTACTTGTTTGGAGGACAGAGTGTCTTGGGATCTATGTCAGATCTCTGGATGTACAGACCCTCCCAGCATACTTGGGAATTTGTTAAAGGAAAGAAAAAGCCCTTGCAAAAAGGGGTCTATGGTGACCAGGGTATTCCAGGGAACCTGTCACTTCCTGGTTGCAGAGAAGAAGCATTATCTTGGACAGATAGTAAGGGGCATCTGTGGTTGTTCGGAGGCAGTGGGTGTGATGCTCACACCTCAAATGCTTCTGATACAGGATTACTGTCTGATCTCTGGATGTTTAATACATCATCTGCCTCCTGGACCTGGATTAGTGGGCCTTCGAAGAAAAACGAGAAAGCTGTTTATAGCAAGAAAGGAGTCCCTGATCCCAAAAACATGCCAGGGCCAAGAGAAGATTCTCTGACATTCCGACAAGGGGGTAACCTTTGGATTTTTGGTGGCATAGGTCAAGACAAGAATGAACATACGGGACTACTAAATGACATTTGGGTGTATTCAATCCCAATTACTCCCACTCTTGGGCCACCATCCCATGGTAAAGGTCTGCCAGGAGACACCTTCGATATGCCATACTCACAGAGACTGATGATTGCATTTGGGATTCTTACGGCAGCCATGGTGATCTCGATTCTTATTTGCTACAGGAAAGAGTGCAATCTTATGTACTGGAGGTATAAAAAGAAAGTGCCGAGGGTCAAGTATGAGCCCTTGAAGGTTAAAATGCAAGTTCCTGATGTTTAAAAAACAATATACAGGATGCAGTGGGTTATTATAATGAAGCTATACATTGGTTACGTTTATTTATTAGTAGTCAAGATAACAAAATAATTTAAGAAATGGTGATTCCATTGAACCCATTACAGTACTTAGTTGAATGATATCTGCAGAATTGTCATTATAACAAACTAAGCATCAATCAAGATGGCATCAATCAAGTTGTTTCTATAATATTCCATATTATATGCATATGTGCTTGAAATGGAAACACTTTTCACTTTGCATTGATATGAATTTTTTTCATTATTTATTTTCATTTGATTATTCTCCTGCAGATCTTTAAATATAAAGCTGCCTTCTCTCAATCTTACTGAATTTGCATTTTTCAGTTTTGTGGCCCATCAAGTTGGATGCACTCGCAACCTTGAGAAAATGGTCTATTGTCTCAAGTCTACAAATGCTATTAAATAAGAAACACTCTTAACCTATAATATATAAATGTAATAGCATTATGGTTGAAGAAAAAAATCAGAATTTGCCTACTAGTATTTTTTATTTCACAGGTTCAATGGCATCACTCTAATTTGTAAATCTAAAGATTTATTTAGTACTGTTTAAATTTATTAATACTAGATGCTAAGACTTGACTAACCTTGCATAATTTAACAGTATTTATGCATAATAAGTTTATAGTTCAATAGAATTTATATTAAAAAATTGAAAGAAAAAAGAATTTGTGACTGCTAGTCTCATATCTCTTTTACAGGTTCAATGAAATCACTCTAATTTATAAAACTAAATAATTTATTTCAAATTAGTACTTTTTAAATTTATTAATACATGCAGATTTATCAGACTTGCTTCATTTAACACTATATACACCTATTTCTAAAAACTTGTCATTTGGATATCTGAAATCAAAATCTGAGACTGATTGGAATATTTTGGGGGACTGAGTGTTTTCTCGTTCAAAATTCAATATACACTTAGCCAGTTAGTTTGCCAGTGCAGGCCATCGCATAAAGTTAGTATATCAAGATATTAAATTTTTGCTAACCACTAATTAAAACCACAGAACATTTCCTTTCAGTTTCAGATTTCAGATCTACGACCAACAATGTTTTTTGAAATTGGTGTATTTATAAGTTTATAGTGATAGGATTAGTGAAAACTTTTTTAAAAACTTTGATCATTATTAAAGAAAAATAATAATTTCAGGTATGATTATACATATATATAGTTTATTAAAACCATAGTCATACTAGCATAAATTTAATGAATATTAGACTCAATTTTCAATTCATACATCAATGATTAAAATGATCTACATACAACATGTGATTACCAAAGCTTCATATGTTTTGGGCAATATTTTACAACGAGCATTTAAAGAAAAAACGTAGCCTAGATAATTAAGTAAACATGTAGGAAGCCATCTTTAGTTCCAGGTATTGTAGGATTCATTAGAAATCTTAAGCATTGACAAGACCTCTTGTTTTTAGTAGGGAGATTATAAGTGTGTTTGCATTAAAATATTTAAAAAGTTTCCCAACAATGCAACAAATTAATTAAGAAACAAGTAAATAGATAAAAAGAAAAGAACTACAATCTTGAATTACCTAAGATAACTTGTTGTATTATAAATTTAATAAACGTTGTATCACATTTAGTAAAATGATTTCATCAATTAATAGTGCCAGTTTTGTTAGATTTAATAAAAGATTAATAAAAAATTGTTTGACATGTTATATTGGAGTCTAATTAATGTGTCTAATATATGTTTGTTTATTATATTAAATTTGGTCAAGCAAAATGTCATTTTTGATGATAATTTACAAAAACAATCTTTACCACCTAGACTCCTAAAAATGAATCTCGCATACTTCTATATTTTTGAGAGTTTATCTGAAATTGATTTTCTGTACATCAACAAAATTCTGACCATCTTTCATCTTGCATTCAAAATCTAGAGACTTGAGACAGGAACCCCACATGACGTGATTCTTGTCTTTCTGTGAATACAACTTGGTCTGAATCTGTATCGTCATTTCATGCTGGTCTGCAAACTTTAGGCAAAGGACCATGTAGGAACGGTCTTTACTCTTAGAGGATGACATACCATGGGTGGAAAGTGTGCAGTCATATCTCGTACAGCTGTGGTCATTCTTTTTTATTTCTGGCTTGATTGAGCTACCAGAAATAGTCGCATCACTGAAATCAATATTGGAAAAAATGATAATGGTGAAAATAAATCAGTTCCATTCCAGAAATATAATCAAATTCTATGCATACCATATACAAACTTATATAAACTTATATGTTTTACAACCACCACTCCCCATGCGGGGCCCTTCCATGAGGTTCCCTTCACACGCACTACCACTACATTCTATATTTACAACATACAACACTCAACTCACATGCTCCTTTTTAAGGAGGGAAGAAACCTGAGATCCCATAGAAAACCCTTGTTGCAAGGGAGAGAACAACACATCAAACAAACTCAACACATATGATCCAGTCTGAGCCAGGGCTCAAAACATGTAGCCTTCATTCCATGATTGAATTGGAAATTAGGAGAACCCAGAAAACCCTCGAAGCACAGGAGAGAACCAACAAACTACTCTACTCATATACAACACCGAACCTTGCAGGACTCAAACGCCTGTCACATTGATGAAAGGCGAGTGCTCATGCTGCTATGCAACCCATGCTTCCTTGAAGTTAGTATGCAAAATGCAGCAAGCAATATGTGACAGGCGTAGCCAGGAATTGGCATAGGAAGGGGGGAAGGGACCAAAACCCATTTTCAGAACATCAGTAGGTTTCTACGGGGTGAGGATGTTCTGTCGGGCCCCCTGGCTATGCCTCTGTGCTCACCAACCTTTTTTGAAAATAAATGTATGGGAAAACATTAAAATGGAAAGAAACACCATAAAATATGAACAAAAATCTTACAAAGATATTACTTCTACACAATAAACAAATGTGCAAGTTGATTGCCACCTGCATTAAATTCCTAAATCTCATGGTTCTTTATGGCTTAAGACAATCATCAAAAATCTTTTAAAAAGGAATTACTAATTAGCATATCTAGCAGAATTTCTTGCTTCATCATGTTAAAATACAAGTTTCCAGCTTGTAAATATTATTCAATTTAATCAGAGTTAATATATATATATATATATATTAACTCTAATATATATAATTAATATCTTAATATATCTGATTTATAAATCGATAAGGCAGAAACGCCTCGTGACCATCGAACCTGATTTGAAATCTGCATGCATGGTTGCCTCTCTTAAAATCAGTGTGCCAGATAAAAACCCCTGGATAATAATAATACATGAATTGTGGCTTTGAAATGAATTCTGCATCAACACGATTTAGAGATACAAATGTAATGAAATCGTTATTAGCTAAGCTTATTAGCCAAGTGCGGGCGATCATACAAGTGATAGTTAAACTAAACAGCTCTGTAAACACAAGAGGCGAATATTTGAGGATCGTTTGCAAATAAAAGCGCAATTTTGAGCATTCAAACACTGTTTGAACATATTATTACTTACATATTGTAGAAAACATATTTTACCTTAAAATCATGGGAGGTCTAAATTCAAGGCCAACGTTGTAACTTGTATCTACTTGAAGTTTCAGTGTGCGACTTTCTTTGAATCTTTCACCATCAACTTTAAAAAAAACTGGCGAAGAGTCATCCGATCGCGTCATGGACAATACTGCTTTGAAATGCCGTTCTTCTGGCCTTGCAGAAGCCATATTGTACGGTTCAAGGAAGTGGCGATATCACCTCTGGTCGTCCCCCTTGAGCAGTCGACTGCTCATTTCATGAGTCATGTTGTGGATAAAACTTGATGATAAGGGAGGGGAGGATAAGAATGTACTTTGGTAAATTAGTGCCCCTTGCCTCCCCAGTAAAGGATTTTTTGTCACACAGCAGCAAAACGCGGCAGCATGAACGAAGAACGAAATTTCGCGCGCTTTAGAATCTTTAAAAATAATTTGCTAAAATATCGGAAAAAGAAGGTAAATAACCAATTACGTGCTAAATATTTTATCAATGTTTCAATGAGTTGGCTTCAAGGCTTTCAAATCATCAAAATGTTTCCCAATTTTTCTGTTTTCGAAACAGAGATGTCGTAGAAGATTTGCTTGTCATCGGAAACCGTTAGTACTTGAAAGGAAAACCACGTTTCATAAAAAAAGGTAAAATGTAAACGCTTTATAATTCAAAAAACAATGTAATTATATGGTTAGATATTATCGTGGTTAAAAAAGTCTAAAATAATCGTTCTAACTTGCTTGGCTTGGGCTACCTGTGTAATACAGGCATACCAAATGATAAGTTATTGAAAAGACTTGAATAACAAAATGAAAAGTTGAAAAAGCATTGGTAAAAGAGCGTTATTTTTTACAGTATTATAAATAAGTAATATTTAAGATCTAGTCAAATTTGGTATATCATTTATAATTCATAATTGATGGCATCCCAAGTTCTAATCGCACATAAAAAAACAGTTCTGAAAATGCTTTGTGTGACATTTAAGGTAGCACTTTAGGGCATCTGAAAGTTCAACTTCAACTTGTTTATTTACACTTTTGTCATATACAGTTATATATCTACAAGATATAATATACAAATACACATTTTTTATACAAGTAAGGGAAGTTATATTATTTTAGGTAATAAAAGTGCAGGGTGATTAGTTAAAGTAGCTTATACTTCCTAGTTAATTGCCCTCCAAGAGAAGGAGTATATATTAGCCAAGGGAAGAAAGTAAAATGTTGTGACTTATAAAAGCAGTGACACAGTTGAGTTTGAATCAATCCAGTTATTGCACAATTATTAATTTTATTGGAGTTAGAGCTGGGAGACTTGGGGCATAGTCCCCAACCCCCACCAATACCCCACTCCAAAATCAAAACACATGTTACCTACATTCATTTGTGTGTGTGTGTGTGTGAACAGTTTTTAAAACAATAACACTAATTTAGTGAGCAGGCCCATTGCTAACACCCTGAAAGGGAAGGTTCAATTTTCTACCAATCTTAGTCATACCATTTCTTGAAAAACAAAGTTAGCACTTAACTTTGTTTCGTACTCCTAAAGTAGGAGGGGGGGTGTTGTGTTTGAATCATAAAATCACCCCTAGCAACGAGCCTGATAAGTATATGCATGGTTTTCAGTAAAACGTGCACCAGTAAATGTGGTATGTTTCCTAGTTGTCTAGGATATAGGGCCAATCAGAACACATGAAAGCATGGCCAATCTAATAGGGAAACAGACAGAGATTTGGTGGAGCATGCCAGTTGCGTTTTTCCCCCTTTTTAGTTTGGTATTCATTTTTTTACCTTTTTTGTAGTTCCAAATATCCACAGAACAGAAGAAATAATAATAGTAAATTAAGGTTCACAAGGGATGCTGGTCTGCTATAAAAAATGACCCTCCAAAAAAAAACTCCAATAAAAATATAGCTCAGAAGATATAAACCTTCTGATAGATATAAACCTTCTGATAGATATAAACAGAAAATATGAACTTCCGAAAAAAGTACCTCCGTAAAAAAAGCGACTCAAAAAAATGTACCTCGTAAATTCCCCTAAATTCTCCAACCCCCCCCCCCCCCCCCCCTCAGGCGGATAATTTTAATAAGCGGTCCCTATGTTATCAGCGTGACTCCTTTTTCACTAATTAAAACGAATGCACGACATCAGTTTTATTTTTTATTTTTTTAAATTTAAATCTTCATTATGCGAGGGTAACATAATTTACTTCTCACTTATCTAACTTATTTTTCTCGAAAATGAAAATATCTAGTCATAGCTAAATTAAAAAATTCACTAACGTTACAGTGCAAATCGAAAAACCGTGAGCACCTAGAAATATTTCAAGAATGTCAAGAATCTTAACCAATCAGAAGCGTTATTATTTTTCTTGATTGGCCAAAGAAGAATAGAACATTCCTGGAATATTTCTAAGTGCCCACGGTTTTTCGATTAGCACTGTAACAGTCCCCTTCGAATTTATATTTAAAGCAAATACATTCACGAAATCAGTTTTATGACTGTTTTATTTTTTATTTAAAGTCTTTATTTTACAAGGGTAACATGATTAACCTCCCAGTTATCTATCTGACCATGGCCTTCGAAATCGAAAAGTTAAAAGTTATATAAGGCTTAAAAATATTTTTTTTTTAAACTATACGATCTAACAATAAACAAGCAGAAAATAACTAGGCAGAAAATGGACATAATAGAAATTAACATAATGATAATTCACTAGTGACAAATTTACAGTTTATTAGATTAGTGCAGCGTGCGCAGATTAGGTCTTCAAGGTGAGCTACAGCGAGTTAAATTTGTTAAATTAGCGTGAAATGCTATCAAGAATACAACCCTAAGAACTGAACTCAGTTAGCTCAGTTGGTAAGAGCGTTCGGTCTATTGTGTGAGAGGTCGTGGTTCAAGCCTCGTCCTCGTCCGGGCCAACACTCAGGGTCTTAAAATAACTGAGGAGAAGGTGCTGCCTTTGTAAGTATATCTGCAAATGGTTAGAGCTTCAAGTCTTC
The DNA here is from genome assembly GCA_011057435.1 of Actinia equina. Lineage (NCBI taxonomy): Eukaryota > Metazoa > Cnidaria > Anthozoa > Actiniaria > Actiniidae > Actinia > Actinia equina. Next base: position 1,348,422 of record WHPX01000087.1, read on the forward strand.
TCGGATAAGGACTTTAAATTGTAGGCCCTGTCTCCCAACCCCTTCCTAACCTACAGTAAATGGGGGACATAAAAGAACCTGTTGAATTATTCGTGTATAGGGGATTGTCTCCCGGTTCAACAGCCTATACTAATTTGGAGGCATAACACTAACGTACTAATAAATCACTCATGATTGTAAGCTGCACGGCTGCTAATAGCGCCTTAATATGCAGCCCGTTAAGTCCTCCACTGCAATGTAAAGCGCATTGAGACAATGTGATAATGCGCTATATTAGAACCACATTATTATTATTATTATTATTATCATTATTATTATTATTATTATTATTAAAAACAAATCTAAACAGAGCATTCCTCAGTAGGGAGGGGAAGGGAGAATATTGTGTACTTCTGCCATTCCAATTGGTTGCCCTACGTCATGTGTTCATCCGGAAGGCGCCCAGTCCCCGAAATAAATCCCCCTTGAATAAAACAAAGAATGTAAATCTAGACTCACAAGATTATCAGCTCTGTCTCATATAATTCTTACTTCCCTATCATCAACATGATTTATCTTTCATCGACTGAGCACTAAGTTGCCGTGAGATTTGTAATCAGAAAAGAAACGACATGCTTCAGAAAAGACTTTTATCTCCTTGGTTTCGGAGTATATTTTTCCTCAGAATTTTACTGCATAAAACAAATTTGAAAAAAAAAATCTAAAAATTTAAAATACTATTTTTAAAAATAGTAAAGTAGAAATTATGCGTTCGGTGTGTATATAATGAAGTAGAGAAATAAGAGAAAAATATCATAAGATATATATGTTATTTACCGGCCAGGAGGTCCGGATAGGGAAAAACTGTGCCCGAGGTCTTGAATATACGGACCGAGGCCGTTAGGCCGAGGTCCGTGTTCAAGACCGAGGGCACAGTTTTTTCCTATCCGGACCGACTATAGGACGGTAAATAACTTATTTATTTTTTTCCCGTATTTTTTTACTTGTTTTAGTAATCGTTTTGTGTTGTCGTTTAGCGGCAAAGGATACCGGACCGCGCGCGCGGGCAGATACTTACAAAATACCGCCCGCTCAAACAGCCAATCAGAACGCACGATTTTTTAGGATACCGGACCGGAAAAAAATAACATATGATATTTTTCTCTTATTTCTCTATTTTTAAAAATAGTTCTTTTAGAAAATAATTAAAGTAAAAATTTTAAATAGAAGAAAATCGACACATAGGACGTTGGGAGATACGAACTTAAAGGATGGTAAAACAGTTCGCTCAAAGTGAAAAAACTGTCTTATTTTGCCATAAAAGGAAACTTTTCCCACATCTCTATGGGAACGCGAAATACGACACGTTTTGGAACCAAAGCGCTTAAGGGATTATCAGGCTCATTTAAAAGTAATTATCTCATTCAGCCATTTTTAGCTCAGTTCATTAGATGTCCACACCTCGAAAGTCCGGCGAATCTCTAAATTACCTTAAAGTGGAAGATCAAAAGTTAAACTTGCTTTTTATTCATCATTAATATTTTTTCAACCAGCTCACAGCTGGTCAAATATATGCGTTATCTATGCGCGTAGTTTTACTATTTATTCTAATAAAATTGCATCGTCTGAAAAAAATGACATCTGAGCCAATTTATCTGTCTCTTTCAGTTGCAAGATGAACAGACGTCAGTTTTTGACAAATAGTTTTGAGTCTCTTTTCTCGAAGCAAAAACTTCAACTTGCAAATGGTTTCAAGTGTACTAAGGGCCTCTGTGCAAACGCCTTCCTCGACTAATGGACTGAGTGAGTAACCACATTTTACCAATTCTTTAACCAACATTTCCTCTTGATCCAGTTTGGAGGAAATTCAATTTAGTGAAGGCAAACATGAAGAAGCAAGTTTAGTAAGTTTAAAGAAGCAAGTGGGGTTTTTAGTGTTGAAACAGCTCATATTTTTCCTTGGTTACGAGATCCGCCAACTGAATTGCTCATTTTCATGTAAACGAACCCATTCTTTGCTATTCTATATCGAATCTCCACTAGTCCAGTGCCGTATAATCGATCTGTTTTCAAAACAAGATACCTACGGTACTTTACTTGGCAAAATGTCAATGAGCAAAAGAAAGGTTGATACGAAAACCAGGTAATGTTAATGCAGCACACATACTGTTTTTTCCTTCAAATTATTTGCTTGAATAAGATCTTAAAAGGATGGCAATCGGTGAGTTTCGTATAATTAGTTTAAGGTAAGGAAAAGGAAAACTTTGAAATTCAAGAGATAATTTATTTTATTTATGATAAGATAGTCAGATTTCTTAAGTTGGACGATTAGAATTAACTCACTTCTTATGTTCATGTATATTATACTTTAATTTGTTTTTACCGATATGTTTTTTACGAGAAAATAATCTACGAAGATGGCGGAAATACAGAGGTATTCGGGAATTCGTGGAACTTGAGAAAAGAAACACTTTTCAATATAAATATTTTTCTGAACTATCTTTTTAACAGTATTTACTCCTCGGCTTTTCTACGATTCACCGGACTTTTTGCCATGAGTTTTTACCAAATCTTTAGAAAATTAAAGCCGATAGCTTTAGAAATTCCAATTTTATCCAGTTTTACATAAACACAAACATAAAAACTAAGTATTGAAGCTAAACTGATTTTCGGGGTTTTTTTTTGTTATCAATAGGTCGCGAAATCTAGAAAATTAACACCCAGTCTTGTTTTGAATAATTAAACACGTTGGAGTTAATTTCCCTGTCAATAAAAATACGAAGTTTTTTTCGCCTAAATTAAGTATTTTTTTGCTGTTGACAAAGAAGTATTTTGATTTCCTGCAGAATAAGTTTACTTCGGGCGTTGTTTTAAACCCAGTGTTGGAATTAAAATCGACATTGCATGGAATCATAAGTACTGTAGATGAAAATCAAGGAGGTTCCTATTTTCACATGCCTCTATTTATGAACTGATCTTTGCGACTTACACTAAGACTAAAGCTACAGCAATTAATTTAAAAGTACAGAATCCATATTTTTTTGCTTCAATAGTTATGACAAAATATCTAATATAGATAACATAAATGAAAAACTATTTTTTGGTTCTCAGTAAAACGCCATTCCATTTTCGTGTCTTGTCTTACTTTTTTTCCATTTTGATCTTCTTTTAACAATGATGATGATGATGATGATGATGATGATGATGATAATGATGTTGATGATGATGGTGATGATGATGATGAGGATGATAATAATAATAATAATAATAATAGTGTTCTAGTGTTCCGGACACAATTCGCACTGTTAACTTTGGAGGGTTTTGTATATATTTTTCTTTCTCGTTTGCTTTTTTCTTTCCTTCGATAAAAACAGTTTTTACATGATAGTCAAGATGATAAATAACGCGCATCCGGGAACTGACTTTCTCCTACAAATGATTAATCTTGAAAATATCACATTTGTGGAGAGATGATCGAAATGACTGGAACATTTCGTTTTGAACAATGCATTGCTCGTCTAGAGTTTGAATCCATCTGGGCCTTTTAATTTCAAAACAAAACAAAACAAACTTGATTTTCTTTATCGCTTTGTATTGATTTTGCTAGGTTTTTTTTTTCACAGACACTCAAAAGCTGAATCAAAAACCAGTTTTTTAATTCTCCAATTAATCGTGTCAAGTGCACGGAAATATTTCTAATCATTTTGCGACAGACAGAATCGCGAAACGCTGTACAATACTCAATGAATCAACGAAATATCCGGATCACGTCTCTTGTACAAATGCGACATTGTTACGAGAACGGAACCATTAATCCCTGTATAACCAAGGCCAATTGTAGCGACTCGTAAGTAATTAATATCCGTTTCTAAATACATCCTGAAATGTTATGCCTATCTGTGTGGAATAAATGGAGCCATAAAGGGAAATGGTTCTGCGATCTTTTGTGAATCTCTTTGAAGTCGTTTTGGAGTTTTCGTAGTCTTTCTGGAGTCTTTTTATCTTGTCTTACAGCCTTCCTGGAGTCTTTTTTAAGATGATTAAGTTTTTGAGATGAGATGGACACAATCCGGCCCTTGAAGTGTGATTGAAATTTACCTGAAAAAGTTGGTTGCTTCCTCTGGTGTAGTATCGTCTTTTTATTCTTATACCTAGATTTCACGTTCATTGTTTAATCTTTTGAGCAGTCTCTTTCGAGCTTAGTACATCAAATATAAGTTCCGCTTTTGAAAGTTCTTTTTTCAGGCAACATGTCCTTCCCTTGAGTATCATTTCTTTGTTTACCGCTAACGCATGACAGCCGGTTTATTAAGGCACATCAAAAATAAATCAATGTGCATGTGACGGAAACAAAAGTGCTCAAATGAGGAAATGACATTCGTGGCCGTCTGAAATGGGAAAACATTACATAAATAAGCCATTATTAGATATCATGACTACACTCGACTTGTACAACTGATAAATTAGGACGTTCTTATCCCTTTTTCTTGTAATATATCCGGTATGCCTAAGTTTTCGGAATCCCGCCAAAACAGCGTATATTCAAAAAGACAGGTTCCGCAGGAATGGTACCAAGCACGATTCAATACTGGGATTGCAATTTAACAAATTGACATCAGATTTTTATGTGTCTGTCCTCTTATTGACAATAAATTGCGTCATTACATTGTCAAAGTAGTGTGGATTCACGAGGCGTAGCCGAGTGGATCCGCATACTACTTTGACAATGTGATGACGAAATTTATTGTCAATAAGAGGACAGACACATAAAAATCTGATGTCAATTTGTTTTTTACAATAACAAAAACGATCAAACCTTCTCATTTTTAGCGATCAAAACAACCAACGCAAATAGCGCGCGCTCGTTGACGTCAGCTTTATCTGTCTGTCCTCTTATTGATGATAAAAAATAGCCAATCAGCGCGCGAGAAATTTCTAAGTTATTGTAAAAAGCGCCATTGAACCTTGAAAATGGCGCTTTGAAAATCCATCATTATTATTGAATTCTACATTGCGTTCACGATTTCCTTTCGTAATTTATGATTTCTTCGTCAATAGAGCCCTGGTTATTTGCAAGTGACGGATCCTGAAGGCGGGCGGCTTCCCTCATTGCAATAAGATTTCAGCGCATGCGTGGACGTTGGATTTAGCAAACTGCCAAGCAAATTCGGAGGCTCTCACCACTGCGACCCGGATTCAAGTCCCACCGGGCTTGATGTCTTAGGTGATTAGAGTTACTTGTTTGGTTCTCGCCGGTGCTTTCGAGGGTTTTTCTCCGGGTTGTCTGGTTTTCCTCCCTATCCAATAAGCAACTTCTGAAATCCAACTTGTATTTCAGTGGACGAATAGCCATTCTGTGGAAATCCCACTGGTGTTAAACCCTTCTTTGGTATGCGAGGCCAGTTATCTTCTACTCTTTGTTTATAAAACTGGTTTGTTGCTGCGATTTTCATGTGCGAATTCTGTGTTTTTGAACTGCACGCTGAAACTTTTGGTTTTTCTGTGTTGATTAAAGTCTAGCTCACAGATCGAATAGGAATGTAGCTGCTTATGTTTTGCGTGGGGATGAAAACTGTAAAACCAGGAGAAAATTCCTAGAATAAAAGGAAGACCTAGCAACGAACTCATAAGTAAGGAATCCCGTCCAGGGGAGTCAAACCCCAGACCCCGCAGAGGTGAGAGGCGAGTGTATTACCGAAACGCCACTTCGAGCCATTGACGGGGCTACAGCCTTATCGTTTCCATCTTAGGTACTATTTTTGAAAATACGAATGGAACAAAATAACCTTTGCGATAGATGATAAAATCATCTCAGCGGAATTCAGATTTTTTCTGAGTTCTTAATTCATGAGGATAATGACGCGACAGCAGAAATTTTGCCTAAGTGTTCTATACAAGTCGTTCCGAGCGCTTCACCGACTGGTTTTAAGGGCTTTAAGGAAATGAAAATGGCAACTTTTTGGCTTTGTTTGTTGAATACATCTGAACTTGACACTAAAAAAATCGCAATGCGACGGGTCATTGTGACAGACTTCACTGCTAATACCTCGAAATAGTGATTGAAGATTTCTGAATTTCCGTTTGGGTTCAGTTTAAATGACTTTTGAAACTTACGTTTTTTCTTTGTCTATTCGCGGCAAATTAGCCGTACACCTTTTAGCTAATTTTAGCTAAGTATTTCTCCCTTAAAATCCACTCATCGTAACCGTTTTTCACATCAATTATACAGGTTTCTGTTGCCATGTAAACGACAAATCCTTATTAATTCAAACGTTTTTGGCTTATTTTTTGGTACCAAGGGAAAAAAATTGCTTAAAAACGATTGCTCGCTTTGATTATTTATTACAAACCCTACTAGTTTCTGAATGTTTATATTTTTTTATCTTTTAGTACAGAAAAGACTGTCAAGAACATTTAGACGATAACAATAGCCAGAGCCATTGGGTAATTCTTCTATTCTTCTCTTCAAAGAACTACACTGATGTTAAACGTAAGTTTGTGATACACATATATTAAAATTAAACAAGTCATTAATAAATGATTTAAGTGAAGGAGAGAGTTTACACCAAGTGAATCCTGTCTTCCAGTCTAAGAAAAAAATATCCAAGAAAATCATGCTTTACTGGAATATCCAGAAACGAGGTAAATATGCTCTAATTTTTCTTTCGGCTTTCGAAAGTAAATCGAGCAAAAGCGGCCACCAATTCCACTAATAATACTCATAAATATGAAATTTCTTCGGAATGTTATTTTTAGATTATTAGCGTTGTTAAGTGCGGTCGAAAAAATATATAGCCACTTCCAATTTGTACAAAGTATTCTTGTACTTTTGTACAGCCAGTTCCCAGATCTATATTTATACGGTATTCATTTGACTGGGGGATCTTATTATGTTTACTCAGCTATATTTGATGATTCTGAGGTTTGTTTTCCTATAGTCGTTCTGTATTTTTGAATGAATGTCTCCCAAAAAGCTAGCTACCATCATTACTATTATTCTCATATCGGTCGGTCCATATCAGTAAACTCCTGATAACTTAACCCCGCTCTGAAAAACTTCCTAAGGTTAGTAGGATTGTATCAAAGTTAGATGAAGAGAATCAGTTCTAGAACTGCTGAATATTTAGTACGATTTATTTATTGATGTATGTGTTTTTAAGCAGTGTTTTGAAGCTTTAAAGACTTGTATATAAAATACGAACTCAACTGCAATTTTGCCGATATGAATTTTATGTATTGTTTCAACCTATTCTATTTCCTTTTACTCCTTTTTTCTTTCCCTTCTGTCTCAGAAATAAGCGAAGGATATTTAGCCTAAATCGATAGCCATTATGTATCATTATTATTATTCAAAATTGTCTAATATTCTTTTACACAAAATCCGTCGTCTTCGCTTATCTTCTTTCGTTTTCTCTTGCTTAGGTGACTTGCTGACTCTTATTTTTTGCTTCAAAACTGTAGATATGAATCAAGAAATCTCAATATATTTTTTCAAGCAAGATAGTTTTCCATTTAACGCTTAGTTCGTCGTAGGTGAGTAGTTATAGCATTATATTGGCTGTTTTAATAGTGTTCATGTTTCATGTATATAACTTGAACCTAATAGCCGGTTTTCATCTGACAAACGAATTGAAACATTTTGAATTAAATCGAGAAATCTTGCGAAACTAATCTTTCAAACAAGCCTCTCTGTCTTAGGATTGGAGTCCTATCACTTCTTAGAGTTTAAAATTATAGTTATAGTAGTATTTTGATGACAGATGTTTTCAAGTTCCATTGCCATGTATATTTAACATTTATTACTTTTTTTCTTAAATTTCCACTAAAAACAGCTTATGAATTTTATCGTTTTAAAATAAATTTGAATTTCTCTTAATTTCTTTCCTCCCAAACTGTCAAACTTGGAGAACTGTGTATTTAATATTCTATTTTAAGCCTTGGATATTATTTATTTTGAACGGTCGAACTAAGACTTTCGACAAACAGTGATCTGAGATCACTGTGATCTTTTGAGAGCGATTTCAATATACTATATCATATTGCAGAGTTTTAGAAGGAGTTAAAACAGGATGTAATAGTCGAGAGGCGATAATCTTGGGATTTAGAAGTACATTAGCACACTTTTATCACCTTCATCAAATGCAGTACTTGTGAACAAGAAACAAGAAATTAAAAAAAAATTAAGACGCGTATGTTCTCAGCACTACGTTAGAGAAGTTATTTGGCTTCTAAGTGGATTAGAGACGTAAAGAATAATCCTGTTTTTGCAATCTTAAAATTTCTTTATTAAAAACTGTAAAAGTATGATTCACTAAGAATAGACGGTTATCATATTATCTCTTTCACCTTAAAAAAAGGCAAGACATATTTTCAATTTCATGATAAATAATTGCGTAAGGCGATCCGCTTTCAATGCTCTTTTAAAACAATTTCGAAAAAGTTTTGCGTTTCAACGATACACATGTAACTTCCGTGAGTTTGAGTGCTTGATTGTTATTAATACTAACTTGTCTTAATTGTATCTATCATAATGAGCACTTAAAAATCAAAAGAACAAAGATCTTACTTTCCTGGGAACCTTAAGAAACCCGTAGAGAATCAATTATATTTTTCAAATTTAAACTCAGAGTCAAAACTGAGTAAATGTCTCGATAAAAATACCAAAAATTTCTTAAACGTTTTTATTCGATATTTTTTATGATCCTTGGTTCAATGCACTATATATTTACTTAGAAGAGCATTTTTATAGTTTGATTTGAGCGAATTAATTATACGCCTAAAATGTTTTAGAAAAGCACTCGTGAAAAATCCTGTCAAAACTTGAAAACTTTTTATTGTCGACTTCCTTATCCAGTTACTCTATACTCAAGAAATATGAGATCGACTTTCTGATTTTCTCATTGTTTAGGTTTGGATGGGCGACAAGTCGGGGGAAAACTCCCGACAAATCAAAATTCTAATCTTATCACTCATTTTCCTTCACCTTCTCTGTAGCTGGAATCAAATTTGCCAAATTTAATTAGAAGACGTTTCTAAGCTGATAACATATTCTAAAGAATAGGAAAATAATTCATTGTTCTTATTAAGGGGTTTTCTTCTTCTTAATAACTGATATGAACAGTAAAAATAAATCCAGTATAAATCCAGTATAAAAAGAGCTATTCTATTCCACCTTTATCAGTCTCTTTTCACTACTTGTTGTCCAAAACTGATAAAAATGCATAAACTATTTCGATATTTCTTGGATTTACTATAAAACAAAATTCAGTTGTTTTTTTTAAGCGATGAAGTTCCTGCCAATAAAGACAGACGCTCAAAAAATACGGAATATCTATAGTACTCTAAGTATTACACTACATGAAAGCAATCTTTTCTCTCGTACACTCTTTTTTCTCATTAACATAGTAGATGGTATTTAAATTTTTTAAATGACATATTAAGTCTATGTCTGGTAATCGTTATATGGCAAGGCTGCATGAGCGATTAGTTTTAAAATAAGCATAGCTCTCAAAAGATCTGAGCCATGACTGGTGCCCTGTCGTTTATCAAAGTAAAATATTCTCAAATATTTCTGTTTTTTTTAATGATAATGTTTAGCGCTCCCCTGGCTAACACTGAAGTGGTTTCTCTTCCGTTTAAGAGGTTTTCTTTCCGTTAGCCAACGTGTGAACTTACGGATTTCCTTTGGTATTTTCAAGTAACAAAGGCGGCGAAACTCTCTTGTGAGTATTCATTTTTTCTATGATTTTCAGAGTTCAAGTATAGGCTTGTTTTAGAAAATATATTTAGCTATTCTCACCACAAGAAGCCGATTTGTGAGGTCGTCTTTAAAGCTTTATTTTGCTCTGGCTTGTCCTCTTACATATTGTAAGCATTACGTTAAATCAGTTCTGCAAATCTCTACAGATAGATTTCCCAGTTTGACTCCAGTGTTATATCTTATAAGTCATTGGCCCATAATATTTTCGACGAAAAGCCGGTATATCATAGGAGTTTGACTTCTAAATATATTGGTCAGACGTTAGTTAGTCATCATCGCTGTCGCCATTGCAGTCATCATACTTTCTTGCTCGTTACTTTCGTTGATGCTAATGATAAAAAAGAAAAAAATGATGATGATGATGATTATCATTATTGTTGTCGTTATTATGATGATAATGATGATGATGATGATTATCATTATTATTATTATTATGATTGTTATTATTGTCATGATTTTTATTATTATTATCATTACCATTATTGTTATCATTATCATTATTATTATGATTGTTATTATTGTCATGATTGTTATTATTATTATCATTACCATTATTGTTATCATTATTATTATTATTATTATTATTATTATTTTGTTTATTTCAACTTTTTAACTCGTTTTACAAGTATTGCTCTTAGTGAAATTGCGGATACATTATATATGAAGCAATTCCCCAGTTATATCAAGTCAATGTCAATCATCATCATCATCATCATCATCATCATCAATATTCAATGACAGACATGATTTTACTTCTTCGTTATCATCATTCGAAGGATTTTCTTTCTTTAACAATCCCTCTGCCCCACATTGATTCACTGAGCAATCAGTTTACCATTTATTACTGCCCAGGACTTTAGTACTGGTTCTTTACCGTCACGTAAACGACAATACGTCGGGCTTCTGCTCATTATGAATAGCCTTGATCACAATAAACGGATCTGTTGTTTATACGTACACGATTCTTCTCTTAATAGCATTTGTTATGATCATCATTACCGTTTCTAGTAAGGGCTGCCGGTTCTTTTTTTCTTCAATATCTCTTGTAAGTGACAAGAACTGACAGCAATCGATTTTCCTCTCACTTCACAAGAACTCGAACCAGAGCGATATTTGAATAAACTTCTTCCACCTCCGTTTCCAGTTCCGCATTTACTTCTTTTAGGTTTCTTGAAAGTAGAAAAGGAGTTTACCTAGACTTTCAGTGTTTGTCTTTTCACTTTACTTTCGAGTTTTTCCATGCACTTAAAACTAACTTAGAGAAGTTCTTCATTAAGACTTTGATAATTTGATTTCAACGGGAAAAAAGGAAACATGATTTCCGTTGTTTTCAAAAGTTTTCATAAGTTTTCAGTTATATTTCCCTTGCTAAACTTTATTAAGAGCACGATGTCTCGACTGCTAATTTGAAATTCAGAAATATGTTTTCACTTGAAAAACAAATTCTGTCGACTTTGACAAGCGTTTTACGAGGAAAAAAGCTGTCGAAATCTTTTTCTTCGCCAAAAAAAATCTTAGTACTTCCACTCCAGCGACAATTTGTCAGCTCTCTTTTCATTCTGTTTCCATGATATGAAAATTCATATTTTCCAATGACATAAAATTCTTGAACGTTTTCTTAACGAGTATATATATAATAATTGCGAAAGCCTGCATCGTTTTCGAAGTAAAATCCTACATGCTTTAGTCTGTGTGTATATAGGAACATCTGTCCTTATCAGTCTGGCTGTTGAGCTTCGAGCTTATGAGCATACTCTCAGGTAAGGGGAACTCGTTTTTTTTTTCATTAATCTTTGTACCCTATTTTAATACGGCTTGAATTTTAGAAAGTCAAAAAGCTCTCTTACCAAGTCGGGAAAGAAATTCTTAATTAAAATTATCGCTTTAAGTGCAAATAATCAATTTCAAAGAAATCTGCTTCAGAGGTTTATCATATATTATTTTATTATATTATTTTACCATAGCTTAAGATTTTTAACTTTTTACTGCTTAAAATTTGACTTTAGCGATTACAGCGTTTTTTGTTTGTTTGAAAATCCCCTCGAAAAACTAATTTCATTATTTTTGACTCTTTGAAGTCATAACTTTCAAATCCCATTGAACTAGAAGATCTCTTTTCATGGGGATCTTTTGTGTATGGTGAGCGCTTTGTTCGTAATCTTAGCGGGAAGCTAATTACCGTTCACTTATGCAGTATTCCATGTCGTGGTATTTGCTGAAGCAAAAAAAACCGCTCAATGGAGAGGGAAAATATATTTTAGTATCCGCTCATGAAGAGAAAAGTAAATAATATTCCAGAAAAATCTCGAAATTGCGTAGAAATAATGAGTCTTTCTTAAAAAAGTGATCGTCATTTATTTATTTCTGGAATTAAAAAGGCCGGAGGTTGGAAATGAAAAGCAAACAATTTGAGAATCTATTCGAAGAATCCTTAAGATTGGAGTGAGCTGGCAAATAAGTCGGAAATCTCTGAGCCCAAGGCGACTAAAAACGTCGTCCCCAAACACTCTAAAATCCGTCATATTAAGTCTAGTATACGTGCCGTTTGGTTCTTGAAAAGTCAATGTTTAGCAAACTTGGGGCTTAAGGAAAGAGAATGTTACTTCCTATGTTTAAGAAAGCATAGGCATAAACATTTAAATGAAGTCTTTAATTATTACTTCTCAAGACATGGACTCGCGAAAATGGCGCCAAATCTAAAGAGTAGTTACTTATATGACGTTCAAGTTGCCTTGTTCTTATCTTATCACTCAACTTGTGGGGCCAACTGAATACGAAGCACGGGAAATATTCGACGCGCGCGCGGAGATTCGTGATTGAAAAGGCGGGAACTTATATAGTCATCGAATCTCGAGAATGACAATTTTGGTGTTCTGTTTTATTTTAAGAGCAATCTTACCAAACAAAAAGGGAAATTGAAACAAAGTCTGAATAAAACGTCTCTGTTGAAATTACTATGACCAAGCAAATGGCATGAAACGCCTTTTAAAAGCAGTGACTTTTTCATCAATTAAAAAAAATGTCCTTGGCATAAAACGTTATCAAAAGGAAATGTCTTTATTCCATCACTATCTGTCAAGAGAGCAGACTACATCTTCATCGGCTAAATCGGACATGTGTCATGGGACTGAGAAACTTTTGCAGGATGCTAGGCAACGACATCACGTGACCGGAATAACGTCAGCGCATGCGTGAACTAGCTTTATGTAGTTTCTAGAATGCTGGCTTTTTAATATTTGACAGTTTTTAACTAGTGGATTCACATTGAAAAGCAGTGAATAAGTCATTAAATGAAGTGGATAAACACTCGAGCTGTTAAGTAAAAATGGTTCGAAGACCTAAAAATAAAAACGGTTCTTTGCTCTTGAGCCTCTTGAGTTCTTGAGTTACTTGTTTTCAGCGCCTTTTACCCCACGCTGAAAACTGAGAAATGCTAGACGAAAAAATCGAGGGAATAAAATGTAAAATAGAGAGGAATAATTTTACAAGTTTTCTTCAGCAGAAACCAGAAACGTTTCTGGTAACAATATTTTTTTTCAATTTTTTGATTATTTATTATTATTATTTTTTCTACTTTACTTCAATTCAGCTATAAAATAAAACAGGAAGAAAAGGAGAGAGAAATTTCTACGGAATAGTACTTTCTTCCTGTGTTTTCATGTGTGGTTGTATGCATGGATTCGGGTTACAGTCGGCCCATTTAAGCCTTTTGCAATTACATCTCTTTACTAAGTAGCCATAACATTCAACCAAAACTACTACTCTTAATCAGTAGTTATTGTATGATTGTCAAAATTACACACAAAAAAGATCTACTTACCTTTGTTAGTATACTAACTAGTTCACGGTATGAGGAAAATCACATTAACAATGAGTGTCCTCCCTTTCCGCGGTCCCTGCTACCACTACCATTGCCACTACGACCACCTCTAGCATTGCCACTACGACCACCACTACCATTGCCACTACGACCACCACTACCATTGCCAGTACCACTACCACTACCATTGCCACTACGACCACCACTACCATTGCCACTACGACCACCACTACCATTGCCAGTACCACTACCACTACCATTTCCACTACGACCACCACTACCATTGCCAGTACCACTACCACTACCATTGCCACTACGACCACTACCACTACCACCACCACCTATACCACTACCATTCATTGTCAATACCACCACCAATACTACTATGCCACGTGATTTTATTGAACTCGTGAAAAAATAGTACGCATAATAGTTAGTAGTAGACTCTAAACCAATTGTTTTCTTCTGTTTTTTTCTTTTTCTTTTATCAACTAGTACTAATTAAATAGTCATTTTTCTTTCACGTTGTGACTACCAACTAACACCACTAATTCTACTAATTACTGAATCTAATAATTATTTCACTGTTTGGGGAAAATCACTCATTAGGAACATTTTCATAAACCCATTTTCTTTCAATTTATGCCAGTAGATCACCTGTCATAACATCACCTGCCCTTATAATAATTCCTTCAAAACTGTTTTCAATTGATAGGTCGCAAAACATCAAGTTTCAAATGTTTTAGATTTTTTCAAATGGATTAGTTGTGTTTTCTGACTGGTGGGGATCAGGTAAATTAGGAATGGATCACTATAACCTAATGGGTCATGCGGAGAGAATTTTAGTTCCTGAGTGATAAGAACCTGAAACTTTTTATTTTAGATCGGATATAATCGTACCAAATATTTGGGAATAATATTATTATATTCACAAAGTTGTAGCTGGAAGTAGGATTATGGCTATTTTCTCTTTCCACCGATTTTTCTATGTATACATACCTTTCTTTCCTTCCTTTTTTCTTTCTTTCTATTTTTCACGCTTATTTTTACACCCAAGTTTATCGTTTCGACATATTCCATAATACGTGCTTCATCAGTGCTTGATTCAACATTAAACCAGCTAGAAAAATATTATGCAAACGCTATGAAATGTTGATCTACCTTTCTGCACGTCTTACTCTACTAAAAGCGGCTGTTTCTAAAGCAGATTGCAATTGCCTTTAAAGACAATGGCGTCATAAAACCAGCCAATCACTGACCAGTTAGTGATATTCAACTCGATCAATAAAAAATCTCAAAACGGCTTCTAGGCCAATCATGTTGCCAAGTCATAGTACCATGACAACATTGGATTGTACGTCTGTAGGTCTCCTAATATTCTAGGTTTTAACTCGTTAGAAATGGATCTAAACCAGGAACCGTCAAGAATATCCATATGAGTTTGACTTCGGTGAAGCCCTAGAATCTGTCTGTCTGACCAGCAACAGGTAAATTTCTCGCATCGTACAAAAATTACTTCAGTCGTTAGAAACACTTTTACCAGTTTAACGAATCAGCCTCGTTGTAACTCCCTTTAGTGGTGTAGTTGTGCTAATGCACTCGCCTCTCACCTCTGGAGTCTCGGCCGGTTCTCCGGTTTTCTTTCCTCCACAAAATTTAACACGCAAAATTCCAATTCGGTCTGAGAGTTAGCTATGCCCTGACTTAGATCAGCCCAGATGTTGCTTAATGGTTCGATCTGTGAGTTAGCCGTGCTCTGACTTAGATCAGCCAAGAAAATGGTTTATGGTTCGATCCGGCTGTGAGTTAGCCGTGCCCTGCGGGACTTAGATCAGCCCAGATGTTTGTTGCTTAATGGTTCGATCTGTAAGTTAGCAATGCCCAGACTTAGATCAGCCCAGAGGTTGCTTCATGGTTCAATCTTTGAGTTAGCCATGCCCTGACTTAGATCAGCCTAGAGGTTGTTTCAGGGTTCGATCTGTGAGTTAGCCATGCCCTGGCTTAGATCAGCCCAGAAGATGTTTCAGGGATCGATCTGTGAGTTATACTATTTTTAACATAATATGCTATTTTTAACATAATATACTATTATTAACATAATATACTCTCGTGCTTTCTATATCCTGCTTTAAATATTCTCACCTCAGCATTTTTATTGCAAAAATAAATGATTGAAATACCTACTTATTATTTTTAGTTTATAGCTATTTTTAATATATAGTTTTTATACAGACACTATGTTAATACCATATGTATGTTCAAGCTATCTTTAACCTAATAAGGTTGTTTAACGTATACTCCACGCAATTTCTTATTACTAGTACTGAAATACGTTAGCTATAGAGGCTTTGCACCATCACGTGATGGCAGCCATGACAGGAGGCAGGAACAATTGAATCAGGTCTCATCTGATCAATTGAAAAGAATTTAGTTTCCCAAAGAGAAAAGTACTCTATTGATGCGTATCTGCATGTCATGGCTGCCATCATATTGTGGTGCAAAGCCTTTATACTGTATGACAATTAGAATTTGAAGTACTGTAGCCTTCATAAGAATGGCTCAATGAATCCAATATATCGGAGCACTAGTACTCATAATGATAATGAACCGATATTGTGGCTATCATTTCCATGAAAACGAAAACGACTGCTGTTGAAATGCAATTTCAAATTTCTCTTTCATTCATATTTATATTTTTTTTCTTTGTTTTTTTTTTTCGTTTGTTTTATTTTTTTTTTTTTCAGATATCTTTTTTTCTGTGTTGTCTTTCTTTCTTGTTGTTTATTTTATCAATATTATTATAAAATTTTATTATTATTATTTATTTTCTTTCTTAGATTTCCTGCCTTTCATATCATTTTTTTATCCTTTACTTTATTTTTTGTTTATTCAGTAGAGTGCAAACAATATAACCGTGAAACTTTAGTAATACTAAATAGCACAATTTCATGCAAATTCCATTGTTTTCTATTGTTTAATTAGCACTATTTTGTGCTATAATTATTAGAACTTTTGTTCTTTTATATATTTTTTTGTTCTTTCTTATTTTCATTTTCCCCGATATTTTCTTTCTTTTATACACTTTTATTATTTTAGTCTCTGCTCGATATTGCGATTAGTTCAGTGCAGTTTTGGCTTTTGTCTTTTATATTTTGCTTGGTAGGAACAGCTTGATTAAACGAAGACCTGTTTAAAGACAGTTGTTCGGTTTGAAAAGATACCTTACGGAGGGAAACATTAATATTTAATAATCTTCAATACATGCATCTTTAAGAGGTCGGAAAGATCACGACTCACTCAAATATTTTGTACAAGTTTAATGCCAATGGCTTAATGATTTAATATATCAGGTTTCTTTCTAGATTTTTACCATGTCCTTCCTTCCTTCCTTCCTTCCTTCCTTCCTTCCTTCCTTACTTCCTTCCTTTCTTTCTTTTTCTTTTCTTTCTTTTGTCCCTTCTTCCTTTCTTACCAACAAATGCTTTATTAAAAACTTTGAACTCACTTCATGACACTTTAAACTGTCCCCATCGCGTTTAACCCACAACTAATTAAATCTTCTGATGTACATCTCCAAACTAATTGAACCGTGACAAACACAACTGGTCCTTTTTCCAATTAGACTCTTAAATGAAATAAACAATTCTTAATCTCTACCAAGTTTCCACTTAAAATTTCAAATTTAAATATTGTTATCTTGAATTCCGCTTCAAAAACTAAAGCTATCCTAATAATACGTGACATGCCATTAAATCCTAAACCCATTTCGTAAATATTTCATGTCCCGCTCCATTAGCTTGAGCTGTCCAGTATGACATTGCTATAATGCAATTACCTGTAAACAAAGTCATGTAACTGGTGTCTATATTTACCTGTATTTGAATCATTGACAGTGATAACGTTTTTACCCCAACATCTTCAATTCGTACTTATTCCCAATTATACCATACAGATATATAATTCTGTCCGTTTTTTTGTCCTCGTTTTTTCTTTCAGGAATATTGCAGACACGACATTTGAATACAAAGACACTCCACTTTCATCCAAATTTGGGTTGTTGGTAAGTATTTGTCATCTTTTTCATCTGTTTTTTTTGTTGTTGTTGTTCTGTGCATTTTTTTCATTTCGATATTGCTCTAAAGTAAAACTAGAATTAGCTCTGCAAACTCCAAAGATTGCGCTTAAGAAAACTAGATTTAATATATTACATATTCATCCAAACGATTCCGAGGAGTTCTTCTTTGAATTATTCCTGAAAAAGTCGGGATATGTAAGTATATTTTTAACAATTGAGGATTTGATGGAGTATAAGAGGAGCGATTCAAATGCTCTATAAAACTGACGAACAAGTCGCAAAATAAGTCGCTGCTTCAGATCATTTTGACCATTAAAATCTTTTATTACAAGTATGGCTTGTTGGAGTCTTTGCGCCGATTCATTGAAATATCCCTTCTCCACAAGTAGAATATATCTGGCTGTTCACCAGAAAAAATCTTTAACAAATCACGTATATGTCGCCATTACGACCCAGTTTCATTTCCCTGACTCGGTGTGATATATGAGTAGTGATGTACGTTACTCTCCCGTGCTTGAAGAGTGTTCGTTCTCCGTGTCCTCCCGGCTTTCCTTCCTCTGCAATGAGTCAACTTCTAAATACAAATTTCACTTCAAGTGGACAAATAGCTACTCAATTCCTTTTTTCCCCCTCTATGTTTAAACGTACTTCAAAGAAGAGCTAAATATGAAAGCACATCGACAAACGTTTTCTAGGTAATGGAAAACATGGACCAACTTCACGATCATTGAAATTAGTGGGGAAAAAGTAAGAAAAAGTTAAACTTGTTAACACTATTGTTGTAGCTGGTGGGATTTCTTGTTAAAAAGGAGCTCGCGTGAAGCATGCGTGATGCGTTTTGTTGATGTATTGTATTCATTTATATCCTTTGAGATATTTATGAAAAAGAAAATAAATGATGTATGGAAGATTTTATCTAATAGGAAAAGTCAGGATTGATCAAAAAAAAAAGTATACCGAAAATAGTATAAAATGGCCGATATAAAGTATAACTATTTTTGCTACTTTTGTCACTTTTGATAAGCTGAAATTTTTTTGTGAATAACAAATTGTAGTGTTATTCTTATAACATTCTAATATATTGGGATATTTCATGTTCCTTTATGAATAACGTCACTGCTCTTGGACATGAATCTAGGTCGTTTCTTCGGATAATTTATGATCCTTCTGTTGATTCTCCACTTGTCCAGAACTATCCCTCCATCCAGTATATCCAATTCCTTCATGACCGTTTTACGTCATGCCGAGATGTTTATAACAGTATATCAACATCTTCGTTACCATAGAAACAGCCGGGAACTTTCTTTTTTGGTTGCCACGGCAACTAATACAGGGTTCTAGCTAGTTAACTACTGTGTAATTAATAACCAGTTTAAAAATATTTGTGCCTCAAAACGTTAAAAAATAAACCAAAAAAATATTTCTAAAGAATGTTTATATTATAGAAAAACCTTTTTTCATTAAATTGCTTTATTTATTTATTTATTTTAATTTTGGTGTTTTGCAAGTACTCTGTTCTCGCATTTTCGGCCAAAATTTGAAGAACTAGTTGACTAAACAAGATTTTTCCTTCTCTGACTTGCCTTTGCTGTCTTTACTATTTAGTTCGAAAATATAACTAACAACTCTTTCTTGTGCTTTCTGACCAAGTGACAGTGGCATAACTCGCGTCGTGGCGCGAATTTTCCCTCCAAATTCACCGGAAGTCAATTGGTGTAGCCCTTACAAGGAAACATTCATCTGATTCGACGTGCTTGGAACGATATAGAAGTTTTAAAATTTTCATGTTTTCTGGTCAAAAGAATATGCAGAATAGGAACCTGAATTTTTGTAGAAGATTGGGGGAGGGGTTGAGTGTGCTCGCTCTCCCTTTTCTTTTCTCTTTTCAAGGAAAGGCATTTTTCAAGGTGAATGGTATTGTTGATCACAGGCAGCTTAGCCTGGCAGTTGGTCAGCCGTGTTCCATTAACAAAAGTCAAAAAGGTAGTTTAAACACGGACATGTGTTTTCATCTATTTCATAATGGACCGGGTTATCTTGTGTGGGTGGACAGAATCGCCATATGCTGCCGTTAGAAGACTGGCTCTATAGTTAGGTATAGCTGCCTAGCTCTCTAGTACGCATGCGCAGTAGCGCTTCGACCGTTTCAGCGATAATTCTCATCACTGAGTTCTCGACCCAGCGTGAAGCAAAGCCCCTTGGAATGGTAATAAAAGATTCCAGAGTCTTCAAAGTTCATGTTTTACTATCCTTTTATCTCGGAGGAAGATAAATCCGGTTTGAGAGGTTAGTTGAAGTGAATTTTTCTTTTCGTTATCAGCCGGAGATGGTTGAGCAATATAGTAAATGACTTTCACCACTGATAAAGTGCGTCCTCGCTTCCTCCTCTAAGACAAGGACATCGTGCCTTTTCCACGTCAAAATATTAATATCTATCGCCAAAAATATTTCTTCTATAAGTTTGTTTAAGAAAGTACAAATTAAAGCCTTATCGGCAATGACTTTATATTTAGGAATGTTTATGTTCAAATTTAAATCTCAAGATTACCAATAGTTTCAGTAGTTTTATCTAAATTATAGAAAGCTTTTTTCCTTTTAAAGTTGCTATTCTTTCAGTGCACGATTTTGGCATTGTTTAGACGCCGAACTGAAAACAAACGATACTCCGACAACAAAAAACAACCCTTGAATAGGTGCAAACAAGTCTATCTCAACCCTCATAACTACAACGAACCGATAAATGTAATAAAAATGTCAAGCATTTTATGTTAATACTGCCGACAAAATGAGACTTTTGAATCAGGCGAAATAACGATTAATTGTAAAGAGTCATTCGAAATAATGATTAATTTTACCGATGTTGGGGTATTTTCACTAACCAAAATAACTATCGATAACTGACTAAACTAAAAATATTTAAATTTTGTATCAAAGAAGTATTTTAGAGATCAGTATAAGAAAATTAAATTTGAAATTAAGTTTTGTAATTAAATTTTGAACCAAAAGACTGAAGTATTTTAGGGATAGTATCGTAAGGAAATTTCGTGTGAACGAAAACCAGAACTAAAAAAAAACAACAACAAATAAACAACTTGATGGATTTTCTATAAATACATCGTAAATCTTATTAATGCAAGTTCACTAATAATGAACGAACATTAAAAAGAGGTAATATAAAGTATATTCGGTACAGCATGCTGCTTCAAAACACCAGACATAATACATTAAACAACATTGGAAGGCCCTTTGAGTGTCGACACTATAGCATTCTTGAATGTATCGATGTTCGACTCATGCATTCGACGGTCTTTTTGAGCCAATATGGAATTGTAAGGTCATTATTACCGAATAAACTTCTGCGTTTCTCTCTTATAAGATTATAAAAGATCAAAATTGGAGTTTTTGTTTAAGCATTCAGTCACTCCAGCTTCGCAGTCCTTATTAAACCTTCACCCCCGCCGGGCTTCGCGATGTTTTAAAATTTGTGCAACAGCTTTGTACTCTTATAATAACTTAAGATCTAAATAAGTTACCAGCGTTCCTTTCCGAGTACTATAACTTTGTCTGATTTGCCGGTTTCCCCTAAGGGTTCAGAGAACAAAGCTTTCTTCTAGCGACGAGATCTGACCCTAAAGTTTGATCAAAACAGTGTTACACAATTATATGTTAATGTGACTCTTAATATCGTAAAATTTAATCTAGCCTTTTTGCGTTATCATTCGCTCATTTTCTTTTTTTGTAAATCAGCATGTACTTTCGTAGTGTTGTTAATAGACGGTTCCTTTATTTGACTTCTACTGATTTATAGCCTTCAAATTATTCCAATATTTTCTCTCTCATGGATGTATCATTACTAGTAGTCCATTACTAGGGCGTGCAATTGAATTTTTGATTTTTAACATGGGCTTTTTTTTGTTTTATTTTGGATTGTTTTTAATTTTTAAATGTTGCTCTTTTCGTTTTTTTTTTTTTTGTTTGTTTGTTTTGTTTTGTTTTGTTTTTTTTTTAGTGTTTTTTTTTTTTTCGTTTCATCATAAGACTCATAAGTTATTTGAAAAATCTTCATTCATAAAATCTTATATATATTATTTTGATTAACATTTCAAAATCGTATTACATACTTCTTGAACTTTGCTTTGGTTATCTTATTTTCTTTTAGTCGACCCGTTATATTTCTTGACAACTCTGCCACACAACTGTCAAAATATACTCCGTTACCTCTTTCAGCTATTGAATTCGGCATTTCCTTTCTCTCTCTCTCTCTCTCTCTCTCTCTCTCTCTCTCTCTCTCTCTCTCTCTCTCTCTTCAGCTGTCACTTAAAGCATCAACTTGTAAACTAAATGTTAACTGTATCGAAAACCAGCATTTGGTAATAGCTTATCGCGCGGGTTACGAAGTTTTATTTCAGTTTTACTTTTGCCCTGGAAGAAAACAGCACATATATACAGTACTTAGAGAATGCGTGGGGCAGCTTCCTTTAATTTCCATCAATAAATCTTCAGCTTTCTTGTCCTTCTTCTAATTAACCTCTTAATATTCTTGAACTGTTCTCAAACAATAAGAACAAACAATAAGAACAAAGTTTATGAGCTATTCCTATGAGCAAATTCGTATATAAAACTGAGTGTTTGTCCCAAATTTGTACCAAAATCTTGCGTTTTTTTAAGCGTAGATGATTTCGACAATCCTTGTATAAACTTACATGTAATATGACTTTATTAATATATCTAATCTTAATATCGCTGAATATCGTATAAACATTTATAAAGTAAAAAAGGGGGAGTTTTTGAGAATTTATTGTAAAAATTTAAAAACATTTTTCTCCTGATAACAATTGCAGATTATTTTCGTGTAAGGCGGACAAGACTTTCTTGAGTGCTCTTCAGTGGTTTATTCATGATTTATAGACCTCGGTGGAAGAGTGACGTTGAAAGGAGATCAAAATTGGCACGTGTAAACTCGAGCTTACATTCTACGGAAATGCAAATAGTGTGACGCTACTCAATGTATTGCAACTCTAAATGACTTACGAGAAAATATTCCTAGCAGATCAAATGGATCTAAAGATCTAACTTATTCTGGAGATTCGTTTTATTTTGTTTCCCCGCTAATAAATACATTTTCCGTCCGGCAATGAAAAACCTAGTTAATAATTTCAACTTTATTTTCACTAAACTTTATTTTCGTAATTCTTTTGTTTCTTAAAATTAGGAATTCGAGAAAATATCATGCTGATTTGTTTTGAAGGAATATATCTAAACTAGACTCAAGAACTTGCCGTTATTAAATTTTATTTTTTTAGACTCTTATTTAACTAACATCAAAATACCAGCTGGAAAACAAACGTATTTATAAGACCTATACAAAATATACAATAAAAACCCTCGTGTAAGAACCTACAATTTTTGAAGTCTGGCAAAATAGGTTGTCGTATTTTGAGGTAGTTTTTGGCAATTTATGCTAAGTGGGATTTTTATTAGGATCTTTATTAGGTTCTTAATTTCTATGAAGGAGATATGGTTAAGTTGTTGGTCCTGAAATATATAGTACTTATTCACAACTTTATCATAAGCCTAACAAAACTGCTTACAGAATGTATATAACTATATGTATGTACAAGAAGAGTTGTATACACTCAATTGAAGAACCGTTGTCAGGTTCAGAAATATAGAATATGAGCGCTGAGACCGAAATGGCACATGGGAAGTACGTTAATTAGATGCATGCTGTGACCGGCGGCCCGTGGCATCATCCACTGTTTTTATTAAGCGCTTGGCATTCTAACCTTTGATGGCCATAATGAATGAATTATAAAATGATCATGTGATTTCCTATGTGCCATTTCGGTCTCAGCTTTTATGTTCTATGTTTCTGAACCCGACAACGGATTCTTATATTGAGTGTATAGTATATATATATATATATATATAAAGTTCGGCGTTTGGTCGTTATTTTGCGACTAGCTCATTCGAATAAATTTTCTGTCGAATTCAGTGGACTATTTTGACGATACGGTGGCCATCTTACCAGCGGGCAAAGCAAAATGAAGATGACAGAAATATATAGATTTTCTTGTGTTTTTCTTTCTTCTATCGGTAAAGGCATGATCGATGTGCCGTCTTAATTCTTTTTTGTTGTATTCTCTTGTGGAAAGCTGTTCATTACTGTAACGAGGACATTACTGTAACAAAGCTTTATATTTCCCCTGGATGACCCATAATGCATCTTAATCCAAGATGGATTTGTACATTCAGACGTTGTCCTTGTCGTGTACGAAATGCAACAGAAATATTCGACGCGGCAAAAGTTTGACATCTGAACTGAACCTTAGGTAATCATGAATGGGTTTGGATGGGTCAAATTATGACTAGCATTTCAATTTTG
Source organism: Actinia equina (assembly GCA_011057435.1). Taxonomy (NCBI): domain Eukaryota; kingdom Metazoa; phylum Cnidaria; class Anthozoa; order Actiniaria; family Actiniidae; genus Actinia; species Actinia equina. Next base: position 1,372,441 of record WHPX01000087.1, read on the forward strand.
TTGTCCAATGCGGTTCAACGCTTTAAACGATTATCCCCCCCCCCCCTCCCCTTAGAAATGCTGCCTTTTTTCTCTGCATGAATAGGAATAAATTTCTCGATATTCGAATCCAGATTTCGGGATGTGACGTCACGGTCGCCATTAAAAAAATTTTCATTACAATTATTATAATATTATATTAATATCCGACTTATTCCTTTTGAAATCCTTGCTCATTCGTGTTTTACATTTGATTTATTATTGTTAAATGTCTCCTGTTTGTCTTGGTGAGACTAACAGAAACCAATAGGACACACCGAACTGTAATTAGTCCCATCTAATTTCCCAAAGTTTACTCGGGACAAATTTTGTGACAGTGAAAAGAAGTACATAGTAAAGGAAGGAAGGTGAATGAGTCCTGCCTCGTACAAGTCGTGAATGGACTTACCGGTAATTCTGATTGGACGAAAAGGACGAAAAGCCATGTCAAAGTTGTCGCTTTGCGTAGATGTGTGAACAGTTATAAAGTGATTTGAGTTTTATTTCACTAATCCCCCCCCCCAAATACAATATATCTCAACTCCATACCATAAAGGCATATAATAAATTGAAGAATATTTCTACCGTTAATATTAATGTTTCAAATGCCTTTTTATCTTCTAGAAAGGCCAGACAGAAGAAACTAAAATAGCTGAAGAAGTTATAAAAGTGAATTTGTAAGTATATCTTAAGTTTAAGGAATTACATATGCAGTTTTTCGTTTCGCGATTCATTATCAAGAAAACATAAAAAAGGTATTAATCATCTCTGCACCAAGGCAGTTAGAATTAAGATCCCGGAAGTCTCAAAAACTGTGAAATTAAAATTACTACTGAAACGTTTCTACATTCTTAATGAATGAAATTTGTTTTATTAACTCGGTGACGACAGATAATAAATCTACTAAATAGATAAAATTATTGATGAAAGCAATTTTTATCATTTTGAGTGGATTTTTTAGCATGTATCCCAGCAACGAACGCTTGGAAATATCTTTTATTTCGTATTTGCTTCTCGATACCCAAAATATTTGATTAGTTTTCGTTAATTTGATGTAATATCTCCAAAAGCAAGGTTTATTTGGGCTGAAAACTGCTTCAAAGAAAGATATAGTCCATTAGATAGCACTGTAGTGCCCCCAGCTGCTTGAACATGCATTTTATCATTGCTTAAAATGAGACTGCGTTGACATACTGTTTGGCTCTGAAAACCAATTGTACATTCAGTCGGGAGCAGTTGAACCCGTTAAGTAAACTAAATCAGTCTTCATACTGCTGGTCGCCGTTGGAAACTGTGAGCCTAATGACTGAGTATATATCACATTACTATAAAAAGAGCTTAGAATCGGTCTGTGGACGTGTGACCATCTCAACCTGCAAGAAAGACAACAGCAGTTGAAATTATAAGATAAATTCACTCTTGTGGCGAGACCACTACTTCCTGAAAATCTCCAAGTGCTGACGAAAAACGGACGATTTTAAAACGCGAGCCTGCTGACTTGAGGAGCAATATTTAATCATTTTGACTGTGAATGAAGAGATTTTTCTTTTGTCGTTGTCATCCTAATAAACTTGGACACTATCAGTGTGAAGAAGTGATTCAATCCTCTCAGAGATATTGGGTGCTCATTTGAATTACTGCCGGGGAAAAAGCACTAAAAGTTCTGTAATCAATATCAAAGGAGAGAAGATAGCAAAGTGTTACTGAGCTACAAAATCCGCTACACACACACAAAAAATAGTAAGTTTTCGCTTGTTCGATTCATTAGTTATTATATTTAGCCTTTTAATGAGTAGTAATCTTACAGTAATGCTGATTATTCTAGAAACCTTTTTCTCCCCTTATTTACTGTGGCTTGTTTGTTTGCTATCTGCTAAGCGACCAAGACAATATCGTCTCAACTTCCCCTTCTCTTTTCACTTCAAGTATAGCCGACTTGAATCTTAGTTCTAAAGTAGAGAAGGTAATGTGCGCACTCAACTGTCGGTTTCCCGCCGGTTGCCATAGAAACAGCAAAATTTGTGAAACCCCTGATTCAAAGCCAATAATTTAGTGTAGTGAAAATAATGCTACTAATACTATCATTAGTACAATACTAACGATAATAATAAATATTAGAGTTATTTCTTTTGGCCCGTGCAAAAACGTTAAAAAGTATTAAAATACATGGTAGAGTGCAAACCATACATAAGTGAAAAAGTTAGCTATTAAGATAGAGCAAAGGTTTGTAGATCTACGGTCTACTGAAGTCTACTAAGCTTATTAATTTGTCGGCAATTTCTTACAAATTTTTTCACGGATATATGGCGTGCAATAGAGTGTAACTCATATCTTAGTACTATTTTATCGTTTTCTTTTGTCTTACTTTGATTGTTAAGCTCAGGTCAAACGTCGAACTTCACATGAGCCAAGCCTAATTCAGTGAAACAATGGACAATGCAGCCTTCTTTGATGTAATTAGGTTCGGCTCATGTGAAGTTCGACGTTTGACCAGAGCATTAGTCACTAAATATACGACTTTGCTTCAAGCGCCAAGTAGCAAATCAGCATAGAGGCTTTGCACCATCACGTGATAGCAGCCATGACAGGAGGCAGGATCAAAAGCGCAGCGCAACCATGACGTCATAAAAACGAAGACAAAGGCGAAATTCGGACAAACAAACTTACAAGTTTACTTTCAGCAGATAATTTTCACAGCCGATCGCAGTTGATCTTAGTTTACATGTGTTATTATTGTAACTTTAAGTAAAACTAATAAAATCGGTTCGTATAATCCTTGCAGCGGTTAAACAGAATGCAATGTTTATCCGAATTTTTAAGCTATTTTTAGAATCAGTGCGCTGAGCTATTGGGCTAATCTGGTCTAAACTGATTTACATGAGAATAAATTCAGTTTCCCTGCGGAAAAAAGGCTATTGTTATCATGGATGTCATGGCTGCCATCAAGTGATGCTGCAAAGCTTTTATAGAGACTAAAAGCTACACGGAAGATATTCTAGTGAGTTCTCTAATGATTGCAGACGCGGGAAGTTTGTTATATTGATCTGTAAACTAAATGAATACGATACAATATTTGTATAACAAAGTTCATTCTTTAATTCTATCCTGTCTTTTCTATTAATTTGTTTTTCGTATCCCATTAAGAAAGATGTTATCAGTATTGGCCACTTTAAAAATGAGTGAAGGACTGGGAACGAGTATATAGAAGGTATTGATCATTATTCTTATTAAGGCATCATTTCCATGTCGAGAAAGAGCACATCAAAATTAACAGGTTTCTGCAGTTTGGCTTCAATTGGCTTAGTAACAGATAAATGTATATTTACTATGGACAAGCGTCCCCAGTAACCATTTCATTTTCTCATTTCTTCGAGATGCTCTGAAGGTTGCTACACAAAAGGCATGAAACCAAAAATCTTGAACTCCAGAAATGTGTTAATTTCCATGTACTCTTTCTCGTAATGGTGTTAATTTTTTAACTAGGTTAATTCTGAAAACTCGTTCCCAGTCTACAACTCGTTTCTAAAGTGGGCAATTGCATGAAATTTCTGACAATAATAAAATGTTTTATCATTAGCAGAATTAGTTGGGGTCACATGACCTATGCGTCGAATTCTCTCTTGATATAGTCACATGACTAGTGCGCCATTTCTCTCTGATATAGTCACATGACTAGTGCGTCGATTCTCTCTTGATATAGTCACATGACCTATGCGTCGATTCTCTCTTAATATAGTCACATGACTATGCGTCGATTTCCTCTCTTAATATAGTCACATGACTATGCGTCGATTTCTCTCTTGATATAGTCACATGACTATGCGTCGATTTCTCTCTTGATATAGTCACATGACTATGCGTCGATTCTCCTCTTGATTATAGTCACATGACTATGCGTTCGATTTCTCTCTTGATATAGTCACATGACCTGTGCGTCGATTTCTCTCTTGATATAGTCACATGACCTATGCGTCGATTTCTCTCTTGATATAGTCACATGACTATGCGTTCGACTTCTCTCTGATATAGTCACATGACTATGCGTCGATTTCTGACTTGATATAGTCACATGACCTTGCGTCGATTTCTCTCTTGATATAGTCACATGATTGCTTCGACTTCTCTCATGATATAGTCACATGACTATGCGTCGATTTCTCTCTTGATATAGTCACATGATTGCTTCGACTTCTCTCATGATATAGTCACATGACTGTGCGTCGATTTCTCTCTTGATATAGTCACATGATTGCTTCGACTTCTCTCATGATATAGTCACATGACTGCTTCGACTTCTCTCTCTTGATACAGTCACATTTATCGATCTCTCTCTTGTAACAACCCCAGTCTTTCTGGTTACAGCCATCTTTCAGCTGAAAGAGTCGCTTTTCTTAGAATCTGCCGGGTTACCAAATAAAAGTTAATTACTTTGTACTCATTTACAGCTGATTTACAATGAATTGTTACTTTTTCACAATCTTATAGTTGTATATATAATATTTTTACTTCACACTTCGAAAACAAAACTTCAAAATCCAGAACCACTCAACTTTATCTTAGTGAATAAAGAATTACCTTTACTTTATAACGCAAAGATGAGAGTATGTGGACCACGTAGCACTAATGAAATAGTTGAAGATATTGAAATATAAATAAGTAGTAGTGCTTGGGAACGAGGTTATTCCGGACGAAAGCCTCGTTCCCAAGCACTACAACTTACTTATATTTTAATATCTTTACTTTATAACCTTCATTAGATGAGGAAAAAAAAGACAATGGAAATAGAGTTTTACTACGGTGGCTGAGATAATATTTAACCGTTAAAATATATTTCTTAATAATTTTGTTAATCTTGCAGTACCAAATCTTGACGTAGGAAAAAAAAACTAACTTAAGAGAACAGTTTCCTTCTCTGTATTGCCAATAACTATTCGGGTCTCTTAGGATTCTTATTTGGATTTCTTAATCAAATACGTTGGTTAAATATTAATATTTTTAATCATCTTAAGTTCTTGCCGAGGTGGATGTATAACAATGAACGCCGGTATTTAATTCTTCTAAGTTAAAAGGAATCTTCTAAACGATTCCATGCAGACCTAACCAAAACTATGCGTCGCCAAACTTTATTTCCCTACTAAACACAAAAGCAAAAAAAATTTTGTTCATAATTGGCTGAAGTCAAAAAACAAGTTTCCGTTTATTTTTCGTACTTTAGTCATGGAACTTTTAAATACAACAAGTCCACAATGCATTAATATTTTATAAAGTCTGTGTTTATTGAAATTCTCCATATGAGCGCTAGGTGACCGTTTTGGAGCTACGTTTAACAACGTTTCGTCTACGTATGCATGTATTCAAAAAATGTCATATCTTGATGTGGTTTTCTGTGGTTCACATTGAATTTGTAATTTCGCAATATTTCATGTTAACTTTCTCATACTCGTTAATTATTCGCTTGGTAAATTTAATTTTCAATAACCTGTACACCAAGGTTTCATTCAATCTACCAAATTACGACCAGATAAAAAATTGAAAAATTCATGAGAGCCAAACTGATTATGTATGAAATAAACTTGACTGTGCCGGCCAGGAACCAATAAGATCGAATAGTATAATTACGATCATCACACTTGCCATATGCCAAGCAAGTTTTCATTCGATTCTCGCATATTAACACCAATCTTGGGTGATTTTCGTCCTGAGATACATCAGTTAGAAACCATTCAACGAAAGTTAAGAATCCCGTACGTTTCGTTGGGGGAAGTTCTATAGTCTGTCGTCAAACGTCCCAGTCGTTCTGCTGTTGCTAGGTTTGCGGAGTCGCCGTTATCTTATACTTCGTTGCTTGGCACAGTTCTAGAACCAATATGAGCGTCAACGATTCTTCTCGTATCGACGCAAACGGTATTATTATTGACTATGAGTAAACTAACTCTATTTTTTTAGACTTAGTAATTTTCTTTTCTTTTCTTTTCTTTCCTTTCTTTCTTTCTTTCTTTCTTTTTTTTTTTTTCGTTCAAAATATATCGCTGTCAATTCTCATTATTCATGATAGTTTCAGCTTGGTGCCTTTTAGAGGCCGTGCACCGGATATTTCGTGTTTTTTAATCATTTTCAAACCCAAAAAATCTTATTTTTATATTTGTAGGGAATTCCTCGTTGATCTAACAGTTCGTCTTTATAGCGGGAGAAAAGAACAAACACCAGCTCCATGTTGATGATTTTTTTTTTGGTCTTGACTTTCTAAGAACATCTGCCAAAGTCCCAATACCCCGCTTATTTATCATTTTGCCTCATGTCAACAAACTTCGTCAAAGACAGCACGAGACTAGAAAGTTTACCATAAAGAACCATAATATCATCGAGCGCGGGTACTCGTTTCTAACCAGGCTATTTCGTCTCCCGGGGCTCTTATCACTCCATCTTTTATTGTAGATCCTCTAACTATTCGCTATTTCCACACAATTCTTAACCGTATTGTGGAAATATTTCCTTTCTTCTCTACAGAAGTGATGCCTGTTGGCCGGCGAGGATTGGTGGTTCCACAGAACACTTTCCTTGAAAATATCGTTCGTCGATCAAATGGGCTACGTAAGTCTCAACGACTTATATATTTATTCTCATGCCTTGTATTCACATCTTAGACACCAAAATAATATGACAGGCGTTGGGTAAACGTTAGCGATTATTGAGGAGAAAATTATCTTTAATTTTCTAGAATTATATCTTTTGGCGACAAGCAATTATAGTATAAGAAAAAAAGAAAAAGATAGACAGAAAATTCGGAAAATCTCAGGGATATTACCAGTTATTATTATTTCACAAAAATTCGAGAAAATCTGGGAATCGATCCGTCGAAAATTCTGGAATTTAGGTGTTAAAGTTCTCACAAGAAGCCGGCAAATCTAAGATGATTGTTTTAGTATAATAATCTTTTCCGCAAACCTAGCTATTAGAAGTCATATTGATCGACCTAAAATTGCAGGTTTTATTTTGACTTTCTCTATTTCAAATGCACTACTTATCTCGCAAATTAATTATACGATTATCCGGATGGCTCTCGATTATGAGAAGTAGGAATGAAGTTTTCTTGTCTCTCACTCCTTGAGCTACGACTATTATTCTTCGAAAATTCTTATATTTTTTTCCGAGTACATTCAGCATTTATCATATAAATTCAATGAGGCAGTGTTTTGTTTTGTACATTTTTTTTTGCTTTTTTTAGTTCTAGTACAGTATTTTTTTGTTGTTGTATTTTTTAGGATTTTAACTTCGAATTTCGACTCAGAAACTTATTAACAGCACATTTTATTCTTTATTAGTTATGTTTATTATTTGTTTTCTGTCCTTTTCAGTTTTTGGAGTTTAATGAAACTTAAATATCGATAATACAAGAGGAGAACTGGAAATCCTGTCACGACTCATGACCTGATAAGTGAGAGAGAAAAGGCAAGAATTAAAAGCTATTAAATAACCAAGGCGAACGAGTGCTAGCTCTTTTAAAGTATATCATTTTCATCTATAGACGTGCAACCCTTCAAGCTCCTATTCTCAATGATGACAACTTGATAAATATCTTTACTGTCTTTGTTCTCTTCGCCTCGTTAGTTTGAACAGCTCTGACTTGTCTCTGGTCATAAATTGCATGGTGTGGAACTATTCCATAATGACACATATTAATGGGATTGCTAGGCGACGAAGAGCGGTGAGGCTACTTGAGAAAAGAGCCTTCAAATCTTTTATGGACACCATAAAACGACCTCTTGGCTGATCTAAGTTAGGGCATAGCTAACTCACAGTTTGAACCCTGAAACAATCTTTGGGCTGATCAAAGTCAGGGCACGGCTGACTCACAGTTTGAACCCTAAAACAACCTCTGGGTTGATCTAAGTCAGGGCATAACTAACTCACAGTTTGAACCCTGAAACAACCTCTGGGTTTATCTAAGTCAGGGCATGGCTAACTCACAGATCGAATTGGAATTCAGCTGGTTAGTTTTTGAGGATAGAGGAAAACTGGAGTCGTGAGACCAGAGGAAAACCCTTGAATCAAGGGAGAGACCTAACAAACTCTGTTCACATGTGATGACGAGTGAGTCTGGGAATAGAACCAGAAGAAAGGAGAGAAGAAATGAGATAAAAAGGTGTGGAAGGAATGGAAATAAAAAAATATATTAAGTAAACTGCATAAATAAACTGAATTGACAGGAAGAGAGAGAGAAATACCATGAAATACCAGTGGGCGGTAGGGAGTGAAAGGGTTATTTCAAGGACTCCCGAAACCAATAAAATACAAAAAGCTATATTTAAAAAAATGGTCAAAAAATGGGCTTCGCTTTTATCTCGCCATCACTAAACATTTCCTTTTTCCTTTTTTTTATTTTTATTTCTTTTTTTGTTTGTATCGTTTTTGTTTTTGTTTGTATTGTTTATGTTTTTTGGAGCAGTTTAAAGGTCTCTCTCGGCTCTCTATTTCGCGCATTCGGTTCTAGTTCCAGTTCTACTTCTACTTCTGCTTCTAGTTTCGTCTACTTTAAGTTCTAGTTCTATTTCTTTCGGCTAGTTTTAGTTTGGCTTGTTTTTATTCGGCCTGTTCTAGTTCTAGTCCTACTTCTACGTCTGCTTCCGTCTACGTCAAGTTCGATTTCTACGGTGGCCCAGAGGGGACAACACACAATTAAGATCATCACACTGCAAACAAGAGAAATCTCACTGCAAACAAGAGAAATCTCACTTCAATTAAAAACCTCAATCCAAACAAAGGAAATTCTCGCTGCAAACAAAAGAAACTGCAAACAAAAAAAATTCTCGCTGCAAACAAAAGATATTCGCACTGCAAACAAAAGAAATTCGCACTGCAAACAAAAGACGAAAACCCTGCGCGCGCATGTCAGTGGTAGGGGATAGTGGGCTCGCCAAAGAATTCCCGCCAAAGTCCAAAATGGCGTCCCAAAGTGACTGGAAGTTCTCTAAGGACGAGCTACGAAGAACTCTACAGCAAGAGATTTCTCGTGCTTTTGCAAGCGGATTGAACGGTTTAAATATACCTAGACCTTCTCCAGAAAGAGAACGATATCCTTGCAGCAAAATCCTTTATGAAAATAGTGCTCAATTAACTCCCTTTCTGAACCATGAGGCAATTCTTCGTGTTTATGAGCCGCCATTTTGTTTCGTAGAACTTTGGCGAGCCCACTATCCCCTACCGCTGACATGCGCGCGCATGGTTTTCGTCTTTTGTTTGCAGTGCGAATTTCTTTTGTTTGCAGTGCGAATTTCTTTTGTTTGCAGTGCGAATTTCTCTTGTTTGCAGCAATAATTTCTTTTGTTTGCAGTTTCTTTTGTTTGCAGCGAGAATTTCCTTCGTTTGGATTGAGGTTCTTAATTGAAGTGAGATTTCTCTTGTTTGCAGTGAGATTTCTCTTGTTTGCAGTGTGATGATCTTAATTGTGTGTTGTCCCCTCTGGGCCACCGTAGATTTCGATTTCTAGTTCCAGTTCTAGTTGTGGAAATAGTATAACTTTGCTGGTCGAGAATACTTTAACTTTCCTTTCTTCCTTCCTTCCTTCCTTCCTTTTTTCATATAGTTATTATGCTCTTATAGCTTATTAGGTGATATTTTTTATCTCTCCCACACAACAGATCCCAATTTCATCTTGGGTAATGCCCAAATCCTCGATAACCCGGTGGTCTACTGCAGCGATGGGTTTTGTAAGTTGACAGGCTTCGCGAGGTCAGATGTGATGAAAAAATGCTGTGATTGCAGCTTTCTTTACGGCGACCAAACAGAAGACGACTCCACAAAACAGATCCGAGAAGCTTTGCTTAAGAAACATGCTTTACAAATAGAAATCATATTCTATAAGAAAGATGGTGCGTAGCAAAGTCCTTGTTCTTCAAAGGACTTTATGTTCCTCAGCTACCCCAACCTTACGAGCCTATGGTCCTACACAATTCAACACCCCACCCTTGCTGTTGTTGAAGTAACTTTACCCTACACCAGCGGAATTTTTACAAGTCCCTTCCAACCTTCATCCCTTATTTCTACACCCAAATAAAAACATTTTCCCCTTTTATTCCAGAATTCCGTTGTCCCATCCACCTCCCCATCGTAACCAGTCCGGCTTACCAGTCACAAGATCTTTATTGCACCCTCCCCACCCTTAGTACCTCATGTGTTGACACAAAAGCTTTGCAGAACACCACTCGTAGGAGCTTGTATTATCTCTCAGGATTATTGTACTAATCACCCACACCCTTACTATCTTCTGTATCAATACAGGGACTCCTATTTGGTGTCTGCTGCATATTGGACCAATCGTCAACGAGAAAGGAGAGGTGGTATTATTCTTATTCACCCTTAAAGACATTACAGAATACAAAGACCCCATACCTGGAACAGGTAAAACTATATGTAGCAAGGTGTCATATGTGAAGTTGTCCCATTTCAGACCTCGTGTCATGCTCTTGAAAGTAAGATTCTTTGTTTGAGTTGTATCCATTTTCATGTGTCTCCTTAAGACCAGTACTTTCGTCTGTCTGTCTGTCCTTTTTCTGAATGTCTGCCTGTCTGTCCGTCTTTCTACATGTCTGACTGTCTGGTTGTCTGTCTGTCCGTCCGTGGATCTGTTTTCTGATCGTCTGTCCGTCTGTCTGTTTTTTTCTTCTGCCTGTCCGTCCATCCGTCCGTCTGTCTGTCTGTCTTTGTGCTTGTCTTTTTACCATCATTTGTCTACCTGTTGTTTACATGTTTATTATCTCATTCAGATGCAGGAGGAACAAAGGGCTGGGCAAGACTAAACAAATCACTGACAAGAAACTCCAAAAGTGTCTTGGTAGCCTTCAAACAGAAAAGCGCGTCACAAAAGAACGCCCAACAGATCAATCACGTGAGTACTCTTTGACGTCATGCGTAAAAAAAACGGTTAAAAATAAAAAATAAAATAAAGTCCATAATATAATATTATTATCCATCAAGAGACCATGATGGTCTCTTGCGTCAATTCAGTGTTTGATGATACTGTAAATGAAATCAAGTCATTTCCAAGAAGTTAGCTTTAACGTTTCATCGAAATTTGCTTGTCTTGGAAAGCAAGAACACTCAGCTCAAGAGCAATTTCCAGACGCGTCTTCTCATTTCCCGCCAAGATTGTTAACAGCCTTTGCCAATGCTTTTTGCGGTTTCTTGAAAAATATTTTTCTCAACTTCTCAAGTTCAGCAGTATAGATCAAACAAGCATGCGCAGTCCGCTCAAGAGTGGACTTCGATTCGATCTAAAGACCTTTCCTGGAATATTTTGACTACTCGTTATAATATTACGAACTTTCAACTTGTAAACCCTACTTGTCGTTTTTTTTAGCGGTTTTAGAGCCTCCGCCGGCTGATCTGAGAGAGAAAATGTTAGCCAATCAAAATTGAGAAACGTTTAATGGCGACCTCAGTTTTGCAATGACGTCAGATCGGCTGGAAAGAGTGTCACTTGGATTAAGTAATCTATCTAGCCTCACTATCGGTCTATTCCTAAGAATATTCCTTATACACTCTGTTCTATGTTCCAATCAAATGGCAAATTCAATTAAGTCTTGTTAACAAGCAGTTTGAGTTTTAGTATCAATTAACGCAATAACCGTGTCCACTACACAATAAATATAAACTGAAAAAATTCACAATTAACTTTTTGGAAAAATCAATATTTTGAGTAAAAAATACGATGTCAAAAAACTGTAGTAGGTAGGAAAAACACGGACAATAACGAAGATAATCTTGGACAATACAGCTATAGAAACTTGACAGATGGCAAACGGCTAACAATTAAACAAATCGATCAAAAACAGGATTAAAATTTCGTCAATAAGCTCCTCTTAAATTGACCGGATGCGAAGAAAATTTATTCAAAGTCTTTCATGCATCTACAAGGGAATCGAAACAACATTAGCGAAGGATTAGCTCGAAGGATTTGCGAAGGTCGGGCCCGGCGCCATTTCTTGCTAAAAGCAACTCATTTTAAGCTTCGATGAATACTAAAGGAATACTAAAAATGGATCAGTAAGTGAATCAGTGTTTTCAATGAAGAGAAGAATTTCAGCAATTAGCGTGATAGGTCATGTCAAAGAAATCCAAGTAAAACTACTCCAGCCTGCTTCCATTATGTCGAAGGGAAGCATCTCACAAGTAAGTATCTAAAATTAAATTTCCAAATCAAATAACATGAAAAATAGGTCCAAATTAAAGACTTCTTTAAAAACAGTTTATTTTGCTAGAAGAAACACAGCAGATTGATTTTGTGTCTTTAAAGCGAATTTATGTTTAATTTTCGACACACAAAGATGTCTAGATACAAGTACTCTGTAGTTTCTCGCTACGTTGTCAAGAGCACAAAAAAATCTACCAAGTCATGAATAACTGACAGCATGAAAACATTTGAATAGCATGAAAAATCGATAGAACTTATTAGTTTGTATCAAAACACGCAGTAATATCCAGGTTGAATCGCTTGAGATTGATTTTTAGATTTTGGAGTAATTGTCGTCTTCCTGTCTACTGAAGGAGAACGCCGAGCGAACGAAAAATATTCATGGGAATGCATGGCTGTTGCAAAGCGATCGATTCGTATAATTCTGTAATTTACTCGCAAAGAGGGGAATTCGGTTCATTCGAGGTATATATTTAGATGGGGTTTTTTAAACGCTACATCTAATTTTTCCGTCATATATATATAAGGTGATATTAATAAAAATTGTTGCTATTTTAATGACACAAGAGAAGTAAGAGCATATTCGACAGATTCTGAAAATGGCGATAGGTGAACGACTGTCCATCTTGATACCTTCCTGTTTTCAACAAATTCTATCGTTGTCTTTTTTATTTATTATTCTTTTCTTTTTTTTTTTTTCCTTTTTTATCGGTCGTTTTGTTATTGTTTTTGATTTTTTTCTGTTGGCGATATAATTTTTGGAATGAAGCAGACAAGAATTTTGGCAAGAGTTGAATCAGAGAATGATCAAGAAAAATAGTTGCATCTACAAACGAATTCTTCAAAAATGAAGTAGAGCATTTATGTTCAATATTGAGCTTCCTGTGGTTTTCATAACCTGAAAACTGTAGAAAATGTCACGTGATTTCGTTTTAGTTAGTTGATGTTATTAAATGATGACTTCATCAAAAATGGGCTTCCTGTGCCTGAAGACATTATTAATCGCACCTTCCATAACGGTCCATAAAATGATCACGTTAAAGTGCTTATAAGCCTTAACACAATATTTTCAGAATTGATTCTTTAAATAGTGAAAAGTTGATTGTGAAAATAATTCATCATTTGAATATCGGGTCTTTGAGATACGAAGGTTTATATTTCCAATATGTTAATGACTATGACGTAACATAAGGTATTTGAGTTATTTTTTTGGCAACTTTTAATATTGAACGCTGGACATTTTTTGAAAACAAATTGGTAAGAACCTTTACGTGTGTCACGAGTAAAAGGATGATGCTTTTAAACTACTGTATTCCAGAACGAGTGCAGTGTTGTATATTAAATGATCCTTTATGTTACGTCATAGCCATATTGTGAATATAAACCTTCGTATCTTAAAGACCCGATATTCAAATGACGAAATATTTTCACAATCAACTATCCACTGCCTAAAGAATCAATTCTGAAAATATTGTGCAAAGGCTCATAAGCACTTTAATTCTCATTTTTCCTTAGTTGATGTCCTTGAACGATGACATAATACCCGAGTACAAACAAGACATCCCGGAGACACCGTCCAGAATTCTTCTCCACTACAGTACGTTCAAGACGTCATGGGATTGGCTGATAATTATTCTTACCCTCTATACTACTGTCAGTGTTCCTTTCATTGTTTGCTTCGAGTATAACCCTAATTTTCTTACGGTCATCGATATGCTGGTCGACTGGCTCTTCATAGCCGATATTGTACTGAACTTTCATACTACTTATGTTGGTAACGACGGAGAGCTCATCGATGACCCGAAAAGGATACGTATGAACTATCTAAAAACGTGGTTCGTGCTGGATCTAGCGTCCTCACTACCGTACGGAATTTTGTTTTTTGTCATCAACGGAGCTGGACCGGTAAGTTGTTTGCACTATTAAAGACCTAGTCTTGAATAGCTATTTTTCTCGTTCTATGCATACCGCTGTTTTTGATGACCGCAGACTCATCAGTCAGGTTTAGCCTCGTCTATAAGATAGCTTATCAAAGATACCATTGAAAGTCCGTGGGATTTCAAAACATTGATATCATTCAAGTTACAATTGACTTTTGCTAATCATTTGCTAACATGAGGACGATTGAACCTGAACAATATTGCGTTTGTCGTCAAAGATAATAGCGATATTTAATGTCGAATAAGAAAGCGAGCTGTTTCGAAGTACCACAGATAGCCCAATCGATTGACTGATTGTGAACAGATACTTCCCTAAATTGACTTTTTTATGTTTTGATTTTAGGAAATAACGAATCTTCTTGGTTTTTTAAAAGTCTTCCGGTTATTAAGGCTTGGTCGAGTGGCAAGGAAGATCGACAAATACCTTGAATACGGTGCATCAACTTTCTTTCTTCTCATGCTGACGTTCTGTCTCGTAGCACACTGGATGGCATGTCTTTTTTATATCATAGCAGTCAAATATGATGAATATGAACCCTTTGGATGGCTTTTTGTCCTAGCGAAGCAGATTAACTCACCATTTGTTATGGTAAACGGAACATTGACTAATGGACCTACTATACCAGCGCGATATGTATCTGCTCTTTATTACACTTTAACGAGTCTAACGACCATTGGATTCGGAAATATTGCTCCAAACACCACGGCCGAAAAGCTGTTTGGATGCGTGACAATGCTGCTAGGATGTGAGTATTGCGTTACTTCTGTATGCTTTACTTTGTTTTTGTTAAAAATGTCTGATATAATAATTTTTTGTATAGATAGTTAGGTTCTCATTGCAAATTGCGCGTGTTCAATAATTGCCCATATAATATCTCTTCAGCAATTAAAGTAAATTTGAATTTCATAACCAGGACAGAAGACTTGGAAGGGTTTCGTCGCGCAAAGGTATCTGGGAGCATAACTCGGGGCGTTCTCCTAATCATTTTGGCACAATGTAGCTTAATCCACTTCATTCATTAGCCGTTCCGGGGTCAAGGAAAAAGCTAGATCGTGTTGGCATTGCAATGCATCGTGTGACTGTTTTATGGGACGTCTTTTTCGCTAACTACACGCAGTCTTTGCTCAACCTCGTACTGACTAATCTGAGCTTCTGATGTTCCTTGTGTTATTATTTTCTTTATCTAGCCATCTTGTTTTCGCTGATTTTCGGTCAAGTGTCCGCCATCTTACAACAGTCTCAAAAGAACACAGCAAAGTATCATTCGATCATCGACAACATGAAGCAGTTCAGCAAAATCTATAAACTACCTACTATCCTCGCCGATCGTATTATTGATTACTTCATGTCCACTTGGGCTACTAGTAAAGGCATTGATACAGATGAGGTAAGTGAGCTTGCATGGTGATATGAACGAAGGGAACAAGCCGGCGTGTCTCTTAAAATGCCAGTAGCTAAATAATTAGGGTTATGAGGTCTAATAGTAATCTAGCACTTTCGGCGTTCACGTTGCATTCTTATAATTAAAGAAGTAGGGTCAAGGATAGAACTCTGTGGAACTCCACAAACAATTATTGTCTTTTTTATTATTCATTATAAAATTAGTCTTATTATTTTTTTGATAAAGAGGTAAAACGTTGGCCCAAGATAGAACTCTGCAGTATTCCTAGTGCAATCGTAATAATCTTTATTTTACCTAATCATTTCTTAGGTCCTCAAGTTCTGCCCAAAGGATCTCCAAGCTGACATTTGTGTCCACATGAATAGAGTTGTACTGGAAAACAACTCAGCCTTTCGAGAAGCTTCCATGGGAATCAAACGTGCAATCGCCAGAAATTTTTGGATATGTCACGTGGCCCCAAACGATAGAATTATCCATCATGGAGAGAGCTTGGACGTTCTTTACTTCATAGCACGTGGTTCGCTTGAGGTCAAACAGGGGGATGCTGTCGTTGGTCTTTTAGGTAAGTAGCTTCAGTAAAGCAATGCTAAAATTTTCCCCGAAATCATTTGCAAAATTTATTTTGTTCGACATTTTGTCACTAAGAGCTGTACATGCATAAAGAGTTCAGTGGCGCTATTGCTCTAAGTGCATGCTCAAGGCCCGACAAGGGGTTAAGAAGTGGAACCAATAGTTGTAAAAATTGCTTAATTTTTAATTGTATTATTCAAGTGAAGCATAATTTTCATTATATATTTAAGAGCCAGTAGCGTCAAGCTGATTCCAAATCAAATATACCAAAATATAGCAATTTGTACAACCCACGATCCCCCTTATTGACCCCTCTTTGAGCATGCGCCTAGAGAGGTAGTCCGGAACTCATGATGCATGTATACCCTGTATAGTCAAGTGGCCAAGGAGTACTATATAAGGAGGTCGAGAAAAAGTAAAAAAAACTACTTCGGGTAAGATTTATGAAATTAATACTTCTTTTTACGACACTCTTAGGTGAAGGTGATGTTTTTGGCGATAATATCTGTACTGAGTCCACGGTCGGCCAGTCAGCGGTTGATGTCCATGCTCTGACGTACAGCGATCTTCACTGCATCCAGAGAGACGCGTTGATTGAAGTGCTGGAGTTTTACCCGGAGTTTGCTTTTAAATTTGCCAAGAATCTCAGCCTTTCTTATAATTTACGCGATGAGGTATGACAAAAGGGTTTTATTATTTTGGTACTCAGGCTTCCTGTGGAATGCCTGAGGCATAAATTGGCGCTTTTTTTTCTATCCGCCACAAATTGCTAATTACTGTCTAGGGCGCATGGGCTTTGCCGCTAAGCTCATAATAACACAGCCGAACAAGCCCTTCACAGCCCGAGTTCACGATCTGAGAGCGTCTAATTTTTTTTAGGCGAAAAACTATAGAAAAGCAAAAACTGAAATGACAATTTTTCCCCTTGTTTTCGAAATTAGCTTAAAATTCGTCCAAGAACGCAGAGTATAACGCTACAAAACGAAGAGACAGACGAAAAGAGGCCAATCAGTGGTGTGGGTTTCGGCAAGAGAAACAGACGAAAGCTGAGTCTTGTTGAAGAACTTGTCCAAACCTATGACATACAAGACATGTACCTGGACGCTGGTCCGAGCTCTCTCACTGATCTCAACGAAAAGGACTCTATTGAGAGAATGGTTTTACCAGATACCAATAAAAAAGAACTCCGAGGCAAAGCCGAACTGTATCAAGACTCGGTTGATGTCATATCGAGCTTATCGGAAATGAAAGGCGAAGTCCGACGTGAAATTGAAGTCATGAACATGAAAATGACCCAGTTGGAGCAACAGGTTTCCACTATTCTTGATTTGTTAAAAAGTCAAGGACATTTGAATAGCAGAGCTTCAGGAAGTATCAACGAGGCGCCGACCTCCACCACAGAAATTTTTAATAAAAGTATAGACTCTCAAGAAGCTATTTCACCCACCGTTTCGCCGAAAAAAACTCGGCAACGACAACAAAAATCACCCCCAAGAAGCCCAACGGTCAAAGAGCCCGCAAAAACCCAGGATGAGGATCAACTACCTGATTGGCTGGCTCCACCGTCTGCTGCGTCACGCCATAGTATCCCTGATTGGGAAGAAGGAGACAGTTCTCAACATAATGCTTCATCAGCAGCAAGAATACTCAATGATAACGCGGGTAAAAGTGGCAAAGATAATGCAAAAATATTACAGACTCTGAGTTTTATGAAAAAATAATGAATTTTTATTGGGAATCGCTTCGTTGTACGGAACCCTTTCTATCTTTAAAAATGTTTAAAGAGGATGCGAGTTATTTAAGCGAGGCAAAATTAGTGGCCAAGTTTTAGGTTCTCATCCACGTGACCACACATTGCTGACGACATTAAGGAAAACCACAGGGAGACCAAACTATAAAAGTTTTGAAGACATCATAGACTCGGCGTGCAGACATTACTCCCCATGTCCTCTCCCCACGAGACATTTTTTCACCGAGATGAAACTACACAAGGCTATCGACCCCTTGTGGTACGTCGGAATGCAGCTCAATTTGGAGAACGTAACGATAGGTTTCCAATTCTCAGGAAACTGAAATTCTTTCGTTTTGTCCTCCAACTTGAGCTGTTTTCCCATGACATGCAATAGCGTTCATTAATTTTATAATCCATACTATTCATTTGTAAATATTACATTCGCAATATCATCATCCGTGTAAAAATCTCAGTGTTTTGCACCAAGGCCACGTAACACGAAACATCTTAGAGCAAAAAGTTGAGATTTGTTTTGAGATTACTTTGTTTCGTTTAAGTTTCCGTACCTAGTTAAATCTTCTCTTCGTGTTTATAAATCGCAAGAACTAGCTTCATAAACAATTCAGAGCCTCCTTTCATGCTTATACATACAGAAAGCATCTGTTTCTATTTAAACGGCTGCTGGGAACTGTTGAGCACAAGAGAAGCAAGCTCTTGCTATTTGAGTGCTGTACAGCTCCCAGAGTGTTAATATCACAGTACAAAGACATAAGCCGCCGTTTTATATTGTTTTTATAAAATATTTTTGAACGACTTTGCGCGAGCGCGTGTCTGTCCTCTGACATAAACACGATAGCCAGCCAATCAGCGCTCGCGTTATATCTCAAGTATTTTATAAGTACAGTATATTGTTGCAGAGCGAGCTCGAGAGAAATCTTGATGTGTATGAAACTAGCTTTTGGAAATCAAATGTGCGTATAATGCTAAATATTCTGGCACAAAATCTTATACAAAATAATAAAGCCTTCGAAGCTTATTTAGAAAACATTTTGGGAAGGAATATTACTGAGCACGGGTGATAATTAAGCCCGGGTCCCT
Organism: Actinia equina; assembly: GCA_011057435.1. Classification (NCBI taxonomy): domain Eukaryota; kingdom Metazoa; phylum Cnidaria; class Anthozoa; order Actiniaria; family Actiniidae; genus Actinia; species Actinia equina. The sequence goes on from WHPX01000087.1 coordinate 1,391,392, forward strand.
GTGATTATTTACTGAAATGGTGTGAATTATCCGAATTATTTCATTCATATGAACTGTATTCTATGAAATATATATAGTCTTTAGTCTCACCAGTGAATTTATATTTGAAGCAGACGTTCTAAGTTCGTATTTCCAGGAGCAGCTATAAATTACAGCTAACAGTTCCATCGCTATTTGAAGCCGCTGGAATTGAAGTTTAATTTAGTGGGCCTAGCCCACCTAGGCATAATACTTTGCCAATTTTAAACCACGTGTCGTTCTCTTAAGAATGAGATTCTTTTGTTTGAGTTGTATATATAGACCCCTTCCATGTGACGTCAAAGCAGCTCAATTTTGAGGAGTAATAACAAAAGAATTTCAATCTCCTGAGAATTGAGCTGCATTCAGACATGCTACAAGAGGTCTATACTCATGCTCCTTCTGATGAGTAACCATGCATTAAACAAAGAAACAATACTATAGGGAATAACACTTAAATGAAATTGGGGAAACCTGAACTCGGTATATTCAAGTGTGGATGGAATAGCACTGACTCAACCAATAAATTAATGTTCAAAATTCCATTCATTACATAGAGTCAACCTCGTTGGCCATTCTCTGTAAAGAATGGCCAACTAGAGGAAGACTCTGCCTGTGACGACGGTGGCGTAAATTTCCAGATTTTATACGATACTAACTCTTCTTGTATAATAAATGGAATATTTGTAATTTTATACAACGCGTTCAGTTATTATACGTAAGTTTTACTAGCAATAAGAAATACATCGTGTAGATCACGATTATATATACTATTTATAGGTTTCACTTCGAAAGATTTTCGTATTCTTGGTTTGTAATCAATCCCAAGAGAGCATGATAACAAAAGGGATGTCCGCCATGTTGGAAGATATAACAAAAGAATTCATTGAAAAATGTTTTGTCAAAATTCTTCCAACATGGCGGGTATGACGTCTATTGCAAACGAAGAATGAAAATAGCCGTATCGCTGTGATTGCATGATTTAGTGTAAAACATGGCTAGTCATTTGAGTGTTACGGCTGTGACGTGCCGTTTACGTGCTGCAAGTCAGTGTAAGTTTCCCATTCATACGATAACCGTTCTGTAATATGCCGATGTATTTTATTTTGACAGTCAGACTGTCAGTTCAAAGGTATGCTCTTTTGGAGCAGGCCTCGCTTGAGAGTCACGCAATGATCGGTCACACAATGCTCTATCTCGAAAGAAAGGGGAGAGCATTGCGTGACGACTCTAAAAGCGTGGAGGTAGACTAACTGTGTATTTGACTTTAACTCTTCAATTTCTATGAAATGAAACTAAAAACGAAGACATTGTATATTTCACTGCAAATATCGACATTAAAGTTGAATCTTAGAATTATAAACACTCTAGTATTAACTAGTAGCATGGGCCTTTTTCACGCGGCAGCCATGTTGGTTGGAACAATATAAATTCTACCACGCGTAGCCTCACATACAAGAGCTTGAAAATAAATCAATTGAGATTAAACAAAGGTTTTTATTCTCATGAGAATAAACATGGCCGCTGTGTGATAAAGGCCCACTGCTAGTGTCCCAGACACCAATTGTTTCTGCCGAGTTAAAAAAGGGAAGAGTAGGCCCGTTTTGGCGTAAAAATTACAGCGAAAACCACAGGAACTCCATCACTATAAATCATTGATGACAACGGAGGCAATGGGCTTTTCTTTTATCCTGACATTGAACTTCTATAAATTCCTCAAACATTTTGCCACAAACAGTAGATAAAATGCAGGTTTCATCACAAACATTTACGACAAGCTCAAAATTCTCCTACCGTCTTCACAATGTCAAAACAAGATTTGAATTATTCATGATTAGTCTTTTGTTAAAGTATTTTAAAGTATGTTAAAGTATTTAAAAAAAATACTTACCAGATTTCTAGCAAAGCACAACTTGAACACTTGATCTTGGAATGCTTCTGCATAATTATTTCAAGCATTGTTATCAGGATATCTTAATGACTTTCATCATATTGTCCCAGCTGATAAACACCTTTAATCTTACGCGGGAAATAATTCCGCTGTCGTACAGGAATGAAATTAATTAGTGCGGTTTCATGTTCTATAATTGTCCCGCCAAAGTTGTAAGCCAACGGGGTTTGAGTAGAATTCACTCGTATAGTACTCAGTATGCCGATGAAGACCATCTAATATTTATTCCACTGACTAAAATCAAATACCGTTTAAAACATTCTGATCATGAACATTTCTGAGTAGAGACATTCGCACAGAATGATTTTGAACTACATTCCGTCGTTTCTTCTGTGACACAAGTAACACAACTATTCGAGACTGGATCCGAGGACGTTCTGATTTGATGAGTATCACCGAAAATAAGTCAGCATCTCTTGAAAGCGATTTTTGTGCCATGCCTAAGAAAGATGGCGACGAAGAAGACTATCATAAAGACAAGTTTGAATGGACTTTAGCAAAGTACATTTTACTATTCGAGTTATCTATCGTTTTCTTTTTCAACTTCGCTTCCTTTAGTATTTTAGCTACATTCTTTCCAAACGAGGTAAGTATTTTCTTCGATTTTATTATTTCCTCTTGAAAACTCTATCGCTAAGAAAATGCTTTTTCGGCCAATCATAGTCTTCCTAAAACTTTTAATTTAGAAACCGCATGCTGCTTGTTTGTTAGCTTCGTTCTATCGTATAATTTGAGATGGCACTTGCCCGGTTCATAGATAACTATTAACTATGCCCGGTTGTACGGGGTGGATTTGGCTTTATTATTATTATCATCATCATCATCATCATCATCATTATCATTATTATTATTATTATTATTATTTCCAGGCAACCAGTTTAGGTGCAACTAGGAGCGAAATTGGGTTCATTTTCGGCGCTTACCCCTTGGTAGCTTTTCCCGCTTCATTGATTTACGGAATTCTGGTAAGTCGATTCATGTAGCTTTATTCTTCAAGCGTTGATTGTCCTAGTAAGTTGTATAGCCTGTAATAGGGTGCAAATATTATACCCGTGAAATAAATTTAAATGCGGCTTATTCACCTATTGGGCACTCTTAGTCCCAACAGGATTAATGAACGCTTTACTTTCAACTAACCTTTTCTTTTGTCTTTTAATTGTTTGTTTTTGTTTCCTTGCCTACCTTGTTCTCATTGGTTTCTTTTGTCTCATTCTATCTTATATACACTCCTTTCTACCACCTCTTTCTCTTTTACTCCGACGAAGGACTAGCGTCCGAAACGTCAGTTTTTTCATCTTTTTCACGGTGTACAATTTACTTTTTCATCATTACCGTGAAATAAATAGCTAGCTAACTAATTACTAACTTTGTGCTATTGGTTGCCTATGTCTAATTAGTCAAAGAAATAGGCGAGCCGTGACGGGTAGGCTAGTGCACGTGTGCTACCCAAGGGCGCGCATTTTTAAATATTTTTAAGCACGCGGGCGAGAACTGAAACAATATTTTATTGTACATGCTTTTCCTTCGTATAATTTGACATGTCCGAATTTCGAATTCGTATCTGTTAAACAAACAAGTGAACTTGATTCATGTTTTATTACCTTGATATTCAGCTGATGACTGTATAGTCTTCAAATAGTCTAGTGTTTATAAAGTCATTGCTTTTTCGTTCTTAAAGCTAAATTACAAACGACGATAGTTTTTCTTCATTAATTGTCCACACTGCGGGCAGAAACCAAAGTGGCGTTCTACGAAGCTCAAACAAAAGTAGGGCAAATGCGGTTCAATCGAAATGGTTTTTGGACTGGCCAAAGCCAATACGCAGTAGACACCTGGAGTACTGCAACACAACATGCACATTGGAGTAATAATTGATGCCTTTCTCGCCATATTCAAGGAACAAGTAAGAAAATTTTATGGAAGATCTTGGCGAATTTATATTTAACTGGCTTTTAGATTATCTAATCAATAACGATTTGATCGATGTTCTACAAATTTAAATTATAAAAAATATAAAGATAACAGAAAACACGTAGAAAACACGTTCATTTGCGTACTGGGTCTTTTTTAGCTATAGTTGTTTGAGTCTTGATTTGTTTTAGTTTATAAATGCGTATTGTCTTAAATTTTTAGCGCGATAAAACAAATAAAAATGGTAGAAAACACGTTCATTTGCGTACTGGGTCTTTTTTAGCTATAGTTGTTTGAGTCTTGATTTGTTTTAGTTCATAAATGCGTACTGTCTTGATTTTTAGCGCGATAAAACAAATAAAAATGGTAGAAAACACGTTCATTTGCGTACTGGGTCTTTTTTAGCTATAGTTGTTTGAGTCTTGATTTGTTTTAGTTCATAAATGCTTATTGTCTTGATTTTTAGCGCGATAAAACAAATAAAAATGGTAGAAAACACGTTCATTTGCGTACTGGGTCTTTTTTAGCTGTAGTTGTGCCCTTGTCATGCCTCACTGAATTCCTATGTGTTGTCTAATTAAGCGCTAACTATCTCCTATTTAATCCTAAATATTTCACGAGTATATTATTTGCACACTAACAGTTTCATGTTTTGATTGACAGATTCCACGGTTCGGTGCTGAAAAGCTTCTTTTAGTAGGAATATTCACCAATGGTATAACTGTGTTTCTATTTGCGTAAGTGTTTTATGGATGCTGCTTATGAATGATGCTATTCATGCTGCCCATAGTGTTAGTTAATATGGTGACAATAAGTTCGATAGGGGTGGGGGATCTGAAGTTATGGCTCCATCCAAGTCAATATTAACATTTCCATGATCACTGCATCATGATATGTTTTATTAAAATGATACATGATGACGTCATTACAAATGAAGAGGTCATTTTATATGGTGACGTCATATTCAAGGATGACGTCATGTCCTCGCCATGGTTCCATTACTCATGGGAAGAAGCTTCTCTTAAGCCAGACTCTATTTATCTTTGCTTTTCACTCTACAGATTTGTAAACTTGACATCTTCTAGTCGTTTGTTCGTGGGGGTTTGTCTAACTTTGAGGGTGCTAGCAGCACTCGGAGGCGCCGCCTGTGAAACTACTATTCGAGCAATCATACTGACTGATTTTGGAAGTAATATTGGATTTACTATGGTAAGATAACGATTTGCAATTGAACCTCAATCTAGAATTGGATCCTTTGGTTTAGTCCCCTCGCCTTGGGCCCCTCCACACACACGCCTTAAAAGAAAAGAAAAGAAAGACTGGTAAACACATTATAGAGGCTTTGCACCATCACGCGGATGGCAGTCATGACAGGAGGCACGACAATTGGGTATTTTTTCCCTGGGAAACTAACGTCTTTCTTAAGTTTTTCTTAAGTAAACCAGATTATTCAATTATTCGTGCCTCCTGTCATGGCTACCATCATGTGATGGTGGAAAGCCTCTATTAATATCTAACATATGTAGTTGAGATATGAATTATTTTTGTTATTATATTAATCCTTTAAGGGAATACTTTCGACTGCCACCGAACTTGCCTTTACTGTTGGGCCAGTGTTAGGAGGAGCTCTTTATACTGTAAGTTTATGATTGTTATCAACATCATCATCTCCATCATCCCATTATCGTCATCATTATCATATCCTCATGCGTCATCAGTAGCGGCAGCAAAAACATCATCATTTGTATCAACATCGCATCATAATTATCATCATCATCATCACCATCACAGTCATAATTATCGTCACCCTCATCATCGCCATCATCCTCACATCATCATCATCGCCTATTGACGTCATCTTACCACCATGAATGCATCACCATGGACACATGATTCATTGATATTGATGTTCATTATGTAATATTATAGCTATTGCTTTTTTTTTTAGGTTGGTGGTTTTAAGCTGCCATTTATCGTCGTTGGAAGCTTGTTCATGCTGCTGCTGTTTCTCGTGTGCATTGGTCTCCCTAAAAAAGGTAAATCCACGAGGGGTCTACGAAGGGTCTACGAGGGGTCTATGAGGGGTCTACAAAGGTTCAAGAGGGGTCTGCGAAGGGCCAACGAAGAGTCTACGGTCTACGAGGGGTTTACGAGGGATCTACGAGAGGTCTACGAAGGGAGAACAGTAGGGAAAGATATCTTATATAAACTAAACTAAGTACCAAATGTATGAGAAATGTATTTCCTCCTTTAACAGAATGGAATACAAAACAGACTCCAATACGAACATTAACGAAGGCACTCTCTATTCCTGGTGTAGCGATGATGGGTAGGTAGAATCCATGCAGGGGATCACGGTTAACTGAACGTACATCAATGGGTACTAGCCTTATTATTACATAGCTTTCTAACACAGTTTCCTCTGTTATAAACACTGCTTATTTTACTCGTCAACAGCCTTAGTACAAACCATTCTTATCACTGATCTCAGCGTACTAGATCCCACTTTAGCTCCGTACATATACTCAGTAAGTCAACAAAATTGTCTACTGTGACTGTGACTTTCATATATGATAGATAGATAGATAAACTTTATTAAGAGTGTCAAGTTATTTAGCTAAAATAGTAAGCTAATTGGGGACACTAATGGGGACACCGATTGGGGATAATTCAAATCCATTGGGAAAATTGTTATGGATGGATGGATGAGTGCATGGATGGTTGGATGCTTGAATGCATGGATACATGTTTAAATGGATAAACGCATGTTTGAATGGGTGGGATGTTTAGTGGATGGATTGATAGACGGATAGAAATGTGCATGACTTTATAAATCGATAGTCCAATGAGTCAAATGAGTTACTGTTTGATGTTTCTTCTCCAGATACACCCTCACCTCAATGCAGGCATAGTAGGCCTAATCTTCTTGTTAAATGGTGCAGTCGTGGGCTTATTGTCCCCTTTGGCTGGTTGGATCTGTGACAAAACGGTACGTATGCCTTCGTACGGGGAAATCGTCTTTAAATAAAGACATAATGAAGATTTCAAGATGGATAATTCAAATTACGTGCTTTGATTCCCAGGGCGCCAACGAGATCGTTCTCACCAGTGGCCTTGTCGTTGGTGGAATCTCGCTACTTCTGATAGGACCAGCACCCTTCTTGACTTCATTTCTCCCAACAAAGTAAGCGGTTCTAGCTATATAGAGGTTATCGTATCAGTGGGAAACGATCGCTCCTGAAACAGAACGTGTCTACGCAGTACGGCATTCGATTCCTATTTGCCATTTTTTTATGATCAACATTATGAGCTGAAACTTTGCTTTCTTAATAATATCAAGGTACTCTTTTTATTTCTGGTGTTCATTTTGACACATCTGCACATTTCTAAGAGAAGTAGGGTCACGTGACAAGGAATGAACAGTTCCACATCTGAGGAAATTTATCAAATATCTTGGGGTCGTTTTTTATTGACGTTAGTATGAAGGCATTATGGGTCCCCGGGGGGGAGGGGGGGGGTAGATAAAATTAAACAAAGATACTTAATTCAGCATCTTTGTATTATCTAGTCCCTTGGCCGACCCATAATGCCTTGCCATTCGAGATGACCGCCGTATATCATCGATCAAGTAGTGCATTGACTTTTTTATTTCCAGAAGGCTATGGTTGATATGTCTAGCTGTGGCAATCAATGGTGGATCAGCAGCACTTACTATACCCCCCTCAGTCACCGTTATGTCCATGTATGCCAGGTACGTGGTGGTATATGTTAGCTACGACTGAATAGCAATAGTAATTCATTATGAACTTGTGTGCTTACTGCGCTCAAACTTTGCATTTTTTAAGAGGAGCTGGTATGCCAGAAGACCTAGCAACAAATGGTGTTATATCCGGCATTGTAACAGCTTCAACTAACTTAGGGTAAGAGGGCCTCTATTGCTTTTACTTGTGTGTGGTCTATACTTAATAGTACCAGATGACCTCGTGATGCATGTCACTAATGATGTAATTTCCGGTATATTCCAGCACTGCTGCTGATACCATAAGCAAGCATCTCTTGAAGCAAGCCACTTAGGCCATGACCACGCTAACGCCTTTTTGAAACAACACGCATCGAAAGCTTATCTTCCACGGTATCATTTTTATAGCGTTTCGTCCGTCATACTAAAACGATAAAAAAACGCAATTAGAAATGATGCAATATCGTAATCTGGGCATGCAACGAACAGACGTTTGTTTGCGTTTTCGCTACAAGAAAATTAAATGCTATCGCATTCAGTTAACGGCAAAGCAAGATTTGAGTATCTCCAGCCCTTGGAGGTATATTCTTCATGTTGAATGTTGCCAGTCATAATTTTTGAACCATTTTTTAGTTCCTTCTCTGGTCCTGCATTTGGCGGTATAGTAATTGAATGGATTGGATTCAGCTGGTGTATGGCGGTAAGCTAACGGCCTCAAACATTTCGGGTACACTAAATCTAGGGTGGGAAGGTATTTACAAGAAGCTTCCTCACTTTAACTTGTATTTTTATACCTTTCAGATATTTGGGCTTGCTTCGTTATTCCAGGTAAGAGAAAACTATATATAGAATACGGATGGATGTGGAAAGTACAGCGTAGTCTGCAGGGCTCTCGCTTGGTTTGAGTGTTTTCTCCAGGGCTGGGTTCTGTAGTTCTGTCCCACTACAAATTAAATAATACAAACTAAATACCGGCATTCCATCCGTAAAGTTGATTAGCCCATTTACAGTTACTGCAATACTGCTCTTACAGACAGGCTTGATATGTATAAAATATTTTTGCAGGCTGTAACAACTGGAGTGTTCACATATTTCTATAGGTGAGATAAATCATATATACTTATGATGAACAAATTTACTCATTGCTTTTGCTATTTCCTGGAGCCTAAAGGCCAATATTAAGAACAAGAAAGCAGTCATAAACAATGAATACTAAGTTTTTTTTGATAACGTTTATTTTTGTATTTCAGAGCTTCAAAACCAAATGGTGGTGAAAATTACAGTGAAGTTGACTTTGATGAATAGAATGGTGGTTTTATTCTTACATTTAATTAAAGATGTAGAAACCTGTATCCTACCCTTGATTCCAAAGGCTCCCTCACTCCATTGCTTCTCATGGCCAAATAACCTATGAGTAGTATTTATATCTTATGGTTTGTTATGTGACATGGTAAATCTACACATGTACATATTCTAATAACATTATCAGAAGGATAATATCAATAAACCACAGAGAAAAAAAATCAGGTCTTCAACTAATGCTTTAGTTGACTAAAAATGACAATAAGATTCGGGGGGACTATTAGGGCCCTTTCCATTAAATCAAACTGATTGGTCTGAGAAGCCACTTCTCAAATGGTGCACATCAGTTCTTAGAACTGGACCAATGCAGCCCAAACCAGTTTTCAGAACTGACATGTACCTTTTAAGAATGAGAATGAGAACTGGACACCTGGACCAATCAGTTTGACTCAAATGGAAAGTACCCTAACACAAGTATAGCAGCACTGAGGCTTTGAAACTGAGGTTAACTGCAATAATAACTGTATTTTACAGAGCAATTTGAATGAAAGCTCATTAAATTCCAGTGAGGTTTAGTAATCTGCTCCTAAGTTATCTATCCTGTCTTCTTCTTGATTCATAATTAGCGGTCATTACTTCTACAGCGACCTATGAAACACAAACTAGGTGTTAGGGAACATTATGATGAATATGATGAATATGATGATGATGAATATGATGATGAATATGATGATGATGATGGTGATGATGAGAATCATGATGATGGTTATGGTAGTAATAATAATAATAACAAAGATTGCAATGGTGTAAATAATAGCATAGTTATATTGTTATTGCTTGTAATAAGAATGATGGTAGTGCTCATGATAATATGATAGTGATGCAGGTATTTACTGGACACAGAATCCTGTACCCTATATGCAAACAAATTAAAATACTGTATGTACAATGAACTGAGCTAACCGGGTAGCAGAGGTGATGGTGATGATGATGGTTGTTGTCATGATGATGATGGTGACACTAATTAATGATAACAATAGCAATTATTGTAGCAACAGGCAACATGGTCTAACGACATTGCAATCTTCACTGGAAGGAAACTAAGTGTTGGTAAACATAAATTGAGTCTGTAAAACAAAAACCTAGAGGTGCTACCTTTTGGCCATCAATAACGTGTTTGTCATCAGCAACTGCCTTTTCACAGCTCTCCTCATCGGCAAAAAAGACAAATCCATATTTTTTTGATCTTCCTGATTTCATGTCCTATGGATAAGGTAAACAAGCTTGTCAGCTAGATTTACGTTGCAAATGAATAAAACAACCATGTTTTACTCACGAAAATAATTTTGCTTGTCAAGATTTTGCCGTACTGACTAAAATGAGTCGTAAGATCATCTATGAAGTAAAAACAAGAACAGAGTTAGCTTAACTTGCATTCCTAAATACGTGTCTAGTATTGATCTTTCACGGTACTACAACCACTCGCCATTGTTCCTAGCACAGTAAGCTATAAAAATAACTAGTATTATTACCTCTAGATGCCGTCCATGGCAGGCGAGCTACAAATAATCTGTTCGCAATCTGTCGAGCCGCCATCTTGTTTCTTTACACGTGAAGTTAAAACACAGGGATCCCAAAAGAACACAGGCAACCCAATCAACAATACCAAATTATGACTTCCTGTGTTTACCGAGCTCACAAGTTTTTCTAATGTCTGTTTTGATTTCAGTAAAAACTAAGCAAGTTTTCTTCGTACGTTAAAAAATTTAAAAGCCCAAATTTTTGAAATTAATTCTGAGTTTAAAATTTTTTATTGGTGGAATTGGTGGGCTTCGCTGGCTGGCAATAGCGCAGGCTCCGGAAACTTTCTCAGTCAAATTAAGTCAAATTCCGATCAAGTCGTGACTGGTCGAGTTGGAACGAAAAAATCCTAATTTCTTCATATTTCCCCCTAATATAATGCCCCAGGAAGTATTCAATAGAGATTATTCATTCTCATTGATAAAGTATTTGAATCTGCTTTTCTTCAAGTTCAAGATGATGTATTTTAGTCTTTTTACACTCGGTTTTTTCTTCATCACAATGTGCTCAACTTCTGCAACGTTTCAAAATACAAACATTACTGAAATATTTGTGAATAGGAAAAATGGCTCCGACATCCCCAGCTGTGGCCAGGAACGACTTCCATGTAAGACTGTGAGTTATGCAATTGGGAGGATTTTGGGAGAGAACAGCATCAGTGGAGTTGTAAATCTGTTCCCTGGATTGTATGACGCTGAGTCTTTCAAGGTGGACTGCGGGACAAATCATCTTCAAAAACTTGTAATACAAGGAATTGGGTGAGTTATGCTTCGAAGAAAACGGAAGAGTATAGTTTGTTTATGTGCAAATATTTTGTGTGTTTAATTTTCTTCCTATTTTTTCACTTCTCCTTCAACTTGCAATTTGCATCTTTTGCGGTCTTTTATTTATTTGTTCATTCCATATTTTTTTGATAGGAATAGCACAAGTGAAAAAGTACAAGTAACACTGTCGACTGATATTATTAAATGTGATATTATTTTTAATAATATCCAATGGACGAGCACATTTCAAAGTCCAGTACTCATAAATCTTCTTATTGCAAATGTTTCTATTGTGAATGCAATAGTTACAGACCTTCCATTCAGTATTATTGGCCTTGGTTCAAGCATTAAACTGTTGAATGCTACAGTCACAAATTGTGTTGGGTATCAACCATTTCTACCATTGATGTCGGCATCAGGTCTTACAGGATTCAATAGCAACATAGTATTGAATACAGCCACATTTTCTTTTAACAATGCACAACTGATCTCAGCAAAAGAAATCACTGCTATCCACATGGAAAAGTTGAAATTATTTTCTAACAACATCACTGTGGAACAAATACTGATTTTAATTGACAGATGTCAATCAGTCCTAAAGGATTCACAATTTATGAACAACTCGGGAAGCGTTATGAAATTGACACAGTCAACCATGGCCAATATCACTGGGTCAGTTTTTGGTAACAATGATGTTATGTCTGGGTCACTTCTAGTTGTGAGCAAACAGGTTGTTCTGCACATTGTTAGTTGTTCATTTTCCTCTATCTATGGAACTTCCAGTGGTCCTGTTTTAAGGACTGAACGAGAGGCATCTTCAATAAATATTCAGGTACATATACTCTCTTTCGTAAATAACTGTGGTATATACATGTAGAGTACGATAAATAATTTATAAATTTCTAGCTATAATAAAATCAGATGAGGTGGGATGGCAGGAATGGTTGGATTGGAATGAAATGAAAAGAGATTTGACAAAAGATGAGATGCAGAATGCCTTGAGATGAAATCATATTGGTTTACAGTCAGGTTTACATTACTTTATACCTTCAGGTTCCAAACTATTAAGTTTGTAAATTCTCAAGTTGGGGACGAATTTGGAACTTTGAAAAATTTGTTGTAAACTTCTGAAATTCCCACCAAAGTTCAGAACTCAGTTGGCTTATTCTGCAGCAAACAAACTTGATTTTCAAGTAGCTCCTGGATTTCCTTTGGGATATTCTTTTGGTAACTTTAAATTCTATATATTAAACGAAGTTCCAACTTTGGAGGGAAGTTCTAATGTTCGTAGCTTCCTGCTTCATAACCAACTAAGTTTCAAAGTTGATCACCAACTTGTGAATTTCTAAACATAGTTTGTAACCCGAAGGCGTAAAGTAATCTGAAACCAACGGTAACATACAGGTATATTTGCTTTTTTTCTGCAGAGCTCTTACTTTAGTTGCAATAGAGTAAACAGTAGTAATCACCTGCCTCCAATACACAGCCACTCTTTAACCACTGTCAACTGCACCAACTGCACTATTAATCCACACTGTGCAGGTTAGTCATTGGAAATTAAGCATATTATAGCAGTAGTAATTCGTTGTTTACACAAGCCGTTGAAAAGTTATGCCCTTCGTTGCTGAATGTTCACTTGGAAATATAAAATAGTTAAAAGATCATAAAACTGCAATTAGTAGCTCTAAGGATTGATTAGAAGGCTTTTTTTCCTTATCTTTATCCTTAAAGCATCATGAGTGAAAGCCACTGCAAACGGCGTTCAGCTAACATATTTGTTTAACCTCGATCGCAAACAAGCTAACGTTCAACTGATGACATTGAGATTTTTTTAATCTATCATTAATTTTATCATCAAGCTGAAAAAAAACATACATATCATATTAAAATTTCTGCTTGAGCACGCAATGGTTTCATAATATTGCAATGTTTTTTTTTCCATATTATATTAAAATTTCAGCTTGAGCACACACGCATTTAAAGGACGCATAGCTTCCTGCAAAGCGGAAAAAATTGAGATTCTGCCACAAAATACCATACTTTTGTAAAGAAAAGAGAAGCTGCAATTGAACTAGCCTTACAGTGACAAAATCGAATTAAAGTTTCTGCTTGAACACACAGCAGACTGTTAATGCAATTCACTTGAGGCATCAAGTGATATGCAAATATACATTAGTTCACGACAGATGATCGGTTGTCAAGCAAAGCCAATGCATAACTAAGGAGCGTTTTTCTACTTTTCCAATGAAAATCATGAAAAATAAATACTAAACATTCTTATTTAAATTAAAAGAGGCTGTTTGCTGGTATTTTTGTTTGGTTTAGGCTATTTTAAAAGACACATCCCAAAGAATCACTAAGACCATTTTAATTTTCACCCCTTCATTTATACCTTTTTTCCTTGCATCTGGAGAGTTTTGAGTAGAGTTGGTTAGGTCTCCTCCTTGATTTGAAGTCTGGTTTTTCAGTTTTTCTTCCTCTGCAAAACCTATAAAGCTAAATTTCAAATTCAAATTTGAATAAAATTTCAAATTCAATAACTACATACCAGGTTAGTAGCACAGTAAAACACTGGCACACAACTTGCAATGCATGACACACACAGCACAATGCATGATATACGCCTTGCAATCAATGATGTGGACATTTTATCATTTTTTAAATATAATTAGTAGTCTGTAATGTTGACAATAACAAGCTTTTATATTGTATTTATATGTATATATTGCTGTTTGAACAGTTTACTGCGGAGCTGGCTCATTTGTATTGGAAAGTGTGATGTGTTCTCCTTGTCCAAGAGGGGCATACAGCACAGAAAGAGTGCACAATATCACAACCATCACTTGTAAAATGTAAGAAGGATTATTATTTTAGGTTCTATAATGTTTTCATTATAGATAAAATAATGCATTAGCATTATCTTACCATTACTTTACATTGATAATTTCCATAAAAACTAACCCCCCCCCCCCCCTCACTTCATCCCTACCAAAAATGGAACTATCTTCCCATTGTTTTGAAATTAGATGGACTTTTAAAGATTATCATTTGTTTGATTATTTTAGGTGCAGTCCAGGTTATTATAGCTCTTCTCTTGGTAGCAAAACATGCTATCCTTGTGCAAAAGGAACCTTTTCTGCCAAATCAGGGTAAGATGTCTATTGAGTTTTTAAATATTAAATAAATTTGATTAAAAAAAGTGCTTCAGGGTCTAGAATAGGGGTTTTCAAATCCAGCCATGCTGCTTGTTTTTTGCCGGCAATTCCAATTTTTTAGTCATTTGGTCGCATCCTGAATCCCACCTTTGAAAGAAGGCCGATCCCAAATCCTGCCAAGCCCATCATGGACCCTCAAACATTGGAGCGGATGCAATTAAACCGTGAAATAAAATCAAACTAAATACTAACTAATAGTATCTATTTAGTGACTAATAGTTGCTATGACTCAACCAGAACATTTATTATACAAAAGACACAAATGGTCTCTTGTGTATTTGTCTTTGTATGATGAATGTTCTGGTTGAGTGATAGTCCCTATTAGTCTCTAAATAGATACTATTTGTTAGTATTTAGTTTGATTTTATTTCACGGTTTAATTGCATCTGCTCTAGTCTACTAATTAATACTTTTTTATTCATAATTATTTTAAAGGTCTACCCAGTGCTCCCCTTGTAAAAATGATTTCATGACATCAGGTGAAGGAGAATCATCCTGCTCTAGAAGTAAGTTCCAACTTTTCAACGAATGATGTCTTAGCCAACTTCACTATTGAGGTTCCATTGGGAAGCTTTGGAAATCATTACTATATCCAACACTTATCTTTTCCACAAATCTCTTTTTATTTTTATTTTTTTATTCATTTATTTATTTATTTAAATACTAGTGACCATTGGGTGTATCGTACTGACAGTATTTGTGGTCCTTCTTGTTCTGATCCCACTTCTCCTTCTGGCTTGGAAACATCTTAGCACCACTACAAAGAGAATTGGTCTAGGAACTAAGCCAAAAGACTTCAAAATTCTTTGTGAAGATGTAACAGGTTCAGTTCAATAGTTAAAATAATCTGGTGTGCACCTAGTGTAGATAGGATAGCTGATTCAGTGTGGCATGGAGGTCAAGTGGTAAGGAAACAAATCAGGTATGACTGTAGAAATAATATTATGGTCGTGTTTCACCATTATCATCATATGTGTCAAAGTGATGTCATTAGCCATCATCAATGACATCATCATGTCCTGCGTCACCATCACTATCATCATCATTTCCAATGCAAAAAATAAGTTATGACAGTAGAAATAACACTGACTATGTATCACCATCATCACCAGCAGCATCAAAGAGATGTCATTAACTATCATCAACATTGTGTTTTGTATCACCGCTATCGACATCATTACCATTGCCATCAACATTACATCTCAGGTAAGAAATTATTTGCAAAAACGTTTTTTGAAGGGACGTACAGTAAAAATAATTTAAGGATGACAGTAGTCAATAAAACAATATGTATTTAATTAAATTATTTTTAGGGGTATATTTTAGTGTTATATTTTAGAGAAAAATAACGATACTGAGTAAAGTGTGAATATACATAATTTATTATTTCAAAGTATTTTTTGTTTTTTAGATCAAAAAATGATTCATATTTATTATAATTTTACAAATTTCTTTTTCTGGGTGTCAAAAATTCAATTGCAATTTACTCTCCCTTCCCATACTCTGTCCCCCCTCTCCCCTCCCTCATGTCTTTCCAGACGTTTAAGGTCACTTCCGGTGTAATTTTTTAGACATATCGGCTCAAGATGACGATGTTTTTTCAGCGGGGTTCTAAACGTTTTATCATGAAGAATATCACTTAGTGTTAGCGAATAATTAATCCGCTATTAGCCTGACAGATGTTTTTATTACGATAGAGACGGGTCAAAGAGTGTCATCAATGCTTTCCAAAATCCATCAACCTGTATTCACCTTTTTCAAAGAACGTTGCCATTGTCAAAGGCGATAGGCGATAGGCCATTCCGACATTGAAATGGTTTCGCTGAATACAAAGAACATCGAATCAGTCTCAGCATGGAGGTCCATACTCTTGACGAGAAGAAGAAGAAGAAACACAAGTCATTCCAGCTATTCTTGGATCTTGGAAATGACATATATCCTATCGCTTTTTGCCTATCTCCTATTGCCTATCGCCTTTGGCGATGACAACGTTTTTTTGAATTAGGTGTATATGTTTGGTTCGGTGTCAAACTGGTGCATAAAGTCGCGTGTCTGCTTCAAATGTATCTGGTTTTATTTGCTGTTTTGAGGACGATAAAGCGTAAAAGTAAAATACGTTGCTAAAAACACCGACAAAGTAAGGATCTACTGTATAAATTGCCAGTATAAAAATAGCCTAGCGGTTGGTACTGTACTTCATGGCCTGCAAATTAAGGCTTAAGGAGATTCATAAAATCTGCGAAGGCTCTATTTTAGGTTTCCATGAAGTACTTGGCTACCTCAAGGTCACGGAGGAGATTTTACTGAGAAATGTGTATTTGGAAGGTAATTAGGGCTGTCTTTTTTCCTGTGCTTTCTCTTGTTATCTGACTTTTTTAAACATATTTTTATTACTTCACAGGCTTTTTCTTTGTTGTTCGTGCAGCAGTCGTTATTCCAGCCTAAACGGGAACCTCGTTCAACCAAACAAGGTGACTCAGCATGATTGGGGCAGACCATTTGGATTTCAATTAAGGGGGGGGGGGGGGGGGAGGGGGCACGAAGTCCATTAAAAAAAATATTGAACAAGGTTTTTTTTAAACTCCAATAAAATATCTTGCATTCTCGACTTTAGCCAATGTAGCTAAAAAGATCTGAGTGATCGAGCACACTGAAAATTCGTAACTCCCTCTAATCAAAAATGAAATGGTTCATCCCTGATGCATGCCTCTCCCTTAGTAACACAACATCTAGCAACACATCTCACTGAAAGGACATCTTTGACTGTAAGAGGAACAGACTTGGAGAAAAAGCGAGGGAAAGAGAGGAAGTTGTTTTGGTTGATTTACTTTACTCTTCCCAAACAGGATAGCGATTCAACGAGGATGAAGCACTCTGTTGTTTCGTTACAGTCAACGTTTTCCTTAAAAGAAAATTCAAATTACGATTCTGTAATAAGTAACTTCTTATTTAAACATTTTATAATAAAATTGAACGATAAAAACAAGTTAAAAATGTGGCGACGTTTCGACGTTGCACAACATCATTATCACTAAGTCAAAAGTGAACTTGAAAATTAGAATATATATGGAAATAATAACAATATTCTATATACTATATTAGAATATCATATATAATATTTAAAAAAATATATTATATTCTACATATTCTACTTTTCAAGTTCATTTTTGACTTGTTAACGACGTTTAACGTCGAATCGTCGTCACATTTTTAACATGTTTTTATCGTTCAATTTTATTATAGAATATAATTCTGTATGCTTAAAAATTACAACAACCAAACAAACCGATAATATATTATCAAAATAAAATACATTTAAATATTAAAAAAAAAAAGTCCCATTAAGGGGAACATGTGTTATCTACAAGTATAGCATCAGTAGAACTATCCGGTCTTTGTAATATCAATTCTAGGAAAGTATTCTTGGATAAAGAGAAGTCTGGGGGAAACCCCTGTAATTGTTTCTTGATATGGCCTTGCTTACCAGGGTGAGACGGGTATGAAGACGGCACGCGCGATTTATAAGTCATTTCCTCGGGGTCAAAGCAAACAGCGTTTAAAATCTTGTAATATAAAGTAAACTTAAATGTAAATTGTTAGAAATATTCCCCAATTCTTATCTCAACACAGAATTTTTTTGTGTGTGTGATTGACTTGTACATATAAATAAAACATTATTTATTTAGTGGGGCTTTCTCATTGGTTCTATCTTAAAGAACTACAAAACAATTCAGAGATAAAATCGTATAAATTGTTTTCCTAGGGTTTTCAAGGGGTTTTCAGCTCAACAAATGAAGGAATTTATATCGCTGTTTTTAAAATTGCCTTTCTGAAGGAAACTGTAACCATCGTATCGTCGATCGTATCCAATGGCCATTTTCAAGACCGACATTCTTCGCGCTAACAAAAAAAACACGTGACGTGATTAATTTAGAAGTCATGTCATACCCTTTGATTTCCCCAATTTTTTTTCCAAGAACTGCCTCATTTTTTCCTTTAAGTGTACAACAATGACTTGCTTTTTTTGCTATATATTTGGAGAAAGCCAGTTAAAAAGAGCATGGAAAATAAACTTCTTAAATTGTGCACGGTTTAGCTACAAAAAGCTTCTACATCACTGTACTATAGCGCATTGCAACAGGTACCTGCAGTTTATATATTCAAAGGTAATCAACATAGTACGAGATGTTATAAAATGCATGTTAAACTTTGTTTGCATCGGATACACACGCCTAAAGCTCAAAAGCGCGGGCGTGCGGTGTACTGTACTTTCCTCCCAAGAAAACTTGAATTCCGATTTCATAAAATAATCTTCAGTTTATTAAGTATCGATGAAATACCCTTAGAAATTTATCAAAAGTAACATCGTTAAAAAATATTACTTTAACGTGGTTATGGAAATTTTGCACCGCTTGCAAAATATTTTAAATTCGAGTTTAAAAATCCTACTGAGCCAAACTTGAGCCAGTAATGCAATTTTGCCATAGAGAAAAAGAAACGAGTTTTTACGACCAAGATTTTCTGAAGATGGGCGTTTGATGCTTGAACTCTTCTTCTACACAGAGGTTTATAGACCCAAGGTATGAGTCAGTCTTTTGTTGAATGCAAGTTCCTGAACACTGAAAAAATATTTGCCAGATACGATTAATGAAAGGCAAGTTTCTCAAGCATAAAAACTGCGTACTTTATTTTTTAAGATGATGCGAACTAACTAGCGCGGCAGAGGGCTGTAAATGATTTACAAAAGAATAGTTCCGGTTTCATCGGTTGCATTCGGCATATTGGCATCTTTGGCAAAGCGAGCATACTCCTTACTGATTGCAATGGCATTTTTGGTGCTAAGCACTAGAGTGCAAACTAATTCGATATGACTGATTAGCCCGAATTGAAGACAAAAAGAAGGAATAGCGTACGAAGGGGAAAATGATTCAACAAAAACCCTTAAAAGTCAAAAACCTTTATTTGGAAGATTTTCATTCACTTTCTCAGTTGAGATGCTTTGAAACCGAAAGTAACTCTTACTGGATAATT
This sequence comes from Actinia equina, assembly GCA_011057435.1. Classification (NCBI taxonomy): domain Eukaryota; kingdom Metazoa; phylum Cnidaria; class Anthozoa; order Actiniaria; family Actiniidae; genus Actinia; species Actinia equina. Next base: position 1,410,904 of record WHPX01000087.1, read on the forward strand.
CTGGGGATAATATAGGGTAGATTTATTATCCATATTGTGAAAACTAACGCCATAATGGAATAACTTATTACCAGGCGATATAAAAAAAGGACGAAAACTTGATATTTGGTCAGATGAGGAGACTGGTAAGATTGCAGAGAGGAAGTTCCATATTTAGGGTATTGCTTTAGCATATTCTACTGTAAGTTTTCTTTTTCCCCCAATCATTTGAAATTGAAATTGAAGCAGCGTGAATTTTTCATGGCACACTAGGATCATGATAATTTCAAGGATATATTTTTTAAATCAAATTTTAGAAGATTTCCGTTCCCGGACGGCCTGTAAATTTGTCTTCATTGGCGTTGGTTCCACCCACGGAAAAGCGAGCGAAATGCGAAGGAAGTAAACGTATACGTAAAGAAGGGAGCGGCTTAGCATCACATCCAACTGCTTTTTTAGCGAAAATATTGCAATCACAGTCACTAACTAATTGCCTTACACAGGGACATATATACAAAAAAAAGTGTTAAGATAGCTTCACGTTTTCAACTTAACTTTGAAAAAAATAGCAGAATAAATGCTTGGCTTTCAAATAGAATATTACGTCAAATTCACACAGCGTCAAACAAAACCAATATATTGTTAAAAATATAGGTATTTTAAAAAGTATAGCCGTAGATCAAAAAAGGCTCACTGAATTCACAGAAATAGCGGGTTGTTAAAATGTGTTTGCTTTTGTTACGCAGGAAAAACAGACTTTGCTGGATCGGATATAAAGAATTAAAGGAATCTAGAAAAAAGGAACTAGAGAGATTAAAGAGCTAAAATCTGTACAGGTTTAAAACATTGATCATGTCCGCAATAAAAGAAAACCTTCGTTCGACAATTCAAACTAAAAGAGTAGCTAAAGGACTTCAAGAAATAAACGTAGAAAGAGGAGAAAAACAACTCGTAGAAAAGGTAAGAATACAAGTACTTTGTTTTTGTTAAGAGTTGTTGTTTCTTTCTTCTTTTCTTTTCAAGAGCTAGGGTTCATTGTTAGTGCACGAGAACTACAATTTCCCCCCGCTAAAACCTCGCCAACGGAATTGACTGATACCCACAATAAATTAAATCGACTCGTGAAACAAAAGATATTTAACCACAAAGATATTACAGGATTTAATAATCCAATATATATGTGTTTGTGTTTGTGTGTGTGTGTTCTTTTAAATATGCTCTTCCATTTTTCTTAAGACTATTTCTTTCTTTTTAACCGAGTTTAGTTCTCACTGTCACGGCTTTGAGCGCCTTGCAAACTCAAAAACCCAAGCCAGTTCTAAAAGAAAAAGGCCTGTAAATATCAGTTTTACTAGATTAGGTGGCGTATTTTTACTGACATACCGAACCAAGTTCTAGCCAGAGCCAGCTTTACGTATTTCACTGCAAAAACTTCGAAAGCCTTGGAAGTTCCATTTATGTTTTGTGTATGAAAACGTCTTTGTTTACAAAATGTTTAGTTTCTTTTGGAGCTAGCGGGCTTTTCAAAAGCGCCAGAACTGAGTTCCCGGAACGATGTCCCTTGACATTCAAGCTCGCTTTGGATTTCTTAGAAATTGTCACATAACAATGGCGTTATTTAACAATAATCATTGAAGTACGTTGTTGTCAGTGGTATCTATGATCCGTTATTCCTAGAATCCACATTGATATGCCACGTGATTGTCGTTAGGGTATTTCAATATCAACCAATCCCTACTCAGTAGCCAAGCTCATGGGAAACGCAAATTAAAAGCCCAAGGAATCGCAGGACAATGATTTTGTTGAGAAGTTGAATTTCCACGTTTTCACAGAAATTAAATTCATTGTCATCTGCTAATTAAGTCACGTGATGTGTTCCTCTTCTCTGTATTGACCAATCCCAATCAAGGACTCCTCATCTCGGTAAAACTTCTAATAACCCAAATAGCAGGTCGAGCGTCAAAAAATCTAGGGATTTCGATCGTTGGTTGACGTCTTGAATCGTTTCTTAGAAATCAAACTGTAGACTGACATGTTATGGTCACGTGGGTATTTTACTGTGAAGTAACCAATCACAATCGAGAATAAACGTAAAGAAGTTTTTCTTGGAAAAAAAGTATGGAAAATGTAATATATTCAACGTCAAATTTCATTTTAAATTGAAAACAAAAGGTGCTATTCTAGAAATACATTATCAATCACAAGTAAATTAAACTAGACAAAATCAACTGCAACTTTCTTGGATAAGTACTGAATTTTCAAAGCCTTAATCTTAAAACTAAGTGGTACTGAGTGTCTTCGTATTTGGTATCTCCTTCTTTCATCCAGCATAAATCTGTTTTTTGTTTTTGTTTTTGTACTCCAGACTAAGTCTTTTTTCAAACTTTAAACGTTATCTTTTTTGAAGTCTCACATTTCTTTTAATTTTTTTTCTAAAAAAAAAACTCGATTGTCAAAAGAAGCTAAGACATTTACAAGGCCACCTTTTCCAGGGATAAATGAATCCAAAACTGAACGTCGAAAGGGCCGTTTGTTTAAAATCTCTTAGCTAAATGCCGAATACTCCCATTTCAGATTCGCCTTTGCTCAGTCTTAGCCTCTATTTTATACAAATGTGTTCTTTTCTTTTACCAGACGGTCCGTTGTATAATAAGGAATGTATGTACTACAGAACAATACGAGTTGATTAAAATACCATGGGTTTTGGTTGAATAGCTGAATATTATAAAGCACAACCGAGACTAAGGCTGAGAAAAGAGAACCCGAAACTGGAATATTATACTTACTCAGCAAAACAAGAATTTTCAAAATAATTTACAATAATAAGTCACGTGTCTAAAACATTGTTGGAATATTTAATAAAATTCCGAGAAGTACAGGAAGTATATTGAGAACAAGAAAATTCATGTTTTAGAAATTGAAGCTTTTGATTTCGTTATTCATTATAACTACTATTTCGTTACTATAGAAGTAACTACTGATGAAGGTTGACACTGGCATCGCCATCGCTGGTTTTTGTGTATTTGAAAGCCAAATGTCGCACAACGCCCCCATATCGAGCAAAATCCGGGAAAAAATCGACATAAACTAATGGTACGATTATTTAGTTTTGATGTTCTAGCCTCTGCCGAGAAATGAAAAAAGAATATTTCAATTCTGTTTTCCATTTAGTATTTAATTTTTATTGTACTCTTTTTGATATGTTTTCAAAGCTCTCCGAGTACGACGAAGAACGACGACGAATTCGGAGAGAAAGAAACAAAGAGGCCGCGAACAGATGCAGGGAAAAAAAGCGGGAAAAAATCGAGGTCCTTGAGAAGGTAAAATTAAATACACCGAAAGCCCAGTATATATTTTCAGTTCAAAACATTGGGAATTATAGGATACCTAGAGTGCATCTTGATCAGTGGTATAGTGTAGTTGTTGAATTGTGTGTATGAAAAATTCCTGTATTTGTTGGTGTCTATTTTGGGCTTCGCTGGATCTCCTAACACAACTGGAAATACGTCACAAGACCATAAATCGGTTACCTCCCTTAAATATATTCGTGACAAATAAGTTCTAATATTTTTCAAATTTACACCAATAAAATTAAAGAACAGACTTAGCTGAAACCTTAACGTAGGTTATGCTTGTTCTCAGTTGGAAAATTAGATATATTTTTAAAATGACACTATTTCATTTTCATTTTTTTTTAGGTTGCTTCTGAACTTCAACAATCAAACAAGAGCCTTGAAAATGATATTGCAGAAATGAGAAAGGAAGTTAAGGAGCTCGTAGATTTTTTGGAAAATCACCAATGCAACATAGCGGCAACTTGATTCATAAAACACATTGGCCATTCCAAAACCACGCGTCCCAACTAACCAAACATGCTATAAAATATTCGATATTTGTGAAAGCTTGTAAAGTCTCTGATTCTTTTCATTGAGACATGTTTAAATTTGTCAGACTTACTAATATGCTAGAGTACTTAAATGACAAAATATTTGTGCTAATTAGACTAGAAATGAAAACTCGGCCCAGTCCCTTGCTCGTTTCGAATTGGTCATTGGTAAATCATTCAACATTTACTACTTGTATGAGCTATATTTATACTGTGATATCAATATGTAAAGTTTAGAGTATGTATATTATCTATTTCTGTACGATTTTAATCTATTTAAGATTTATTGGCGCCGAAAGAATATTAAGGTTGATGCTCAAAACGTCTTTATGGACCAATAGTAAAACTGTGAGACACTCCTGTTCCTGACATTTCTATTTATATTATTCTAGACTCTGAATGTTGAGTTTTGCTATCATTGTCCTGCTATAATGCTTGCGTTAAGAAGGGCAGGAACTAAATTTATGTAGTTAAAGGAAAGGCTCCCAAAAAGAACACTGAGGCACTCCAGAAGATACACGGGAAAACATTTTTGCCTTCAAACTATTACCGTCCTTATTAATGTACTACTGTCTTAAGTGAACTTAAACAATAAGCTTAGTGACTAGAATAATGCATTATTATTTGAAACTCGTACAAAAATACAAAAAGTTCCTTCAAAAAGTTGTAAAGAGAAGTAATATTGAAAATGTTAGTTACAGAGTTACAATGAAATGTGAACCAATTTGTTAAACTATTCATAAATGTCACCAAAAATTATAAGGGGTTATTTCTTGATGATAAATGAAAATCTGAATATTGTAATAGCTGGCTATTTTTAAAAAGACTATTTGTTTGTCTCGTTCGTACACGGATAGTAGTACTCGTGATAGGGTACGCCAAAAATGGTTAGAAATTTCGATGATATAACCCATTGTTGAGGAAAAACTGGCTCGAGTCGGCATTGTTGGGCTGATTAATGGGACCTATTTTCAAGATGGCGTCTATTACGTTTTCCTAAAACAGCCACAAAAATGCCAACTCCACCAATATACGTTTTTCACTCGACCTCGGAATGGCTCATAGCGAACAATGATTGCATTTTTGATAAGAAAAAAATCATTCAGTACATTACTACAAATGAACCGAGTGTTGAAAGTTTATTTTGCTATTCCATATTCCAACATTACAATCTACCGAAGACTTGAATGTCTAATGATATATTGGATGCACAAATTCATTCATCATTGCCTTTAGTTCATATATATTTATATATATGTATATATATTATAATATATGGCATTGGATGTACAATAATATTTCAATCGTGATCATATTATATGATTGGATGTACAAATTCATTACTGCTTGCAGCAATCGCTGATGAGACCACGTGACTTGCCGCAAAATTTCCAGCCTTCCGGGCACCCGTTATTTGAATAGCCAGGTGCTTTCATCCAGATAGTGCCGGACAACTTATTGCCTCTTGTGTTTGGGCCGTCACTTGCACACAGGCATGAGACACCCCTCTTTGGCATGCTCTCATCTCCTGACAAGTCTGAAAATGCAAATTATGAAAAACTATGATTTCTTTGAATTCAGTCTATGCATGATATTTAGGATACCCTACAACGATAAATTTAAACCGTTAAATTTTTAAGGGTTTGATCGCGATCTGCGAGTTAGACGTGCCCTGACTTTGATCAGCCCAGAGGTTGTTTCAGAGTTCGACCTGTGAATTGGCCGTACTCTGACTTTGATCAGCCCATTGGTTGTTTCAGGGTTCGATCTGTAAGCTTGCCGCGTCTCCACATGCTTTCACTTTGATTAGCCCAGTGGCCATTTCAAAAGCTATCGACACCTGAATTTGAATGTTAAATATATATATATTAACAAGCCACCAATTAGTTATGTTCTATCTTTAAAGTATGATTACCGTCGTATTCGTGGTTGTAACCGTCAAAATAACGATCTGCAGTAGCAACAGTGAGGATTGCTACTGCGAATACCAATATTATCAGGCGATTCATGTTGAAGTCCTGAAATTTGAAAATTAGATAATTATAGTTTTAATCGTAAAGTTACTATGGACAGAGACAGTGATTGGGTTTGTGTGCGATTTGGACGTCAGTTTTCAGTACAAATATTTAATCGATAAACAGTGAAGATGGAAAGTTGAGAGTATTGAGTGTTTCTAAACGGCAAGAGAATGTCATTTACGGAGAAGAAATTCATCAACAACATTTGAATATTCCGGAACATCGCACTAATTTTAAAGCCTGAAATGTATGGCTGTTACACTTTTCAACAACTTTATGAAGCTACAATTGTAGAACAAAATATTCGCCAGCTGCAAAGGTCTTCTTTGCATAGAACGGTTAACATGAAACTTAACATTCGAACCATCTTTAAGTGCTTACTTACCTTAGGATATGATCTTTTACTTGAAACTTAATTGAAATGAAATGGTTGTAAAGAGGAGTCTTCGCTTGTTCGACCAATGTCTTACAACACTGTTTTGCCGTTGATCCTCCGCTCCGTCTCCTTTTATGGAGTTTTGCTAGTATTTGTCACCGCGCCTTGCACTTAATGTTGCATAATGGCACAATAGATTCTTCTTGAAGTTGACTTTAATGCGAGCCTGACATGGAATTAAGATAGAAATTCCACAAATTCCATCGATTCATTATCAATTCCATTGTCATGCTAGCCTCGCACACCTGCAGGATGCTCTTGAGAAGGGTACCGCGATAGTCCCGCTCACCATCCTTCCTTTGCAACGAAGCGATACCGGCAAGACCTTGCAGTGATAGAGACATTTGAATAATTGTCTAATGTGTTGATAAAAGATCTCTATCATTTCAAGGTCACCGCCCTTCCCACTTCGATGCACAAGCACGGTTACCTTTCAAGATGGAGCAGGGAACTTTGAAGGAAACTATCATTATTTGGACTGGGGAACGTTTGCTACAAAACCCCCACCACTTTCATCTTATGGTAAATAACAAAATCAGTTATTCAGCTCAATTTCGAGAAAGAAAAAAAAATCCATCTCCTGAGAATTGGAAACCGAGGGGAATGGTTATGAAACCTATTGTTATATGTCTTTGTTCACTTTTTTCAAGCGTGACCGTGCACAATCCTTTGTTTTACCATTGTCTTACGATTGTTGGCAATGGCTGAGTGAACAGACAAAAATCTTTCTTTTGGCTGCTAGTTCAAAATACTTAAAGATTTATAAGAGATATTTGAATATTCCTTACAATAATCCCATAGGCAAAACTTATGTTTACTTATTTTGCAATTTTGAACGAGCAAAAATCAAACATTGTGCACGGTCAAGACCGGTTCAACATCAAAAGCGAACAAAGACCTGATAACAATAAGTTTCCTAACCATTCCCCTCTATTAACTATGCTCGAACCAATAGCGTAGCGCACTGATTCTAAAAATAGCTTACGATTCGGACATCGCATTCTGTTTAACCGCTACGAGGATTATACGAACCGATTTTATTATTTTTCATAAGTTACAATAATAGCCCGTGTAAACTAAGATCAACTGCGATCGGCTGTGAAAATTATCTGCTGAAAGTAAACTTGTAAGTCTGTTTGTCCGAATTTCGCCTTTGTCTTCGTTTTTATGACGTCACGCTATTGTTGTTATTGTTAAGGTGTGCGAAAATTCCATCAAACATTCTTGGATACACGCTAGCCGCAATGCAGTCTTTTAAGGCTAGTTTTGAAAATAAGGAAAATTATTCAGTTTGACGACCGTGGACGTTTGTGTGGCAAGAGTTTTGAGCTTGAAGTCTGATACCAAGACTAGGAATAGTTTTGTTACTCTACAGCCTTCTTCGAGCCAGCAATTACACCTTTTGCTGTTCATTAACTGCGAAGGAATATTCATTGAAGCGAAGAAGCATTGTCATTAGAGCGAACAGGCATACAGTAAGGCGAACGGAGTCTCAATAGTGCGATGGAACCTTCATTAAGAAATTTAGCATTGAATTTGACAATCATGATTATGTTTGCGTGGATTCATTAACGTTTTCGAACTTTCATTCTCATACTCATTAGTAATTCTTGGAGAAACCAGCCAATCAATGGGCTATTTTTGGGTCACATGATGTTACTAGAAACCTGGTAAAGTCATGTGAAAGGACTTAATTCATTCTCTAGTAACTGGAACAAAATTAATTCAGTCCTAAGACTGAATTAATTTTGTTCCAGTTACTGCAAGTCGAATAATTAATTAGATGAGAAGTCATTTCAAAGCCGACAATGAGGACTGGACGGGATTTCAGGCTCAGCCGATGACTGGACTAATTGCGCGGACTAGAAATCCCGTCCAGTCCGATATTGGAGGCTTTGAAATATTACTTAACGTTTTGGTGCAGACAACTAAACCACAACATGCATTCAATACAGCGTTATGGATATTTGTGGTTTATGGCTGCCGTATCGGTACAAAAAGTCTATTGCTTTTGTTCCCAATGTTCTGCTCCTCCTTTTGTTCTTACATGACTACGCAAACGAGCGTGTGGGTTCAAAATTGTATACATAAATAAGCCTACTAAACAGTTTCTGTATTCTGTGTGCTTTGTAGCTGTTTATTTTAAAAAAATGATAAGACTATCAAATAAGAAGTCTTTGCGACTAAAAGATGGAACAAATATCATTATATTAACATGAATAAATATGTATTTTTTTCTTTGTTCTTGAATTGGATTAAATAATACTTGCCATGTTGGAGTAAAATTAACACGTTCTATACCTTTTTAAGCTTTTTTTCTCCAATCCTTCCTCTTTTTTATATAGTAACATTGTCAGATATAAATGCATGAGTTTGTCTTGTTCTTGTCTGAGCTCTTTTGCAGAACAATTTCTCAAAGTTCTCTTAGCCCTTGACACGTGGTAGCAAACCAAGCACTGGCTTCCGGATCTGCTTATATTAACAGTATGCTCACTTTCTCTCTCAAAATATCCCAGCAAAATATCACGAACTATTAAACGCTTTGCTGTGAGTATCCAATGTCGATGCCTTTCCTTCTGCTAAAACACATTTATGATTCCTTAAATTTGTGGCCAGGATGTCCACTTCAGCCCTTAAGTTGGCGATTTCTCTAGCTAATTCATTATTTGAATCTTCCAATCCATCGGCTTCCTGTAACAGTATAAAATATTTGTCATTGTCATCGCGGTTAGTGTGGATTTTTTACTTCCGGTCTACTGATGGGTGTGGTTGATGAACCAATCGGAAGTTGTATTTCTTGTAAGTAAAACATCTTTTTGTTTTGTTTACGGAAACGCCCCTCCCTTCGTAATGATACAATCAATTCCAATACTTTTTGAATGAAAAATGGAAATGAATATCGAAAGAATGAAGCTATCAAGAGACAAGTTTATCGTATTACGATTGTCATTTCCGTAAGAACAATGTCTTACGGTGCCAAAGAGGCGTTCTACTTTCAGCAGACAATATTTTTTCAAATTCTACTTCATTTTTACTTCACACATGATCTAATAATACCTAATTACAAAAACGTGGAAAAAGGAATCTACAAAAAGAAATGACGGACAAAATATTGATTGAAAATTAAGCATAACAGATTTGCCGGTAGAATGGCTAGTAGCTAATGCTTTTGAGTTGAGCCACTCTATTAAGATTTGCAAAATGTACGACGGCGACTGTCAACCGGAAGCGTAAATAACTTAACTTTAAGGCGTCTTCAAAGTCTGTCTTCCCTGTGGATGAGTTGACTTTACTGACAATGTTTTACTGAAATCTCCAATGAACAGAACCCTAAAGAGAAAGTATTCACACTTCCGGTTGACGTCGCAAATCTTAAGTCCCAAATAACGTAGATAAATGGTCAAAGAGACATTTATAATGCTAAATCGTTAGAAAAAATTGTTCTTTCAAATCGTAAAGCTATGTTCACTAATAGCTCACCCTTTCCAATTCATCTAGTCTTTGTTTCTTTTTCTCTCGACATCTTGACGCCGCTACTTTGTTTCGCTCTCTTCGTCTCATTATTTTCATCCTTTCTTCGGCCGATAACTTGTTAAACAAAGAGCAAAGACGTCAGTAAAAATATTAATGAAGTTATATTTTATGGTAGGGACGTTTTGACCCGCTGTCTGAAATTTATGGTAGGGACGTTTGACCTGCTGCACCATACTTTTTTTTTTCATAGTACATAAAGCAAAGGTCTTTTTTCCGAACAAGTTTACTTACCAATTAAGTGTAAATACTGACGGCAAAAAGTATTTAAGTATTCACTGTTTCAGTACCAAATTCAAGACAATATGCTTTGAAAAATAGGAAATCCCAACTGTATGGACTTCGGACCTGGAGGCAAAAAAAATCCTTCTGCCCTTCAGTGTACGTCATACGCAAGAAAATGTTCTAGCCCGGAAGCTTCAGGGGAGAGACTAGCGGCCCAATAGACCATAACTACAGTTAATCCCTTGCATTCTGCCACTTTTCTGAGGTTGTTTCGCAGGTTCTGCGGGTTTAGCAGGTTCCGCAGTTCCGTGGTCCGTTAATCCACGGACTATTATCAACACCCTATCTGGATTAACGGTTGCCAGCATTGTTTTACGAACAGGGTTAAGGCTCGGACAATAACAAAATTTGAGATTGAATTATCATAATTAAAAATTATCTATGCAAACTTGAATGGTCTAGTCTCAACAGCGGGGAAAAAATCTAATGAAAAGATAAAATCATGGGCTTCAGTTAATGCGGAAGAAAAATATGATGTCTGTAGATATCTGTTTAGACACGAAAGTATTTCATTTGGCCCGTCCCGAAATAAATAAATTCATTGTTTTATTGGGTATTTTGTTTTTCCTTGAGTGAAAGTCGGCACTAATCCGTCATATTGATTATACGACTTTGTTTCATGGGCCAAATCAGTTCTCTTTTATTTGAAAAGAATTCGTAGTTTTGCTTTGTTTACAGTGCATGCTATTTTTCTTACTGTCGAATGATGCTCTCAAAGACCTCGATCATAAAAAATAATTCATCTAGCCAATACCTGATATGAAACTTTCTGTTCAGTCTTTATCGGTAGCGAGAGAACATCCAGGCCTTGACTAGCCCTTCGGTTTTGTATAGCAATCTTCAATTCTTCTTTGACATGCGTCCCTTCTTGATGGCTACTGGATGGTCCTGGTTTAGGTTCACTGTGTGGCATTGGACCAGACAGCCTTAGACGTCCACAACTCGATGCATACGATGGGTTGTTATTCTTGTTACAGGTCTGGTGAGAGAGAAAAAATATCAGTCAAAATAGAGCGGATTTGATATACATGGGAAACTGGGACTGCGACTCATGATTGGCTCAGTCCCTATTCGTTTGGACAGGAGAGTCGTGTCATTTAGATTTGTTTAGAGAGGAAGCACTCAGTAGTCGAGAATGCAATGATATTCTTTTGATTTCTACATTATAGAATTTAAGTTGAATAAGGTATGCGGCAATCAGTTCTGCAAATCACTGTAAAATGAAAAGGGTTAAAATTTCGCTTGTAAGTGTTTCCAAAAGCTTGTTTATTATTTTCTAGTTGAAAGTTACTGGTAAATAGATGATAAGGTAGATAGTGGAAATAAACAGAAAGAAATAACAAATGAAAAAAAAAAAAAAAAAGAGAACTAAAGAACTAAAGACAGAAAAAGGAAAAAAGAGATACGCTTAAGCAAAGCATTTTTAAACTTTATCTGCTAGTAATTATCTATCAGGCTGAACGAAAGAGATTTTTCATTCCACTCGTACACTGAAGGGAGGTGGGGGTGGGGGTTTAATTAATTCCTAAAGGAGGGCTATGAAAAATAAAGTTTTTGAGGAAAAATCTTCATCCCCCACCTTAACCCCCACCCCCCACCCCCCACCCCAAACCCCCGTAAATTAAATGAACTTTTCACTTGTGTGAAGTATCACACTTTAAATGAAGATAAGCTAAAATAAAAATAGCCGTTCTCGGAGGATGTCTCGATCAAAACAATATCTTTCGACTTCTCAAAAATCTTCATTATTGACAATAATTTTATCTATCCAGTTCAGATAAAAGAAAGAAAAGTTCTAGAGTTTCAGCTAAAAGGTACGTTAAAATAATAGAATCATCACCCTTCAATCTCGTATTACCGTTCAAACCTGCTCAAAAAAGATCATCGGAAGGTATGACGCTTTTCTTGATAATATGACAATTTTTTTCATCGCAGGTCTCTTTTGAATTGATGTAGATTTTAATTGCTTACGACTTGCACTTTTCACTCGAAAGTTTCTTAAATTTACCTTGATAGCATATCAGGATGGTTCGGATAGTAAGTTAGTGATATATAATCGAAGCATTTTCTTTTGACCTTACCTCCATCACAGATTTGCGACGAAAAATTAAGTTTCTTCGTTAAAAAAAGCCAGGAATAATTTACTTTCAAAAACTAGAATGAAATAAGTTTTCTAAAACCGAAAACAAGCCAAATGCATAATCATTAGGGCATGTTTAAGATTGTATTGTTGAATTTTGACGATCCATTGCATTCCACCCCCACTTCGGGTTTGTCACTTCCGGTTTAGTCACTTCCGGTTTGTCAAGCTAACTGTCAGTGTCTCAAGCTTAGTTATCCTAAGTATTTTTTCTCTTCAAATATTTAGTTTTTAAATTTGACATGATTGATAATCGACAGTAAATCTTCGGAATTAAGATTAATCAACTAATTCAAAAGGTTTAGTTGCCTCAATATTATAGAGAAATTTGTCTGGTTTATATATTGCAGTTTTTTACGTAAAAAAGTGGATTGTAGAGGTTTTTGTCGACCTTTTGAGGCCGAATTTCCGCTTCATTGAAAAAATCGATTTCTTCAGCTTTTTTAATTGCTAGATAAATTCATATTCTTAAATGAGAGGAAATATATTAAGGGAGGAAATTAGATTTTTCAATTTACACTTGGCACGATATTCTACTGTAAGGTACATTTTTGTGGAACTGAAAAACACGAATATAGGCTTCGAAATCGGGGATTTCCTGAAAAGCAAAACTTGGTTCACTGTGAAGCTTATTGCGAATTGCCTACACTAGTCAATTCGTTGATTCCGGATTTATGAATCACCTCAAATGCCGATTAAATGGAACTGAACTCTCTTCAACTTCTTTTCAATCTTTTTTCACTTTTTTATACAAGAAAAAGTCATCCGTATTCATAACGGACTTACCTTAGTTTCTGTAGACCTAGAAGGCAGCATATTTACTCATCGTAAGGATTGAAAGCAAGGTTTTGAATGAAAAGGCCATCTTTGCGCGTGACGTTATTCGCACGTGCCTTCCTTGCGTTAAGTCATCGTAAATTTGGTCTCGGAATGACCGGGCAGTTCCTGTTTGCTAACTCATATATTTTCGAAATCTAGTGAAAATTTTGTTGTTAAATAATATTATAGCAATAATAAGACCAATTCGCCTTTGGATTAATGGAATTTGGTTACTGATTTTATATTTTTCCTTTAGATATTTAACATTAATGTCGGAAATTTTGAAGTTCGATGCGAATAAAGACATTATTGGATTACACATTTTTACATATTTATAACGACTTTATTCTTAAAAAAATATGAGGTAATTCTTTCGTGTTTTCTGAGAATTTTTCAAAAGCTCTCTAACCAGCAATAAGTCTACACGTGGCTTTACTGTATGAGGCGCTCTACTATAATATCAAATAGAAAATATCATCTCAAAAACTGCAATAAGACATCAAAGTAGTCCAAAGTTTACTGATTAAATCATCGGCCTTTAGCTGGTGATATTGCTTGTACTACTCCGAGTAACCAAATTTTAATTCACAATCGGTTATAAATGCTGAGCATTATCATTACCATCATTGTACTTTCTTTTTCTTCTCTTATTTTCTGCTCTGTTCTTATTTAGTTTTATCCTGGCTTTCTTTCTTGTTTCTCGTTCTTATTTTTCGGTTTGCTTGTTTGCAATGTAATTTCATTTTGATGACGCACGGCTTTTCCTCCGGTCCACGCGGAAAAATGTCACTAGCGTGACTACTGTAAAATTTACTTCACCTTAAAGGTCAAAGTTTCAAAGTTATAAATAACTGGCATAGTAATGATGAAAAGGTAAATTATACACCGTGAAAAGATGAAAAAACTTACTGACGTTTCGGACGCTAGTCCTTCGTCGGAGTAAAAGAGAAAGAAGTGGTAGAAAGGAGTGTATATATGATAGAATAAGACAAAAGAAACCAATGAGAGCAAGACCAAAGAAATGCGGCTTATTCACCTATTGGGCACTCTTAGTCCCAACGGGATTAATGAACGCTTTATTTTCAACTAACCTTTCCTTTTGTCTTTTGATTGTTTGTTTTTGTTTCTTTGCCTACCTTGCTCTCATTGGTTTCTTTTGTCTTATTCTATCATATATACACTCCTTTCTACCACTTCTTTCTCTTTTACTCCGACGAAGGACTAGCGTCCGAAACGTCAGTAAGTTTTTTCATCTTTTCACGGTGTATAATTTACCTTTTCATCATTACTGTTTCATTAGAAACACCGACGCAGCTCACACTAGTTTTAGCTAGTTATACCTTTTTAATAACTGGCATAATGACGTTTTACTTTAAGGAAACTTAAGAACTTTTTACTTCGACAAATTCGAAAAAATATATACACTGTATGCTCAACCTCGTATTGGTTGGTTATATATCACTTTTCGAAAATTGCACATGCGCCAAAATATGGATTCTGCCAGAGGCCTCGTTCTTCGCCGCAGGCCAGAAGAATCGCAGGCTCTGGGAACGAGATTCATACAGTGCTTACAGACCAAAACTGTCTGCGCATGCGAATGCCTGCAGCCGTATTGCTGACTAAAATAATTTAGACCGTGGGCTCACAGCAGCATGACTAGAAGAAAAAACGTTTTAATTAATTAATTAATTAACGTGAATCATTAAAAAAGCCAAGAATCATTAGAGAGTTAATGGCCATTAAGAAACAGGGACAAAAAATATCATACTCAAGTAAAAACCAAGGAACTAACGCAACTGATTTTTTTATTTTTTGTAGTTTCTAGCACAGCCTCCTTCGCAGCCGTTCTTAGGGACGTCACGCAACGTTTCCCTGGGAAACTACGCTAAGAACGGCTGCGAAGGAGGCTATTGGTAGCATTACTTGTTCAAGAAATGTCATTATTGGAAAAAAATTATACCAGATTGATTTATTCAAGGAATCGTGAAATTAAATATGAATTTAAAGGCAAAATAAACAGAATTTTGGCATAAAATCACGAAATTTAAATGTCACAAAATTATATATGCGACCTCCTAAATCGCCAAATTTTATCATTATTATTATTATTATTATTATTACAAAATGGCGAACTCCTTATGATGAACATAACTGTGATATTGACATTAACACTGTCCGAGGAGCCATTAAGTCTTCTACTTAGATTAACTTTTAAATATATTAATTAAAAAAAAAAACTTTTTTTATATTTTACCAATATGTTTTTATCGATAAATAAGTAATTTGTACATATATTTGGTATTTTATATTCATAACCACTTTATTAACGTTATTATAAATTTTATTATTATTATTAATAGTTAATTGAATTCATAAAAATAAAATTATTATGGTATTATAATGACATAAACAACATAGACTTAGACATTCAGGTTGCTGAAAGCGCCATTTTATAAATTTAGTATTTTATATTTTATAATATAATATAATATAACATAACATAATATAATATAATATAATATAACTATTTTAACAATCGTAAGACAATATTCAAGATTAATTTTGTGGATTTTATTGTATAATTATTAACATTAATAAAATGACTATTATTATTATTATTAGGTTATTATTATAAAGGCTATCACTAATAATAGCCCAAACGTCACGTTTTTAAAAAATCCTACCTGTTATAATTAAACTAAATTTTTCATGTAATACCGTTTACAAAACGTAGACTTTAGGGTCTCCTCGGGATTTATCTGTTGAATAATTTTACTTGAATTTTAAAACTTAACATGTGTTTGCTCTGAAAATCAATCGGTCTATTTATATATAAAGATTGCTAGAGAACATCTAGAAACCGTTATACGTCTGATTGCAATCGATCAAACCATAACATACAGGGAACCCAGTAAACTATTTAAACGATCGTGATAAACAGACCTTGTTGAACGGGAAGAATCGCAATTTCAAATGTTTTGACTATAAGGAAATATAACGAAAAGACTGATTATCATAAGTGAATTGCTTTATGTTATTTATTATTGTGATTCAAACTATCTTCACTCAAGGTCTATCTTTTCCGTCTGGACAACTTTACTCGAGGAAAGTGATTTCAAGGGTTTTCAAGATACTTTAAAAACCCAATTCTAGTCTTCCATAAACGCAAAGGCCCACGCTTTATACGAGAGGAAACGAATTCATATAATTCTCGCTAAAATATATTCGACCCCCTGCCTATTAACAAGTGAAAAAATACTTCAAAGTGGCTAATCAGTTTTCGAATCGAAATTAAAGTAACTTAAAATTTAACACACTAAAATCCCCTTACCTCGATCTCTCACAATGTAAGTATGCGCCAAATCTAGAATGGAATTTAACTACATCTCAAAGAGAAGCTGCTTTTATCCATTGCGTGATAATAATACTTGAATTAGAACAGGAAATAAATGTATTTTGCCAAACTGATTAACATATATTAATATTAATAGTGATTAAAAATTGTATTATCATTCAAGACTGTAACTGTATATTTATAATTTTATTTAAATTATTTTAATGTCGAGAACAAATTACATGTAAAATTTTTATCGGAAGTTAATCGAACTATGGATAGATTTTGTGAAAAACGTGCAATCTGAACCGCAACCTTTCAAAAGACATGATATTTGGCATGTCATATGCAGGACTACTTAAATGAGCTATTGTGTGTTGGGAAAATATCTATTGACGTTAGTTTATACTTACACACGTACAGACATAATATCTGAATCGCCTGTTAGTTTACTTCCTTGAAGTACAACTCAAGCACAAAACATATGATGCGGGTTCAAAGTTCAACCTTTCAATTACTGTATACTCGGTATTTCGAAACGGAAGCTTTCAAAAACAGCCGCGCGGTCAATAATTGTAAATATCTTTAAGTTCTATGATTGAGTTTCAAATACATTTTGAGTTAAGACAATTTCGGATTTATAATTCAAAGAACTAAACTTTTAATGAAAATGTTGATGTTGTTGCTTCAGCTAATTTATTGTCCTTCGGTCCTATAGATCGGTTACACCCTCCGTGACAGCTGTCGTAGTGAGTTCGAACTCAGAGGACAAGCAAGGGCATCCCCTTTCTGAGCTTCAGGTATATTTAACGAGGATCTTTCAAAATGCGGATTATTTTTGTTACATGATATTGCTTCAGTTGTTAAAATAGCTATAACCTTACTTAAAGCATAGTTAATGGAGCGCCTTTAAATATCGTTAAAGTTCATATATTGCAATGTAACGGAAGGATTCATTGAAATATTCCGCAACGTTTGACGTTGGCTTACCTCAGTGAAACAAAGTGAATACAGCAGTACGTAGCCAAAACAACTGATGCTCCTATAGAGCTTCTATCTAGCCTCATGATAGAAATTTACATAAAGGACTAAGTATTAAATGCAGAGAAATAATGACGTCTTGCTTAGTTTTTTCTATCGTGAGTTTGTGTTTTTCCTCATATAGGCTATTTTTCTACAATTTGACAAACTATATATAAAAAGACTCGACGTGGAAAAATCAGATAGAATTACTATTACTATCATTTTTTGTACCCAAGTCTGTACCAAAAAATGACTACAGTTTTGAAATGCCATATTCACTACATACATCTCTAGGTATAGAACTTTTCGTAACGTATTTCCGGGTCCAATTGCTTACAACTTGAAACCGCTAAAAAATGCTCTCATTGCTGTAATCTGCACTTAAAAAAATAAAAACTTTCGTAAGAAGAATCTTAACAGAGCACTGTTTTTCGTTTTGGACCCGGAAGTCGTTTTTCCATAAGACTGACGTCACACTATCAAAAGCTCTCTCTCTTTTGAATTGACTGTATGTATAAAGAAACAGTTCTTTATACATAAAGTCAATACAAAAAACGTTGTCGTCGATCGGCTCAAACCTACGCGACTGGACCGAAAGGAATATGGGTAAAAATCACTGAAACGGTTAAATACTCGTTATGAATTAATTGTTCCCGTTAGTAATAAGATAATAATGGCGAGAAACAATCTATCAAATGCATGTCTTTGGGTTTAGGGAAAGAAAAACAAAGTAGTTGTGACTCAGTTCACAATTTCGAAAATATGAAGGCATTAAAAATGCGTCTCCTTCAACACTTCCCGCTCGCCTACGAAGGTTCGTGCTGTAAACCAGGCATAACAAGTCAGATAAAATTATGGAGTCAACTCGGCTTCAATGATTGCTACCCAGAGTTCCTTTCGGTCCAGTCGAGTAGGCTTGAGTTGGTCGACGACAACATTTTTTGAAGTGACTGTATGTTTGTGTGTGTTCCTCTATAAAGGGTGGTTACTGTATCGTACAAACAGAACTCTTGGCATTCTGTTGCATGGCCGTTGGAAGACCTGTTTTACGATTCTGCCTCAACAGATCAAGGATCTAAAGGAAATGAAAAGAAACAAAAATCATGTTTTGTCCCTATGCGATAGTGAGCGTTGTCTAAAACTCACATGTACTTTTTTGGTTCCTAAGTTCTCTAATTAAGCTAGACTTCATTCAAATTTTTTCGACATCCTGAAGCAACCTCAGGGCTCATCTAAGTCAGGGCACGTCTAACTCACAAATCGTACCCTGAAACGACCTGATAAAAATCAATGCACGTCTAACTCACAGATCAGTCGAAAGCCACCCACCGCTAAGCACTCCATAAAGTCTATGGAGTTGGTGTTATCCAGGTCGATTTTCCTCATAATGTCTTGGACTTGTTCTTTTGTGAAGAGAGCCGTTCCAGTCGAGGCAGATGTACTATCGAGAATTTTCTCTAGCTCGAAAGAATCGATGGTCTATGAAAAAGGTGGGGAAAAAATGGTGATGAAAGAAGGTAGATGAAATCCTTTTCATCAAAAAGACAGATAGACAAACAGACAGAGAGATCTTCGGATCGATCTACGCGTAACGTGTCACCTCCATATTCCCCCCTTAATCGCTTTGACATAGTATCTGAACACTGAAACATTATAATAAAGCGAACCCTAGGACATTTATTCTTTGAAAGAAACTCTACATACCCATCTCGGTTAATGTCAGCTTCGACGAATTTCTTCTCCGCGGTAAGAACGGTGGACAGAGGTAACTCTGGAAACTTTTGAGCAATTGCCTGCAAAAAAAAGCAAAAGTCTTTAATAAAGAGATCTGGGTTTTGCTTCTTCACAGTAAAGCTGTATTCCTTACTTTGTGTATAAAAGACGGTGCTGGTCAGCTGTAAAGTGTCTGTACAGAAAAAAATGAACTATGGTCTTATCACTTAGTCTGTCGAACTTGAGGTCCAGAGTTGTGATGTCAAGATGTTAAACCTTGTCCGATGTTCTTGCGCTGTGTTTTGCCCATCCCCTCCCCCCAAAGGTATTTCGGTGCTTCTATTGTAACTCGTCACCAGTCTAATGCTGAGTTAAACATCCCATCCAAAGGAAGTGGTGATCTACTTGTGTCGTACGGCTACAGAACTGTGGAACTAAGCGCTAGTACAAGCACGTGTGCGTGCCCCTCGGTGGTCCAATATCAGAGTCAGAGTTTGTATGGGTAAAAATTTGAAAGAGGTGGTCGACTCACCGCATACAGTTTTTCAGGGTCGTCAAAGGGATCATTGACCTCATGACTGTTCCCCTGTTCGGCAGTTGTCTTTTTACCGCCGCCATCTTTGACTTTCAAGTCCATTTTAGTCTTCCTCTTGGCGGGTCGTTTTGGTTTGCGCGCTGTAGTGGGTCGCGCTTTTTTACCATCCTGAAGAAAAAAGTATATATCCATTTGGTAAATAAGGAAGAGAGAAAGAAAAGAAAGCAGACTAAGAAGCTCGGTTTATTCAAATACTATAGTGGAAAGGGTAACAGAATAAAAGTCGAAAGTAAGGGAGGGAGGAAGGAACGAAGGTAAGGAAGGAGGAAGGAAGGAACAAAAAGGAAGGAATTAATAAAGGAATTAATAGAGAAAGGAAGGAATAAAGAAGGGAGGAAGAAGGAAGAAAGGAAGGAAGAAAGGAAAAATGTGCAGCACAGTCCAAGTGGCTCAGTAAACCAGTAAACAGTAAGCTCAGTATACTACGATCAGTAACCGTAGCCATTACTGATTTCCGGCGGCTGATTAGAGAAGAGTGATGATGATATCTAGAACATACCAACTTTAGAAGTGAAATCCAGGATTTTCACTTCAAATATCTCCAAAACTAAAAGTCAAAATGTGCATGGATTTGGTTTTACAGGAATCCCAAGCTATGCGTACAATTGGAGAGGTTGGGCTTCCTGTGTTGTTAAGACACAAGTTACAATACCTTGGAAAGTTCAGCAACCTTTGGTTTGAAACAGATAAAAAGAAAGATAAATGAAGTCATTAAAAGTTTCCTAATGGATATTATTTTGATAAGATAAAATACTTTTAGACTTTGTAATTAGATGCCCACAGACCATGATTCCAAAATGTATCAGTGATAAACTTTCCTTTATACTGAGTTTTTTAATACCTTCAAAATAAAGTCTGGCTTCGTGTTCTGGTAAATTTACAGTGATAACAATTGCTTCACTACTCACAGCCATCGCCTTTACGACAATACTTTAGCAAAAGAATACTAATATAACCCCAAAAGCGACATTAACAGTAGCTGACTATGTTTGACAGCATTTATACACTATTACAGGACTAACGATAGATGTACGACCCCATTAATAGGGGTATGTGTCTGTTTTAGTGAAAGTTCAACGCCAGTTCTTTACCTGTTTCTTGAGGCTGTCTATCGTATTCATCAAATCATAGTTCTGTCCTTTGAGGGTATTAACCTCTCTATCTTTCTCTTTGAGTTGAGCTTTGAGTTCTTCTCTCTCCTTGAGTCCTCTTACGAAGTCTTGTGTCGTCTGGTCGCGAATAATGTCTCCATCGCGATTGAACTCCCCGTCCGCCTGATCTTGATCTTCCATCTGGTATCTTGGATACAGCTATGGTACTTCTGGTTCGTGAGCTATGTTAATTCGGTAATATATCTTACATTTAGTTGCTAATGAAACAAGCTTACTTGTCGTGTTGCCATCCACGGGTCAGTGAGCCTTTTGTGAGTTACCATACTCTCCCCTCCCCCGTTAGCAAGAAAATGTCGCACATGGATTAAAACAAATTAGTCATAAAATTTTGACAATGATATATTTTCTATCGTTTTCTCAATTAAATCTATTTTAGAAATGCAGAAATGTTTACTTTTTTTCCCCAGGACTTTTGAATATAAAATCGGGAGCTTAAAATATAGGCAATTACTCTTTAAATGACATGAACGCAAATCCTCTATTTTAGGACCCTTTTAGGCATTCATATATTTGTATTTTTTATAAATGCTTTATAACATTTTGGTGTGGGCTCCCTGTCTTACTGAACAAATAACCATACCCTCTCCCCCTAAGGTTCTAATTTGATTAGGAGCCCGCAGTACTAGCTATCATTTGATTTCGACACCGTGTACAAATTCTAAAATGGCTGGGCGTTTGCCAATTAACTTTAGTTCGAAATAGCCCAAGATTTTACCACGGATTTCCTTCTAATCGGCCAGTCCTTTACATCATGGACTTCCCAGAGGTTTCTCTTCTCTATAGCGAAGAAGAATACGCCAAAACTCCTAAAAATCAGAAGGAAATCTTCATCTATGAATGGCTTAGGAACTTGGAAAATGACCTGTCAAACGTCACCAGGGTAAGGACTTATCTCTCTATTTTTAGGCAGTTTTTGTTACTCTAACCTTTATTTAAAGCCTTTTTGTAAATTTACGATATAAAAGAAACATATGGGAAAAGAAAATTATTGACATTTGAATCGAAGTAGTACGAGTTCACAGCCTTGTTTAAGTGAAGTTCGTGAAGCCTTGCATCGCAGTTTAAAATTGTAGTGAGACAAACGGAAGTTCGGGAAAATTCCTTTAAGCTTTACTCTTAGAACTAAGATTATACTCCCTATGAATACTGATTACGCAAAAGGGGAACAGAGTATGCATATAATGTCATACTACATCCAGTAATTTATGACATTAATCGTAATATTTGTTTACATGTACCTCTGATCATGGTGACGAACATACAGCTAAGGTTACATATTCTAAGAGTATTAAGCATATTATTTTTTAGATAAATCAAGAATATAAGGTGTTAGTTTCATTTCTAGTGAGTGCTAAATAAATGTACTATTTTTTTCCTGTAGCCAAAAGTCAAAAGCTGCCAAAAGGAGTTGACGGAGCAACTGACCAAGCAGCTTAATGTATCCCTCGGTCCTCCAACCAGGGAACTACTGGCCAATTGTTTTGCTATAATGTACAGTATTGGGGACACCTTTGCTGTCTTTGAGACTGTCAATAAGTGTACTGACATCATCAAAAACAAGGATGAATCTCCAACTTATTTACCCTTTAAGCTGTAAGTCTATCATTCTTTTAAAAGAGTATACTATTGATGGGCTGCAAGCATTCCCAAAAGAGTCAAAAGACAAAAGCATGATTACCATTTTGGTGCTGTTAACAATGAATCCTAATTAGAAATCTTTTGTTAAACAGCACCAACGCTCCCCTGAGAGTCTACGATGACGTAACATGCAATCGAAGAGTAGAAATATTACAGCATGGCAGTCATGTTGGTTGTATACTTAACAGAAGAACTTATATCTAGCACCAGATATTCTTTTGCATCTATTAAGATTGTGTGTCATTTTGTTGTAGAACTGCTGTTGCTTGCATCGGAGCAATGTTTCAAAAGCTTGGTAGAATGGTAAAGGTTTTCTCTTGTCATGTATTCTAATGATAAAAGAGCTGTATATCAGGACTCTTTAACTTGGCTGTACAGTGGTTTCCCCTTTAAGACCACATGTCATTCTCTAGAGTATCATTTCTTTGTTTAATAGTCACATGTTATTCTCTAGAGTATCATTTCTTTTTTGATAGTTATGCATAAAAAGACACATATCAATGCAAGTCAAACAAAGAATCTTATTCTCAAGAGAATGACATACTGTATGGTCTAAAATGGTAAAACTTGATGCCCAAAATGTAAAGAGTTCTATGCATTTTAACAGGCTACAGTACACTTTAGTTTGCACATAGAGGTAATCTTTCCCTTTTTCACAAAGAATGATTGAAAGAAATCACTGTATACATGTATGTAGAACATAGATAAATAAGGCAAAAGCTAGACAATAATAAAATGAATGAATTTTTTGAATGAACAAATGTATGAAACATCAACTTGATGAAATAAATGAAATCATCTCATTTTATCTAGGTTGGTGGCTCTTGTCAAGAAACTGTCCAGATCCTCATCAAGGCAATGAAAAACTCAGAGGTAAGATGCAATTATTATGATTAGAGTTTCTTCCTACTGCATATAATACTCTGTGTGCGTTTTCGATAAATGAAAAAATAAAAAATATCATAAGCATAGAAAATAACTGATATAAATGAGAATATTTTTCTTTAAAATTCCCTATTTTCTTTGTCAATAATTGTTTTAATTGTTCAATCAGTCCCAAGGGAAGTGTGAAATACTCTTATGCCTGCAAAGGATCATGGATGGAATTGGACAAATGGGAACTTCAGTCCATAAAGATGTTTATAAAGCTGTTCGTAATTGCATGGCAGATAGATCAATGCCTGTACGCTGTGCCGCCACCAAGGTAGGCTGTCACCGTAGTTTGTTTCCTTATTCATAATGTTTATCTCTGCTATCACCATGTTGTCATCAATACAATCAACATAGCATCATTATGTCAGCATCACAGTCTCAGTACTTCATCACATACTCAGTACCATAATATCATCATCATTATTATTAATCATAATCATCACCATCACCATTAAATTCATGGTCATTACTACCATACCATACCTTTATCGTTTTCAGAAATTATTGAAATTTCACAATAATTGAGACTAGCATTAAAGCGGGTAGGGTTTTAAAAAAAGCATGAAGTATAGCTGGTCTCAAAAATTATTTTGAAATTCTTGTATGTTTATTGAATGGCTTCAAAAGTAACTTTAGTTAGAGGTTGGTACGTCATTATCATGCACAGTCAGTCCATAAAGGCTCCCACTATCAGAAGACAGCATGCCAGTGTCAAGTTACAGCTGTAGAGGTGCTAGACGATGTGATTTTGTGGGTTATTGATGAATGGAATTTGACTAACCTTTATAAGGCTATAAAAGAAAGATGTAAATAAACTGTCTTTATTTGCAACCTTAGAGGAACACAGCAACAATATAATATCATACTAATAAAATACTAATAAATAACTATCATTATAATTGTACTAAATATGCTATAATTTTCTCTTCCAGTGTGCGTTGGGTCTCGTCAAACATGCTACATTCCTCTACACCAGTGAACTAGAAACCATGGTATCAACATCTCTAAAGGCACTTGAAGGCTCCAACTATGATGTCAGGATCTGTGTATCTCTGTTCCTGGGTACGCTAATGGCTGCCACTCAACAGCCTCCTTCAGGGGGAAGCAGTAAAGGCAAAAGACTAGTTACATTAGAAGAAGTCTTGTCACTGATGTCTGGTGGCTTTCTTAGGGGTGGTATCGGCTTCTTGAAGGGCAGTGGTGGGGAGCTGCTGAAGAGTACAGCTCCTAGGGAAGTTAGAGTAGGAGTAACACAGGTAAATTCTCAATCATGTTTTGGATGATTTAGATCTCCATGAGAATTATACCCTTCTAAGTTATCTTTTGTAGCAACACAGATGGTGTTTAAATGGTACAGTATAACTTGGATTGTTACTGACTTTCATAATATAACAGTTATATAAAATTAATGGTGTGTTCTTATTTGTCTGGAGCACATGCTTTATGAAAAACACAGCACACCCTCGCACCTTCAATTGCATCATTCCTATCCAAAATGCAGCTTTTGTTTATCACATCTGGGATCTTAAGTTTGAATACTGTACTCATTATCTCATGTGAGCAGTGTTTGTTTGATTACCCCGATCCCTTTTGATTTGATAGATTTTCTATGGGTCCTCAGTACATGTACCTCACACTCTATTCTTAATACTCCCAATTCGAGTTCATCTTTGATAATTCTTACATGTAGGCTCGATTGTGTACAAATGTTGTTTTTTTTCACTAAGGCCCATCGTATAGTAAGGAATATGTACATGTATATTACAGTACAATAGGGGCTGATTAAAACTGTCATGGGTTTTGGTTGAATAGCTGAATACTAAAACCCACAACCAAGACTAAGGCTGAGTGAAGAGATCTCAAAACTAGAGTATTCAGCCTAGTGGTTGTTTTACGGTATTGTTCTATGAATAAAACTATTGATTTCCCTTTCAGAGTTATGTGACTCTCTTCAATGAAATGGGAGGCACATGGGTGAGAAAGAATGTTGGTCTTATCCTGACACATGTCCTTGAACTACTGTCCAGCCCCAAGGCCACCAACACTCATGTAGATGCTGTATACTCCAGGCGCTGTGTGTCATTCATCCTACGTGCAGTTCTGGGACGTCTGTTGGATGACTCGTCACAGATGGAAGCAGCAAAGGAAATCTGTATGCTCATTACAAAGAAAATGAACATTGTGAATAGCATTATTAATAGTTACACAGAAAGTAACGCACCCAGTAGTAATAGTATACAAGGAATGGAAGATGTTATAAACACTCAGCATGTTTTAATATGTGCTCTACAAGAACTTGGTTGTCTAATTCATGGTCTTGGTACATCGGCATTGTCACTAGTCACAGAGAATATCTTAGACCATGTGTTGTCAGTATTGTTGCACCCAGCTCCGGCAGCACAGCTTGCAGCAGCCTGGTGCCTGAGGTGTGTGACTGTTTCCGTACCCTCACAGTTAACACCTACTGTGGATAGGTGTGTTGAACGAATAAATGGGCTCAAGGCATCAGGCGAGGCTGTGGGCGGGTACACTCATGCACTAGCTGCTCTCATTGGTGGAGTGTATCAGTGTCCTCTCGGCATACCCCATGCAAAAGGAAAGGTGAGTAAAAAGATGTGTATTTGAATTCTTGTTGCAGAGCAGCACAGTCCTCTAGATTTATTTTTTAAAAATCTTGTTTTGACAAGAGCAAGGCTCGATAGCAAATGGCTAACAAACCTTTGTACTTCGTCCATGATTAAATTGGAATTTACAATGTAGAATCTGACTTTTGCGGAGGAAAGAAAATCAACACCCAGGGAAAAACCCTTGAAGCGCAGGAGAAAACCAACTAGAAGCTCTTGTCACATGACACCAAACACAGGTGGGACTCAAACCCAGGTGACATTGATGAGAGGCAACCATTCTCACCGCTAGGCCACCCTTGCCTTTGCTATTTATAAGTTATCTTTCAAAAAGATAATTGAAAGGATTATTCTAATAAAAAATTGATCTTTAATATGCACATACTGTATTGCAGCTAGAGTGTTGACTAGGGTTACAGTTAATCATGGTACATAAATTGGTTGTATTGTAGTTTGTTACATACCATGTGTTTTTTTCAGCTTGTTTTTAGTGTGGTGGAAGAGTTGCTGAAGACATCAACTGTCACACCAAGATTAGCACTACATAAAGCCAAAGCTGGTTGGGTACTGCTTGGAGCACTTATGACCTTAGGTAAATGACATTATTCACAATCGTCATCCTCGTCATCATCCTCGTCTCCTTTCACCATCACAATGAACTTTGTTTTTATTTTGTTGAACATTTAATCATAGGAATTATCTTAATGAACCTCAACTTTTATCACATCAGCTTCAATAACAATATTATCATCATCAGCATCACAATAATGAACCTCATTATCATTATATCTCATCATCATTATCATTTATCACTGTCATTATCATCAGTAGCAAAATTATCATCACCAGCATCATCATAATGAACTTCATCATCTGCACTTATCACTTTTATCATCACCATCTTCAATTTTATTACCATCATAAGAATAAGCCTCAAACTCATTTATCATTTTTGTCACTTCCACCATCACTAAGATTTCTACTAATTTCTTCAGGGCCATCTGTGGTGAAGCAGCACCTACCAAAGATGCTTGTTCTGTGGACCAATGCCTTCCCTCAGTCTACCAAGGAATTTGAACAAGAGAAGAACAAGGGAGATTCATTTACATGGCATGTTACTCTTGAGAATAGAGCAGGAGCTCTATGCTGTGAGTCATTGTTATACTGTCTCTCTTTTAACCTTTCATTTGTACTCCAGCAGACCCCTGCCATTGTCAATAAAAGAGGAATCAACAGTGTTGTCATGAAAAGAGGCACACACACAACATTACACATTATCCTATTGTCTATACATATACTGTTTTCAGATCACCTGCTAAAAATGTCCAAATCTTTGTAGTATAACAGTATACTACTTCATATTATACATGGCTTTTAGTGGGCTTGATAATATACCAACTAGTGGTAATAAGGTTATTTTATTGGCAACAAATTGGATTTATTCTTCAGCCATGTCAAGTTTTGTGTCCAACTGTTCTGCGATGGTCACCCCAGATCTTGTCCGTAAGCTGCTTGTTCCTCTGGAGTCTTGTCTATCCATGATGACCAGGTGTGTGCACTTTCTGTCTGTCTGTCTGTGTGTCTGTCTTTTTGCCATCCATCCATCCATCCATCCATCCATCCATCCATCCATCCATCCATCCATCCATCCATCCATCCATCCATCCATCCATCCATCCATCCATCCATCCATCCATCCATCCATCCATCCATCTATTTACTCACTCACTCATGCTAGTTTTTTCATTTTTCAGTTTACCACAAATCATCAAACAACATGGTAATCATCTGAAAGCAAGTATCGCGATGATACGCCTGCGCATGTACACGCTTTTGTCCTTGCTTCCACCCAAAACATATGAGAGTAAGTAGGTCCATACCTGCCTAATAAATCTAATGTCTTTAGTAATTTCCCTCTGGTGTGTGTGTGTGTGTGTGTGTATGTAAGTATGTGGCTATAAAAAATGGTGCAGATATCCACTGCCATACCGTTGATGTTTTCACGTCAAGCATTGTTATTGGAGGAGCTCTATTTCGCACACTGCTATTGGTTCAAAGGATATCATTAGTTACTTGCAGTGTTGTTAGAGTCATTGGAATTTACTCTATCATTGTCATAGCTAAAGGAGCTGGTGTCGCTAGATAAGTCACCTTGTCATTTTTTATCTCGTTAGCAAAACGTTAATTCTTCGTTTGCAATAGACGTCACGACCGCCATGTTGGAAGAATTTGACAAAAGATTTTTCAATGAATTCTTTTGTTATATCGTCCAACATGGCGGACATCCCTATTGATATTGTGCCATCTTGGGATTGATTGCCAACCAAGAATTCTTTTGCTTTTCATGTATTAAAAACCCTCAAATTCAACTCTACTAGAACAATGTTTTGGTTGATCGAAGTCAGGACAAGGCTAGGCAAAGTCACAGATCGAATTGGAATTTAGCGTTGTTGTGACCCCACAAATTCTGCTCACATATGATGCTACGTCCAGAACCCTTAATTCCCTAACGATGTTAATGTTCCAGTTTACATTTTTGTAGGTTATTTCCATAGTCTTCTTCGTGAACTCGTTGCGGAGTTCACTCTAGCGGAAAACCCATCGCTAACCACGACATCGTTACTCCGTACGGTATGTCACAAAGATGATACGATTCTTCTTGGTACCTGGTTACAGGAGACTGATCATAAATCTGTAGAAGAACAGGTATGAGATCCTCAAATTGTTTGTTTTTCTCCCTGATGTTTAACTAGACTGATTTTCTCTTGCGTCGAAATCGGAAACTGAAGCAGTTTATGCCATGTGCTCCATACTGGAAGTTTACCAAGAATCATTATCAATTTAAGTCAAAAAATATTTATAATAAAATCTTAATCGTTTTTAACAGTTACAGCCCAATAGTGCTTCTGGTTCTGGAGCACTTGAACACGATCCTTCCTGTGTGTATGAACGCTGTCCTCAGGTACGTTGAGTTTGCCTATACCACCTCTGTTTGGGATACCTGTAGCAGTTGTAGCAAGCCCAGGGAATATTCAAAATTTGTTTGCCATTAATTGGGATAGCTGCGGTATCGCATGCCAATAGACTGGCCCTAGGTTTGATTCATTTATATTTGTGATACCTGACATGTGATAGGCCGTTAGTTTAATTATTAATGGTCATTTAGAATTGGGATACCTGTGGCAGTCTAATGGATTTTATGCAGTCTCGACAAGCATGCGCAGTAAGAATGACAGGACTCGGTCTCTGGGATACCTGTGGAAGTCATTTTAATATACCATCATCTTGTTTGTAGGGTGAAGATTCGCCTGGCCCCCTTCCCTTGGGTGTGGCTGTGATTGACGCATCCATCAAGCTGTTTGGACTCATCTTCCCGTATGTTGCTCACAAACACCGCAGTCAGTTGCTAGTGCACTTTGCCGAGTGTATTAGGCAGGCCAAGTCCAGTAGACAACAAGCCATACAGACCAATATATTAACAGCATTCCTTTGTGCATTGAAGAGCCTAGCTGAAGCTAAGGTTGGTAAAATACAGTAGATTTAAAGTTTTCTGTCACACACTATCAAATCAGTGCGTGACTGTGGTAACCGTCCTCCATCAAGAATGACAATCGCCAGAGCTTTGACTATTACTCAAGCGCGAAAAATCAAATCCTGATTTATCTTGGATATTGCGCAAATTTGCTTTCTCTCAATTAACAGCAACAAATTTTATTTTCAAAAATTAAAATTAAATACAGTCACTTTAAAGTAGAAATAAATCCATAAAGTGATTACAATAACCTTAATTAAGTTAACCTAAGCTATATAAAATCTTGACTATTGACTGACGGGTCATGGTCTCTTGGTCAATACATTCAAATAATTCAAGACAACATACGAAGCACGTCACGGTCACGGCACAGCACATACCAAACACCATTCATTGGTACACCACTCATAAATGTCCAATGTATTTCTAGGTGGGACTAGGCGGTGAAGACGTACGAAGCACCGCTACAAACCTAGTCATGGACGCAGTAACCAACCCTGATCCCATAGTACGGTGTGCCGCAGGTGAAGCATTGGGCCGTATCGCCCAAGTGGTAGGCAACCCTGGCTTTACTTCCAGTATTGTTCAGACGATTTTCGAACAGCTCCGGTCTGCTCGCGATGCTGTCTCACGGACAGGACATTCGGTTGCACTAGGATGTTTACATCGGTATGTTGGAGGCATGGGAGCAGGCCATCACCTCAATACGAGTGTCAGTATACTACTGGCTCTTTCCCAGGACAACTCGTCTTCTATTGTCCAGGTTAGTACTGGGACGGACCTAATGGCAAGATATAACTGGTTGCAAGAATTATAAAATAAAAAATAAATGAATAAATAAATAAATGGGATTTAACAGTAACATTTCTTCAAAGTAGCTATTCAACCACTGTAATTCCAATTGGAATTATCAATAATTAAGTGCAAAAGGAGTTTTGAAAGGAGTTTAAAAAAAAAAATTAAAAATGAATTATCGTGCAATAGTTATTTTACGCATGACATATATCCGGTCTATCTTTACTTACGGTCAGAATAAAAATTAGAAATCTGGATCGTATTTTGAATATTTGGCAAGTCTTTTATTTTATCGCATCCGCTCTTATACCGGAAGTCCAAAAAATCCTAATCTCAAAAATGGGTTTGGAGCTATTATTTGTGGTCACTGGGCTGATCTGTAAAATGGAGTATTGAAAATAACCTTGATTAAAAGTGTCATTTGTCATGCAGGTTTGGGCCTTACATGCTCTAGCATTGATAGCAGACAGTGGAGGACCGATGTTCCGTAGTTATGTTGAACCAACATTGTCTCAAGTAGTTGACCTGGTACTAGTCGCTCCTCCAGCTATGACCGAGGTTCATCAGTGCTTGGGTAAAGCACTGGCCGCGTTGATAACTTCTATTGGGCCGGAGCTTCAAGGTACGGACAGTTTACCCCTATTACAAGGAACAGAGGGTTCCTTTTACAAGGAATACAATTTTTTGGGGAATATATTAGGGGATGGGGTATGCAATGGTGGTTGTAGCTGGGAAGGGGGGGAGGTTTTGAATTTTTTTTCCAACCCGGATTCACCATTTTCCATACATCGGTTCACTGGTCAAACACAAAGCATCAAAGCGAGGCCGCTAAGTACTTTAAAAGGATTATTTGATTTGAACCTGGCAACCTCCACTGAATGTTTTGTGTTTGACCAGTGAACCAATGTATGAAAAATGGTGAATGATTAGGTATCCTTGGTGTTGTTTTTTGACAACTGCTGTTTTTTCAAGGTGGATCTGCAAAGATCAAAGTTCTGCGGTTACAGTGCGTCGTGTCATGCGCAATCATGCAGAATCACCCAGACTCCCTCGTCCAAGCAGAGGCCATCAATTGTCTCCAGCAACTCCATGTGTTCGCTCCCAGTCATGTAAACCTTGTAACGGTGGTGAGAAGACTGTGCACGAATCTCTCCAGTCCCCATCTGCTACTGAGAAGAGCCTCAGTTGCATGTTTACGGCAGTTGTCGCAGCGTGAGGCCAAGGAGGTCTGTGAACACGCTATGACGGCGGGTGAAGAACGTAGTAATCAAATGGCGAGATATGGCGTCCTGATTGGAGATAAGGGACTAGAAGGTAACGACCACAGGTAGCCCAATTTAGATTAAAGTTAATGGTGAAAATAAAATCGGAAAAACTAGATAATTATACAAAAGAGCGAGATTAGATTAGAAAAACAAAAGCGCGCCCGAATAAAATATTCTAGTGCATTTTTTATCGATTTGTTTACTCCTTCGGAGGTCAATATCTTGACCTCGAATTAAAAAAAAAATCATTTAGTTTTTCCGATTTTATTTTCACCATTCACTTTAATCTAAATTGGGCTCCCTGTGGTAATAACATCATGGGGGAATCTAGGATTATGGGTTAATTTATGGCGGAGGGAGATTCAATACACCCTTATGCCTTGAGGGTAATGTTTTGCCCATTTCAGACCACGTGTCATTCTCTTGAGAATAAGATTCTTCGTTTGAGTTGTATCCATATTCACGTGCCTTCTCATGCGCAACCATTAAACAAAGAAATGATACTCTAGGGAATGACACATGGTTTGAAATGGAAAAACATTTCGACCGAGGAGCAGATTTTTAGAGGTCTGAGGGTACGCTCTTTCTAAAACTTTACAATGTTTTTTTTATGTTCTCGGAGGCTGATGGAATCTCGTTCCTGGGCAGAAAGGGAAAGGCACGGGCAGCCAGAGAACAGTGACACGCCCTTGCGTGTAGTCCAGTAGGACCAACAACTCATTTGAGTTTATGAAATAAAGTTCTTCCAGCTCTTTGTACCACTAAAGGTTTTATAGAACTATGTAAAATCAGATACATGGAACAGAACACATGAAAAATCAGTGACTCACTTACAAATATTATTTGTCATTTTTCTAAGAAATACCGTTTTTTTCCTCCACTAGGTGCCCTCTTTAGTATGTTAGACACCGAAACCGATGTGCGCATGCGCTCCGACATCCAGTACACGCTGACCAGTATGCTGCAGACACTAGCGCCTGCTAACCTCACTCATTGGCTTGGTCTTTGTCGTGACGTTCTGTCTGCCGCTAAGGCTAATAAAGGTTTACCACAAGATAAAAAAACAGATAGTCGTAGTCGAGGTGAGAAGAATACAAAAAACGTCTGCCGGAAATCTGAAATCTGAGACTTATTCGTCTTTTGCTTGTCTTTGGTCTCTACGAAGAAAGAAAATTCAAATCTCAATCTCAATCTTTCAAGTCAATTCTACCAAATTTTATTTCATCTAGGTAAAAAAGAAGGCAAGGAAGAGGATGACGAAGACGAAGAAAACGAGGAAGGCGGAATGACATTGAATGAAGGGCCAGAAGAGACCCACCCTAAAGTGAGCCCTCGATGGCCGACAAGAATCTTCGCCACGGAAAGTGTCAGGAAGATCATTGCTGTGTGTCAACCAAATCGAGCCCACATTGATTTAGTATTGGCTAGGGAACTGAGACAAGAAACTGGTGAAGGTGAATAGTATATACGTAAGGTCGATGTCGCGTAGAGGGGAGGGGTACAAAGGACTTAGAGACTAGTGAAGCTTACTCGTTACATAACTAGATAGATGTAGTCCCGTGGAGGGGAGGGATGTGGGAAAATGAAGGACTTGTGAAACTGTTTTACATGGCTAATGGTTGTCCCGTGGAAGGGAGAGGTATGGAGGACTTGATTAAATGATTGTAGGGATACGGAAATAAAAAACTATAAAATGTGCGCTATACGTACTCATCAGTGACTGAAATTTCGAATTATTTACAGATTTTCTAGTGATGCATTTACAAGAGCTGGTGAGAATGGCTTTCATTGCTGCCACCGCCCAAAGTGACCAACTAAAGCTTGAAGGGCTACAGACATTACAGGTGAGAGAGACAAGATGATTATCACTTATCTTGAATATTCGCTGACCCGCACTCACATACTTGTTATCAGTGGGAGTATTACTGATGTTTAGGATAAGATAAGCTTGAAAGACTGAAATATAACAACCTGTAATCGTTTTAGTGAAAGACGATGATAAAAGACTTGCAGGGGCATTATTTGAGAACATTTAGTTAAATTAGAAGAGTGGAGGAGAAATTTAGGAAAATTTAGTTAAATTAGAAGAGTGGAGAGAAGATCCTGTGGAGTGGGGTGGGGTGGGGTGGGGTGGAGTTGGGTGGGATGGGGTGGGGTGGAGTTGATGGGGAGTTGAGTTGAGGAGCTGGGTAGAGTGGGTGGAGTGGGGTGGCAGCTCTTAGAGACAGGGTATTAGAGAGGGGCAATGGAGGGAGGGAGCGAGGTGGGAAAGACAGTAGAAGGAGCAATGGAACTGAGAGTACGTTGTGAAAAACACTGATCCCAACTGATGCCAACAAACCCTTGGGATTGAAAGTAGTCATGTCTGTACGTGTAGGGACGTTCATGAAAATGAAAAGGAAAAGGAAAAGGAAAAGGAAAGGGAACTACTTGAAGTGAATGGAGTAATTTTTTTTCGTGTATTTTGCTCCAGGATTTCTCTAATTGCTATGGTTTATTGTTCCTTCTCAGGATATCGTCCACGTTTTTGCTGCAGTCCCTGATCCTGACTATCCTGGTCACGTGATCTTAGAACAGTTCCAAGCTCAGGCAAGTCTTTCCTTTGTGTATACCAGATATCCGTAATTTCATATGTGAATTAGCCATGTTATGACTTGGATCAGAACAGTGGTTAGTTCAGGGTTTCATCTGTGAATTAGCCATGTTATGACTTGGATGAGCCCAGAGGTTGTTTCAGGGTTTGATCTATGAGTTAGCCATGCCCTGACTTTGATCAGCCCGAGGTTGTCACTATTTGCCTTATCTATTTTGTGCGTGTTTGCACACTAACCAACCAGCTCCTCTTTGTTCCTGTTCGTAGATTTAAAGTACTCTTACTAGATTTACATAACATCTTGATTATAAATCACCTTTGCGTACACACATAGAAAGGCGCTATATAAACCAAGAATCGTAATCACTTCTTATTCTCTTCATAGGTGGGTGCTGCTTTGCGCCCGGCTTTTGCACCAGACATGCCTTCTGACGTCACAGCCATGGCTTCTGAGGTAAGCAGACTTTTAAATTATTGAGGCCTAGCACGTTGTGAAAATATTTGAAAACATTGAGTCACATAAAAAGAAGTTTGCAACTAAATTATTCATAGCTGTGATCTTGGACTGATTCGACTTTACATAGCATTATTATTACTTTCCCTTTTTTCGTCCTGTTATATGGAAGCACGGGTGGCATGATGGTGATCTCACTAAAACCACCCGGGTTCCACACGGTTTCACTTGGTGTCACATTTGACTAGTGTCGCTTGTTAGTTCTCTCCCGAGGTTCAGGGTTTTTCTCTGTGTTCTCCTGTTTTACTTTTTCCACAAAAATTAATTTCTAAATTCCAATTGGGGTTCATTGGAAGAAGAGCCATTCTGTGGAACCACTGTTAACATCTTATATTATTATTTATTATTTATCATTTATTATTCATTATTATGTTATCATTTGTTATTTATTATTTGCTAATTTATTATTTACTGTGATGTATAATTATTGTTTTCAGTTCATTATCTATTTATTTTTACCAATAATCTATTAGGTCTGCAGTGCTTGGATTGCTAGTGGTATTGCTAGAGACCTTAATGATGTTCGCCGCATCCAACAGCTACTCGTTACTAAGCTGTCCAAGTTTAGTGTCAGTAAAGAAGCGGCACTGCAATTGTATAACGAAGCAGCTACCACCATGGAGAAGCTAGCTGTGTTGAAAGCTTGGGCAGAGGTGAGGAAAGGAAAAGGAAAGATGTTGGGTTCTTATGTTTTTATTTTTACACACACATTAAAAAATTGCAAAATAAAGACAGTATATTGAGTGAAAAGGTGAAAAAAAAACAAATCTAAGGATTAACCAAAATTATGATTCGTCTCTCTTTTTTAGGTGTATATTGTAGCCATGAAGCAAAAGTCTTCACCACCAGAGCCAAAGCCAGAAGAAGAAGAATTAGCCGAACCACCTGGTTCATTGCTTCAGCTGGTAGAACCGGAACTTAAATCCTTGAGTAAATACTGGCTTGGGGCACTGAAGGACCACGCCCTTTTGACATTACCCCCCGAGTATGGACCACAGATGCCTGCACAGGGAGGGATGTTCTACAGGTAGATAACAAATAACGGCTATGAATCACACTTATCTCGTGTTCTGCCATTCCCCGCGTGCTTTATAACACAGCACGTGCGCATGTAACTTTGTATTTCTCAGTTTCATAGATTATGTGAGCCTTACTCACGTGGCAGCCATGTTTATTCTCATGGGAATAGAAACCTTTGTCTCAAACACTTGAATGGCGAAATTACGAGTGGAAAATGTATTGTTGTCAACATGGCTGCCTCGTAAGCAATGCCCATTGCAGAATGTAAGTCAAATTTTGTAAAAATAAGAAGGCACGATTGAAAAGGATATTGATTTTCATAACTTGAAACTGCTCTTCAGAAAAAGTTACCACATATTTGGACCATCTTTTCCGTTACTGCATTCTTCGCAGCGCATTTCATTTTATGCTTATTCAAAACTATCATGTTGCGCTAACTCTTATAGAGTTGAGCTCGCAATAAAATTTGTTTTGATGTCATGTATGCGGGACTAATTGATCAAAAACACTTCAAACCTGTTATTTCTTCAGTCCTGACTCGATGGATCAAGCCCGCCCCCATTACAGAAACTGCTGGCCTTCTTTAGTCCACGCGACAGCACTGTGGCTCAACAATGGCGGCTTTGAGATGACCAAAGACGAGCCCGTGCAAAATGATACAGGTAAGTGACGTGAGATTACGTGATAATTCTGACAACCTAACAGATCCTCGGCTTTTTCTTAAGTTCGATGGAGCGCGTGCTCACTGCAATACTATGAGCTGTTTTCGTGTTTACGGGAGTCAAAGAATGTATGCCGGTAGTGCCCGATGCGTTTCTCACCTCTGATACCGCTCCAATCTCTAGATTTCACAGGTTTCTCGGGCGTTTCCATGGTAACAACAGCAAAGACCCCGTCAGAGATCAACAAGGATCGATTTCACTTATTGGTTGGTATATGTATGGAGTCGCTGTGTTCATCTCGATCAACACAGTCTAATGCTACTGTGTCAGCCTGCTTACACGCCTTTTATAGTCTGCTGGACTGTCCCAAACAACGTGTTATCATCGGAACCGAGCAGGTAAGCATTACAATTTAACGCTGGGTTACCTGTGTTAAAGGAGATGGGAAACACAATTGGCTCCAGTTTCTATTCTGCTGTTGTTCAGGGTTAGCCTCGATTTTGTGGAGAATATTCATGTGTTCCAGTGAAGAACCGTTGAAATAAAAAGTGTTTTTATCTTTGATGTTGTGCATTCTTTACTAGCCTTGGTACTTGTAAATATTTCGAGGCTAAGCCTGAATAAATGAGTCGGTAATCACGGAACACAGCGCGTTAATGTGGAACTCCAAAAAGGTCTTTTCAGAACGGACTGGAGTAAGCTGGCTGAAGCAGTCTTAAAAATTTCATCGTACTGCAATGACGTGGAGATTCTCCCAGTCATGTATATTTGACCAAACGCTTATAATTTTAACCTTTTAACGATTTCCACACCAGGGGGAGGGGGAGGGGAGGGAACAGGTTTCACCAATCAGAGTGCGCCTTATATCTTAGATATTTTGTGATTCGTTTTAGATGTTAGCAGTAGAGATGTTGAACGTTCTACATCGTATCATGTTGACCAGAGACACACATGATATCCAGACGTCCGTGATCGATGTTGTTCAGCAGATCACAAAGGCGATGCAGGAAGCCCAACAGAATCGACTCGAGGCCTCTAGGTACGTCACTTCCGCTAATGACATAATACCAGTTATCCAACAAAATGAAATAATGATGGTGGGGTGATGATGTTGATATAATGTCTGTATCCCATTCATGTATCCCTTTTTCCTTTCCATTTTCCATTCATATCACATTTTCAGGCTCTCACACCTCCCACTAATATACTATTTGCCATTCACAGGTTTGCAAACGGTGATGAGAAAATAAGCTTAGGTGAAGAGAACTTGTCACCAGGCAAGTCAGTGGTGTTTGGAATCATGGAGATTTGTATGTGTGTCCTGACAAGACACTTTCCTGTTCTCGTTCCTCCGTCGCCCACGACAAAACGAAGCAGCGGTCTTTTGTTCTCTGTAAACTCAGGCAGTAAAGGTAAGATTTGAAACAACCATGAACATTGCCATTCTTCGTTCTTTCTTAGTCTTCAGTAAAGGTTTTGCACCATTCCACTCCCATAATGCAGCTTGGGCTTCCTGTGGTTAGATTGAAAGGCAATAAGATCCCTTTCTCTTATGGAATGGAATTTTTTCTTATATAAAAACGATTGTATTGTTCCTGCACTCCAACATGGCTACCGTCACGTGATGGTGCAGAACCTAAGTTGAATTCACTAAAACTCTTGTACCTTATCAATTTTACTTCCGTTTGATACTTTTTATACTTCCGGGTGAAGAGCCACGCTGACCGAAAAGAGCGAAGGCTCCAAACGAGCTTTTCCAATGGGATACCGCCATCCAAAAAGTTCTCATCACTCCTCCATCGCGGATCAAATGCGCTAAAAAAATTCATTTCATTAAAAAAATATGAGAAATCATTCTAGTGTGATTTAGCAGTCTCGCCAAAAAACAAAATGCCTCTTAAGACAAGCCAATCAACCCTTAAATTTGTGAACGGGTTTGAATCACAATATAACCCACACCAAAGCCCATCATATTATCATAGTAAACTAAACACACAAGACCGATATCAGGGAAATTCAAAATATTCAACAATGTTTAAACCATTTTTTCGCATTTGCCGCTTAAAAGGTTTCTCTCTGGGAGGTAAAACAACATTTTAATGAAAGAAAAATTGTTTAAAAATAGCAGGGGAGAAAAGAATTTTTTTCCTGCGTTTCATATGTCTTAAATCCCCTAAATTATCTATATACACTTATGCTATCAGAGTTTTATTATCAGAGGCTTTGCTAGTAGAAAAGATTTGGAGTAACAATATTAACAATTTACCAATACCCTGACATGATATGCATGGTTTTGAATACCTTATCTTTTAATCTCACAAAGTAAAATAATCAGTCCCCTACACAAAGACTTCGACTTGGTACTTTTATTGGCCACATACAAACTGATGTCCTACTTTAATTACTTAGAATTTTATCTTTTCATTTGCCAAAGGAGTATCCTAAACACCATGAATTTTGTCATAACATGTGGCGTCCTGTTGTTTTTCCGACGTGCAAGACTTCACTTATATTTTCTCAAATTAATTCTTATAAACCAATCCTGTCGTTCTTTTTTTTCGTTGTTGAATTCAATTTTGAAGTCTCGTGTTGTGTTGTTGTATTCTCCACCTTTCTAAACGTTAGAATTTATTTTCAAAATGCATCACGCTGGTAGTTTTTTTCTTGTTGCTGCGCTTGTTAATTGTTTGAAATTTCTCTACGTCCGGTCTTCACGTAATGACCTCACTTCTCCATACTCACTTTACTTACAATTTACATAACCTTCTGCTGTAAATAAATCGCTTGAAGGACAAAGCCTCACCAGATTCCAGATTATTCACCTCGTTTGTGGAATTTCTCATAATTGCTCTTTTTCATATATTGTTTCTCAAATTTATGTAAAAAGCTTTTCAAAGTGACCATCGAAAATTCCTTACAACTTTTCCGGTAATTTTTCCTATCACTGTCAAATTTATTGTTTACTTTTTCAAACCATTTATGTTTGAAAGATGAATTTCAGAATCACAAGGAGAAACTTCCCTACGTAAAAAAATTCCAAAATTTATTTTTCAATAATTTTTTTTCGCCTAACAAAATCAGTCTCTAGTATCAATTTAAACATTGTTTTCACTTTCCTCTTTTTTTCCTGTGAGCTAATATCGAAAAGACATATAAAATCACATTTTAGTTCATCGAAAACGAATATATGAAACTAATATGGAGATAACTCTCTAAGATAAGAAGTCTTATGGTAAGAAAAATCGTCTCACAAGAGAAAAAAACCCGTAATCCTAGAAGATATTTTTACCAAAGGATTTTCTAGCAAAAAATCCGACTGATTTTGCTTTCTTCTCATGTTATAAGATTAGCATATTTTCCCGCCAAGTTTTTCGGGTAATTTGAATTATGTATAACTTAAGATGTGAGTAACATCCGTTTAGTTGATTTATTAATCGTTCAGCAATATTCAAAACAGAGAAATTTTTGTCTGTAAATCCAAGTACGGTTCGGGTTGATGATTTGATTTGTGGAACTACTTTCATATTGATTTCAAAACTTCGCGTTGAGAAAGATCAGATGACGATTTTACTTTGACTGGTTTAATTCAAGTGAAACTTCTCATCACATCAAAATTTTCTTTTATTTAATTGAAACTGCCACGGGTTTTGTGTTGTCGTCTTTTGTAGTCATCTTTTTTGACGTACAACGTACGTTTTTGGCGCTAAAAGAAATTACCAAGTTGAACCATTTGAGACGTCGGGCTCACTAGATCTGCTCGTGAGGCTAGAGCATCATCAATATCTCACTTCTTAAGTTGATTGAGCGAATCCCATGGATTCCATAAATGCTAGTTTGATGGTCTTGTTGTATGTACTAAAGCTTTTAAGTGCGGAGTTAGTCGATGGATACTGCTATGGAAACTCGCAATGCATCGCAAACCGTACTTGCTGTTTGGGCTCCTGTATACAAAGCTATTCTTGCCAAGGATATTGTCGAAACAACTGGGATTGCCCTAATAATCAACCAGTCTGCAATGTCAAGAATAACAAGTGTGTTTCTGGGTGCGTTACAGCCAGTGATTGCCCGACTGGTTTCGCGTGTGTGTCGGGATCTTGCGAAAAAAAGTGGCGACATGGTAGGTCAGATCTTAAGAAAGACATCTCCGTAGAACCTTTCTCAAACATCGAGGAATCGAGTTCTATTTTAGGTCTTATGATAGCTGGTATTGTCGCTTTTATATTTTTTGCGTGGATCTGTTGTCAATGTTTTCGTTTTCGTCTAAGAAGACAAGAACTACAACTTCGTGGTTATCGCTTCGACGAGCCTAGTCCAACGTCTCCTATCAACAGTAATGTATGTGATCACAACTTTTTTCACGAGCCCAATAGCTTGACTTACTACGCTGACCGAAATAGCGCACGTTTTGAGAGCATATACAGTCGCAGTCGATCATCGTGCCGATTATCTCTTGATGGACCACCTCGTTACAGCGCGCTATTTCTTGACCAAGGTACCAACGACGCTAGGACACCTCCTCCAACGTACGACGAAGCGCTACAAATCGTACAACTTACTACTACATGTACTAGTTCTAGCGCTAGTCCAAGAACAAACGTTTCCACACAGGTGCCAAGTCCTCAAGGGATTGGCACTGTAGTATAGCAAAAACTAGTTCTTGATTTTTACCAACTAAAAAAGCACCTTAGAAAAAGTTCAGATTTACGGGTTTTTTGAATGCTTTTCATATTTCGAAAACGTTTAAAATTAGGATTTAAATTAATGAGACAAGCAGACTTTTTCGTTCTTTTTGAGTCTGAAATCCCGGTCTGAAATATTGCAATATTGAGCAAGACTGAGTCTCATGTCTCCTACCAGATTAAAGCTTTTTCACAAACTATCATTTTCTAAAAATAAAATAAAATATATGATTCTCAATTGTTCATTCATGTTTACCTATTGCTCCCTTTCATTGATTTAAATCTTTATTTTTTGGTCTATCCATTCATTTACTATCCTATCAAGCTTGGTTCGTGCACT
Source organism: Actinia equina (assembly GCA_011057435.1). Lineage (NCBI taxonomy): Eukaryota > Metazoa > Cnidaria > Anthozoa > Actiniaria > Actiniidae > Actinia > Actinia equina. The sequence goes on from WHPX01000087.1 coordinate 1,452,430, forward strand.
TTAAAACTAAATTCGTGAAAGATTTGATAAACTAGACTTATTTTTCCTTGCTAATTCTTAAATAGCAGTACGTCTATATACACTAATATACTAAAGAATAAACTACGCCAGCCTTTTTTTATAAAGCTGTATAAACACTAACATTTTGTGTATTCTTTGGCAGTATATTTTTATTTTTATTCATATTTCACTAATATCTTCGTTTTAACAATTTCAGTCGCAGCAATATCAAATAAGAAGTATTATTATTTCAAGGTTTATCGCAAAGCTCTAATTCTTTTGTTTCGTTTTCTTGTTTTCTTCTTAAAACGTCAATAACAAGGTCTCGAAATCAAATTATTAATTTTCAAAAAGGCTGTTAAAATACTGTCATTCCCCAGACTTTCAATTCAAAATAATTTCATTCATTCTTAATAATTTTGGCCTTTTTCTAATTGTTTTTGTTTATTCAGAATGAAAAAATTTGCCAAAAGTATTGTAATTATGGATCATGTTTTTAGCATTTGTTTTGTTTTAAGACTACTCTGAGTTTCTTCCTTTTTTGTCTAGAAAACTAATTGACTTATCAATTTATTCATGATGTCCTAGAAAAATTAAAACAAAATTCCTTGGACTTAACCAATGCTTTTGAAAAAACCTTAAAGCGATTTAATCCCAAGTCTACCTCAAGTTAAAAAGTAAAAATACTAAAAGATCTAAAGGTAGGTATTGAAACGTAAAAGCTACTAAACAGAATTCTTAATTTTTCTGTTGTTTTTTTGCAATTCAGAGTTGATATTGTTCACCGGCCAGTGAATTAAGTACTCGTCCGCTTATTGTTTGTGAGTCTTTTTTAATATTATGCTACTCAATCATTTTCGAGCTCAAACGTTGGTTATTTTTTATTACTGTACGTTCGAATTAATTTTTTGCTATTCTCAAGTCCTTGTCAAAAATGTTATATCGTGTAAAGTGACTGGACAGTTTTTTAATCGCAGTTTATTTCAGTTTCAAAAAGCCCTGTTAAAAAACTTCCGTTTTCATCAAGAATGGCCTTTCATTGTTTTCTAAATACACTCGATGTGTCTTCATTAGACAGAGAGCGAATAAATAGAATCATTCAGCCATCAGGAAAATATCGTGTATCGTGTTGATAGTATTATTTTTACTAGCGCTATTCCAATCGATAATTTTTCCAATTTTATTTTTTAATTTAATTTTTTTTCTTCTCGTTTTTCATTAAGAAAACGAACTTTCTTTGTAAAATCAACAATTGTCCAATTAATATTGTTTAGCCCGGCCTTTTTTCCCTCCCGTTCTGAACAATTTCTCATTGACAGTGTTTAATACCAGTCTCGCTCATGGCTTCAACTTATCTCAACCTTGACAGACAAATATCTGTTATACTATTACCGGTTGTCGCTCTTCCGTTCTCTGCAGGTTTGCTTAATATTTCAAACCCAGCCATGTTGTTAAACTAAAAGATGATGGTTTTAGAATAGGCGCTTTTAGGCGAAAAAGCCCTTGAAGGCATTTCAACGCCCCACACGTATCAAAGGAAGTCAAAATAAAAAAATCAATCCTCTCTTTCTCTCAAGTTTTTTTCCATAATTTTCCTTCTGCATTTAGCTCAAAATGATTTCAAAAATGTCCATATAGGTTTACTCTTAATGAAACTAGTTACAAGATTTGATCCTTAGTCGCGAAATTGCGAATTAGCGTATTTAGTCAGAGTTGTTTAGTTTAGTTTAGTTTAGTTTAAAGAATCTTATGTCAAAGAAAAGCTACAATCAAGCACTTTGATGCTTTTAAAATGTTTATTGAAAAACGCTCACTTCATTGAACAACATCAAAACCAACAAGCTACATCTTGAGACTGTCCGGTCTTCCGGTGTACTGGAAGCAAAAAATACTCGACGCAAAAAGCGGGGAATGAAACGGAAACGAGCGCAAAGATAAAATACATTTAAGAGATGGCACTGCGTTTCTTAATTTTTCAGACTATAATCGAGTAAACACTTTGCATAGAAAATGGAAAAAAGCTTTCCTTCCCGAGCAATTATACTATATTATATTCAGGATTATACTCAGGATTCGTAGTAAATCCGATAAGGGCCATCGTCTAGCTGTCTCCTTTGCAACACGATAGTCGATTCCCGAACTTGGCTATATATTTGACTACATTCGTTGTTTATTGTTTCCCTATTAGCTTCGAGGGTTTTCTTCAGACGGTTTCCCCCGTTTTTCCTATCCCCAAGAAGTACTCCTCAATTCCAATTCGTTCATAAAACCAGGGTCACAGGTTTCGTGAATCAAAGACTATTTTTTAATTAACTGTTTTGGCGGCCATATTCTTCCTCATGGAAATAGTAATAGCTCTTCATTCCGTGATCTTGAATATTGCTTCCGAAAGATCTCTCACATCAACAAATGATCCAGATAAGCGTTAATCTGGCGCCCCTTATCTGGTATGCACATATTTTCCCAACTTTGTTTTGTCAAGTCTTGCGATAGTAAGATATCGTAGCTTTTTGTCGCGCATTTGGTAGACGAACAGACCCTTTTAGCTTTGGCATAAATTCAATTCATTCCAGGCCACGTGTCACACCCTGGATTATCTTTTTATTGTTTAACACGTGAGAAGAAGCGCATTAATATTTACTGAATATCGGGCTCATGGCTTGATACTCAGGATACATTAATATCGATATACGACTCTAACAAAGAATCCTATTCTCTAGGGAATGACACGTGGTCTGTAATGGGAAAACATTACACCCAAGATGATAATCCTTTTAAAACCACTACCATCCGCTCTTGGAGACCTTTTGAAACGCCGCCTTCCGCGGAAAAATAGATTTGTCCCATTAAATCTTATAGAAAAATGAGGAAGTCGGAAAAAATAAGGTGCTCCAGATCTTGCTTTGATTTTTCAAGTTGCACGGAAACTTTGACGGCATAAACCGCCTTACCCTACCCCCCCCCCCCCCCCCCGTATACAAATCTGTCAGAAAACTGCCTGTCTACTCTCCATTTAACCTCTCTCCCATCCCTCATCCCCCAAAGAGTATTTTTTGAAAAGGAGAAATGCGTGACTTACTTGATAAAATAAAAGTAAAGTGCATCTTCCAAAAATCAAGACGAAGAAGCATCGAGCCCTTCGGACAAAGCATGGTGCATGGCCATTGTAGACAAACTGATGAAAATTACGTTTCTGATGTTATTTGGTCATCAAAAAATGCCATAAATAACTATTTTGAAGAGATTAACACCAACTAATATTAATGCCAACATCTGTGCATTTACAAATTAGCGCCTACGATTTTCATTAAATACGCCTTTGGTATTCTCACAAACACAGTTCGAGCATGCGCAGTGCAATTTTGTACTCTTAGGAAAAAAGGCCCTTGTCGGGGGTAGACTTGGCTCGAACTACACATTCACATCGTTTAATGGCATTTCGTGCCCTTTAATTGGACTGAGTAAAACCTCTGTTATCCGGCCAACTATTATTTAGCGGCTACTTGAAAATCCCACCTATTTTGGTTTTCCCACCCATCACTACGTGATGGACACCACGTCAGGAAGCAGGAACGATTGAATTTGGTGTAATTTAATTCTCTTGAAGAAGAATTCATTTTCCCAGCGGAAAAAGCTACTGTTGTGCCTCCTGTCTTGGCTGCCATCACGTGATGGTGCAAAGCCATTAGAGAGTTATAGATTTACGTTCACGGCAAACTTGAAACGGCAGTTGACCATTTAAAAATTATTTTAAACAGTTTTAAAAAGAATCGCAAAAAGTCCAAGTAGTAGAAAAAGAAAAGAATATTTGTCTTTGGTGAGAAGGTTGGTACCAGGTGAAGTAAAATACAGAAAAACGATGGAAACATGGTCACGTTTGCCGTTTGTTGGGAGAAAAAAAGTCAATCTAAAACTCTCTATTATACCAGAATGATCGTAACGGATGATGATATTTCGACATAAGGAAGCAATAAATATTTCTTAATCTTCCATGTCACCTCATCCATCGTTCATTACTCTTGGTCCTAGAGAGGACAAGAAATTAATTGCACGGTTATTTTGATCTCTATTAATCATTTCCGCTCTCTACAGGATTTTCAGAGGACACATCCAAACTCATTTCCAACGCAGTTTCTGCCATTGCTCTCGTCCCAGGACTCTGCTCGCCAAAAGCATCAGTGGCAGTGTTGCCTAGTGTACTATTCCTGGTAACGAATGTCCTACGCGAGGCGACATCGACGAGCGGTTCTGGGTCACATATCATCGTGCCTTCAGCACTACAAGCATTTAAATTGTTGACTCGTTCCCAGTACACCGTTGATCCTTGCTGTTCGAAAGAATGGATCAGACTTCTTCGAAGGTTTGTTTTCTCATCAAGGTTTTACTGAAAAAAACTTCTTAGTCTCCCCAGCAGCCGTTCTAAGTGTCATGATGCACCCTCCTGGCGAGAGAGCGTTACGTGACGACAATAAGAACGGTTGCGGGGGAAACTCGTACAGATACCCTTAATAATTTGACCAGATATGTATTGGAATCAATACGACATTAAGGACGTGCGTGACATACCATGGCTTGAGCCAAACATCGATCACGACATCAGTGTTCGCCTCTTTTTGCGTGATGCCGTGATGCTGATAACTTGATTTAAACAAATTTGGCGGATATATTTAAGACTTCCATTCAGATAAGGCATTTTTTAAAACCCTTTTTTCTTTTAAAACTGAGTATTGCTTTGTGGTTTACCTGATGGCAGACATGGCAGAAGGCAGGAAAGATTGAATCTGCTGTAATCTGATTTACATGAGAAAGAATTCCGTTTCCCGGGGGGGGGGGGGGGGGGCTCTTATTATTCCTGCCTGCTGTCGTGGCTGCCATCTCGTGACGGTGCAAAGCCTTTTTTCCACTAAATTACTAGGCGTTAAGTGTTGTCCAACTAGTCCTGCTCTAACACTGTTTTCCTGTTCTCTCATTTAGTGCTCTAGCTACCATTCTAGACGCAGCCAAAGCTGATCAAATTGAAATTCCCTCTAAAGAAATGGGGGCGACATTGGATGACTCTGTTGTCATGTTGGCTTTGGCTATCTTTATCCTGTCTGCACCAAGAGATGTTATTTTAGCAGGAAACTTGTTAGAACAGTCTTTGAATGTGTTTCGTCGATGTATTAAGTCCACAGACTCTAAGGTAGGCTATTGATGAGGTAATCAAAATAATCATCCACCACCACCATCTACCACTATCATCCACCATCACCTACCATCATCCACCATCATCATCACCATCGTCATCTACCATCATCATCATCGTCATCCATCACTATCACCACCGTCATCTTCCACCGTCACCACCACCATTATTGTCATCCACCACCACCACCACCAACATCATCACCATCGTCATCCACCGTCACCACCACCACCATTATCGTCATACACCACCACCATCATCATCATTATCATTGTCATCCACCACCATCATTATTGTCATCTAACACCACCACCATCATCATCATTATCATTATCATTGTCATCCACCACTATCACCACCAACACCATTATCGTCATCCACCACTATCACCACCACCACCATTATCGTCATACACCACCACCATCATCATCATTATCATTGTCATCCACCACCATCATTATTGTCATCTAACACCACCACCATCATCATCATTATCATTATCATTGTCATCCACCACCATCATTATTGTCATCTAACACCACCACCATCATCATCATTATCATTATCATTGTCATCCACCACTATCACCACCAACACCATTATCGTCATACACCACCACCATCATCATCATTATCATTGTCATCCACCACTATCACCACCAACACCATTATCGTCATACACCAACATTATTGTCATCCACAGTCATCATCATCATCATAATCACCATAATCATTATTGTCCGCAACGACCATGCGCCATCATGATCATCCAGCGTCATCATTGAGGTCGTAGTCATCGTAGGGTACGAGCCTGACATCCCGTGATCGAGACAATGCCGTGACCCGTCATTCTGATTGGCTAAACAGTATCGCTTTGATTGGTCCGCGCTGCGCTGTCATCAATTCTGTTACGTGACAGTTACCTTACGTGGGCGTTTGACAGTCATACAAAATCTACTCTGTATCTTTCAGTTACAGCTCAAGGCCATCCAGACAGTAGTGTCCATATTCCTGTGTCCAGAGCGAAGTATATCTGTTCCATTCATTCAGTCCCTTGCACCTCACATCGTCATGCTCCTCAACGACGCATGCTTCGACAAGCCAACCAATGAAACACAGCTGTCCCTTGTTACTGAAGCGATCAAGACTGTGGAGGTGTTGGTGGAGTTGACAGAGGATCAACTTAGTAAGTTTTTGTAATTTGGATTGACCTGGCTACTAGAGCGATAGATGATGATAGAGGTTTTACTTCAAAACACGATATGGTGTTAAGTGGTGGCGTAGCTAAAGTTCATTCGCTCTTCACTGTTATGGTCTCTGGTTCAATTCCCCATCTCGGTATCACATGTGAGTAGAGTTGGTAGGCTCTCCCTTGATTAATGGGTTGTTCTCCGGTTTTCCTCTCTCCGCAAAACCGGCCTAACTCTTTAAATTCCTATTTGATCTGTGGCTAACTCCGATCAGCCCAGAGGTTGTTTAAGGGTATCGGTAAAATTCAATTGCATATTTTTTAATGCAAAAAACAAAATATTTTTCCATATTGTTGCGTACTGCAATGCTCCAGGACAACAAATATCCGTTTTTAAATATTTTCCCGTCCACACTTACCGTTTTCAGTTCGCACGTGTACGCACACTACGACTTCAGAACCCGATTAGCCTTCGTAGAGCATGCGATTATCATAAATATGGCGCGTTTTGAGATTTGTTCGCAACTTTGCGTGACGACCGACACTAAAAACGGATGCGAGGGAGACTACACGAATACGGATAAACAGCGTTTTTAAAATTTTCCGTTTTCGGCGACCATATTCTCCGGATACCTGTCCGAAAAAAAAAAACGTTGTGGCGTCTTCATGCAAAAACGGATTATTGTGGATTGTGTCTGAGTGCATTGTTTGGTTTGGTTTTTTTTACAGGAGTCCATCTACTGGGTCTCTTGATACCAATACTAGTTCACCTTCTGTCTGACAACCCTTCATCTAATAAAATAACCAAGTCCTTACACGAATACTGTCTCCAGAGGATTATGAAAATAGGACCACAATACCCTCAGCCGTTCAAGACCATCATGACCTCGGCACCGGAGCTTAAACAGCAATTAGAAGCGGCCATTAGGGCACATCAAGCCTCCAATCAAACTAAAGTACCGAAAGCCCAACCCAAGGTTGCACCTACACAACCTTCTATTAAACTTAGAATGGATTTTAGTAACTTTAAATAGGAAGATGCGAGATGAAATTCCGCGGCAACACTATTTGAGGTCTGCTTCTGAAAAGAATCGTTAGAGAAGATTTCATATAAGCGTTAAAGTATGCGGAATTTGTGCTATACCGTGTTGTGCCGCGTAGAGACTGTGACATGTCATCTGATTGGTTCAATGGATAATGTCAATTCCGTACCTTGGCTCCGTTGTGTGCATGTGTGATGACGTTTTCACTTTCATACATTCTACTCCCCTGCTCCAACACCTCACAAGAGGTAACCAATCCTTGAAGATTAAACAGGGCTGCTATTGGTGTCTTGTAGGGTGACCTTGCTTTCCTAACATCTCATTAATCATCAAGTCCTAAGGCATGACTCAGGCATTCTCTAAAGAAACACAACTAGAATGTGGCACGTTCTACTCCCCTGCTCTATCTCATAAGATGTAACTAATCTTTGAAGCTAAAACGATTTGCTAAAACATTTTGTTTGTCGCCCTAGTATAGCCCTTACACATGACTCAGGCATTTTTGAACAAAAAATAATTAGAGAACTTGGCGCGCTTTGGCAGTATTCCCAGCGATTTATCAATACACATGGTGTTAATTGCGTTTTCATATTAGGTAGACTTAAACTTGGCTTTTATTTATTTATGACTAAGTGGAAAGGATTCAACAGCATTGCTAAAAAATAAGTTGGGTGGCCATGGTTAGGTGCTTCACTTGAGTCAGTAATGTATATAAGATTTTGTTGTTTGTGGGTATAGATGTATGAACTTTTAGTCATTTTCCAACATTTTCTTTGGGGACAGATAAGTAGGATTGATTCTTTGGCCATGCATTCATATTCTCCCTTGGGATTCTCTTAGTTTTAAGATCTACAAATGAACCTTCAAAACTGATTTATAGTTATTAAAAGATATTATTATTATTGATTTACAGAAGAATAAATGACAACCACATAGCAAACAGCAATTTTTTCGTCTTTATTTTTGAAAGCATAAAAAATTGAGGGGCATAGCACTTTATTTCTTCAGCTTACTCCAACCACTGTCAGTGAAAACTTCAGCAATATCTTTCTTATAAAATTTTATGAAATGAACCTTTTGCAACCAAAGAAACATCAGACATTGCACCTCAGGTATTTTGCTTTCTGTATATTATTCATTTAAGAAGTTTAATCTTAGTTAAATGAAAAAGTTATCAAAATTGCAGAGAAAAATAGAAAACAGCTTGATAGCTTTCCTTTGTGCCTTCTGATGAAAGGTTTGTAGCTGGTGTTAGTATAGGTACCATTCATTTTTTATCAGGAAGGGGGTTGGGATTTACTTTGTAACCCATACAAATATTCTGACCCACTCCCTCTCCCCATTGTTGCATAAAAATATGATCCCTACTTTATTTCCCATTCTGCTTATTGTAAACATGCTGTGCTCCTCAGCTCAATAATCCCAATGCATCCCTTGCCAGTAAGAAGTGAATTGTTCCTTAAATATCATTGATAATTATATCAAGTTCTCTGCATGTATAACCACTACCACTATTTCATCATGCTTGTTTTGGTTCATCTTTGTTATTTTTGTTCTGTTCATTCATCAGTTCAACTGTCTTTTTTATCTTTTGATGTTCTTTGTGTCTTGTATATCTACACAGTTCCCTGAGAAGACACAATCAAAATATTACAGTTATGCCATAGTATTTTTGTTATTATAAATGGCCAGAAATTTGCTTTTAAAAACTTCTTTCTTCTGGAAAATCCTGAATAGACCAGTTTATGAGTTCCAAATAACCACTCTGTTCCTTGATTAAAGACTCATTCACCCAGGCTTAGCCTCATATCAGTGTATAAATATTTACGAAAATTAAAGGTAAAGTAAAGAATGCACAACTTCAACAATACTACAATGATTACATGGACCTTCACTGGAACATATGCATATTCTACACAAAGCCGAAGCTAACCCTGAGCAACAGAGAACTTGAAACTGGAGTATTACCATATGTTTTTATCAAAATATTTTCCATATCCCCCAGCCCTCTGGCCCCCTGTAGAACCAGCACCCTCTGGTAGATAGCGCACCATTTTAGTGAAATCATCCATGTTGAACCCATCTCCCCCTTTTGATTGTGTATGGACCTTTCTCATGTGGCAGCCATATTGGCTGGAACAACACAAATATCCCCTAGTAGCCTTGTATTTAAGCATTAAAGAGCATATTCAAGGTGTTTTTTTACGCGATTTGAAGTTGTGAAAGGCTTGTATGGCACTCTTCTTCAGGCGTTTCATCTCATAATTTACCTATTATGTATGTTCTTATTTGATATCTGAGCCCATCCCACATGGCGCATTGCCTCATCTATCTAGTATATTCAAGGTGTGATAAGTAGCCTGCATAGCGGCTATGTGATAAGGGTCCATGTATGTATTTACAGTACTCTATTTTGTAAACTTGATCAACTATGCAAGACAGCATACACGTAGACATAGTATTAAAAGTCGATATCTTCTTACCAGCTAATTACAGATATCAGTGCAAATGATCCAACAGCAATGTCAGCTGACCTCCGGACATGATCTGCATGAAAGAAAAGGTTTTGATTATGCAAAGAATTGTGGGATTCACATGGGTAGACAGCACTATCCGACAGATTAATTTAATCTAGTGGATTTAATATATTGTACATAAACAGCATCGATTTTATCCACTGGATAAAGATTTTTCCTTGGGATAGTGCTATGGGGCTCCACGAATAAACTTGGGCATGTACTGTCCCAAGAGAGATGCTTATGAGAAATCTTTTGTTAAATGGCACCAACATGGCTGCGATTACGCAACGTGCATATAAAAATAAGCCTGAAGCAAGATGACTTTTTACCCCCGTCTCTAGACCATAATCATTTTCACACTGCTTTTGTTCTTTAATTATGATATATTTAATCATTATTTATTTATTTAATTATAATAAATTTAAAATATTGTTCCTGTATTCTCTAAGGAATAAAAAAATTTCATATGAAAGAATTTTAAAAACTATTTTGGTATAGAGTCGGGGTAAAACGTCATCTTTTCTCATCTCGCTTCAGGCTTATTGGGGGTTGAAGATTTAAAAAAAATAATTTTTATTATTTCTCACACTCCTCTTTTCTCCTTGGAGAAAAATAATAAACGGTCCCTTACTTGATTTGAAAAAGTATAGCACGCCAGCACCAAGGCCTCCAGTTATCCCATACATCAAGCTGTCTCTCGAGCATGGCGTTTTCTCGATAAATTTTATGATATCCCACGATGCCTGAAGAGAAAATAAACCACGTAATTACCAACTTGATATTATGATTAATAATTTTAAAATGAGGAGAGGTTAAGGATTTTTTAAGATGTTTAAAATTACATGTTTTTCCGAATCCTTCGAATCTCCAGCGTTTCCGTCCGCCATATTGAAATACCGCTGTCCTAAGGTATGGCGGGCTAAAGTCTAAATACTTTCAGATTTCAGGCTATTCGAACTATCTTTATCAATATCTTTTTATATAGATTTCCAGAAACATTTATTAATATAATTGTAATTTTTTAAACTTTTCAAATAATAAGGAAGTTTGATTTAATTCCTTCGATAGTTTAATATAATTTCTTCGTGGGTATCCTGTGGTAGTTTAGAAACGCGCCATTTTACAGTACACATATACTTCGTGTATTCCCGCAATAAGGTGTTTATATGTATTATTGTAACCTATTGTTTGGGAATTTTAAATTAATGTTACAAGTACTTCCTTAGATTTCAATGTTGTATAAAATTACTCTCTTTTCAAATAAGTAAACAGCAGTAAACGTCAAATAATTTCAATGATATAAAAGAAAATTTCTTCATGAAGTATTAGTCTCACAACTTCGTTACCGCTGACACGATGAATCGTCAAGGGTAAGTAAGTTAAAATTTGTCAAGAAGCTAAACTGAAGTCTATAAAATCCTATTTATGGTATTTATGATACAATTTGAACACTATTAATCGTGGAATAACCAAACGTGATACGCTGAAGAATATCTGCAGACCTTTTCTTGTTTGAAATGCCGTCTAAGCAAGGATATTTGACTGATTTATATTTACGACAAAAACGAGAAAGGCGGAAAAAACGAAGGCGAGATGAACAGATGCGTAAAAGAGCAGCAAGATCTGAACACATTGATCATCTAAGAAGTACCATGCAGCTGCGTAGAACTCCTCAAAGAACAAGAAGGGATTGGCGTGGCATAAATCAAAACTGTTTGAGGCTCATTGAAGACTGTCAACAAATTATACAAAGGATACAATCGAACGAGAACCATTTCAACAACGACACTGTTGACAGTGCAAACCTATTAAGTTCTTCTATTAATTTCATTAACCATGATAACTTACTTCAAATTTCACCTGAAATGCAACCTGAGAGCAGGTAATCTTAATCCATTTTACTGCTGTTTCCATATCCTGTGAACTGGTAGTTGAGCTGCACGCAGAAATTTGTTGTTGTTGTTGCTGTCAATCAAAAATAATCAGTCGGTACCTTTTATGTTCTTGACTGATCCAATGTTGGAATGTCTGAGTTTGAAGAATATGGAAAACCACAGTAACACGAAACTTCTCCAGCCCCAATGACCACACAACACCCTAAGAAATAGTCAAGAGATATAGAAGTAAGTTATAGTGCTTGGGAATGAGGTTATTCCGGGCGAAAGCCCTTGGAATTAAATTCGGAAAAATTAATTTCTGACCTCGCTGGGATTCGAACCCACGACCTTCGGAATTGTACTACCGATGCTCTTCCAGCTGAGCTAGAGGTCAGACTGAGAGCAGGCCGGGGTTCCCAAGCTCTATAAATTACTTCTATATCTCTTGACTATTTCATTAGTGCCACGTGGTCCATATACTCTCATCTTTGAATCATAATTACCACGACCTAACATCTATTTCACCCCGGCCTGCTCTCAGTCTGACCTCTAGCTCAGCTGGAAGAGCATCGGTAGTACAATTCCAAAGGTCGTGGGTTTGAATCCCAGCCAGGTCGGAAATGAATTTTTCCGAATTTAATTCCAAGGGCTTTCGCCCGGAATAACCTCGTTCCCAAGCACTATAACTTACTTCTATATCTCTTGACTATTTCATTAGTGCCACGCGATCCATATACTCTCACCCTAAGAAATAGGAGGATTAAGACATTAGCATATAGTGAAGGGGGCAGTCCTCCCCCTTTGCAGCCCCTGACCCCTCTCTCCCCCAGTGCTTCTGATGCTTCCAGTAGATGTATGATGAATCCCAATGCAATTGCTTTGTTTTCTTATGTTTTCCATAGCTTTGGTAATATGCTGAAAAACTTAAACGGTGATAATCATTATCAGCCACCCTTCAAAACCAGCCAAACAATCGAAAGATTAATGTCATCATCACAGCCATCATCAAGCTTGTGTCAACTGCAAATGATAGAAGTCTCACTTGTTTGTCCTCTTTCCAAGACAAAGATTAAGCTACCTATAAGGGGTAAGCGTTGTATGCACCTAGGTTGTTGTGATGCCAGTACCTTTCTGCAGCTGGTTGGAGAGAAACATTTCTCAAAGTGGAAATGCCCTGTAAGTATATATACTTGTAATAATCGTAATACCAGTACCTTCAGTTGGGCACATTTTTTTTTCCAATTTCAGTCCATGTGTCTTTCCTTTGAGTATCAATTCAGGGGTGGATCAAGGGGGGTCAGGGTAGAAAGGGGTAACAAGTCTCCCCCTCCTTGGTCAAATTGTTGGTAAAACCTTTGTAATAGTCACCCCCCTTCTAAAATTCCTGATCTGCCCCTGAGTTTCTTTGTTTAACAGTTGTGCATGAAAAGGCACAAAAAGCAAATAATTTTGTTCAAGAAAGTTATGCATGGTCCTGAAATGAGAAAACTTCTTGCCCAAGCATACGTAAAAAGTCTAAAAGTCCCTCCCTCTGCATAAATCAACTCGTGATTTGAGAGTTGTATGTATAAGATGAAGTTGTAGTGCATGTTGAGCAAACCTCAAGGAAGAGCCTTATACAGCGTAAAAAATCTTAGTTTTCTGCAAAAAAAACAAACTTTGCTGATGTCTTAGTTATTGGCTGCTGTCAAATGCCATTTTTTAAACGCTTTTTAATTATCACTATACAACCCTTTCTTCCCTGCTTAACTTAGACTTGTTTGTACGTTTAGATCTGTTCACTTCCAATGCCGTATGAAGACATCAAAGTAGATGGAATGTTATCTGATATAATTAAAGGAGTGAAAAAAGAAACACTAAAGATAGAATTTACATCCAGTACAACATGGAGAGTGAAGGAAGACAAAGGCACATCATTGAGTTCTGATAAACTGAATCAATCAAAGAGAAAAGAGATAATAGATCTGACATATTCACCTCTGCCAAATGCTGAACAAAAAGGTTCAAAACGTGATTTTATAGACTTAACAAATTCTCCATAAGGTGAGTCGGCTAGTAGTTTAAAATATCTTTCTTGATAATGAGGCATTTCAGTTTCATAAATGGCGTAGTTTACATGTAGGTAAAAAAAACAACAATTTTTATGTAATGTACCTAGAGACTTTGGACCTTCATGTGATGGCAGCCACGACGCGGGGCAGGAACACTTGAATCTGATAAAATCTGATTTACATTAGAAAGAATTCAGTTTCCCAGGGGAAAAAGAATCTATTGTTATAGTTCTGGTCATTGCTTCCATCATGTGATAAACCAAAGCTTCTTTATGGTACGTTACATCTGTTTTTAGCAAAGCATACTGGTTTAGTGAGGAAGTGAGTGCGGTTGTACTCATGCACCAAAAACAGGTGTATGAGGTCATTAAAGAAGAAGTATTTTAGCAGAAATGTGTTTATCTTAGAGTTAAGTTATAAGTTTGTATTACTTGGTAATCAATAACAGAGTGCAGACAGGAAAATGTGGGGAAAAGTATATTGCAGTTTTTCATATTCTGCAAACTCAGTAGTAATGATAAAAAGGTAAATTATACAACGTGAAAAGATGAAAAAACTTACTGATGTTTCAGACGCTAGTCCTTCATCGGAGTAAAAGAGCAAAACTCAGTAGTAGCGAACTGCATGCTCAAATTTGGTTTTTCCCTGCTGTCAATCAAGAATAATCAGCCAGTACCTTTTATGTTCTTGACTGGTTACAATGATAAACCAATTTCACGATAAGCCATTGAAAGTAACAGTAAGACTATAAAACGAATTTGTGTAAAATCCTAATTGCAGATTTCAGAGCTACATATACTGTATTGCCTTCACACAGTTGTTACATTTTTTTTCTATACATCTTATTGTATTGGCCCAAATGCCTAGACTTGAAACAATTGTTTGAAAGCAATAGAGTGTTGTAACTGTAGGACCTCCTATTTAACACTAATAGACTTCTCTCACATTCTCTTGAATGACCATGGAAAACTGGTCTAAAGTCCAGATTAAACTTGATCTGTTCATATGGTATTAAATAAACTTTGCTATAGGACGATTGTTTCATGGTTATTCAAGTGAATTTGATCTGCAAAGGTCTAGTAGTTTCTATATCATATTGGTTGCATTCACCTAAAACAGATCCAGAAACTACCTATTCCTCTTCATTAGAGTGCTTTTCATGGTTCTGAAACCTTCTTTCAGTGATTTTTCTCCAACCATAAAATAGTTAATAGACTAATACAGGGGTTGGTACATCTTTTTTCCATTGGGTTTTTGTGTGTGCGTGGGTGTGTAAGAGGGATTTTACTTGGACTATAAATAGTAAGCATAACACATAGTAGAGTACAGACACTAAAACCATGCAACACTTTGCACTATTTAGTAGTAAATAGTGCTAATTTAACAATGGAAAACAATAGGATTGGCATAATTTAGCAGTATTTAGTGGTACTTATGTTACCCACTTAAAGTGTTTGTACTCTAGTAGACACTACTTCCAATGTTTTCTTTAGTATTACTTTGACTGTAGGTCAATAATTGTATGATACAACTTTCTTTCCATGCCCAAGTAAAATCACTCATAACACTAAATATTAGAAACTCTTTCCCATTCTGAGGAAAATCACTCAAAAGTTGTTGTGAGGTATGGGTAGTCTTTCATGTTTTGGCAATATGTTTAAAGCAGAGAAACTTGGTTTTCATTTATCAGAATTCATCAAAAGTAGAACAGCTGTCACTCAATGAGTTTTATCATATTACTTTATTAAAATTTATAAAAATGTACAAATTTATCATCATTATTTTTTGAAGTTGAAAGATTCTGTTAGTATCATATTAATAGTAAATGCTAAATCATGGAGCTAGTAGCAGTTGTACAGTTTATTACAATTTATATCTGTAAATAAAATCATTTCCTTTCTGTTTAGAACATGAGTAGTTGCTTTATCCTTTGCATGTAAAATTGACAAGCAATATAAAATGAGTTTGTCAATTTTGTATTCATATGTAACTTAATATACAATGTACAATGTTGTCGCTCAGGGCTTAAAATGAAAAACAGTAATATTGGACAATATCATTGTCTAGCCAGAATTGGAACTTGTCCAGTCTTTATCATGACAGTCATCACGACTGGAGACTGATTGGCTGTTATTTTAAGCCCTGGTCACTTTTCCAACATTGTAGCTATATAATATACAATATTATATATTTCTTTACCTAGGGCAAAATGCTTTCCTATTTCAGATCATGTGTCATTTCATTGTCTTAAATGGTTGTGCATGAGAAGACATATAAATGTAGATGCGACTCGAACAAAGAACCTTATTTTTGATGTATCATTTATGATGTGGCCTTTATTGGGAAAACATTATGTCAAGGTAAAAAGACCTATTAGAGTTATATTTCATTATTGATAGGCTTCTGTAACTACAGTGCAGCCATTTCAATGTTCCTAAGCGATCTATCCATAAGTATGTCCTAATAACACTGCAGCAAAAGATCTTTAGCACATCAGTCATATAACAGTTGCATTTGATTCTTGGTTATTCGTAGCAGATGTACATGTACAGTAGTCTTATCACGATACAACTCCAAAGTACTGCATCAGGTTGTATGTATAGGCTGGTAAGAATGCATATGTAGAGTAGATAGACATCCCAAGCAAGGACACCAATGTGGCATCTAGGATAAGGTTAAGGACTTCAACTTAGTAGCCAAAATATAGTAATATATGTAGCTTAATATATGTATCAATTGTGAATACTATGAAAACAGCTGATTATACTTGGTTATGCTTTACTCCTAATTATTTTAGCTAAACAGTCTAGGATTGATCAGTGACAAGAGAAATCAGTACTTATATATGTAGTAGTCAAAGTAAATACAGAACAACAGGGTGAAACGATTTAGCCTCAAGCTTACATTGCCAACACGTTTCTGATGTTCACTTTCTGCAATATAATAAAATGAATAAACTGATATAACATAGATATGATATAACATAGATATGAATTTGAGCAGTAGTGTTGCGACACATTCGAAAACAAGTGGAATTTCTTCATCGTCGTGAACCATCGTATTTTTCGTCAGATCTCTAACGATTTATGTTTCAAAGGATACTAAATATCGTCCTCTCCCATGGCTCTAGCATATAAATTCCTGTAGTCAGTTGATACTGATAGATTTTCAAATCAATCCAACCTCTAATTCCTTCAAACATGGCTGTATTATGCACAATGACCCACTGGTGAAGAAGGACTGGGCGAGGCTTACGGCACAGGTAGCCCAATCAATTAAGATGTTTAAAGCTGAATAAAAGTATTTATTAATTATCACTAAAAACTGATCTTGAATGTCCTAGAAAAAGAAATAGAGAGGTTTTTACTTCAAATTTTATTTATTCAATTTATTTCATCTAACTTCGCGCGAAACTCAAAGTTCATTTAGTTCGGGTTCCCTGTGTTGCAAGGTCAGCTGTTTTACTTTCAAAATGTAAACTCAAGATGGCGGAGTTTTTTCAGGATGAACCAGAAACGACGTCTTCTCCCTCAGCAACGTTATCATCATCAACACTGTATGAACCATGTCCTCTTTGTAAAGGGAAGGCAAAGGGTTTTATATGTGAATCATGCATTACCGAAGGAGATTTTTTACATTCAAAGAAAAAATATTCCGACCACAGGTAAGAATTGCTTTTGAATTTTTCGTACAATTATTGTTTACAACTTTACTCGACTTGACAAGCATAAGATAGAATATTCTCACGAAGGTTTTTCAAGCTAAAAACCTGTTTTTAGCCTTTTAGTAATTAAAATTCTATTTTTTCCGAGATATTTTTCTATCACTTAGAGTATCCTAAATATTTTAATATCTTTTTTTCATTGAGGTTATTATATCTTTGGCTAAAATTGCGATTTAAAATATTGATAAACCAGGTTTTTTTGGCAATCATACAAACCTTGTTAAGGAACGTATCTTTCGTTTCAGCTACTGCGAGATGTTAGCAAGGTTCAAGAACTTAAAACTTGTGAAAATTGCCTTCGAAGACAGGTAAAATTTAGTACTTAATTCATATGATAATAAAATTGTAGTTTTGTTGTGTACAGTGTACAAAATATCTCTTCATAATTTCTACTGATGTTATCGTTTTGATTTCTCTTCTGTGTGTCTTTGAATTTCTCAGGGTCGTGGAAATACTGGCAAGAAGAAGAGAATTGGATAAACTGGTATCTATTCACAACATCTATCACAATTAACCCTTTAGATATTTAACCCAAACATAAGACAATCACAACATTTGGATAATGGGGAAGCTTTTATCAATTTGCAATTAATTATGTGACTTTTTGGAGTTGACTGGGGGCAAACAAGCAGTTGACTGAGGGGCAACTAGTGGATGTTAAGTCAAAATATCTCAAAATAAGTCCTCAAACTATTGTATTTGACTATTTCTACGACATGAAACCAGAAAACAGGAGATCAAAATAACCTCCGAGATTCTACAAGCCATTAAAAACTTAGCTTTTACCAGAAGTGATGTGTATTGATAGCAACCTAGCTATTAAAAAGTTTAAACCTTCACAAATATTTACTGACGACCCTCAGGGTCAGCCCCAGTCTCCACCCACTAAAGATGCACCTTCACTTAGGTATATATCAAGGGTACATTTTGTAAGGGAATTTCCATTTCCGAACAAAAAAAGGTGGCTCATTTGAACTAGTCATAATGAGAATTCCTGTATCCTGTATTCATCAACATCATTCGGTCATTGCTATTACCAGTGCCATTGCCAACACCATCACTGTATGTCTTGTTTCATTATTTTCACAATTACTTTACCCTTACTAATTGCTTGAATTATCCTCTTTATTTCAGTCTGATGAAGTATTAATGAAAAAGGACAGAATTCGATGTCTTCAACAAATATTGCATAACCTTCAAGAGGATTTTAACCAAGGTATTTTACAGCTATTTTCATAACATGGGACCTCAGTGCTCTTGAGTTGCACGATGAAATTTGGTTTTCTGCTGCTGTCAATCAAACCTAATCAGTCGGTAACTTTCATATTTTTGACTGGCAGCAGCAAAAAAACAAATTTCAGTGTGCAACTCAAGAGCACCGATGTCACATGTTTATGAATAAAATAGCTGTAATGGTGTATACAATACTTTGTGTCCCTATCCAATGGTTTCTAGATTTAATGAGAGTCTTAGTGTAACTTTCTGACTTCTTATTATAATTTTTCATGCTGTTTTTAAGATGTACTACAGTTGACTTCCTTAAGAGAAATCAATGTTGACAAGAAAACACAGTTGACAAGCAACCATGAGAAAATAACAAAACTAGCAGAATTAAAGAAACAGTATCAGGTGAAGTGAATGATAGGATTTGTTTGTTCTTAATAAACGGAGACTGCAATTTTTTAGGTTTTGTCTGGTTTTCCTCCCTCCTCAAAAATAAAACTTCTAAATTCTAATAGCTTTCATATGGCTGTCACTAAGTGTAAATTAAGAAGACCCATGTCCAAAAAGAAGATATATAGAGTCTAAAGATCCATATATTCCGTTCAATCCACCATGTTTTATTGTAAATCACCACGAGGGACCAAGATCCCTAGCGCTGGGCTCATTATAAATTCAACTAATTAACAATAAATATTCAACACTAATGGTAGTTCAAACGAAACCCCCACCCCCTCTCCATCTTTGTAGGAGTACGAAATAATGTTTAGCATTGTTTTAGTTTTTCAAGAAATGGCATAACTAAGATTGGTAGAAAAACCAACCTCCCCTTTCAGGGTCCTAGTAAAGGGCTAGGTTTACCTAATAATATGTTTGTGGATTAATGCCACTGTTAAATGTCTTTATTATTATTATTATTATTATTATTATTATTATTATTATTATTATTATTATTTAATATATTTAGTTTTTTTTCAGACAATGTGTCATTCCCTTGAGTATCATTTCTTTCTCACTTTACTTTTTCTTTAAATTTGATCAAAGTTAAAACTATCTGAGGACAAGCAATCACTTTATGAGATACAAACTAAACTGTGTGAGCAGAGAAGAACAAGTGTGCAAAGAATCCAACATTATCTTTTCCCTGTCAAGGCAATACCTGTCTACCCCATGATGGGGACACCACCACTACATGAAAAATCTTCTGACTTGGACATGGCTAAAGGTAAGCAGATGAATGTAGATAACATACCACAGGTAACCCAAGTAGCTTTTTTTTCCCTGTCAAATCGTCTGCACATCTATTCAAATCCCTATAAAATTTTGAATTTTATTTTCGATGTCATCAAAGTTATCAGCTTACACCTTGCCTTCTAACTAATATCAAACTGCTTGTTTTATCTTTCCTTTCTTTTTCATTTTGACACAACTGGTTGATTTAAGGTGGTAGAGTCACATGACCAGTTACTGCAAAAGGCCTTTTCCTTTAGGATTTCGACTCATCTATCATATTTTAATTTGTCTGAAATTATTTTAAAATGTTTTGAATATGAAACTGATTGCTCTATACAGTTCAAGCCTAACAATGATATTGTTCTTTTCGGATAGATCTCGAGGTGGATGAAGATCTAGCCAATGAGAGTGTAGAATCTGCCTTAGCCGAAGCAACGCGCACGTCATATGTAAAGGGACAATGGATCTCCAGGGATGAAGAAGTGAGAATAGAATACAGCATTGTTGATGACTCTTGTATTCTGAATGGCAATGGTGACTATTCTGGGTATTGCAATTGGGGTACGTTAATGGTGCATGAATGCATGCAACAAGATATCTTATAAATACTTTTTTGAACTTTCTGTGATGCATCACCCTTTTAGTCTCCAGGGTTTTCTATTACAGGCATTCCAAGGTTGAGGAAAAGACTGGGTCGAGTTGGCATTGTAGTGCATTGTGGGACTGTTTTACGGGACACATTTCCAAGATGGCACCCATTTCATCCCCCTAAAACATCCCCACAATTCCAATGCGACCCATGCTTTCACTCAATTTCAGAATGGCTAATACCAGTACGTTTGTAAACCCTCTGATACCCCTTCTGCCTTCAAACTCAATTTTACAATCGATACCCTATTCCACCTTTACACCTTTGACAATACCTACTTTGCTTGATCTTTAGAATCGCAACCCTATTCCTTGATTTATTGCTGACCCTATAGATGTTCAAAAGCAAAGCTATTGTTACTAACTTTTTGATTTTTCATCATTTCAGTAAAGGCACACAGAAATGGCTCCCGAGGTCCAGGTAAAAAAGTTTAAATCAAACATTTGCATAATTGCTGGATCTTGAACTTGATGGAAACAATTAAACAGACTACAGCAAGATCACAGCTTGGATTCAGTGAATACTTGGAAAATTGGAGAAAAAAGTTTATGAAATTTTTGTGACTTTTTGTAGCACTTACGTATCCTATAGACCTCTTGCATGTGATGTGAAATGTCAATTTGCAGGACAAAACAAAAAAATTTCAATCTCCCTTCGATCACTTTTCAAAAAAAAATCCCTTCTTACGATGATATTTTTCATGAGTACCGAAGTCACATTTTCATAATTTATTCAATATCTTTTATGACTTTCCCTCTTTTCAGATGAAGAGATCGGCCTCAGAAATCCTGCATTCACGATATGCGCAGGTCTAACCCATACCGCACAATTCTTAGAACTGTTAGCTTATTATTTTGATGTCATTCTTCCCAAGAGATTGAGTTACAGGTAAATTAATCGCTTTAGTAGTATTTCTTTCTTTACCGCTAGCACAACACATCACCAGAAACGAGTAAATAAAGGACACACAACTTTTTAAATGTTGAACATACAGTCAGGTTTCAAGTTAAAAAGTACACTTTTTAAGTGTAAGGTTTCAAAGTGTAACGGTTTCAAAGTACAATACTTTTTTCTTTGACTTGACTTGAGTTGAGTTTTTATTCAGACATTTCTACTGTATCAACGGTCTTCATCAGTGATCTCAGTACGAAACTCTGCGCGCGGATTTATTTAAAAAATTGCAATGAGAGTAAACGATGTTGCACACAATACTGGTGGAAACAGCAGTATTGGGAACTTTTTAACTGTTCCACCACAAAAATCAGTGGATTAGATTATAAACGGAAGAGTCGCATTTCATAAGCTAAGAACATAATTGCATTGCAGCATTGCATTGCAATCGTGTCCAGGTGGTAAATCTTAATGTGCGCAAAGTATGTCAATACCCAGCACATCGTGTATTCACACACATACGTCGGTCGCCAAAATATTGCGCAATCGTTGCGCAGTAATTGGACGTAAGAAACGAGACTTTGTCTTTGGACTGTTTTCCAAATCGGCAATAATCGCGGCGTCAATTTTTCAGGATTTTTATTCTTAAATTCTCTTTTAATGCGAAAATGTTTTTGTTCACAGCGAATTCTGTCACTTCGAACTTAATAAAGGAGATTTCAAGAACACAGTCAGACGTTTAAATGCAAATATACTACATCTATGTTTTAGTCAGGTATGGAACCCAGACACATTCTTCATTTCAATTCTTGTACACTATGTCTGTATTTCTGTATTGATTCAAGTATCATGTATGATAAATTGACGGGCCACAAAACTGAAAAACGCAAATTCAGTAAAATTGAGAAGACAGTTTTATATTTAAAGAGGGGAATAAACGTTTTTTTGAATTCTTATAGAAAAATATTCATAGCAATTCATGATATATACTCAACATAAAGGTCGTGTTCTGGTATCGTGGCCCGTCAAGTTGGATGCGCACGCAACCTTGAGAAAGCAGTTTATTAGCCATTCCGAGATTAAGGCAAAAAAACTGGCTCAAATTGGTATAGCAGTGCATTGTGGGGCCGTTTTCGAGACATCTTTCAAAGATGGCATCAATTTCGTCCCCTGACAGCCCCGAAATGCAAATAGCAACTCGATCCACTTTCCCCCTCAACATCGGAATGGCTATAATGACTGATGTTTGTTGGCAATGAATCGATTGGTAACATTAATATTTGTCGGCGAAGAAAGGATTGCTTGCGAATACCCGAATGATATTTCTTTCCTTCCTTTTTTAACAGAACGTGGATCCAACATTACTTCATCCTGATCGCACCATCCATAACCTTTATGCTCTTCTTAACTCAGCGTCACTTGGAAGGTATGCAAAAAGACGTATATCATACTGAGTGACTGACTCTGCGCGTGATCGAAACTAAATATATTACATGTCTTTATAGCCATAACCATAATGTTAGAGAACGAATGCTTTACTTTCTTCTGTTCATTCGTCTTCCTTGCTCAAAGGTCTCTTATGCAACACAATATATTTCTCATGTTACTTGTAAAAAATGTCCCTACTCCTTTAAACATAAGTAGGTCCCATCAAGTTACGGAAAACGCCGTCTAACAAATATACAATTCCGGTACCCTGTCATTTAATCTCCCGACCTGAT
Organism: Actinia equina; assembly: GCA_011057435.1. Classification (NCBI taxonomy): domain Eukaryota; kingdom Metazoa; phylum Cnidaria; class Anthozoa; order Actiniaria; family Actiniidae; genus Actinia; species Actinia equina. The sequence continues at coordinate 1,475,732 of WHPX01000087.1, forward strand.
GACAATGGTCCGTCCATCAGACAGATGGACCGACTAACTGAGAAAGTACGAAAGGAAGAGAAAAATGAAATATCATGATTCTGTTGCCTTTTCAAATATATAACATATTTTTTGGCTATTATTTTCAGTGCTGGCCCATTCGAATGTCACCCCGAACTTTTCCTAACTTCATCCGATCCAGACAATGAAGATGAAAGTGACTTTGACTCTGATGTCGAGGCAAACAGCGAATCTGATGCTGACTGGGAAACGCTTCCCAAAAATCTCGACGTTCCCGTTTCACCGATAGATTCATCGCTAAACAATAGAGAAACACCAGAGGACGTAATAGGTGAACAGGGCGAAGATAATCCTGCAATGGCGTCGAGTCTAGTGAGCTCAGCTGCGGCGTCTGTAGCGGCACTGTGGCCATGGAAACGATGACAAAGACTGAATGACAAAATCCACATTGCAGGTTTTTAAGGGATTTTTAGCATTGATGGGTTCAAACAGGGTTTATAGATCCCACAATGCCTTATTTTCCACGTTTAGTGTCAAGTTTATTCTTTACTATTTAAAGAAAAGGAATTGGAAAGAATACATTTGATGTCAAACATTTGATTGTGGGATTTATTGAAACTAAAGGTTGGTGAGCATTTTAATCATCTTAAAGTCATTACAGCACATCTGGAATGGTTGACGAACAAATCGTTAATATCAACACTACTAATATAATGGCTTTCCTTTAAATCAGAAGGAGCAAAAGAATATCGCCAACTCGCTGAGGGAATCCCTGATTTTATAGTCAAAACTCATGTTTAATCAAAGGATGGAATCAGCTGCTTCGTGACTCTCGCTATTCAGTACTATCACTGTTACTTTATGATCGCTTGAACAAACACAGATTTATATTTAAAAATGAATCAAATTATCATCATGGGAAGTAACTTTAACGTTATTTTTTCTCATGTATTAACGAGTCGACCACAAATTACTAAAATGCGGCTCTTGTATGCAATGGCCGATAATTCGTATATACGTAGGAGGCACAAAATCCTTGGCGTGGAGGGGATAGGGAAAGGGTATAGGTGAATAGGGATAATTGATGTTGTAATTTTCTTTCTTATGACGTCACATATCACGTGATCAGTTTTGCGTTATACATATCACACTACTTATGAATTTGATCTTGCGCTTTGACGCAACAAGATCAAATACCCCAATGTTCTCAGTCAGAATCACCAATTAATTACTCGGGCTTTCGAAGAAATGCCCGAGGTATAAATTGGGCTTCTTTTTTTTTTTCTTCAGTCACAAATCGCCCTCGAAGCCCTAAGGTGCATGCGTCAAATCAAAGTCTATGCGCATGCGTAGAATCAGCCATGGGCACATGCTTGAGTAATGGCGGATTGGGGAAGGACTCGTCGCTGTTTCAAGTAATAAATAATATGGAGTCTAACACCCGTATTTTGCAAAGACTTTGCTCCATCTAAAAGGGTGACAATGTTTACGAAGAATTCTTTCGCTTTTCTGCTATGAAGCCCGAGTTCACGCAGATATGCGTCTAGTTTTCTTATCGTTTTACCACCCTTTGTTTTTATGTTATTTTCTGGGGTAGCTGTTTATTTTCTTGTCAGAAAATGCAGAAATTGCGCAAGAGTCTTCACGGCACTACCCAGAATGCTTTGTGGGCATTGATATAGAGATCCAAGTGCAGTTAATGTTCTTGTCAGCAAACTTTGCCAGGGAAGATAGAAAAGCAAAGCTCTACTTACATTGCTTATGTGACTGATAACGTCTGATCGAATTTATACAGCAATCTTATAAGCAATCTTTTCCGTCACTAAAAAGATTGCATTAGCATTGCTGAAGATTTAAATCTAATAAAAATGGATTTAAAAGTAGAAAAAAATCTTATGTGGATAAGATGGGATTCGAACCCACCAAAAGAAATTCAAAAAATTCGACTCCACTGTGCCATACCCCCGAGACATCCGCAGAGCTGTGGCGTCGTATGGACTTCGGACCTGACGGCGATTAAATCCTTCTGCCCTTGGGTGTACGAATTTAATGCAAGAAAATGTTCTAGCCAAAGCATCTGGGGAGAGACGGACCAGCCGGCTCCCAGACCAAATCGGCTAATCCCTTGCATCTCTCTCAACATATTTTACATCATGGTCGGGGGTAAAGCATGTTTATCTATAGTTTTTATTACAAACTTCAAAATTTACAGTATCCATGACTAAATCCATTTGATTGTATTGAGAAAAAAATCAACTTTTTAAGTTCAGAAACTTGAAATTGTAACTTTTTGGAAATAATAATAATCGCATTCCTTCTCTGCCTTTTTATCCAAGGGATGCGCTCTGGACCCGGTGTCACAGCGTTCTGTATTTCTATTAGGGGAGGGGAGGGGGGAACGCACATCACTAGTGCCCAGTGTTCGGGGGAACACGTAACACGTGGGAACCGCACAAAACGCTGTGATACCGGGGCACTCGATGAATTGTTTTTGTCCGAATCAGACCTGACAATTCACTATCGTCCGAACGTCGTATCACTCATCTGTCTAGTTTTCTTACTCAACTACGGCATGTACCGTAATCAAGGTGATGGAGTCAAAAGCGGCGATTTTCGAATGAAAACATTCTCCACTAGAAGCTCTTCCTTGTCCTCCATTTTGACTCGGGCGCCTGCGATAAATTCAGCGGAAAACCTTTTAAGGTTCAGATTTAAATTAGCCAATCAGCGGCTTTCAATCCGTGTCTATAGCGATCCATCTGGCCATGATCTGGCCATGTGGTAACATACCGGTCACATACCGGTCACATACAACAGAAGTTCCTTCATGTTAGTCAGATTGCCGGTACAAATACTAGTAAATAATCTGGTACGGTGCAAATCTATTCACAATATCTTAAAGATGGCTGGAGGAAGAAAAGAGTTCGAAGAACTTTTAGAGAGATTGGAGATTACGAGTCATACGATTGAACATCCTGAGGTTTTCACTGTTGAAACCATGATGCCTTATTTGGGAGAAGCCAAGGGAGCCGTTTGTAAGAATCTTTTTCTCAAAGACAAAAAGAAGAAAGGACTTTGGTTAGTATGTACTTTGGCTGAGAAACAGGTCAACCTGACCGACTTAGCAAAGAAAGTAAGCGCTCCCGGTGGATTTCGATTTGCAGACGAGTCTTTGATGGTAGAAAAACTTGGTGTTGGTCAGGGCTGTGCTACTGGATATTCTATATTCAACGATACAAACCAAGATGTAAAACTTATTCTGGACGAAGAATTAACTGATTCAGGGAAACACGAAATGATTTATTTTCATCCCATGGTTAACTCGGCAAGTACAGGGATGACACCAGATGATTTTTTGAAGTTTGCTAAAGAGACAGGCCATGAACCCATTGTGGTGAAATTCTGATGCAGGCATGGACTGCAAATTTGTAAGTTATCTATACACAGGACTTTGAGATGAACATTGAATAAACTTAATCCTGTAGACTTCTAGCTAAAAGATGCTTTTAAGTCGTTTCAGACATTTTCATATGAAGCTACAACGCTCAAGAAAAGTAGTCGAATGTACTGCCTATTTTTGATATTCATTTGATCACACTACCTAAGACAACAAATATACACTTAATGTCTGGTCGCGAGGGAAATAGTTTTGTTTTCCCTCGAGTCTCGATGTTTCACGCGGCGAAGCCAAGCTAAATCTATGACTTTCACTCCCATGACCTTATCCAATATTTTTGTCCAACACTCCAAGAATTCCATGTTTCAAAGATGTCACATAATATAGAGGCTTTACCATCACGAGATGGCAGCTATAACAGGAGACGTAAACTTGATTAGACCAGATTTAATTGTTGGTGACTCCTGACATGGTTGCCATCACGATTTGGTAAAAAGCCTTTATTATGGGCTCTTATCAGTCAGTGGGCTTGGGGCTTGTAGCCTGATCTTTTAGATAAAATCAAGATAATAGTGCCAGAATCTGGTATCAGACTGGTATAAAGGATTCACCAATAACAGAGCTTGGGCTTACTGTGGTTATATCGTTCTTTGTTATCTAACATGGCTGCCATGTGTGACGATACATTACCGTTATTATCCACCAGTGTACTGTGAATCAACTAGCAAATTGGCATGTTTGAATTATGTCTAGGGTGAATCGACCTCCCAAAATGACCTATTTTGCATTGTTTGTAAAAAATGGATGTTTTTTCAAAATGTTTGAAAATGACCCAAATTTCGATCAAAATCATAGGCTATAGTCCATGCTTTTTGCCCCAAAATAATACAAAATGACCTATTATCAATCTTTTATAGAAAATGGGTGTTTTTTCAAAAGGTATGAAAATGACCCAAAATCAATCAAAACCATGGGTTATAGTCCATGCTTTTTGCCCCAAAATGACCCAAATGGGCCTATTTTGCACACTTCACAAATAATTGATATTTTTTCAAAAGGTGTGAAAATGACCCAAAATCGATCGAAACCATGGGCTATAGTCCATGCTTTTTGCCCCAAAATGACCCAAATGGCCTATTTTGCACACTTCACAAATAATCGATATTTTTTCAAAAGGTGTGAAAATGACCCAAAATCGATCAAACCCATGAGCTATAGTCCATGCTTTTTGCCCAAAAATGGTCCAAAATGACCTATTATCAATTTTCATTAATACTGGAAATTTTTTTCAAAAGGTGTGAAAATGGATCAAACCTGTGTTGTTATTCAGAATGCAAGGCATATAGTATTTATTATAGTTAAAATTTGACACATTTTTTTTGTGGTATGAATAATATCATTTATTCCAAAGAATAATAACAGACTTTAATTCAGATTAAACTGTTTATCAGTTTTATTTGTGGCCAGCTTAACCTAGCTAAAATAAGAGTCTAATTATTAATCAATTAATTAAAAAGAAAATTGTCAATCTTGGTGACATGCGAGAAGATCATGTGTCTATTGCTTGATAAGGTCTTCCAATTATTAGCCTTTATCTTGTAATTTGCAAAACTTACAGGACAAAAGAATTGTTACAAAACCTGAAAAAAGCATGTTAAAATAAGTAATACTGAGTAGTTTGAAAAAAGGAAGTTCAAAAGTTGTGATGATATGGATTTTTAAAAATCAAAATTTTGTAAGAAAACCTTTGTTGGAGGCAAAGTAGTTGTAGAATTATTTACATTATTCAAAGATTGGCTTCATGAGTTTTGAATTTATTTTCTTCAAGCTTTTTTACAGTTTTACTTGTAACATGCGTCCAGATATTGTAATAATTTTTCTTTTTTATTAATTTGGAAATACCTGATAAAAGCTTATTCTTAGAATTCCTTCGATAATATAGCCGAATGCAAGACTAAGCTTGTAATCTTGCATCCATAACTAGCCCCAATGACCTGTTCACATAATCAACTTTCAAAAGAACATGCCTAAAACTTTAAAATTACCAATTCCAAGGTCTAAAAAGATTAAAAACTCACCAAAATTCCTTAATCCTGCTTAAACGTGAAATAAAACGGCTACGATGGATGCAAGTATAATAAGTAATAATAATTCTAATAGATATTAGTGACTAACTATAATACTGACAGTATGTACAACCAGACTCAAACTAAAATTCATAATATAATTACAATCAATTGACAACCTATGGTGTATACTATGCTAACTAGGTATTTTAATCTGTTTAACCTACAATTTTATTATTCATTTTAGTGAACAAGTTGTAGTAGATTAACCAGTAACTGGCATGCATGTATTGGCACCTACTATAAGCACTACTTTTTGTTTTGATCAGAAAACAAGTATCATTGACCATTGTACCAGTTACTTGATGGCTTAAGTGTAAATGTTAACTTTATATTTTATGCCAACCAGGCACTGGGAGTGATAGTCCCGTTCACAGTCCTCTGCACCATCTTGAAAGGTAGCTGTGCCTTTGCATTGAAGGGAGAGGAATGGTGAGCTTGCAAATGATGGAGACCTTTTAATAACACCTTGAAGAATTATTCATGTCATTATTGCAAGCACACTGATCAATACAAAGGCCAGACATCTTTCAAAGATGGTGAATGGAACTGTGAAGGGGACTACTGTTCAGTCTCTTGAGCCAGGAGAGAGTCATGATCAAAGCACTTGACACTTGGATCGTTTGACAGCTGTTAATAGCTGTGGGTCAGCCATTCACAAGTAACGATTTATTCAGCCAATAACTTGCAACCATTTACCATAATATTCATATATATATATGTAATATATAATAAATAATGTAATGTGGGAATTAATAACTTACCAATTTATGGGACATTAATTTTTTTATCATCACTATAATAAGCATAGCACACACCTACAATATTACAACAACCAGGCAGGTCCAGTAACTCTTCTATTAGTGAATTTTAAGGGGTTTTTAATTCCATTAGAATTTTTGAACTTTTCTACCTAAACAAACATGGAATCTAGTGGAAGAAAATCCACTCTGTGGAATCTACTGTTAATAATTTCCTCATTAAAGTCTGGGGTCTTCAACGTCCTAATTCTTTTCAGCTCAGCAATTCCAGAACCTAGAAATATCTAGGAAGTCTCGGGTCCATTTAGAACTGAGTAGGATTTAAATTTCTTTTTGTGACCACTCAAACATTATGGTTGCTTTAGACAAAGTGAAAATAAGGGCCTATAAACTACAGTACATGGCCGTGTATCTTGACTCACTCTTCAAAACACTAAAAAAATCATAAAAATTATTATTTTATCTACATATTAACCAACTGACTGTTTTCCAGACCACAGCTTTGCTAAGCACATGTAAGTTTGTAAGGGAACATGCTTTCCATAGCCAAGTGGTAGCCTAGATAAAATTAATCCCATGAAAACCTAGATTGTTAGCATTGGCTAGGCTTTGGGTGGTGTTACTAAAACAACTTGTTCACTACCAGCTGTTAATTAAAATATTCATTAATTTGCATGCCAAACATGTACTTGTCATCTGTTATTCTGTAGTGGTGACAGCCCCCCTGAATTACTTTGCTCACTACAAGTGCTTGTAGTAGAATGACTGTCACTTGAAGTAGTCTTCTTGAGCTTTCTTCTCTTGGCAAGGGGAGCATTCTCCACTTCCATGAGTGTAAAACCTTGGCGCTGAGCTTTGTTAAAAGCATCGTAAGTTACATTTAGTGCCGACTCCACATAAGTTCTTTTGTGTACTCGTTCAAGTATGCCTGGAGTCATAAGAGGTGTGTGTGGCAAAAGGTTCCCTCCTTGTAACCAGCTATGGTGAAGGACTTCTTGAATCGTAAGTCTTGCTTTAGGGTCTACAGTCAATAATCCTGCAAGGCAAGAACAATATTATAGCTGCAGTCAGACTAATCTATTGTAGTTTTGATTTTAACTGCAACAAGACCATCAAGTTGTAACAAGATTTTTTAGAGGTGGGTTTATTTCGATCATGAAGTAGATCAACATGAAGTAGATCAGTTACACAAAGGGGAATCCACTTAACCTGTGAAACCATTACTTGATTTGCCACTGAAAAGTATTATGTTAACACGTTGCAGGTATATTAATTTTATACCTTGGATGAGATTTTTAGCTGGAGTTGATATGGACTGCCATTGTTGACCTTCAAATCTAATATCCCCTTGAGTGATCCTTTGCATAACAAAACCTGCCGATGACCTGTACCAGCTACCACTGCTCTGGAATGGTACTTGACCAGATAACATGGTATACTGAAAATATTATTATTGCAAAAATAAGAATAAAATGGAAATGACTTACCAAAACCTAACTTCATCCCCACAGTAAAGAATTGTATAATTTCACAATTGTGATTGAGAAGTGATGTAATATTGTTGTGTTCATTTTCAAACTTCCATAGTTCCTTGATACATAACATGCCAACTGAATAGTGATGAAGCGTCCCTAAAATAAGCATCTCTAAATGCTTAACATCCATCTTACCAAAATGACACCAAGACTCCAAAGATCACATGACTCATTATAACCAGTATGATTGACAGTTTGGTCTAATACTTCTGGAGCGGCATAATTGACAGTAAAACAAGGTGTCTGCAGTGGTTGACTTTCAGGAGGTTTTAACCTTGCAAAACCAAAATCTACTAATTTTACTTCTGATTCCTCTGAATTATCTACAAATAAAACATTCTGCAAAGGAAAAATATCACAAAGTTCAGTAAAAAAAAATGTATAAGATTTAATCAAGGTCCCAAATATAATAATATATACTTTCCACCCACTTCCCATCACTGCAGCAATAATACAAACTTTTCACTGATGAGAGTATATGGACCGCGTGGCACTAATGAAATAGTCAAAGATATAGAAGTAAGTTGTAGTGCTTGGGAACGAGGT